>OY992526.1:12460105-14920105 GCA_963921215.1 Scoparia ambigualis
AAAAAATGTTAAAATGTTTTTTTGTTAATACTTATCCGTTCTGTTATAAAAAAATGCTTAAAAGTAATTGGGTTCACATTAGTAAAGACATTTGAAATCTGGGTCTTTTAGACCCACGTGCGACCGTCCTCGATAGAAAATGAGATGCGAGTCCTCGCGGGTTAATATTACTTACTAATTATTTTATATTTAAATGGATATAATTACATTAGTTAAAGTTAAAAACGAATTAAAAATGTATCCTTATTACATTTTTTACTTGTTGTAAGAAACTAGAAAATGTGATTCCATGGTTTTTATATTCTTTTGTAAGTCGATTGATCAATAGGTAATATCATTTTGTACACTTTTAGGTTTTTTGTTGTGCACAGGTACTCCATCTATTTGGAACCTGAAAGGAGGCAAATGTTTCTTTAATTCGTAAATTTATTCCATTGTTTATGAGTTTTATGACTGTTATTTATGTACAATAAATCAATACTATTGAAATTAAATAGAACCTTGAGCACCGTAAAACCAGACACAATTGAAAATCAATTGTTTCGTGACTGCGTGAATAAAATAAATAAATAAAATAAAATTGGTTTACGCTCACACCAATTATCTAGCCCAAGAGAAGTATTCTTTTGAAACTCGTTAATATGGTTAGATAACGGATAAATATACATAAACATAGAAAAAACACCCAGACCCGAAATCAATTTGGAAAAACAGTTTTCTCTTAATTGACCCGACCGGGAATTGAACCCGGGACCTCAGAGATGGCGCGTTAGTCTGCAAAATGGTTGTGTAATACTTTAACAGACAAATGAGTTTTTATTTGGCAATAATTGGGAAATCGGCCTCAAAACGTTGAAAAAAAGTTGACTACAATTTCCAGAAGTAGTCAACTTCTTTCAACGTTTCAATAGATGAGAGTCTTAGAGCATTCAACCAATATGAGTGTAGTGCAACACTGGTCGTTGTGGAAAACATATAAAATAGATCACAATCAACGCTCTCAAAACGTCCGCACAGAAAGTGTACACACGGCGTCACCAAAACTGTCTAATTTCTGCAATAAATTTTGAACTTTATTGTTTTAGTGATCAATATTTATTGGAGAAATTTGACGCCGTGTGTACTTAGCGAGAATGTTTAGGTACACATTTTTTGGTTTGGTAATAGGTAGTGTAGAAACTAAAGGTACCAACTGTTAGCCGACTCCACGCGGGTTAGTGGCGTTTTTCCCCAGTTTCATTTTCACCCGAAAATATTACAAATTTTAATTACTATGAAACAGTTTCGTTTTCACCCGAATATTTACGTGTGCCATTCTCATAGATGTACCCTAACTAAACTCATACAAAAAAGACAGGTAAAGGTGAATACAAAGTAAGTTTTGACTGTCTATTTTCCCAGTTATTAGTTTCTGCAAAAGCACGATATCGGCAATGTACCGCCTATGCTCGAGAGGGGCCAATTTGGAATATGCAAGTCAGGAGTCGTAAGAAGTTAGATGTCGGCAGAGATTGTTAGCATAAGAGAGATGATAAAGAAATTGATTTTGAAGTTTCTTTAAACGTTGTTTAAGAGGGGCTCCAGTTCGGAATGCAGTATTCTAGGGTGGATCTTACAAATCAATTAAAAATAATGATTGGGATTTCTGGATCCTTGTAAAATTTTGTCTGTCGAGTTACAAAACCTGCCAATCTAGCGCCCTTCCCGCTTAAGGAATCTATGTGAACACGAAAGTCTAATATCTGTAAAGTGTTTAGTAGTAGTGTATCTCTAAAGTGCTAATATCACACCCAAATCTCGTATGTTTGAGACTTCACCAACATGAGTGTTGTTTATGTAGTAATTAGCTGAAATTTGGTCCCTTCTTCTCGTAAACTTTCTGTGATAGCACTTGGTTGTATTAATTGACATGTTATTGATGGTGCACCAGTTGCTAATATTTTCTAATATTATATCTTGGTCATTGCGAATCACTCTATACAGTTTGAGGTCGTCAGCAAACATTAGATATCTTGATTTTAAAGTTTTGCATAGGTCATTCACAAAAACTAGGAAAAAGGGAGGACCAAGATGCAAACCCTGTGGGGCACCGGATGGCACCATCCTTATTGTCGACTTAAAGCCTCTGATCTTAACAAACTGCGAAGGATTGCAAAGACAGGATTTACACCATCGTATCAAAGAACCACAGATTCCCGCGTGGCCCAGCTTCTGGAATAGTAGGTTGTGGTCAACCACATCGAAAGCCTTTGAGAAATCGGTGTAAATAGCGTGAACTTCGTACCCGCCCTCCAATGCATCATATATGTCAGTTGCATATTCGAGAAGGTTCGATGTGGTTGATCGACCTGGCAGGAAACCATGTTGATGAACGTCAAAAAGTGGCCTGAGATGGTAGATGAAGTCTCCTTTGAATAATAGACTCAAATAATTTCCCCATAGATGATAGAATTGAGATGGGTCTGAAGTTACTAACGTAACCGTGGTCTCCCTTCTTGAGAATTAGCGATTTTCCGAGATCAAAAAAATAAAAGAAATTGGTTCGTAATCATTAGTATGGTATGTAATATTTATTCCATTCCAAAATAGAAATAGGGCCTGGATGTCCTGAATGAAAATAGGTAAGCACAACTTTTTTATTTTTTTGGTAGACAAGCAAAAGTGTAGAACCACTTTTGCTTTGCGTAGAATTACTTTCTAGTAAACATTTTTTTCTAGTAAATATTTTATCCTAAAAGTGTAGAATTTATTACAGCCGGTAGGTAGGTACGGCTCTGCTTTCTTAAAACGCCATCTATCGAGTGTTTTTGTAATTTGGGCTGTCAGAAAATCGCCCATTTTTCCATTTGGTGGGGAATATTCCACAAGCCACAGATGTATTAAAAAATATAGTGCAATGGTTTTACTAGTTGCAACGAGCAAGTCTTAAAAAAAATTGGTGCGATGGAATCATGTCCATGACCTTTAGTGGTGTCAACCTGCTGAAGTGTGTTCAGAATCTCTGATTCTGGAAGGTATATTGAACCGAGTGATCTGTGACAATTAGCTAGTGTGTAATGATGCTGGACAGTTACAGTTGTTGGTTATACGTTGCAATATACGGATTGAAAGTACGCGGAAAATAAGTTACTTATATCCTGGCCACCCTGTACGTTTTGGGTATTCAAACACATCTCATCTGGAATTTCGCTGCTGTTGTATCTCAGCGATTTAATGAATGTCCAGAAGAACTTTGGACTTTTTTTGATAAGGTATTTTGCGTCAGTTTTTAGTTTGCTTAGACATTCACGCAGTATTCCATCACATCGATCACGTAGCATCCGATATGTTAACAAGTCTCGAGGGTTTGAGTAAGTTTTGTATCAATGATGAAACTTGGCCTTCTCCTTATGAGCTTTGATCAAGACTCGACTAAACTAAAATGAATATTGATTGTTGCCTTTCTGACTTATTGGAGTAAATTTGGAAATAATTGTTGTAATCTGGTCGAAGAATATAAGGTGACTGCTAGAAACCGCAAAAAACTTCTAGGGCTGGTCAGGTCAAGTGTTTTAAAAATGACAAAAATGACAAAAAAGAAATTCGTGTTTTTTTGATTTTTTATTAAATAATTCATTTTGTAAATTTTAATTAGAAGGAATTTGGGTATCTAATTAATTTTAAACCAATAACATAAGAAAAATAAAATTAAAAACAATTAAAAATAACGATTATTTACAACGCGCGGGCAATGAACGCCTGGCCGGCCGACTGTTGACCCGTGCGCGTTGTCAGCTGGGCGATAAGTACCTACGTTAGTCTGCAATGTTTTGAATTAGTCGTAGGTATAAGGTGCAGTTATTAAGTCCAACGACTATCGATAGCATCAAGTTATGCTAAGGCCACATTTTAACTGTAATTATGATAAGTGTATGAAAGTAATTTCAAATCAATCCTAGTAAAAATCTATAACACCACACATTATGAGAAGTTACAATTATCTTTCCTTACAAATGAAAGATCAATGGGTAGTTATCTAATGTCGCGTCCGCACGCTAAGCACTTGCCGCTAACTCCAAACCAAATGACCAGATGATCTTGCATGTCCTTGACAACTAAACAGCCTAAAGCATTGAGAATAAGTATCAGTCTTACCTATTTATTTACACTAAATTAAGTTAAACTAATGTCTCGCAATAAAAGGCAACGTTAATACCTAAAAAGCTGCGTAATTAATAGGTGTCGGTAGGTACTTACATGGTGTTAAATAGCATTCCAGTTTATTCCAGCGAACAGGAAAGGTGATAAGCTTCCGATCACACTTAACAGGCTTTCAAACTAATGTAATATTACATAAAAATTAAACCTCCGCCAAAATTACGTACTTAAATAAAATAAAATTTATTAAAGGACGAACTAAAATAACTTTTGTGATCGGCACATATTTATTATTACACTTATTCAACGTGTTTAAAAGAACACCACCTATTCTACCTACAAGTCTTAATACGACTTAACACCCATTTGTTACTCAAATCATTAATTTGTTACTGAACTGATTACTTTATTCACGATAGCCTATTCATAATAATACTAATCCTTCACTAATTAACTCATACTAGTTATTAGTTTAATCGCGCATACACAAATGCACTTCACATACCACAACACAACTAGGTACCTACACTACACAACAAAATTTCCCCGAGGAAACTGAACACACCTGCTGCGCATGAGAATCAGTGAGTTCAGTGACTGACTAAGCACAGACAGCGCAGCGCAGTGCCACAGTGCAATTCTCTAAGTTAAAGTCGTAAAGTTGGTGCCACTGCGATGAGAATGACTCTGTCTCTTTCATATTCATAGAATTGGAAAGAGACAGCAGATCACAGTCATGCGCACAGCGACCATGTGTCGCTCGCATTCGCATGCAGTCCGGCAGATCTGACGAGAAATCCGTCAATTTGGCAACACTGTGTGTGGCGGCGTTTCTTCAAAGACGCTTGCGACGATCCATATCTATTTAGGGCTGCCGCTAACTATGAGCGGTTCTTTTTCGATATGAATTTGAATTCGTAATTCATATCGTGTGTAAATTGTGTAATGGATGTAAAGTGAAAGAGGTTTGATGAGACACTGTTGCTTAAAACACAAGTCAAATGCGTTAAAAATTTTGACAATACAAAAAATATCTAGATGGCGGAGTGTTTAACGCCGCCCGCCTCCCGGATTGCGGAGGATGTGGGTTCGATTCCCATCTGAGGTAGTAAACTTTTTTCGACGTTTTAATATCTCAATGTTAATAAGATAAGAATTCGTGATAAAAGAAAAACGTTGTTTATTAGAAAAAAGAAACGGTGGCGCGAATAATTAATAAATTGATTTCAAGTACCTATGTAGCATCCACATAAAAAGACCTAATTTTGTTGTTGATTTATTTTTCTTAATTCTGAATTCACGTGATGCAGACCAAAAACAGCTAGTCGCACTAGTAGTGATGCGATGCGTACCAGTTTGAATCTCAATCATTACCATCAGTAGCTTGTTTAACCATTATGTTATGATCCTTTTAAACTTTTACGAGCAAACATTTTTGGATATTTTTATAACCAACACAACAAATCCCATAAAACTGTAGTCAATACAGTAACATGTTAATCTTAGAATTGATATTCCAAGTGTGTTAGTTTGTGTACAATGTAAACCTGCTAATGCGTTGTGGTTATGGATAATTAAAGTTTTTGTTTTCTTTTTCTATTGAATTGCAATCCAGATTTATTAACATTTACTTGATAGTATAAGTTTTTTGGTTAACCAAATTAACTAATAAAAATTAACAAATAAATTATTGATCTAATCTAATAACTTTTATAATTGTAAATTCGCTTAATATGCAAGTTTGGACGATAGCTTTAATTATTTAAGTTTGTCTATTCATGTTTGTAAAAAAAATGTGAAAGAGTTTGTTATCAACAAAAGGCCAAAGTTTTGACATGTCAGTAACTTCTAGGATCTAAGTAAGTAATGGTTTTATTTTCTTGTGCGTGCCAACCCTAATCACGTGACCTACACACACGGCTGCTTTGATTTTTTCGGCAGTCAACTTATGCATTCTGGTGCATTCGCGTCGCGTCGCGTGTGCGTAAAAATACCTAGGTATACGAACCAGCAATATCTTGAGATGCTATTTTGCTATCGTGAGAGTGACGAGGTAGTAAGTGGTGCTATGCGCTTAAACGAAAAGAGAGTTTTTTAGTTTTAAGGTGTAAATAAGACTTGTAAATACATAGGTGATGAACTTTTAAACACGCCGAATTAGTGTAATAATAATCATGTGCCGATCACAAAAGTTGTTCTAGTTCGTCCTTTAATAAATTTTAATTTATTTACATGTTTAGCACAGGTTTTCACTTTTATTTCATTATTATTACATTAGTTTGACAGTCCAAAGCCTGCTATGTGTGATGGGAAGCTTATCACCTTTCCTGTTCGCTGATGTAATAAACTGGAATGCTATTTAACACCATGTAAGTACCTACCGACACCTATTAATTACGCAGCTTTTTAGGTATTAACGTTGCCTTTATTGCGAGACATTAGTTTAACTTAATTTAGTGTAAATAAATAGGTAAGACTGATACTTATTATCACAATACTTTAGGCTGTTTAGTTGTCGAAGACATGAAAGGTCATCTGGTCATTTGTTTTGGAGTTAGCGGCAAGTGCTTAGCGTACGGACGCGACATTAGAAAACTACCCATTGATCTTTCATTTGTAAGGAAAGATAATTGTAACTTCTCATAATGTGTGGTGTGATAGATTTTTACTAGGCTTGAATTGAAATTACGTTCATAAATCATAACACTTATCATAATTACAGTTAAAATGTGGCCATAACATAACTTGATGCTATCGATAGTCGTTGGACTTAACTGCACCTTATACCTACGCACATTTCAAAAGTTTGCAGACTAACGTAGGTACTTATCGCCCAGCTGACAACGCGCACGGGTCAACAGTCGGCCGGCCAGGCGTTCATTGCCCGCGCGTTGTAAATAATCGTTATTTTTAATTGTTTTTAATTTTATTTTTCTTATGCTATTGGTTTAAAATTAATTAGATACTCAAAGACCTTCTAATTAAAATTTACAAAATGAATTATTTAAAAAAAAATAAAAAAACACGAGTTTCTTTTTTGTCATTTTTGTCATGTTTAAAACACTTGACCTGACCAGCCCTAGAAGTTTTTTGCGGTTTCTAGCAGTCACCTTATATATCCACTGTTTCGTCAACAGTATGATTAGATTTAAAGTAGTCATCCCAGTTTATTACATCTAGCTCTTCTTTTATTTTCTCGAAGTTTGTTTAAAGGAATTAAGAGCAGTTGATTTTTTTTAATTTTGGGAGGCTTATATGATTTAAGCTTCCAAGAAATATATAATGCAGGATGATGATTATCTTCACTTACTTAGCGTTTGTTATGATCAGATCAAGTGTGCGAGTATTAACGCTACAAATTTAATTTTTTTTATAGCAGTAGGAGGCAAACGAGCAAGCGGGTCACCTGATGGAAAGTTATCACCGCCGCCCATAGACACCCGCAAAACCAGAGGAATCGCAGACGCGTTGCCGGCCTTTAAGGAAGGAATAGACTCGTTTCTTGAAGATCTCTAAGTCGTAACGGTCCGGAAATACCGCCGCCGAGAGCTGGTTCTACAACACTGTAATTCAAGGCAAGAAATTTCTTGAAAAACGTACAGTAGTAGACCGCCATGCATTAAGGTGATGTGGATGGAATGACAGTCGATTTTGTGTACTACTACTAGGTTATGTCGGCCCCAATTACAGATATGACTTAACATGTTCTCGGTGTTTATTCCGGCTCTCAATGACGCTTTCCAGAGAAATATTAGCTCGCCCAGTGTAGAGCGTATCCCCAGTACTGTCGTCTGCATAGCAATGAATGCTGTTGTTATGCAACATGTCATTGATATGCAGAAGCAACAGAGTAGGGGACAACACACACCCCTGCGGCACTCCAGCATTCACGGGCTTCATGTCGGAGCATGAACCGTCGACTGCGACTCTGATGCTACGCCCAATAAGAAAGCTGGAAACCCATGAACACAATTTCTTAGGAAGCCCGTACGATGGAAGTTTAGAGAGAAGAGCCCTGTGCCATACCCTGTCAAAGGCTTTCGCTACGTCCAAGCTAACTCCCTTTTACTCTCGACTGCCTCCGCCCATCGGTGAGTAAGGTACACTTAAATATCACCAGCCGAACAACCGCGACGAAAACCATACTGGCGATTACTTAGTAGCTGGTTCTCTTCTAGGTACCTTAAGAGCTGGCGGTTTATAATGGACTCCGTTACTTTGGAGAGTAAAAAGGTAATAGCTATTGGCCTGTAGTTGAACGGATCTGAGCGATCGCCTTTTTTTGAAATCGTGTGGACAAGGGCTGTCTTCCAAGTGCTCAGTACGACGCCAGTAGCGTAAGAGAGCCGTAAAAGGCGCGTTAGAACTGGTGCCAACTCAGGAGCACACGTCCGAAGCACAATGGGTGGTACTGCATCAGGCTCACTCGACTTATGGATATCATGGGAAAAAAGAGCCTTACGAACTGACCTTTGCAGGAACTGAACGTTTCGCATTGTACAAGCGCAATGCGGTATGGTTGGTGGAGAGTTTTCCCCATCGTCCAAGGTCGAATTTGATGCGAAAAGAGAGCCCAAGAGATCGGCTTTCTATTTTGCAATATATGCCAGGCAGTCATCGGTCTTGTGCAATGGTGGTAGGGACGGCTGACAAAATTCCCTAAGATAGCTTTGTCGAGAGACCAGAACGCACGCGTCCCCGAAGGAAGTCGCACTAGCCTCTCGCCGATTCTACCTATGAATGATGACTTCGCCTTGGCAATGTCCTTCTTATAGGACCTGGCGGCAAAGTTGTACTTCTTTCTGAGCGCACTGGTGTTTGGATCCTTTGATGACACCGCATTAGCCCAGGCTTGGTAATGTTGTCGCTTTTGGCGAGACGTCATTTTGCAGCAACGACCAAACCATGGTTGGGACTTGCCGCCAATGGGAACCACAGAGTTTGGAATGAAAAGTTCCATTCCCTGCAGTATCACAGCAACGATAGAGTCAGCGGCGACATCTGGATCATCCAGCGAGAAGCAAACTCGCCACCACGGGTGGGACGCAAAGAAACTTCGAATCCCATCCCAGTCCGCTGACCTATAATGCCAGACTTGACGGCTAGCCGCTGGTTGCGGTTTTGAAGTTTCTGTGAGAGGCACAGTGCTGCGAATCAGACAGTGGTCTGAGGAGCCTAGTGGAGCATCAACAGAAACTTGATAGCCGTCTGGGTGCGAGGTCAGCAGAAGGTCCATTAGAGAAGGTGCATGGCCCACCACATCTGGAACCCGTGTTGGCTCGGTTACCAATTGGGACAGACTGTAGGCCAAAGCGAAGTCATGAACGCTCTACCCGCGTGGTCAGTTGTGCGTAAACTAAGCCATTCGACGTGGTGGGCATTGAAGTCTCCCAATACTACAATTTTGGCCGAGGGGATCCGTTGGAGAAGGGAGTCTGTCGCTGTTTGGACGGTCTCGATAAGTTGGTCAGTTCCGTTGTTACCGCTGTGGGACCTATACAGGCACGCGTAGACGCGAGGATAACGTCCGCAGTCGACGTGTAGTCATAAGATGGAGAGGTCCCTATCTTCAAGATTACACCGGCTCGTGGCACAAATGCATGTTCCAGGTTGTATCCCGGGTAGCGCAAGTAGGAGATGTCAGGAGGGGGAGATATCTGCGTCTTGGTGAGGAAGAGCAAGGCCGGTTTCTCCGTCTCGAGGTGGTAATGGACGGCGCTCAAGTTAGAGTGGATTCCCCTTATGTTGCAGAAGTCCACGCGAAGCGTAGGAGGGGGTGCCAATTGCCTTGCCTTTCTCCTGCCTGCAGCATGCCTTGACACGAGCGGACTTTTGCCCTCCCCAGAATACGTAGGACAGCCTGAGCGAGAACGCTCAGGGGGGGATTCTCCAACACTGGATGTGTCGCTACCCCCCTGGGGTAAATCTAGATTAAAAGAGGAACCCTCACTCGCCGGACGAAACACAACAGCACAGAGTGCTATTGTTTCACGCCGAATATTGTTACCTATCGTATATTCGAAATTTGCCTGTAATTTTTAGTTTTCCATAATTTTCTTTTTACCGAAAACACAATTTACAAAGTTTTGAAATGCCGATTATCAATTGTTATTTTTTTTTAAATCTCTATGAGTTGAAATCCCACTCAACGTTTGACCGAAGCTATTAATGCTTGACGATTCATTTTCCAGAAACACGTATCCAATATTTCTAAAATACAACCTTTCAAATAATTGAAATCCATAATATCATCGAACAACTTGTAATCGTAGTAACGTTTAAGCATGCAAACAAGCATGCAGCATGAAAGCAAGCATGCACCACGCAAGCAAGCATGCAGCATGCAAACAAGTATGCAGCATGTAAGCAAGCAAGCTTGAAGCTTGCAAGCCAGCTGCGGTATGCAAGCAAGCATGCAGCATGCAAGCAAGCATGCAGCAGGCATAGTTTCTGTCACGGCTCCGGCGCTGCGAGGCTCCGGCGGTCCCACGCGAGCTTATCGTCTCAGATGGGTTTCGCTCACCACCGCAGCTTCGGCTTGCTGTGGCCGTAGCTGAGGCTGCCTAGCCTCAGCTATGGCGGCGAGCGTTAAACCCACCTGCTCCTCAGCTCGCGGGCCGCCTCGCCCCTCCGCGCCTACGCGGGCTTGAATTACACTCTAGCGTAGGGCAGACAAGACTACGTGGAGTCGGTTTTGCCGCGATTCGTTTCTGTCACTGACTTTTGAAACACAATCTTACCGGAAACATAAAGTATTAACGTTTTAAGACATTTAAGTTTATTCACCTAATAATATGAACTTAGGAAACACAAAAAAAACTGGGTATGAGTATGATATTTAAGAGAAAAAGTTACTTCGAATTTTAATACTTCTAGATATGAAATTTATTGTAAACAAAACATCTTCCAAAAGAAAAAAGTAGTTTGGATAATCGGCTAATAGTTTTTCTGGAAAATGAAACGTATGTATGTTAAGTTTATGGATTAACAAAATTATGTAAAAGCAACGATCTGGTATTTAAAACTTTTTCATACCGTTTTCGAACAATTAAAATTCGTACAGGAAAGTTTCGAATTTATAATAGGTTACCGCCGAATATTCATAAGGTATTACGCCGAGCGAGCCGACCCTGTTGGAATATACGAAAATACTCTATTCAATTGTATCTATTGAATATACCATACAATTACTTTGTGTAACATCCCTATTTTTAGGGTCTGGTACCTAATCCCGAATGACAAAAGCCCGAATAAGAAATGCCCGAACACTAAACCCCGAAGAATCACTTGCTCGAACGTTCAAAATCTCGATGGTTCATAAGCCCGAAAACTCAAAAGCCCGAAACACAAATGCCCGAACACTATTCGCCGAAGAATCATTAGCCCTAATGCTTAAAATCCCGATCGTTCATAAGCCCGAAAACTATCTGTATAGATAATATCAAAAATCAAAATAAACGACACAGTAGCTTGTTTCTTTTGGTGAGCTGTGGACATCCCGGGCGCTGGCCTTTAAAATGTCTCTGACCACATTTTTGGGATTTATGATCTTGAGCTGTATGTATATAAGTATGTACGTAGGTAACAAAATAAATACAAATTATTCTTTGAAATCAGTATATTTTCTTATTTTCTATTGAACATTAAACAATCCAATATCATTTAGAAAAAAAAATATTTGTAGGCAATTAAAAATTGTAGAAAAATGCCAATTAAATTATCTGTAGGTATCTTACGTAAAGGACAATATTTGTGCGTGCGAGTCGGACTTGTACTACCGTATATTAAATAATACTGATTTCAAAGAATAATAATTTGTATTTATTTTGTTACCTACTACGTACAGTCGACCAAATTGAATCATGACCCACCTTAAGGTCATTTTCCTACAGTCATTCTAATACGAGTAGGTTGAAATTCGCTTGAACATACATTACACGTAACGCATGTAACGAACCTGTTATCATTTTATAAGACACTGACAGCTGACAAGGCAAATAAGAAAACCATTATGCGACGTTCCCGATTAGTGCAATTGACCATATTGTGCTGTGTTGTATGCGGCGATAACCGCTCTTGCCGTTCCGCTGTCGGTGACGGTGAGCGACTGAACCTCAGAACAATATTTAGTTATTGTTGTGAGGACTGAACAAACGGCGATCAGTTGAATTGAATTCATCTGGCTCACTACTTGCGCGTGAATTATCTGAACGACTATTCGAAAAACTACCTACATTATTTGTAAAAATTTATATGCCACGAAATCAAGCTAATTTGGGATGGTATTTTGGCCACATATTTTAGACAAATTCGTACTTGAAATTCCACTCGACAGCGACAGTTCACATGTTGAACGCACGAAAGGTGTGATGTGATTCGTATCACGAATATTTTTGGGATTTTTTTGTATGAACGAGCTCATTGTCGGTCTTTTAAAATTCCAAAATTTCTTATATATCTGTCAAATCTAAATCAACGGGTCCAGTTTCTTTATAAAATCACATTTGGAACATGTGGTGGTCACTATATAATAAAATAGTAAAGTTGAAGAATTATAAACTTCATTTTATTAATATCATCTATAGGTTTTATTAAGTTTAAAAAAATAGCATTCACTTGGTAAACTGAAAAAATAGAAAATAACTTTATAATAAAATTGTGGGTTTGATCTTCATGTTGGGTAAACCAATTGGAGACAATTCTGGCAGTATGCACTGGACAGTTATCATGAACGTAGGAGAATACTGGTACTTCTTCACGCGGGTAAACTGTTCGCAAAGTCGGTAACATTGATTCTTCCAATAAATCGACATAGTTCTTAGCATTTTGACGAGGATAAATTTGAACAAGTTCGCCTACACTTCCAGCATCCATCCAGGCCCACATGTTAGCTGAAATTCGGCCATATAATTGGTTGGGCACTACGTGATCCTCTGTGTATCAAGTGTTATCGTAACGCCACAAAGTTAAGCGACCATATTGAGAAGAGCAAAACGATTTTCGTTTGTAAAGATGGTGTTTGTCCAGTCGAAGTCTAAGTAATTACGTGCAAAATTTAATCTCGCTATTTTGTGTGCATCCGATAAGTGAGCTTTCTTAGCATAATGCCTGTAATGCAGCCCAGTGCGGTGCAAATTATTTCTTATTGTTTGTAGACATACGTCGTAACGTACCGCAAAATACCGGGTATCAGTAAAAGGATGTTCTTCGTAATGGTGTTGCATTTCCGTTCTCTGTTGGTTCGTGATCCGACGAACGCCATGATTATATCGTCGTCTGTCTTCAAGGGTACCATCTTCAGCGTGCCTTCTGATCCAGGTTCTGACTGTGTTCCGACTTATATTTAACTCTCGTAATATTTCCCGAATGCTAGAGCCTTGTTCTGTGAGCACTACTATCCGAGCTCTTTGTTCTGCCAATAGGCCATTATACGATTTGTTTTAATTCAATTCAATTATTGTTTCAATTTTTTCAGACAGACTACAACTTGACATCAGACACAACGTCACTTTATTTTTAAAATTATAATACCTTTTCTCCGTAGTGAAAAGAGTTTGGATTATGTATGAATGACATCTTAATAGAAATTCAAATTAAGACTGCTTTGTCTAAAGCATATCTAGTGCAGTGACAAAGGTTAAAATTGCATACATTTCTGACCCGTAATGACGCATTTTTATTCATATTTAAAACGTACTAAGTGCAACATGAATAAAAGCGAAGAAACCTAACTACATTTATGATTTTAAAGGAATGATCGGCGAAGTGGGTCATGATTCAGTTGGTTCGACTGTACATACTTATATACATACAGCTCACGCCCAGAAATCCCAAAAATGTGGTCAAAGACATTTTAAAGACCAGCGCCCGGAATGTCCACAGCTCACCAAAAGAAACAAGCTACTGTGTCGTTTAATTTGATATTATCTATTTAAAGAGTTTTCGGGCTTATGAACGATCGGGATTTTAAGCATTAGGGCTAATGATTCTTCGGCGAATAGTGTTCCGGCATTTGTGTTTCGGGCTTTTGAGTTTTCGGGCTTATGAACCATCGAGATTTTAAGCGTTCGAGCAAGTGATTCTTCGGGCCTTAGTGTTCGGGCATTTGTTATTCGGGCTTTTGTCATTCGGGATTAGGTACCAGACCCCTATTTTTATATTAGTCACTCAAACGACTTTTCATTATAAAACTGTTGTGCCAACGGAGCGACATTTACTTTAATAAAAGCATTCGTTCAGACAACTACGAAGTTTTACTTTGCTGTCACTGCGTCCCTGCCAGGTCATGAGCCCAGGGACCATAATTTTCAAAAGTAATTTTTATAAGTCAATTATACTTATATAACCAGTGATATTTATATAACCAGTGCTGTACGTGAGTGATGAAGAAATACCAAACAGCCTCGATTAAAATTGGCAGAAACGGAACCTGATTACTAAAGGTACGAGTGTTGAGTTTTTTTGCTATGCCTTTTTGAATTTTGCAAAAGGGTCAGCCACGGCTAAATCAATCTTGACAAAATTTATCGACGGTGGAAATTTCAAATGTCGTAAGGGACAAACCCCTACTTTTCAGTAGGACAAAAAAACAAACTTCAACTTTTAAAAATGTCATAACTTATTAATTTTTCGTGCTATTGTGGTGTTCGTTGGATAGTTTTTTTCAAAATTGTTTTATCTTTCCTATAGTAAATGTTAAATCTAAATATCTCAAGCAATTAAAAAGTTAATGTCCCTTACACACTGCAAATTTAGAAGAACTGTCCATTACGATACGGAAAAATTTACTTTTATGGGATAAATGTCCCTTACGCCCTAACTGTAATGGAAACAGTATTGTTATAAATACCCAAAGATTTTGACAATGTCACAGTAAAATGTTGTAAAGCTAATTAAAAAATTATAATAATGATGCTAAGTAACAGCATCGGCAGAAATAAAATAAAAATTTACAGAAAATAGTCCTCATTACAGAATAATAATTACTGGCATGGTAATCTCTGGGATCAGTTTGTTATCTATATATAAGAAAGTTCATGTCTGATAGCCCTTTTTGTTTTAATCTAAGTGTGATAGCAATAAAAATCAAAATTAAGTAATTAGCAAATGTTATATAAATCATTTAAAATCGCAGTGACAGTTGTTAGTAGTCGCCTTCTGCGACTCCCACGGGAAGATAGGGTAGTCTAAGATCCGAGTATACAACGACCTTCACCGGGCCGGTTAATGGATGAAAAGTATTTTTTATCAAATTTAATAAGTAAAAAAATATATTGCGAGTGGTCTGGCTGAAAAAATTTAGTCCAGTATATATGATTAAATAAATATTTAAACATTATTTTCTTTAAACATGCAATGGTTTGGATTATAGATAAATTACATAGGTATTAGGTACCAATCGAAAGTATGAAGCCTATAGAATATGCAAACGTTAGGTTGACTATTTTTTTCCCGTCCTAACTATTGGTAGACAAGTGTTAACAGGTAAATCAATATTAGTAATTTGCAACCGTCTGGTTAATAAATAAAAATGTATAAATAAAGATAATCTCATGACAAACACACACACATCAAACCAGATCAATGTTATTTTTTTTAATGTTAAATTAATCATTATAGGTACTGGACTGAAATTTTTCAGCCAACCCACTCGCGATATATTTTTTAACATATTAAATTCGATATAAAATACTTTTCATCCATTAATCGGCACGGTGTAGGTCGTTCTATACTCGGATATTAGACTACCCTATCTTCCCGTGGGAGTCGTAGAAGGCGACTGAGGGATCAACCCCGAGGATGGGCAGCAGCATCCTCTGAGATTACCACCCTCATACTGCAATGAACGACAGGGCCAAACTCCGGCCCCTAGTCCCCAGCAACCCCGCTCGCCCTAGCTACGGTAGCGGCCAAGGCAGTGACGGGGCAAGGGGTGTTATGAATCTCCGGCAGAGACCTGGCTACCGCCGACAACGAACTTTGGCCCTGGCAACCTACAACATACGTACACTGCGTACCGACGAGAAGGTTTCCGAACTGGAGGAAGAATTAAGCAAGATACGGCGGGATATCTTGGGATTATCTGAGGTCTGAAGTGATAGGGAGGACTCGATAAACTTGAAGTCTGGTAACTAGCTCTAGTTCCAGGAGGGCGAACATCTGTCCTGGGATGGTGTCGCGTTTATCGTTCACAGCTCTCTCGTGAACAACTTTGTCAAGACCGGAAGTGTGTTGTCGAGGGTAGCGTACCTCATACTTGGAATAACCAAACGGTATTCGTTAAAGGTTATACAGGTATACGCTCCGACTACGGCACACCCCGATGATTAGATGGAGGCTACGCATGAGGACATCTCTAGAGCCATACAAGTCTCCAAAACTTATTACACCGTTGTCATTAGACATTAACGCAAAATAGGGTAAATCGAAGCGGCGATGAGCTGAAAGTGGGACGATTTGGAGTTGGAATTCAGAACCACCGGGGCCAACTGTTGGCGGACTTTCTGGAAAGGGAGAGACTCTTCATGATAAACTCGTTTTTTAAGAAAGCTGAACACAACAAGTGGATCTGGCTAAGTCCCGATGGTGCAACAAAAAATGAGATTGACTACATCATGTCGACGAGGAAGCAAATATCCAATGATGTCTCTGTGATCAACGCGTTCAAAACTGGCAGTGATCACCGGTTAGTAAGATGCACATTAAATATCAATATCAAGCTGGAAAGACGTCGATTGATGAAGTTTACGCTCCGTCCTGCACCCATCCAAATCCAAAACCCCGAAAGCTTCCAGCTGGAACTGCAAAATTGCTTCGAATGGCTGAAGGATTGCGTAGACGTGGGTGTTATAACACAGGTTTCTGAAAACTGTCCATGCGGTTGGGTCTAAGTTCTTCAAAACTGGGAGAGGTCGAGAAGTTCTATGGACAGCTATACACATCAACGCGCCCACCTGTACAAAGCTTAGCTACAGACCCCCTAGAGCTGAGCTAACCCGACACTATACCAAAAATATTCCGGACATCAGCTTGTACGAGATTGGTATGGCTCTCAATCAGCTGAGGAACAGCGAGACATCCAAAGCTGACGGAATTACGGCTGACCTTCAAAAAGCAGGCGGAAGACCAGTACTCGCAGCTCTTCAGAGACTATTTAATTCATTCATTTTCTACCTTTCGTTTATTTGTGGTAAGTATCACTTTTTTTGTATTTTTACAGTTCTAAATTACTAACAACTACAGAAACCCTGCATCACTTAGTTAGATTTATAGATGTTACATGTAATATTCGTTCTTCTTACGACAAAGTATATCAAAATATTTTTATACCCAATGTCGTAAGGGACTTTGTGTAAAATCTCGTCGATACTTACGCCAAATTGTATTCTTAGTTTCACATTAAACACTTGACCGTCATTAGAAGCTTATAATATTGAGATAGGCATATCCGTTTCCCGCCGTATTTTCCTTCTCTTTCTTCCGGTATATCGCTGTCTCTCTCGCTCATCCCACTCAGTGGCGTCACCAGGTGGCGCGGTGGGGGAACCAGGAGATTTCACACCCGTGCCCATTTGTTCATCATTGGCGTGAAATTTCCCGTCGGCGTAACTTGTGCACTACATAGTGATCAAGTGACAAAGAAATAGAATTATTTTTATTTAAACTGCAACACAGTTCTCGTGAGTTTCTACAATACACGTGAGTACTTAGAATAGTTTCTTAACTTAACGGTGTTACCGTTCGCTGAATTTATAATTTAAACTTATCTGGTATATCAAACTTTTTATTTTACCCGCCAGAGATGTACACCTTTTCTTTTAAGATAAGAAAGCATTCAAGTAAAGATAGTATTTTTAAAAGTGTTTTTTGTGTTTAATACGTGGTATCTACCCTCCAGGCACTTTTTCTTTTTATTTTAGATAAGAAACCGATAATTAGTGCTTACATTAGATAATGAGAAAAATGAATTGTAGCTAAGCGGCTATAGCTAGTCCTTCTAACAATCCCGATCGCATCGGCGAAGGTCGAGTTCGAGTTAGTCGTCATCGTTCAAAGAAGCATGGTCATCGTACCTACCCGCCTTTCATGACGATAACGACAATGTGTCTGCTTTATCGGACGTTAGAGGAAATTTTACAACGATTGTTGCACCTCGCAGGTGTTACCAATACTGACTAAAACAGTTAACAATTTAAATATTCCGTGTAGTGATCTAGATTTTATTTTTGATTTTAAAAGTAAACTAAAAGAGCCAGCTAGGCCTTAAGCACCAATATTCTGATAAATTGGTGCACAACCAATAACTTTTGGTATTTTAAAACTAAAAAGATATTTTTAATAATTGTCTGCGCAGTTTACTAGTTGGTCGCAAACATCTGATGCCTCTCATAAAGGTCTTATTTTCAGTGGTGATTAGGTTGTAGACTGAAACTATAAATATACGAAAAGAGGATAGGTACTCATAAAAATGTAAAAGACCCTCTAATGCTTGCTACTTTGAATAAGATTTTACCTTCAAACACACATTTGTTTAATTCTGAACAGATTACAGTTGCATTAAAAAAAAAAATTGTCCTGTTAGAAAACTTTTTGGCCAGTTATTAAATACTAGTACTGGGAATGCCTCGCAAGCAAAACCTGTACTAACAACAAACGGTTACCTTTCGCAAGGGCAAACTTCTTATAGTGTACCATCGCGTTGTTCTTCTGGTTCATGGGACAGACACACGCACAGCATGCTGTGAACCGCCCTCGCAGGGCGCTTACCAAAATTAATGTCCTCCGCAAGGACATACTTATGGCAGCCACGAACCATATCGTGGCTATAATCTGCCCGCCCTCGCAGGGCGCTTACCAAAATCAATGTCCTTCGCAAGGACATGGCAGCCACGAACCATATCGTGGTAATAATCTGCCCGCCCTCGCAGGGCGCTTACCAAAATCAATGGTTATTACATGAGTGTTCGCGGTTTTGCGAGAAGATGCATATATGTTAATATAATGCTAAATGTACCTTATTTAATTTAATTTGATTTTGAATAATATGTTTAATTATTGTAATTGGTATTTAACCGTTTTAATAAAATTTAATAAATAAATGTCCTCCGCAAGGGCATGCTTATGCGGTTATGCCAGCACGAACCATATCGTAGCTATAAACCGCCCTCGCAGGGCGCTTACCAAAATCAATGGTAATATTACTTGAGTGTTTGCGGTTTTTGCGAGAAGATGCATGTATGTTAATGTTATGCTAAATGTCCCTTATTTTATTTGAATTTGAATAATACGTTTAATTGTTGTAAATGGTTATGTAACCGTTTTTAATTAAATTAAATAACAAATGTCTTCCGCAAGGACAGGCTTATGCCAGCCACAAACCACATTGTGGCTATGAACCGCTCTCGCAGGGCGCTTACCAAAAACAATGTCCTCAGTAAGGACATGCTTATGCCAGCCACGAACCACATTGTGGCTATGGACCGCCCTCGCAGGGCGCTTACCAAAAACAATGTATTCCGCAAGGACATGCTTATGCCAGCCACAAACCACATCGTGGCTATGAACCGCCCTCGCAGGGCGCTTACCAAAATCAATGTCCTCCGTAATGACATGCTTATGCCAGCCACGAACTACATCATGGCTATGAACCGCCCTCGCAGGGCGCTTAACAAAAACAATGTCCTCCGCAAGGACATACTTATGCCAGCAACGGAGGCTGTTCTTACTTTCGATCCCCAGGATCATAGGCTTGGCAGCTCTTTCAATCAGGACAAAAACGTCCACCTTCTCTGCTAACAGAGGTAACAAAAGACGTAGACAATGACGCTCCGAAATTTCGAGCCGGTCAATTTGCACTTTATCGACACCGTTGGGACTAAATAGGTGCTCCAAGTTTTCTATCATAACACAAAGGTATCGAATACCGTTTTATCTGAAGCCATCGCTCAAGGTTCCAAACGTTACAATCGACAGTTGTTACACGCTTGTATCGGACAAAATGTCTGCAATGCTGACACAGATGAAGGAAAAGGTTTCTAGAAACAGTAAGTTTTTTTTTTTCCCAAACATCGTTTTAACCCAGTTCTTAGTACCAAAGAGCACTCAAGAAAGGTCACTCCGTCCAAATTTTTAACCTGAAGTCGTTAAATTATTATATGAATTCCGGACTGTGTACGGCCAAGAGACGAGATGTACAAATTACTTTTCTCAAACCTAGGTACTACCATCTGGCTATAGCCAAATCCCACAATGGTTTCTTCGTCTGTTCTAAAAAGGCGAATTACTAAAAATTATATGCCTTCCATTTGAGATGAGCACGGCAATGTTTTCTTAGACTTTTATCTTATAGACCAGATGGTTCTGTCCAGACATGCCAACATTGTAATAGAAACACTTACTTATTTTGGTGTCCACATAAACTTCAAAAAGTCTGTTTGACCGCCCTCGCAGGGCGCTTACCAAAATCAATGTCTTCCGCAAGGACATACTAGGATACATGGAGGAATCACAAGCGTCCATACATACCTACATATACTCACGACTGTTATCCCCGAAGGGTTAGTCAGAGACCAGGCAATGAGGACCGCAAAAGCAGTCCTCTGCCATAGTCTACGTTTCACCAAATGATAACTGCACATGCACGTGACAAGTGATGAGCCTATCGCCGCTCTATACTGCCAACAGTATATCCAAATGTATGTGCAATCTATGGTCCGTTAGTCGCCTTTTACGATACCTAAGAGAAGAAATTGGGCGGTAAAATAGACTCTACCTTACGATGTAGTTAAATGTATTGGTAGCTAAAAATTATCAGAAACACCAATACATATACCAACATTCTTTTTGACAACCGTTGCTTCAGGATTGGGGGGTCACAACTCAACAATTCTGCCCTATCGGGAAGGTGGAGTGCATCCGAACAAAAGCTGCACTGCAATCAAAAAGAAAAGCGGGCTGTTCTAAGTCTTAGAATTACAAGCATCGAACACGAAGCCTGCGACAATTTTATTTTAATCCTCCAAATTGCCAACCAACCAACAAATGACCACCAACCAAATTGTGGTCAAAATTCATTACATTCCAGGGAAATTGAACAGCCATGCAGATGAACTGTCTCGACATAGCCAAGCTCTAGAGTGGCATCTACTGCCAGAATTCACACAAACGATATTCGCGAAGTGGGCCTGGCCAGTAATTTACCTGGTTGTATCCAAGAACGCTCGAGTAGTGGGTAAACAATGCAGATTTATCTCAATGATTACGAATCGATGTTTCACAATGCTTTCAGCCTGATGTAGAACGCTTCCCTCTGGCTTGGAAATTCGCACCACCTTCCCTCATCCCCCGGGTGCTAGCACACCTCAACAGGAATTTATCTGATTGTGGTACCCCTTGCTGCCTCATTCATAGTATGGAATTCGAAACGTAGACGCCTGGTAGACATAACCACAGGCCTGCCAACCCCCAAGGTTCAAGACATGACGTTGAAATTTGGTGTGCTTAAATGATATATCGTTATGGAACCACAAGCAAATTTCTCTACTCAAGCGTCCGGTTATTATAAAACCATATGAGCACTTGTGCTTGGTCCAGTAGTACAGAAAGGGCGTTAGCAGCAGCAGCGGCGCCATTCACACGCGGAACGCGTACCAAATGGGTTCAGTCAGTCCAGTTTTTGGCAGATTTACACTTAATATTTTAAATCTTTCTTACAATACTATACACTACCATAAATTGTCGTTTCTACTTTATGTAGCGCACAATTGTATGGAAATCTTAGTGACGAGGTAATAGTTAAACATGTTTTAAAATCAATCTCAATTAAACATTTAAAAACAACAAAACCTCCTTTTTATAGGTTTTAGTAATATTAGTCTGTAGACCTTTGTAATGTATTTCGAACCTAGAATCAACTAGTTCGTAACACTGCAATATTATTGTCGCATTGCTAATTTGTTACCTTGCTGTGGACACCAAACATTATTTTGTTCAGGACAATGCAGTAATATTATGGCGACAGTTTGGGTCAAAAACTGACTGTAGGGACTACAGACAAACAAGCTAGAAATTGCTACTGGTTAAAAGGATCAATAAATATTGTATAAAATGGCTAAACTAATTTATTTAAAACTTCGTGTGGTTCACCTGTCACCTGTTTCATGCACTGTGGTAGCTAGATGGATATTACAGCCACACCTGGTTGTGTTTTGCTCCGCTGTAGCATCTACAAACTAGATTGATATGATTTACCCATTGAGGATATACTAACTATTGGTAATTGGAGATTAGTTACTTAATACTTTTCACAAGGTTTATTGTCGTGAAATATTGATTCAGGCGTCAAGAAGTTTTTCATTTTTTATTTTTACCCTATAAAGTGATTGAAATCAAATAGTAAACAATATTTATTTCCTAATAATAATGTTCGTTTACATGGTTTACAAGCTAAATTATTTGATTTTTCATCAATGACTGGCCAATTATTTTCTTACATGACTTAAATTGTAAATAATTAGTACTTAATTTATAACTTTTTGTTTAAACCATAATCATATGATTAACTCTCTCGCACTTATTGTTTAATTTATTTCTCACATTGGCGTTTTCACCAGGCGATAACAAACAGGTCTCAATATTATAAGCTTCTAATGACGGTCAAGTGTTTAATAGACGCGTTTTACCTGAAATAAAACGCATATTAAATAGGTACTTACCTCATTAGAAGCTTAGTTTTTATTTCCGCCTGGTGCTTAATGCATATTTCGACGCAATGATGAACAAATGGGCACGGGTGTGAAATCTCCTGGTTCCCCCACCGCGCCACCTGGTGACGCCACTGAGTGGGATGAGCGAGAGAGACAGCGATATACCGGAAGAAAGAGAAGGAAAATACGGCGGGAAACGGATATGCCTATCTCAATATTATAAGCTTCTAATGAGGTAAGTATTTAATATGCGTTTTATTTCAGGTAAAACGCGTCTATTATTACTTTCCAAATTTTGTTGTAAAGACATTCTATTTTTTTTTGTAAACCTTACGACGTACATTATTGTCACTTAAAGATCCTTACAACGTTCAGGTAACCTCAAAAATGATTACGATGACAAAATATGCCCTATACAACATGAGATTTTAATATTTTGTCACATACTACAAAGTGACAATCGCCATAAGTTCTACACTGTAAGAGATAACAAAATTTGAAATAGACAGATCGATAGAGAATTAAATTTTAAGTATATAGTAATCGTGCATCAAGTGTACTTACGACAAAATGTTCCTTACGACATTTGAAATTTCCACCGTCGTAATGTAAGAAGAAGCTTGGCGACTCAGTAAGCATTACGTAAGCAATTAATTCACCTAAAATTGCAACCTATGTCAGTTATTCCAACATTTCACGAGTTTTGATAACAGAATTACTCACCCTACCCTCATAATATGGCGGTATGATCACGGCGCTGTAAACGCTAGGAGAGGATCGCCATAGCCTAGCATTCGTAAAACTCGTCTGCTAGATCATGAAGTTAAGTTGAAGACCGAAATACGAGTATCTACCGAATTTAAAGTTTCGCATACCAATACCAATAGAGAAGTTTTCTAAACGTAATAATTATGGACCGGACAAGATGAATAAAAATGTGTACCCTCAATCTTCAAGAAGAAATCAATATTGTGGCAATTCAACGCATTGTTACATTTGAGATTTTGTCCCTTTTGGGGAAAAGGAAGAAAATCCCAAGCGCAAGCGTCAGTGGGATTTATCAAATAAAACCATAAAATGTTAGCTAGCTAGGCAGTATATTGTAAAAGAACACACACTAAAATTTTGTCCAACAACAATAAAATAAAATTATAAAATTTATTTCACTCTTATTATTTAAAGGAGGGGGGTTAGTCACAATTTTTCCTTATATTAGGTTAGGTACTAATCGTCTACGTTACTCCTTTTAATTTATTGAGCCGAAAATAACAAAAAAAACTATCAGTCGAAATTGACCCTAGGGTCAATCTTAAATGAAAGTAACTTTCTATTAATTTTGCCAACTATAATTTACTGTTTAAAGTACTCTAAACCTTATTACCCAGCTATATCACCCCCTAAAACACACTAAAATCCTAAGAGTCAAAAGTGACCAAGCGGGTCGGTGATAATTTTAATTTCAAATAAATTTTATAATACTGTTCGTACTACTACCTAACCAGCCAGCTAATATTTCAGTGGGACGAGCTATGGTCGTGGGGGGTTGGGATAACGCCAGTACCGTTCGGAGTATGAAGTTGAAATTAAAATTAAATTTCTCCGTCTATAAAAATATTAAATTAAATGTTTTAATCCGTTTAACCGTATCAAAACTATCACACGTTTAAGTCCAATACACTAAAGAACCGTGGGGTTACACCGATATAAAATTAATATTAAAGGGCGCCAGGGTCTAGATGTAGACCCGAATCTGGAGACGATGTCACCATACAACTTCACCCAGGTCGAACTCGCAGATCCTCAAATGTTTCACAACTTCCCCAACGCTGGGGGTCGCTGGATGTAAAAAAAAGAATAATGGTTAAGGTGTCGAAACCTTAATTTAAAAAAATGTTACCAAATAAAAACAAGTATCCCAGTAGGCTGGGTAACAAAAAAAAACCGTCAGCGCCTGCTCATCCGCTAGGCGGCGACAGCTCGACTGGTAGCAGGTGGCCGCTGGTACCCCGAGAAGGCAGGTCTCGCGTCCAGGCTTTAGGGCCCAGCTCTAAATCCTGGCGGCGAGACGGGCCTCTCGAAGCATCTGAAATTATCAACAAATTATCAACACGGGGCCTATTTATAACACTACACGCCTAGTTCAGATCTGTTACATAAATTGTGGTCCCGCAGTCTGCTATCTGTGTATCTGGGGCTGCAACCTATCATAATCAGGGACTCGCAGCGCTAAGGGTTATCAAAAGCTTCCCAACGCTGTTGCACAACCATAAACTAACCCCATATCACTATTATTTAACACCATGTTTTAATTTTAGTGTTGTTTCACATTTAACTAGTACACAAGGCACTACACGGCTACGATATTCCACTAAACATAACTAAACAATGCTAGACTATTGGGGGATGATGCAATATCCACCCCTAAAGGGGTTTGACAAGTCTGCCACATGGCCAAGAGCCTTGCGTCGCCTGGCGTCAAGGCATGATTCGGACACCATGAAAAATCGATTTGGATTCCTAGGATGACGACTTGTTATACTTAAACAATGATATTGGGATACTTACGCGCTGGGAGATTTTAACTGTGCGCGTGGCTGCCAGCGACCGGAACTTCGTTTCGGGCACGGATCTATGTAAATAAACCACACACTTGTTGACTATATTCTCAAGCTAATGACGCCTACGCCAAAGCCACTACATTATTACGACCTCAGATTAAAACAAAAGGTTACCAGGACTCATGCCTACCTTAGTGAATTGATCTCAACACATCACACCACGTCACGCCAGAGATTGAAATCGTTTCGACGTCATCAGACCCGGTTGCTTTCCTTCGCCGGAAGTCTTATAAATCGAAGGCCAGCTTATGACTTCAACTCGTAAAGTGGGGTAATCTCTAACAACGCAGTTCCTTTAGAATTTTTCCTTCAAACTATCAAAACGTCAAATATGACGTCTGTCATAACTCGCCCTGTGCTAACAAAATTTGCCAATAATTACAACACAAGACCTAGAAAAAAAATTAACGTTTAGCAATGTGAAACGCGTTTTTCTTTAATTTAAAATTAAGTTTTGTGATATTTAATGATAATAATAATGCCTGTAACTCATTAGTTACGTTCAATTGTAAGTCGATAAAGAGATCTGTCGAGGGTGTTCGACTGCTATGTAAGACGGCTGATGTAATAGCTCTGCAGGAGACTTGGCTTTTCCCACACGATCTACCGTATCTCGGAACCATAGATACTGACTTTGGCTATGCTGGTACATCTGCAATGGATGTTGAGGCGGGCTTGATTGCGGGCCGTCCATACGGAGGTGTGGCGTTGTTGTGGCGAAAAAGTGTTTTTCCAAACGTTTCTGTAATCCCGTGCTCGAATCCGCGTATCTGTGCTATTAGGGTTGCGCTTACAGACAATAAACCTTTGATTGTGTGTAGCGTATATATGCCAACGGATTGTCGTGATAATCTTAGTGAGTTTACAGACTGCCTCAGTGTGATAAACGCAATAATTGAAGAGAATGATGTGCAATCGGTTTTTATTCTGGGTGATTTTAATGCGCATCCTAACGAATTATTTTACAACGAGTTGTGTAACTTTTGTGGTGATCAATCATGGTTTTGTGCCGATGTAAGTGTATTAGACATTTTTTCAGACACTTATACATATATTAGTGAATGTAACGGTAGCAGGAGATGGTTGGATCATTGTCTAGTTACTAAATCTGCGTGGCAATGTGTCACAAGTACTAATGTGATGTACGATGTTTACTGGTCCGATCATTTCCCGCTACGTGTCAGTTGTAATTTAGACACAGTTAGATGTAAAATTAATTTGGAGGATGTTACCCCTAACACCATAAAATGGGGCGTAACATCTAGTAGCCAGGTTGATGAATACAAAAAATTGTGCCATGAAAGACTCAGAAAAATAGATTTTCCGGATGAGTTGCAAAACTGTTGTCATAATCATTGTAATATTGAACAACATAAAATCTGTATTGATAAACTTTATGATCGTATAATATCTGTTATAGCTTGTTCGGCATCTGAGACTTATAAGGTTAAATCTAAATGCAATCGACCATTTAGAAAAATTCAAGGGTGGAACAAGCATGTAGGTGCTGCTCACAGAGAGGCTAGGTCTAAGTTTCTTGTGTGGGTTCAATATGGGAAACTTAAAAGTGGTACGTTTTATGATGAAATGATACAAAGTCGAAAAGTCTTTAAGGGGAAATTAAAATGGTGCCAAAATCACCAGGAGCAGATTCGAATGGATGCTCTAGCATCACACCATAAAAATCGTGACTTTGGAAAATTTTGGAAGTCTACAAGTAAAATGAATCCGAGGCCTGGCCTGCCTGTGAGTGTTGATGGTGTAAGTAATCCAATGGAGATAGCTAACCTGTTTAAAAGTCAATTTGTTGTGAAGTCACCTTTTAATCCGACAAGGACTGTGCTCGCTGCTGATACATGTTGTGCCCCTGTGAGTTTAATAACTAGCAACTCAATAGAAAAGATCATCAAAGCTATGGCTCGCGGAAAATCTCCGGGGCATGATGGTCTCAGCATCGAGCACCTTCAGAACGCGGGGCCACACCTCTCTAGAGTTTTGGCACTACTGTTCAACATCTGTTTGGTGCATTCGTATTTGCCACAAGAACTGATGAAGACTATAGTGGTTCCCATTGTCAAAAACAAAACTGGTGACGTGTCAGCCAGGTCGAATTACAGGCCCATCTCTTTGGCAACCGTAGTGGCCAAGGTGCTTGATGGTGTGCTTGATGCTCAGCTGAGTAAATATTTGAATATCCATGATCTACAATTTGGATTTAGGCCGGGATTATCTACCGAAAACGCTATACTGGCCCTCAAGCATACCATCAAGTACTACAGAGACAGAAAGACGCCTGTCTACGCCTGTTTCTTGGACCTGTCCAAAGCCTTCGATCTGGTTGATTACGACATGCTCTGGTTAAAGCTGAGACAGGTTGGCTTACCGGCAGAATACATTTCTATGTTTGAATACTGGTATAGGAACCAACGCAACCGTGTAAGATGGGCTAATGTCTACTCTGAGGAGTATAGGATGGAATGTGGAGTTAGGCAAGGGGGGCTAACTTCACCCAAGTTATTTAACTTGTACATCAACGCTCTGATAGAGGGGCTCAGCAGCACGCGTGTCGGTTGTCACGTCGGGAGTGTATGCGTAAATAACATAAGCTACGCGGACGATATGGTGTTGCTGGCCCCCTCGATCAGTGCCCTCAGAAGGCTCTTAAAGATCTGTGAATCTTACGCAACTGCTCATGGTTTGCTTTATAACACCACAAAGAGCGAATATATGGTGTTCAAAGTGAATAGTAAATACCCCGCTATTGTACCTCCTATTAGTTTGTATGGTGCACCACTTTGCAAGGTGAATCAATTGAAATATCTGGGTCACAATTACAGATATGTTAACGGATGACGCTGATATCGAGCGAGAGCGAAGGTCGCTGTCAAAAAGGGCTAATATGTTGGCTCGCAGGTTTGCTCATTGTTCTGACACTGTTAAAATTACACTTTTTAAAACATACTGTACATCATTTTACTCAAGCAGCCTGTGGGTTAACTTTTCCCAAAAGTCGTACAGCGTCCTTCGCGTGCAATATAATAACGCGTTCAGGGCATTGCTGTGGCTGCCGCGACAGTGTAGTGCGTCAGGGATGTTTGCGGATGCGCAGGTCGACAGTTTCCCGGCCATACTGCGCAAAAAGCAGGTTCTATGCTGCGACGCGTTCGTGGCAGCCGCAACAGTGTCATGGAGCGTATAGCTAATCGTGGGGACTGTCCGCTGATTAGCCAATTAGTATGTAGGGTTAAGTCTCTTTTTAATATCATTTACTAACTTAGAATTTAAGATATTGTATACTAACACTACTGGATCTTTGTTGTCTGTCAAATAAATAAATTATTATTATTATTATTATTATTAACTCACTAATTACCCTCTCTTAATATTAAGGAGAATTAGTTTCCTCTCTCGTAACCCCGGGCAGAGACAATATCCATATAAAAAATATTTCTCCCGTTCGAATGTTCTAGATAAAAGTCCTTATAAAAAAAATAGTTCTATTTTCGGATTTGCTTGAATTACATTTAATTACTCAAATTAATTATTATACATATTAATTTATTATGTAATTTATTATTGGAACTGTTTCGGCTATTTTTAGAATTGCATCTTATAAGTGAAACTTAAAAGCTGACAGCCACTTCGCCCCGCTACCGCTAGGCGTCGCTACGGTGGCTGTCATTTTGTCTATGGTGTTATGTCAAATACAAAACGTAAACAATCTTTATTTTCTTTCAAATCTAACGCAAAGTCTTGCTAAAACTGATTTAGAAATATGTATTAATTGAAAATGCAAGAAAAGTGTGTCTTGTAATGTGTCAGTAAAGGCTCCATGTCTTTAATGTGAAGAAAAAATGGATTATAATCTAACAAGCCACAATGATTACTATTTTTGGAAACCGGATCATTCAAAAACAATGATTTCAGGTAAGTACTATTCAACCATTGCAAACCCCTTTTGTAGATTAGTAAAGGCAGACAGGGCCCTGAATTTACAACGTAACAGTAGGTACCTCCCCAACCACCAGAGATTTGACCGACCAGGGCAAATCTCGACGCTGGCCCTCCAGCGTCACACTACACTTCAAACAACCAAGCAAGCACAAACAACCAAAAGAAAACCTACCCGTGTAGCTGCACTACACAATAACTTAAAACTTTCCTGTAAATAGCTATATAATATGCTATGACAGTAAAAAAAATAACAAAACGCAGACTTGTGTACCACAATTCTTTATATATATAAGTATACTTAAATATACAAATATCCCTTATATATATAGTTTGTATATCCCAATAAATATACAAGCTTCTATATGAATATAAACTAATGTACATACTAAATATAATAATGTCAATTATAATATACTCTTACATAAAACTAATAAATTGGTGGCTATACAGTTAACATATTATTTCAGTGTCACCAACTGCACTGATGCCTCGCGTTAAGGCCTTTGGTACCAGTCACTGATCCGCTGGGGTGTATGGCTTAATTTTTAACAATACTTTTACTGAAATACGGTTACTGAAAAGTCACCACAATAGACTCACAAAGTGATTCTGATCCATTAAGCAATATGGGAAAGACAAACCTTAATGAGTTCAATATGAATATTACTAAAATACTAAATTATATATGATGGACTACTATACATATATTAAATACACTAATTATGGTTATAATAATATTATTACATGAACATAAAAACTGGTAGCTATACAGTTAACCTATTCTTACAGTGTCACCAACCGCACTGATGCCTCGCGTTAAGGCTTTTAGTACCAGTCACTAATCCGCTGGGGTGAATGGCTTATTTAACTATATAGGTTACTGAAATAGACCTACAGTTATCTCACTGGGTAAGTCTGATCCATTAAGCAATATGGAAAAGACGAAGCCCAGAGAGGCACAAAATAATAAATATATACACCAAACGTCTACATATGTTCTACAGGTTAGGTCTGATCCATTTACAAACATGGAAAAGATGAAACCCAAAGAGCTATAACATAATAAATACATGTAAGAATCGTCTACACGTCCAAGTCTACCCTTCCTAACAAACGATACCTCCTCAATACACAAACATCTAAATGCTCCTACCAATAAGCACATATTTAAAGTAATGCCCAGTAAACTTCTTACACGGCTGGGCAGCCGTAAACCAAAAAAAAAACCCATAACCCAAACCAACAAATATTCACCACCACCTAAAAGTTTGGCTAACCGCCCCTAAATAAATCCTACAAAAAAAACCGAATTCCATCAAAGCAGCCTACACGCCCGCCAATAAATTTCCACCTTCCTCAGGACTATCACCACGTTGCCTTACCAACGGTCCGGAGATTGGACCCATTCAATATGGTGTCTAATTTCCAAATTTAAAATAAAAAGAAACAAAAACAAAACTCCAGCTTAACAAAAAAACTGTGATACCACGCCAAAAGTCGAGACTTTCCTATTTGTAGATAAACGTAAAAACCACAAAAAAAAATTTAAACAACAAGCTCCCTTGCAAGGGCTTCTAGCACTGTGGCATATACAGCCACTAGCGCTAAAACAGCGGTAACTTCAAGGCATATACAGCCCTCCATCGTCACCATTAACCCCTTTCACAAGAAACCAAACACCACAAGGGATTTCAGCACTGTGGCATATACAGCCACTAGCGCTGAAATAGAGTGACTTCAAGGCATATACAGCCTTCCATCGTCACTTTTCAACCCCTAACAACAAACAAAAACACCACAACGGACTTCAACTCACCATACAAACAAGAAATCGCAAATTGCAAAGTAAATTTAATAGTATTAGCATTTTAAAGGTATTTATTGCAATGTAAAAAGTAATTTTAATTGATGCAAGTCAAAAAAAAAATTAAAATATTAGGCGTGGCATTTTAAAATAAAAAAAAAACTACCAAAATATGAGCTGGCTTCTTCACTAGATGATTTCAATTTAAGTTTATAGTACTCATCCACAGAACACAGTAACAACCGCAACAAACACAGTATACAATAATAATACTTACAAATAATTGTATTCAAGTCAATCTCAGTCAATTTCGTTCAAATAATATTTTAATTACAGGAATACACTAACACCACAGTTAACGCTTGTATTAGAAAAAATCAAAATTAATAAAACATTTGTATTCCAATAAAAATTGTGTCATAACCTATTGTGTCATAAAATAATAATTCAATTCAGCTGAGTACAATACTTATATAATTAACACTTGTATATATAAAAATTAAATTAATATCACTGGTATTTAAATAAAATTAGTGTTAAGATCGTTCAAATAATAATAATTTCACATTGACACAATATTTAAAAAAAAGAACGAATAAAAATTCGTTATTAAAAAAAAATGGGAGGAATCCGTGCCAATGCACGCGTGACGGTTTTTCTTAAAAGTAATAATCCCCACGGTTCTAGAACGCTATCGGTATTCTGGCTTTTTAGTTACAGCATAAGACATAACCACTATCCCTAACCAAAACACACGTTGAGTGCGCCACTGTTACATTTGAGATTTTGTCCCTTTTGGGGAAAAGGAAGAAAATCCCAAACGCAAGCGTCAGTGGGATGTTATCGAATAAAATCATAAAATGTTTTACAGCTAGGCAGTATATTGTAAAAGAACACACACTAAAATTTTGTCCAACAACAATAAAATAAAATTATAAATTTTATTTCACTCTTATTATTTAAAGGAGGGGGGTTAGTCACAATTTTTCCTTATATTAGGTTAGGTACTAATCATCTACGTTACTCCTTTTATTTATTGAGCCGAAAATAACAAAAAAAATCTATCTATCAGTCGAAATTGACCCTAGGGTCAATCTCAAATGAAAGTCAAACTAACTTTCTATTAATTTTGCCAACTACAATTTTCTGTTTAAAGTACTCTAAACCTTATTACCAAGCTATATCACCCCCTAAAACACACTAAAATCCTAGGAGTCAAAAGTGACCAAGCGGGTCGGTGATAATTTTAATTTCAAATAAATTTTATAATACTGTTCCAACTACTACCTAACCAGCCAGCTAATATTTCAATGGGACGAGCTATGTAAATAAAAACAAGTATCCCAGTGGGCTGGGTAACAAAAAAAAACCGTCAGCGCCTGCTCATCCGCTAGGCGGCGACAGCTCGACTGGCAGCAGGTGGCCGCTGGTACCCCGAGGAGGCAGGTCTCGCGTCCAGGCTTTAGGGCCCAGCTCTAAATCCTGGCGGCGAGACGGGCCTCTCGAAGCATCTGAAATTATCAACAAATTATCAACACGGGGCCTATTTATAACACTACACGCCTAGTTCAGATCTGTTACATAAATTGGGGTCCCGCAGTCTGCTATCTGTGTATCTGGGGCTGCAACCTATCATAATCAGGGACTCGCAGCGCTAAGGGTTATCAAAAGCTTCCCAACGCTGTTGCACAACCATAAACTAACCCCATATCACTAATATTTAACACCATGTTTTAATTTTAGTGTTGTTTCACATTTAACTAGTACACAAGGCACTACACGGCTACGATATTCCACTAAACATAACTAAACAATGCTAGACTATTGGGGGATGATGCAATATCCACCCCTAAAGGGGTTTGACACGTCTGCCACATGGCCAAGAGCCTTGCGTCGCCTGGCGTCAAGGCATGATTCGGACACCATGAAAAATCGATTTGGATTCCTAGGATGACGGCTTATTATACTTGAACAATGATATTGGGATACTTACGCGCTGGGAGATTTTAACTGTGCGCGTGGCTGCCAGCGACCGGAACTTCGTTTGGGGCACGGATCCCTGTAAATAAACCACACACTTGTTGACTATATTCTCAAGCTAAAGACGCCTCAAATCCACTACATTATTACGACCTCAGATTAAAACAAAAGGTTACCAGGACTCATGCCTACCTTAGTGAATTGATCTCAACACATCACACCACGTCACGCCAGGGATTGAAATCGTTTCGACGTCATCAGACCCGGCTGCTTTCCTTCGCCGGAAGTCTTATAAATCGAAGGCCAGCTTATGACTTCAACTCGTAAAGTGGGGTAATCTCTAACAACGCAGTTCCTTTAGAATTTTTCCTTCAAACTATCAAAACGTCAAATATGACGTCTGTCACAACTCGCCCTCTGCTAACAGAATTTGCCAACAATTACAACACAAGACCTAGAAAAAAAATTAACGTTTAGCAATGTGAAATGCGTTTTTCTTTAATTTAAAATTAAGTTTTGTGATATTTAACTCACTAATTACCCTACCTTAATATTAAGGAGTATTAGTTTCCTCTCTGGTCACCCCTACGGACAGAGACAATATCCATATAAAAAATATTTCTCCCGTTCGAATGTTCTAGATAAAAGTCCTTATAAAAAAAAATAGTTCTATTTCCGGATTTGCTTGAATTACATTTAATTACTCAAATTTATTATTATACATATTAATTTATAATGTAATTTATTATTGAAACTGTTTCGGCTATTTTTAGAATTGCATATTTTATGTGAAACTTAAAAGCTGACAGCCACTTCGCCCCGCTACCGCTAGGCGTCGCTACGGTGGCTGTCATTTTGTCTATGGTGTTATGTCAAATACAAAACGTAAACAATCTTTATTTTCTTTCAAATCTAACTTATTTTTTTTTTATTGTTGAATTTACTCTCAACTTATTTAAATTCGCTATTTGGTGAAAAGTGGAATATAGAGTAAAAGTGGACTAAGTGCAGATGACTGCAGTCTTGCTATCCTCATTTCCTCGTCTCTGACTAACCCTTCAGGGATGATAGTCGTGATGTGTATGTAATTTAATCATGCTTCGAAATCTTTAGAATTATGGCATAAACGCATAAAACATGTAAAGAAGCAAAGAAATATAATTCTTAAATTTTAGTTGATCATAAATTAATGATTCGTTACATTAATCTACTGAGGGCATATCATTAGCTGAGCCATGCATAATAGATAATCAGTCGCGAGATCGCGACTTCTTTTCTCAATAGACCATTTTTATCATTTATTCGGATTCATGTGGTCCGATCAGCCCGACTACTGGCGACGACAAACATTATTTTGTTGCTTTTATTGAGCATTTCACCTACTATACTTTCACATATTTGATGAAGTCTTAAAATGTTTTATTGATTTTGTTAATAAAAAGTGAAAATTTATTTAATGCGAAGTTTGTTAATTTACACTTATTGAGAATATGGTTGAGAATATATTTATAATGAATTCAAGCAGTTTTGTGTTTCTAAGGGAATAAGTTGCCATTTGACAATTCCGTGCACTCCACAACAAAATGGTTTCTCAGTGCGCATGAATCGTACATTGACCGAAATGGCACGAACCATGGTCGCAAGTGCGAAGTTAGATAAAATATTTTGGGGTAAAGCCGCTTTAACGGCTACATATCTAACAAAATAACTACCCACTAAAGCGCTGCTAAATAAAACACCATACGAATGTGGCATGGTACGAAGCCTAAAATTAATCACTTAAAAATATTTGGCTCTGCTTATGTAACTATGTACATTATAAAAAAATAAAAAAATAACAACTAGTCGATATAGTCGATTAAAGCAAAAATGGATATAAATTGTTTAATGTCGAAAATAAGCAACTTTTTTCGATGCAAGAGATGTAATATTTGACCAATGTAATTTTTGAAAATTCTTGGCCAATATTTGAAAGTGATGAGCAATATCAAGTATAAACTCCCTGCAAAATTAGTCAGTCCGTTGAGGTCTCTGAACAACTAATAGGCAAGAAACACAAAATTCCAACTAACGAGACAATAGTAATTGACGATACTCAGTCAATCAAAATTGTCAGACGTAGCGAACGGATTAGCAATCTATCCCCGCAAATTTATACGAAAATGACTGACCCCGATTTGTATTTCTCTTTTGAATACTTCTCATTCCTTTCCACTATGTTACAGTGGTGTTTTTAATGGTGTGATACTGTTAAATAGTTTTCCGCCATACATTGTGAAATCGAATCTTAAATGGGTTTTTAAAGTAAACAATAACGGAAACGGGGAACCGGTGCGATAAAAGGCCCGTCTAGTGTCAGTTTCAGTGTCAGTTTTACTTAAACATACTTACAAGATTACAACAAAACGTTTGCACCTGTTGCGCGAATGAATTATTACTAGTACTTTACTTTATTACTTTTAGATTTTTTCTAACTTTTGCTATTCAGTTTGACCTCTAAGTCCATCACATGGACGTAAAAAAATGCTTTTTTTTTTTAAAGGCGTAGTTAAAGAGGATATTTGTATGAAAATACCTGAAGGTATTACCTATTGTTGGTATACCAAACCAAGTTTGTTAATTAAGCAAAACATTATATTGACTGAAGCAATCCTCGCGATGTTAGTATGAACGTTTTCGATCGTAACCATAAAGGTATGAGTTTTTATAATTCTGAGATCCATGTCTTTATTGACTAGATAAAAATTCTATACATAACAACGTACATAGTGTAGTACCTAGTGCTATATGTTGATGGTTTAGTTGATTTGACACACACAATGAACAAACCTTACAATATTATTAAAATTGTGAATGAGTTATTAAAACTGACATGATTATGACATGACTGATTTATTTAAATAATGTAAAATTGTTTTTAGGTTTTAAAATTGAAAGAACAAAGAACACAAAAACTTTAGATCAATTTATTTATTTACCAAATGTTTTACAAAAACATAATATCCATGAAAGATTGCAATTCTTCAAAATCATCATTTCCTTCTACATTGAATTACTTAGATTTGAACTCCGACGAATATTGTGATGCACCTTGTCATATTGTAATAGATTGTTTAATGTACGCTATGATTTGTACACGACTGAAATAGACGAGCCATCTGTGCAGCTATCAGTATTTAAAATCGTTTTTTTTAAGTAAAATCAATGAGGAGGAAATGTTTAAAGCATTAAAGGAACTATACATTTAAAATAGTATTATGATCCCAATAACAAAACCGATGTTTATATTTCAATATAATAACGGTTGTATCAGCATTGCTATCAATCCCACAGATCATAAAAAGTCTAAACAGATAGAAATTAGAGGTACCACTCAAGAGAGCAAATTACTAACAAAGTAATAAAGCTTGAATATTATCTCCACAGGAGACCAACAAGCTGACATTTTCTCGAAAGTGATGCCCTCTACAAACTTCCAGGAATTGAGAAATAAATTAATATTCTTTGATTCCTAATGGGCGATTTTCCGAGATCAAAAAAAAAAAAATTGGTTCGTAAATGACTTCATAGATGGCGCTTAGCATAGATTAGTATGGCGCATGGTAAAAGGCGGGTTCATGAAGAGCACGTGTATGGCTGCGTAATATTTATTTTATTCCAAAATAGAAAAAGGTTCTGGATGTCCTGAATATAAATAGGTAAGGACTTACTATTTTTTAATTCTTTTGGTAGACAAGTAAAAGTGTAGAATTTATTACAGCCCTTAGGTAGGTACGGCTTTTAGAAAACGACATCTATCGGGTGTTTTTGAACTAATTTTTACTTTTTAATTTGGGCTGTCAGAAAATCGCCCATTGGTGCAAAATCTTAAACTTTAAACAATAAGATGTTAATAGCAAACATGTTATAACATGTGATGTACCTACTTAACTTAAGATGTTAATAATCAAAGAATGTATTAAATTACTTATTAAATTGAACATACATAACTTATGATGTTAATAACATTAACATGTGATGTACCCACATAACTTAAGATGTTATTAATCATAGAATGTATTAAATTACTTGATAGGATTCCACCTATCTTTGTAAGACGTTGTTCTACTGCTTTAATTGAACCTTTGGGTATTCTTTTTAACAAGTCTTTGACCAGTGGTTGTTTTCCTGATTTGTGGAAGATGGCTCAGATTGTGCCTATACATAAAACCGGAGATAAGAAATGTGTTTCTAACTACTGACCTATTTTTTTATTTTTTTATTTATTTGTATTCAGGCAACGCAGGTTCATAGATAAATACCTTACAGACTAACATACATACAATATAAAACCTTATCACTATTTTACACGTAAACACGGCGACGTGTGACGCAGCGCGGTGTCCAGTAGCCGACCACGGAACCGCCGGAACAGGACATCCTTCGGCCAAAACTCCTATTTTATAAAGGCCGATAGATGGACGGTCCGTACTCTCACCACAAATGAATTAAAATTCACGTTGTGGCGGGACTCCAACTGTTCGACCCTTAGAGTGAATTTGGTCTTGATCCGTATATACTCTACGATCTCCTCTGCCTTCGTCGAGTAATGGAGTCGGGACACGTACAGCAGCGTCGTCGGTATAGCTGGACGCAGCAGGTGGTTCGGTCCGGTCGGTGCAACACCGCACAGGTTGCGACAGGCGGGCTTCCTCTTCTTCTTTTCCACTGTGGTAAAGCCCTCCTCGTCATGATGGTGAACCTTGTAACGGTACAGAATGAATGGTATCCGTCCGTTAGTAAGGAATGTATGGGAGTAGCACTAAAATTAATATCAATGCGTAGCACCATTAATGTAATAAGCATGAAAAGGGAAAAATAAACTAGTTTAAAATAATGGACATGTGGACAAGTGGCTTTACGTTAAAGGTAGTGAGAAGGTGTCAATGGACTAGGGCCTTATCATTATTTTGAATTTCGCGGGGACTGCTCCGTGTGCCCCTTGCGACATAGGCGCCGTCTAGCGGGCGTTATTTACTTGAGCTTCGCGTAGGATTGTTAGGTTGGCAATGGATTATAATGATGGGGTTGGCTAACGTGTCCCTTGCGACAGGGAGGCGCCACCTATGGTCGGAATACGGAACTTTTTATAATTTCACAAAATACAGAATTATTGGCTTAAGTGGGTGGTTATTGAGAAGGAATTATTGATGGAAGGCTACATCTAGATGTTCAAACATGTAATATTGGCTGTCTAACGAGATTTGGTTGGATTGTGGAAAAACTTTAGAATTACGCGGCGGACGGCGGCAATGAGCGAGCGAGAGGTTGAGAAAAAGATAGAAGGAGAGGGAAGATGTTATCTCCACGTGGTGCAACACGAAGTTCGCATATAACAAATGATAAGAGACGTGAAGGCGAGGCGCATTGGCTAAACAGCTAGCGATTGGTTGAAGGGATGAAAAGCGGAATCGTGGGGAGGGATCCTCATTAGCGGGGCATTCAATTGTAGGACGTCGGAGGCGCGATCCGATTTACGAGTGGCGGTAACGAACTCATACGTGAAAACAAGCGTCCGAACCATTTTAGCGCGCTAAGTGATATTCGAGCTGCGATATTAACTAACATTGGTTGTGAAATAGAAAGTTATTATTAAAGTAAAATTCTTGTTATCGCAACTCGAATTGTTAACAGAATGAAGTATTCTGGATCATATTAGCAGAAACGCGTAACGGTGGCAACAAAACTAATATGATTTCAACGGACTTCGGTCTGGAGGCATTTGACTGTATTTAATAATGCCGGCGTTATCTATTACAACGCTAAATAATACACTATCTTCGAGAGAGTAACGGGGGAGAGACAGTTGTCTCCCTAGTGAAAATTGAAGATAGGTCAGACACCAATTAGCTGGAGACGGGCACGTATATCCCGGACAAAGACCGTCCCGGCTTCTTACACACAGGGTAGTGTTAGGTTGACACACTGGGTATTCCTGGGTAGTCAGCTTAGGGGTCAATTGCTTTCAGGGGCAATGCAACTCACACAACTCACCACGAAATTAAGTTAAATGTGGCTTGGGCCTAGATTGCAAAGGTATACAAATAGGGACTGGTAGTTCGACAAAATGTAGGGGGTTTTCGGGTGGGGCTTGGAACCTTGTCAGAGGAGGGCAGTTTCCGTCTTGGGTCAACCTCCATACTTTGTTGAAAGTAAAGCCGGATCTAACTGGATGTGCTTGGGAAAGATAAGGCGAAAGCCGATCTAAGACCGAGTGGAGGTTGTTTTTGAGAGTGGAATTTGTCTAGACTGACGAGGGGACGGACGCTGGTCGAAAAGGTACAGTAGGGTAGGTAGACGTCTCATATATTGTTAGGTAGTTGGGGGCGGCAAGAGGTGTATGCACGCTGTGCGTACACAAACTAGGTACGTGGGCCGCGGGGCCAGGCTGGATTAATTCGGACTAATAAGGTAGGGATAATTAAGTTACGGTGCTAAATAGAAATTACGATGAAGTGACGTGGGTTAGGAGCGCTGTAGGGACCTATCTAGGCATGTAATCTGTTACCGTAGGCCAATAAAATTCTAATTGTTTTCCTAAAGTTGTTACCAATTAACTATTCATTTTAAATAATTAGCAGAAGTGTGGTAACATTGAACCATCATTACTTTGGAGTACCTAAAAGTCTAAACTGGTTTCCTATTACAAGAAAAATACTAAAAGTTATAGCAAATAAGCATAGCTGTACTGTGATGTTTGATTTCTAATACTGAAATGACCAAACAGGCATTTTTAGCTTTCCCTGGGGTACGATACGGCCTTAATATAGCTACACTCTTCAAAGTATCATAAATGTACATCCGATACCTATTGGTAAAATATAAACTGATACTAAACAACTAAAACCAGTTAAGAACCGAGGTTAATTCGTTGAAGCTGCGAATCCACCTTAATGGGAAAAGACCTTACAAGCTATGAGCTCCTACTATTATGAAACATAGAAATAATTGATTGATAACAACCTACTAATTAGCCTGATAGTACAGTCTACTTATACCATTTGAATTCACCTTAATGGTCAAAGACCTAATAAGTTATGTACTTACTTCTAATAATATGAAACATTGAAATATTTGATGGGAACAATCTAAATCAATCAGACTAATACCTAGTGCAGTCTGCTTTATACCTATTAAAGTGAGTAAAGGATAACCCCTAAATATAATTGATTTAATTATTAACAGGGATAATTACCTGATTTACTACCTACTAAAAATATACTGACTATGATTTGGTAGGCTATTAAATGATCACCCAGTCTGAGAGACATGGGTGGAAGTTAATGGAATAATAATTAACTTAAGTTCACTTCCTAAAAGTTAAGGATATTGAATAAATCAAACATCTTTTAATAAACTTAAGATGTGATAATCTGCCAATGTAGTTATATTGGTACTTTATAAGATCTGTATAATAAACACTAAGAGTAAACCAAAATCATTTTACTTCAAATGATAGTATTCTATTTAAGTTCACTTCCTAAATGAGTAGGATATTGAATAAATCAAACATCCTTTAATAAACTTAAGATGTGATAATCTGCCCATACAATGTAGTTATATTGGTGATTTATAAGATCTGTATAATAAATACTAAGAGTAAATAAAAGTAATTTTACCTTTATTAATAGCATTATATTTTAGTCCACTGCCTGAAAGTGGGTTTTGAATAAATTATCCACTCTTTATAGAACTGAATATTAATTTCTAATAAGACAAAAGGACAGTCAGTCAATAATGTTACATCTTTATAATAGATACAATAATCAGAGAAATAAATGGGTCCTGTTGAATGTTGGCTTCCCACCTTTGTTCAATAAGTGATATCATAAGACATAAGTTATTGCATTGAATAATTAAGTTCTTAATGTGAAAAGGATATTTGGATGATAGCAAACCTTGAGATAAACTCTATTGATTTATGTGGGATAATAAGAATTTAAATGCTAACGCATAGTTCATAATATAAGATGAAATTAAGTTGGAAGTAATGTAGACTCTCTATAAAGTATAAATTAAAGTCAAAGTGACGGGACTGTATACAAACAATGTGATGTATAGTACGCTATGGAGCGACGGATGGGGCTCGTAAATTGCACAAGACTTTTTATGTATCATGCTATTGTTAATAAATAAATAATACCTGCAAGCTAAGCTATCATCTGATTATCTTTGAGTGGTTAACAAATCTTCCCCGCAGCTGCTGTGAAGGATTTAGGTCACAGTTCAGACGGAGTCATTGCTAGGCTACACATATCTAGGATATTAGGTATGGACTGCTAGGTAATTAGGTCAGGAGAAAATAAATTAACACAGGGTTAAGCCAATTACTAAACTTTCACGAAAAGAACTTGAGTTACTTAAATGCGGTTAACAACGGAGGGTTCACTAGACGATCTGGCCAAAATAGTATTTATTATAATATTACATTGCTTGACTGAAATTCACCGCAAATAGAATTAAGCTATGCTAAGGATCCATTATCATACAAACACTACGCACTTTACAAAACCTCCAGACACAATCATTAGATTGTAGATAAATTAGGTTAAATAGTTTTAAGAATTAGATAATAAGTTAAGCTAAGGTAAAGGCGGCGATGATGTGTGTATGTATTATAAGGTTAAGAAGATAGGTTAGGTTGAGAAGTTACAACCTGCGGTGCCACAGGAGTAGCTCCATGGATACTGGTACATGGACCTGGCTACTTTTCTTCTTCTCTTGAGGCGGGCGCCGCTCAGGTTGCCACTGCAAATCTTGTCCTCTTTAAAGTTGGACTTGCAGATCTGCAAGATGCTGACCTCGTCCATGGTGTCGATGGCGTTTTGAATAAACGCCAATAGCTCGTCGGCTATAAGTTGGGAGCTCATAGTCAAAACACGTGCAGCGGCTATTGCCGCGCAAATCGCGAATTAAAAAATTCTTACTGCATAATGGACGCGTCCGTTTCCGAGCGCGAATCGCACTGCACTGATAAGTATGCTCAATTCTTTGGTAAGATATTCGAGGGTCTGGTATATGATCACATTTACTCACATATTAGGGCCGTCTTCAGCCCCAAACAACATGGATTTGTGAAATCTCAATCCACTGCTACTAATCTTCTGAGTTACGTGCATTGTTTAAGCTCTATTTTTGATCAGTCGGGACAGGTGGACTTGAACTAGTTCTGTGAGATTCTCACGCCTACGTCCTATCCTATACCATTGCTAAAATCAAGGCAGGGTGGGCGAAAAAAGGCATACCCGCATACCAAATAAATTTCCAGCTCCTCTCCTGTCACCGCTTTTCTGGAACTAGGGCTGATTCTCTATCGTCATAATAACACAAATACCTCACTACTCTACTGCCACATCATCATAATCATTATCATCAGCCTATACTCGTCCACGGCTGGACATGGGCCTCTTCTAGAACACGCCACCAAGCACGGTCCGCGGCCATTCTCATCCAGCTCTTACCAGCCAACTTGCGCAGATCGTTGCTCCACCTTTTCTGAGGGCGTCCTACGCTATGCATGCCGATACCACATTCTATATAATTCTTACAGTCGGCCAACGGGCACTGCTAGACAGGGCAATCGTGAGGGGTGTGCGGGGCGAGCGGGGCACGGCGCGACTGGGGCTTGCCATACTCTCACTCCACTGGGGACACACGTCAGGAGTGGCGCATTGTATTAAAGCGCGAGCAGTCAATTTTAATTTATTTTTTTATGAGAATTGAAAGGTAATAAGTGCGTAAGGTCTTTGTCAAATGTTTTTTTTTTGAGAATTCGCTTATATTTAGGCAAGATTCAAGAGGCCTATCTCAAATATGATTTTTGCGTAAAATGACTATTTTTGAATTTTGTAGTAATTTTGCAGTTGTATTTATCGTGTTTATCGAAATAGGATAATAAATTCATGCTTAATATTACTAATCTCCACTCTGTGAGAATAAGTTGAGTTCGGGCGGCCGGCGCATCGCATTTTGTAGTAATTTTGCAGTTGTATTTATCGTTTTTATCGAAATGGGATATTAAATTCATTATAAAATCTTTCTTCTTCATGAAGTAACAATTATTCTGGTATAAATTTTGCTCAATAATATTATCGTAGATAGGAGAAATTCACAGTTAACTTAAATTGAATATATTGTTATAAACAGGCTGTTTTGTCTTCTAAATATTCCTTGACTATGTAATAACCTTTCCTAAGTAAACAATATGTTACATGATTCTTAAACTTATCTAAAAGTAAATCTAGTAGGTACAGCACTTGGTATTTTATTATAATAGTGTATACCTTGCCCCAAGAAAGAGCCGAGAACCTTTTGTATCCTAAACAGTGGCATTACTGTTTTGACTTACTTCCAGTATTGAAATTGTGTACATTACCGTGCTTAGAAAAAGTGTTAATATTGCAACGCACAAAAACTATACAATTATAAATATACTGCGATGCAACAGTAAGGACACCAACTTCCTTAAAAATATTTCTCAAAGAAGTTCGTGATCCCAGTCTATAAATGGTTCTTATTGCTCGTTTCTGTAAAATAAATATTTAACATCAGCCGCTGTTCCCCACAAATGGACGCCATACGACATGACACTATGAAAATAACTAAAGTAAACAGTGCTAGCAGTTTCAACATCTGTTAATTGTCTAATTTTTCTAATCGTGTATGCTGCTGAACTGAGTTTGCTGGCCAAATTCGATATGTGCGGATTCCATTGATGTTTTGAGTCAAGGATTATCTCTAGGAAAACTGTCGAGTCTACTAAATCTAATTTAACACCATTTATTGGTATTTTGGTAGTATAAATTTAATACATTTCGTTTTTTAAGCGTTTAGCTGTAAATTATTAGCACTAAACTAACTGAGTACCTCTGAGAGAGCATTGTTAACATCGTCATAATTATTTTTACACCTAGCCACATTAAAAATGAGTGAAGTATCATCTGCATAGAGATCTTCAAGAAACGAGCCTATTTCTTCCTTCCTTAAAGGCCGGCAACGCGCCTGCAATTCCTCTGGTTTTGCAGGTGACCCGCTTGCTCGTTTGCCTCCTTCTGCTATAAAAAAAATCTGCAAACAATACAATATCACAGAAGTTTTCTACAAAGAATGACAAGTCATTGATATATATCAAAAATAAGAAAAGGCCAAGGGCCAACCTTGTGAAACTCCCATTTTACATGAGAACCGGATGACTTAGTTCCATTAATTCTTTGCATTACCGAGCACTGGCTTAGAGACCATCAGTTCATTTTCAATTTTAAGAATCATTTGGTAGGAAGTTCATTCAGTCGAGGAAATGCAATACATGGTGGCTCCTTAATTATTGTTAGTAAAAAGTTTAAATTAAAGGAACGCAAAGACATAGTGAGCCTCTCGGTTGAATCGAACAATAGAAATAGCTTGTGTGGAGTTGGAGCAGTTTGTTGTGATAAGTATATACAGACCTCCTTCAGCATTATATGATTTTTTTGAAAAAGTTATGGATGAGACATTGCGTAAAGTCCGCAATGTAGGTAAAACAATACTTATTTGCGGTGACTTTAATATAAATTTGCTAGAAAACTCCACATTGTCAACTAAAATTAAAAACTTATTTCTATCATACAATTTGAATCATTTATTTTTGGAGCCGACAAGAATAACTGCCACTTCGGCCACCTGTATTGATAACATATATACAAATGTAAAACCACTGGCTAAGCAAATTATTAATAACCGGGACTCTGATCATTGTGGCCAAATGGTCAGTTTTCCACACCAGCGTAAGCAAGTAATGAAAAAGAATATCAGTGTTGTGCCAAAAACTGCAGGTTGGCTGGAGCGTTTTAAAAGCAATCTAGATACAAAATTAAATTATTTAGAATACAATGACAACCCTGATGTCTTTTATAATGATTTTTTTAACATGTATTGTTCAGAATTTAATAAATCTTTTGTTCCAAAAAAGATCTCGGTTAGTGGTACTGTATCTTTTAATGAATGGGCTACAATTGGTATTCACAAAAGTAGGAAACGCCTTTATGAACTTTATGGTGAACGCAAATATAACACCAGCATCGACTTCAAATTATATGTTAAAATTATTCTAAGTTATTTAAAAGAGTATGCCGATTAGCCAAGGCAAACTATCTGAGTTCTAAGATAAAGAATAGTAATGACCAAATAAAAATGACATGGAATATTATAAATAGTGAAACAGGAAAGGTCAAAGGTCGTAATAATGAGTACAATTTAAATTGTGATAATAAAACCTTGACTTCTGATGCTGATGTTGCTGCAGCATTTGAGAGGTTTTTTACTGACATTCCAGTTTCAACTATAAAAGCCTTGATTTCCTCCCCCACTGTAGCTGAATCTGTTTTGAAGGAGAATGTTAAAGATTGTGAAAGTAATTTTAGTTTTCAAAAAATTTGTGTTATAGATATATTAAAAACATTTAACACTCTCAATAAAAAGAAAACTGCTGATCTGTGGGGTAATTCCGTGGATGTCGCTAAATCAGTAATTATGACAATAGCTCCAGTTTTAGCTTGCATATTTAACGAATGCATTGACTGTGGTGTTTTTCCTGACCTAATGAAACATAGTAAAATAATTCCATTGTTTAAATCAGGTAGCACTTCTGACCCCTCTAATTTTAGACCTATTTCTGTGCTACCCACATTTAGTAAAATTTTTGAAAAGTTGATGCTAGACCAAATTCAAATTCATTTTCATAGAAATAAACTTTTACATTGTAAACAGTATGGTTTTACTAGGGGTCGCTCAACAACTGACGCCGGTGTTGAGCTTTTAATCCAAATATTTCATACCTGGGAGGAATCACAGGATGCCCTAGGGGTATTTTGTGATTTATCCAAGGCTTTCGATTGTGTTTTACATGAAACTTTGGTCAGGAAGCTTAACCACTATGGAATTAGGGATGCTTCTTTGAGCCTTCTAATCTCATACTTGAGTAACAGGATTCAGAAGGTCGACATTAACGGTAAAAGATCTCCGGGATCAGTGGTTACAATGGGAGTTCCGCAGGGTTCAATACTTGGTCCATTCTTGTTTTTGGTTTATATTAATGACTTACCTTATTTTGTAAAAGACAGTCATGAGATAGTATTATTTGCTGATGATACTTCACTTTTATTCAAAGTGAAACGACGACACACAAATTATGACGATGTGAATAATGCGTTCTCAAAGATTGTTCACTGGTTTAGTATAAATAACTTGCTATTAAACGAGGGAAAAACCAAATGTGTAAGATTTGTATTGCCTAATGTTAAGCAAGTAAAAACTAGTGTACAAATTAAAGATAACAGTGTGAATCCAGTGGACACCACTGTGTTTCTAGGCTTAACGTTAGATGCCAAGCTTCAGTGGGGCCCACATGTAGCTAAATTATCGAATAGACTTAGCTCTGCGGCTTATGCAGTAATGAAGATCCGTCAGTTAACTGACGTTGATACATCTAGATTAGTTTATTTCAGTTACTTTCATAGTGTAATGTCGTACGCCATTTTACTGTGGGGAAATGCTGCCGACATTCAAACTATCTTTGTGCTGCAGAAGAGGGCTATTCGAGCAATCTATAACCTAAAGGCTGGTGACTCTCTCAGAGAGAGATTTAAGGATATAAATATAATGACTGTTGCATCACAATACATATATGAAAATTTGATTTATGTTCATAAAAATATTGAAATATTTTCAAAAAACAGTGATATTCACAATGTGAACACTAAAAGTAAGAACAAATTAGCAGTACCTTATACTAGGCTCCATAAAATAAATAATTCTTTTAAGGGTCTGTGTGTAAGATTTTACAACAAAGTACCAAATGATATTCAGAAATTAGATCTTAATAAATTTAAAATCAAAATCAAAGAAAATCTTTTTAAAAAAGCTTATTATAAAGTGTCAGATTACACAGAAGACAAAGCAGCTTGGATCTAAAATGCTCCAATTACTCCAACAGCTATTTCTAATTGTCTATTATTAATTGATACTTAAATTGTATTGTAGTTTTGTACTGCTTAATTTATTATTTTTTAAATTCATATTTTGTATTTTATGACCTGGTAACGACATATTCTTTTTTTTTTGTAAATGTCGTTGCTTCTGTGCGCTGTGGTTTCTTGCGCCTGTTCTTTGCCACAGTTAAAAATATTATGATTCAAAGTGCTTATTAATTGAGTTTATTGAATAAATATGTTTTGAATTTGAATTTGAATTTGACTAGAGTTAGCATTCGCCAAGGATCTGTAAACTTGTCTATCAATTGACTATTGACAAACGCTAACGAATAGACAGGAAGCTGTTGCCATTTGTCTGGGGGAGCAGTACCTCCACTGCAAAATATATAACCAGCTGGCTATCTTATTCCTAACTGTCGAAACACAACAATGCTAACATTGATGATATGGCGATATATTTAGGTAAGTATAGTGGTACTAGCCATGCAGTCTTCAAATAAGCCCTATCACCAACCAAACATTTATTTATTTATTTATTAGAAACAACAAAACTTAATACTTCCAATACAGAAAAAAAAATCCAATGCGATAGTACAAGCACTTAAAAAACTTTCTAACCTAACCTATTTACAAACTTACTATTACTATAAAATATTCAGGACATATTCAGTAAAGTAAGTAACTACACTGTGTATTTACTTACTTTTTAGCTACTTCTGTAACAAAGAACAAACAATGTGACTTTTGTGAATTCATTCAGAGAGCAGTTAAATATGTCATTACATTAGCTACCCTATTAATAGTGCGCAAGGCTCGGGTAAATGGCGCTTCTTTTAAAATATTAGTCCGCGCCCTTGGCACCTCGAGCAGTGGTGGCCGACGCCTGCGCCACACGTACCGGTCCGGCACACACAGCTTTATACATTGCAACACTCCTTGGTTAAACAAATACCCACGTAATAGTTTTATTACATATATAACATAGTACAAACGTGTAAGTATTCCTTCGCTGGGAATTGTACCTGGAACCACAGAGGCTTTTAAATTAAACAGCTCCTTTAAATCTTACATACCTTAGATGAAATCAAAAAGGGAAGATACGGCATGCTCCTACTTGTAGTCATTCAAAATATAGTCCTACTCAACTACTTAAGCAAACACTCACACACGCACACCTATAAAGTGTAAATCGAGCGAGCGAGACAAAGCGGTAAGTTTCAACGTCAGCGCGAGGGAGTCAGCGAGTAGCGCGTTGACGTCTCGGTCGCTTCGCAACAGACGAGTACGTACGACCGAATCCGACGCCACTGCGGAGTAGCGTCTTTCTCTTTTTCACACAGTAGAATATCCGCAATAGTGCGATGTAGCCTGTTCGCTCGGCAAATTGTGACTGAAGTGAAATTGTGCCTTTAGGCCTAATATTGGCGGCTCACTCACGACACGCTAATGCCGTTTCTTCCCTTTTTGTTTTAATCTAAGTTACATACGCACGTAATACCACCCCTCTCACGGAATATTGAATACGTAAAACAACCTCAACCGTGTCGCGTAGCGGTAAAAGAATACTACCACCCCACCCTCTCTTCCCTTGGGTGTCGTAAAAGGCACCTAACGGACTAAAGGCTGCACATACTTCCAACAGCATAGAGCGGCGATGGGCTCACCACCTGTCACGCTGAGCACGTGTGCAGTCAAAGTCAAAGTCAAATTATTTATTCAATGTAAACCATTACAGGCACTTATTGACGTCAATACTAATAATACTTTAAAAAAACAGTTAACTAACTTGTAGTTAAGACTTAACAACTAATCTAACTAACTGTAGTCTGTGCCAGACAAACGCGCTACCCCCAGTACCACTGCTCGCCGAAAGGATCGCGTCAAACTGAAATATAAGCCGTGGCGATAGAGTTTTGTGTAAACAAACGTATCTTGGTACGAGACAAAAATGGCGGGTAAGTGTCTCTCCCCTAGCGACACAAACGGCTAAAACTTATAGATAATTTATCGTTTTTGGGATGAAAGGTGAAGAATGATAAATCATAATGAATCGTTATTAACCGACTTCAAAATAAGGAGGAGGTTCTCAATTCGTCGAAATAAATATGTTTTATGTATGTTCCCCGATTACTTAAAGACGCTTAGACCGATCTGGATATATTTTTTTTTACTGAAAGGGTATACTTGCCAGGTGGTCCCATAGTCATCAAGTCAATATCTGATGACGGGTTCCTGGAGAAATCGAGGGAACTCTTCAAATATAATATTATAGGCACAGCTATAGCGATTTAGGTATTATTTGCAATAACCTGGGCACTTGTCCTCGGGAGGCACCATTTGGTGAAGTGGAACTGTTGATGAAGACCACAGACGGCCACCGGAACTAATCAATGCTAAATATTTTTGGTGTTTGCTATGCAATTACAAACTTTAATGTGGTTGCTAAGCAATTTATGTTCACCACAATGCATCATGGTCAAGTGAAGTTAATGGTAAACCACCAAGAGAATTCCTCAAAATTAACGTCCCTGCATCGGAGAAAACAATATTTTGTACAAAATGATAAGCAGTTGACATTAAGATGTTGTAAATTGAAAAAAATATTAACCAAGCCAATATAAGTGACAAATAAATAATATTGTACAATTACTTACTACTACTTCTATTTTTTTATTTTTCTGTGTAAACGTAAGTAGGTACGTTTACACTAAAAAATATAAAATAATAATAATTAAAAAAAACGGACTCCAAAAAAACAGAGAAACTAAAAAGAACAAAATAATTATGTTGTCTTGAATAACTAAATTTAATCTCCACTGTTAAAATTATACTTACATACTTTTGAAGACGGTGCCAAGCCAAATTAATATTCCAAAAACAAAAATAATACGTACCTTAGCGTGTTCTTCTAGACAATTTCCAACACATCTCTACCCCGTGTGGTGCCGGGTCAGAATTGCACCACCCCCTCCCCTGTATCTTAGCGGGTGTCGTAAGAGGCGACTAAAGGGATTTTGCTGGTGGGAGAGCTTTGCTCGTCCGGCGCTACCACCATGCGGACTCGTAAAACCCGCCAAGTGTTCGGTGCTCGACACAGGACGCGTTCCGGGTTCAGAGCCGTAATACCGGAGCTTGGGGAGGTGCGGTGGCGGCAGGGTCAAGGTCCGGTGGAAGTCTTTGTGGACGCATTGTTCGGTTGACTTGGGTCGATTCGCCGGCCAGGGAGACCCGTAGAAACGGTGGTGCCGCTGGCCGCCCGCGGCATAGTACAGGAGCCCAACTAGGGCTAACCACCCTAGGAGGCTGCTCCACCAGGTCGCGCATAATCCCGAAGTGGCTCGTCGTGCCGGTTGGTGACCGGATTGGTGGGACCCGGCGACTACTCTCGGGGGGGTACAGGGGACCTTCCGTCCGGCGGGTCGATTAACGTCTTACCGAACAACTACATGCACCAGTTCATGTTAGTCTCCCACACTTTGTCTTTTCCCCCTTGCCGCCACAGCATCTCCTTTTACTCACGCCCCCATCCAACCACCATGTCAGTGTCTAAAAACAATGCAGGTCAGACAGCGGCACCCCACTTCCCCACCACCAAGTCGCTTTTTGAGGTGGAGTTCACTAACATCCGTGGACTCCATTCAAACCTCAACGCCGTCCACCAACACCTTGAGACGGCCCGGCCTGCATTGCTCTTTCTGACGGAGACACAGATCCGCCGTCCTGCCGACATTGCATATCTGCACTACCCCGGCTACGTGCTCGAGGAATGCTTCCTCGCGAAAGCCGGAGTATGCCTTTTCGTCAGGACGGACGTTTGCTGTCGACGTTTGCGCTGCTTGGAGGACCCCTCCTTCTCCATCCTATGGGTACACATGAATCTTGGTTCCGAGAGCCATGTCTACGCTTGCCTGTACCGTTCCCACTCCGGAGACCACGAGACAACTCGGTTATTCGACTACCTGAGCCAAGCAGTTGACGACGTACAGGAGCGGTTTCCGTCTGCCGATGTGGTACTTTTGGGGGATTTTAATGCCCACCATGAGACCTGGTTGGGCTCTTCCAAAACAGATCACGCAGGCCGAACTGCCCACGCATTCGCTCTCACGCATGATCTGACTCAACTGGTTCTCCAGCCCACCAGGATTCCAGATATATCGGGTCTAGCGCCTTCCCTGCTAGACTTACTGGTGACGAGTCGACCAGCCGGGTACAGAGTGTCAATAAGTGCTCCGTTGGGCACTTCTGACCATTGCCTGGTTGGTGCCACCGTACTGCGCCGTAAAAGCTCTCCCTCAGTGGAGTCTAAACGGTGTTTAAGGCACTACTCGTCGGCAGATTGGGATGGTATGCGCGACTATTTTGCGTCCAGGGACCCATCGGAGAGTGCCTCTGCTGTCGCTGACGAGATCATGTTGGGGATGGAATATTACATTCCCTACACTGATGCCGTCAGCGGAAGTAAGGCGCGCCCTTGGTTCAATCGCGAACGCGCCAAAGCTGTTGAACTTAAACAGGCGGCGTATCGCGCTTGGACCAAGGCTCGCACGCTCAACGATCGTAACATCTCTTCCCTCAAGGTAGTTTTCAACAAGGCTACCAAAGTCTGCAAGAGAGCTCTCTCGAGAGCGAATGCCCAGCGCGTTGCTCGCGTTGGCCAAGAGCTGTTGTCGCACCCAACGGGTAGCCGAAGTTATTGGCGACTGGCCAAAGCGGTGCAAGCCAACTTTTGCGGGCCTTCTCTGCCCCCACTGCGGTACCCTGATGGCTCGTTGGCCCATCGGCCGCTAGACAAGGCTAACCTCTTAGCGAAGCTCTTTGCGGCGAATTCGCGTATCGATGACTGCGGCGCGGAACCACCTACCATCCCTCACTGTGGTTCCACAATGCCTGACGTCCAAATCAGACAACGTGACGTCCGTGCCGTGCTGCAGTCACTTGATGTGCGGAAGGCTAGCGGTCCTGACGGTATACCGGCAGTCGTCCTTAAAAATGTGCTTCCGAGTTGTCTCCAGTACTGACACGCTTATACCACCTCTCGTACTCTACTGGAATTGTGCCGGAGGCTTGGAGAAGGGCGAACGTCCAGCCGGTCTCCAAAAAAGGGGATAGGTCTGACCCAGCCAACTATCGACCTATTGCTGTCACCTCTGTCCTTTGCAAGGTTTTTGAGCGAATCATAAACAGACAACTCATTCGCTACCTAGAAGATCACTCCCTGATTCATGATCGACAATACGGGTTCAGACCGAAACGATCAACGGGTGATCTCCTGGCGTTCATAACACACCTGTGGGGTGAAGCAATGGATAAGCATGGAGAAGCACTGGCTGTTAGCCTGGACATCTCCAAGGCTTTCGATCGAGTTTGGCATCGTTCGCTTCTCTCCAAGCTTTCGTCATACGGCTTGCCACCTCGCCTATGCGATTGGGTCGCCGGGTTCCTGCATGAGCGCAGCATTCGCGTACTCTGCGAAAGCAGTGCCTCACAGTCTCTGCAGGTGAACGCCGGAGTGCCGCAGGGTTCTATAATATCGCCCACGCTGTTCCTTCTGCATATTAATGATATGTTATCCTTGGGTAACATTAATTGCTATGCAGACGACAGTACAGTACATCGGCGTTATTTGGCGCACCCTGCTTTGCCGCAGGGTCACCCTGCCGATGTAGTGGAGTCAATAGTCAATAGTCAATAGTCAAAATATATTTATTCAATAAACTCAATTAATAAGTACTTTGAAACGTCCAAATATTTTTTAACCTACCACCCATTCAGGACATCATTTTTTAACTGTGGCAAAGAACGGGCGCAAGAAACCACAGCGCACAGAAGCAACGACATTTACAAAATATATATATATTATATGTCGTTACCAGGTCACAAAATACAAAACATGAATTTGAAAGTAGATAGTTTAATTAAATATGGTGCTCTATATAAATTAATTATAGGCAATTAGAAATAGCTGTTGGAGGAGGTACTTGGAGCATTTCAGACCCAAGCTGTTTTGTCTTCTGTATAATCCGACACTTTATAATAAGCTTTTTTATAAAGCTTTTCTTTGATTTTGATTTTAAATTTATCAAGATCTAATTTCTGAATATCATTTGGTACTTTGTTGTATAATCGTACACACAGACCCTTAAAAGAATTATTTATTTTATGGAGCCTAGTATAAGGCACTGCTAATTTGTTCTTACTTCTAGTATTTAATTTGTGAATATCACTGTTTTTTGAAAACATTTCAATATTTTTATGAACATACACAAGATTTTCATAAATATATTGTGATGCAACTGTCATTATACTTATATCCTTAAATCTCTCTCTGAGAGAGTCACCAGCCTGTAGGTTATATATTGCTCGAATAGCCCTCTTCTGCAGCACAAAGATAGTTTGAATGTCGGCAGCATTTCCCCACAGTAAAATGGCGTACGACATTACACTATGAAAGTAACTGAAATAAACTAATCTCGCTGTATCAACGTCAGTTAACTGACGGATCTTCATTACTGCGTAAGCCGCAGAGCTAAGTCTATTCGACAATTTAGCTATATGTGGGCCCCACTGAAGCTTGGCATCCAACGTGATGCCTAGAAACACAGTGGTGTCCACAGGATTCACATTCTTATCTTTAATTTGTACACTAGTTATTACCTGCTTAACATTAGGCAATACAAATCTTACGCATTTGGTTTTTCCCTCGTTTAATAGCAAGTTATTAACACTAAACCAGTGAACAATCTTTAAGACCGCATTATTCACATCGTCATAATTTGGGTGTCGTCGTTTCACTTTGAATAAAAGTGAAGTATCGTCTCATAGTCGAGACGGAAGATTGTCATTGAGCTGGACGAGGAGTTAGACCGCATTTATAAATGGGGCTCTGATAACCTGGTCCAGTTCAATGCAAAAAAACACAGGTCTGCGCTGTCACGGCTAAAAAGTCCGCATTTCTCCCCCAACCCTCCTTCCAGAGCAACCTATTACCCATCCAGACTGGTCTCAGTCTCTTAGGTATGGACATACACAGCGACCTCAACCCGAAGAGCTATATTGAGAGCATTATAACCACAGCCTCACGTAAACTCGGAATCCTGAACAAGGTGAAGCGGTTCTTCACGCCGGAGCACCGTTGTCTTTTGTATAAGACTCAGGTGCGCTCCTGCGTGGAGTATTGCTCTCATCTTTGGGACGGATCCGCCAAGCTCTTGCTCGAAGCTCTTGACAGGTTGCAAAGACGTGCTGTCCGTATTATCGGTAACGATGACGTTACGACCAGTCTGGAGCCGTTACAGCTACGTAGGGACATTGCTTCCCTTAGTGCTTTTTACCGCCTTTACCACGGTGAATGCTCTGAGGAGCTCTTTGACCTCATCCCTCCCTCTCCTTTCCTTTCCAGATCGACGCGTGCAGGTCTTAGAAGCCACCCTCATACCGTGCTGACCATCAAGACACGTACCAAAAAGTTTGGACAATCGTTCCTTTGCCGAACTGCCCGTATGTGGAATGCGCTTCCCGCACACGTGTTTCCTTCCTCTTTCTCTCTCTGGTTATTTAAGCGGGGCGTGAAAAAGCATTTATGCAGGCCGCCATAGTGAGAGCGTTCGGCATAGCGTGGTAGCGCTGTGACGAACGCTTTCACTTCTTGGGCTTCACTGGCTGCTTTTCATCAGGCAGAGTGAAGCCACTATGGCGTGCCACAATAAAAAATAAAAAAAAACATCTTTAATTCAACCTGTGTTTTCCATAATGCTAAGCCGCCTAATTAAATTGTATGTAGGCAAAAGCAGGAAATATTTTAAGGCTTGGCATCGACTTCAAAAGTATGTAAGTATAATTTCAACTGTGAGGATGAAATTTAGTTATTCAAGACAACATAATTATTTTGTTCTTTTTAGTTTCTCTGCTTTTTCGGAGTCGGTTTATTTTTTTTTGAAATTTTTTTTTGGTGAGTCTCTATTTTATGGAAAGTGGACTGTGGTAGAGGACTGCTTTTGCTGTCCTCATTGCCTGCCTAGTCTCTGACTAACTCTTCGGGAATAATAGATATGTACCTATGTATGTAACAATGTCACACAATTGTGTTTCGTCCGGTGAGTGAAAAGTACCGGAGCCCATCTCCCCCTCCCCCTTCAAAATTACTACTCCTTCCTCATAGATCCTACTCTCCTTTCTCAGGCAGTTGTCCCACCGCCAACGATGAACGAGAAGCGAGGCGAGCTCGAACGAGAAACGAGTTGGCGAGCTGCGGAAAGCGAGTGTGTAGTTCCGATTGTTTTGTTTGTCGCTGGGCTATAAGCGACTGTACGATGTAACGGTACAGAATGAATGGTATCTGTCCGTTAGTAAGGAATATATGAGTGTAGCACTAAAATTAATATTAATGCGTTGCACCATTAATGTAATAAGCATAAAAAGGGAAAATAAACTAGTTTAAAATAATGGACATGTGGACAAGTGGCTTTATGTTGAAGGTTGTAAGAATGTGTCAGCGGACTAGGGTCTCATAATTATTTTGAATTTCGCGGGGACTGTTCCGGGTGTCACTTACGAAATGGGCACTGTTAGGTTGGCAATGGCTTAGAGTGATAGGGAGGGGGGTCCGCCGGGATTGGTTAACGCGTCCCTTGCGACATAGGCGCCGTCTACCGTGCGTTATTTACTTGAGTTTCGTGGAGGACGGGGTGAGGTTGGCAAAACCGGTTCACATACAGGCGGGCGCCATCTATGTTCTGAATACGGAACTTTTTATAATTTTACTAAATACGGGATTATTAGCTTGAGTGGGTGTTTATTAAGAGGGAATTGTTGATGGAAGGCTACATCTAGATGTAGCCTCTAGATGTTCAAACATGTAATATTGGCTATCTAAAGAGATTTGGTTGGATTATGGAAAACACTAAAATTTACGCGGGGGCGTCGGCAATGAGCGAGCGGGAAGTTGAGAAAGAGATAGAAAGAGAGGGGAGATGTTATCTCCACGTGGAAGGACACGAAGTTGGCGATGTTAAGAAAGATAACAAATGTGAAGTTGATGCGCATAGGCGAGAGGGCTAGCGGTTGGCTAAAGGGGAGAAAAGTGGATTTGCGCGGGCGAATGTCGGGCGAAAATTAAGATGCTTGGGGAAAAGAGGAAAATTAGCGGGCATTCAATTGAAGGACGTCGGAGGCGCGGTCCGATTTACGAGTGGCGGTAACGATCTCATACGTGAAAACGAGCGTCCGAGCCATTTTAGCGCGCTAAGTGTTATTCGAGCTGCGACATTAACTAAAATTGTTTGTGAAATAGAAAGTGATTGTTAAAGTAAAATTATTGCTGTCGCAACTCAAATCTGTTAACAGAATGAAGTATTCTGGGTCATAATAGCGGATACGCATCACGGTGGCAACGAAACTAATATGACTTTCAACTGACCTCGGTCAGGATGACCTTTGACTGTATTTAATAAGGTCGGCGTTATCTATTACAACGCTAAATAATACACTATATTCGAGAGAGTAACGGGGGAGAGACAGTGGTCTCCCTAGTGAAAATCGAAGATAGGTCAGACACCAATCAGCTGGAGGTGGGAACGTACAACCCCGTCCAAAGTCGTCCCGCCTCCTTACATACAGTGTAGTATTAGGTTTTACACTCTGAGTATACTGGCTCGATTGATAGTCCATTTGGAAGTCTGTTGCTTGCAGGGGCGACTCGGCTTACACTACTCACCACGAAATTAAGTTAAATACGGCTTAGGCCTAGATTGCAAAGGTATACAAATAGGGACTGTTAGTTCGACTAAATGTAGGGGGTTTTCGGGTAATGCTTGGAACCTCGTCAGGGGAGGGCAGTTTTCTTCTTGGGACAACCTCTATACTTTGTTGAAGGTAAAGTCAGGTCTAACTAGATGAGCTTGGGAAAGATAAGGCGAAAGCCGATCTAAGACCGAGTGGAGATTGTCTTTGAGAGTGGAATTTGTCTAGGCTGACGAGGGGACGGAAACTGGTCGAAAACATACTGTAGGGTAGGTAGGCGTCTCATATATTGTTAAGTAGTTGGGGACAGCACGGTGTGTACACGCTGTGCGTACATAAACTAGGTACGTAGGCCGCGAAGCTAGGGCTGGATTAATTCCGACTAATAAAGTTAGAGATAATTAAGTTATGGTGCCTAAATACAAATTACTATGAAGTGATGTTGATTATGAGCGCTGAAACTACCTATCTAGGCATGTAATCTGTTACCGTAGGCCAATAGGACTCTAATTGTTTTCCTAAAGGTGTTACCAATTAACTATTCATTTTAAATAATTAGCAGAACTGAGGTAATATTGAACCATCATTACTTTGGATTACCTAAGAGTCTAGACTGGTTTCCTATTACAAGAAAAATACTAATAAGTTATAGCAAATAAGCATAACTGTGCTGTGATGTTTGATTTCTAATACTGAAATGACCAAACAGGCATTTTTAGCTTTCCCTGAGGTACAATACGGCCTTAAATTGCTACCCTTCAATGTATTATAACCAGACATCCAGATACCTATTGGTAAAATTTAAGCTGATACTAAACAACTAAAAACCAGTTTGGAACCTAGGTTATTTCGCCGAAGCTGCGAATTCACCTTAATGGTCAAAGACCTTACAAGTTATGTACTCCTAATATTATGAAACTTTCATTTTCATTTCATAAACTTCCATTGCAAAAACTGGGGGGATCAAAAAGGCTTTAAAGGAATTAAACAAAACCAAAATATGGATGCCAAACATAAAAACCAAACATAATGTTCCACAAGTAAAAGACAAGTGATACTCGAAACCGCCACAGATTACTGTAGAATATTATATTAAAGACAAACGATAGCACGAGTAGAAAACCAAAAGCAAACAACGACAGAATTAGAACCAGTACCGATAATACTACAGGAAGATACGATAAGAGAAATTAACACACAGAAACTAGACAAAGCACCAGGTCCAGATCAAGTGTCTAACGAGATATTAAAATGTACTTTACCGGTGATTGCTCCTAGACTTACAGAACTATTCAATGACATCCTATTAACTGAAAACATCTCTAACGATTGGACAAGGTCAACTATAGTATTGATATACAAGAAAGGAAGTAAAGGAGATATGAACAATTACAGACCAATAAGCTTAATGTCAAACATATACAAGGTATTCTAAAAGATATTACTATCACGAATTGCTGTCACGCTCGATGAAAACCAACCAAAAGAACAAGCTGGCTTCCGAAGTAAGTTCTCGACGATTGACCACATTCACGTCGTAAGACAGATACTCTAAAAATATAAGGAATATAAAAAAAGTTTACTACTTAGGGTTCGTGGATTTTAACAAAGCATTTGATTCCTTAGACCACGATAGCATATGGAGGGCACTAAAAAGTCAGGGAGTTGAGACCAAGTACATAAGTATACTCAAAAGGATCTACTCGAAGAGTACTGCCCAAGTCATGCTGGAAAGAACAGGAGAAGAATTTCATATCGAAAGAGGTGTCAGACAGGGCGATCCCATTTCACCGAAACTATTCACCGCGGTTGTTGGCGCTTAAGGCACCAACATGCGACGAGGTTGAAGGCTGAAGGCAGGAAGGCTGAAGGAAGGAATGACTTACCGGGAACAGCTGGTTGATCTGGGGCGATCGGGCGTTGCAGCGGGCTTTCGCTGGTGAGGGCGGCAGCACACACACTTCACTTCACTGGGCACTGATCGGAGGCGTTTTTAAGGGTAGTTGGGCTGGTAAACACAGCGCTCTCAAGTCACATACACTTAACACATGGTTGTTCACGGGCTGAGTTCTTGCGCGCGCGCGCGCGCGTGGTGTCTCTTTGAAGGGTCGGAGCACACTGCTTTGGCGCCAGCGCCGATCCGCTTCGTCCGGTATATTTGTCACCTCGCTGTGATTGGCCGATCATTCGTTGCACATTCGTTGCACCAATATGCGCTTTAATTGACCGGCGCAGCGACGATTATCCGTTGCGCTGTGGCGCGAACAGCGGTTTTAGAAATGATCTTTAGAAACCTAAAATGGGAAGAGTATGGACTCAACATTAACGGGGCCAAACTTAACCACCTACGTTTCGCAGACGATATTGCCCTATTTTCTGAGGATCCAGACATCCTGGAAGACATGCTACAACAACTATCAGATGAAAGCGCCAAGGTAGGCCTAACAATGTACACAACAATAACGAAGGTAATGACAAACTCGACTAAAAACGACATCAAGATAAACGGTGGACAAATAGAATATGTGGATGAATACATATATTTGGGACAACTATTATCTACAGAAAACACAATGCAAAAGGAAATAGATAGGAGAATAGCAAACAGCTGGAAACGGTTTTGGTCCCTAAGTGAGGTCATGAAGGATAAAGATATGCCTATCAAAGAAAAGAGAAAAGTTTTTAATACATGCATTCTCCCGTGTTTGACATATGGATGTCAAACTTGGTCACTAACTGAGCAACAACACAAAAAAATACAAGTGTGTCAAAATGGCGATCGAAAGAAGCGTAATTGGAGTAAAAAGAAGGGACAAGGTGAGATTAGAAAATATAAAGAATAAAAGGAAATTTAAAAATATACATACTGTCTACAAACGCCTGAAATGGAGATGGACAGGACACATGCTAAAGGAAGAAAAAGATAAATGGACGAGACTAGTACTGGAATTGTACCCGAGAGGCAGTAAAAGGAGCAAAGGTAGACAAACTAAGCGATGGGAAGACGACTTAAAAAAGACAGCTTGTTCAGAATGGACACGCACTGCAAGGGACAGAACAAAATGGAAAGCTTTAGAGGAGGCCTTTGTCGAAGGACAAGCTGTAAAGGAAAAACCGGTTGCCGGTATAATTAGTTAATTGTCAGTATTAGTAAAAAGTTTATTGTTAATTTACAGCAATAAAGGCTTATTTTATTTATTTATTTTATTAATATTATGAAACATAGTAATAATTGATTGGTAACAACCTACTAATTAGACTAATAGTACAGTCTACTTTATACCTTTGAATTCACCTTAATGGTCAAAGACCTTATAAGTTATGTACCTACTTACTTCTAATAATATGAAACATAGAAATATTTGGTTGGCAACAATCTAATCCGATTAGACTAAAAGTACAGTCTTATCAACAAGGACAAGAACATGATACCTACCTACTCAAAGCATAATAACAATGATTTAGATATTAAATAATCACCCAGTCTGAGAGACTGATGTATAGGTTAATGAATATAATTAACTTAAGTTCACTCTCTAAAGTCAAGGATATTGAATAAATCAGACATCTTTTGATAAACTTGAGATGTAATATGCTGTCAAGGCGGTCTGTACAACTTAATTATATTGTTACTTTATGAGATCTTCATAATGAACACTAAGCAATCGTCCTTTGTTACCTACTGCGTCATATAGATCACCCGCAAATACTAGCATGCGCTACCAGAAGGCTACACCGCGCGACGTTGCTAAAATTATTAAAGCCATGAATACAAACAAGGCACCAGGAATTGATAAAATTAGAGTCATGGACATTAAAGCCATCTGGGAAAAGGTGTCAGGTGCTGTTGCTAACCTCATAAATGCTTGTATCGTAAAAGGAGAATATCCTACAGAGTTAAAAATAGGGGTTGTTAGGCCTATACATAAAAAAGGCAGCAAACAAGTTTTTGAAAATTATCGTCCCATTACATTATTGTCCACACTAGATAAAATAGTTGAAAAATACATAAGTAAGCAGATACACAATTTTTACAAACATAATAATATATTAAACAAAAGTCAATATGGTTTTCAACAACAGAAAAGCACTTCACAATTACTTTCAGCATTTAGTGATGACGTCAATGGCTTCTTGGATGCCAAATATCACGTTTTGGTAGTGTTTATCGACTACAGTAAAGCGTTCGATACCTTAAAGCATGATATTCTCATAGATAGACTCGACGCATGTGGAATTCGTGGTCCTCTTTTGAAATGGTGTAAAGCTTACATAAAAGACAGGAAGTATTGCGTTAAACTGGGAGATGAATTAAGTGACATCCATAACGTTACCCATGGAACTGCCCAAGGTTCTGTAATCGGACCGTTGCACTACTTGACGTACGTGAATAATGTGACAAACATAATTAAACATTGTAAAGTCTACCAATTTGCAGATGACACCTGTTTAATGACAGCCAACAAAGATATCCACCAAGCCCTTCGACATCTCCAGGAGGACTTTACGGTACTGATAAAATGGTCTCATGACGCTGGGTTAGTTTGTAACATGTCTAAAACAAATTTTATGTACATATCGTCAAGTCAAAATAGAGCGTCATGCAATCTCCGGCTCATTTCCCACAGCCATGACTGCCTTCATAATAACCCTAACAAACGAAATTGTAGCTGTGTTGAAACCGTCGATCAGGTTAACCAACAAACGTATCTGGGTCTCGTGGTAGATAATAGATTCAAATGGGTTCATCATATAAATAAAGTTTGCAACAAATTAAGGGCAATACTTGCTAAATTTTCGATAATTAAATATAGAATTCCATATCCAATATTATTGTCTCTTTATAACGCCTTAGCCGAACCCCTATTACAATACGGACTCAGCAGTTACGGGAGAACCTACCGATCGCATTTGGATAACATACACGAACTGCAAATACGAATACTTAATACTATTGTGCCTAAAAAGTTGAAAACTAATTTTAAGGATAAAAACGAGTTGTTTAAGTTCTGCAAAGTATTGCCAGTACATGAAAGAAAGAATTACATGCTACTTACAGAACAATACTTCAACAAAGATTTTCAGGTGTTGAAAACTCATACAAGACAATTGCGAAGCGCGATCAATGACAATTTAGTTATTCCTCGGATTACTAATATGTACGGACAAAATCAAAACAAGTACATAATTCCTCGGCTTATTAATAGTCTCCCAAAATCTCTTAGAGATGAGCTAAATATTATAAATATAAAACCTAAATTAAAACAATACCTCCTAAGTAAACTATAATATCAATATTAAGAAATTACCTACCTATGTAATATTTTGAGGCATTCTATGTGTTGTATGTATATAATTACTTATATATTTATTGTTATTATTATATATTAATATAATTTAAGATATGTATTAACTAATTAATATAATAATTAATGTTTCTTCGGCACCTAGATCTACAATTTGGAACACGCTGTAACTAGGCGACAACAAAATAGTTTGTTTTCCACCGCCACTAAACAAGTTGTCAATGCGTTGCTGTCGATGAGCAAAGGAGCGGAATAGTTACTTACCCACACGCATGAGTATATTGTATTTTAATTACTTTTATATAGAAAGACGATGATCAGCGGTGTCCAGAAAAATCTTTTAGAGGTTTATGTGTCACCGTTTCTTACTTTGTAACTAGATGTAAGCTTAATTTTGTAAAATAAAAAAAACAAAAAAAAAGAGTAAACAAAGGTAATCTTGCTTTAAATAATAGCATTCTATTTGTATCCACCTCCTGAAGGGAGTAAGGGATTGAATAAATAACATTTTTTTACAAACTTGAGAAGTAATATGCTGCCAAGGCAGTCAGTATAATATAATCATATTGTCACTTTATAAGATCTTTATAATAAACACTAACAGTAAACAAAAGTAATCTTGCTTTAAATAATAGCATTCTATTTGTATCCACCTCCTGAAGGGAGTAAGGGATTGAATAAATTAACATTTTTAATAAACTTGAGAAGTAATATGCTGCCAAGGCAGTCAGTATAATTTAATCATATTGTCACTTTATAAGATCTTTATAATAAACACAAAGATCAGAGAAATAAGTTGGGTTCTTAATGTGAAAAGGATATTTGGATAATAGCAAGCCTAAGATAAAAACTTTTGATTTTTTTAAAGAAATAATTGAATATAGAACCTAGTAAATGATAACTATCATAATTATGTAAGATGAAATTAAATTTTGAAGAGAGATGTATATTCTCAGTTTAATAGAATTGAAGCCACAAGCTAATTAATGTTAAAGTCACATCTGGTCAGAGCTGATATTAAACAACGAGCCAATCGGCATGCTAATAGCGGGGCGGGGCTATTAAATTACCAGAATCCTCTAATATGTCATAAATTTCCCCAAGACTTTTATGTATAATGCTATCGATAATAAATAATAATACTGCAGCTGCTGTGAAGGATTTAGGTCACAGTTCAGACGAAGTCACTGATAGGCTACACATATAGGATATTAGGTATTGACGGATAGGTAATTAGGTCAGGAGTAAATAATTTAACACAGGGATAAGCCAATTACTAAACTTTCACGAAAAGGACTTGAGTTACTTAGATGCGGTTAACAACGGAGAGTTCACAGGACGATCTGGCCAAAATAGTATTCTATTATAAGTTAAGAGACCTATTACATCTCGAATGTGATTTTTGCGAAAAATGCCCATTTTCGCATTTTGTAGTAATTTTGTAGTTGTAATAATCGTTTTTATCGAAATAGGACAATAAATTTGTGCATAATATTACAAATCTCCATTCTGTGAGCATAAGTTGAATTCGGATGGCCGGCGCATCACATTTTGTAGTAATTTTGTAGTTGTATTTATCGTTGTTATCGAAATAGGATAGTAAATTCATTATAAAATTTTTATTCCTCATTAAGTAACAATTACTCTGGTATAAATTTTGCTCAATAATATTATCGTAGAAAGGAGATATTCACAGTTAAATTATAGCAATTTTCGAAGTTTTTTGGTTTAGAAAAAGATTTTTTTGCTATATAAAATCAATAATATCTAAAAATTCCGAGGCCGCTTCGCACTATTTGACTATATAAGAGATAACATTATAATTTTTTTATTGCACTTGATTAGAACAGTAGTTCAATCGATGAGCTTAAAAAAGTGCCATCGCGCACTTTATGAAAATCTTTCTCTGCAATTTTGGGTTTAATTTGAAAGTTAAGCAAAATTTACAAAAAGCGAGGCTTCTACGCACTATTCCAATAGCTATTCTACACTATTCAAGAAGTCATAATTGTCACAGTCGAAATGTAATAGGCCTCTTAACAAGAAGTGCGTTTATTGCTTCATGCATTCGACACAATGGCAATGGCAACTGCGCGCGCGCCACTGTACGACACGGCGGATTCGCAAACAGTCTATGTCTACGACCGGCACGTATTCGTGAATAATTATCAGGAACATAAAGGCGACACAACTGTTCGACACATTCAGGCGAGTCAATTACTCCCCGTAAAATTGACAGAGCGGTTGAAATATCCGTACGAGTTCTCCTGAGTTCTAAAGAGTCCATTCCCAACATACCCAATAAATACTTTGTAGGATACATAAACGGATAGTAGCCATATATACGCTTATAATAATATCGAAGAAAAGCCTTTTGAACCTTTTCCAGCATTAGTGCATATTTGGCTTCGTGTGGGCTCGAACACGAACTAGATTCCAGCGAGCTCCTTATAAGACTAGTGAACAGAAGTTTTATGACGTCTGGGTTCTGAAAATTACGTAAATTACGTAAGATAAACCCCAGACGACTGTAGCAGTGTAACTTCTCCACCTGACTTATCTTCTAACCTTATAATACATACACACATCATCACCGCCTTTACCTTAGCTTAACTTATTATCTAATTCTTAAAACTAGTTAACTTAATTTATCTACAATCTAATGTTTGTGTCTGGAGGTTTTGTAGAGTGCGTAGTGTTTGTATGATAATGGAACCTTAATTTTATTTGTGATAAATTTCAGTCAAGCAATGTAATATTATAATAATTACTATTTTGGCCAGATCGTCTAGTGAGCCCTCCGTTGTCAACCGCATTTAAGTAACTCAAGTTCTTTTCGTGAAAGTTTAGTAATTGGCTTAACCCTGTGTTAAATTATTTTCTCCTGACCTAATTACCTATCCGTTAATAATTAATATCCTAGATATGTGTAGCCTAACAATGACTCCGTCTGAACTGTGTGAAGGATTTAGCCTTCACAGCAGCTGCGGGGAGGATTTGTTAACCACTCAAAGATAATCAGATGATAGCTTAGCTTGCAGGTATTATTATTTATTAACAATAGCATTATATATAAAAAGTCTTGTGCAATTTACGAGCCCCAACCGCCGCTCCATAGCGTGCTATACATCACATTGTTTATATACAGCCCCGGCACATTGACTTTAATTTATACTTTATAGAGTGTCTACACAACTTTCAACTTATTTTCATCTTATATTATAACTATGTGTTAGCATTTACATTCTTATTATTCCACTTAAATCAATAGAGTTTATCTCAAGGCTTGCTATCATCCAAATATCCTTTTCACATTAAGAACTTAATTATTCAATGTAATAACTCATGTCTTATGATATCACTTATTGAACCGAGGTGGGAAGCCAGCATTCAACAGAACCCACTTATTTCTCTGATTATTGTGTTTATTATAAAGATATTACAATGTAGCATTATTAACTGACTGTCTTTATTGCCTTATCAGAATATTAACCTTCTGCTCCATAAATGGTGAATGATTTATTCAAAACCCACTCTCAGGCAGTGAATTTAAGTTAATTATTTTTCCATTAACTTCTATCCCTGTCTCTCAGACTGGGTGATTATTTAATAAACTACCAAATCATAGTTAGTATATTTTTAGTAGGTAATAAATCAGGTAATTATCCCTGTTAATAATTAAATCAATTAAATTTAGAGTTATCCTTTACTCACTTTAATAGGTATAAAGCAGACCGTACTATTAGTCTTATTGGTTTAGATTGTTACCATCAAATATTTCTATGTTTCATATTATTAGAAGTAAGTACATAACTTATAAGGTCTTTGACCATTAAAGTGAATTCAAATGGTATAAAGTAGACTGTACTATTAGGCTAATTAGTAGGTGGTTATCAATCAATTATTTCTATGTTTCATAATATTAGGAGCTCATAGCTTGTAAGGTCTTTGACCATTAAGGTGAACTTGCAGCTTCAACGAATTAACCTAGGTTCTAAACTGGTTTAAGTTGTTTAGTATCAGCTTAAATTTTACCAATAGGTATCGGATGTCTATTTATAATACTTTGGAGTGTAGCTATATTAAGGCCGTATCGCACCTCAGGGATAGCTAAAAATGCCTGTTTGGTCATTTCAGTATTAGAAATCAAACATCACAGTACAGTTATGCTTACTTGCTATAACCTTTTAGTCTTTTCTTGTAATAGGAAACCAGTCTAGACTCTTAGGTACTCCAAAGTAATGATGGTTCAATATTACCACTTTTCTGCTAATTATTTAAAATGAATAGTTAATTGGTAACAACTTTTAGGAAAACAATTAGAGTCCTATTGGCCTACGGTAACAGATTACATGCCTAGATAGGTCCTTTCAGCGCTCCTAACCCCCGTCACTTCATAGTAATTTCTATTTAGGCACCATAACTTAATTACCCCTACCTTATTAGTCCGAATTAATCCAGCCCCGGCTTCGCCGCCTACGTACCTAGTTTATGTACGCACAGCGTGCACACACCGTGCTGTCCCCCACTACCTAATAACATATATAGAAACGCCTACCTATAGATTCCTACAGCCTACCTCACTTGAAATACCTATATTTGTCGAACTAACAGTCCCTACTTGTATACCTTTGCAATCTAGGCCCAAGCCACATTTAACTTAATTTCGTGGTGAGTTGTGTAAGTCGAGTCGCCCCTGCAAGCAACAGACTTGTAAATGAACTAGCAAGACGGGCCAGGATACCCATTGTGTCAGCCTAACACTACCCTGTGTGTACGAAGATAGGCTCGAAATTGGATTTGGTTATACGTGCCTATCTCCAGCTAATTGGTGTATGATCTACTCGTATCTTCGATTTTCACTAGGGAGACAACTGTCTCTCCCCCGTTACTCTCTCGAATATAGTGTATTATTTAGCGTTGTAATAAATAACGCCGGCCTTATTAAATACAATCAAAGGCCATCCTGACCGAGGTCAGTTAAAATCATATTAGTTTTCGTTGCCACCGTGATGCGTTTCCGCTAATATGATCCAGAATACTGCATTCTGTTAACAATTCGAGTTGCGATAACAATAATTTTACTTTAATAATTACTTTCTATTTCACAATCAATTTTAGTTAATATCGCAGCTCGAATATCACTTAGCGCGCTAAAATCGCTCGGACGCTTGTTTCCACGTATGAGATCGTTACCGCCACTCGTAAATCGGACCGCGCCTCCGACGTCCTTCAATTGAATGCCCGCTAATTTTCCTCTTTTTCCCAAGCATCTTAACTTTCGCTCCACGCGCGCCCAACATTCGCCCGCGCAAATCCGCTTTTCTTCCCTTCAACCAACCGCTAGCTGTCTAGCCTAAGCGCCTCGACTTCACGTGTCTTATCATTTGTTACATGCGAACTTCGTGTCGCTCCCCGTGGAGATAACATCTTCCCACTCTTTCTATCTTTTCCTCAACTTTTCGCTCGCTCATTGCCGCCGTCCCCCGCGTAATTTCTAATTTTTTTCCATAATCCAACCTCATCTCTTTAGATACCTAATATTACATGTTTGAACATCTAGATTTAGCCTTCCATCAACAATTCCCTCTCAATACCCACCCACTTAGGCCAAAAATCCCGTATTTAATAAAATTATAAAAAGTTCCGTATTCAGACCATAGGTGGCGCCTGCCTGTCGCAAGGGACACGTTAGCCAACCCCATCACTCTAATCCATTGCCAACCTAACAATCTTCCGCGAAACTCAAGTAAATAACGCATGCGAGACGGCGCCTATGTCGCAAGGGACGCGTTAGCCAATCCCGGCAGACCCCCCTCCCCCCCATCACTCTAAACCAATAGACAGCGCCCATTCCGTAAGTGTCACCCGGATCAGTCCCCGCGAAATTCAAAATAATATTGAGCCCCTTGTCCACTGATTCATTCTTACAACTTTCAACATAAAGCCACTTGTCCACATGTCCATTATTTTAAACTAGTTTATTTTTCCCTTTTTATGCTTATTACATTAATAATGCAACGCACTTATATTAATTTTAGTGCTACACTCATATATTCCTTACTAACGGACGGATATCATTCATTCTGTACCGTTACAGCAGCTACGAGTGAGTATAGAAATGTGAACATTGAATGTCAAGGAAGGATCGAAGGTAACACCAAGGTCTTTTATTGAATCTGTGCGATTCATAATGACACATTTTTGGGGGTTAACAATGCTCACATCCGTAGGTGTGTACCCTTACATGTGACCCCTGGGTGGTGCTAATTGAGCATTTGGTAGTAGAGCCTAGCTCGCCCGGTTATCGACCACCGTGCGGTAGTGTACGGGCGCCAAGTGGTCTGTGCTCGTCGCAGGTCGCGTTCCGGGAACAGCGCCGCACTACCAGAGCCAGGGGAGCGGCTATTGTTGCAAACTGTGAACCAGAGAGTTCTGCCGCGGAACCATTGAGCGGGAGACGAAACTCGACACGCCGGCCAGGGAGACCCGTAGAAACGGTGGTGCCGCTGGCCGCCCGCGGCATAGTACAGGGGCCCGAACGGGGCTAACCACCTCGGGAGGCTGCCTCACCAGGTCGCGCATAATCTCGGAGTGGATCGTCGTGCCGGTTGGTGACCGGAAATGGTGGGACCCGGCGACCACTTCCGGGAGGGTATGGGGGCCCTTCCGTCCGGCGTGTCGGCTGTGGTTGCAACGCTCTTCCAATGGTGAAGCGGAAAACTCTCGCTTTGTTCATTTCGTTGCAACAGTAGTGGCTCCTTGTTCACGTCCCTTCCTTCCCCTTTTCCAATGACAGTGCCTAAAAAGAATGCAGGTAATACAGCGGCGTCCTCCTCTCCCACCACCAATTCGCTGTTTGAGGTGGAGTTCACTAACATCCGTGGGCGCCTTTCTAACCTCAACGCTGTCCACCAACACCTCGAGACGGCGCGGCCTGCATTGCTTTTTCTGACAGAGGCTGGCTATCAGCTTGAGGAGCAATTCCGTGCGAAAGCCGGAGTATGTCTGTACGTGAGGGCTGACATTTGTTGTCGTCGTCTGCACTATTTGGAAGACCCCTCCTTTCCCATCCTTAGGGTGCGCATTGAATTCGGCTCCCGTTGCCGTGTCTTTGCGTGCCTCTATCGGTCCCACACAGGAGATGCTAACACAAGCAGCCTTTTTGACCACCTCGGCCGAGTGACTGATGTCGCTCAGGAGCGATTCCCAAACGACGAGGTGGTGGTTTTGGGGGACTTCAACGCCCACCATGAAACATGGTTGGGCTCCTCCAAAACTGATCACGCTGGTTGAGTCGCTCATGCCTTCGCTCTGACGCAAGATCTGACGAAACTGGTAGACCAGCCCACCAGGATGCCAGATATCGTAGGTCACGCGCCCTCCTTGTTGGATTTATTGTTGACGAGTCGCCCTGCAGGGTATAGAGTGTCGGTGCTTGCACCTCTAGGCTCGTCAGACCACTGCTTGGTCATTGCCACAGCCTCGCACAGCGTTGGTCTACCGAAAACGAGGGAGACCAAGCGTCGTCTGTGGCACTACTCGTCGGCGGATTGGGACGGATTGCGTGATTACTTTGCATCCGTCTCATGGGGCCAGAGCTGCTTTCATGGAAAGGACCCATCGGAGTGCGCTTCTGCCATCGCTGATGAGATCTTGTTGGGTTTGGAATATTATATTCCATTCACAGATCTTGCCAGCGTTGGCAGACAGCGGCCTTGGTTCAATCGCGAATGCGCCAAAGCTGCTGAATGCAAGCAAGCGGCGTATCGTGCTTGGACGAGGGCTTGCGCTCTGAATGACCCTAGTACCAGCTCCTTGAAGGCGGCCTACAACAAGGCCTCTAAGTCTAACAAGAGGGCTCTTGCAGGAGCGGATGCACAAAGAGTGGCAAGGGTGGGGCGGGAGTTGATCTCGCACCCTGTGGGTAGCCGTAGCTATTTGGCGGCTCGCTAAGGCCGTGCAGGCCAACTTCTGCTCTCACTCGCTGCCCCCGTTGAAACATCCAGATGGCTCGTTGGCTTACCAGCCGCTTGAGAAGGCGAACTTGTTGGCTGAACTTTTCGCGGCCAATTCGCGCGTCGACGATTGTGGCGTCGCTCCACCTACTATAGCACATTGTGGGGCCACCATGCCTGATATTCGTATCAGGCAGTGTGACGTACGTGCCGTGCTGCGGTCGCTCGACGTGCGGAAGGCTAGCGGGCCGGATGGTGTTCCGGCGATTGTGCTGCTCAGATGCGCGGCTGAGTTGTCTCCTGTATTGACACGATTGTTGAGGGAGTTATTGTGCCGGTGTCTTGGAAGGAGGCGAACATCCAACCCATCCCCAAAAAAGGGGATCGCTCGGATCCGGCCAACTATCGACCCATCGCTGTAACTTCTGTGCTGTGCAAGGTGTTTGAGCGGATAATTAATTCCCAGCTCATTCACTACCTAGAGGATCACTCGCTGCTCCATGATCGCCAGTATGGGTTCAGACAAAAGCGATCAACGGGTGATCTTCTAGCGTACGTTTCTCACGCATAGGGTGAAGCGATGGACAAGCATGGCGAATCCCTGGCACCAAAGCTTTCCTCCCCTTCTTTCCAAGTTGCCGGCCTTCGGTGTGACACCACGATTGTGCGCCTGGGTTGCAGACTTTCTAGAAGGGCGGAGGATTCGTGTCCTTTGTGAGGGTAGTTCCTCCGCGTTCTAAAAGGTCAATGCCGAAGTGCCGCAGGGTTCTGAGCTCTCACCTACTCTATTTCTTCTGCATATTAATGATATGTTGTCCTTGGGCAATATTCATGTTATGCGGATGACAGTACGGTGCATGAGCGGTACTTGGGACATCCTGCAGCAAAGCAAGCCGATATCATGGTGAAAAGGCAAGAACTGGTTGCCAAAGTGAACCTGACTCTCGATCGTGTCTCTAAGTGGGGATCCAAAAACCTGGTCGAGTTTAATGCTAGCAAAACCCAGGTTTGTGCATTCTCGTCCAAGGTAACTCCCTTCCTTACTCCTCCCTCTCTTCAGAACTCTCCGTTACCCATTTCGGTGAACCTCAGCATTCTTGGCATGGACATCGGCCAGGAACTAAATCCAAAATGCTACATCGAGAGTGCTATTTTAACTGCCTCCCGGAAGTTGGGTATTCTCAATAAGGTGAGGCGGTTTTTCACTCCCGAGCAGCGCTGTTTGCTGTACAAAACTCAGGTGCGATCGAGTATGGAGTATTGTTCCCATCTATGGGACGGCTCCGCTAAATACCTCCTCGATGCACTTGATAGACTGCAAAGGCGACCGGTACGCATTATTGGAGCTGCTGAGGTTACAGCTTCACTTGAGGACCTCCAGCTGCGTAGAGACATTGCTTCTCTCAGTGTCTTCTACCGGAACTACTACGGAGAGTGTTCTGAAGAACTTTTTGATCTTATCCCGCACTCTCCTTTCATCTCCCGGACTACACGTGCTGGTCTTAGGAACCACCATCATACTGTACATACTATCAGTACTCGTACCAAAAAATTTGGCAAGTCGTTCCTCTGCAAGACAAGGCTTTGGAATTCTTTTGTGTAGTGTTTCCCAGCTCCTACAGTCCCGGGTCTTTTAAGTGGGGCGTGAAACGGCACTTATGCAGGCCGTCATGAATGGGTGCGCTCGTTATCGTGCTTATTCCACGGTGGGGAGCGCTCTCATTATTTTGGACTGCATCGGCTGCTTACCATCAGGCAGGATGCAGTCACTATGACGAGCCATTATAAAAAAAAAAACTCTGCCCAAGTTATAATCATATTGGGTAGGAATACGCTGACGACTAAAGGACATAACCGAGCACTTACTGTAATTAAACTCTAAGCCATTTTTGTTACTCCATTTAACCCTATACTTGGCAGAATTTTTTTTCGTGGAAATATATTTATTTATTTTGTTTGACTGTGTTTGAAGTCATTGTCATACCTTAACCCACGCTTAATTGGTAAAATATGAAGATAAAATTAGTGTTTATATATTTATTCTTTATTTAATTGTATATTATGTGATAATCATAAATTTTTGGTTACCTGGCAATGTCCCATATACGGTACATTTGAAAATAATATTTAATTGTATGTCTTTCCAATGCTTTTTTTTAACACTTAAATAGGATTTACTAATAACAAATATAATGACGTATTTGCTATCACCCGTTTATCGACAAAAAAGTTAGTAAATTATTATATTATTATTTTATCTTACCCTGCGTTGCATAAACGCTCGTGATCGATCTGCTATTTCACGTATTACTACCAATTCAATGTTGCCAAGATTATAAAACCATTTATTCTAGATTTAGGGGAATATGATTTACCATTATCAAATAAAAAAGAAAATAAAAAGGTTGTTTTCACTTCAGGAAAATTTTTGTAAGTCGAGCGTCTCAAATATGGCACCATGTCAAGAATAGGGTTTAGTATGGCACTAATATCCTTTTGAACGAGCTGACAGTCCGCTTTATCAGTGATCTCCGCATATAATTTCAAATCATCAGCATTGTTTAAAATCAATTGGACCCCTTGAGGATCGTGAAGCCAAACACAATTGAAATTCTGTTGTTTCGTGACCGCCGGCGGTCGAATGATTCTAAAGCCGTATGGGTGTGGCACTTTGCCTATTAAAAATTGATGGTCCGGTAAAATCTCAGAACAATAACTAAAGCTTATTGTTCTGAGGGTAAAATAGACAGTGTCATGGCGGTACAATAGACAATGTCATTCAGTCCATTAGTGATTTTTTTCGGAATAACACATAATGGCGGAGGTCTGTTAAGTTTCGGTGCTGATTTTGATTTTCCCACGGTACGGGACAGCTCAGACCTCATTATATGGTATAAAACCAACTCGGTTTGTACGCGCGTTATTAGTCCTGTCGGTAGGACACGCGCCCGCGATAGTCAGGAAAAGTTGTTCATATCGGTAATGTTTCGGGCGTGAGGTTGTGAGACAAGAAATCGGCTTAAATCTCGTCAAACTCCTTGTAAACAGCCGTCGGAGGCTGCGGTGTTTAATTAATCGAACGGACGAACGCAGGCGGCAGCGTATATGTCGCAACACCTTGGCGGATTAGCACGCGTTATTGTGAGTGCTCGTGGAACTACCAGGCCATCGGAGGCCTGAGGACTGGGTGTGCACGGGTCGGTGGAACGGACGTGTGAACGGAAGCGATTTGGACGAGCCTTCGAGGAGTCGGCAGGCGACACTTCGCATCACAGCAGCTGGGCTGCAACCATCTTGTTTCCTTCCTCACCCCTGTCCGATTCTAAGGTTGCAAGGCGGGTCAACCATCGCATCATTCGGTGAGTATGTAGCATAGTCATAAATTTTTAAATGCTGCGAAGCGCAGCTAGCTTCAAACAAGCCCTGATCGGAGACCAAGGATCCAGGGTTTGTCTGAATCAAGCATAAAGAAGACAATTTGTAAATTTTGGAACTTTAACAACGTCGTTGATCATCAACAGGAAAAGCAAAGGGCCCAGTATTGATCCCTGCGTCACACCCGATGATGTTGGATACGGCTGCGAAAGATAACAACCGTGGCGTACATATTATTGCTGACGATCTTCAAAGTAGTTCGAAAATAAGTTAATAAGCTTAGTGGAAAAACCAAGAGGACCGAGCTTAGATATAAGGATTTGACAATTAACCCTGTCGAAGGTCTTGCAACAATCGAAATACACAACATCTACCTGCTTGCCCTTATCCATCGTTTACGAAATGCACTCTACCAATGTTCACAGATTTGAATTTACCGACCTTCGCGGCCTAAATCCGTGCTGTTCATTACATATGTAAGGATGGACTTGCTTGCGAATAACATTATATAGGAGAATTTCTAGGATTTTCGCTGGTGCACAAAGGATAACAATCGGCCTGTGCTCTTCTACGAGCAACTTGTTAGTGCCTTTGGGGATTGGCGTTACACGGGACACCTTCCATGTCCCGCTGATGGATAAATACCATAATTCAAAATAAGATTAAACTGATGGCACTGAGGAATGGCAATGGTTTTCCTACACATCTTCTAGAGATTTGCCGGTACACCGTCGGGTCCCGATGACCAACTAGGCTTTAAAGTATTGATGGCACTCTCAACATCTGGGACAGAAAAATCACTGACATCAATGTGTGCAAACGCTGAGAGGGACACAGGTGTTGATTCCAGAGTTCGATGGTCCTGAGCCTACATACTTGAAAAATGACTCACAAATGCGTTCGCCGCATCGGCGCCAGAGCACTGAAACCCTTTGTAATAAACAGTAGGCTCAAAGCCACCAACGGACCTTAAATTATTCATGTGACGCCAAAAATTCCGAGGATTGGAACGAAGATTGCTTTCAAAGTTCATGATTTAGGTATCGTATGCTACTGATATTCTTATCTTAAGAGAAGCTCGAAGATTCAAAAAACGATCATAACTCACTTGACATTTAGATCGTTTCCAAGTTTGATGAAGACTAGTTTTAGTTCGCATATCTCTGATGATGTCGGCTGTGAACCAGACTGGATATCGTCTTACAGATAATTTGGGCCTTCGCTTCTTAGGTACAACTCGATCAAGAACGTAATAAAGAACCTCATAAAATAATTCCAAGGCGTAAGACAAGTCTTGGAATTGTAGCACAGTGTTCCAGTCCAAATCATCATGTTGGCGCAGAACATTCCGATCGATCTTATAAAAGTTCCAGTCCTTGCTATTGTCTATGTTACTGGATTGCATGGACCCGCGCTGAACTGTTGTCGCAAGCGTGATGGCAACGTCAAGTGAAGGGTGATATTTGTCTGTACGCGATACAAGACTTCCAAACTCAGAATTAGCCACGTTTACTGCAATAACATGGAAATGATACCCATATTGATTTTACATCAAAAGTTACGTCCGCCATCTTGGATCTCGAAATAGATGTTGTATTTGAAATCGGCATCCCCGAAAACTATGGAAGTGATACCCATAATTATTTTACATAAAAAAGTCGCGTTCGCCATCTTGGATCTCAAAATAGATGTTGTATTCGAAATCGGCACCCCTGAATAACATGGAAATAATACCCATATTGATTTTACATAAAAAGTCACGTCCGCAATCTTGGATCTCGAAATAGATGTTGTATTCGAAATCGTCACCCCCGAAAACCATAAAAATAATATCCATATTGATTTTATATTAAAAGGTTGCGTCCACCATTTATGATTTCGATTTTAATAGCTAGGTAATTATGGGCCCTATTACATTTCGACTGTGATTTTTGCGTAAAATGGCTAATTTTGGCGTTCAGGATCTCAGAAACAAAAATACATTAACAGTTTTGTTTTATTGAATAGTGTAGAATAGCTTTTGGAATAGTTAGTAGTTAGTAGCGGCCTAGCTTTTTTTAAATTTTGCTTAATTTTTTAATTAAACCAAAAATTGCAGAGAAAGATTTTCATAAAATGCGCGAAGGCATTTTTTTGAGCTCCTCGATTGAACTACTTACTGTTCTAAACAAATGAAATAATAAAATTAGAATTTTATCTCTTAGAGTATAGTCGAATAGTTCGTAGTGGCCTCGGAATTTTTAGGTATCATTGATTTTATATAGAAAAAAAATCTTATTCTAAACAAAAAATCTTCAAAAATCGCTTTACATTATTTTTTCTTAATCCATTATCTTTTTAACTGATTGTATAATTAATTTGGTAACGACATATTGTTTTGTAAATGTCGTTACTTCTATATTATTAAAAAGTTGTGGAGTTTCTTGCGCCCGTTCTTCTCCACACCACAGCTAAAAAACGTCCTGAATGGGTGGGGCGGGTGGGTGGTGCCCAGCCATTTAAAATAGAGAAGTAAATTTAAGTTTAGACGATTCAAACTGCTTATTTTAAGCTTACTGAATAAAGAAATTTTTATTTTGAATTTTTTGATTGTTGTTGATCATCCGTTTTTTTCTGATTATTTTTATTTTTGCTTGTGTGAGATTTTATTTTAATTTGTGTGAGTGTTAATCATTTGTTCATTCTTATTTATTTTCAGCCATGGTCGTCCCACTGCAGGGCTTCCCTTCCCTTAAATATAAATTGTGTGTAATTACCTTTATAAATAGATGAATTATTATCGTAATATTATACCTTTAAAATCTTAAAAGAAAATTGCATTGCATTGCTATATGAGAAATATAATATACTTTCATCGGCATAAAAATATTTATGTTCACAAACAAATCTATACCAATATCGAATAAAACATTTAATCGATATTTCTTAGTTATATAACGCACAGTGTTAAATCTTACAACAATATGAAATTCGTTACAATAATTTTAATACCTACGTTATCTGGCTTTGCTGTAAGTATCATAAAAACGTTTATTATATTGTATCTACCACTTTTTACTTTGACGTCAATATTTTATTTACAAAAACGCTTACACATATGAATGACTCTCACTCTAAATCAAGAATAATATGATAAGCTAATTTAACTTATATCTCTTGATTAAGTACAGCTGGCCTTCCTTTTTGGATTTTATCATCACGATCAATCGTGTTTCTCTTCTTTACATGTCGTAAAATTGTTGGCTTTGGAATTGAATAAGTTTCAGCAATTTTGTTTAAGCTTATTTCTTTTTATTTGTGGGCTAAAAGTGCTCTCTGTAGGTCTTCTTTGCCCATTTATAATACTTTCTTTTATCACCAGGGTAAGTCATCTAAGTAAGAAAAAAAAACGAATAAAAATATGTTGTTTTGTAACTGTTGGATAAATTGTACCGGTACAATATGGCCAACCACATGTGGTACGATTTAGCCAACCATGTATGTAAAAACAAAACAACTGATAGCTACTTAACCTTTAAACATAAAAACTGCGAAAGCAATGTAAAAAACTGTTTAGTTTGGCACTCAAATACCGATATTGTTACAAAAAATTACCTTTTCTGTGAGTGAGATCGGGTTGGCTTTTGAATCGAGTCGCCTGAACTTGAAGAAACTAGCACTGGGGGGGGGGCGGGGGGGGGGGTCTAAGGGGTTCTTAAATAAAAGTTTATTAACATTTTAGCTGCCGCCGTTGCGTTAAAATATAAAAAAACCACTTGAAAGTTTTGTCAAAATAGGCTATAATCACGAAAAATTACACGTTTTAGGGTATACAGTACCATAGTAACAGAACCGAAGCGGGGGGCGGGGGGGCAGCCCCCCCGTAAGCCCCCCGCCATGAAAAAAGTTTCAAGAGTTAATTAGGTTAGGTCAGGTTAGTATGTTGACCAAAAACGCGCGAGCCGAGCGAGCGAAGCGAGCGTGCCGCGGAGCGGCCGGCGAAGCGCCAGAAACGAAATTTTTGTAAATTTCCATATTTAAAAAAAAATTACATAACTTAAAAATTACTTGTCTGCGGCAAGAGGGGTAAGGGGGGTAATCCTTCCCCCCCCCCTTCCTTCTACACCCCCACCCACCCCGATTCAGGCGACTCGATTCAAAAATTTTACCGTGAGACCTGCCTTACGAATCAGTACAAAAATTTAGATCAAATTACACAAAAACTTTTTTTTTCACTAGCACTCAACGTTCACAACCGACGCCATTACAAAATGTTGTGTTGGTGACACCACTGAAGCATAGTTTAGTGTTGCCAGCGTTAAAAATATGTGTGGATTTGTGGGTAATCTAGAGGTGGTACGATTAAAACGCCGGTTCGATTTACACAGCCATAAGTTGTTGTTGCCTTATAAAGCGAAACCAAAACAAATGAACGAATTGAACCAGGGAGGTTCAATTCTTCGATTTGTTTTGGTCACCCAAGCGACATGACATGGCGTTGCAAAAGTAGCATATCTGACAAAATCGCAGACCGTACGCCATTAGGCCTTCACAGACGGCAGCTATAATGTAAATATGTATATTATCACACGATACATCTCACTACATCTTTACATAGAAATCGTCAGGAGACATTTATAATGTACCTATATTATAATAATGTACACATGGCGTCAGATCAACCTACCCTAAACTGTCAAATTTCTCCAATGAATATTGGTCCTTACACCCAAACAATAAAGTTCAAAATTGATAGTAGAAATTTGACAGTTTTGGGTAGGTTGATCTGACGCCGTGTGTACAATAAACATAATGACATTGATACGGCCAATGCCTTATTGTATATTATAGCTGTCGTGTTCAATCCCGAGATGTAAATGTACATTAATACACATTATAGCTGCCGCCTGTGAGGGCCTTAAACCGCTGCACCATCGAGCTCTCATTTACATATTATTATAACCACGACTATTATCACTGGAGGGTTAGTCGGAGAGTAGGCAATGAGGACCGCAAAAGCAGTCCTCTGCCATAATCTACTTTTCACCCAATAGCGACTTCACATGTGCTAAGCGTGACAGTCCGTTAGTCGCCTTTCACGACACCCAATGGAAGAGAGGGGGTGGTAGTATTCTTTCACCGCTAAGCACACGACACGGTTACTTAACTTCTCATTTAAGTACTCTTATTATAACATCTTTCATATAGGTACTTACTTACTTTTGACCAGTGGCGTAGCTTGCTTTAACAACTCAAATCAGAATTGGAATTGCTTTTCAGAATTTCTGCCTCATTAGACAATAATGGCCAGTCTATTAGCTGTTCCTGTCTCATAGAAGTTATAGGATATTTTATTTTCACACACGTTCCGGGCCCCTATAGCCCGGGGGCTAGAGTCCCCAAATGTGGCCCCGGGTAAGCATCTTGACCTGACCTTACACAAGAACGTCAAATCTTTCTCATGTCGCTTGTTTTTTAGTTGGCAGACTCTTTTAGCGAAGAATCAGGTGCAACATCGACCGGGATCAGTGAAAATGACGCCGCCGATATAAACGTGGTCAGACAAGCTGAAAAATCCAGCGTGAGCCAGGATGAACCATCTTCCAATTTGTCCGAAGAACACCCGCTAGAATATTACGTCGATGACACTTCAGACAAGAAATCGTTGAGAAGTTTTTGGAGTAGTTGTAGTAGAAAACTGAAATCTTTTTGCTTAAAAGCCTGTACCAGATCATATAGAGATGTTTGCGACAATTATGAGTGTAGGAGCAGTGCACGAAGAGCCTTAAAGAGAGGATGCAAAAGGAATTGTAAGTCAAAATTCTAGTTAGTTGATATTTAAAAGTTTCATCTGCAATCTTTACTTGTGGCGATCAGAGAGACGCATTCACATACCTCTATCTGTAAACTAAATTAGTTTGATCCAAATCTATGTATTGTCATATTTTGGTCTTTCAAACGAGGCGTGAAGAAGCATTTTGTGGGCCGTCACAGGCAGGGTAAGGGTGACTGATGTTACGTCTCTTACGCTGCACCAGTTGTCCTCGCTCCAGGACTACGCTTACACCTAACATCAGGTGGAGTAGAGTCCTTTGCCGGGTTAAAAAAATATATAAGTTACTTTTGGCACTCCAATCAAAAATGTGCTTGCAATTACTCACCCCCAGAAATTAAATTATATTTTAAATTACCTATTGAAGGAAGGTTCGCAAGTTACTTTAGCATAAGGTACCAGAAGAAATTGTAGTAAAAACTACATTTTATTCTTCTTTATTTTAAATTATTATAGGTAATACGTTAATAAAATACAATGTTGTATAATTGTTGATAATATCTTTTTAATGTTTTGTAAACAATATTATTGGACATTGCATCTTTACAATACACATACAACTGTAAGAAGTTAATAATTATACTCGTAACTCGTAAGCTCTTAACTCTTATTATTTTAGTCTAAGCTCTTACTCTTATCATTTTAGTCTATTATTCTATGATGGCTTAGTAAATGTGAATTTCATGTCTTTACCATAAAAAAACACATATTCCTATGTATAAACCTCAGAATAATAACTAAAGCATAGAAGGAGTGCTATGACATTTGAGTGTGCACTCCGTTTGTTGTCAAACAATTTCATTGTGCTGTGATCCCTTTTGACATTTTATCGATATCGAAAGATGCTGTTTGTCCATATAAAAATTCAACACTTTTTATCTACAAAATACCTATAGAAGTTGCTATTTATGAAAGATTTGATAAAAAATTAAAGATACCTATATTAATAGGTAGCTAACTTACCCTAATTTGGTATATTAACAAGAACCTGTGGGCTGATTGTCTAACTTCGGCATCTGTCACAGTCGTTTTCAAGTAGAAGTGCATTGCTTCGCATAAAATACTTATTTATAAATAATTTCAAATAGGCAAACTAGCGAAGCAATGTACTTCTGTTTGAGGGCGGTTGCGATGGATGTTGAGGTTAGACAATTAGCCCCTTGTTATTTTCTGACTATCTTAGTTTAGCATTAAAAGACTAAACTCTCTAACAGAGAGCTACTAAAAATGGGACAGTAAAAATAAAACACAGCAGTATTATTTATATCTCATAAAAATGTGTATTATCATTTATTTTTAATGAAATTAGAATAAAACATGTTAAATATTAATAAGTCTGCGTTTCACTTCATATATTTACAATTAAACTAATTAAAAAGCATAATTAACGTTCATTGGATATATTTTCTACTTGGTCTAAATATACTTCCTATAAGAACATTACGTATATGCTTCGTTTGATATAATAATAACTTGTTCCATACCTAAAGCAATATCTATATGATATTAAACAAAGTCGTGGTAGTACCACTTATTATAACTCAAGAACGCCTGTACCGATTTTAATGATCTTTGACTTTTGGATTCGTCTTGGTCACGAATAGCAGAATAACGATTAAAATGTCATAAAAAAATTAATTTGATATAAACCGTCTCCACGTAGTCTTGTCTGTCCTACTACTACCAGCGTGTAATTTAAGCCCGCGTAGGCGCGGAGGTGCGAGGCGGCCCGTGAAGTGAGGAGCAGGTGGCGGGAGAAGCCGGCCAGCAAGCCGAAGCTGCGGTGGTGAGCGAAAACCATCTGCGACGATAAGCTCACGTGGGACCACCGGCGCCCGCAGCGCCCTCAGTGTTTATTGTACGTGTGCTTGCTGGCGTGCAAACACGGTGATGTTTTTGTATTGCCAGTTGGTACGAGAAATAGCAGCTATCCATTCATGCCGCATGTTATCATCCGTGGGGAAACTGCAGAAAAACACACTTTACTATGAAAACAAGATAACATCTTTAGGCCCCAAACCTCGCGCACGGTGACCGAGTGCCTGACCACTTCAGCACCGTGCTAGTATAATAAAGAAAAAAGCTAATTTGTGCAAAACAGTACATTACCTACTATCATCTATGTATGACATATGTTATCGACAATACAGCACAATTAGTATACAGCACAACACTATTGAACATGATGAACCAAATTGGCAAAAATCAAGAATACTCATAAATTACTGAATCGAATGGCCTGCAGCCTTGTTTAAAATATGACTACAGCATAATAAAGTTTAATTACTAGACATTATTGCACTTCTGTACAGAGTTTTAGCAAATTATTGGTTTGTTGTCTACTCACCGATGGAAGCCGATGGTTTCAACTTTATTTTTCATTCGGAAAGAATGTGATTTACTTAGATGAATCATCTAAGAATCATTTATCTAAGGTGATTTACGCTGGGCTTGGATTTACTAGCACAAGCACTGAATTATTTTTTAGTTAGATTATTAAATTTTACAAAATAATGCGATATTATGTGACAAATTGTGACATGCACACACAAAAATATCATCATCAGCCCATAAACGTCCCACTGCTGGACACAGGCCTCCCACGTGAAAAATAGCACGTGAGGATATTGGGCCATAACCCACCACGCTGGCCCAATGCGGGTTGGTGGGTTTTTACGACTGTCATCTTACGACAACAACCGGGACCAACGGCTTAACGTGCCTTCCGAAGCACAAAAATATAAACTAACAAAATTATAAGGGTGGGTTGCCCCTTGCCAATGTCAAATATTACATAGACGTTGCGGGCTTTTGACCAGAAAGCGTAAGATAAAGCAAGGGAGGCCTTATCTTCATTTCTCTTAAATGTAAATTATTACACCTTTAAAACCTGAAAAGAAAATTTCATTGCAATAGCTATATGAGAAATATGATAAACTTTCATCGGCATAAAATAATTATGTTCAAGAATAAATCGATACCAATATAGAATAAAACATTTATTCGATATTTCGTATAATAATAAATAACGAACAGTGTTAAATCATATAAAAAATATGAACATCGTTACATTAATACCTATGTTAAGTGGCTTTGTTGTAAGTACCTATCTTATTAACTTTTTTTTGTAATACCTAACAGCCATTTATAGTGTAGTGATGCAGGATCCCTGGTTCAATTTTCAACAGAGGTATGTGTTCCCGCCAAAGCCGGGACGGACTCAGCGGTTGTTGACGACCGCGTCCGCCTGTCTGCCGCGGCGCCACCGCTGCGCGAGCCGCCGCCGCTAGCTTGGTGAGCCGCGCTCGCGACCAGTCGGTCTGCTAGCTAACGCGAGACGCCCACAAAATACGCGCGCTGCTATCTGCCTTATTATAGTGACTCCTGAACCTAAAGTGAAGAGCCCGACCTAAACGCCCTTAACCAGTGCCTCTAGTGAACTGTTAAGTGTAGTGACTGTGCGCCAGGAACTCAACCTACCCCGCCGACCGTGGACAGCTCGTCTCCAGGTTCCTGTGTATCCCTGTAAGTACTTCACTATCCATAACCTACCCAACCCACATCTTTTATTTCGCCGCTGTTACTGCGAACGCCTTTCGCCGTAACATTTCTGGTCCATCGAGCACGGAATACCTCTAAATTTCATGGTCTTTCGACCATAATCAGCCCCGAATCAGCCCTTAACTTTGATTAATTATTTACAGTCCGCTAAAAATAATGTTTCATAATTATATCTATTTCACTTCCTAACATTTATAATTTCATCTCCATACAAAATCTTTTCTGCACGACAGTCGTTGCAAAGTTGACCTACCTACACGAATAAAAATTCGTGTTTCAGGTATCGTGTTCCAAATAAAAGTTCGTACCAGTATCCGATTCGTGCTAACTCCTAGTTAATTTACGCTAACAAGTTTAGTGTTTATGTTGTTGATGTTGATTTTATGGTGTCATACAATGTCTTTGTGATTTGAGCGAGCTAGTGTACTAATTGTGTAATACTTGTACTAATGATGCGTTAGGTTTAGTAGTTAAATTATTGCGTTACGTTTGCGTTTTACGTTTTTCGGTTGCACATATAACTTTGGTTACGTAATAACACACCCGCGTCTAGACGACGATATTGTTGTTATTCCCGTTTTATTTTTTAAGGAATTTTTTATGTTCGTGTCGTGTTAAATCGGCTCAAATCTCGTGCATGCTCACCACGCGTGCCAAATAGCGTGCTTTATTTTTTCGCTCGTGTTAATTTTATATCTATTTTTTTATTTTTTATTTTTGCCTTTGCGATCGGCTCATTCTTTGTGCGTGCTCACCACATGAGCTTAGTGTGTTTCATTTAGTTTCATCAGTTTTTTTTTATATATCGCTTACGGCTATTTGCGTGCGTCGCCTTCGCTCTACACACGTTAAGTTTAATTAAGTTTTTATTATTTGTTTATTTGTTTATTTTGTTTACTTATTTTTTCTGCGACCGACTCATTCTTCGCGCTAGTGTCGTCAACAGCTCTGCCCGACTGTGAGCGCCTTGCCCAACAGTGGGCTACGGATAACGTAATTTTTTTTTGTTTTTGTTGTTTGGTTTGTTTTTGTTTTGCGGTCGGCTAATGTTACGTACGCGCGTTCAATAAGCATACATACATATACACAGACATACCTACACATACACACGCGTTTGCACCACCCGTGGGCCATATACAAGGCGCCCCAACTTAGTTTTGCCTTCTTTATTGTTGCGTTAATTTTAGCCCATTTGCCCTTACCTTAGTAAACAAATACCTCCAGCCCAACTATAGAATATATACAGGGTGTTGTTCTTTTTACTGCCTTACAATTTGTTAAATTTTTTTTATTTTTTATTATTTTTTTTGTCTCCTTTTATTCATCGCGATGCCGACCAAGTCACAAGCCGCGATATTTAGGGAGGCCGCCAAAGCTTTACACCAGCTCCTAGAGATGGGATCACTGATCATTGCTGGCGACACCAAACATTCCATAACGGAATTCAACGTGCGTTTCGCACAGATACAGGGCATAAAGGAGAAGCTGGACTCAGTGTATTATAGCATTCTTGACGAGGAGGACCTGGACGAGAAGAACGAGAAGGCATACACTGAGAACCACACAAAAGCCTCCGGGGCGTACATTGGGATTCTTGTGGCTAGGGAGGAAATCTTACCCTCTTCCACGTCATCCCCAACCCATAGCACTCAGCCCAGTTTCGGCGTCAATACGCCCACAGCCGTCCTCCCCAAGATAGCGCTGCCCAGGTTCAGCTCAAAAGTGGAGGACTGGCCTTCCTTCATTGCGCTGTTTAGGAGTCTGACTGACGACATGGCGACCCTGTCGGACGCAGTCAAGCTCCACTACCTATTCTCATGTCTCAGCGGTGAGGCATTAAGTATGGTGTCCCACTTAAAGGTCACCAATGAAAATTTTGCCGTGGCCATGGACATCCTCACCAAGCGGTACGAGAACCACCGGGTTCTCATTGATAGTTTTGTGGACATCATCCTGGGGCTGCCAAGCATCCATACGCGCTCGAACATCCGCACACTGTTCCTCACGCCGCTCATATCGGCTCAGTGTGCCCTCAACAATTTAGATTTGCCCATAGGAGACGATTACGTGTTTGTGTCAATAGTGGTGCGGAAGCTCAAGGGCGAGCTCCGCACGCTATTTGAACGCAGGCACGGGTCTAGTAACACCCTGCCCACGTTAAGGGACCTTATCTCCTACCTCGAGAAGCACGCGCGCTGTGTGGAGACAGAGTTCTCCAACATAGCCATGGCTCAACCCATTCAGCCCCAGCCCGGCCCTTCTCGTAGCCGCGCGCCTCCTCAGTTGCCCCATCGCACTTATGCTCAGATGGCTCAGCAACAACCCGACCATTACCGTGGCCGTTCCTCAGCTCCATCGCCTCACCGCGCCCATGAGCAGCCTACTCACCAACCGTTCCGCCCAGCGCAACAAATGCGTCACCAACCATTGCCTTGCCATTGTTGCCAACCGTCTCACTAAGAGTCGCGGACGTACATGGCCATCTTCACACAGCCAGAGCTTTATTGGACTGTGGCAGTATGCTGACGTTAATAACGTCACGCATGGCACGACTTTTGAACCTGCCATCAAAACCCACTTCTTTAAAAATTACAGGAGTTGGGAATCAGCACAAACATGAGTCAAAGGCGGCAATAACAATAGTATGCCGACCCACTCACAATGATACTCCTACAATTACTGCCACAGCTCACATTTTAAAAAACGTCACTGGCTACCTTCCCTTAGAGAAGGTACCAAACATTTCCCACGTACTAGGCCAGCCACCCGTGCCATTGGCTGACCAGCTTTACCACACACCAGCCCCGATCGACCTCTTATTGGGGTCGGACGTTCTTGGTCAAGTGTTGGACGGGACTAAGGTCTCGTTGGGCCCGGGCAAGCCCATAGCCTTCGGCACGATTTTCGACTTCGCGTTGATAGGACCCATTGAGGACTTGTATGCGCAGCCGGCGCAGCAGGTTAACTCAGCTCACGTCGTCAGCTCACAACCAGACTCAGCTGAATCAGCCCAGGACATACGTCAGAGTCTGGAAAGGTTCTGGGAGTCTGAGGAGCCCCTCCCTCAATCTCACACTCATAATGATCCCCTGGAGGAACAATGCGAGGAAATCTTCCGCTCTACCACTACACGCGATCCCTCAGGCAGATATACGGTCGCTCTGCCCTTTCTAAAGGACGCCCCTCAACTAGGCAAAACTCACCCTATCGCATTACGCAGATTCCTCAATATTGAGAAGAAGCTAATGGCGAACCCGTCTCTGCGTTCTAAATACGTCGACTTTATGGCCGAATACATCGACTTAGGGCACATGGCTCCCTGTCACCCAAATACATTCGCCCATAAACCTCACTTCTACATCCCTCACCATGGCGTATTTAAGTCAGGGTTGGACAAGCTGCGCATTGTTTTTGATGGTAGCTGCAAAAGCTCCAATGGTGTCAGCATAAATGAATGCCTACACACAGGCCCCGCCCTTCAACAGGACATTGTGGACATCATCATGTCCTTCAGAACGCATCCAGTCGTTTTCAGCACTGACATCCAGAGGATGTTCAGAAATGTGCTGGTTGCCCCAGACCAGAGACGGTATCAGCTGATACTATGGCGGTCCTCACCAGATCACCCTCTGCTCACCTACGCCCTCAATACAGTCACGTACGGCTTAAGATCAAGCCCATATCATGCAATCCGCACCCTGCTCCAGCTGGCTGATGATGAAGGCCATCGCTACCCTGGAGCCGCTCAGGTTCTTCGCAAGTCTATCTTCGTTGATGACATCTTGTGTGGCCATGACACGGTTGAATCCGCCCAAGCACTTCAGGACGAGTTGATAAGTCTGCTAGACCTAGGCGGCTTTCAGCTCAGTAAGTGGACATCTAACTCGCCTAAGCTGCTCGAGAGATTTCCCGACAACCAATGCGACATGCCCAAGGACTTCGACATGAACCCAGAGTCCACGTCCATTAAGGTCTTGGGTATACAGTGGAGCCCTCAGTCAGACGAGTTCACCTACCGCATCTCTCTGCCCCCCGTCACACATGTCACAAAGCGGTCTATTTTAAGCACCGTAGCCTCACTTTATGACCCAAACGGCTGGGTTTCGCCCGTTATCTTCCGAGCAAAGCTGCTGCTTCAGCAATTATGGCTAATGAAGCTGGAATGGGATGAGCCCACTCCCTCTGAAGTACAAACGGAGTGGCACCACATCTCAGAGGATCTGCCGCTGTTGGCTAGCATTCGTTTCCCTCGGCACATTTGTGCAAACAAAGGCTCAGCTGCATACTCGCTTCACGGGTTTGCAGATGCCTCTGAAGCCGGGTTTGCCGCCGTTGTTTACCTCCATGAGCTCGATGCCTCCGGAGATACTTTGGTACACTTGATTGTCGCCAAGTCGCGAGTCGCACCAATCAAGAACCGCCTCACAATCCCCAAGTTAGAGTTGTCGGCCGCCACTCTACTCTCCCAGCTCATGATCCGTGTGTCGGTTCAGTTATCGGCCCATATCAGTATACAACAACACATATGTTGGTCAGACAGTACGATAGTCCTGGCCTGGCTCAATACACCGCCTCACCGTCTTCAACCCTTTGAAGCCAACAGGGTAGTCAAAATCAGCTCAGGCTCACCAGAATGTACCTGGCGACACGTACCTTCTGAGCTCAACCCGGCAGATTGCGCAAGCAGAGGAATGTTGTCGCAATCCCTATCAGCCCACGACCTATGGTGGTCTCCCACGTGGCTTGGACAGCCTTGTGAGTCTTGGCCTGCGATGCCCTTAGCTCTGGGCCATCACGCCCTGCCCGGCCTTAAGCCCAAACACGTCCCGTCACTGGTCACAGTGCCCGGTCTTGACTTTGACCTGCTCACTCGGTTCAGTTCACTAGACAAGCTCGTCGGAGTGACAGCTTGTCTAAAACGCTTTCTGCACAACTGCAGACACCACCCAGATTCGCGACGCTCAGGCCCCTTGTACGTCAGTGAACGAAGAGAGGCCCTACTTTACTGGGTGCGCAGTGTCCAGCACAATGAGTTTGCGGAGGACATCCACCGCCTTCAAACTGGCAAAATCTGCTCCGTCAGACTCCAGCGGCTGTCACCTCTCATTAAAGATGAGCTCCTTAGAGTTGGTGGACGACTGTCCCATGCGTCTATCCGATATGACGCGCAGCACCCGCTCATACTTCCCAGCTCTAGCCCACTTGTAGACCTTATCATTGACCACTACCACAAAATACACTGCCACCCTGGCGCTGACACTTTACACGCTATCCTACGCCAACAATTTTGGATATTGTCCGCGCGCCGTATTATTAGACACCGAGTTTTTAAATGCATTAGATGCTTTCGATGCCGGGCCCAGCCGCAAGCGCCCTTCATGGCCGACCTGCCAGCCGATAGAGTTACGCCTCAGCCAGTATTTAGTCAAGTCACGACCGATTTTGCCGGACCATTCCTCGTTAAATCTAGTACCCTACGTAATGTTAAACTCTTAAAAGCGTACTTTTGTATATTCGTGTGCCTCTCGACTAAGGCGGTTCATTTAGAACCGGTCTCGGACCTCAGCACGGAAGCGTTCCTCGCGGCATTACAGCGTTTTATAGCACGCCGCGGTGCCCCGGTTCTCATCCGCTCGGACTGCGGTACAAATTATGTAGGCGCTAGAAATCAGCTCATCGAAGTACAAAACTTTCTTGCCTTGAACAATGATACGATTGCGCACAAGCTCGCTGGTCAGCACATTACTTGGATGTTAAACGTCCCTAAGGGACCATGGTTCGGTGCGTTACATGAGATCAACGTAAAATCAACAAAGCAACTTTTATATCGCGTATTTGGCGAACAGCACCTCACATTCGAGGAATTCTCTACACTTTTGGCACAAATCGAAGCTGTCCTTAACTCTAGACCTCTCTGCCCACTTTCGTCTGATCCCTCAGACTTTGAGCCGCTTACAGCCGGACATTTCCTCATAGGCCGCCCACTAACGGCCCTTCCCGAACTATCCGTGGAAGATAGGCCGATCTCCACACGTAGGCGATTCCAAATGGTACAGGCCCTTTCCCAGCGCTTCTGGACGCTGTGGACCCAGTCCTACCTTCATACCCTCCAAACCCGCTCCAAATGGTTGTCCCCATCCTCCCCTCCCCGAGTTGGCGAGCTCGTCCTCATCAAGGAGGACAACCTGCCTGCCCTCCAATGGAGACTGGGGCGCATTGCTCGCACCCTGCCTGGGAAGGATGGCGTCGTGCGGGTGGTAGACCTGGACACCGCGAACGGACATCTTCGGAGGCCTGTATTCCGGATCGCCAGGCTCCCAGTGGATGAGCCCCCCCTGGCCCCCGGAGGATGTTCCCGCCAAAGCCGGGACGGACTCAGCGGTTGTTGACGACCGCGTCCGCCTGTCTGCCGCGGCGCCACCGCTGCGCGAGCCGCCGCCGCTAGCTTGGTGAGCCGCGCTCGCGACCAGTCGGTCTGCTAGCTAACGCGAGACGCCCACAAAATACGCGCGCTGCTATCTGCCTTATTATAGTGACTCCTGAACCTAAAGTGAAGAGCCCGACCTAAACGCCCTTAACCAGTGCCCCTAGTGAACTGTTAAGTGTAGTGACTGTGCGCCAGGAACTCAACCTACCCCGCCGACCGTGGACAGCTCGTCTCCAGGTTCCTGTGTATCCCTGTAAGTACTTCACTATCTATCTTTTTTTTTTTTTTTTTTTTTTTTTCCTAGGGGAACTCATTACGAGTACCGGGGCCTTGAAGAGGCACCCAGTTATGTGGGACTCGCCCGTCCGCCTTTCCGCACCCACTGACAAGGAGAGAGGCTCCAGGTCAGCTGCCGAGCTAAGTCCCGGCTGGGAGGGCGAGACGGAGGGGAATACCCACTAAACCCCTGGAGGCCCAACAATCCGAAGCTGAAAGCTGAGGTGGATGTCGCGGTACATACCACGAAGGATTAACCCGCGACGGTCACCCCGTCGCCCGTGTGCCAACCTATGACCGCAAGCGGTCACGCGCCGACACACGGGCAACTTCGCGCACGGCACAACACAAAACAGCGTGCCCACCCTCTAATGGGCACGCGATCCCCCAAAATAACAGATACAAGGACAGCACAGGACAAACACAAGACAAAGACACATTGGTCCTCCGACCCTTGGGCTTTTGGGGAGGTATAGTCATACCCACACCAAAGCCCAACCCCACTCGCGCTTACTTCCGCAAGCGTCCCACCACAAACAGGCAACACCACAAACAAACACACAACAAATAGCGCGGCCTTCCACCAGCCCGCCTTATCCTACTCGGCAGCCCGGACCCCGACTCAGACCCAGAAACCGCCCACGAATCTAGCTCCGACTCGGACCCCTAGCCCCACAAACACCTACCGACCCTCGACCTCGGGTCCTTGACCCAAACCCCGGAACTCGGAGACGGACCCCCGGTAAAAACCGGGAGGTCACTCCATGCCCCGACGATTCCCGATGTGGCGGGAGCCTCAACCAGGCGGCCCCCCCGTATCTTTCACGGCCTACAGAGGTGGACAGACTCCGTCAGGCCCGCTACTCCACAGTCGCTCGCGAACACACACCGGGGTCTCGAGCCCGACGCTCAACTCCCGGTGCCCGAGGCCGTATCCCACACAAAAACATATTTGCCCCCAAGGACGGCGCTCAGAAGGAGCGCCGCCGAAGCTCAAAGCCGCTCAAAAGAACGGCGAGCGTTTTAAGTGCGCGCCCACCCCAAGCCGCACACTCGCGTAACGGGGGTTACGAGCGCGCGGCCCGGAGCGGGCACGCACCACCTAGAATTCGGCGCCCAGAAGGGGCGCCAGGGATTGGCATAAAGCCCCTTGTCCCAGGGTGGTGGGAAGAGGCCTTACGACAATCCCTACAACACGCGAGGTCTTACCCCGCACACACAAAGGACGGCGCTCAGAAGGAGCGCCGCCAAAACCCCAATCCTCAAAGCCGCTCAGAAGGAGCGGCGAGTCATCAAGTGCGTGCCTACTCCGGGCCGCACGCTCGCATAAGGAGCTACGACCACGCGTCCCGGACCGGGCACGCACTTGACGGTGCAGGCCCAGAAGGGGCACTGCCTAGAATTTGGCGCCCAGAAGGGGCGCCAGGGATTAGCATAAAGCCCCTTGTCCCAAGCTGAACGTGGGCCGAGAGGCCTTACCCCAGGGTGCACCACGAGGAGGTTCCCAAATTTGCACCCCACACTATCCATAACCTACCCAACCCACATCTTTTATTTCGCCGCTGTTACTGCGAACGCCTTTCGCCATAACAGTATGTGTTTGTGGGATGAACACAAATATATTTAACATGAAAAAAAGCGTTTGACAATTAAAATTAATTAAGTACTTACTTAATTCATTTGTGTACGCTCACACCAATAATCTAGACCAAGATAAGTATTCTATTGAAACTCGTTAATATGGTAAGATAACGGATATATAAGGTCACTGCTAGAAACCGCAAGAAACTTCAAGGGCTGGTCAGGTCAAGTGTTTTAAATATGAAAAAATGGTCTCATTACAGACTAACGTAGGTACTTATCGAATGCTTATGTTTTTACTCAACGTTGCTTCATCAAATCTTAGAAGTTTTCACCTCTGAGATTCGAAAGAAATATATTTACAAATATTTGAACATTCGGTTAAGATGAAGCTGCGTTTATAGATTAATGTTTTAATTATATTTATCATAAGCATCAAGCACTGACAAATTTCGACGGTTGAAAGCCAGACCTCGGTAGCCAAGTGGTTAAGGCAGCCGCCCGGAATGCGGAAGGTGCGTGGTTCGATTCCCGCCATTTTTCTTTGTTTTAGTCGGAGAAAATGCTTCTCTGCACTGGCATGGGGCCTCGAGATGAACGTGAGACACCCCATGCACTGTCCAGGGCTGGAACCCATATGTCCCCACCCGCCTCCCCGTGGTGGAAACGGGTGAGTAAGGACATACGGGCCCTGGTAAAAGAACCGACACCTTCCTTCATAAGCGCGACGCGGCGCCCCGGTACCGTGCTAATACGCCCCGGGAAACGCCGCCCGCTACGGACCCAGCTTTACCTGGGTCCCCTGCCCCAGAGGAGCAGCCTGGTAGGTTCAGGCTGCTCCCAAAAAGGGAGGAGGGCTGGTGCAATGCAGCCTAGTGCTCCTCAACACTAGGCCGCGGCCCTCCTAGGGGGGGAGGAGGTTTCCCTCGATCCCCCCCCCCCTCCGCTTCTTCCCTGTGTGGGACCGCGGCCCCACACGTGAGAACGCGATCCCACACAAGGAACACCACCGACTTGTGCAGCCTGTGCCGAGGCGCAGGGGCACAAGCCGGTCCCCGATCTTGCGGGAGGAGGGCGGCGTTACACCGCCGCCCCCGACCCTCCCTCCGCTGGTTGCCCGGCCTCGCCCGGCCTTGCCGGCGACTCCGCCACCTCCATAGGCGCAGCAGCGCCCATCCCGTCCGCATGTGGAGCCCGCGGCCAAGGGGTCCTCCTTGCCCTCGACTCCGGAGGACGGCACCTCCTTCCACCCATATGGTGGGCGTGCGGGAGTCCTGCCTCCCGGCACACGGCACACGCCGCCTGCTCCTTCCTGCACTCCGCCGCCCGGTGCCCCGGGTGCTACACCGGAAGCAAAGTGTGCTACGGCTGGCCTTTGAGTCACATGAGTAACTCATGTGGCCCACACCGTAGCACACAAAACAGCGCAAGGGGCGCCTCTCCAAGAGCTCGACCCGAACCTTAGCCCAGTCGAAGACGACATATTGCTGGTCCACCAGGAGCTTCGCAGCTTCGACCGTGAGCCGGACCACAGCGGCACTCCACCCCGACGGTCCGAGCCGGATGGGCCCCACGGTCACTCGTTCGACGTCGCAGGCCGTCCCGTCCGCGATCGCCAGCCCAATTCCCTCCCCCCGGTCCACCATATACGGGTTGAGGCCCACCAACCGGATCTCGGCCATGCGGCACGGCCTGGCCACTACCACGTCCTCAGGCACGGCCTTACGGAGCCGTTCCGCCAATGCGTCGGCTAGGGCGCTGGAAACGCCTGAAAACTCTAGCTTGCGCCCCCCTGCCGCGGAATGCCGCACCCGGACACTGTCCGACTCCGTCCCCTCCCCCTCCAGGCCAACCTGCCTCATGGCCGCACCCATCACCGAGGCATACGTCACCCCCCTGGCCACTGCCTCCGGCTTTATCGTCACGGTGACGACGGACGACCGTGGCAGCTCCAGCTTGGGGGGGGGGGCTCGCTCCCTCCATCCTCTTCGGCTTCTCAGCCGCGGCCTTCGCCCTCCTGGCCTTGGCCCAGGCCCTCTTTGAGGCGACGGTCCTCCACTCCGCTGGCGGCGCCTCCTTCGGGGGAGCGCCGGGGACGCCGTGGGGTCCGGCAGCCACCCTGGCGTAGCTCACCCCAGCTACTCCTGCATCCCGCGCCAACGGCGGCCTTCTGGGGGGGTCGGCTGGGAGGCGCCTCTCAAAACTGGCCAGCCCCCTCCCAGTGACTCAAGCACCTCCCTTATGCCCTCTACACCAGTCGGAAGGGGGGGGGAGGGGGCGCCCGTACGGCGTCTTTCAGCGCCGCCACCTCCCGCCTCAGCGCTACGACCTCCTTCTTGAGTTCGGCGCACCTCCCATAACCGATCCTCCGCTCCTCGCCCTCGAGCCGCGTGATCTGCTCTATGGCAGCCAGCATGATCTCCACCTTGGTTTGAGCCTTCTTTCTGATGGGCCTGTTGAGGCCGTTCAACGCCCCGTAAACCGCTACGGAGCATGCCTGCACCTTATTTACCAGCTGCTGGCCCGTCAACCCGTCGACCTCGCCGCGGTGGGTCAACAGGTTAGTGGTCATCTTGTACCCTGTACCCCTCTTGGAAGCGGGAGCCCCTCCGCCAGAGCCACCACTGCCGGAAGAATCCGTCCGTGCGTCGGCCAACGCGCGCTTTCGCGACTGTTCGACGAGGTCGACAACCATTTGCGTCATCTCCGGATCGGAGTCTCCCTCCCGCGCAATCTCGGCCGCCCAGTCGAAACGACTGGCGCCACTACCACCGGGCACCGCCAGCTCCACGCCGCCCGAGCCATTAGCCCGAGCGGACGCTTCCCCGGACGCGTCCCCGGCCTCACCGTCCTTCACGGACCCTCCACGAACACCGCCCCCCTTGGGCAAACTCCCCCTACTCCTTCCAGAGGCATTACTGACCCCTGAGGCCTGGTCACCTACCTCAGGGCAGTCTTCGGTATCCAATTTCACACGCAGAGGCCCGGATACCTCCACGCGCCGGGTGCTAGCCGGATCGTAGCGCAAAACAACTTTCTTCTGGGACGACATCATAAAAAGTTGGGGGATAGCAATTTTAGGGTTGCGATCCCCTTTGGTCGCTAGGGGGTGGGCTGTCTGCCGCCCACCAACCCATCCGAAGACGGGCGCCCGTTGCCGCGCCCCGCAACGACGGCACCTTTGCAATGAAACGACGCCCAGAAAGGGCGCCGGACTATCCCGTTCCCATCCCGTGTAACGACGCCCAGAAGGGGCGCCGTCAAAACTCCCCTCAAAGCCGCTCAAGAGTGAGCGGCAAGCGTGCGGCAAAGAGTGGGCCGCACGTGGAGATCCTCCCCGCAGGTCCGAGTGACCCGCTGTGCGGTCCAGAGGGGACGCGCTTTGAAGGGGGTGCAGTGCCCAGAAGGGGCACCGCCTACGTTATTCGACGCCCAGAAGGGGCGCCAGGGATTTGCATAAGGCCCCTTGTCCCACGCTGAACGTGGGCCGAGAGGCCTTACCCCAGGGTGCACCACGAGGAAGTTCCCAAATTTGCACCCCTTCGATTCCCGCCTGAGGTTGTCGTCTTTTTTCAGTGTTTAAAATTTTACTTAAGTATATTTAAGCGTTAAAAAACGCTAAAATATAAAACATTAAACTGAGAACACAGAAGTACACCCGCACGCTTCAGGGCGCTTGTTGACGAACCGGAGCCGGTTTCTACCCGGTCCGGCGCCGGGACGGTGCCGGCTACGCGTGTTGACGAGCACGGTTTGTGCCCGGTTCGCAAATAACGGCTAGCAGGATGAAGTGCGGCTTCTTCGGCACTCGCCGTACGTCCAGTATATTCAACAAACCATCATAGACTGTCAATTGTCATACGTAACCGCGCGCCGCGTGTAGACCATTGAGTTAGAATGTACTACGTACTTTACCTCAATGGTGTAGGTAGGCACGGCGCGCGCCGGCCGCAGCATCGAACCGAACCGGGGCGGCGCTAGCGCCGGCTAGTGAACATACCTTCCTTCCTAGTCTATCATCATAGCCAACAAGCGCCCTCACTCGGCTCGCGCTTTGATCACTGTTCTGACATAATAGCATAACCTTACCAAACCTTACGATTTTTATTTCAATTAACACCGGACTAATTTATTTGTTCTTAAACTATGGTAACCATGATGACTATTGGCCACATGAATACTATTAAAAATTTGCCTTCAGCATTTTACAAAACAGCGAGCGTTTGCAAATGAACGGCGCGGTTTGTAAATTGCCGAGTAATACAGTTTGCCTGCAAAACTAACTTTTCATAACCGAAACTAATGTATATGACTTACCTACTTTTATACAATTCTCAAAATATTTGTAAAAAATATTATTGAGGCTACAATTAGAGAAGGCACATTGTTAAGATAGTAGTACAGGTTTTAACAAGAAATACAATCTAGAAATCAAACAGAAATAAGTAACAAATACTTAGTATGTTAAAACTCGTGAAAATATTTGCACTGCCAGTTCTAACATGACAATAATTAAGAGCAGAATTTTAATACGTTTTATTTTTAAAAACAATCTTTCAAAAATTACCTCCACTGGGACTTTTAAGACTATTTTTCATGGACGTAACATAAATATTACTAGAACTACCTACTGCCTAAGTTAGGGGGAGGCGTCTGGCTAGGAATAAGATTTATCTGTCAAATTTTGCCAACCTCGCCGATTTCTGACTCTTAAAAACCGGTGTTTTTGACAACAGCACCATTCTTCTGTTTGTTTAACGCTTTCACCACCGGTATTAAGTTGCTTGGTTTTTGACCAGAAAGCGTAATATAAGGCAAGGGAGGCCTAATCTTTCCTTCTCATAAATGTAAATTATTACACCTTTAATACCTGAAAAGAAAATTTCATTGCAATAGCTATATAAAACTGTACCCAAGTTACTACTTGGTACTCCAAATAGTGCCCAAAGGAAATAAATAGTACCCTTATGGTTCAAAAGTTATAGACATAGTTTGGTGAGTACGCTAGGCGTAGGTTACGCCTAGCTTACTCACCTTAGTTTGGGAAATCTGAGCAAGCTACAACTTTAATTAGTATGTCAAAAAACTGTACCCAAATAGTACCAAATAGTGCCCAAAGGAAATAAATAGTACCTTTATAGTTAAAAAGTTATAGACATAGTTTGGTGAGTACGCTAGGCGTAGGTTCTACACCTAGCGTACTCACCGCGTTGCGCGAAAACAGAACCAGCAATGGCTCTCATTTCTGTCTCAATAAATAGTACCGGAAATAGTACCCTCTAAGAGTGTAATAGTTATTTGACTTTTACACTAGAAAGTCATTAAATTTAATAACAAACTTCTACATACCTTGACATGAGGTACAGGCGAACTCATAATAATTTTAATATTATTAAATTTCATATTATGTACCTACTACATATTACTTTTAGTTTTGTTGAAATAAATAGGTGTATATACGTAACGAGGAAGTTTAATATCAGTTATATAATTGATTATAATTATTTTTCTTTTACATAAGATCCATGTTTTCCTAAATATTGACTAGCGTATTTTTTGCCGGTTTTCATAAAGTAAAAGCACTATTTGCTTACCCTCTCGTCTGTGGAGTGGCTTAATTGAGCCACAATATTTCTAGCGCCTGTCTGTGGGCTGGCTCAATTGAGCCACGCCACAGACTGCGAAAATGGGTGTCCTGCCGGCACTTCACATGGCGTATCGTGTTCGCGTATTTGCATTATTTGTCCGAACACGGCAATGTGTAGACGGCCTATTTGAATATATTTGCTTTATTTGCACGAATATGGCAAACAACGCAAATAGCGAATATGCGTTTCCGTCCACTTGTCGGTTTTTGATCACACATCAAAGGAATCAAATACGGCAAATATTTGCGTCGGCCGTCCACACTTGGTTCTGTTCAGAAGCGCGCGTGGCGGCTGTCCTGTTCAGACGTGTTCAGTTTTTTATACGTAAACATAGTAAAATGGATTGGACAAACGAAACCGTATTGCGATTTTTGGAATTATACCAAATGCATCCTAGTATTTGGGATCCCAAAAATGCCTCTCATAAAAACAAAAACCGACAACGTTGCATGGATCGATATTCAAAATAGCTTAGAAGAACCCGGCACAATAAAAAAACCGGTGTCGGCAAGCCGCATTCAGGTAAATGTAATAAGCTGCTGCCACTGACACGTCCATCACTGTTGCATACAATTTGTTTGTGAACAAGCAAATATTGTGAATATTTGCGTTATTTGCCCGTATAGTCCATGTGTGGATGGCTTGTTTGACGCCAAGTGATGTGCCAGATTATTTGGGCAAACACAACGATATCGCCACACGAACACGATACGCCATGTGAAGTGCCGGCATCATATTTCGGCTCTGTGTTCCTTTGTTTTTTATTTGTTAGTGACATGCCGTACATATTTGGAATCACCATGAACTAGGCTCCATGATTCAAAAGTTCCTTTGTCGCTTCCCGAGGGATAAAAATAAAATATTGTCGTTTGAAACGTAGGGTTGTTTTAGCGCGTATATTGAATTCGGAATAATCGATTTATTATCGAGTTGATAGTATTATGAGCTGATTTATGTTATAACATGTTTTTTAATGCTTATGTTATGCTTTATTTCAATAAAATACGTGTTTTATTGAAATAAAATAAAAAAAAATTTTAATTTTTTAAAAAAAAATTTAAAAAATTAAAAAAAAAAATCATATCTTTATTCTTACAATATTTTAGGTATTGGGAATGGTTTTAATAGATTAAGGAACTAATGCAGAGTTACTAGTTATCATATTAAGGCTTAATTATGAAAGGAACGAACGTTTAGCAACGTTTTTAGCGGTAGGTAGCTAAAAAAACCCCTGTCTGTGGAGATGGCTCAATTGAGCCACACAGACTAGGGGCCGCGGCAAGACCGGCTCTCCCACAGACGAGAGGGAGGAACTATTTGCCTTATGTCTGAAATTGAAAGTTCAATATTGTGCGAGAACAATCTGTTACTTTTGTTGATTATAGTGCAACTTATATATATATATATCTTAGTGTATTGAACAAAACAGCCATTTCGTGCGCCCCCGCTGTAGTTTTAAAAATATTGAACAGTCTCTCGTTGGAACAATATGGTTAGGTTAGGATTTAATACCGCGCGGTCGTGTAAAAGTAATTTTGTTGTAATTTGATATGTAGGGCACATAAGCAGTAAATTCGGCGGACCGTAGTGATTAATAAAATGTGAAACAGTGTAGAACATAAAACCAAACTAGTTAGTTGTGTAATGGCGTTGGGACGGAGACCCGAAATGAAACAATGTCTTTCGTTGAATCAAAATTCCCTTTATCCTCAAGTGTATCATCTTAAATACTAATTAACATCACATCTATACGTGACTAGAGGAAGGACGCCTTGTCAATCAGGAAGACCTTAATTATCACGTACTATTGAGTACGTGCTGATAGTGTAATTCACTATATCACACCTCCCCTGAAAAGGCTAGGCATCCTTTCCCTGAAAAGTAAACTCTTATTTTCTAAATATCTTAGTCCTATTCTTATGAACTATATATTCTTTATTATTCTTTAATATTTTTACGTTAGTACCTAGCTCTTCTAAAACTTCAAATGGACCTAAATACAAGTCATTCAATTTATTATAATTTTCATTCTTATACAAGAGTAGATCACCTTTTTTGTAGTGTACTTCCTTACAATCTAAATCATAATTAGTTTTTCTACTTTGTTTTGATATTAATAAGTTGTTCCTGGCATCATTATGAGCTTTTTGGAATCTAAATTTTAACTCCGATGGATAATTGTCGTATACATATAAGGGATCAACTTTACTAACTAAATTACTAGGTACGTTACATGTTTTCCCAAAAACTAGTTCATAAGGGGAGTATTTGGTACTAGTATTTACAGAATTATTATAAGCAAAGCACCAATATGGTATCCAGGTACTCCAATTTGCCGACTGATTCTGTGTTTGTATTCTCAAGTAACATCCGAGATGTTTGTGCCAGTTTTCTAGCGAACCTATACTCTCATGATGATAGGGTGTTGAATTTAACTTATCAATATTTAGCAATTTACATACTGTTTCTAACGTGGAATTAATAAATTCCGTTCCACAGTCAGTCGCAATAACCCTGGGAGTACCATATCGTAAAATAAAATTTTCAGTAAAAACCCTAGCAACAGTTTCAGCTGACTTATCAAGTATTGGGTAAGCTTCTACAAACTTTGTCAATTCGCATTGTATTGTTAATATGTATTTATTACCCAAATTATCGACCTCCAACGGCCCCACAATATCTAAATATAATTTTTCAAAAGAAGTAGATGCTGTAGTGGTTATTACCATTTTCTCTTTATTATTTTTATTACAAAATTTCTGCTTTTGGCAATCTTTACAGCGAGTCACATATTCAGTTATGTCTTTTTGCATATTACTCCAAAAATATTTTTTTTCGAACATTCTTAGTCATTTTATTTATGCCTACATGACCACTTGTCGGCAATAAATGATAATCATTTAGTATAACACGTATCAAGTCTTTATTTGTAACATGTTCAACTTGGTTATTAATAATACATAACCGCGGTAATTCTTTATGTTTCATGAAAGTTTGGGTCAAAATTTTAATAAACTTTTTATTAAACCCATTTTTAATCACAACGACTTCTACAATATTATATTTTTTACATAATGCACTCAGTTCTCCTATCGTTGCGTCTCGGCGCGCCTCCGTTAGTAGAGATTCCTGATTTATGTAAATAGTAGAGTCACTAAATAACATATCACCCGTCTGTGAGACGTATCTTTTCTTTTTCCTCAACTTCACGAAGTTTTCATACGAACAAATATCTAACCTTACATCATTTTGTGATTTCTGCATAATATCTACCACTCTTGGTTGCCTATGATCAACAGGGGGCTCAACCCTGCTACTTCCAGAGGTAGCGGGTTCATTATTTTGCTCCATGGTTCTTTTCATTGAACGGGTTACTACCCCCAAAAAATTTGAATTTAGATTTTTTAACTCGTTTGATGTTATAATGACTCTCGATAAGGCATCTGCCGTTACATTTTCGGAACCTTTTATGTATTCAATATCGAAATCATATTCTTCTAAACAAAGTCTAAACTTAGTTAAACGGCTACTAGGATCTTTTATGCTAAATAAATGAACCAATGGTCTATGATCTGTTAATACTTTAAATTTTCGTCCGTATAAATATGGTCGAAAATGTTTTATAGCCCACACTACCCCTAATAACTCTTTATGAATGGTTGGGTAGTTTATTTCTGAACTGTTTAATTGCCTGCTTGCATAAGCTACGGGCTTATTATTTCCATTTGATAATACAACCCCCAAGGCTACCCCTGACGCATCGGTTTGCAACCGGAAAACATTATCTTTTCCAAAATCTGGATAATCTAAGACAGGAAATGAACTAAGTGACTTTTTTAAGGTCTGAAATGCCACGTCACATTCTTCCGTCCACTGAAACTCGACATGTTTCTTACAAAGACGGTTTAGTGGGTACACTATTGTGGCAAAGTTTTTTATGAATTTTCTATAAAAGTTTGCAAAAGCCACAAAACGACGAATCTCATTTACATTTTTAGGTACTGGGAACTTTTCCAAGACCTCGATTTTACTGTTGTCTGGCAACACCCCGTTTGGCGTAATAACATGCCCTAAATAATTAATTTCTTTCCTCAAAAATTCGCACTTACAAGGGTTTAGTTTTAAATTAACTGACCTAAACCTCTCAAATACACTCATTAAATTTGTATTATGCTGCGATAGGCTTTTCCCGAAAACTATTACGTCATCGAGATATAGAAAACATATCTCGTGATTTAAACCCGATAGAGCCATAGACATAAGTTTAGAAAATACGCTAGGGCTCGTTTTGAGACCCATAGGTAATCTTTTCAGTTGATATTGCTTATCAGCTGTAAAAGAAGTGAATTTCCTACATTCTGGTGATAACCCTAGCTGGTAATAACTAGAACTGAGATCTAAATGAGAATAGTATAAGCATCCCGAAAGTGAGTCAATATTTCTTGTATATTTGGTAACGGGAACTTTTCGTCTACTATTTTTATTTTTAAAAGTCTATAATCTATTACGATTCTCCACTTTTTTTCACCGCTACTGTCAGCTTTTTTCGGAAGTAATAATAATGGAGAAGACCATTCGCTGGTACACTCTTCGATAATATCTTCTTCTAACAATTTACCTACCTGTTTTATTAACTCAGCCTTCTGAGCGTGCGGTATTCTATACGGTTTGACATAAACAGGAGACGCGTCATTTTGCAGTTTAATGTTGTACTCGTATAAGTTTGTAACGGATAGCTTATCACCCGGCATATGAAAGATATCTGCATATTTTGCACATATTTTCTCAATAGACCGTCTCTCTTCATCACCAAGATATGTTTTTAATTTAAGAAAATCGAATAGTTGTTTAACCCTCTCGACAGATTTTCCGTTTTCCGTATCAAAAGAGCATACGAAATAATCCGAGTATTTTCTAATTTTCGGGCTAAAGTTATTTAATTTTACATCTTCTTCCCGTGTGTTTAAAAATCGCACCGGAATCTTTTTCCCGTCTCCTACTACCACGGCGCCTGCTACAAATACGCCTGCAATAACTTCCTCCGCTAAAATGACACATTCGCCCTTTATCTCTGACGAAACATATTTTACGACCTCACATCTCCCTGGAATAGTCGTTATTATGTTTTTACCTAAGCCTAATTCTAGACTTATCTTATCCTGTAATGTAACCAGCTTATTTTCATAGTTAATTTTACAACTATATTTTAATAAAAAATCTTCTCCTAAAATTCCATCATTTTTACAGTGGAAGTTGCTAAACACATAAAACTTATGCCTAAAATTATAATTGTTAACACATAAGTCTAGATAAACATAACCTATTGATACTAAATCCCCACATACTCCTTTAATCTTAATTTCATCCCTTACTAGCTTTGCGTCGCGGGACACGCTACGGAGTTTATTTAACCAATCTAACTTTAAAATTGAAATGCTTGCTCCTGTGTCTACTAATAGAGAAATTTGAGTTTGACTACAAGTAAAACAAACGTAATTACCACTACCATAACTACAAATATCTACCTCAGCGCTATTCAGAACGAAAAAAATCATCGCTATGATGTTCGTTCTGACGTATACTCTGACGTTCACTTTCGTTCTCGTCATTAGACTGTTCTGCTGAGTCAACTAAGAAATGTACATTCCTACGTTTATTATGAGGTGACGTAAACCTGGTGTTGCGCTGACCCTGAAACCTATTCGAGTTATAGTAGGCACGACCCCGACCTTGCTGACTCGTCGCGTTGTTGTTACGTGACTTATTATATTGTTGATGATAGTTTTTATTTATCTTTTCAAATCGCTGGTTCGAAACATAGTTAACATAATTGTTTATTGGTGGTTTCACTACCCAGTCTTCTTGTTCTAAGGCTATAGTTATTGCCTGCCTAACTGTGCTTACGGACCTAGACGTAACTATAATGCTTGTACGAGCATTGTTTAGGCCGTCAGCGAAACGCTTGATAGCCATTTTTTCATTAATCGGCTTTAATAAATTATATGCCGACTCGTCTCCATTAGCCTGTGCTGTACTTAAATCGTTGGACATTTTTTCGATTTCACTACCAAACACTTCTATGGTCTTGTTTCCTTGCCTACATCGTAGCATTCGGTCTAAAATGGCTGTGTATGATTTTATCGGAATTAAAACATTTTTTATATCTTTTATTAGGTCTGCCACAGACACATAAGACTTATTAATTTTTGTTTTAGCACTGCTAGAAAGACGAGTTTTTAAAACAAAATTGATTAACAGAGGCTGGTCCTCGTTTCTAAGGGTACTACTATAATACTCTATTCCGTCTATTAGTTGGTTAATTTGCGTTTCGTCGCAATCTACTACTGGGAGGAGCGTGAGCGCGACTTTTAGATCGAACGTGGCCATGGTTGTGATCGTTTCTGAATGATGCGGGTTAACGAGTGACTCGATTTCCTCAAAATTACATAAAAACTTTGACGATATTGCTTTTGTTATTTGTAATTCTACAGCATCTATCCCTTTTTTACATAAGTCTGCAGATATTTGTTCAAAAATATTTTTAATTTCCTTTGCTCTTAAAAACTTATTCTGCCCCTGAGCGGAATAACGTTTGTCCTTACTTAATTTAATAATAGAGTCTCTAATAGCCTTAAGCTCACTCAAGAGTTCTGACAGGTTTGCCATGAACACACTTTAGAAAAAAAAAAAAAAAAAAATTCACTCACACACACACATAGATTCTTGGTAGCATAGTTATATTAATTCGTGCTGGCTTACACGTTCTGTGCTGGTCCAATTGCCCGTCGAACCGCTCTGCGTTCTACCTCTTCTAATAGTCGTGCGTTGAAGTAACGTAGCAGCCTAAGTACTATATAGCCCGCTAGTACAACGACGATGGTCAGTAAAAAGATCTCTGAAAGTTGCATCCCAACGGCCAAGGGAGTTGGTGCTGCCGCCGATTGAGTTGGTGATTGACTGACAATAATATTGTCTTTAGATTGTGGGTTTCCCATAGTTAAACAATTTTGGCTTACAGTTTTTCTTCTTATTTCCTTCGTCCTTCTTGTAGGCCCGTGTAGCACTATTTTCCTGATATTTTGTAGACTTCAACTAGCGATTTCGCGGCGCGGACTTGTGACAGTCCTGTCACGGTCGCCATGTAATGGCGTTGGGACGGAGACCCGAAATGAAACAATGTCTTTCGTTGAATCAAAATTCCCTTTATCCTCTAGTGTATCATCTTAAATACTAATTAACATCACATCTATACGTGACTAGAGGAAGGACGCCTTGTCAATCAGGAAGACCTTAATTATCACGTACTATTGAGTACGTGCTGATAGTGTAATTCACTATATCACAGTTGATTGGAGTTTCGACGGCGGTCGTCAAACACGAGGCATTTGGCCTCTTTGGTTATGAGACGCATGCGGCGTATCTCGCGTTGAAGTGCGAACCTTTAATAAGTCTTGGACTAAGTGTTATTGTGCATCGGTGGTGTGTATTTCTCTTGGGTTTGTCAGCGCTGACGGGGTAGTTAACGGGTTATTAGGGCCTTCCACCCACCACAGCAGCAGACAGAAGCCGCGCAGGAGCGCGGTTTACCACCACCACAGCAGCCAGAGACAGCAGCCAGGGGCGCAGTCTCACACAGCAACAGGGCACGGTGAGTCACCATATCACCTGGAAGTGGTATCGGCGTGTCTCTAAGGAACTAGTATGTAAGTTACTTTAGATATTATAATTTAGTAATAGTATAGCTTTAAGTTGAGAGGGTGCGGTCTACAGGTTCCCCGGAACAGGACCTCTGAACCAGGCCTTCTCTGGTAGCAGAGACTCTCTATTAGGGAAGTTAGTCGATGACCTCTCTGGACCACACATCTTGAGGTTAGCAGAGCACGGTTAGTTGATTGAGCTCCCTAAAGCATACACTTAGTATGAACAAGTTACAATAGATGGCGCTTATCACACCTCTTACTTTAATTACTTACAAACTGACCTGTATTATGAAAGTGCTAAAGATCAATATTGCAATTCACAATAATTTGCTTGACGCCGCGGTGGGAACGCATAGTTTTCGGGAACCGATTTTTTTAGTCGTTTACTTTGCCTTGCCACCGCAACCGCAAAGGTTTGCGAATAGTTAATTTGTGAAACAATTAATGAAAAAACTTGTAAATTTTGTTTCATTGTGATGTGAGATGTGAGTGATCTTTAAATGAGTAAGTAGTATGTAATGTATATTTCATCTGTAATAGCATTTTATGTTCATGTCGATTTGCAGATGATCTTTCATTAGCTAGGTAGGTACCTACTCAGTTTGAATATATTATATATACTTACCTACAGAAATACGTTATTGTTTTTTATTAATCGTAGAATAACAAATTAAATCATATTCTTAGTTTTCTCGACTGTATAAAGTGTTTAACTGTGTCGCGTACTTAGCGGAGAAAGAATACTACTACCCCCTCTTCTCTTGGGTGTCGTAATAGGCGACTAACGGACTAAAGACTGCACGTACATCCAACAGCTTAGAACGGCGATGGGCTCACCACCTGTCACGCTGAGCACATGTGCAGTCGCTATTTATGTAGGTATGTATCTATATTAATAAAAATCAATTGCCAAAATGTTTGTACGCGCATCACTTCAGAACGGCTTCACCAAATTGGCTAATTCTTTTTTGTTGTATTTGTAATTGTCGGAACAAGGTTTGTGTGGCGGCCTTCACTGTAAGGCTTGCTGAATGCTGCTAAGAGAGCTGTTTCCTTGTATTTGAACAAAATACTTATTATAGGTATCTATCCCTTTTAAAAAACAATCGATCGTTTTACATTTACGTACACGAATATTTTTTATAATTCCTCTCAACATCATAATATTGTTACTAATATTATTTTTGTATCACGTTATACCAAGACTATAATAAACACACAAATTAAGTGGCATAAACAAGTACAACTTTAAATTATACATATTCTTGCAATGAACTTTAAATTCCGCATAACATGTTAATAATAAATTGAACTATTAGACTTAATAAAATACATAATAACAAAACATAAAAATTAGAATTGACTAAGATTAAACATTAGGTACATAGAGATAAGACATGTTGCATTCAATATACATACTTAATATAGGGAAATAAGTGCCTAGCTAAAATAAATATTATTAAAATTGACAAAAATCTTATTATTACATTAGTTACCCTAACATGGTTTTTGCTTATTTATTCTACTGTATTTTTATTGCACAATCAAAGCATTTTAAACTTGTTGAATATATTCATTTTGAGTACAACTTCATTATAGCTTCATAATTATCCTCAGACTGGCGTATTCCTTGGCTCTTTGTCAGATAACCGGAGAAATCAATTCGCACTGGAGGTAGCTAGTAGCAGTTAAGTGTCTTATGAAGTGTAATAATATCTCATAAAACCATCGACTGGTAAAATAATGCTTCTAAATATCTCTTCCCGTAATTATAAATAACATACCTCAAACCACTTCGTCAGTCGGTAAAAGTGAGGCGGTTAAACGGGTGAATACTCGTTGTATACATATATGCTTATTTCCTTTGTTTCATTTTTCATAATCGTGATGAATAAGCAACATATTGTGTTCTTTCTGATCTTGACCTTGTGCAAGCGTAGAGTAAACGGCGAAAAGTGCTGCGTCGGAAATTCTTGCGCGTTCGCTGCGCTGCACAATTTATGACATAATGTGTGCAGTTATGAAATCGTTAGTTTATTTTATTTCACATTGTTTTTTCTGGGTACCTTATTTCTTTGCCTTGGTCGATGAAACGTTCTTGTTACGATGTGCCGGAAAGGAAGCCAAAGTTGTGAGTTGTGAAACCAAGAATGATGTTAAATGACGTAGTCGCAGCTCGAAGTGGCACGGCGCGGCGTAGTGATTTTATCTTGAAGATTTTGTTGTGTCCGTCGCTGAATAGATGTTGCTGCCATGGTTGATGTGTAGATATTACAAATGACTCACGTGTTTTTTTTTGGGTACTCCATTGGAAGGTTGCTTGTTGCTTGAGCGGGGTCACCAGTGTTCCATTGGGCGAAGTGTGAGAGGTAGAGATGATGGAGGGTTCCATGGCGATGGTAAATAACGACTGCGTCTCTTAAAGTGATGTTGTATATTTACAGTGACTGCATTGTGACTAACTGACTTATTATCTAAACCTTACCAGACTATTTATACAGTACTACTATGTAGATGTTGGAGGGAGGATGCCGTGACATATCTTTATCGGATCTGCACGCGTTTAGGAATGTGCTTACAAACTCTTTAACCGATACGTGATGATAATAAATTATGTGGCGACTAAGGCCGCCACAGTTTGTATAAACATAAACATTTTTGGAAATTCGTCACGGGGTAAGGGGTTCACGCGGACAAAGTCGCGGGCGGGCGGTCATTCACGATCAACAAATCATAAATAAGCAATGCTTGATACATAGATATAAGTTGGAGTGGGTGGGAGCTCATTCACCCTCGACTACAAATTTTGTGATTTATGACAGTTATCACTAGATTTGTAGTCGAAGTAACGTGGTGGCACCAGTGTTGGACAATGTACCAGTATAGGACACTTTTGTCTCTATAAGCAAAAAGTAAGAACATACGTAGTATTTCACGGTTGGCAACACTCAAACCATAGACAATGTACGTCTATCTATCACATCCACAAATGTCAAGTGTTTCGGATATTTTGTTTCAACATGGCGAAGTGAACAAAATTGTGTGTACCGTTTTTTTATCATTTTGTGAGATTTTCTTAACCAAATTGCTAAGAAAGTGAGTAAATATTTGTGTCAATAGAACTTTGTTTCTGATAATAACTTAAATTTATATCGAGCATAGCCCAAAGTCATAAAGTTTTACTCTCGATTGCAAAGGAATTAACGCGACAAAATATTGTTTGCGAAATTAAGAGGGGGTGTCCATTATTGGATCAGCTTAAGTTCCAAAATCCAGTCATAGTCACGTGTCGATTCTTAACTTTTTAGGTACATTTGGTTTTTTGTAGCCCAATCATATCTTTAAAGCTTTACATTAACATACATATTTTTATAAACTTAAAAAAAAATGACTCCTTCCAGTCATGGACATGTCCATTAATTGGGGGTTCATAACTGGATCTCTTTATTTGTTTAGATGCCGCCTAAGAAAAATATGCACCAGAGCAGTTGGCACAAGCTGTTACGGCAGTGCTATCTCAAGACGTATCTACAAAATCAGCAGCAAAGAGCTTCGCCATCGAGCTGAAGACGAATTACTCGTGAAATGGGTTATTGCTATGGGTGAAAGAAAATTCCGCTCAGCTCTTAGACAGCGTGCAACGAATAATTATTAAGCAAAATAGGCCAACTTTCACAGGAAATAGGCCAGAACAAAAGTAGTACCTACCTACTCATCATTTTTAAAAAGACAGCCTACACTTGTGGGGCGTACGGCTAAAAACGTCAGTGCGCGTGTTGCTGTTACCGAAGAGCAAATTAGTAATTGGTTTAAAGAAGTAGAAAACTACTTAGAAGAAAAGCATCTTTCTGGAATACTCCAAGATCCTAACAAAATGCTCGCTTGCCACTGCTCGGGTCGTCGACTCTAAAGTCAGTAAAAAAAGTAAAGAACCACTGGACAAAGCTGCCAACTATAAGGGAAACTCACTTTCCCCGCAGGACTTTTCGCTGCTGGCCCCACAGAGACCGCTACTAAGCCCCGCTCGCTGTGCGCGAGGTTGGAAGTCCTGGCACACAATACCAGGACAAACGAACATTGTCAAACTCTACAGCTAACCACAAGCCACAACGAGAGTCCAACCTACATTCGGATCCCGCCGGAGGCGCCGGTCAAGGCACAACCAGCGGGGGGCATGAACCGAAACCCCGTAGTACCCCTGAGAAACACAGCCGGACCCGTAGTTCCAGTTGCGATACCCTATCTAATAGGGGTCAGAAGATAGGGACACGGAAACATGGGCAATATTCAAGTCTGCTACTGGCTGGATGTGTCACTACACATCCAGTAAGTAGCAGCCAGTGTCACTACACATTCTTAGAATATGTGGCCAAATTTTTCAACCCATGGTTAGTCAAAGAAGACATTCAAAAACCGTTCTCCTGTTTGTTGACGGTCACAAATCTCACCTTCCAATGGATATTGCGGTATTTAGGCTGCTCAAAGTTTTATTCCGGTAGGCGATGGTGGAAGATAACGGGATGAAATTGAAAAAGAAGACATGCTGCTGTTTTCAAAGATGCTCTAGACAAAATAACAGAAGATGAACCTTTACATTGTATGGGCACATAACAAACAAAAGGCAATTATACCAGTCGCCTCCACTGCATCTGACCAAATGCTGGCACATCAACCTCTCGACCCGAATGAAGAAGGTTCATAAGTAACTGCTTAGATCATATTTTAGCTAAGACAAACATCCCTTTAAAAACTTTTATACTAACATCTACTTTGACAGACCATAATTCCTTATTGTTGTGTTTGCAACAGCGCTATGATAAGTCTTACGCAAAAGTAAAACGTACGACGCTGCAATATGAGTCAGTGACACATGACCTAAACAACCTAGACTTGTCTAGTATCTACAACTCGGATGACGTTAATAAATCAACCGAATACCTTGTATCGTCTTTAACTAAAATTATTGAGTCTAATACACGCACTATTTTAAAATCATGAAACCATGGATAACTCCCGGACTTTTACGTTGCATTAAGCATCGTGATAAACTTCACAGAACTCTAAATAAAATCCCTGACAGTGAAATTAATAAAATCACCTATTGCAGATATCGGAATTTTTGTAATAATTTGTTAAAAAAGATAAAGCGACAGTATGAAAGGAATCAAATTCAAAATGCGGGTCACGACAAGAAGAAATTATGGAAAGTCATTAAAAACATTACTTACACAACTAAAACCAAACCGCCTGCCCATAAACTCATTGCAAATTCCGCTACGCCTTCACATTCACTAAACAGAGTTAACAATTTCTTTGTCAACATCGGAAAAAACCTAGCTGCAAAGGCGAAAGTCAGTCACATGCAGCCATTTTCCTCGATTGCACCCCCTTCCAAATTACCAGTTTTAAACTCTTTTGCTTTATTCGACACTGACGAAACCGAAATTGAACAAATTATTATGACTTTAAGAAATGACTGTGCTACTGGAATTGATAAAATATCTTGTGCATTCATAAAAAAATTTAAAGATAAACTGACTCCCCCGCTTACATATCTTTTTAATTTATGCTTTGCGAAAGGAATCTTTCCTAACGTATTGAAGAAGGCCCTCATTCGCCCTATTTATAAAAATGGAGATAATAGTTGTATGAATAACTATCAATAACTATCCCATAGCCATACTGCCATCAATATCCAAGATACTAGAAAGACTCATTTATAAAAAACTTGTAAAATACTTAGAAAATAACAAACTCTTAGCAGCTACTCAATACGGTTTTAGAGCAGACAGATCGACTGACGATGCAGTACACGAGCTCACTGACTATATTGTAAGGCGACTAGACTCACAAAAAAAGTGCTTAGTCATATTTCTTGATCTGGCAAAAGCATTTGACACGATTTCGGTACCTATACTTCTCGAGAAATTACATGAACTTGGTATAAGGGGTGTCCCACATAACCTTATCAAAGATTATCTCTCTAATCGGACACAACGTGTTATGATAGATGACAGTATGAGTGATGAACTGACTGTTGAATATGGTGTTCCTCAAGGGAACATAATAGGACCCTTGCTATTTCTCGTTTACATTAACGACTTATGCCTCCTTCCTCTTTCCAAAAGCGGAAAAATATATCTTACGCCGACCACACAGCACTGCTCTTTAGCGCGGACACTTGGAGTGAGGCGTACGAACTAGCACAGTCTGGATTTAATACAGTCACTCAGTGGCTTAGAAGTAACTTACTGACACTTAACATAGATAAAACAAAATATATGACTTTTTCTTATAATTCACTATCCCAACCTATCCCAAATTCACATTAAATAACAGCACATCTGTGCAAGGACACGCCTGACACTTGCTTTTGCCCTAAGCTCAGTAGCACTAACAATATTATATACCTGGGGATAATAATTGATAAGTATTTGAAATTTAAAATTCAGGGACCGGAAAACCCCTTTTTTTGGTTAAGCCGATTGTTAGGGAAACCCTATCAAAAGGTTACCGAACGATAGGGTTTCCCTATTGATAGGGTTAGTCTTTCCTAGCGGTAACTTTTTTGAATAAAGTTAACTGCTTCCAATGCACTTACCAAATCAAATAGGGTATTTGTAACGGTAATTTTAAGCGCTTATCAACTAATAAGGTTACCCTATTGTCTCCTATCTCGTTTTCGTGTACGCGCCGCCACTAGATAAATCCGATTTACGCTCGCTCGGCCAGTGGACGAACGGAGGGCCTGCACTGCACAAAGCATGTCATTTGTTTTGTGTTCCTGTATATTTCTTATGATATTGTTTTAATAGTTTATTCCATAAACTGTAAATAGTTATAAAAGTGTAAATAATTGGTTCTGGACTTGTAAAACGGTGGTTAACTATTACCGTTTGTATGAATAATATTTATTTGTCTATGATATTACTATACAAGCTTTTTATTTAGATATTACTATACAAGCTTTAATTTAACTTGCAATGCATGTTTGTTCGGGTGAAATCTTGCAACTTAATTTTGATCTACTTTCCGGTTACCGATTGAGTTGAAATTTTGCATACATGTGTAAATCGCGTGACAATGCAATATTATGAGGACATGGTGCTGATCTGATGATGGAGCTGGAAGGTGGTAATAGGAACTCAGTAAAGAAACGACGCAACCCCATCGAGTCTCGGCTCGTTTGATTCGTCTTGACGAGTACTTTGGTGCTAGATGGTAACCAGGGTGTGATGATGGAGCTGCAAGATGGCTATGGAACTCAGTAATTAAACGACATACCTCCATCGAGTATGGGCTCGTTTGATTCGTCTTGACGAGTACTTTGGTGCTAGATGGTAACCAGGGTCTGATGATGGAGCTGCAAGATGACAATGAAACTCAGTAATTAAACAACATAACCCCATCGAGTATAGGCTCGTTTAATTCATCTTGACGAGTACTTTAATGCTATATGGTAACCAGGGTCTGATGATGGAGCTGGAAGGTGGCTATAGGAACGAACCATTACGACGAACGCTCGTTTGAATCGTCTTGACGAGTAGTTTGTCTTTCAATGGTAACCAGGGTCTGATGATGGAGCTGGAATGTGGTCCTAGGAACTCAGTAAAGAAACGACGCAACGCCATCGAGTCTCGGCTCGTTTGATTCGTCTTGACGAGTACTTTGGTGCTAGATAGTAACCAGGGTCTGATGATGGAGCTGCAAGATGGCTATGGAACTCAGTAATTAAACGACATAACTTCATCGAGTATGGGCTCGTTTGATTCGTCTTGACGAGTACTTTGGTGCTAGATGGTAACCAGGGTCTGATGATGGAGCTGCAAGATGACCATTAAGCTCAGTAATTAAACAACATAACCCCATCGAGTATGGGCTCGTTTAATTCATCTTGACGAGTACTTTAATGCTATATGGTAACCAGGGTCTGATGATGGAGCTGGAAGGTTGCTATAGAAACGAACCATTAAGACGAACAAACGAAAAGTTTGATTCGTCTTAATGGGTGGACCGTTTTGATGGGTGGTGAGTGGTGGTGGTTTGATGTTCAGTGAGATTAACTAAAAAGTAAAAAATAAATTAAAAGTAAAAAAACCTTTTATTTTAATGAGCTAAAAAGAAAAAAATAAACTTTTACTAATAAAAATCTCATAAAAGTTTGTTTATTTTATTTTATTCTCTTTTGAAACCCTACTAAAATAAGTAAGAATTTTCGTATGCTCCTAGAAGCTTTGTCTCTGTTCCGTTTCTTTTCTCATGTGCTGTTGTTTTATGTTTTTTTTAATTTTTTTTTTATTGACTCGCCATAGTGACTGCATCATGCCTGATGGTAAGCAGCCAATGCAGTCCATAATAATGAGAGCGCTCCCCACCGTGAAACAAGCACTGTAACAAGCGCACCTATTGTATTTTTTGGTACGAGTACTGATAGTCTGCACAGTATGATGGTGGTTCCTAAGACCAGCACGTATAGTCCGGGAGAGATACTCTCTGTAGTAATCTCGGTAGAAGACACTGAGACGAGCAATGTCTCTACGCAGCTGGAGATCCTCAAGAGACGCTGTAACCTCAGCATCTCCAATAATGCGTACCGCTCGCCTTTGCAGTTTATCAAGTGCATCGAGGAGGTATTTAGCGGAGCCGTCCCATAATAGGTGGGAACAATACTCCATACTCGATCGCACCTGAGTCTTGTACAGCGATCGATACGTGTACGATCGAGAGCAAGGTTCAGTTTGGCAACCACTTCTTGCCTTTTTACAACGATATCGGCATGCTTTGCCGTAGGATGTCCCAAGTATCGCTCATGCACCGTACCGTCATCCGCATAACAATGAATATTGCCCAAGGACAACATGTTATTAATATGCAGAAGAAATAGAGTAGATGAGAGCACAGAACCCTGCGGCACTCATGCATTAACCTTGTAAAACGCGGAGAAACTACCCTCAAAAGGACACGAATCCTCCGCTCCACTAGAAAGTCTGCAACCCAGGCGCACAAACGGGGCAGCACACCGAAAGCCGGCAACTTAAAAAGAAGGGATCGATGCCACACTCTATCGAAAGCTTTGGCGATATCAAAGTCAACTGCCAGGGATTTGCCATGCTCGTCCGTCGCTTCACCCCACGCGTGAGTAACGTACGCTAGAAGATCACTCGTTGATCGCTTGCATATTCCAAAATCCAGACAAACTAAAGAGCCAGACAGAGTCCGGACTAGAGTCTTAAAAGTCCGGACATTTCTGGTATAATCCGGACGGATGGTAACCGTAGACGGGGAAGGCCGGACGTGACGTCAGACGGCCCTGCATGACTGATACAGGCAAAGTAATCAAGTTCGCTACTCTTATGTTGTAAGGCTTGGAAAAACGGTCAAGTTGCCTTGGCTTATGTCCGGACTTTTTGTGGGGACTTATTAAGTTTCCAATTAATAACGTGGTTTTTTATTTGTCTTAGACCCCGGTGGATTGACCAGACCAATAAACTGAACAACTTTTTCCAAGAAATAGGCCAAAACACGAGATATTATTTTTACTTTTCCATACAAACCTTGCTCGATCAATAGAGACATTAAAAGAATAAAAAACCACATAGTATATAGGTAGGTGCCTTAATAATGTACAATTGTATGTACTCACCAACCCGCATTAGGCCAGCGTGGCGGGTTATGCCCCAATATCCTCACGTTCTATTGTCCACGTGGGAGGCCTGTGCACAGCAGTGGGACGTTAGTAAGCTGATGATGCTGTTGTTACAGCTGCCATACGTCCATGTACATAGGGTTACCATCCATTATTTATTTATCATATACCATGGATTTATCCGGACAAAAAACAACAAAAATTAAAAGAAAAAAATACTTTTTAAAAACAAGCTTTTATTATGTTCTTGTTTTTAAAAGATCTAAAAATTTAAAAATAATAATCCTGATAAGAAAAATATCATTATAATAGGTATACCTACATTGCAACCTTTAACGGTAATTAACCATATTCGTCTACGTCACAATAATCAAATATCGTAAGTAGGTACATTAGACATTTTTATTAAACCATAAAACTTTGTATTAAATCTTTGCGTTTTTATCACATACCCAAATACTTTTTATTTATTTATTATCAAAGAACATTTAGCATTATTACACCGTCATAATTATTTTTGCAATCACAATGTAACACTCTTTTATTTATAAAACATTGTAATGTATGGTATGTGATAAAAACGCAAAGTTTTAATACAAGGTGTAATGTATTATAGTTAAATAAAAATGTCTAGTAGGTATGTACTTACTTACGATATTTAGTTATTGTGACGTAGACGAATATGGTAAATTACCGTTAAAGGTTGCAATGTAGGTATACCTATTATAAAGATATTTTTCTTATCTGGATTAAACCATTATTTTTAAATTTTTAGTTCTTTTTAACAACAAGAACATAATAAAAGCTTGTTTTTAAAAATATTATTTTTTTTTAATTTTAACTTTTTAGTATCATTTTGTATTTTAATACCTTTACATATCAATAAAAAATGGTCCACCCATTAAGACGAATCAAACTCGACGCGGTTGTGTCGCTTAATTACTGAGTTCCTATAGCCACCTTCCAGCTCCATCATCAGACCCTGGTTACCATCTAGCACCAAAGTACTTGTCAAGACGAATCAAACGAGCCCATGCTCGATGCGGTTATGTCGTTTAATTACTGAGTTCCTATGGCCATCTTCCAGCTCCATCATCAGACCCTGGTTACCATCTAGCACCAAAGTACTCGTCAAGACGAATCAAACGAGCCGAGACTCGATGGGGTTTCGTCGTTTTTTAACTGAGTTCCTATGACCACCTTCCAGCTCCATCATTAGACCCTGGTTACCATTGAAAGACAATCTACTCGTCAAGACGATTCAAACGAGCCCAAACTCGATGAGATTGTGTCGTTTCATTGCGAAGTTTCTATGGCCACCTTCCAGCTCCATCATCAGATCAGCACCATGTCATCATAATATTGTATTGTCACGCGATTTACACATGCATGCAAAATTTCAGCTCAATCAATAACCGGAAAGTGGATAAAATTTAATTTGCTAGATTTGATGACAAACGGACAGGGGCCCAAGTCTGCTAATTTACGAATGGCATAATTGAATCGCAATTGTATCGTATTGTAATTGTTTGACACATTTGGTATTCCTAAATGAGTAAGAGAATACCAAATGTGTCAAACAATTACAATACGATCCAACTGCGATTCAATTATGCCATTCGTAAATTAGCAGACTTGGGCCCCAGGTGAAACTAAATAAAATCTTGTAAAAATCTAACAAGCTGCATTGCAAGTACCGCGCGACAGGTCTTAACGTGAACTGATTGACAAGTCACACGAAAATTAACTTTAGTGCGAATAACTTATTTACGAGTAAACGAAATTTTGCAGCACGCTCGCCGCGAGGGGGCCCCCGTTGAAAGCTACACACGTAAACAGTTATGCAATAATAAGTCTAATGCATTGCACGTAGAAGCTTGAATCGCTTGTGCGCGTTAAAACCCTTTATATAGGGTTAGCTTCAACAGGGTTTTTGGATGCGGTTAGTGCTTACCCTAATTAACTGTATCAATTTGGATAACCTTTCGATGCGGTAAGTCGACGATATGCTAACCGTATTGATAGGGTTAGTGAAAACAAGTCTATGAATTACAAAATCAAAATCAAAAACCCCTTATCTGGTAAGCGGTTCCGGTCCTTGATTTAAATCACATATTGAAGCCCTTACATCTAGAGTTAGAAAGTTAATATACGTCTTTAAAAATCTTTGACACGTTGCATGCGGTAGTCTACTAAAATCAATATATCTGACACTTTGTCAGTCATTATTTGTATATTGTATAACATCATGGGGCGGTGCACACAAAACTATTATGATAAACTTAGAAAGAGCACAGAGAGCAGTTCTAAAAGTCAGCACATTCCGACCAATACGCTTCCCGACGGCAGAGCTCCTTACTAAATGCGATGTCCTATCTGTACGCCAGCTGTTCATATTACTAACCATCACTAAAAATCACTCATTAATGCTCTTTAACCCTGCGCTCGAAACCAGTCGAAGACGTGCAGATATTGTCTGTTCTACTGAACGATTCAGAAGAACAAACACGCACAGATTCTTTTGTCATCTGAGTAGTTTTCTGTACAACAGAATAAACTTTCCTCTATGTATTTATCCCTTGAACAAATTACAATTTAAAATATCTGTACAAGATTGGCTAAAAGGGAAAACATATGATGAGACAGAGCACATATTGTTAGTAATAACATAATTTTTAAGACCATGTAGAAAATAATGCTAATTAAGTAGAAATAAATAATATTATTCGAATACTTTCTAGTTCCGCATTTGAAATAGTTAGTCATTATTATTGTGTAAATGTTTTATTGTAGAATAAGCACTAACGCTCTGTTACAGATAATACCTAATACACAGGAAATATTGTTTGCTTATTTTTTATTTTTTTTTATTTATTTATTAAGGAACAAACAGTTACATATAAACACATTTTATACAAACAAAAAATACTTAAAAACCTATAGTTCCATAAAGTAGTACATTATATGAGATAAATAGTTTAGCGTAAAAATATTTATACTATGTTAAGTTTTTTTTTTTCCTTATTTATTACAATATATTATAATAATTACATACTGATATAATTACTTATGTGGGATGACAACAGCACATTTCATGACACCGTGGATAAAATTTTTAAAGATTCTTTCTTAAATGTTCTTAAATTCAAACCAAACATATCAAGCTCATGCAGCATATCGTCGTAAGTTTTACAAGAACGTCTAGGGAAAGTGTTGCTTCCGTAACAAGTTTTTGTAACCGGATATGAGAAAAGAAAATTTTTTCGACAAGATCTTCCAATCGATCGGGGAACGTGAAAATATATTTTCACGTTCCGCCTCTGTGGTCTAGTGGCTAAGCTACCTGTTTCAGACCCAGAGGTCCCGGGTTCGATTCCCAGCGGGGAGTACATCTTTGTGTGCTCGGTTTGGTTGGTGGTAGGGCTGTTAAGTCCGCCTGGCTAGCTACCACCATCTTATCTAAGTCTGTCGCCATAACAACGATGTTTATAGCATTGTTGTGTTCCGGCAGTTTGAGATAAGATAGCCAGTTCCTCAGTGGTTGAGGATTCCGGGTGTAGCGCGCTTCCACCTTCGGCCTTATCGTCACTTACCATCAGGTGAGATGAAGGCCAAGCGCTTACCCGTTGCCAATAAAAAAAAAAATGTATGAGTTCAGGAGCATCTATGAGATTATTTAGTAATTTGCAAAGGAATGTTACATCACAGAGATCACGCCGGTGTTTGAGAAGCGATAAGTTGTGGTGTTTTGAAGACGTATCATAATCAAGGTAAGTTCGGCCAGTGCGAAAATCTAAAGCCTTGATAAATTTATGCTGGACTCTTTCGATTCTATCAATATTAGTTTTAAAGATGGGTTGCCAGACCACTGAAGCGAACTCCAAATGACTTCGTACATATGCATTGTACAATAATTTGTAAGTAAGCGAATTTTTAAATGGTTTACTAACGCGGAGTATGAATCCAAGCTGTTTGAAAGCTTTGTTAAGCATTTGATCAATGTGCGGAACAAAAGTCAGCTTAGAGTCTAGCGTCACGCCTAGATCACGAATCTCGGCAACCCTTGTTAGAACCCTCCCATCCAAAGTGTAATCGAAAGTAATAGGGTTTGCTTTTCTGGAGAAGGAAATTGTGTAACATTTGTCGATGTTCAGGTATAAACTATTTTCTTTACAATAAGCTTCGAATTTTAAGAGATCATGCTGCATCGATACACAGTCGTCTCTGCTACGAATAATTTTAAATATTTTGGTATCGTCGGCGTAGAGTAAAGAGTCAGTGTTAAGGAAGTTTTCCGTGATATCGTTAATATATAGAATAAATAAAAGGGGACCCAGATGAGATCCCTGGGGCACCCCAGAACTAACAGGCTTGTAGGAGGAGGTGTATCCAGCACAAACTACAGCTTGACTCCTATTTTCAATGTATGATTTAATCCATCTAAAAAGACAACCATGGATACCAAGCTTCCAGATCTTTGAAAGTAGTGTATTGTAACAGATTTTGTCGAAACATTTGGCAAAATCTGTATACATAGCATCAACCTGCAACCTGTCATCCATGGCGCTCAAAATTGTGTCGGTAAAAGTTACCAAATTGGTATCAACACTACGACCCTTAAAGAACCCATGTTGGTTAGGGGTAATTAATCTTTAGGCAGCTGCAAACACTTCGTCTGTGACAATTTTTTCTAGAACCTTACCGAATTGACAAAGTTTAGAAATAGGACGATACTTATTTATGTCAGTAGAAATGGGGCCCTTTGGAATAGGAGTTATTAAGGCCTGCTTCCAGAGGACTGGAACACAGCCAAATTTAATAGATTTTTTGAAAAGCAATGTTAAGGGGAGCGACAAGGACTGACGACAGAATTTTATAAATAGAGGAGGTATCCCGTCAGGTCCAGCACTTTTACTAACATCTAGTAAGTTCAGATGCTTCGAAACTAATTCTTTTGTTATTTCTATGGTACTTATATCAAGCGGAGAATCAGATGACGGTTCTAAATTACCCCATGTAATATTATGATTGCTTGGTGAAACAAAAACAGACTGGAAATGATCATTAAAGACGTTGCAAATACTGTCACCCCCTGACACACTACGTCCATTATAAATCATTATTTGAGGCAATCCGGAATTAGAAAAAAGAGCTTTTGTATAAGACCAAAAATACTTGGGGTTTATTTTAATTCGATCTTCGCACAATTTAATATAGTTGTTGTAAAACTCAACCTCTAGGACTTTGGCTCTCTTCCTAAGTTTCCTAAAACTATTATAGTCTAAAGGAATTGCCGTACAACTTCCACAATTTGTGATACTTACGTTTCTCGTTAAACAATTTAATTAATTGTTTGGTAAACCAAACAGGTCTTGTAGATGTTTTCACACGACTCATAGGAATATAATCATGTATTAAATTGTTAAGCAAGTTATAAAATTTTGAAACACATTCTTCCACACCAAATGAATCAAAAAATGTGGACCAGTCAATTTTCTGCAGTTCCTCATTAATTAAATCATAATTTCCGGCGCGAAAATTATGTCTGGACGTAATGTTTGGCGTAATTAAGTGTAAAAAGGGTTCTAATGAGAATTCTATCAGTAGGGGCGGGTGATGAGAATCAATAGGTGTCAAGGGCTGGTCACAACAAGTCACCTCACATGATTCAGTAAAGAATATAAGGTCAAGCAATCTGTTATTAGTATTAAATGTTTTGTTACATTGTCGCAAGTCCGTTAAAGATAAAAAGTCACGTAATAAGTGAACTGTTTGATTACCACTTGGAGCTAAGCATAATTCACTAGAGAAGCTATCAGTCCATTCCGCCTCCGATATGTTAAAATCGCCTGTATTAAAAATAAGTCTTGTGGATGATCGATAATTAGTTGACTGGCAATATCGAAAAAGCTGTTTAAAGCATCTCTATAGCCCGGACCTTGGGGAATGTAAACGCATGCTATATTCAAAGCCCTACTTGTGGAATTTTGCGTAACAGGTATAGTAATCCATAGTGCATCAGCGGCGGCGCGCGGCGGCAGAGGCCAAGCGCGCGGCAGCGGCTGCAGCGAGGCGCGGACTGCCACGGCCACCCCGCCACCGCCCGACGCCCCACTGAGCTCGGCCGACCGGTCGCAGCGAAAAACATTGTACCTATTGTCGAAATATTCCCGATCGTAGAAATCAGCTGTTAGCCGGGTCTCGGTGAGACAAACAAAATCGAAATCAGTTAATGCAAGTTGGGCAAAAAAAGAGTGGGACTTCGTTTGAAGTCCTCTTACGTTTTGGTAATATCCGTTAAGATAACTATTGCCTTCTAAAGATGTAATAATGGATATAAAAATTAGAGCCCAACCTGCTGTAATTGCTATTAATGTCATTATGGTGAATGATTTTAGAAAACCTGATTATCAGCCTTGTTAATGTCGCATAGGTAATGTTAATAAGAATAATAAGTATTGATACGCTGCATGAATCATGAATAGTAGAAAAACTATAAATAAACAACAAAAATGAAGTCAATAAAATAGAAATGTGTATTTTAAAGTTGTTAAATAATGTAAGTAATGTATGATTATGTAATAAATCCCTATTATGTTCAAAAAACGTGCATGGTGCCACTGAGTAAGAATTGTTTCGGAACTTAAATATATTAAAATTAATGGAAAAGTATAAAAGTCACTTGTACTTAGTATTTAATTTATCAAGGTCAGATTGGTTTTGTACACGAATAACTTTGGATTTATCGTTCTTTCTAATGAAAATTTTACAGTCTCTTATCCAGAGGTAGGAATATTTCATATCTGCCTTGAGTTGACGTGCTTGCTTCAGAAGAAGTTTGTTTGATGGAGTGAGGTGGTCACTGACGTAGATCGCGCCGGCGGGGCCGTTCAGGCCGATGTCGGCGGTGGTGATGCCGCGGCGCGCGCGCACGGCTGCCAACAGCTGATCCTTCGCGATGCGGCGAGTGAACTTCACAACAATTGCTGGTGGTCGAGGTTCAGGTGATAAGCTCTTGCTCTGTACATTACCAGCTTGTGGTTTTGTCTCAAAACGGCGCACTCGGTGAATGGAATCTAAATCTTTTTCATCTAGGGTGACACCTACTTTTGTCGAGATTGCAAATACCAAATTTGTGAGATTCTCGCCCTTAATAAAAGGGATTCCTGATATTTCCAGGTTATTCATCCGATTATGTTGGTCTCTCGATTGATTTTCTTGTTGGAGGGTAGAAAAAAGTTGTTTGGACTCTTCTAAATCGACTTCTAAACCAGAAACCTTGGTCTCTAAAACAGCTATGCGGTTCTCAAATGAGGACAGACGAGTTTCTAGGCCTTCCCATTTTGTATTCAGGTTTGATATTTTCTCTGAAACGCTATTAATGTCAGTCTTAAAGCTTAGGTTAGGTATTACGTAATACATATTATTAAATACACTAACCTCAATTACTTAACATAAGTCTTTTGTATCTAGGCTAAGTTTATACAGCAATAAAAAATTATATTATCTTAATTATCTTATTATAAACCGCTTCCAAACTCGACCTGAGCCCACAGCGTCCCCAGCTGCTTTAAACGACGCAGGCTTGTCCAGCGGTTGACCTGAGCCTATGGCATCCCCAGCTGCTTCAAACGACGCAGGCCTGTCCAGCGCTCGACCTGAGCCTATAGCATCCACTCAATATAAATGTCCATCATTGGGATGTCCAATACTGGATGCTGGATGTTCATCACTGGGTGTCCATTACTGAATTTTGACTGTTCATTATTGGAATTTCGATGTCTTTTCAGTTGATCGATTTTATTATTTTTTTCAATATCCATTATACTTTTATTAGTTGTTAATAAATAATAATAATTGCTTATTATCTGACTACAACATTCTAAATTCGCAACCCTGAGACTCAATTAATAAAAAAGTTATAGGCTTACATGTTTGACTCGGCGCTTAAAGTGTCTATAATTGGTGCCATCACAGAATCACCGCTAAAAACCAGCCTTCATATAAAAAAATCCGCATCCATATCTAGGATATTTAGGAACTACGGTGCCAAAGACAGACACACCAACCTCAAGACCCCCCTTTTTGGCCAGCCTTGGTTTACTGTTATTAAATATGTACCTATTTTATTTTAGGTTGTCGTCTATTAGTGAACTCCATAGTTATTCCAATCTCAATTACTTTGGTAATAAAAATAATATTTTACCATTCACTGTGCTCGACTGTACCACACGTAATTTTTGTATGTAGAAGTTTGCTATCGACTTTCTAGTGTAAAAGTCAAATATTAATTACACTCTTAGAGGGTACTATTTCCGGTACTATTTATTGAGATAGAAATGAGAGCCATTGCTGGTTCTGTTTTCCAAACCAAACTATGTCTATAACTTTTTAACTATAAAGGTACTATTTATTTCCTTTGGGCATTATTTGGTACTATTTGGGTACAGTTTTTTGACATACTAATTAAAGTTGTAGCTTGCTCAGATTTCCCAAACTGAGGTGGGTACGCTAGGCGTAACCTACGCCTAGCGTACCCTATAACTTTTTTATTAATTGAGTCTCAGGGTTGCGAATTTAGAATGTTGTAGTCAGATAATAAGCAATTATTATTATTTATTAACAACTAATAAAAGTATAATGGATATTGAAAAAAATAATAAAATCGATCAACTGAAAAGACATCGAAATTCCAATAATGAACAGTCAAAATTCAGTAATGGACACCCAGTGATGAACATCCAGCATCCAGTATTGGACATCCCAATGATGGACATTTATATTGAGTGGATGCTATAGGCTCAGGTCGAGCGCTGGACAGGCCTGCGTCGTTTGAAGCAGCTGGGGATGCCATAGGCTCAGGTCAACCGCTGGACAAGCCTGCGTCGTTTAAAGCAGCTGGGGACGCTGTGGGCTCAGGTCGAGTTTGGAAGCGGTTTATAATAAGATAATTAAGATAATATAATTTTTTATTGCTGTATAAACTTAGCCTAGATACAAAAGACTTATGTTAAGTAATTGAGGTTAGTGTATTTAATAATATGTATTACGTAATACCTAACCTAAGCTTTAAGACTGACATTAATAGCGTTTCAGAGAAAATATCAAACCTGAATACAAAATGGGAAGGCCTAGAAACTCGTCTGTCCTCATTTGAGAACCGCATAGCTGTTTTAGAGACCAAGGTTTCTGGTTTAGAAGTCGATTTAGAAGAGTCCAAACAACTTTTTTCTACCCTCCAACAAGAAAATCAATCGAGAGACCAACATAATCGGATGAATAACCTGGAAATATCAGGAATCCCTTTTATTAAGGGCGAGAATCTCACAAATTTGGTATTTGCAATCTCGACAAAAGTAGGTGTCACCCTAGATGAAAAAGATTTAGATTCCATTCACCGAGTGCGCCGTTTTGAGACAAAACCACAAGCTGGTAATGTACAGAGCAAGAGCTTATCACCTGAACCTCGACCACCAGCGCATCCATATCTAGGATATTTAGGAACTACGGTGCCAAAGACAGACACACCAACCTCAAGACCCCCCTTTTTGGCCAGCCTTGGTTTACTGTTATTAAATATGTACCTATTTTATTTTAGGTTGTCGTCTATTAGTGAACTCCATAGTTATTCCAATCTCAATTCCTTTGGTAATAAAAATAATATTTTACCATTCACTGTGCTCGACTGTACCACACGTAATTTTTGTATGTAGAAGTTTGCTATCGACTTTCTAGTGTAAAAGTCAAATATTAATTACACTCTTAGAGGGTACTATTTCCGGTACTATTTATTGAGATAGAAATGAGAGCCATTGCTGGTTCTGTTTTCCAAACCAAACTATGTCTATAACTTTTTAACTATAAAGGTACTATTTATTTCCTTTGGGCATTATTTGGTACTATTTGGGTACAGTTTTTTGACATACTAATTAAAGTTGTAGCTTGCTCAGATTTCCCAAACTGAGGTGGGTACGCTAGGCGTAACCTACGCCTAGCGTACTCACCAAACTATGTCTATTACTTTTGAACCATAAGGGTACTATTTATTTCCTTTGGGCACTATTTGGTACTATTTGGGTACAGTTTTTTGGCATTCTTGAAATAACAGAATTCGATGGTGAGTACGCCAGGCGTAGGTACACATTGATTTAGCTTCATGTACTTTCATTCATTATCAGCTTAATAATCGTCACATTACACAGACGGCTCAATGCGGGTCTTAACGGCTGTCATCTCACGACATCAACCGGGAGGAGGACCATGTAGGAGATCGAAATTTTATAAATTGTAAGCTCTTGACCTTGATCTTACCTAATGGTAATTTACTTAAGTGACAATAAGGCCGAAGGTGGAAGCGCGCTTCACTCGGTACCCTCAAGAATTGAGGAACCTCTAGAAGGAAGAATCTCTGATATTATTTCTTAATTGTCAGATCACAACAATGTCATTGTTGTTCAAGCGCCAGACTTTAGATAAGATGGAGGTAGCTAACCAGGCGGACGTAATAAGCCCTACCACCAACCAAACCAAGTACATAAAGATGTTCTCCCCGCTGGGAATTGAAGCGACCTCCTTAAACTCGTATTCTAAAATCAAACTCACACTCAAATCTCTGCTTGAGTACATTTAGAGGGGATGGTGCTATTCATCGCATATATCGCCATCCCTTTCTAACAGTATTCAAGCATGGAGTTTAGTTTTAGAATACAAACCTTAGATAGGTGACTTAGCCACTAGACCACAGAGGCGGTAACCTAGTTTGCTCACCCAACAGACATGGCGTTGCGAAAGTTGCATATCTGGCAAGATCGCAAACCGAACACCTTAACTCTTAAATTTCCTTCAAGGAAAAACCCAATATCCACCAAATCGCTAATATAAGCTTTTTTAGAATTACAAAGACTACTTTCGAAAAAAATTTCAAAATTTACCCAAAAACAAAAAAGTCAAAAAACACTTAGAAAATTTTCGGCCAAAACTTCAAAAAATTAAAATATTCCAAAACTCAAAATTAACATAATATAAACTTAAAAACACATAAAAATAAAGTTTTCGCAAAAATTTTCTTTTTAAAAATTTTTTAAAAATCAACTTTGAAAATTACCTAACCTAACCCTAACCTAACTCAATATGGCGCATGATATGGCATTTACTAGTCCACAACCGGGTGATTTAATTGAGCCGGAGACTCCTGGTGGTGGCGAGAGGTCGTACATGAGGGTGAGCGACATAGCGAACTTCAAGACCTTAGTCAAACGCTACTGCTCCCAAATAATTACGGCGCGGCGGTTCGTTCGGGCAAATCGGTCACCAAAGCGAGTAAGGATATAATCCTGGAGGCCGCTACCAGTCTTGAAGGCTGTATGAACCGATTGCACGAATCGACCGAAACCTTGCCGGAACCAGAGCCGGAACATATTAGCGAGGAAAGCTTTCGGGAGTTGGGCCACAAGCTGGACAACAGTGTGAGCGCCGTAGTCGCTATTCAGAGCGAGGCAGCGGCGGAGATCCGGCGGGAGGTTGCTCAAAAGGTCGACATGATGGTGCAGCAGGCGCGTCTCGAAGACCTTGTGCGGTTGACCGGTAACATGGTGACAGCCGCACTGAAGGAGCACCCCCCCCGTCCTGGGTCCGCCGGCCGGCGCTCGCACTGTCCAGACGGTCCAAGAGGCCGAACTCTCGAGGGCTCCTTCCTATGCCAGTATCGCTGCTGCTAGGCCTATACCCATAACGCCCAAAACTTACCCAGCAGTCCTCGTTTCGGCGTACGACTGCACGCTCAAGCCTCCGGAGGTTATTTCTCGGTGGAAGAAGGAGATTAGCTTCCGGAAGCATAAATATGCTCCCGTTAAAGTGCTGCCAATACCTAACGGCAAATTGAGGGTGGAGTTCGAGGATAGGAAACAATGCGAGGAGACAAAAGCCCGTCATGACAGGAGCCCTAACTTCGTCGCAGAACTGGCGAAGCAACGACCACCGCTGATGATCCTAAAGGGCATATCTAAGGATATTGCCCGCGAGGAGTTGACGGAGGTCCTTGTGACCCAAAACGACGTGGCTGTCACCCGTATTTGTTTCCTAACCTCGAATAGAAACCCGGCGCTGTACAATGCGGTGATCGAGGTCACTCCCGGGATGCGAAGTACCATTCTCGCTCTCGGGAGACTCAACGTGGACCATAGTAGGGTCCACGTTGAGGACTTCTCCCGATTCGTGCAGCGCTACCAATGCCTGCAGTACGGCCATACAAAGGCAAAATGCACGGCCGAGAAGAGACCCTGTGCCCATTGCGCTAGTCCGGGCCATCAGTTGCCAGATTGCCCCAACAAGAACTCTGGGGCAAAATGTTATAATTGCTCGGCTCATAATCTGCGCATGGGCACAAAGGTCGACACCGGTCATAGCGCTACGAACGCCCGCGAGTGCCCCCGTATTCGGTCCATGGTTCTGCGCTTGCAGGGCCAGACCGACTACGAAAATTAATAAATTGCCTAAACTAAAACTAAATTAAAACAATTTTTTTCTAAAAACCATAAATAATTCAGACAAATAAATAAAATAAACTAATAAAAACCAAATATACAAACTCTATACATTAAAACCTTAACTAAACTTAAAATCATTACTGTAAACAATATCTAATATAATCAAAACTTAAATAAATTTTATAACTAATACTAAATTATAAAACTAAATAAAAATTAAAATAATAGATTAAAACCTTAAATAACTTAAACAAATAAACAAAATAAACCAATAAAACCAAAAGTACAAACTCTTTAAATTAAAACCTTAACTAAACTAAAATCATTACTTTCAACAATATCTAATATAATAAACTTAAAAACAATTCATAAACCAATACTAAACAATTGAAATTTTAACGAAATCTTAAAATATAACTTAAACAGCTAAAACAAATTTATCAAACAAATTGAAAACCTAAATTAATATAAACATAAATTACACCCTTAAATATACGAACCACTGCAGTTTTTATCATAAAAACTCTATCCAGTGTCTTCAATTAATTTCCCCTTCCCTCTCCCTTTCTCTTCCCCTTCATTTCTTTCTATTTTTCTTCCCACCCAAATAGTGACCCGTAAATAATTTTCAGTAGGCAAAGACCTTAAGTCTAAGCAAAAATATATAAAAGTAGCTTCATTTTAAATCGTCATCCCTAATCTCCCTAAAATAACTTAATATCCTAAATTATCCCCTATCCAATCGTTCCTTTAATTTGACTTTCGACCTTATTCCGCCTTTTTCCCTAGTAACCTCCATTCCGTGGGGGAAGTACCAAATTTCTAAAACCTGTAGCTATAAGGATAAGCTTGCCCCAAAATTGAACCTACAGTTAATCCAATATTTTAAAAAAACCGAACATCTTAGCCGCAGCGCCATCGAGCTCCTCATTTAATCTCATAATAACATATTTCAAACATACTTACTTACTCTTGACCTGGGGCCCTACTGTCACCTCTTTGAGCAGTATTACTTTAATCTTACTATGCAAAATTAGTATGGGACTTTGCACAGTAAGATTAAAGTAATACTGCTCTTAGATTTGATGGTAGGGCCCCTGACCTTACACAAAAACGTCAAATCTTTCTCATGTCGCTTGTTTTTTAGTTGGCAGACTCTTTTAGCGAAGAATCAGGTGCAACATCGACCGGGATCAGTGAAAATGACGCCGCCGATATAAACGCGATCAGACAAGCTGAACAATCCAGCGTGAGCAAGGATGAACCATCTTCAAGCCTGTCAGAAGAACACCCACTAGAGCACTACGTCGATGACACTTCAGACAAGAAACCATATAAGAAATCATTAAGAAGTCTTAGGAGTAGTTGTAGAAGAAAACTGGTAAGGTTTTGCGTGAAAGCCTGTAGGAGAACATATAAGGATTCCTGCAGTGATTATGTGTGTAGGAGCGGTCTACGAAGATCTTTTAAGAGAGGATGCAAAAGAAATTGTAAATCAAGATTCTAGTTATTAAAAAGTGGAAGTTCTTCTATAATACTTTCATTCGCAACCTTTACTTGTGGCTATCAGAGAGACGCATCCACATACCTTTAGAATGTAAACTGAATTAATTTGATTCAAATCTTTCTATTGTCATATTTTGGTCCTTCTAACGAGGCGTGAAGAGGCATTTTGTGGGCCGGCAGGGTGAGGGCGACTGATGTCTGACGTCGATGACTGAGACGGAGAATAAGGTCGGAATAGTTATTCTGTGTTTTGTCTCTTTTACTCTAATTTGAAATTACGTTTACACGACAGGAACAAAACACGGAATAAGTATAAATAGCTTATTCTTTGTTTATTTGTAAGGCACTAAGAGTAAAGAAAAAAATATAAAAAGTTACTTACTTGTGGCACTCCAATCAAATCTAATGAGAATGCAATCACTCACCCCCACAAGGTTCGCAAGTTACTTTAGCATAAGGTATCAGGAGAAATTATAGTATAAACAACATTTTATTCCTCTTTATTTTAAATTATTATAATACATTAATAAAATACAATTTTGTATAATTGTGATAATATCTTGTTAATATTTTGTAAACAATATTATTGAACATTGCATCTTTAAAATACACATACAACTGTAAAAAGTTAATAAATATACTCGTAAGCTCTAACTCTTATTATTTTAGTCTAATATCCTATGATGGCTTAGTAATTGTGAATTTCATGTTTTTACCAAAAAAACAAACATACTTACCTATGTATAAACATACTTATTGTAATAAATAATTATAAAATGGTAATACTCGTAGGACGGAATGTCAAAAAATAACCATTATTATTGTTATAATAATTTTATAATCTCATTGATAGGTATTTGAAAACGATATAATATAATAAATTGTTAATATTTATAATTCTATCAAAATTGTGACATCATATAAGTCTAATATTATTTTTATACATTCACAACCCAAAGTAACATAACATACCTACTTTTATAAAATTCACAAAATATATAAGAAAATATTATTTAAGCTCTACGTTTAGAAAAGGCACATTGTTACGATATATTTTCAGGTAATATTTTTTTTGTCAAGAAATACAGTCTACAAATCTAACAATTTTATAAGTAACAAATAGTATGTTAAAACTAGTGAAAATATTTTCACCGCAAGTTTTAACATGTAATAATTAAGCTCAGAATCTAAATACATGTTTAAATACTTCATTCTCAAGCACAATATTGATCTTACAATTTACCTCCGCTGGGACTTTTAGAACTACTTTTTATGGACGTAACAGAAATATTACCAGAACTGCTGCTTAAGCTTGGAGGAGGCGATCTAGGTAGAGAAAAAGATTTATCTGTCAAATTTTCCTGACTTGCCGATTTCTGACTCATAAAAACTGGTATTTTGGACGACACCACGACAGGCTTTTGTTTGTCTGACGCTTTCACCGGTATGTTGCTTGGTTTTGGCGACGTTGCCGGTTTTTGACCTGATAGCGTAAGATCGTTCGCCGTTCGGAGTTGCTGGTCTAACTGTGATAACCTTCGGTTCTCTAAATCCGTACTGGTTACTATTGTGCCCTTAGGAGATTCGTATGTAGCTGTACGGAATTTGATGTGACTGTTTCTGGGTAAATCGAAGTCTGAATGCCTTTTCTTTGGTTCGTTCTGATTCTGGCTCGTTTTCTTCACGTCGGCCTGTTGTTTGGCCGAGTGTCGGCGTTCGTTTGACATAAAATCGTTAAGCATATCGATATCCAATTCGTAAGATAATGCTGGTTCCTCGTATGACGCTACTCTCTGTCTACTAGAAATTTTGTCTTTCATTTCCTTATCTTTTATTCCTTTTTCAGTGCGAGGTGTAACCACTTGTATTTCTGTTACATGACTTTTCTGCTTTTTTGAATCTTCACTTCCCTCAATTTTGCAATGCTGATTTTCTGATGTTATTAAAGGGTTAATAGAGTATCTAGTTTTTGTGACTTCGACAGAATCCTGGTTCGAAGTTTGAACATCATCAAGATCTTGAATGATTCTAATTCCTAACTGAGATAATTCTTCGTGTGTCTTCTGTGACATAAAACTGGGATCGTTCTTTAGTTTTTCCATTAAAGCTTTTGCTTGTGCTTCGTCCATATCACTTGTATTTAGAATTATTGTCTCAGTTTTAGTGTACGAAGGTTCGTCGGTCGTGAAATGCATGTTAGGATTTTGTCGCTTTATTTCATCAAGTATATTCTTGTCAATATCTTTAACATCTCCTTCTTCTAAGTTTAGCTGGTCGATATCACCAGGGTGTTTCATGAGGCCAAAACTTACCTGTTCTACTTGTAATGGAGCCTCCATTTTTGTTGTTATATATTTTGTAGATATCTTTTCAACGTTTTGTGTTATGACTTTGTTCCCATAACCATCTTCAGCAACGTTTACCGTTACGGTTTTCTGAACGGGTTCTTGTGTCATTGTTATAGACATATTTGCTGGTTCCATATACAAAGTTCTACCTTCCTTTTCATCTTTCCTTTTAATTCCTTCGATAACATCAGGAATTCTCATTGTGGATTCATTAATTTCTATGGATTTCGTGTAAGTCTTACCCCTTTCTTCTTCAGAAGGACGTTGAACTTTTTCATTTGTGGTTATTGTGACAACGTTACTTGTGTGTACATTGTTAGGCTCTGACCATTCTGTTGATGTTGAGCCAAACGTTTTAAATGTAGGTTTCGTATATTTTAGAGTGTTATTATTTGACCCAACATTGACATTACTTATGAAGTCATCATACTCTCTTTTTTTGGGCTCTGACGTTTTAAGGTCAAAGTTTACGATATCCGGCTGATGCATAGCAGACTTAAAAGCATCAGTTAATTGTGCTGAACTCTCTGAACTAGTGGTGGGTTCATTTTTTTGTGCGCTTTGGTCGATGTGTACGTTTAAAATTGGGTTTTTGGCTAGAAGCTTCTTCATCATGTCTGATTTGGGACGTTCTAAACTATTGACGTAAGTATTTCTGGATACTTTTAAATCATCTGGAATGTTGGTATCATACGACATAGTCAACTTCTCTTCGAACTTCACGGGTGTAGATGACTCTATTTTAGAAGAGCTCGGTATTTCTTGAGTGCTATCTAAGGAACTCATATTGCTTCCATCAGATGTAGATTTTGCAAAGTCTGATACAAGTTTGAAATGAACTTTCATGTTTTCATCCATTATTCGTCGAGCTAGATGATCTGATGTCTCGTGGGATTCACTTTCTTTATATAGTTCAAATTCTCTACCCTGCGGTTTTTTGTGTGCTAAGTGCTGCTCATCCGTCTTCTCAGAGTCCACAGAGCTACTAGAACCTTTTACGATAGCATCTTCTAAGTTACCAAATTCGGAACCCTTCTTTAGACGGTTTCTCTGGAATGTGCTTAAACCTTCAATAGCTGAAGTTTTGCCAATGTTAAGACTTAGCCTTGGTTCCTTGTGCTTTATTACGACTCCTTTATCCGAATCTATCATGTCCGGCAAAGAGTCGTCGTGACCACCTTCGAAGAAAGTGGTTTCAACAACAGACATTGCTTTTCTTTTCTTTGGAGACAGAGTACTTTCTTGTATTTCTGCATCATCAGCCGATATATCTAAGCTCTGAGCTCTTTCAAGTGTTCCAGTAGAAGGTTTGTTGGCCTTCGCTCTCATATCAAATCTAGAGAGATCGCCTAGAGATGCAGCCTTGCGTTCATTTTCATCCAAAATAGATGCATCATCAGATACTGAATGAACTGTATCATTAAGCGGTGAACTGTGTATGGTTATATCGCTATTGTTGAGCTCAATAGTGGTAGAACCTTTGTCGCTTTTTTCACTGTTATTCAATGAGACAACCGAATGGACATCATGGTTTGAAGACAGATTAGACTTCGAATCTTCGAAATAATTGTTAAGTGAGTCACTTTCCCTCTTGAAAGGCTTGGACACAATGTCGTCAATGTCTTCTTGACTAAAGCCGATTGATTCATCAAATCGTGATTTAGTTTTATTAACGTTTGGCGTTGAAGTGTTATAAGACATAATTGATTGGTTTGGAGTTGTAAAAGACGTATCATGTAGGACACTAGAGTGCTGTTTCTCATTTTTCAAGAAGTCGTTAACGTTCTTCAATTGTTCTAAGATACTGTCATCTGTTTTATTCTTTTCAGCATCTGGCGGTGATGGTGCTTTGCCTTTAGATTTTTTTGTTGGTTTAGGAGCTTCTTCTTTTTTATGTTCCTTTGGTTTTTCATTAATCAGTTCAGCTGAACTTTTTCTATTGGTTCTAGCTGCTCTTGCTGCATCAAACATATGCTGAGGTAGCTCTTGAGGTATGCCGTTTTCATCTCTTTTGATACCACTTGAATTTAGATCATTTCTAGCAAAAGAATTAGAATTGTCTGATGTTTTCGAGGTATCTAGTTGACTGATGTTCATGTCAGGCTCAGCGGGTTTGGCTCGGGCGTTAGGAATAGGAGGTGCCATCTTTTCTCTCCTTTTCGCAACTATTGGTTTCTTAGGCTCTGTCTCACTTTCATGTTTGATCTGTGCTGTTGATGCTGGCTTTGGTGGGTCTGACTTATCAGTCTCATCAAACGATTTCTTTTCAACAGCTACAACGCCATTTTCCACGTTCTTTTGTTTTAAAACACCATCGTCAGGGACGTTTGGTGGCAAAACTCGGATGCCAAACTTCATACCTCTCTTAGGATCGTTTTCTTTTTTCTGTACTTCAGAGTGTTCAATCTTAGTAACACCGTTCTCTGGTAGAATTATATGAACGTCTCCGCCGGTAGAGTGCCTAGTTTTGTTCCTTTCTGGCTTATTCAACACCGCTGGTATCTCTGAATGCCTGGCCTTATTAGCTAGTTTACTATTCTTCTCATTTTCTCGCTCTAACGTCGTGTTAAATGCGTCTTTCTTCTCTTTCTTAGTCCTTTCGAGAGTAGTGTTAGTGATAATCTTGTCTGTAATGATCTTCTTTATCCCTGGTCCTTTGCTTTTTGTTTCCAATGTCGAGTTGTTCGAATGTGATGTGTTTGGCGACCTCGGCGGATGGAGCAGTTTTGCTTCTTTCTCGAGCTGAAACAAATAAAAATTGATTAGAATATAGATAACAAACTTACTTTTTTTAAGATCGTTTCAGTATATCGACTCTCTAACGTTCGCTCATAGGGTAACGCTCATACAGATCCACAATTTCCAATCAAAAGTGACCTTTGTGACGTTTGCGTAGAGTCAAATTTAGAGAATGCGGATTTGATTCCTCATTACGTATCGCTTGATTGACATGCTAATGTCGTCATCAATTCCGCGTTCTCTAAATTCGACTCTACGTTAACACAAAGGTCACTCTTGATCGGAACGTGACCCACCCCTGGAATGTTTTATTTGCGTAGGTACATTATTTGTACATGTAAGTCCGGATAATATGCCTTTAACACGTTGGCTGCCTTATTTAAAAATTTATTTCAAAATATCTACCACCAGATTGGATTTTGGAACACTGCAGTTGTCAGGATGTAATTGTAAATGTAATGTCTTTAAATTAATGAAATAACCTTGACCAAGGGAATGTGCCGTTCGTCTGTCGTAGTTTCAAAAAGGATGGAACATAGAGTTCTTTAAAAAGGGCGTGATTTTTTTACAGGGTTAGCGACGCAGTCACTCAGTAGGGGCGAGCGTATGGCCCGGCCACGACCTTGTCACTGTGAGCGGAGAAGCGATCGGATTCTTTGCGTTCTTTCTATGGTCATTGGCTGAGACTTCCGTAGTTATAAGGCGATATGGTCAAAGAATCCGCTCGCCGCTCCGCTCACAGCGGCGTGGCCGAACCGGAAGACTTTAAACTAATGTCTTTTGGTGTGTCTTACTAACCTAACCTAAATACAAATACTTTGATATTAATGATGACACACGTATCGTGGTGAATTCGGGGAAATTTCTTAAAATTCAGCTAGCATTTTTTATTCCACTACTGGTAATCATCATGGTATTCATCTCACCTGATGGTAGATAATGATAAGAAGGATAGTGGAAGCGTACTTCACCCGGACTCTACAACTACTGAGGAGTTGGCTATCTTATCTATCGGAACATAACAATGCTAGTAGCATTAATGCTATGGCGACATATTTAGATAAGATGGTGGTAGCCAGCCAGGCGGATTTAAAACAATCCCAATCACCAACCAAACCGAGTACAAACATGTTCCCCCCGCGGGTAATCAAACCCGGAACAACTGGATCTGAAACTGATTTTTAAGGAAAGGCTAATACTGAAGTCTATATAGATGGAACCTTTTCAGTCATTTAGTGTTTGAACTTTTAATCGCTTAGGAGCAGTTTACCAGATTCTCAACTAAACAGAAGTACAATTAAAAACAAAATACATTAAAAAACTTTATTTTCAAGTAACAACAGAAATGAATTAATAAAAAAAAATTAAGAATAATAATAGTAAAATGAAAATGAAAAATGAAAAACCGGCTCTTCCCTTGGATGTCCTAAATGGTGACTAACGGACTTAATTCTGCATATACATCCAACAGCATAGAGCGTAGTGTATATTTTATTTGATAGAGCGGCGTTCTCCACCTATCACGCTGAGCACATGTGCAGTAGTTATTTGGTGAAACTTGAAATATGGCAGTGGACTGCTTCTGCTGTTCTCATTGCCTAGTCTCTGTAGGGGAGACCCCTTCGGGGATAATAGTCGTGATTATATGTATGTATGCACAGCCAAGGATGTTCCCGGTAGACCAGGTTTCAGCGATATTCGCTTAATATTGACCCCTAAAACCAAAATAAAGTTCAAAATTGATTGTAGAAATTAGACAGTTTTGGGTAGGTTGCTCTGACGCCGTGTGTACTACCGTGTGTACCGTAGGTACTCAGCAATTTTTTTGACTTTACGTTTAACTATCTACTTGTAATTTGGAACTAGGCACAACTTCAATAGTGATATGGTACAAACTAAGAATTTTTTGGAATGTTAGACATAACTTTGGGACGAATCCCGACCGCGCGTAGTAGCGTGGTGCGCGTAGATATTGTGGCAAGCAAATAGGTACGAGAAGAAAAGTGATCGACCGGCAACTTCCTCTACTGTACTTTTAATGATGAGATGAGAGAGAAATATTACTAAAGTAATGAGAGTAAAAAGTAGATGAGAGAGAAATATTACTAAAGTCTTTAATAAACTACCTTCATCATTAGTTAAATAGCGTTGAATGTATAAAGTCATTTAAAGTAAAACTTGCTCAATATGTTGCGAAATGAATTAATGAAATAAATAGTGTAAGTGAAGTGAGCGTAAGGAAATATTTGTCATACAGATAGAACGGTATTATGTAACATCATTGTTTAATTCCATTCTCATGTAAGTGATATTTTTTGTCCTTTTTGAGAAATAAAGAATCTTTTAAGTAAACAAGTCTGCGTATTTGGTATACCACACAGATCTTTGATCAACTATTGGCATGACAAACAATCGTGGTCTGCCCTCTTTGTCTTACGGTTCGAGACAATAGACACGTATAACATTCCATCACTGCGACATTATTGTATTCCAAACAACCATTGTGCTCCTGATAACATTGTATAATAACAATAAAAACGCCTTATCTTTAACACGACAAAGTTCACTTTCCTTTACATTTTATATTAACATAAGGCATATAGCGATTGGCTGTATCATTTCTTATTGTCCTAAAACCATTATAAGTTGACTGCAGCACATACAAAGATTTCTATAACATAAAGCTTTACACATATTGGTTTTATTAATGTATCAATGAGTAATAGATAGGCGGTTTGCATGTGAAATAAGTTAAAAACGTATGAAAATGATTATGAATGCGTTACATAATAATCGCCAGCAGTGCCTTTTGAGTTCTTCGAAGTAAGTAAACCATAATGTGTCATTTAATGCAGCTTCAAAATCGGTTCCTCTTTAACTATAACCTTGTTTGTTTAGGTTTTTACAAGCTTTTGAGGGGGTTAAAGTTACTCGCGTCCGTAGATTTACCCTTGAGACCCTAGTGCTAAATGAGCGACACTGACTGAGTGGTAGAGCCACGCTGCGTTGCAGCACGCATTGGGCCGGCTCGCCCGGCGTAATACATCCCCTCTCATTATATCCGGCGTGAAATAATAGCACTTGGTGCTGTTGTGTTTCGTCCGGCCAGTGAGGGTCCCGGCGGCCCTGCCCCCCCCCCCCCCCCTCACAATTCCAAAAACCTATTCCTTCCTTAAAGGCCGGCAATCAGGTGACCCGCCTGCTCGTTTGCCTCCTTCTTTTATAAAAAAAAAAGCTTTTATTCAGACAAACAGCCACCTGCCCCCTTAACACAATAAAGTAAAAACCTAATAATAATAAAAGGTTTTATAAAAACAAGGAAGTTCAAATTACCGTGCTAACATCTCCAGTAGAGCCGGCCCTTTTAAGCAGCGGATGGGTGACCGCCATTCCCGCGCCGCTCACCCGCCCCCCTTCGACCACCTCCAACTCCACCGGATAGGGGGAGGCTAGGGAGATGATCCCCACAGCGTCCTCCAATGGTGTGCCGGTGAACTCGATTTTGATACTTTTGATTTTGTCACCTGGAAAACAGAGTATGCGGTTTAAGTGAGTTCGGAGGCTGAGAGCCAAGGCGTTGCAAAGAATATAAATGGAGGTGTTTTGCATATTTGGATGCAAAGCTTAGAAATGAAACATTTTTTTACGGATTAACTCGCGTTTAATTTACTATTTACATAGTTTTTATATTATCCTGACGTTTCGAACCCTTTACAGGGTCCGTGGTCACAGGGAGAAAAAACTATGTAAATAGTAAATTAAACGCGAGTTAATCCGTAAAAAAGTGTTTCATTTCAATGTGTAGTGCTCGCTTAAACCTCAGAAAACAATATGCATAGCTTAGGTTTGTGATCACTTGATCACAGATTTAAAGGGACGATTTTAGCCCCTTGTCTGTCACAAAGACTCCTGAGGTTGCTAAATATTGAATTTCTATTGTCTCGTATTAGGTATTAGGACAGTTGACCTCTTAGGTTCAGCGAGAAACTTAAGGTCGTCGTGACCAAAAGATTTTCGGAGGTTTTCTAGCGGGGGACAAAATGAAACAAAATGACATGGCATGATATGGAGTGGAATAAAATGGAATGGTATTAAATGGAGTTATTTTATGCTCGCATACAATGTCCTGAATGTATACAGCTCTGCTCTATAGAGAGTACCTCACCTGTCTTCCACTTGGTTTCTTTAGAACTATAGTGTCCATTTTAAAGCTGATTGGTTGCGCCGCCCTATGATGTCTTGGTGAAATCAGAGTCGTAAAGCCGATGCTACTGCTAGTAATTTTTAGTCTAGTAGCGATACTTTTCTTCGCTACTCTGTTTATTAGGTAATAAATTATAGCGATGTTATCCTACTTGACTAAATTAGTAGGACAGGTGGACTGTACAATGACCGAGTCGGAAAGGACCTACACGAGTAGGAGGGACTCCCTCCTGGGAACCAACAACTACCTAAGAGATCGCGTTAAGAGAGCAGTCACCTTGTGTAGGAGAGTGACAGTGAGAGTAGTAGTAATTATAGCAAGCCTTACCAGGCTGCAGCTTAGCAGCGGCGGCCGGCCCGCTCCTCAACACTGAGTGCACGTGCACTCCCTCCCGCGCCCCGCCCCCGCACCGCAGACCAAGCCCGGTGAAGTCACGTGCCCACAGCTTGACGCGACGGATGCGCGCGCGCTGTAACAAATGAAAACGGGAATGTTACATATATGTACCATAATAAACCCTCAGATTAACAAAAAAGCATTACACGCAATTTTAGTGAAACCATAAATACATGTACGACAGTACGGTGCATGAGCGGTACCTGGGACATCCTGCGGCAAAGCAAGCCGAGATCGTGGTGAAAAGGCAAGAACTGGTTGCCAAGCTGAACCTGACTCTCGATCGTGTCTCTAAATACTACTAGCTGTACTGGACACGATTCAACGCAGAGCTGAGAGGCTAATTGGCAACAAAGAACTGGTGAAGAGCAAGTTACACACCCTAGCTCACCGCCGCAAAGTTGCCTGTCTGTCGGTCTTTTACATACTGTACTTCGGAGAGTGTGCTCTGGAGCTGCATGAGCTCATACCGCCATCCCCCTTCTTCCATCGGACATCCAGACGCACTGCGGGCTACCACCCTTTCTTGGTGGATATTCCTAAATGTCGCACAAAGCGCTACTTAACATCTTTTATACTGCGTACAGCAAAGGAGTGGAACTCCCTCCCCGCGTCTGTGTTTCCGAGTACATATAACCCGTCCATCTTCAAAGCAAGAGTAAATAGGCACCTTCTGGGTTAGCTCGCACCATCATAGATCCTGTCTTAGCCCCTGGGCTTGATTAGGATCAAGAGCAAACCTAGTAAAAAAAAAATCTGAATGGATCTGGATCTGAAAACCTGGTCGGGTTTAATTCCAGCAAAACCCAGGTTTGTGCATTCTCCTCCAAGGTAACTCCTTCCTTACTCCTCCCTCTCTTAAGAACTCTCCGTTACCCTTTCCGGTGGACCTCAGCATTCTTGGCATGGACATCGGCCAGGAGCTAAATCCAAAATGCTACATCGAGAGTGTTATTTTAACTGTCTCCCGTAAGTTGGGTATTCTTAATAAGGTGAGGCGGTTTTTCACTCCCGAGCAGCGCTGTTTGCTGTACAAGACTCCGGTACGATCGAGTATGGAGTATTATTCCCATCTATGGGATGGCTCCGCTAAATATCTCCTCGATGCACTTGATTGACAGTAAAGGCGAGCGGTACAAATTATTGGAGATGCTGAGTTTACAGCCTCTCTTGAGGACCTCCAGCTACGTAGAGACATTGCTTCTCTCAGTGTCTTCTACCGGAATTACTACGAAGAGTGTTCTGAAGAACTGCCCTTGAACTTGATCTTGAACTTGATCTAACCCCGCCCACTACTTTCGTCTCCAGGACTACACGTGCTGGTCTTAGGAACCACCATCATACTGTGCAGACTATCAGCACTCGTACCAAAAAAATGGCAAGTCGTTCCTCTGTAAGACCATTCGGCTTTGGAATTCTTTGCCGGCGCATGTGTTTCCCAGCTCCTATAGACCCGGTTCTTTTAAGCGGGGTGTGAAACGGCATTTATGCAGGCCGTCATCATGAATGGGTGCGCTTGTTACCGTGCTTTTCTACGGTGAGGAGCGCTCTCATTATTTTGGACTGCATCTGCTGCTTACCATCAGGCAGGATATAGTCACTATGACAAATTATAAAAATCAAATGTAATTACGCGCTTTCATACACACAGATGCAACACAACCATGCTCATTTTGTTTAGTACGAGCTCAGACCAACAAAAATTGAAAATACTAAACAAAATGAGCATGGTTGTGTTGCATCTGTGTGCATGAAAGCGTAATGAGCACGGTATTTTTGGCTTCACTAAAACTGCGTGTAATGCTCCGTCTTTCTATTTTTGTCATTCAGATAGGCAACATATCTCCCAACGAAGACTTGGAGCGTCTTGTAGTTAATGGCCGAATGGCGAGAAAGAGGTCACGTGGTTTATCTCCAACCAGATGGGGAGACTTCGTTAGATCCTCCACTCACCTGACTGACCAAGACCCACCGATAACTACGACCACTCTGGCAAGAGTGCCCGACTATGAAGAAGAGGCAGCATCGCCGCTCTTTGCTGTAGGATGTATGTGCAGTCTTTTATCCGGTAGTCGCCTTTACGACACCCAAGGCACTAAGGGAGAAATGGATCAGTAGCATTCTTCTAACGAGCCGCCACCAGACCACTCTATTACTTTTTTTTTAAAGCTATAATGACGTGTACCTACTTGTCCATATAACTTTAAAATGTTGCTCACTTGTTTAACTTACCATTTTGTTTCTAGTATGTTTTTTTTATTTAATAAACTTGTAAATAAACTTATTTAAAACAAGCCATATGCAAACATTTACCTATTTCACAATCTACGAGTACCTATACATCTTCATAAAACCTATACACTATAATAACAAAAACTTTATGCATTTTTATATTATATTTTTAAAATATTCAATACTCACTCTTCCACTTTTATAATATAGCACATAAATGCACCTACCATGTCATCTCTGCACCACCCTATGGTCAGAATACACATAATATGTTTTGAGCTACGGTTGACTGGTGGAGTATCTCTCAGGCATTAAGTCGGTTATGTAATGTAATGTTGCAAAAGTAAGTTATATAAACACAAAACACAAAAAAACAGTGACTCCGCAACGAAAATATCAATATCCCAAATGATCGATGAATCTGGTAAGTCATTCTAAGGTCGTCTAATGTCAAAACAAAGTGAGAACAAAACAACAATACCTATCAATTAAGGAGGCAAAACGATAAAATAAAATGGCCGCACGTCCACGAGATGACTTCACCATTCTAAGTCGTCGTTAGTAGATAAACAGATCTGTTATCCTTGAAACTACTACATGGCTACACCGCAGCGTGCTTTACAATTTGAAAATAACTTAAGTGCAGAGTGTGTAAGCCACACTTTATATTCACATACATTCTATGATAAGCGGCTCACAACATACCCCTATTTTCCCTTGGTTGTCGTAAAAGGTAAAAATGACTAAAGACTGCACATAAGTAACATCCAACAAAAGCGGCGATGGGCTCATTCATCAGGCAGTCGACTGCTCCTGCGGTCCTCATCGCCTGACTAACCAACCCTTTGGAGGGATAGTAGTCTTGACTCTATGTAAATATATATAAGATGACTGCTAGAAACCGCAAGAAACTTTAAGGGCTGGTCCGGTCAAGTGTTTTATACATGACAAAAATGAAAAAAAGGAATTCGTGTTTTTTCGTAGGTACTTATCGCCCAGCTGACGGCCGTCTGTTGACCCGTCGACGTAGGTACTTATCGCCCAGCTGACGCGAACGGGTCAACAGACGGCCGTATGCTTTAAAATAAATTACATACTCAAAGACTATCCAATTAAAATTCACAAAATTAATTATTTCTTAGAAAATAAAAAAACGAATTCCTTTTTTGTCATATTTGTCATGTTTTAAACAATTAACCTGATCAGCCCTTGAAGTTTCTTGCGGTTTCTAGCAGTCACCTTATATATTTTGTCATAGACGTGAATCTAAATTATTTTGCCAAATAAAGATTCTTCAACCACAAAAATTAAAATCACCAACCCCTTTGTATCTGGAGTGAGATGTGTCTGAGCCAAGCTTTTTCTCCGTACTCCACACCGGCACAGATCCTGGATTGTGTATGGTTGTGCCGCAAGAAAATCCACGCGCACACAATTAGCATAGTCACATTCCGACGCACGCGCAAGAACTGCTTCGACTGGTCTCATTACACCTTGACTAGGGCGGCCATGTTTGTCAAGCGGTTGAGGACTGTCCTAATGTAGGTTATATATAATCTCATCACTATCTTCCCCCTCCCCGCGTAGTTAGAAAAGCTCGACTGGGAAAGGGGTAGACTACCCACAAAAAATCTAGTAAAGCACTAAGTTTCGTCGACTTGAACCTAGAATACTTAGAAAACGTAATAAAGAAAAGTTCGACGCCAATGGTACATGAGTTCCACGTGCTCAGCAGTGCGATCTTGTAAAAGTTCCATCGAAAAGTCGAAGCTGAAACCGCAATGAGTTTTCAAACCCGCAATTCAATACACAAACGTCACAAAGGTCACTCTTGTGAGGTCACGTGACGGTCGAAGTGAGAGGCGAGTTTAAGATTAGAGAATCGACTTGTTGATGGAAAGTAAAAGCAACACGGAGTACAAGTTTGTACATTCCAATTCGGTTCGTGAAGGATACATTGCGTTGAAACGTATGTCGAAATTCCCGATTTAGCACACCTCGCTCTATCAGTTGTGTGACGAATGGCGCGAAGCACTTCCTTGTATCTTGCGCAGGAGAAAAATGTTGCAGTATATTGACTTTCCAATTTGAAGACAGAAGAAGACAGAAACAAAAATGTTGTCTCGTAAATTAACCATTTCCGAATTCTCGTTGGTAAACTTCAGACTCAAGAGGATTCGGGTTTGATTTTTGTACTCGGTTTGGTTGGTGGTAACATAGTACAAAACTACTTTCCTAATTATCTCAAGAAGTCTGAGTGAGATCACAATAAAGTGATGTATACTTAAACTTAACTTACTTATTATCATCTATACTAATAAATATTTAAAGCTAAGACATTAAAAGAGGTTGCATGCTATTTTAATGGCAAAACACGCTGTATCGTTTTAAATATTTTAATAACTTGAATAGGTAACGTGTTTTAAGGCAAATAAATGTTTTCTATCCTATTCTATTCTACTCTAAAAAATCAAAAATCTGTTGAAGAAAAAACTTACGAGCAGAATTCGAATGTGCAGCTTTTGACATTCTGAGTCTGCTGAGGTGCTCTTCCAAATAGCCGTGGTCTTATCCAGTCCGCCGAAATTAATCATCACTCCTTATTTACTTTTACTTTGAAACCCAAAGGCGCCTTTCAATTCAATGTCAACAACTACTCGACATCCGATCCTAATACTTTTTCTTAACATTTTCCAATTTGTAATATGTTCGTGACCAAATTTGCTTTAAAACTATTTATAAAAAAGAGTCCTTCAAAAAACTCTCAGCGTGGTGTTCCCATTCGAACATGATCACAATAACGCTACGAATTTTCCCCGGCCGCATTCCCGGTGAGCAACAAATTGATCTGCGAGTGGCGACTGGCTTGCAAGGAGGCTTGCAGTTGTAAACACGACGCGGTTTTATTACTTGACGCCTTCGATCGCATATAAAAACTTTTTGTAGAGATCGCCTCTAGCCGCGTCTCCTTACGACCTCGGTTGTTGAGTGGTTAGCGCGCCGGTTCTGGCATCACCATATCTGAGGTGTCGGGTTCAAATCCGGTCGAGTCGATTTAGAATTACATAAATATGTTTATCGGTTATCTAGCTACCATTAGTTACAACCAGTTTCAAAAGATACTTCACTTGGGCTAAATAGTTGATGTAAGAGTGGGAAAGTTTATTTTGTTTATATTTTATATCTACTCTTATTTTTTAAAGGCATCTCATTTATTACCTTTAGTTTGATCATGTTAAAAACTCATAATTTATTACGAGGTTACGTTTGTAACTAATGGCGTCATCCGATATCTTAAATCTGAGTATCTAACTCAGCAGCAGTTTAAACAATGATAAAACGATTCTAAGCTTTTAATCGCCTTTGCCTTTTAGTACAGTGTAACTGCTAACATAACACTTATTAATGGAGAATAAGATTCAATTTGTAAATTGTTTCCGGTTTATCCTTTAGAACTTTACTTGCGTAATTACTGATTAGTGACGTGACTTAATACACATTTTTTAAAGTAGTAGTTGCTTGACCTAAAACTAGTGAACCTAAGACAAAGGAGATCATTCAGGCTCCATACATTTTTGGGCCTTTTCTGAAAGTGCCGGCCAACAAAAAAAAAATAGTACGAATTGTTAGAACTAGCCATTTAGAGTAATAGTTAGTATGGCACAAAAGTTGTAGGATTGCTCTGAGCCAAGTTATACAAGTTCGATGATTCATCATTTTCATACATTTATTAATATCTGAAAGTGCTGAAACTGGGAAACATAAAATAATGATAGATATTGCTAGAACTAATGATCTGAAGCAATTGTCATTGCACCGCAAAAGCTGTAGGGTCATCATCTGTTCCGTTCATACAAAAAAAAATTAGGAATCAATAAATGTATGAAAATGATGAATCTTCGAAGTTGTATAACTTGGCTCGGAGCAATCCTACAACTTATATGCCATATTAACTATTTCTCCAAATGGCTAGTTCTAACAATACGCACCATTTTTTTTTGTTTGCTGGCACTTTCAGAAAAGGCCCAAAAAAATGATGTCCTTTTACTTGATATTTATGAAAAAACATCTAAATTATTCCCGTTACCCCGCTGTGCCCCCCTTGTGGGAGATAAAGAAGTTACAGATGAAACTTGTACTTATAACTTGAAAAATATTCTTTATTTCTTTTGTTAGAGCAGTGGATCGGCAATCCAAAGGTCATGGGTTCGATTACCATTCGAGCTTTCCTGAGAGTGGTTGTTTGTTTTTCTAGTAAGTAAACATTTTATCACTTGAAAGATATAATTTAATATCCCCTAAGTAAAATCTCCCGTCGCTGACATAACAGGGGGGGGCAATAGGTTATTTTTTAAATATATTTCCTAGGCAGCACGGTTAGGGGAATAATCTATTGTCTTTATATTTTTACATACGTTGATTAACGACGTTTGGGGTTAGTCAGGGGGTTAGCCAAAGGGATAGTCAGAGACTAGGCAATGAGGACCGCAGAAGCAGTCCATTGCCATAGTCCAAATTACGACTGCACATGTGTTCAGCGTGATAGGTGGTAAGACCATCGCTCGCCGCTCTGTTCTGTTGGATGTATGGAGAGAGGGGTCAATCGGATATTTTCCAATATATCCCCTAGACGAACCAGCCCCTTTACTCTTGAAACCGATCGCTATTGGATCGGATTGGTATTGTGAATATTTGTACTCCTAAGTTACAACACCAGAGCGAATATGAATTCATATTGCGTGCATATTGAGTGAAAAAAATACAAAACTCAATGCCATTTAGTTCACCCAATATGAATCCATATTAGCGGTGGTGTCGGTAACTTAAAAATACGAAAATTCACAATACCAATGCGATCCAATAGCGATCGGTTTCGAGAGTAAGGGGGCAGATGGGATAATCCCATAATTCTTTATATTTTTATGATAACCAAACGTAAACTAATTAAATTATTTACCCGTACCATACATCGCTATTTGCAACTCAGTAACGTATGCTTCCACAAGTATTTAGTAGTTAACTTTATGCGTTGCATAACTGTCGCTTTCTAAGTCTGAAGCACACACATAATATGACTAGTTTTATGTGATGATGACATTGCTTGCTATGGCGCGATTATGACTTGTCAGTTGTGATTGTGACTAAAGCCTGGTTCACACAGTGGTAGTGAAAAGTTAAAGTTAAAGTCCACCATAGAAAGTTTAAAATCGCAATAAATCAACTAAATAACCGATTATTTTTTTTACATTTTATTTAGTTCTCTGTACTTTACTTTAGCATGCTTATTTTCATTAAAATTGGCGTGTAGGTTTGTAACATTTTAAAATTTGAAGTTTGTATGGGAAACCGATATGCGTAAACGATCTTAGCAAATTTTAATTCGGAAACTCAACGGATTGGAGGAAAGTTGTCATCATTCCCTTTGATCACATTGTCATATAAAAACTAGATGCCCAAACAACGCTCTCAAAATGTAAGCACAAAAAGAGTCCCTTAGCTAGATGTTTAGGTAGTTACTCATTTCGTTGGGTTATTTTATTTCACTTGACTCCAAAGCCATTTTATTGTTCTGAAAACTTCACCGTCCATACATTGTTTCCACTTCGACTCCAAAATGATTTTAGGCATTTCATTTACATGAAGAAATATGTACGTACTTCAATTCCACTTGACTTCAAAATTAATTTTGGTAGAGTCAACAAATCTATTCAAAACTTATTATTATAATTTATTAGAACTGGTTTGGTTCACTGTATACTGAGAATTTACGTGCTGACTGAAAATCTTGGAGTGAAAGTGGAATGATTTACTTAAATATAAATAAAATATTCAATAAAAAGTTTTTTGGAGTTGGTAGAATAACCTATATTTCGTTTGGTAGGTAGTGCGCTAGCTAAGTGTAAATATGACTAAGTTCTCTTTCAAAAATTGTTATTCTGAATAAACACATAATATTTAAGTGTTTTATTTTATAACAATTGTTACACTAATTCGTTCTTATTTACCAAAAAATAAAACTTAATTCAGGTATTAAGGCAAGTGTACAATTAATAATAGGTAAACATAACATGCATATTTAAAACAAACATATTATATACATAAAACAATACAATCTTAATGTTTTATATTTTAGCGTTTATTAACGCTTAAATATACTTAAGTAAAATTTTAAACACTGAAAAAAGACGACAACCTCAGGCGGGAATCGAACCACGCACCCTCCGCATTCCGGGCGGCCGCCTTAACCACTTGGCCACCGAGGTCTGGCTTTCAACCGTCGAAATTTGTCAGTGCTTGATGCTTATGTTTTTAGTCAACATTGCTTCATCAAATCTTAGAAGTTTTCACCTCTGAGATCCGAAAGAAATATTTTTACAAATATTTGAACATTCGGTTAAGATGAAGCTGCGTTTATAGATTAATGTTTTATATTTTAGCGTTTATTAACGCTTAAATATACTTAAGTAAAATTTTAAACACTGAAAAAAGACGACAACCTCAGGCGGGAATCGAACCACGCACCCTCCGCATTCCGGGCGGCCGCCTTAACCACTTGGCCACCGAGGTCTGGCTTTCAACCGTCGAAATTTGTCAGTGCTTGATGCTTATGTTTTTAAATTTTACTTAAGTATATTTAAGCGTTAATAAACGCTAAAATATAAAACATTAATCTATAAACGCAGCTTCATCTTAACCGAATGTTCAAATATTTGTAAAAATATTTCTTTCGGATCTCAGAGGTGAAAACTTCTAAGATTTGATGAAGCAATGTTGACTAAAAACATAAGCATCAAGCACTGACAAATTTCGACGGTTGAAAGCCAGACCTCGGTGGCCAAGTGGTTAAGGCGGCCGCCCGGAATGCGGAGGGTGCGTGGTTCGATTCCCGCCTGAGGTTGTCGTCTTTTTTCAGTGTTTAAAATTTTACAATACAATCTTATAAAAATATAACCTGTGACCAAAGTTACCACAAAAACACAATCCAAGTCAATATACGAGTATACCTACATTACTACCTACGTCAAATGAATATGTCAAATGTCATGTGTGTTGTGTACCTATCTACTTTTTATAATGTTAATGAAGATGTGAATGTAGAAAAGTTTTGATCATTCCCCAATATTATGACCTCTGTCTCTATCATAGAGACACGAGGTCATATACAACGTCAGTCAGAAAGAGGGTACTAAGCCGAAAGGAGGGTAAAGTATACATAATAGTAAATAACTTATGTCTAAGAACTTTTCCTAAAAAAATGATAATTTTAGATTAACAGCTGTTTTAAGATTTCATAAGAAATGACGTTGTGGTAGCCCTGGCGGTCAGCTGTTTTGAGAGAGAGAAAGATTTGAGTTCATTGAGTTCATTGCCGGGGTTAACAAGTGGCGTTAGCTCCGCCGCTATTCAGGGTTGTACTTTTTTTTTAGATATGAATATGCATAAAATATGAATGTTTTTCGCATGAAGATCTTAGAGGTGTCATGAAGATGAAATAAAAAGATATTACTTTGGAAAGCTCTGATTACAAACGACAAACGTTTATTGCCCTCATAACTTTTAATGTTATTAACTTTCTTATTTGTTACGGAATTACCCCGCAATCCAATTCTGTGCGCTTATAACTTCAAAGCGTTTGTAATTAAAATAAAAACATACTAAATTGTATAGAAAATATTTTCATACAATAAGACGTTGGAACCTTTAATCCAATAACAACTTATCTTGATAGGCTTATTGTGGCCCATACCAAGAGCGAACGGCTTTGAGTAAAGCAAGTTTTATTTATTCAATAAAGGTTGCCTGGCAGAAAGTGCTACCCTAGCATTAAGGCCGCCTTTTGTCATACTGATTTCTTTGTTTTGTGTTGTATTGATGTTTAGTACAATAATAATTAAGAATTTTTCATTCTTTCATTTACGTTGACGAAACCGGGAAATGTATTAGGCTCTTAACCTAAGTATTACACAGTTATAATTGTGCAAAATTCTATTCAATTCTATTTAAATGATCTCGATTATTATGTTTTAAAAAGTCCGCTCTGTCATGTCTCAGCGTCTTGTATTTCACATTTAGGCTTTCAATTTTGTCATATTGCCAGCGTCTGAAGACTTTGAAGTGCTTGGTTCTGTAGAATCAAGCACTTCAGACTCTATAGACTTATTATAATAACAGGCTACCTTTATCTCTAATAGTCGGAACACAACAATGCTACCAACATTGTTGTTCTACAGATACGCTTCCGCTTCCCGCTCGCGCTTGGACCGCAGGCGGAGGCTAATGTTTCAGCTGGGCAATAACTGTCGCAACAAAGAATGATAGACAATTTATTTACCATGGAATACCAAGGTATTGCTATTCAAACTCGACCTTATTGCCTTTCAATAAAGTTCACTATTGAACGGGCCGGATTAAAGGGTTATGTTCATGTCATGTAGGGTTGTATCTCTTCAACGAATTTTCCTATAATTTTCACATTTCTATGTTGGCGTATTTTCATAGTATCGCCGAATATCTACTTTATAGATAGACGTCTTGACCTCACTAAAATTAATTGTTAATAAAATGTGTAGGATATATATATAATATAATTAGATGTTTCATACCATTAATTTTGTTAATGTTTTTTTGTTTTTAATTAGTACATTTATTAGTTGTATTGTAACGCTTATTGACGTAATGGTTTGTTTGGACTTGCTTTTGTCTGCATTTATCTAACTTTGTTCAACTAATAAAAACATTAATAAAATAAAAATATGGTACTAATACTTACCTACCTACCTACCTACCTTGATGTTCGTTGGTGAGACTACTGAACAGGTTTGAATGAAATTAACTACATACTTTATAGAACGCAAGATACTTATTTTTTCCAATGCAACAAATCATCTTATTACATAAAATTAGAAATGCATACACAAAAACCTCACTGGGTTTATCCGTGTTACTGTTTATCCCAAATGTCTGTAGGATAGTGTAGTCAACGCGAACTAAGTCGCGCGGCACCAGCTTGTCAAAAATAAATTGAACTGCGCATTTGACAGCCCTAACGCTCAGGTAGTATCTCTAGTTGCCTAACAAGTTTATATGCCTTCCAGATTTATTACGCCATGGGGATTAGAATTCAAAGGTGGTAGGAGCGGGATTCCACGACGAAATAGCTTTTTTCTACGTTTTTATCTGACCTTTAATATTTACTCACTTATCAAGTATTTATAAGTATCTTGGTATGCTGTTTTGTAACAACGTGACATAGTAATGCATTCTCAATGAGAATAAATAGCTAAAAGCTATTTGTATAGGCGACCGCATTTTATTTACATCACGTCATGCCGGTTGGTTGGTAGAGCTTGTATTATGTTTGAATGGTTTGTTACCACTCATCATCATCAGCCTGTTAACGTCCCACTGCTGGGCACAGGCCTCCCACGTAGACAAAAGCACCTGGGGATATCGGGCCATAACCCACCACGCTAGCCCAATGCGGGTTGGTAGGTTTTAACGACTGCCATCTTACGACAACAACCGGGACCAACGGCTTAACGTGCCTTCCGAAGCACGGAGGAGCTCGAGATGTTTTTAATTTGGTCACCCATTCAGCGACCCGGCATTGCGAAAGTAGCTAAGGCCTAGTTCGCACCTGTACTTGTATTTTAGTAGAGTAGAAGTACATTGCTTCGCCAGTTTGCTTCTTTGAAAATTCATTTTAAATTAGCAAAGTGACAAAGCAATGCATCTCTACTCTACTAAATTACTAGCGCAGGTGCAAACTAGGATTTAGCGAGCGAGATCTCAAGCCGAACGCTCTAGCCGCTGCGCCATCGAGCTCCTTGTTACCACTATCTCATCTTTTTTTATTGTATTTATTACTACAACCAATAAGACAAACACAAATGCAATCAATATTAAAATTACAAACATGGACTTAGAGCTAAGTGTCGTCTAACTTAAATGCAGCTACCATGTCATCTCTGCACCACCCTGTGGTTGACTGGTAGAGAATGCCTCAGGCATTAAGTCCGCCATATAAAATAAGTAAATAAATGGATGACTAACCTGTAAATGCTCGTCATCCTTAGTCTTCTCGGGTTGCGTGAACTGCGCGTGCAGTGCATGCGGTTTCCCCCCTAAAGGCAGGGTGGGGGCCTCATTTCTCCATGTGCGCTCGTCCTGCCTGAAGCCGGGGTTGTCGAAGGCGAACTCGTCTTTGACAGACTCGGGGTCTGTGGTGAACACTAGGTGTTTGCCTGCAAAGAAGGAAAGAGATTCTTAGCAAAAGCAACGAGCGGATACATACATAAGTACTATATAATCACGACCATTATCCCCGGTCCTCATTGCCTAGCCTCTGACTAACCCTTCGGAGATAATAGTCGTGATTAGGTATATGTGTATATTATTAGTTAGTAATGAGGGCTGCAAACGCAGTCCTCTACCATAGTCCACTTTCCACCAAATAGCGACTGCACATGTGCTTAACGTGACAGGTGGTGAGCCAAATGCTGCTCTATAAAGTTTATTCTCACCATAATCAAACATTTTGACATACTGAGAAAACAGTGTATAATGTAGTAGATAACATAAAATCACACAGAACTACATCTAGAGCACAGTAAAGTTGGGACGCAGTATAGACTATGGCGGGCTAGTACCCGAATTGGGAAAATCCTGCATTTCAAGTAGTCAGAATGCTGTTGGATGTATGTGTAGTCTTTAGTCCGTTAGTCGCCTTTTACGACACCCAAGGGAAGAGAGGGGGTGGTAATATTCTTTCACCGCTACGTAACACGGTTACACAAGCGAATACACCCTTCTTTTTGAAGGTTGTTATTTAAACTGTTGTGATCTTCGATCAACAATACCAACTAGATAAAGCGTCACGTACAAAATCAAAGCTAAATTCTGTCCACGTGAATAAATACTTTTTCAAAGCAATAAATTACACCTGTCACTTATAAAAGAAAAGACGTCAAGAACATTTAGTGGTGAAATCAACCTTAAGGGGCAACAAATAAAGTACTTTTTCCTGTTATGCCTTGCGAGAAAATAAGAGCTCACTTCTCAAGTGCGCTCTTATTTACCGAGACACATTTTTAGCGCCGACCTGACATCTAGTTATATTGTTAATCGAAGGTTGTGATAAAGAAAGAGCTCCTCAGTAAATGCAATGAACCTACATACTGTCCTTTGGGCAAAGGCCTCATGATAACCAGCGAGGGGAGAATGAGCCCACTGCTGGGCAAATACCTCCATCTTTAAAACTAGTGATTACGATTTCGATTAATCATAATCGACTATTATTGATATTTAACGATTAATCGTAATCGCCAATCTATCGATTATTTCGCGATTCATCATTTTCAGCCTATAAACGTCCCACTGCTGGGCACAGGCTTCCCACGTGAACAAATAGCACGTGGGGATATTGGGCCATAACCCACCACGCTGGCTCAATGCGGGTTGGTGGGTTTTAACGACGGCCATCTTACGACAACAACCAGGACCAACGGCTTAACGTGCCTTCCGAAGCACGGAGGAGCTTGAGATGTTTTTAATTGGTCACCCATCCAGCGACCCGGCATGGCGAAAGTTGCTTAGCGGGCAAGATCGTAAGCCGAACGCGCTAGCCGCTGCGCCATCGAGCTCCTAATTTCCTTATTTCGCGATTACTTCTGACATTTGTTTAAAAAAAAACTAATATTGCTTTCTAAAACAGTTAGTAAAAAAATATCTCACAATCAAACGGTCGTCTGTGGCGTCGGAGCGGTAATTCTCTACTGCTGGATTTATTCAAACCGAAAAACAGAACAGATTGATGCCCGAAAAGCTAAAACTGTTGTTTTTTTTACCAAAAATTTAAAGTACCTACTTTAATTTGAATTTTTGATTTTTTATACATTTTATTTGATTTTTCCTATGGTAATAAATTTTATGTTGATTTATCGATAATTTGTTTTATTTATTACTGAAAACAAATAATCGTTTTCGTCGATTTTTAGGTATAATAATCGCATTCGTGATCGTAATCGCTAAGTGATAATCGTTTCATCACTTATTAAAACCAAGTTTTCGCTACAGTTTATGGGGATTAACTTAACCGCTTGACAAAATTTAAAAAAAACCGGCCAAGTGCATGTCAGACACGCTTATGAAGGGTTCCGTAGCAGCAAGTAACATCATATAAAAGTTCTTGTAGTTCGTTGTAACTTTGATCGATGTTTTAATAATTGTGTATTTTTTTTAATTTATTAATCTATGACGTTTTAAAAAAAACTACTTACTAGATCTCCTTCAAACCAATTTTCGGTGAAAGTATACAAATATATCACATATTTTTTTTAGTTTTATCATTCTCTTATTTTGAAGTTACAGGGGGGGGACACATTTTACCACTTTGGAAGAGTCTCTCGCGCAAACAATTCAGTTTAAAAAAAATGGTGTTAGAAACCTCAATATCATTTTTGAAGACCTATTAATAGATACCCACTCGTATGGGTTTGATGAAAAAAAAATGTTGAGTTTCAGTTCTAAGTATTTATTGTTTTTTTTCTATTTTTGTGTGAAAATCTTAATGCGGTTCATAGAATACATCTACTTACCAAGTTTCAACAGTATAGTTCTTTTAGTTTCGGAAAAAAGTGGCTGTGACATACGGACGGACAGACAGACATGACGAATCCATAAGGGTTCCGTTTTTTGCCATTTGGCTACGGAACCCTAAAAAATCAACCAGTCTCAGGAAGCTCGAATTGGATTCGAACCTATGACCTGTGACCGGCAAGCGAGTTGGTGATCACAACTCCAAGCTAAGTATCGAAGTATCTGAAATACGCATTGCCCGACCTACCCGACCTGACGCCTTTTAATCATCATAATAAGCCCGTGGTAGTCTACACCTGACAAAATGATGGTTGGTGATCACACAATCGTATAAAATCAAAGTCTTATAAATATTATATTAATCCAATCTGTCTGGAAACAGAAAGTGTCTAATTTACGAACCAAGACAAATAGCTCTCAATTTTGAAGAGAAAGCATTTAATTGGCGAGAACGAAACTCAAAGATTTTTACGAGTTGCCAACACGCGAGTGACGGTGACGTAAAACGACAGCCGAATAAATGTTACATACATATACACCCATAATTTTTATTCGTTTAAATTAAATTAAGGGTGAGTTCCATTCCACCCATGAAACTGAACAACTTTCCCCAAGAAACCTGTTTTTTTTTAATAGCAAAAGGAGGCAAACGAGCAAGCGGGTCACCTGATGGAAAGTAATCACCACCGCCCATGGACACCCGCTAAACCAGAGGAATCGCAGACGCGTTGCCGGCCTTTAAGGAAGGAATAGGCTCGTTTTATGATTTCTTTCTATGTGCAACAATGACAAAAAAATTTCGACCTCCCATACTATTGTCGTCAGCTGATCGCACAGTTTTGTATGGGAGGTCGAAATTTTTCTTTCAAACGCATGAAAATTAAGGGAGTATACATAGATCCACAACTATTATCCCCAAAGGGTTAGTTAGAGACTAGGCAATGAGGACCGCCGAAGCAGTCCACTGCCATAGTCCACAGCACACCAAATTACAACTGCACATGTGCTCAGCGTGACAGGTGGTAAGCCCATGGCCGCTCTATACTGTTCGATGTGTGTGCTGTCTTTAAAAACTCAAAGGAAAGTATAGCCTACTACTTAACTGTCCCACTGCTGTCTAAGGCTCGTATTCTAAAACCAAATTCACACTCAAATCTCTGCTTGAGTACAGTTAGAAAGGGATGGTGCTATTCATCGCGTATATCGCCATCCCTTTCTAACTGTACTCAAGCAGATATTTGAGTGTGAGTTTGGTTTTAGAATACGAGCCTAAGTTCTCCATAAATCGAATATCAAGTTATCGCGGAAAAAATTATGGGTATTGAAAGTGTTTTATTACCGTGTCGCGCAAGATAGATATAAAACGTAGAAAATAACACAAATACTATGTTAAACCGGAATGATATAAATACGTGTGCGTATATATAACTAGTTGCTAATAAAAAATGTTACTAAAGTAAGGAATAGGTACCTAAATTGGGAGTATAAATACCTAGAATAAGAAGAATTGATGTAAATAACAAAATGTAATAGAAACAAGATGTAAGGGAGGTGAATTGTAATAAACTCCAAGAAGACAATTATTTTCCCCCGAGACATAGATATAAGTATACTTAAATATAAAATGAAATAAAATAAATTAGTTAGTTTAGCTTAGGGCCCCGACAAATAGCGGAACACCCCCCGCTATGGAATGAATGGTGATGGATGAATATGTGGTATGCTTAGATTAAAACAAAAAGGGAAGTAACGGCATGGTCCTACTTGTAGTCATTCAAAATATAGTCCTACTCAACTACTTAAGCAAACACTCACACACGCACACCTATAAAGTGTAAATCGAGCGAGCGAGACAAAGCGGTAAGTTTCAACGTCAGCGCGAGGGAGTCAGCGAGTAGCGCGTTGACGTCTCGGTCGCTTCGCAACAGACGAGTACGTACGACCGATTCCGACGCCACTGCGGAGTAGCGTCTTTCTCTTTTTCACACAGTAGAATATCCGCAATAGTGCGATGTAGCCTGTTCGCTCGGCAAATTGTGACTGAAGTGAAATTGTGCCTTTAGGCCTAATTTTGGCGGCTCACTCACGAGACGCTAATGCCGTATCTTCCCTTTTTGTTTTAATCTAAGGTGGTATGCGGTACGTAAGTGCGAGAACTTGTATGAATGAAGGAAAGCTAAAAAAACAGGCTTTCACTGCAGGTAGGTACAATAAAAATAAGAATACTACCACTCCCTCTCTTCTTTTGGGTGTCGTAAAAGGCGAATAACGGTCTAAAGGCTGCACATACATCCAACAGCTTAGGGTCGCTAAGTACCGACAGCATAAAGTCGCTATTTGGTGAAAAGTGGACTATGATGGTAGAGGACTGCTTCTGCTTCTGCTGCCCTCATTGCCTAGTCTCTGACTAACCCTTCGGGGATAAAAGTCGTGATAATTTTGGACCCCCCGCCAAATTTTTTACGTGATTCTATAGCAGCAGTAGTTCTATACCTATTAATGAAATAAAAAGCTTTTTTTTACATGTTTGTCTCAACTTTTCATTATGAAAATTGAAATTATTGTCGGCCTATCGCGGTTATCAAAGCGCATGCGCGTGACCGCTATTATTCAACAGCGCGACGTCGTTTTGACCGCGAGGGTAAGCGCACGCACCTAGAACTATAGGATAAAAAGCAGGCATAAAATTGTATTTAAAAAAAGAAAACATTCATTATTTTTAAGTCAATTATTTTATTATTACTTTTTTACGCCATAATTACTTTAAATTTACCCTGTATGTATGTATAAGGTATGGAAGTGTTTTTGGGATTTTTGATGCGTAGCCTGGGTGTGTGATCATCATTAACCAACTTTGAGGGACGTGGCAGCATATTGCTGAGACAGGGTCCTTGTTGGCCTCACTCACTAACTAGCCAGCTGTTTTTATTTTATTTTATTTTTTTATATTTTTATTGTATAATTTTAATTTTGTGATCCTGTGTTATTTTGTTAATTTTTATTTTGTTTTGGTCATTTATATTTTCTGTTATGTGCTGTAATTGTGTGAATATGTGTGTGAGTGTCAATAAAATTTTTCTTATTCTTATTAACCCGCAATTAGCAAACGCGGTGATCAATCTCATACCCAACAATAACAATAAATTTACACAAATTGTTAGTGTTATAAACACAGTCTACCGCATTGCGAAAGGTACAATTTACAATAGGATATGAAATTTTCGCTATACAACACGCAATCTTACATCCTATCAATCGCTCGGCATCTCTGCTCAATGTAAGCTAAGTGATAGGTTTCCCGGTGAAATCATTACGTTAGCGCTGCGCCTGCGACGCGCAATTAGCGAATGCGTGCGATCGTTGAAACAAGGTCAGTCGACAGCGGGTAGGGTGCGCATGCGACAGTGGTTATGTAGGAAAATATTTCGATAAAAATATTTAGGAACTATTTTTTTATATCTCTGGAGTAAAAACGCCCGTTCCTCGGTTTGGTAGCCAAAATCACCTTAAAAATATTAAATATACTTTCTATCTACATGCATATTCCTACATGCTTCATAATCATAAGGCACGTAAATCTGTTGGTATCAATTGTTGTCGTAAGATGGCAGTCTTTAAAACCCACTAACCCGAATTAAACCTATCTACCCATGTGTCATGTGCCGTTGACCATGTGTTGGAAGACATGTGCCCAGCAGTGGGCATTTATAGGCAGATGAAAATGATTCTTGTTTTTGTATGTCGCTGAAACACAGTGCATTAAAAGCGGTTATAGCAGCAAGACAATATATTATGGAGGAATAAATACAAACATAAACTCACGCCTGTTTATCATAGGAATAAATGCATGGAGGTAGAATTTTGACTGAAAGCCAATATGATGGCGATTACCTTAATAAAATAGCATTATTTTGCATCACTATATTCCGGTTTGAAGGGTACTTATACTAAATCCAATAAAACAAAAGCACTTAGAGGCCAAAAAACTGAAGCATGTGATGTGATATGCCTTGGAATGCGAATTAACCTCTTGGTGTCCCCGCGCGTGGTCACTTTCTACCAGTCGAACAGCATGACCTTTTGCCGGCACATTAAAAAAAAAGTAAAGGCGAATTATCTTCCTGATCGTATTATTTCAATCTAAAAAATTTGAATCTAGATTAGGTATTACGTACAGAAAAGTCGCTTGTCAATGCTTGGCATCTCGAATGCATAATACAATCTAAGTGGCAGGTTTCCCCGGTGAAACCATTACGTTAGAGCGAATGCGTGCGCTCACAGAAACAAGGTCAGCAGCCAACACGCGCGGTGTAGTAGCTATGTGATAATGGTACTGGGAAAATCCATCGATTGATCACGAAAAGATATGTTTTCTTTCTTAGAAGAAATGGGTACTTTCTTTACTCATATCGTTTCATATGACAAACGACTCTGGTGATTTCTTTCACTCCATTAAGTCATTGACTTATACATTTTATAGTTGTTTCTCCATTATCGTTATCATCAGCCAATAAACGTTCCACTGCTTGGTCAAGTTCTGAATAATAATTATAACGAATAATAATATATAAATATAAAGAAATAGGTAGTTTATTTGTGTACTTCTTTGTAGTCTTTCCTAAGTTTAGGTTTATTTAGTTATTAATTAGTTTAGAAAAAGGAATCTATCTAATTGGTACGAACTTCATATCCTCGCATCTGTCCGTAAATCTAACAAAGTAGCTGCTACTACTACTAGTAATGAAAGTCATATTTCCGCAAGTAACAACGTTAAAAAGTTTAGTCTTTTTAATATCATTTGTCTTGGCCACCCCAAGCTCGGATGTAACTAATTACTTAGCGATTTTCTTGTCCATTGCGGGTTTTAGAGTAACCACCACTAATTGGACAATGGATGGGCAGTTTCGTTTTTATTACCGGTTATACGTTTTGGCTCACTAGTCAGTGCGATCAGCAGTGATGTGATCTAGTATAAATAGTCGATCGGTTTCTAGTATTAAGATAGGAGAGGATGGATTGATGATTGATGGATGGATTGATGGATGACCATTTTTAAGAGTAATCTTTTTCAGGTGAAGCGTGTTGTAGTAACTAGCGGGTTTATGGTATGACGTTATTAAATGTTTTTGCTGAAATAAAAAATAATAGTATCTTTACCAAAGTAAAAAAATATGAATGGTTTCAAACTTACACTAGGCCATAAGTAAATTATCCTCATAGTAATATTTATCGATTGCCAAGTAAGATAAAATAAAAAATTAAAACACTGTAGGTACAACACTAGTGTTTAAATTGTATTGTAACATAGTATGAGTATAGCTCGCTTTTTGGCTCATTAAGCTTTCGAATGACGACAGGCGGTATTAAAAAAAACACTCGATATGTTCACACAGCCATCATAGCTAGGGTTGACAAGCCTCCTGGCCTCAGTTCTATAAGCCGAGCAAAAACCTGATTAACTAACCTGATGCACTATGCGAGAATGAGAGTAATTTAGTCTTTATTAGGAGAACATTGCTTAGCTACTTTGCTTATTTAAAACGAATTTTTAAATAATCAATATAGCGAAGCATTGTACAAAATTCTCGCAGCCCAAAAAAAATACAATAAACATTTACTATAAAAATATAACATTGTTTTGCTTGCAGGTGCTGCGTATGACAGACGGAGTTACACTGATAAAACCCGCGCGTCTTAGTGTAGTTTCAGAGTCAAGCTGACGGGCAGTCAGCGTGACTCTGAAACCACCCTTGTACGTGTCCGCAGTTGCCGGAAATATTTGACCAAACACGACCCTAGAAAATTAAGCTGTGCAGTAAGCGCGCCCGTTCTTCTCCAAAGTAAAAAGATGTCCGAAAAACGAATATAATTTTTTGGACAATACTAAAGCGACTTGAATAAACACCACAATACAGTTAAGTGAATTAGACTTCAAGAAATTTTGAATTTTACTTAGACTTGCTTTGAAAAGTTGAACATAATAAATAATGGAAAGTTTTCCAAGAATGCTGAGCAACTTTGAATATTATGTATTTTGCATACAAACTTACACTTTCGACTATTACCCCCTTGGGCCTAAAGGTTAGTCAGAGATTAGGCGATGAGGATCGCAACATTAGTCCTCTGCCATAGTCCACGTTCCACAAAATGACAACAGCACATGTGCATAAGAGGGTTTACGCATTTTGGTTTCCCATACAAACTTTCAAGTCGAAATTTTTAAAAACCAATTAGCCAATTTTAATGAAACTTTGCATGCTTAAGTAAAATACTAGGATCTAAATAGTTTGTTGAAAACATTTTTAAAAACATTTATTTAACTGTGTTATTGAGATTTTAAACTTTCTATAGTGAACTTTAAATCGCGATAACTCAGCTAAATAAACGTTTTTTAAAAATGATTTCAACAAACTATTTAGATCTCTGTATTTTACTTTAGCATGCAAAGTTTCATTAAAATCGGCTTATTGGTTTTCAAAAATTTCGACTTGAAAGTTTGTATGAGAAACGGAAATGCGTAAACCCTCCGCATGAGTACATGTAACACTTTTTGAAGTCAAAGACTTGAATATAAAAGAAAAAGCCAGAACTGTCCGGCTAAAGCCGCAAACATGGCAACCCTAGGCGCAGCGTAAACTCTTGCTTTCATTACGAGATCGCAGCGCCATCTGGGTCAGGCTTTCGTGCAGTTTTTGCCGGAGGTGCTAATAAATCGCGGAATGGCAGTTTCTATAATGATTACTTGCGTACTTACTATACTGTGTTATTAGAAAGAAAAGCGTCTTTAAATATTTGACGTAGTCGCTTTAATATCTGTACTAGCGGCCTGCACGCGCCTTCATCCGCGCTAACTTAGAAACACCGTCATATTCAGTCATTTGGTACAAAATATCTACGAACTGTATCTAAAAACCATTGTCCTTTATCAATCTTTCTATCGGTGAAGACTGCGTGAAAATCCATTTCGTGGCAGAAGTTAGAAGGAGAAAGCTGAGCTACAGTCTACAGACACAGGAAAGTTACATAGGTACATACACATAATCACGACTATTATCCCCGAAGGGTTAGTCAGAGACTAGGCAATGAGGACGAGAAAAACAGTCCTCTACCATATTGAACTTTTCAAGTGACTGCATATATACTCAGCGTGACAATGGGCGATTTTCTGACAGCCCAAATTAAAAAGTAAAAATTAGTTCAAAAACACTCGATAGATGTCGTTTTATGAAAGCTGGGTTACTTATGGGCTGTAATAAATTCTACACTTTTACTTGTCTACCAAAAGAATAAAAAAATGGTATTTACTTACCTATTTATATTCAGGACATCCAGAACCTATTTCTATTTTGGAATAGAATAAATATTACGCAGCCATACACGTGCTCTTCATGAACCCGCCTTTTACTAAGCGCCATACTAATCTATGCTAAGTGCCATCTATGAAGTCATTTACGAACCAATTTCTTTTTTTTTTTTGATCTCGGAAAATCGCCCATTGGTGAGCCTACCGCCGATTTATGCTGTTGGAAGTATGTAGCCGCCTTTTACGACACCCAAGGGAAGAGAGGGGTGGTAGTATTCTTTCACCGCTACGCGACATGGTTAAGTGATGCGCTTATGTTTTATCATCTTCCACCAACTAAATACCATTTCTATTAGAGACTCTGCCACCATTAATAATCGCAAGATTACAAGACGGTTACATTTACCGATCTCATTATGTTCTTTCCCAGCCAGGTTGTGTATGAGAAAAACGGGCAGTTATTACGTAATTATTCGCGTTATCATCTGATGCAGCTGCTATTAAAACCGGCTTGATAGTGATACGACATGTTTTTTTATCTAAGCTATTGCGAGCAGCTCGTTTGCGCGCTATGATTGCAATCAGAGTGCCTAGTGCATTCTCCGTTTGATCACATTACCGTGTGCTATACACTGTAATGTGATGTAAAATGCTATACAACCCCTATCAGACTATAGCTCGTTAGATTAGTTGTTAAGCCCTTACTAAAAGTTAGTTAACTGTTTTTTTTATAATTATTATTAGTATTGACGTCAATAAGTGCCTGTAAAGGTTTACATTGAATAAATAATTTGACTTTTGACTTTTATCTTCTCTTATGTGTAGGGTTACCATCCGTCCGGAAATTTCCGGACCTTTATACTCTAGTCCGGACTTTGGCCGGCTCTTTAATTTGTCCAGATTTTGGAATATGAGTAACAAAACTACATTTTAAGTACCTAATGACAAATATGTCTTTAATCTTTATTAACATCTCATTTATCTAAAAACAAAATATAAAAAGTGAGTAGTTTCCATTTTGTGACTAAAACGTCCGGACTTTTATCGAAATGTCAGGACTTTTCAAATTCGTAAGTGGTAACCCTACTTGGGTGTCTTAAAGGGGAGTTTCACCCGTGTTCGTTTCGCAACAACACGTGTTGTGAGACTCCATTCAATCTACCGTACAACCCTACTAATATTATAAACGCGAAAATTTGTAAGTATCGATGGATGTTTGTTACTCTTTCACGTAAAAACTACTGAATGAATTTGGATGAAATTCGGCATACAGATAGTTTATAACCTGAATTAACACATAGGATACTTTTTATCCCGATATTCCCCCGGGAACGGGAACCACGCGGGTGAAACCGCGAGCGGTCGCTAGTACTAAATATTTTAAAATATATACCACTTGAAATTGGCTTAATGTTAAACGCGAAGCCATTAATTAAGCTATAATAATAATAATAAGTGTCCTAAAGGCGACTAACGGGCTACATCCAACAGTATAGAGCGGCGATGGGCTCACCCCCTTTCCTTGGTTATCATTTGAAACGTGGACTACGGCAGCTATGCAATGGGCGATTTTCTGAAGGCCAAATTAAAAAATTAAAATTAGTTTAAAAATACTCGATAGATGGCGTTTTATGAAAGCCGACCCGTTCCTGCCTAAGGGCTGTTATAAATTCTACACTTTTGCTTGTCTATCAAAAAATAAAAAAATAGTAGGTACTTACAAATTTTTATTCAGGATCTCCAGGACCTATTTCTATTTTGGAATGGAATAAATATTACGTAGCCATACACGTGTTCTTCATGGACTCGCCTTTTACTAAGCGCCATACTAATCTATGCTAAGCGCCATCTATGAAGTCATTTACGAACCATTTTTTATTTTTGTGATCTCGGAAAATCGCCCATTCTTTAAGCGACACATAGGCTCGTATTCTAAAACCAACCTCAAACTCAAATCTATGCTTGAGTACAGTTAGAAAGGGATGGTGCTATTCATCGCAAATATCACCATCCCTTTCTAACTGTATTCAAGCTCGGATTCGATTTTGAGTTTGGTTTTAGAATACGAGCCATAGACGCTGCGCGCATGGCTGTGATCTGCTGTCTCTTTCCAATTCTATGAATATGAAAATGACAGAATCATTTCTCAGCGCTGCGGCAGCGGCAGCTATCAAGGCTTTTCTAGAGAATCGCACGGCAGTAGACTACTTTTGCGGTCCTCATTACCTCGTCTATGATTAACCTTTCGGGAATAATAGTCTTGAATATGTAAATGTACTATTTTTATTACTAAGGAGTGTTCAGCATAATTATTGATGAAACAATGAGGCATTGCAACATAAACGCACACGAGTTGTGTTTACGAATGACGTTCTCATTAGCATTTTGCACATTGAAAGACGCCGCCACATTTTTGTGTCGGCAAACGTTGAGGTCCTAATCAATATTCATATTAAGTGTAGGTTCTCGCTCTTAGGCTACATATGCACTGAGCGGCTAGCCGCAATACGGACAGCCGTCTGGCCGGCCGCAATTAAAAATATGTACAAAAACCATTGAGATAAATGAACTAGAGAAGACGTCCCATACAATAAATGTGCAGTTGTGCACAGCTACAATGATACTTGTACCGTGGTGCGGGGCTTAAGTAGTTGTCATAGAAATGTCTAAGCGCGCAGATGCGACACACTATTCATACAGTTTTATTACCGAGTTGTAAAGTTGTAAGATAATGTTTTTATTGTTGTTAATTGTAATATTGAAATGAAAATAAGTAAATTAATGCCAAACATAAAAGTAAGTAAATAATTGATTAAAACATTTCATAACAATGATATAAATCTTTTTTAATTATTTAAGAAAAATATTTATTTAAGTAGGTACGTGTAAAAATACTACTGAGTATCAAATATTCAGATGCTCAAATTTTTCAAGCATTATTGAGATGAGATTAAAAATTGTATTTGAGTCCAATATAGGTACCTATGAGGAATAAATAAAAAAGTAATTCAATAGTAAAAAAATATTCTAAGTATAATAATTCTAACGAAATCCCCAATCAAATTGCCATCATAATTCCAACCCTAGTAATTATTTCACATAAAGCGTTAAAAGTGTCACATCTGCACAAAACAGAAATATTGTTACTCTATGCAATGCTATACTGAAACATGGCCGCCGCTTCATGGCTGGCGATTTGATAAAATAATTAGTCAAATGCATATTAAAACGTTAATTTAATGCGTACTTACAGGTGAAAAGTGATTCCATTGTTTTTGTTTGTGTTTCCTGAGTTTTTTAAACAGTACCTTAACACACATGAAGGCATATTTTTAGTAAACAGAACACAGAATTACACACGTATTTGCATCTAGCGCCTACCACAGACTAATAGAGGTAGAGCGAGCTGGCTCTACCGCGTGTTGCAAACAATCTAGTTGAGATGTCTTCTCTAGTACGTAGTACATAATAACTCAATGACAAAAACGCAGTTTTAATACGCACTGGGACGCGGCTACCGCCGAACCGCTCCGGTCGCTCGGAGGGGTTATGGGACATCTCGCCCATGAAAAAACTGATCCGCGGGCCAAATGACCACTTTTAAAAATGTGCATGGGTAGAATGGCCCGAATCTGAGTGGTAGAGCCACGCTGCGTTGCAGCACACATTGGGCCGGCTCGCCCGGCGTAATACCACCCTCTCACTAATATTCGGCGTGAAATAATGGCACTTGGTGCTGTTGTGTTTCGTCCGACCAGTGAGGGTTCCGGAGGAGCCTTCCCCCCCCCTCCTCCCAATTCCTATTCCTTCCTTAAACCTATTCCTCCCTTAAAGGCCGGCAACGCGTCTGCGATTCCTCTGGTTTTGCGGGTGTCCATGGGCGGCGGTGATTACTCTCCATCAGGTGGCCCGCCTGCTCGTTTGCATCCCTCTTATATAAAAAAAAAAAAAAAAAGAAATCAGTTTGGAAGATCGGGCCAGATGTCTCCTACTAAAAACTGAAGGAATATTTCGGCCAAATCGTATAGTTTTGTAAGTAATTAAATATCTTAAACCTGTAAATCTTAGCTTGTAAACTAGTTAATATTATGACTCAAACTATACCTACATAAATTATAAATTTTTGTACTAAGAGATTGTGAAGAACTAGCTAATCACGAGCTACTTATAAGTTTGTTAAGATGGTTACCCTGGTATTACTCTTTTGTTAAAATAATTTATTGTCACTTGATAATTGAAATTGAATAATTGAAATTGAAATAATCACATTTGAAATTTTAAAATGTCAAATGTGATTATTTTATTACTTTATAAATACCTAAGGCATAGTATGTCTATGTTCTAATGTTGTTGTGTTCTGTATTGAAGTACCATTCTGCTTACATTCAAGAAATCTAATAATACCTATGTTGTGTTTTATTCTAATTTCACATACCTCATGCAAATAGCTAGTCGTTCTCGCGTACCGATAGCTTTTCGATAGTTTGTGTCTTGTTGACGTATAATTATTTCATGTAAATTTTCAAATGATGATTTGTGACATGAAAATATTCGTAAAACTTGTCTTCAAACGACTCAAGCTCTATGCACAGACGGTGACATTCACCGAAGTCGTCTCTTTATTTGTTTATATTGTGCATCCACAGTCTTTTTTTAGTTTCTAGTGGTTCTAACGCAGCCAAAAGTAACAGATCTTCATCAGATGAACTGTCATCTAACCAACCTTCACTTGAAATGCTCGATAAATCGTCCTCGACGTTCGACATCTTGAATGAAAATGTCAGCCGCGATCCGAAACGAACACACGGCGTCGCAGACGCACGGTGTCGCAGACGCACGGTGTCGCAGATGCAACGCGCTGCAATGCGTGTGCGACACCGTGGTGCCGCCGCCGCCGCCGCCGGCCCGTGTGAATTGCTTTATGTCGCAGCGTGCTGCAGATGCAACGCATCGTGCTGCAGACGCATCCGGTGTGTGGCAGCATTAAACGAGTACAATACTAGCTAGCGTATAGCGGCCTGCCGCCGCCGCTGCCCGCCTGCGTTTTCGTCCACGCCAGCATCGAAATACCGTCGTTTTTTAGCCATTTTGTACAAAATATTAACATATTATAAACAAAAACTATCCTCAGTTATCGCTCTTTCTGTTAGTGAAAACCGGATATAAATCCATTGAGTGGTTTAGAAGGAGGAAAACGGCGAATTTACTTTATAATATTGCAAGCAGTATTTTGTTTTTTTTTCCTCTCTTTGTTTCGGAAGGCACGTAAGCCCGGTAGTCCCGGATGCCGTCGAAAGATGGCAGTCGTTATATAAAACCCACCAACCCGCATTGGGGCAGCGTGGTGGGTTTGGCCCACATGATGTTGTCCATGTGGAAAGGCCTAGCAGTGTGACGTTTAAGGCTGATGATGATGATGATTTGTGTTGTACTTGGCTTTTTTCTTCCATAATGTTAAGTTTATTTAATTTTTTATTTAACGCATTTTTGGCCTTAATTATAAGGCGGATTACAGGGCGTCCCACGGATATGCCACATGGAGGGAAAGTACCTTGAATATTGTAGATTGAACATTTTACTGAAAGAAGACATTATTTGAATTTAAAAAACAATTTAAACTGCATTCATAGATATTTAAATAATTACATGGTTGAACCGGGAATCGAACCCGTTACATGAGAAAAATAATCATCCTGTAGCTTTATCACACCGATCGAAAGGCTTCATTTTAAGGATTATTTTTTGCTAAATAACATAGTGTCACAAATAAAAGGAAGACTATGAATTTTAACATTTTTAATACAAAATTAATCAATTTATGTATGTATTTATATAAATTATGTATAAATGTTTTCAATTTATATGTGTTATGTTTTCAATTATCAAAGTATGTATGTATAAATGTTTTTGTTTCTTTTTCTTTCTCTCTATTTATTTCAATGTCAGTTGTACTATGTCCTTACGACAATGTCAGCTTTTCATTTTTCTGAACAAATATTTCACATCAAATGTTAAAATTCATGGTCTTTCGATAGGTATGATAAAGCTACAGGTGATTATTTTTCTCATGTAACGGGTTCGATTCCCGGTTCAACCATGTAATTATTTAAATATCTATGAATGCAGTTTAAATTGTTTTTAAAATTCAAATAATGTCGTCTTTCAGTAAAATGTTCCATCTACAATATTCAAGGTACTTTCCCTCCATGTGGCATGTCCGTGGGACGCTCTGTATATCTAAAGGATTTTTTTTATGTGCACATATTTTTATATCATTCAGTAACGTTAATAGACATCATTTCATTTTTTTTAAATTTATTTAAGATCTATATTGTTTTCTAAGGTTTAAGCGAGCACTACACATTGAAATGAAACACTTTTTACGGGTTACACTCTCCCTGTGGCCACGGACCCTGCAAAGGGTTCGAAACGTCAGGAAACTAAAAACTATGTAATGTAGTAAAATTAAATGCGAGTTAATCCGTAAAAAGTGTTTCGTTATTTATGATCATTATTTATTTAATTTGTCCGGCACAATAAAAAATAACTCTTGGATTCCGGGCGAACGAAAGGTCACACGTGTAACGTAAAGGTAAGGTAACCTATAGGTATCCTGTGGTATCGTAATGTGTCACAGTTCAATTGCGCGGTCCTGGTCGATTGACCATGATTAACGGTATTTTTGTGGATATGTTTGATCAATTTTAATTTCTATATTTGTTACTATAAGAAAATAAAATTAAATCTGCTGTAGGTCTTGATTAAGTTACATAAAAATTAGATTTAAAAAATCCTGTATAACTTACCCACCACGCTGGCCCAATACGGGTTAGTGGGTTTATATTTAAATAAAAACCCGTTTTTAATGTTTATCTTCTCCTTAATCTTACATGCCAGTGGGTTGACATTTCGGTAGGTCATTGCCCATGCGTGGGTGACGGGTGTATGCAAACACGATGTCTAATAATGTCTGTCATTCATAAATAAATTACCAATGATAGGAATAGTGTAGTGCAATTTAGCGAAAAATGGGACAATTTCATAATTTAAAAACTTATTGTATTTTCCTCTTTTGCTTTTATCTATGCTAATATCTATTTCTGCCGCAAAGCAGCATTGTTCCGGTTTGAAGGATACTAGAACACGGTGGGGTTGAGCAACGGCGTTTTGTGATCTTGCCAGTTAAGCAACTTTCGTTATGCTGGCTTACTGGGTGGGTACATACCTACATGCATATAATCACGACTATTAACCCCGAAGGGTTAGTCAGAGACTGGGCAAAAAGGACAGCAAAAGTAATCCTCTGCCATAGTCCACTTTTCACCAAATAGCGACTGCACATGTGCTCAGCAAGACAGGTGGTGAGCCCATTGCCGCTCTAAAAACTAAACACTTCTTGAAGTGAACACTGCATGCAATATATAATTGTCATCATCAATCAATGATCGCGACTGTATAGCCAGTATCAAGTTTGCATATTGCCCTAAGATAAGATAAGACGCAGTGTAAAGTTAGACCAAAATTGCACCACCTATTCCCTGCATTGCCCATAACAGATAATATTTAATTTTACAACAATGTGAAAGCTCTTGAATCTCATGGTAATCGAGACATAATAAAATAACAATTCTCTACATGGCTCATCTTTCGCAGTAAGTTGATACATTTGGCCCTGATTTCTATTCTACCAATCTGTTCTGCCTCCCCAGACAAGTGTCAATAGTAAATGGGCAGACAAGTTTGAAAATACTTGGGGAATGCTAAACATAGGGTATTTACCACAAAATATGTAGGTAATAGAATAATAAGAATATATAAATAAAGATCGATGTTATTTAAATTAGCTTTAACCCTCAACTACGTTAACAAAAAAAAATTACGATATATTTTTTTTATTAAAATTTTTATGGCAGTATGCCCTCCAAAAGCGAAGAGGGGCGCGCTAAGGGATGACGGCATTTTAAATTGTCACCAGAGCCGTTGAAATTTTAACCAATCGGTTACCGAGGCGTTTTGCATAATATTATCTAAGGTGACTGCTAGAAACCGCAAGAAACTTCAAGGGCTGGTCAGGTCAAGTGTTTTAAACATGACAAAAATGACAAAAAAGGAATTCGTTATTTTTTCATTTGTAATGAAATAATTCATTTTGTGAATTTTAATTGGATAGTCTTTGAGTATCTAATTAACTTCAAAGCATATGGCCGTCTGTTGACCTGTCCGCGTCAGCTGGGCGATAAGTACCTACGTTGACAGGTCAACAGACGGTCAGCCGGCCGGCCGTTACCCCCGTCAGCTGGCCGATAAGTACCTACGAAAAAACATGAATTCCTTTTTTGTCATTTTTGTCATGTATACAACACTTGACCTGACTAGCCCTTGATGTTTCTTGAGGTTTCTAGCAGTCATCTTATATGTAGCTATGCCAAATTAACTAAATCATACATGCATACATACATAATCACGAATATTATCCCCGAAGGGTTAGAAGTCATAGACTAGGCAATGAGGACCCCAAAAGCAGTGCTCTGCTTTTCACTTCCACTTTTCATCAAATAACGACTGCACATGTGCTCAGCGTGGACAGGTGGTGAGCCCATCATCACCGAATTCTAAAACATTGTCTAACGAACGTCCCGTATCAAAGAACATAAGCATAACATACACAAAAATTAAATGTCGTTTTCACTCCAAACCGGCGCAGCGCAGCGTATTATAAATTATAATAATGGACAAACGAGCGATTGTTCGCATTGTTCCGATTCGCAATGCAATCGCAGCTTCTTTAACCTCAATAATTTGTGTTTACATTCGGTTGTAAAAACGTGAAAAAGTTGCATCTAGGTTTATTAATACATTTGTGCCTCGATTTTGTTATTTTAAAAAGTCTAACGTGTCTCAGATTTTGAAATTCAGTCCATATACACACTGCGACTTAGCAGCAATACAAACGTGATTCAGTCGCGATGCAGTAGCGATTCAGACGCTATAACCGTCTCTCATACTCATACATAATAACCCACCACGCTGGCCCAATGCGGCTTTTGTAATTAATTGTGATACGCTATTTATATTTATACTAATATAAAGCTGAAGAGTTTGTTTGCTTGCACGCGCTAATCTCAGGAACTACTGGTCCAATTTAAAAAAATCTTTCAGTGTTAGATAGCCCATTTATCGAGGAAAGCTATAGGCTATATATCATCACGCTAAGAACAATAGGAGCGGAGCACAAAGTAACTATTCCACGCGGACGAAGTCGCGGGCAGAAGCTAGTAAATAATATAAATTAAATTTAATTTCAAGCACACCATCGCATTTACAATATAGCTAAGGATGTGTGTCAGAATCATAGCAGGTAGTAAGCTGTGTATACTGTCTACTCTACCCCACCGGGAAACGAGCTCGAAGTTAGTACGACGAGCGCAAGCGAATATCGCAGAAAAATGGTCGACCGGGAAGCTCGACGATTTTTTATAATATAAGAAGGAGGCAAAGCAGGCGCAGGCGGGTCACCTGATAGAATGCAATCACCGCTGCAGATGGACACCCGCAAAACCAGGATTCCAGATGCGTTGCCGACCTTTAAGAATGGAATAGGGTTAAGGAAGAAATAGGAATTGTGAGGGAGGGGGGGGGGGGGGGGATGAAGGGGCCTCCAGAACTCTTACTGGCCGGACGAAACACAACAGCACCGAGTGCCATTATTTCACGCCGAATATTCGTGAGAGGGTGGGTGGTATTACCCCGTGCGAGCCGGCCTACCAACCGAAAGAGTCATTCATAAGGATCAATTTCTTTTAAACAACATAGTAGGTATCTTAAATTAAAGAAAGACAAGATTTTTTTTTATTGTAAAGCTTACTTACTATGTAAATAATGCGCCCAACGCAGAAACGTATGCATGCGCCTTCGATCAACAAGTATTGTTGATCGAAGGCATGCACAGACGTATTCTTCGACTGGATTCGTTACGTGTCGCCTTTTGTATCGAGTTAGGGATGATTTATATTAGAGCGGGCCGTGCACGGATCATGCACGGTGTAATATGAACTGCTTCATACAAAATGTATGCAACGTCTCAAATCAGTGGCGCCGTCCGGGTTGCGTCCGGGCCCGGACGGGGCACGCCCCGTGCACGGCCCGCTCTAATATAAATCATTCCTTAGGGTGAATATTTAGGTCTTTTTTTAATTTAAGATACTATATTGTATTAAAGAAATTGATCCTTATGAATGACTCTTTCGGTTGGTATCATAAAATACAGGATGCTTTTTTTCACATTTCACCGGTTCGACTCCCGGCTCAAGCAGGTGATTTTTCAAAAATCTTTAAGAACAGATTTAATTATTTTTGAAAATAAAAGAATGTTTCCTTTCAGTAAGCCATCATCAATATTAAGGGTACTTTTCATCTCTTTTTCGGTTTTCTTTTTCACCCTGTATGTATGTACACGTATGTATGTATAAGTCGGGATAAATAGTGTGCGAACGGCTAAACAATGAGTGTACTTACGTCTTAGATAACAATACGGTGAAAGTACGAACTACGGACCTGTGTCAAAGGTGACGCGATTAGTTGGGAACTTAGGAAGTTGTATGTTGCGTGCCTGTTCTAATCCAAACAAATGGTAAAAACGCTTGTAGAATAGAATGATGGATGTGAGGGAATTGACTTGCCAATGCCATCGATACGTCATTTAGCGAAGTTTAAATTTTCATCTTTATGCACTCATATTAAAATGTTCGCTCAAAAATAACAAAACGATGAAAATAAAGAAAAAAAATTGCCGCCGGATTGCGGAAGACGCGAGTATGATTCAAGCCTGAGGTAGACATTTTTATACTACGGCTAAATTCAATAGATCTATAATGTTTTTAAATAATGACATTTTTTCTGCAAATACCTCTAGTTCACTCAGATTTTTACTTTTTCAGAGACTAGGCAATGAGGACAGCAAAAGCAGTCCACTACCATAGTCCACTTTTAACAGAATAGCGAATGCACATGTGCTCAGCGTGACAGGTGGTGAGCCCATCGCCGCAACTGTTGGATGTTTAACCCCTCAGTCTTGGATTTTTTTTGACAGTTTTTTGACACTAACTGTCAACGTGAAATTTAACAGAATCGAGCATAGACTATGCGATATTTTGCGATAACAATAGATAAGATGAACCACAGAAACGAAATAACCAAACTTGTTCATACTAAAGTAGTCTGTAAGTCTATGGAAACACGGTACAAAGTCAAATGTGTTTTGTAGGTGCGGTCTCATGCGACCGCTTGGGGGCTGAGGGTGCAATCTTTAGTCCGTTAGTCGCCACGACACCCAAGGGAAAAGAGGGGGTGGTAGTATTCTTTCACCGCTACGCAACACGGTTATTTCACGAGATAACAAGAAATAATGGTGTCTATCTTTACATACATTATAGACCCGGACAACAGCACGGGTGGAGATTGGGGGCTTAACCCACCACGCTTTCCCAATGCAGGTTGGTGGGTTAATCATTAAGATATAAGATAAGATAATAAGACTAATAATAAGACTTTCCCCAATTATCTAGCCCAAGAGAAGCTTCGAAGAAACTCGTTAAATGGTTACTAGACAACGGATAAACATACTTAAAATACTTAAATACATACTTATTATACATAGAAAACACCCAGACCCGAGACAATTTAGAAAAACAATAATTTCTAAATTGACCTGACCGGGGATCGAACCCGGGACCTCAGAGATGGCGACACCATGAAAACCGGTGTACATACCACTCGACCAAGAAGGTCGTCAAAATATAAATAAATAAACTTTCCTACACTCACACCAATTAATTATCTAGCTCAAGAGAAGCTTCATTATGAAACTCGTTAAATGGTTACTAGACAACGGATAAACATACTTAAAATACTTAAATACATACTTGTTATACATAGAAATCACCCAGACCCGAGCCAATTTAGAAAAACCATAATTTCTAAATTGACCCGACCGGGGATCGAACCCTGGACCTCAGAGATGGCGACACCATGAAAACCGGTGTACAAACCACTCGACCATGGAGGTCGTCATATCATTCAAACAAAACTGTACAAGCAAACATTTCTCGGAGAAAGTAGAGAAAAGACGTGCTCCGCGCAACAGGTTTGTTTGATCGAACGAGCTGACACACAAACCAACTCGTTTAGTAAGTTTTATTTACATAGAACAGAAGAGAAATAAATAAATAAAATTAAAGAATGTAGCCGCTCCTTTAAAGAATACTACCATAGACAATATATCGTCCTTGATACTACCAACCCTTAGATCTATGTACCAACCACAGAAAAGAGAAGTGTTACCAACCGTCTATTACCTTCTTACGTTATTTATGAAAATTAGTCTCAAAAAAGCTAAGTTAAGACTTTAGTAGGTACTACTTAAGTTTTGAGAATAAAAAGCGTGTCAGTGTGCGATATAAACCTGTGTTGTTGTAAAAGACACAAAATTATGTTGGTTTCTTATCGGCTACTATCTCGAAAACCTAACTACAATACCTCAAAAACCCCAGTGAGCTTCTTTTCTGGAGCATACTCCAGATCTTAACTTGCTGAATATACATACCTGTAACAAGAAAAACATTGTTAAAAATTATAAAAGTAAGAAAAAATTGAGAACGTCATCCTTATGAGAGTTGACACATCCCACACAAATACAAACTACCAAAATTCAAAATTATACAAAGTCATTGAAATGAAACACTTTTTAACATTGGGAATCTCCCTGTGACCACGGGCCCTGTAATGGGTTCGAAACGACAGGATAATATAAAAAACTACTTGAGTAATTATAGTAAATTTACCGCGAGTTAGTCCGTAAAAAAGCGTTTCATTTCAATGTGTAGTGCTCGCTTAAACCTCAGAAAAGAATAATTATACCTGATACAAAGTCAGTTTAATGAAACTTGGCATGCTTAGGAAAAATACTGAGAACTAAATAGTTATCAGTTGAACTTGGAAAATTGTATGGGGTACAGAAATGAGTGAAACCTCTTCATCATCATCATCATCAGACTATAAACGTCCCACTGCTGGTCAATAATATTCGGAGATTGAACCATAATAATAACACAACACGCTGGCCCAATGCGAGCTGGTGAGTTCCTACCTCACCCCTCAAACCCCAAGCGGTCGCATGAGACCGCACCTACAAAAACACACTTGACTTTGTACCCTGTTTTCATAGATTTACAGACTACTTTAGTATGAACAAGTTTGATTATTTCGGTTCTGTGGTTCATTTTATGCATCGTGATCGCAAAATATCGCATAGTCTATGCTCGATCTGTCAAATTCGACGTTGACAGTTGCGCCAATTTTTGTGTCAGAAAATTTCCACGAGTGTGTGGTTAAAGTCGCCTATTGAATGAGTTGTAACATATTTCGTAGTTGTTTAGTGCACTTGGTTTAAGCACCAGCTCTTTGCTCTATGATCTTGTTTTGGTCGTACAAAAAGTTGACCTCGAAGTAGAACCTGTATGGCGGACCACATTTTGTTCTGTTGATCTGTTGATGATCGGACAACTAACAAAAAACCGTATTGGTCACTCTAACAGTTTTGTAGACATATTATGGTAGAAAAACTAGTCTTGTTTTGTGGTTTTATGACGTCACTAGCTCAATTACTTTTAGAATTGGGGTTCTTGAGATTTGTTTTATGTTTGTTAGTTGTAGATTTCTGAGTTTTATAAATGTACAAATAAAACAACGACAGAATAGCGAATTACTTACCTACATGTTGTATACAGGAGTTATACTGAATTCATAAAAAACTAGTTTTGTTTAAGAAAATTATTTTAAAAATCAATGTTCAGAAACAGCATTCACATTCATTTATAGCTGGGTCCAACACGTAAAAAGCTGATAAAGAATTGAATACAAAAAAGATCGTTTCTTATGAAAGGGTAATTAGTTTGGCAATAGACGTGAAACGAAACGACATACGTCAAACTTTAATTACATACAAGTCCATCCATCAGCTCAGCGCTGTATAATTGCCGTTAGTGATGAATGTCAACAGCTTTCATTTTATCTAAATCGAGTTTAACAATCATTTAACCACCGAGTAAGTTTGAGAAATATCTATTGTGCTCATTGAACAATCTATTGAGAGAGACCGGTTTAGCCGGCTGGCATATCTCACGGCCGCCGCCATCTTGGCTTATTTTGACAGCTGACTCGTTATGGCGGGAACGTTAAGTAATTGTCTATGGTTGAGTAACAGATTAGACACGCAATAGTGGTTTTGTTTCTAGTAAAAAAGTGATAAGAAATTCTAGTTTACAGCGAACGTGACGCTTGCAGATTGAAAAAATGTTTTGATTAGTCTTCCTATTTCTTGGTGACCGGCTTTGTGAGACATTTTTTCGGTAGAATAACCTATTTTTGAGCATAAATTGAGAAAAGGATAGCAAGAAAACTTTTTTCTCTCAATATTTTTTGATTATCTAAGTATTTACACAATGAGTAGCTTTACCTATATCCTAATTGAAATCTACGAACTCTATCCAACGAATTCTATCATTTTAGTACAGTTTTGAAAGAACTTTGAGAAACTTGGATGTTCTTATAAAGAAAGAAGAAAGAAGGATAAGTAATAAAAGTTTTAATTACTTAATAAAGCCCGACCGAAAGTAGTGACCGAGAAAACAACTAGATAGATTCTCATTAAATTATGGCGAAGATTTGCCGTAATAAAGTATACCATACCACCTTCCTCCCTTTCGGCCCCACACAAAGGTACATTTTGTACGTGACTGTATTTTTCAAATGTTTTCTTCGACAGCTGTCTTTGACTAAGACATTGTCTGACCAGTTTCGACTTTCACTTGTTATTCTCAAGATTTCAAACAACAGATAGGTTCTCTAACAACATACAAAAGAGACTTAAGTACGTAATTTTTAGTCAATCGTGTCCAATTTTTGACATAACCACGTTCAAATGTTTACTGTGAGATTGACAGGAAAGGAGGTTGGTTTTATTTAAATGTCAATGTGTAGGTAAGCTTATTATTACGCTTGTTATAACGTTGCTATTGTTATTTCGCACAAGGAACGTTCAACCCACAAAATCTCAAAAATCGTCTTGACTTCTGTTTTTGACATTCTATTAGTATGGAAATGTAATGTATTCTGTGTTTTATTATCAATATCATCATTCTGCCCTATCCCAACCGTATACGTATACGCCTTTCATTATCTTTGATCAGCCGGCATATCAATATGTATTTTACTTCTTTTACTAATTAGGCAATAATAAATTGGTAAGTGAATATAATAGATAAATTCAAGAATAAATCCAACAAATTAGACGAATCTGAATATGATGAGACTGATACAAATTAAAATTTGTTAGTAATTGTTTTGTGATATTTAAAATAAAAAGTATACTTACTCAACGATAAATATACTTTAATCCAAATATGATTCGTGAAAATCTTCTCATCACTTTGCAAAATTCCATAAACAACGACGTGCTAAGTCGCAACAGTAGAATTTTAATTAAAATACCTCCTTTCGATTGCAATTTAACAGACTACCTTAATGATAATGAGTCACATCACAAATAATGAACTGTTTTAATCCACTGGGTACGTAACATTACAATTTAAAATGTAATTAAGACTTTATGCAACCGTTTTATAACGACTTAACCTTGGCGGTTAGCGTCACAATACCAACCATGTCAGTTTAACCATACCGTGGTATAATAATTGCGCGGCTTGGCTTGCGACAGTCACGTGGTGTGATGGTTTGATAACGAATTTAGAAAATTTCAGGATTCTCGGAGGGAAAGTGAAATAGCAATGTTTTCGGTTTTTTGTATTTTTTTTTCAGTTTCTCCGATTTGTGTTTGGTTGGCACATTTTTTTTTACAAGTAGTAGAAGGAGGCAATCGAGCAGGCGGGCCACCTAGGTAATCACCGCCGCCCATGGACACCCGCAAAACCAGAGGAATCGCAGACGCGTTGCCGGCCTTTAAGGAAGGAATAGGGTTAAGGAAGGAATAGGGTTAAGGAAGAAATAGGAATTGTGAGGAGGGGGAGGGGGGGGGGGGAGACGGGCCCCCGTAACCCTCACTGGCCGGACGAAACACAACAGCACCAAGTGCCGTTATTTCACGCCGGATATTCGTGAGAGGGTGGTATTACGCCGGGCGAACATTCTACATATTCTCGTTTGTGTTGACGTGATCGAATGCTTAATAAAAATCGCAAAGTGTGTATGTCAGGATAGTAGCATTCGTAGCATTCGTAGCAAATGAAAGCTGTAGTCTCTGCGGGAAACGGGCGTCATGTACAGTCAAGAATAAAAATATGTTAACAATTGTAACTCTTAATACAATGGAATAAGATTCAAAGTGTTTACATACCTATTTGTACTCGTAATTCTAGGTACAATAGTTACCCATGTAACCATAGCAGTGTCGCGTGGCGGTAAAGGAATACTACTAACCCATATCTTCCCTATAGTGTCGTAAAAGGCGACTAACGGACTAAAGACTGCAAATACATCCAACAGCATAGAGCGGCGATGGGCTCAACACCTGCCACGCTGAGCACATGTGTAGTCGATATTTGGTGAAAAGTGGACTATGGTAGAGGACTGCTTTTGCGGTCCTCATTGCCTGGTCTCTGACTAACCCTTATTATGGGTAGTTGCCAAGGCAGATTACAATACCGAAAGCATTGTGTGATTTAATAGTTTGATTCCAACATCTAAGTATACAGTCCACTCTTTAAATTATTACCGTGGTTGTTGGCAGGGACGCAGTGACGGCAAAGAAAAACTTCGAAGTCGTCTGAACAAATGCTTTTATTAAAAGTGATTGTCGGTCCGTTGGAACAACGGTTTTATAATGAAAAGTCGTTTGAGAACTAATAAAATAGTGATGTTACACAAAGTAATCGTATGGTATAATCAATAGATACAATTGAATAGAGTATTTTCGTATATTCCAACAGTGGTACTTGGTTGCCACATTTTCTGGTAACCCTTTTACGAACATACATACATATAATCATAGTCATGATTATATGTATGTATGTACGTAAATGCCGCACTTAGCACATAGCTTAGACACAGCCATAATAATTGGAAACGAAACAATCGGTTACGATTTACCTGCTGACATGATTCCGTCAAGGCCGAGGTCAAACGTCAAGTGGTCAGCATTCGAAGTTTCGGACAATACAATGCCAAGAATAAATTAGTATCGGTATTGTTTTTGGTTAATTGATTTTTAAAGCATTTTTGTTAGCGACATCTCGTCTGTCTTACTGTCTGTCAGTTGTTTGAGTCAACGAGTGTTACTAGTAGTTAGAACGTTGTTATCCCGGAGGTATTATGTTACAAATTCCATGTTAACGGAATTGAGGTATTTAAGTGCTTTTGGACCACGATATTTGCGAGATGCTGTGTGCCTCTGATGGAAATCGCTTTTATGCAATGTAACTGCTTTAAAGTAGAGTTGGGCCGAATGTTGAACCGAATACGAACTTCGGCCGAACATTCGGTAAAAAATCAAAATTCGGCCGAAATTCGACCGAATCTGACCGGTCATTAGCAATACGTTATCCACGCAACAATTACGTTATTGTTTACATTATTATCTACGTGATTTTAAGTGAATTGACGAGGTAAAGTAATAGATATATTTTTTTCTTGCAAATACAATAAGTGTAAGAAAAGATCAAGTGTTATTTCAATATTTTCTTTTACCGAAAGTTTGGCATTTAAGCGGAATGTCGGCCGAATGCTGAAGTTCGGTTCAAGCTGCCGAAATTCGGTTAATCCGAATGTGAAACGAATTTCGGCCCATCCTTACTTTAAAGTCTACTTTTCTTACTTTTTTTTTAAAAGTGATTATAGTTTTTATATTCTTATGTAATCTTAGTAACAATAAACTTAAGAACCGATAGCTTAATTGACATTCATACGAACTCTATAACCATGGAGCCAAAACTTAATAGCTACATAAGTTTCCTAAACTGCCAAAACTAAAAATTAACATTCAAAATATTGTTTTCATTAAAATTAAGTAGTTGCTTGTCATTCGGTCTACAGTACAAATAAACACGCATGTCCTCTGCATACCTTTGAACTGACATCGGACAGATTAACAATACCACGTGCTATACAAAAGATGACAATGTGCAGTGGAGTGATCGTCTAACCAAACTATTGTGTGCGTTACAAATGAGGAATCTGTTGACAGACTGGTTACCCGCTTATTTTAATTTGTTTAAACCAGTTGTTTATAGCTGGTAGTAGTAGTCCGCGGAGCCATCCTTATAAAGAAGGACTCAGAAGTATTCAGAAGGATTCAGAAGTTAGAAAAGAATATGAAATTACAAAAATCAAAAATTAATTTATTAAAATTTGTGGGTTTTGAACAACTTTGTGCGTGTTTATCTATAGATAGAACCCTTTAGGACCTAAATGTGCATAAATAACTTAAAGTTTAGGTATTTATTTACATTTGGTTACCTACTGTATATTATCAGCTCTAAGCCAACTGGGTGGTCCATGGCAACACAGATTTTTTGTCAAATGGTACAAAAAGTTAAGTACATGACAAAAAGTTTAAGAACCACTGGTTTAAACACTAGCTAACACACATGTCTTTACATGGACAACAGCACAAGGGAAGATTGGGCCCAATGTGGGTTGGTGTTTTCATAATCATACATACAGTGCGTTTTATCAAAGTTCCTATGCCGTCATGTTGGCATTCCTGTATTGTTCTTCAGCAGGAATAGGAACGGCATAGGAACTTTTGATGAAATGCACTAAGTATACATATAATCACGACTATTATCCCCGAAGGGTTAGTCAGAGACTAGGCAATGAAGACATCAAAAGCAGCCTTACTCCACTTTTCACCTCTCAGCGTGACCGGTGGTGACCCCATCGTCGCTTTATGCTGTTGGATGTATGTGCAGCAGTCTTTAGTCCATTAGTCGCCTTTTACGACACCCAAGGGAAAAGAGGGGGTGGTAGTATTCTTTCACCGCCACGTGACATGGTTTCATCATCATCACCAACATAATTTCCAGCCTTTTTCAACCCACTGCTGAGTATAAACCTATCTCTATTTATGCCATTCGCCTCGGTCTTGTGCTATCCTGTTCCACGTGCAACTTACTGGAAACCGGGTTGGAGGGTTAGAATAGAATAGAACATTAAATAAAACATGAAAAAGACTTGCCTCAGCTGGGAGTTATACCAACGACCATTCGCATGCATGGCGACTACTCTTCAGACTGAGCTACAGTTTAATCTGTTTTGTTTGACAATAATATTTTTTTCATAATTTACTCTCACCGACCAATTATTAAAAATATTAAAAAAATAATATCAAAAAAAAAAATTTTACTTAAGTATATTTAAGCGTTAATAAAACGCTAAAATATAAAACATTAATCTATAAACGCAGCTTCATCTTAACCAAATGTTCAAATATTTGTAAAAATATTTCTTTCGGATCTCAGAGGTGAAAACTTCTAAGATTTGATGAAGCAATGTTGACCAAAAAACATAAGCATCAAGCACTGACAAATTTCGACGGTTGAAAGCCAGACCTCGGTAGCCAAGTGGTTAAGGCAGCCGCCCGGAATGCGGAAGGTGCGTGGTTCGATTCCCGACTGAGGTTGTCGTCTTTTTTCAGTGTTTAAAATTTTACTTAAGTATATTTAAGCGTTAATAAAACGCTAAAATATAAAACATTAATCTATAAACGCAGCTTCATCTTAACCAAATGTTCAAATATTTGTAAAAATATTTCTTTCGGATCTCAGAGGTGAAAACTTCTAAGATTTGATGAAGCAATGTTGACCAAAAAACATAAGCATCAAGCACTGACAAATTTCGACGGTTGAAAGCCAGACCTCGGTAGCCAAGTGGCTAAGGCAGCCGCCCGGAATGCGGAAGGTGCGTGGTTCGATTCCCGTCTGAGGTTGTCGTCTTTTTTCAGTGTTTAAAATTTTACTTAAGTATATTTAAGCGTTAATAAAACGTTAAAATATAAAACATTAATCTATAAACGCAGCTTCATCTTAACCAAATGTTCAAATATTTGTAAAAATATTTCTTTCGGATCTCAGAGGTGAAAACTTCTAAGATTTGATGAAGCAATGTTGACCAAAAAACATAAGCATCAAGCACTGACAAATTTCGACGGTTGAAAGCCAGACCTCGGTAGCCAAGTGGTTAAGGCAGCCGCCCGGAATGCGGAAGGTGCGTGGTTCGATTCCCGTCTGAGGTTGTCGTCTTTTTTCAGTGTTTAAAATTTTACTTAAGTATATTTAAGCGTTAATAAAACGCTAAAATATAAAACATTAACATTATTTTTTTTTACACTTTCTTTATTTTTTTTTGTTTTGCCATATCGTCAGTTTATCCATTATCTTTTATTTCGCTTGTTTTGGTTCATGTTTGTTTTCTATAAATAACAATACCTAACACTTCAAAATTGACGAAACGACTCTGTCGAATAGCATACTAAGCTAAACAAGCACTTTTTTACTACTGTCCCACAAATAACTTCGTGCTTCGTATTAGTCAATTGACTTACGTATTTGTAAGTTAAATCCACTTAGTAAATATACAAAAGAGACTTTTAACATTTAGGTCGTAAGGTGCATTTTCTTTTGTTATATCAGGTTCACAGTCGCAACCACCGTGATCCTTTAGTCCGATGACATCACTAATCCACTAACCGCAGAGTCTTGACGTGACCGAGCCGTAATGACTTCACTGACCATTGTTGTATTAAGTTTGTTTATTTGCAGCATTGCTTTACTGGTTTGCTGTAATGTCACGAATCGTCGGTGACATGACAAACTAATGGAAGATGAATACTTTAACATAGAAGAATGCTTTGAAGAACAATAAGGCAGTTGCACAGATGCACTTAGCGTATTATACTTATTAGATAGTGCACAATTAAATAAAAAAATTTTTTGGCTTTATTTCTACTCGTGCAGATTTTAAAAGGTAAGTACTACGATAACTATGCAGATTAAAAAAAATGTTATGGTAACATAATTTACGTAATCTTACTTGCACTAGAGCTATAGAAACCTTGATCATAACATACCTTATCTTTACAACAGCAAACGATATAAACAACTTCTTATTATCGAGTTTATTCATGAATTTCTTTGATAACACATAAGAATTTAAAGGTGAAGTTGTGGCGCGAGATTGCGACCTTGTGGCACTCCGTGACCAATCGTGTCCGTACATCGTGAAGCAAAAACTGGAATTCCTCCAATACACGTAGCTCGAATGATGACACAGATGTATAACTTAGATGTTTTCAAGTAAAATGTTGCATGCTGCAAGTGATTGCCAGTCAATTTGTGTGTAACTCAGCCGAACGCCTTGGATAAGTTCGTGATTATGTTATATTACAATTCGTTTGCAGACGTTCATTTGTATAGTCTTGAGCGATTTCTATGCTAATATTCAAGGTTATAGTTCAATTTCAATTTACATTTGTTTTCCATAATAGTGAAGAATGTATTTGCTTAACGTTGAATTGAGATGTTACTTTGGTATTGTACATTTTCTTTTATGACCAATGCGTAACTAAAATCTTTATAATCGGTTGTTACTAAAGTTATAATAGATTCTAGTTAATAAAATTAGATGAGGCATCTTCCAAATATTTATAACGCCGCGCACAATGATAACTTATCTCATTAAAAATTCCATTTAACAATGACGACATTCTTCGAGTTGTAGTGCGTGTTTTCAACATCATAGATTTTTCTGAGAATTGTATTTAAATTGAGTATTTATAACATCCGCCCGGAGCGGGTTAATAGCTTAAGGTGTCTGTATAGTAATCACAGATGCATTTCAAGATCTCTTTAAGTAAGTATATTAAACATAATCCCTGCTCATGTTTTCTTTATTACAACATCGATTCGTACATTTATTGCTACACTAAATATTTCATACATTCTAGTTCAATTTCTAATAATTAGTAAAACTTATTAGTTATTTGTATTAAGTAGTAATTTAGTATTTGTGTATTTTACATGGTAATAGTTAGATAATAAGTAACTACACTGTAGAATTCGCATCGCACGAATATCCTCTAATGAAATGATATAGCTGTTAGTTTGTAAATAAATTAACGTCAGTACACTCTCGTAGCAACTATAATAAAATGGGTGTGCCTTTCACAAATATTTTTTTAAACTTCTTCTAGACAAGCCGACAAGGAAACGCGCCGCGCCGTTATCCAACGTTGCATATCGATACAGAAACACCCAATAATACCAAGTACCTAGTAGAACGCCAAAATTACAGGAATCGCAATAATAACGCCACTACCGGAATCCGATTTGGCACACTTTCTCTGCTTATGCATGCGATGTTGCAGAATAGCAAGCAACGCTACCACTTTTGTTATGACAAACAATATGCCTCGGACTATGTAAACAATTGGCTGCAAGAGATTCTAGACGCACATTCAAATTCCAAACATGGCTTGTTGAAAGTTTGACTGAGTATCCGATCGGTAACATGAGACGGCAGAGACGGTGTGGTTCAAGACGTATTGAACACGAAAAATGCTAAAAGAATTTTGCGGAAAAGTTAAATCTTCTGGACATAAATGCCGTATATTACACTGAAACGGTATGGCGAAGGTTCATACAGACAAAGCCGCGGGCGGTTTGCTAGTATTGAATATAAGCAAAGCATTCCTAAGCTTGTTCTTTCTTTTAATAGTGTAATTGTTTGATGATTGCAGAGATAGGTGTAATCTATAATAAAAATCAAAATTATTTATATTATCTCTTTTTTTCTAGATAATTGAAAGTAGCTTTAGAATGTTATTTTTTGATTGTATTTATTTTATTAAGTACAGGATTAGGGCTAGCGCTTGCCTCTTAGGGCGGGTCTCCTGCGACACTGTTTTGTGTTTTCTAGCACCTAACATCAAACATCTAACAAATATGGGCGTGGCCTACGTACATATTTTGACATATTTTGATAGATGTTTGATGTTAGGTGTTAGAAAACACAAAACAGTGTCGCAGGAGACCCGCCTTTACACTCTAGCACATAACACTAATAATAGTAAAGATTTTCTAAAATATCTCAAGTTTGTTTTTCTTCAAACAAATCTTTATCCTCCAGTGTCGATCTTCAATAGTTACTTCCACGCAAAAAAATAGTCTCAGATGTTCCATTGTTCGAATGATTAAATACAAAAAATATTCCCATTGATCCAAAGCAGTCTTTGTGTTGATTCAAGGTTGTACTGATAATGTGTCAAACTAGGCAGGAAGTCATGTTTAGAGCCTTTTTAGTTGTGACCTTTATTAATTTTGTATTGTTTGATAGTCTGTTATCGCAATTATTTTTATAATACAACATAAATTCATTATATTCAATTCGGCTTCCCGTAATTGGGTAGTTTTTTAATAGGCTCATTCATTGTTTTGCAGTATGAATGTATGCATTTTACTGTATTTCCTGTGAAAATATTATGAGTTTGCGAAACGAACGGAATGTGGTGGTTTACGAAATGTTAGAACCTATAATGTAGCTTTGAAAATGTTTATTATAAAATGAATCATTTATTATTATCTAATAACCTTATTTTTAATTACAGGGGTCACTTAGTATTAGCACGTAGGGCAGATAATAGGGGGTGCGTATCATTTTATATAATGACAAATGAACTAATTTCAAAGAACATAACGTTCATTAGATATAATTTTTACTTGTTCTAAATACACTTCCTATAACAACAGTACGTATATTATTCATTTGATATAATACTCATATTCTCTAACAACTTATTCTATAAAACTATATTGGTAGAATAATCATATTCTATAACTTCATTTGATATAATTTTTGCTGATAATAAAAATAACATTTTAACCCTAAATTGATTTCAAATATTGTCTTAAAAAGTTAATACGTTGTGTTTTCGTTATGGTTGTGTTAAAAAAGTCAGTGACAGAAACGAATCGCGGCAAAACCGACTCCACGTAGACTTGTCTGCTCTACGCTAGAGTGTAATTTAGACCCGCCTTGACAGAAAACATGCCTGCTGCATGATGCATGCCTGCTGCATGATGCATGCCTGCTTGCATGCTGCATGCCGGCTTGCATGCTGCATGCATACCTGCATGCTCCACGTCTGCCTGCATGCTGCATGCCTGCTTGCATGCTGCATGCCTGCTGGCATGCTGCATGCTTGCTTGCATGCTGCTTGCTTATTACATGAGTAATGTTTTATATCATTTATTATTATATCAAATGTACATTATATCAAAAGTACATTATATCAAATAAAATATAGAATCTAAAATTATATTAAATGTTTATTATATTAAGTTAGTTGTTATATCAAATGAAATTATATGAAATGAAATTATATTATCTGAACGTTAGACCATAAGTATTTATAACAAACATTACACACCCGATAATAGGTACTTAACTTATTTTATTACATTCAATATTACATTGGAACAAGTTTAAAATATTGATGGGGTTAGCTAAAATAAGAAATACGATACTGCGTTCCAAGACACAAATCACCGATGTGACTCGGAAAGCCGCCATGCTTAAGTGGGATTGGGCAGGACATGTTTGCCGCATGCCTGACGAGTTGTGGGCAACGTGGAGTTAAACGGCAGCGAGGCCGATCTAGACGCAGGTGGAGGGACGAGCTTGATGCCTATGCAAGGGAATGGCCAGCACAAGCAACAGATCGCGAAAAGTGTAAAAGAGGGGAGGGAGGCCTTTGCCCAGCAGTGGGCAAATATAGGCTCATAATAATAATAATAGCTAAAATATACGAACTATATTATATTCTTCATTTAATTAATACCGCGATCTGTGAGATTTTGTTAAACATATTACATGAATTTGGGAGAAGTATAATATGACGAACACATTATAATGAAGATGTTGATGATATTAAATTGTCACTTTATACGAAACCCCAGTGTCCAGTTGCCATTATTTTTGATGTTCTCAGACATAATTTATTTCAACAATGAATGTAATAAATGACGCTTTATATGCAATTCGAGTAATAAAACGTAAGTAAACATGTATGTACCAAGTCTGTGGAGTTGCCACATAAAACCTTGACATGAGATGCTGTCTTATAATACTTAACATTTAGGGTTGCCAGCGTTGACATAAATAAGTTGTCTTAGAGAAATATCCTAAATATTCGTAGACAGAGAATCCCTGTCTACGTAAATATCTAATATTACGTACAGCACTGTTATCAGTCTAAATTTTAAAAGATCTTGGCGTTTAATAAAAATCAGTTTTCAAGAAAACATCAGGTGTTAATTAGTGAAAAACTGCAATGTTGTTACATTTTTAAACTACTTAATTGTCAAGATTTTAATTTTGATGCTTAGTGGCTATACATAGATTTCAAGTTTTAATTACTTGCCAGAGTGTCCACGTAGGTAACACCACGTCCATTTAATTAAATAAGATCGCTACACACGAACCTTGTGCCAAGGACGACATAAAATTTGTATACGCCTGTACACAATATTAAATAAATGTTTTTGTAACTTCTTACTACTTAATACATACATTACATAATATACATAATATATTGAAAGCAACTCTGTAAAAATAAAACGGGAATGTTATAAAAATTACATTGACATAATTTCGCTTAAATTCTTAGATTAGTTTTCGTATAACTTCTGTTTTTGCTGGTGACAACCCTACGTATATCATCGTTACATAGATAATAAATTATGTCAAGCGTGAGACAGGTGCGTGTGATTGGAATTAATTTGTGAGGAGCGCAGACTATTTTGATGACTACATAAACGGCTGAGAAGGCTTTAAACCGTTCTGTGGTTTAGTTGTACTAGGATCTCAGAGCCAGGGCCTCACTTTCTAAGCGCAGCCAAAACTTCGTTTGTCTGTAATTCGTTGCGCGCGCGCTGCTGTTTTCTTACTAGTGATACACACTCTCACAGCAGTGTACAACGAAATACGAGCCAACGAAGTTTTGGATGTGCCTAAAGAGTAAGGCTATTGTGGTTTAGTGGTAATAGAACCTTAAGAGGGCACCGCGCGGAGCCGCGCGATCGCATAAACTGACTTATGTCTCATAATGAACCTCAAAGCAAAATCAATCATATTAATATTTAAAATTAGAACAATTCTGCTTTGAAGTTTCAGACCTAGTAATTTGATTAAAGCAATGTTTTTATTCTGCGAAATGTACAAAACCATCACGCATCATCATCATCATCAGCCTATAAACGTCCCACTGCTGGGCACAGGCCTCCCACGTGGACCATAGCACGTGGGGATATTGGGCCATAGCCCACCACGCTGGCCCAATGCGGGTTGGTGGGTTTTAACGGCTGCCATCTTACGACAGCAACCGGGACCAACGGCTTAGCGTGCCTTCCGAAGCACGGAAACCATCACGCGCTTGTGTTAATAATTAAAATTTACTTTTTTAAGATGGGGGCGACCTGCGGAGTATCAATACAAATATTTTCATGTAAGAATTATTGTTCCATGCGTAAAATTAAGAAAGTCGTCGAAGAAAAATGTTTTTAGGAGTCATTAGATTTATGTATTGTTTGTTATTGTTTAAACAATTTGTTTTGTGCAATAATCAGGCTAACTTACGTAAGTTCTTTTAATGTATTTAACTAATTCAGCGCATAGTACAAGTGACTTAAAAATACGTAAATTTTCACAATTTCATGCAGGATCCCCTTAAATACAAAATCCTTTAAGCAACTTTCTCAATGTCTACAGTCAAAAAATGGCCATTTTTATTTTAATAATTTAATTTTTAACAGAATAATTCTTTACATTTGATCTACATATTCCAGGTTCCCGGGAACCCGGTCGAGTCAAATTATAATACTGCTTTTCTAAATTGATTTCGGGTCTGGGTATTTTCTATGTTTTTTATGTTTGTCCGTCATCTAGTTTCGACAAATTCAAAAAGAAGTTTAACTTGGGCTACATAATTGGAGTCAGCGTAGACAAAACAACCTTTAAAAAATACAATAAAGTTATTTTATTGTCATAATTGGGAGTTAAAAATTAGAGATGTGACGAATGTGGTTTGAACCGAATACGAACTTCGGCCGAATATTCGGAAAAAAAATAAAAATTCGGCCGAAGTTCGGTTCTTTTCACAGCACTTTCTCTATTACAACTACAACGTTCTAACTAGTTTACGCGCTACCTTCAATTCTTGGTATTGCATCCCGCCCGCAACCCAGCCGCAACCCGCGAGTAATCCCCTCGTCTCGCGTCCAGGCTCGCCCGCCGGTCATTAGCAAATACGTTATCCACGCGACAATTGCGTTAATGTTTACATTTTTATCTATGTGATATTTAGTGAATTGACGTGGTAGAGTAATAGATATATTTTTGAGTTGCAAATAGAATGAGTGTAAAATAAGATCTCGACGTGATACCTCTCAGCCCCCGAGCGGTCGCATGAGACCGCACCTACAAAGGACACACTTGAATTTGTACCGTGTTTTTATAGACTTACAGACTACTTTAGTATGAACAAGGTTAATTATTTCGGTTCTGTGGTACATTTTATGCATCGTGATCGCAAAATATCGCATAGTCTATGCTCGATTCTGTCAAATTCGACGTTGACAGTTGCGTCAATTTCTGTGTCTGAAAATTTCCAAGACGTAGTGGTTAAGTGAATTAACGAGGTAAAGTAATAGATATATTTTCGTGTAGCAAATACAATGAGTGTAAGAAAAGATTAAGTGTTTTTTCAATATTTTCTTGTACCGAAAGTTCGGCATTTAAACCGAATGTCGGCCGAATGCCGAAGTTCGGTTCAAGCTGCCGAAATTCGGTTAAACCGAATGTGAAATTTATCCCATCCCTATTAAAAATTAATAGTAGGTACTTAACCAAATTACAGCAATTAATCATACCGGTTGCATACAACGCTTTCACTAGTATAATAACAACATCAATTACAAGCGAGTTTATTCAAAGTAAATTCGTTTTTAAAATTATAATTCGACGCTTTTTTATTATAATTTTATTCAACTTTTCAGGCAGCTGAGCTAATTCTGATACATACATAATTTAACAAAGCAGACAGCTTAATTGTATTGTTAAAAGACTGTCAATGGAAAAAAAATTGTTAAACTTCATAGCAGAGCGATGTATTTTGTTACCTTTTAAAGATATTTTATGTTATAGAAAGACAGTTGTAAAAGTCTAAGAATGTTTTAGACTCTGTCTAAGTTTACTGATTTCTTCTAAAGAAATTAATAAACGATTGAAAAATACTTGATTGCACTATAAAACACAAAACAAAGAAAACAGTATGACAAAAGACGGCCTTAATGATAGGGTAGCACTTTCTGCCAGGCAACCTTTGGGCAAGAGAAACCATTTAGTTGATAGAATTAATCACGGACTGGTGCACAGCACGTATTAAGGAGGAATATAATTAAAAAATAAAATATAAATTTAACAAATATATATTTTATTTTTTAATTATAATTAATATGTATTGTTTATTATTAATTATAATTTAATTATAATTAATAATAATTAGAAAATTAGATAGAAATAGACTAAATTTAATAAATATGGAGAGTCCAGCCTGAACAAGTACTCTTGAGTTTGTCGATTAAAAGAGATCTCTCTGGCAGTGAGTTCCACAAGTGGATAGCATGCACAGTGTAAGACTTGGCTAACTTGGCGAAGTCAGTGGAATGAGGAGGAACATCAAGGGACAGGCAGCTAGAGGAACGAACGTCACGGACAAGACTAGAAGAGCCAAAGACAAAATGAGTTTTTAGATAGCGAGATGAATGTGGATGAAACATGACGGAGTAGAGGAGGGACAACGCGTGGCACTCTTGTCTTCGTGAGATAGATAGCCAGTGAAGTTAGGTACGGTAGCACAGAATAACTAATATGGTCGTATTTAAACATAACTAAATTTCAAAACATTTTCAGGATTTTCCTTTTTATAAATATCATCATGATCTTAAAACTAAAACAAACTATAAACCTGAGACTCAAGTTTAGACTGTTGCTCAGTCCCCACATGCAGAAATAGAACAAGGGGAGATCGGGTCATAGCCCACCAGGCTAGCCAAATGCGGACGTCTCTATCTTGCCATACGACGCATGAAGGAGCAAGCAGTATTTTACTACGGTCACCCATCATTTTGCATCCAGTTGCTTAACTTAACAACCAGCAAGATCGTAAACAGAACGCGATAGATGCTGCCATCGAGTTCCTTCCATTGTTTATTTAACCAGATTGTTACATAAAAGTGTTGTAGGGGCCTCTTTTTAAATTTAAAGATAAATCCATGCTAGAAGACTCCACAGCTTCAAAAACACACAGGCTCTATTCTTTACAAGAACAGCAATCACTCGATGCAATATGACAGCGCCTTCTATAAAACCTCTGTGTGGAACTAATTGACAGTCTTCCCCATTGATCACGGTGATTGCTATGAGGTACAATCTATAAAATCAAAACAATGTTAATGATAATGTAAACCTACTCCTTACTATAATTATCATTCATTAATGTTAAGGTCACGCCATTGATTCTTAGCTCTTATTGCGTAAGCGATTTGATTGAATGTTGCTTATCGCGCAACATCTAAGCGTGGGAAAATGTTAAACTTGAAACAAGGAGTATGAATTAAAGTTTCTTTTTTTAAAAGCTCGCTTCCATTAATATTTCTAAAAACGTTACCCACGCATTACGAACAAAACGAAAATTCAAACGAGTTCGAATCTCGAAAGCCGTCAACAATGTTACCACAACAAAAACAAAGGGCTGCCTAATTGTTTCGGGAATGCGGGGGTAAAAAAGAAATACACCTTGGTATTCGAAGGACGATGATGTCACGACCCAATACAGGTACTTCAACTGTAGTTGGATTGGTTCGTAGTGGTAAGTGATGGTATAAACATTTATGTTGTGATTTAAGTACCTACGTACTTTTTTTTAAACCAGCACTTTTAATATTAAGGTAGTATATGTTTACTACGGATCAGTGTAACGGGAATAATGGCACAACAACGTCTCAGTAAAGAAAGACCGTTTCTTAGAAGTATTTTTTTTAAATTCCTATATTAGAGTATGTATGACAAGTAAGGATGACTCAATCAAAAATCATCAAAATCAAAATTTCTTTATTCAGTAAGCTTAAAATAAGCATTTTGAATCGTCTAAATTTAATTTTACTTCTATGGATGGATGGATAGGCATAGGAACCCACCCACCCACTTTACCCATTCAGGACGTCTTTTAGCTGTGGAGAAGAACGGGCGCAAGAAACTCCATGAGACTTTCATTCTCCACTCAGACTTTCATTTAAGTCTTCAGGATCTTTATTTAGGGCCGATTTTTCAATCCTAGGATAAAACTTATTCATTTGGTAAAGTATTAGGCGATCAATCTAAAATGTTAAATAAAAATAGCTCGCACACGACCGATTGACTTTTTACTGACTCAACGCACATTATACGCCGTCGAATGTCTGATGAATGAATTTTCCTACATTCGGATCGAATCGGTCGCTTCGCTACTCTCTACGGCGCGGCCGTCACCCAGTCACAAGCCAACCGGCCATTCCGCCGCAGCGCGACTACAAACAAGCAGTTATGTGGGTCACCCGAAGAATGCCGCCTGGCCGGCCGCTCCCACCTGACTGACGGAGGAGGCTCACCGGCTATCCGCGGGTTAATGCGAGAATTACAATATCTCTCATACCGTGTAGTGTGTATAAGAGTAAAAGGGCTACCACACTGATGTAAACAAGCCTTTCCCACCAGGTCACCTTGGCGGGAGGCTCGTTTACAACTTGTTGTAAACGAGCTTCCACTTGGTTTTCCACAGTCCACAGTGTTGCCATTTTTAGCAGGATCCTGCTTTATTAGTATTTTTAAGAGTAAAATTTAGGCTACAGCAGGATGTTTAAGCATTATCGTAAAATGTAGCATATTTGACATATTTTGTTTTATTTGGGAATTTAAATAGCGCTATTGGCATCCCCTTACCTTATCCTTGATATACCTAAGTAGTAAAGGCAATTTAAATAAAATTTGATCAATTTGCTGAAAAAAACGCGATTAAATTTATATCATTATTAGCTAGATATGAGCTTTTAAAGATGTAAAAAATACCGCGCTGTACGTACTTACATTATTATATACGAACTTGGCTTTTCCAGTAACCACGTTGTATGTAGGTTGTAGGTTGAAGATAGCGGTTTGTGTGTAATGGTGTTTAAGGCAGTGGCAACACAGCGGTTTTCAACGCGCGCCCGCAAACAAAGGTCGTGGAAAGGTCAACCGAAATGTCGTTGAAAACAACCTACCACACTGTGGTAAACGGCTGTTGTAAACGTCGGTTTACAACAGTGTGGTAGCCCCTTAAGTGAAGCAAAGGATGTGTCGGGATTGTAGTAAATGGAAACTGTGGTTTACCTACCCCTCTGGGAAGCAGGCGTGATGTTTGTATGTATGTATGTATGTATGTATGTGTAGTGTGTAGGTACTACAAATACAAATACTTTATTTGCTATTAAATAAGGCGGTTACAATCTGGATGTTATCAAGACATTATGTAAAGTAGCTTAAAACCTATTTAGTCTATATCATGACATGCCAATTAATGTAACATTTTCATTTATTACATTATAATATTACTAGCGGCCGCTCGCGGTTTCACCCGCGTGGTTCCCGTTCCCGTGGGAATATCGGGATAAAAAGTATTGTAGGTTTTATTCCAGATTATAAACTATCTGTATGCCGAATTTCATCCAAATCCATTCTGTAGTTTTTATGTGAAAGAGTAACAAACATCCATCCATACTTACAAACTTTCGCGTTTATAATATTAGTAGGATTATTATTATATTACATTTATTAACATTTTCATTTTCGTTCGTTAATTACTTACATAAGAAATTAGTGTTTATTAAATTAGAATACCTTATTTATTAATAAATAAATAAATAAAAACTAATAAATGCATCGACTTCATTAAAATTATATTAATATTCCCCTCATTTATAGGTTAAAAATTTATTAATAGAAAAGAATGCTTTTTTAGGTAGCCATCTACGCAATGATTTGTAGAATACCGGCAACATCCCATGTGGAAGACCTAATAAATTTGAGCCGTCTCAAAAGTTGCGTTTGGTTAACAATATTCTAACTATAAAATGTTTACTAGAAAAAAACAACCAGTCTCAGGAAAGCTCGAATGGGATTCGTTCGAACCATTGAGGTTCAAACCCATAACCTTTGCAGCGTAAATCAAACTACTAAGAATTTTTTTTTTTATAAAATTCAACTAGTCTTCTGGGGTCTCGGTAGCTAAGCAGTGAGAGCAGTGGACCGGCAATCCAAAGGTCATAGGTTCGAAATTCGAATCCCATTCGAGCTTTCCTGACTGAGACTGGTTGTTTTTTTCTAGTAAACATTTTATCCTATATCTTAGCATTGTGATGCAAAAATTTCAGTAATAAAAATATTCTAACTCTTTCTTCTGTTCTGTGATTCTTTATTTATAAATGTTGAACATGTTTTATAACGCTTTTTTAACCATTCCACTGATCATACTCAATGAATTAATTTGTATTGTGGTTGTGGGTAGTGCCGCCGCGTTTTAAGTTACTTACTCTCTGTATTTGCATATCAATTTTTGGTTAAATATGAGATGCTAAATGTATGTAAGAACTTGTTCCTACCATATTTACAGCAATAAAGAGCTATTCTATTATATTTAGAGCGCTTATCTCTCGCTCTCTCGACGGTACAACGGTAAGGGACGGGTATAACAGCGAAGCGGCGCGAATAATCGCGTTTTATATTTTAAAAAATTGATAGAAGTAATAAACAAAAAACCATCGGTTATAAAAACTCAAGTTATTTACGAGCTTCATTTTGGTAAATGACTCATAATATCAAATCACTTATTTTAAGAATAAAACCTGGAAAAGAAGATAAAATGACACAAAAATATGTAACTTTGTGAATTTATTCTATCGAGCCAACTTTATCAAATTGTGTTTCCATCGGGTGTATTTTACAGAATAAAGCCTCAACAATATTTCATAATTTTCGCAGATTATAATTTTACTGTTTACTACTTCAAAAAGTAATTCTAAGAACGTGTTATTTTAATTTTTCACTAACACCTACCAGTTCGACCGAATTGACTGATTCTTTGTCTGTATGGATCAGCACAAAGCGTACCTATACTTACATTATTATGAAAAAATATTGTAAATTTTTCACGGTGTTTACGCGTACGAATTCGCGGGTGGGCCGCTACTTAGAAACATTTATCTACAACAGAAAGGAAATTCGGCATACCAAAAAATATTACAAAAACAAAAAAATATTTTGCAAATTCATCATCGTGTCATATTATTTGAAACTAAGGTTGTAAAGTGATAATTAAAATGTAAGTAGCGACATACTGTATGCTATGTTGTTACAAAATCGCAGGAAATGTCTGAGATTCCGGCGTAAGCCAGTCACAAATATGGAGAAATCCACAAGCCGTAACAGATTTAGCGCGACCGATAAAATATTTATTTGGCAATTTGTACTTAATTACTAATGTTCGTAGCATTACTTTTAGCAAAAGAATATAGGTAAGAAAAGTATTAAATTAGCATAGTTTTTACATAATAAGTAGGACCTTTGTGACAGTTGAGCTGGCTGTTATAAAAGACAGTAATTTACACAAAAAAAAACATTTATTGTGATGATAAAGGTAAATGTAGGTTTGCGATTATTTAAAGAAATGCATTTCGCTTTCCCAGTAAAGCTAACTATGCTATGACACCAATTTCTACTAAAAGTGTTGCCGTGCAAAAAAAAAATTATTACTCACCCGTAAATGAGTAAAAAAAAATTTTTGTTAATTAGATGCATGCTTTACCAGATCCATCGAGATCCGTGAGAGATAATAAAATATAGAGAGATTGCTTTCAATATGAAGATATAGAAAGACATCTTTTGTCATTTAAGAAAATTCGAGTAGATACAGCTTAGGTTTGACATTAGCAATAGTTGTATTTCAAGGGCTGTTATCTTTTCGGAAAACTGTATAAACAAAGGTTCGCAAGCAAACAGGTTACTCATTCCCTACAAGATAAGATTGCGGAGCATTTAAATTAACACATAGCACAACAAACACTTTGCCGCGACGCGACTAGCTACTATTTGTCTTTGGCGTTAGCTTGTACAAGCTATCTGCATTGCTATCAGATAATTAGTGTGACCATGTTAGAAAATGTAGGTTTTGGTTACAAATAACAAAGATTTTGCGTCATTGTTAAAAAAAGTGGTACCTATGTGAAAAATTACGACATACCTACTTGTGAATGACCTACCTATCATGTCGTGTTGTAATGTTTTAATGCGACTCATAGTATACACTGATAGTGTATATTTTACTTAGATAAATAAATAATAAAAAATAAAAAGCACATTTGCAGTCGCTATTTGGTGAAAAGTGGACTATGATAAAGGACTGCTTTTGCGGTCCTCATTGCCTAGTCTCTGACTAACCCTTCGGGGATAACCGTCTGGATTATATGTATGCGTATGTATGTGTTGTGTTGTGTTAAATATAAGATAGCCAGCTCATCACTAGTCGAGGAATCCGATGAAGTCCGATGATCCATTCATCATCTTCCATCATCGGCTTTATCAACACCTGCAGTGCGAGCACGGATCTTTTATCGACCGATAAAGTGACATTAGACGTCGAAAAATTGACATCAGCAGTAGTTGAACTGTTAAATTTTATAGTCTAATGTCACTTTATCAGTCGATAAAAGATCCGTGCTCAGGGGGCTGACATCAAGTTAGATGAAGGCCAACCCGTACTAGATTTGTATTGTCTATAAATAAAATTACCAACGGTAACAGCAAAATAATGTTTCGTACCTACATAAATAAAATAGACAATGATTTGTAATTGATTTTTTATGCCCCCGGTTTATCACGAATACTCCTAGAGGATACAATTGAATTTCTATTATGTTTGGTTTTACGACAGCTGCAGTGCGAGCACGGATCTTTTATCGACCGACAAAGTGACATTAGACGTCGACAAATTGACGTCGGCCGTAATGAACTATTTATTTTTATTAATATATTTTTTATTTTTATGTCCTAGTAGTTGTTTTATGTTTTTATTATTGTAATGAAAAGTGCCCTTCTATGATAGGGAGGGCATTTTTCAATTCTAATTGACGCTGTAAAAGAAAGGGAGAAAAGAAATGCCCTTGCTGAGTTTCTTGCCGGTTCTTCTCAGTACAAGGCTCCCTCCCGCCGCATAGTTAGACTTATGAACCGAATGGCATATATGACATTCATAAGTGCTGTAATCTAAACATGGCCTAACCTGAATAAATGATATTGAATCTTGAATCTTGATAAAAGATCCGTGCTCAGAGGGCTGAGCTATTAGACAGCTTTGGCGTATCTACCGTTTTCTATACTTCATAATTAGCTGTCCACAGATGGGCTCAAGCCTTCCCACATGTCACTCGCACATTGGGATGTGGGCCATAACCCACCACGCTGGCCCAATGTGGGTTGGTGGGTTACCAATGTTACCATAATATCCTATCCTACTAATATTATGAACGCGAAAGTGTGTAAGTATGGATGGATGTTTGTTACTCTTTCACGTAAAAACTACTGAATGGATTTGGATGACATTCGGCATACAGATAGTTTATAACCTGCATTAACACATAGGATACTTTTTATCCCGATACTCCCACGGGAACGGGAACCACGCGGGTGATTCCGCGAGCGGCCGCTAGTATAGCATAAACCGGGACAAATGACTTGACGGTCCTTCCAAAGCACGGAGGAGCTCGGAATATCTCAATTCGGTCATCGTTCCAGTAACCCGTCATTATGAAAGTAGCTTAACTTGCAAGATCGCGACCCAAACGAGAGAACTTCGCGAAGTTTAAAACTTGACGTGTAGATACATTAATTTTATTATACAAAGTATACTCCTGGTATATTTAATCATGAATAAATAATTAACACCCATCGCAACACTTACCTTTACAGTTTAAGTACAAGTATTGCTTTGCTATTTTTTTCTATTATAAAACTAATTTTAACATAATCAAACAAGCGAAGCAATGTACTTCTACTTGAAAAATATTGCGATAGGTGTTGAAAGCCTCCGATCTGTTATTTATAGTTACTTCTATGTAAAATTATAATTATATTGTTGGTGGTAAATATAAACAACTGATACTTTTTAGTATAATTTCATTTACACTTTAGATATTTTGCCATACTTAGACATAATATTTGCTTATAAAAGCTAATGGTAAGTAGGTATATACTCGTAGATATGACATTGTAAGATTTGTTTTAGAAAGTATCTATGTATTTAGCGTATCTTTTACCAAGCCCTTTTTAATAGCTGCAGTCGTAATATTAGGAAACGTTTTATTCTACTCACCAGTAAACATCTCCCGTCTTTTAGTGCTATCAAATTATTGAATAAGGTTCTTTGCAAACGAGTAATACTTAATGCATTTTAAGCGGTCACACCGATGATCAATTGAACGCAACTGATTCCATTATCAGACATTACTTTGTGAGATAATCTTGATTTACGTATCTGCGTTTGATAAACGCATCGGAGAAATACGTACCTACCTAAACACCATCACTTTCTAGATTGTTTGAAAATACATACCTACTTAAGTACATACATATAATACGACTTTTATCCCCGAAGGATTAGTCAGAGACTAGGCCGACCGATGAGGACCGCAAAAGCAGTCCTCTACAATAGTCCACTTTTCACCAAATATCGACTGCACATGTATTCAGCATGACAGGACCCATCGCCGCTCTACGCTGTTGGATGTATGTGCAGTCTTTAGTCCGTTACTCGCCTTTTACGATTCCTAAGGAAAGACGGGTGGTAGGATATAGTATTCTTTCACCGCCGCGACACGTTTAATAATACCTTGTGAATTAAAAATGTTTTGAGGAAAGTGCACCTTTAATCGATCTTGACCGCTTTAGCCTTCACTTTACTGCCTTGACATTCAATTAATCGTCGTTAATGATTAAAATAATATGTCAAGTATTCCTTACGAGAATATAGTAGATACGTGATATTTGGTCCGAGGTAGATACACACGCATGGAGATCGACCTCTCAGAACAATAATAGTTATTGTTCTGAGATCGACCTACCCAAAACTGTCAAATTTTGTTCAATCGATATTGACACTTATAGCTTTAAATGACGAAATTTAAAATGTACTTACATATTGGTTGAATGCTCTAAGACTCACATATTTATTTATTTTTATTATTTGAAAGGAGAATGACCAAACCAGCCTATTAGATATCTATTGCGTCTTAATCATTCACATATCAAAAGTGTTCTCTTAAATTATAATGATTACTGTTAAAAAAGGTTTTAAAGGTCAAGTACTTATTAAATAAATGCTGAACTGAACTGATAGTCATACGATAACAGTTGTCATAACCTCAAAATACCCTTAAAGTCTTAAGCTAAAAATGAGCTATCTAAAGCTATCTAGCTTCAAACTTCCGCATGATATGTAATGTAAATTTTTCTTCATAATTCAGAGCATTGCTACTATTGATTACTATTTATTTTATTAAAGCGCTGTGTTACGCTAGCTAGCTAAAAAACTAGCCTAACTCCCATAGTAAAAAGGTCATTCTCCTTTGCACTCACAATGCTATATAGATATATAACCAGTCTCAGGAAAGCTTGAACGGGATTCGAACCCGTGACCTTTGGATTGTCGGTCCACTGCTCTAACCGCTAAGCTACCGAGACCCCAGAAGACTCGTGGAATTTTTTATAGTAGTTGATACGCTGCAAAAGCAAAAGCAGTGCTCTACCATAGTTCATTTATTCACTAAATAGCGACTGCACAGGTGGTGAGCCCATCGCCGCTCAATGCTTTCGGAAGTATGTGCAGTCTTTAGTCTGTTAGTCGCCTTTTACGAAACTCAAAGGAAGAGAGGGGGTGGAAGTATTCTTTCACCGCTCCGCGACACAGTTATGACTTTTTATATTATTATAATGAATTATAAAGTAATCAAACTACCGAAGTAATGTACAATTTTACACGCCACTCTTCTAAAGTATTCGCCTAGTCCCAACCAGGTTTAAGCGATGCCCAAAGACGATCAGCCACATAACTGTTCGCTCGGACCGGATCGCGTGAAATAGTACAACCTCCTTACATGGTAACTGGCCACAGACAAGCAGCGTTACCTTTTTATTTTTATTTACCTTATGGTGTTTAATCCTCAGGTTTAATCGCTTTTTAAAATGTTGAAATTCTGAGTCGTGTGGTACAAGCGGCTCAAAGAAAACTACCAACCACCATCTTCCCTTGGGTGTCGTGAAGGGCGACTCACGCCGGACTAAAGAAAGAAGGTGAAACTTGGACTAGCACAAGTAGTGTACGTGGGGCGCACTAAAAGTTTCCGGAATTAATAAGAAAAAAATAGTATTAAAGGTCAAAAATGAATTTATTGTTTCTCAAAATATTCTCCCTTTGCGTAAATGCACTTTTTCATTCGATTAAACCAATTTTGAAACCTTTTGTGCCACTCCTCCGTGGTGACCTCAGAAACGTGTTTTTCATAATCTTTTGTATGTATGCGGAATTCTGTTGTTCCAAAACTACTTTAAAATATCGCTGTTTACAATTTAAACCATCCATCACCCCATAAACATCCCACTGCTAGGCACAGGTCTACCCACACGGATAACAGCATAAGAGATAGGGAAATAACTAGGGTTACCATCGGTCCAGATTTTTCCGGACATTTCCGGATTTATTGACGAGTTTGTTTTTTTCCGGCTCTTTAATTTGTCCGGATTTTGGAATATGAGTAACAAAACTGCATATTAAGTAATATCAAATAAGTCTTTAATCCTTATTAACTTCTCTTAAATGATAATATTTGACATGCTTTATTTTAATTGTATTAACGTTGACTATGATTTTATTATAATTTGTTATTTATTTGTGTAATGTCTAATGTAATTTTGAATATTTGCACATTATATTATACGATAGAATATGCTGGTTAACATTATTTTAAGAACAATTTTTGTACCATATTTGAGCAAATAAATATTTGATTGATTGATTGATTAATTGATTCTCATTTATTTAAAAACAAAATATAAAAAGTGAGTAGTAATGTTTCCATTTTGTGACTAAAAAGTCCGGACTTTTATCGAAATGTCAGGCTTTTTGTCTGGATTTTTCAAATTAATAAATGGTAACCCTAGCCATAACCACAGTGTTAATGAATTAGTAACACTGTGCCATAAACAATACGGTGAATTTTAAGAACTGCTATCTTACGACAACAACCGGGACCAACTTGCCTTAACATGCCTTTCGTAACACGGAGGAGCTGGAGATGTTTTGCACAGCAGCAGCGATTTAGCAAAAACGAGTCCTTAGATGCTTTACATGGCGGTAGTAATCTACTACCCCCCTCTCTTCCCTTCGGTGTCGTAAAAGGCGACTAACGGACTAAAGACTGCACATACATCCAACAGCATATAAGGCGGCGATGGGCTCACCACCTGTCACGCTGAGCACATGTGCAGTCGCTAGTTGGTGAAAAGTGGGATTGGTAGAGACTGCTATTGCTGTCCTCATTGCCTAGTCTCTGACTGACAACCCTTCGGGGATAATAGTCGTGATTATGTTTGTATTAGTCCTTATAAGAGTTCAGCTGTAATACCAACCAGAAATAGAAATCAAATTGTTAGACTTCTAGTAGTCATTGTTACAGACAAGGGGAATTGTTACCAAAGAGCTCTTCAAGTGGCCGGACACAAACATCGAAAGGCACTAATGAAGCGATCGCGCCGATGTTTACAGAAGAAAGTCATTCGCTGTTCGCTAGTGAAACGGCAAACAGAAAACAGAAAGTGTCAAACAGCACGAAAGGCGCATCTCCGATTGCATTGAAGCTTCCTGGCTTTAGGAGCTACTTGCATGATGATGTTAAAGAACACTTCGTAGTAAATAAACAGCTGTTTCAGTTTAATTCAAATAAATTGATCACAAATCTGGACTATGTCTCCAAAAAAACGTAACACACTTTGCCTGCTACCTGAGAATTAAACCCTGGACTTCCGGTTAGTCTCTTGCCGCCGAGGCAGAACATTTTTTTTGGAGCTGTATTCTTAAGGCAAACAAAACGTAACAATTTAAAAAAAGAAGCAGTTTTATTTTAATAAAATATTGGCTCGGTACAGTTTGCACATTAGCCAACGTCAAAGTTACGGAAAACAAATTGAAGAATAAAATTGTCGTTATTTATCGAATTATCATTGCTTGCTAGACCAATATTCATTGACGATGACACAACACGTGGCGTTATTAATTCGTTATACACACGACGTAATAACTCTTTGCTGCAACATCTAGTAACGCTATACAAAGAAATATTGAAAAATATTTTTTGCACCAAAACGATGTGAATTCAATTGAATGCATTAATCGGTTAACCGTTCGAGCGATAAGCGTTAATTAATAATTCATTAGACACAAATTATTCCGAACGAGATTGAAATGTTATACGACGCTAAATTGGGATAATTGTAAGAAAGTGTTACGAGAGTCAACAGTGAAATATGAGAAGCGGATTTTAATTGGACATGAAACGCTTTATGCGTTACGTATACTTCTGCCAAATTCGATAAAGAATGCTTGTAAACAAACTACTGTCATTTCTTTGTGCAAATATGTAGTTTCACCTGGATTTTTACTGTTTTTTGAAAGAAAGACACCAATGTTAGCTGTTTTCTTGAGAAACTCTCTCAAGAAAAAGTTAAAATCCGATTGACGCTAGATTGGTATTTGCACAAAGAAATGTCAATAATTTTATAATAGTAAAGATGGCGGATATTATCACTAAGGAGATAAATTATAGCACACTCAGCAGAGAGGAAAAAGGAAACTTCAAGAAAAAAATTACAATCATACATTTTTACTAATTTACAGATACTTTTTGGCAGCACAGCGAAGCTGTTTAAAAGAGTTTAAAGTTTTCAAACGTAGTGATAAAAAGTGTACCTACTTACATAATAAAGAAAATAAAATTTAAATGGCAAAGGGCTAAGTAATGAGCATTGTGTAACAAATAAGTAATAAGCGTACTTAATGATGTATACATTTTATGTCTATGAGCGTATCTAGCTATGGCTCTTTTTGGATATCCAGCTGTATCATTGACATATACTTGGCATATTGGCATGACATGCTGTTTGAGTAGTGAGACATACTGCCGTACTCAGAGACGTCAATTAAGTTTTAATGACAATTAAATGTCTTTCCTTCTCTATTTAGCACTATACATACGAAAGTGACAGCAAGAGACTTAATTGTCATTAAAACTTAATTGACGTCTCTGAGTACGGCGGATAAACACTTTTATTTTATACTAGCGGCTGCTCGCGGTTTCACCCGCGTGGTTCCCGTTCCCGTGGGAATATCGGAATAAAAAGTATCCTATGTGTTAAACCAGGTTATAATCTATCTGTATGCCGAATTTCATCGAAATCCATTCAGTAGTTTTTACGTGAAAGAGTAACAAATATCCATCCATACTTACAAACTTTCGCGTTTATAATATTAGCAGGAAGTAGGAAGTAGGATGTTTCTTGCGAATAAATGATTGTGATTTTTATGATTTTTATTCTCAAAGTAATTCAAAGCGAAAAGTTGTTTAATTCGCTTCTATCTGTCATTAACACACGTACGGGTTTAGAAAGAGACCGAGCATAGATTGAAAATGTATGAAAATTATTGGAAAGCTTTTGCTGAAATGAAAGGCAGGTAGTTAATTATCTTGCACAAGTGCGTTCTTGACCGTTGCATATGAGAGAGTAGGTAGGTACTTTCACTAAAAAGATAAAATTTATATTTTGCCTTTAAGAAAAACATTGCTAGCTTCAAAACTTTCTTATGAAGAAACTTTAAATATTACATTGTAATTTTGATTAGGTATTGAGAAGCCAGACCTTTTCAGTTGTAGAGTCACAGAATACATAATAATACAAGTATGTAGAGTCTCTTAAAATCGGAGCTACAGAAATTTAACTTCTAGTTAAAGTTATTGTGAATAATTAAATGACTTTAACTTTTATAACGACTAGTCTTTGGTTTACATAAAAAAGCAATCTTGTTTTTAATTTCAGCCAGTGTATAAGTGTAAGTATCGAGTGGAGGCGATTGTATTAAGAACGGTACAAAGTCAAAATGTGTAAACTCCACGACCTCTTCACTGTACATAGAGGCGTGCCTAAGGTTTCAGAGTAGAGCAACATTATTTTCTTGTAATTTTTAACAGTTTTACGTATTTTTTTAATCTCTAGGGTAGAAATTGGAACATGGTAAGTTGATAACTTCCTTGTTTTTTTAAACTCGTCAATCTAAGGCCACGGCGTAATTGATATCCCGCGATCCCGCCTTATAAATTGTACCGTGGCAACTTTCGCGAAAGGTTACGTTGGCTGACACAACAACGTGCCGAACGTGGTACTACGATACGTTGGAAGTACACCGATAATGGCGCGGGGAAAGCGAATATTACCATTCGTTCGCAATCGTGGAGTTTTCCATAAACGCAGTACCATTTCATGATATGAAATGGTACTTCGTCGGCCTCGTAACTTCACACTTTAGTACTATGTCATCCCAACGGAGGATGCACGTGAGGTTAAAATGCAGTGACATTTCACAACCACGACTGAGTAACAGGTTTTCGACTAGTTGACAGAATACTTGTACTATTACGTATTCTATGACAGAATAAGAGTCCGCTCTTTATGGAACTTCTTGGAGGGAGGTTGGAGATAGTTAGTGGAGTCAGATCAGAAAGAAGTGGCTTAATGTGTCTCACAAATTACCCTGGCACTTGAGCCTTTCCAATCGTTCCTTTTGTTTTGACTATAATAAATAATCCGCTTCCTAACCTTGCTTTGGCTAAAGCACAAATCGTGCGCGCCATTAAAGATAATAAAAAAAAATAAAAAAAAATAGAGAAAATATTACCATGTCACACCAAAGCGCTTGGCCCGATCCGAAGGTCCTGATCCTGACTAATTTACCGATTTACACATATTATGTAATTTAGTAATTAACTAAATTTTAACTAAAATTTAAGTGACTTATCTACTAAATTGTGTGTTTACATGCAATTAATCACTTAAAATTAAGTTAAAATTTAGTTAACTACTAAATTACTTAATACGTGTAAATCGAGCATAAGTCCAAATCTCAGGTCGAGAAGAGTGGGCAGTGGGATTTAGATTTTTTCGTTGCATAGTAGCAAGAGATGTAGCATAGCACCCTCTCTCTTCCCCTTGGGTGTCGTATAAGGCGACTAACGGACTAAGCACCACTACACATAAATCCAACAGCTTAGAGCGGCGATGGGCTCACCACCTGTCACGCTGAGTGAGCAAATGTGCAGTCGCTTTTGGTTAAAAGTAGACTATGGTTAGGGGACTGCTTTTGCTGTCCTCATTGCCTAGTGTCTGACTAACCCTTCGGGAATATAAGTCGTGATTAAGTATATTTATAATTATGCATATTTGCGATCACCAGCACTCATTCGGTTAAAGTGCTTAATTATTGTAACCTAATCTGAATGACTTAAATTAAGTAAGTCATCATCATCATCATCAGCCTATAAACGTCCCACTGCTGGGCACAGGCCTCCCACTTGAACTATAGCACGTGGGGATATTGGGCCATGCATGACCCACCACGCTGGCCCAATGCGGGTTGGTGGGTTTTAGCGACTGCCATCTTACGACAACAACCGGGACCAACGGTTTAACGTGCCTTCCGAAGCACGGAGGAGCTCGAGATGTTTTTTTTTTATTGGTCACCCATCAGGCGAACCGGCATTGCGAAAGATCGCAAGCCAAACGTGCTAGCCGCTGCACCATCGAGCTCCTCAGTAAAATGATATTTCCTCAGTAAGTAAGTATATTGAGTTTAGAATTTTATTAGTTTCGACATACCTAACTAGACCATCGTGAATGCAAAATTACAATTTAGAATTGCGTACCTACTTATTTGTTTATAAAAAAAACCGTAATGGAACGGCGTTTCTCGTCATCTCGGCACGGTCTGTTTGTCTCACTCACAGTTGTTGTCTATTCCATAGTACTGAGTACGACACGACAGTGTTAATACTTCTTATCAGCTTTATTAACTCATTGAGCGATAGCATGAGATTGACCTATTTTGTAGCAGTATTGTTTCACTGAAGCGAGCACTGGCAGAGGATTTCCTTGTTGGTTATGGGGATGATTAAGACTATGTAAGTTACCTACAGTCTGCCCCATAAGTAGAAAAAAATAAGCAAAATAGTATTAATAATAGTTCGTACTTATAGTATAAAGATAAATATAAGAATTTGATAGTTATAGTTACTTATAGTACGTACCATAGAAAACGTTTTCTTTCCACTTGTTATATCATTGTAGTGCACTTCAAGATTACTAATTATACCGCATGTTCTCAAAAAAAATTATAACCTACTTTATGACATATATGTGAAAACTTGTTAAGTAGTAGCTAATAATTATTTTAAGTTTTATTAGAACAAATGTTTGTAATAGCTGTAAGTTTCCCTATGAAATAAAATAAAATAAAATTTATTAAACCTATAGCTTGAGTCTTACTGATGGGCATAATGAAAGCTGGAATTAGGCCATAACCCACCACGCTGGCTCAAATTGATAAAGTATAGGTGGGTTGATGGTTTTTTTGCGAGCGCGGTGGCATCGAAGACGAGAAGTGCTATAAAAACCACTATTTGGGGGCTGTTAGCTGCAATGATGATCATATAATTTAAGATTTGCTGCAGAATGAGCTCTGTTGCATTCTTAAAATCTTTTATGCCCCGGACTACGAAAAAAACCTTGCCAGGACTCGCCGCGCGCCGCTCCCCGGACGCCCACTAGACATCCATCCAGATGGCAACACATATAGATAAAACAGTAAATCACGAAAAAAATATTGCCTGCTTAATAATATCGCATTTAACTTGTACATACAACCTAAAAGACGCCTCTCCAGGTGCCAATGCCAACATTACTCGTTTATAAGCAATTGTTTACACATAATGTATGCGCATACACAGTGATAATTTTCCTTCAAGGTTAACGCTTAGTGACACGCAAAAATAATATCACGAACGACGACCGCGTACCGATACCACCTATGTATTAATTGCTTACCTTACAAATAGAATCAAATAATTATTTATTGCTTACTTAGACCTCGGTGAATGTACTCGCAGATCGCAGACATTCTCGCAGGTCTAAAGTACCCTAAATCAAGTTTAGCATGTTGATTGTCTTAAGCTCGATCGTAACTTTCACTTCTCGGCTCAATCCAAAACTCGATCCTGAATCCGCAGTGAGTTATCAAATCTGCATTCTCTAAATTCGACTCTACAATCTGACTGTGCGCTGTGGTTTCTTGCGCCCGTTCTTTGCCACAGTTAAAAAATGACGTCCTGATTGGGCGGTAGGTTAAAAATTTGGACGATACAAAGTACCTACTTACCAATTGAGTTTATTGAATAAATATATTTTGAGTTTGAGTTTGACTCTACGCTAACAACACAAAAGTCACTTTTGATCGGAACGCAAGGTTCGAACGGAACTAAACAAACATTTTAAACTCAACCCCCTACCCAGTGGGCACTCTCAGAGTACCCCCTACAACATAGCTAAAGAAAGATAAAAATCTATTGACTAATTTTAACAGATTTTTATAGCCTGATGTGACTATGTGTACAACCTACCATACAACGTAACAAAAACGATACACGACAAAATTAATAAATACAACCGCTCTCGAACACCAAAGTCAAAGGCAGTCGTAAAAAATCATCATAGATGAAAAAAACAGGTCCAATCTATTATTGGCTCTAATGAAACTGGTCTCTCATTAAAGCAGCTTCCACAACATTTTTCAACTGCCCAATGGCGATGCCGACTCCGGCCCGTTGTCCAACTTGTAATTTCACAAAATTATTATGACCATATCGAATTACGTCATACGCCAGTAGGGACTCCATCTGTCTGGGTTCTCCCGGATAAGTCCTAGTTTTGACGGCGTTTAGTCTTATCGTTATTCCTACTGCTGAGGTTAGGTTAGGATAATACCACATTAGGAGATTGAGCAATAACTCACCGCCCAATGCGTGTTGGTAACAATAACTGGAATAGGACTAACGGCTTAACGAGCCTTCCGAAAGACGAAAAAGCTCGAGATATTTGAATTTTTACATCCATTTGATGATCCGGCATTGCAAAAGTTATCGCAACTGTATCAGTTGCGAATTTAGGGTTACCAGATTACAGGAATTTTCCTGACATGTCCGGAATTTCAGCTGTCTGTCAGGGAAACAGGAAGTATAATAAATAAAATAATCATAATCCAAATAATTAAATCTAAAAATTAACAATCAATTAATTGCTTATTTATTATTTAATATTCCTAGAATATCCAGGACGGAGTTATTTTCTCTTTCTATTTTTGAGATTTCTGACTGGAAGACCGACATAAGAGAATGCACAAAAAATAAATAACTTGTCGTCGCGCCTTGCCGCGCCCCGCACAAATAAGATACTTTTGCTGCCCGAAATGTCAGGAAATTTATTGCTGAGGCAGGGATTTTCCAGGAAAACTTATTTTCGGATCTGGTAGCCCTAGTTGCGATTAACCCGTTGGGGTCTATGACTGTCTCGACTAACCCTTTGGGACTAACAGTCCTTTAGTATGTGTGTATGAATGTCCCGATTTGTTGATCTGTAAGATGGCCTCCCTACTTACCAACCACTTCTACTCGATATTATACGGCTTATCTCTCTCCTAATAGCTGCGGAGGTATGTTAAGTATTTCGAATGCGCAGTACGAGAAATACGATCACGTATTACGAGTGCGCTGGGTTGTTTCACATAACTTTTACGATTTAAATATTTTTTAACTAGTATTTTAGCTACAAAGTAGGAACTTGTCATCAAAAGTGCAAGGAAAAAAGTATTTTATTTTTAATTAAGAAAGTACTTATATTATAGTACATAATGATACACAAGTGTGCTATGTTGGTCATTACAATCGAGGCGGGTTTTAATCCCGAGCCGAAGGCGAGGGCATGGAGCTGAGGGTAGTACAATTATTTATTCTGTGGCTCAGGATTGTAATTATTACCAATGCACACGCGTTTCATACGACGTTTTTCAACACACTTGTGAGGAAAACAAGTCATTTTCTGAGAATGACTGCGTATTTTTGTTGTTTTTCTAGTGTTTATGTAAATCTTTGGTTAGCCAACATATATTTTTCATTGGACTTAGATGGTAACAGGCTTTTTCTAGTAAACATTTTATCCTATATCTATATAGCATTGTGAATGCATTAATTTTAATAATAAATATATTTATAAGCAACGCCTTTAACGATTACTAAATACTTGCAATAGTATTTCTTTCGACTGTGAGGATAAACTTCACAGTGACGTAATACCGCTGGCTTGCAGCGTATGACAAATCTACTAGAAAAAATTTAAAGAAAAATAAATAATCATCGATTTTAAAAAAACTACTTCCGTCAGAACCGGTAATCGGAAGGAGCTCCATCTCGCGTCTCGCCATCCATGACAAACAAAGACAACATCTCGTGATACCGGGATTTTCCATAATATTTGGAACCGGGAATTCCAAATACTAAACTCGAACTAGACACGAACAAATAGAATATTTTATGTTACCCAATTAATTATTTTGTAATTAAGAATGTAGGTTACCTAGGTAGGTACTCAATGTCGGTCAGCGACACCGGTAATCATTACAGTAAAACAATAATGTTTGTGCTATCTATACATACATGTTTAATTTATTCTTTACTAGCTTTTGCCCGCGGCTTCGCTCGCCTTTTTTCGAAAAAAAAGTAGCCTATAACCACGGAGCAATTAATATTTTCTCCGTGCCCCTCCCCTAACCGTCTTCAGGGCTCATCTTTCTTTATACCTACGAAAATTCATCAAAATCGGTTTAGCTGTTTAAGCGGGAAAGCTCAAAAAAATTATCAGAATTTCTTTTGATTAGGTACTGCATTTTAAGTAGGTATCTCATTTAATCACCTAATATGTGATAGTAAACAATCGTACTTCTATATTGTTTGTGATCTTGGCATTCCAAATGATTTACTAAATTAACGTCACATCAGATAAAATAGTTAACGAGGATTAACGAAATCCGTAGCATATTGTCTTTTATTTATTAAGTTTTCCATTTTGAACGTCAGTCCAGTGACAAGTAAAAGTGACTATACAAGACACGCCTATACACAACATCTTGCTTATTCCCTCTTACCGCAAAACTGAAGCTTCTGACAGTACTGACGGCTTTTGGATGCACTGGGAACGTTTTTGTTGATCCTTCAATTTTGTTTGGGTGCAATGGAACCGATGTATGAACTTTCATTTTTCGAAAGCAACAAGCCCTTGGGTGCATGGGAACGAGCCCATTTTATGTCTGCTAGGATAGGTACTTAACTTACTTAAGCCCTTTTAATGGGGGCTGGCTAAATGGCTAATGCCTAGCACTGAGACGACTGATGATAATAACCCCTCCCCTTGGTGTCGTTAAAAGCGACTAACCGACTATCAACTGCACATACATCCAACAGCGTGGAGCGGCGATGGGCTCACCACCTGTCACGCTGTGCACATGTGCAGTTGTAATTTGGTGAAACGGGATCTATGGCGGAGGACTGTTTCTGCGCTCCATATTTGGTGTAATCCTACTAATATTATAAACGCGAAAGTTTGTAAGTATGGATGGATGTTTGTTACTCTTTCACGTAAAAACTACTGAATGGATTTGGATGAAATTCGGCATAAAGATAGTTTATAACCTGGATTAACACATAGGATACTTTTTATCCCGATATTGTCACGGAAACAGGAACCACGCGGGTGAAACCGCGAGCGGCCGCTAGTAACACATAATGTAATAATTTGTATTATGTTTCGTATAATGTTTACTGTTTGCTAAACAAATAAAATAAAAATGTTGCCTAGTCTCTTACTAATCCTTTGGGGATAGGTAATTCCCGGGACGACCTCCATGGTCGAGCGGGTCTGGCGTCGCGTCATCACTCATCTCTGAGGTCCTGGGTTCAATTCCCGGTCGGGTGCATTTAAAGAAAAACTGTTTTTCTAAATTGATTTCAGATCTGGGTGTTTTTTCTATGTTTATGTATATTTATCCGTTACCTTACCATATTAACGAGTTTCAAAAGAATACTTATCAAGGTCTAGATAATTAATTGGTGCCAGCGTAAACAAATATAATTCAATTTAACAGAAAAGTCAAATTAAAACATTTTAGTGTCCTACAAAACTTGTAGGTACCTCTAGGTCTTGGCCGGTCACGTAGTTTGTGTAAGATATTTTTAGACGTGTTTTTTGATAATTACAATTCGACATCCGATCGGTTTGCTTACAAAATGTAATGCGAAAACACGAGGTTTTCAATTTGCCCAATATTGCGATATTCATGACGCGCCGGCGATCAAAGATAAGATAATTATGATCCATGTCGTACTTAATTAGAATGAATGTTTTAATGAAACGTGACTGTTTTTATCAAAACAGTAATACTACATCTATGTGTAATGTGTAATGATTAGTCTAGATATTGTTATTATTATATTACCTGAGTATGATTTGATATTTTTGAACTCTCTTTTCCTATTCATCATTAACTACATAAATACAACCTTATTTTTTCTTTATACAAAACCAATTAAGGGTGAGTTCCACCCATTAAACTGAACAACTTTCCTTAAGAAACATACTTATATGCAAAAATGACAAAAAAAAATCCACCCTCTATACAAAACTATCCGATCAGCTGACGACAATAGTATGGGAGATCAATTTTTTTTTGTCATTTTTGCACATTGGTTTCTTGGGGAAAGTAGTTACATGGGTGGAACTCACCCTTAATTGGTTTTGCATTACGAAAAATTAAGGTTGTATAATAATAATCAATCACGACTAATATCCCCGAAGGGTTAGTCAGAGACTAGGCAATGAGGACAGCAAAAGCAGTCCTCTGTCATAGTTCACTTTTCACCAAATAGCGACAGCACATATGCTCAGCGTGACAGGTGGTTAGCCCAACGCCGCTCTATGCTGTTCGATGTATGTGCAGTCTTTAGTCCGTTAGTTTTACGACACCCAAGGGAAGAGAGGGGGGTGGTAGATTCTTCCACCGCTACGCGATACGGTTCCGTGCAGTGCCTAATGCTTTTCAACATTATCCTCCCGCAATTTTTAGCGTGTGTAGTGTTTTATTTTTGTCTATAATTTGGTCATAACACAGATGGGTGACCTTTAAAACATCTCGAGTGCAAGGCACGTAACGCCGTTATTGGTCCCGGATGATGGCAGTCATTAAAACCTTCCAACCCGCATTGGGCCAAAATGGTTGTTGGAAGGCGTGTGGGAAGTGGGCCTGTTCCCTTCCCATCCCATGTAGGAAGGCTTGCGCCCTGCAGTGGGACGATTATAGGGTGATAAATTGATGATAAATGAACCTAACTAATGAGCTCAGATGTCCAGAAGTTAAGAAGACCAGACACTTTTAGCAACCACATGGGAGTCTTCGTGACAGGTGAGTTATTGGACCCTTTGCATTGTCCATGGTCACAGTACCTACCTACCTACTCTTTGTACTGATTAGTCGGCCCCACTATTTTTAAAGTGCTACCGTCAATCATTTTTTTAATTGTTCGCGTTCCTTTACACGCAGATTTAGCTCGCAGTATAAATATACAAAATATTAGGTAAGTATCATCTGTAAAATACTGGGTTAGGTTCTTTGAGGTTATATTATAACTAAAGATGACAGCGTGAAGCAAGTTTTTGCACACTGATTAGCTGCCGACTGGCTGCAAACGCCTCAGTGATTGTGAGTGATGCAAGCGATTGTGGGCATTACAACCGCAAAGCACTGCGCAGAAAATTGCCTCGAAATAATAATACAGCAATGGTTAGATTCCCACAAAAGATATTTCACTTGTTAACAATGCGACAGTGATACATTTACTGAGAACATTCTGATATCTGAAGAGCAGCATTGTAATGCGGATGTTTTTTATAAACCTCTTGATACGGCCACTGCTAAACTTAGGTACTGTATATTTTAGTATGTAAATAGCATTAGGCTAGGTACCTATCTTGGAAATTTTTTGACACAATTTTTGGCGCAACTGTCAACGTCAAATTTGACAGAATCGAGCATAGACTATGCGATATTTTGCGTTAACAATGCATAAGATGTACCACAGAACCGAAATAACCTAACTTGTTCATACTAAAGTAGTCTGTAAGTCTATGATAACACGGTACAAAGTCAAGTGTGTTTTTGTGGTGCGGTCTCATGCGACCGCTTGGGGCCTGCCTGAGGGGAGTGAATCTTATATTGATTTACGCCTATTCTTCGCAAAGGGTTGTTAGCAACGTTTCCCCAAATAGCGACTTCACATGTGAAAAGTGGCGAGCCTATCACCGCTCTATGCTGTTGGATGCATGTGCAGTCTTAAGTCCGTTAGTCGCCTATTACGACACCAAAGAGAAGAGAGGGGTTGGTAGTATTATTTTGAAAAGCCCATCGCCGCTCTATGCTGTTGGAGGCATGTGTAGTCTTTAGTTCGTTAGTCGCTTTTTACGACACTCAAGGGAAGAGATGGGTTGTTAGTATTATTTTCAAAGTCAAAGTCAAAGTCAAATTATTTATTCAATGTAAACCTTTACAGGCACTTATTGACGTCAATAATAATAATAATAATAAAAAAAACAGTTAACTAACTTATAGTTAAGACTTAACAACTAATCTAACGAGCTATAGTCTGTGCCAGACAAAATGCGCATCGCTACCCCCAGTACCACTGCACGCCGAAACAGAATCGCGTCGAACCGAAATTTAAGCCGTGGTCATAGAATTGTGTAAACAAACGTATCCTGGTACGAGACAAAAATAGCGGGCAAGTGTCTCTCCCAGCGCCACAAACGGCTAATATTTATAGGTAATTTATCGTGTTTTTTTTTAGGATGAAAGGTGAAGAATGATAAATCACAATGAATTGTTAACTTAAGTTATTACTTTAAGGAATAAAATTAAATGTGATTTCCAATTATCGTATTGATATTGTGGTAAGTAATAGAAAATGGAAATAACTGAGTATTTAAAGTAAAATAAAGTAACGGTTGAAATGAGTTTTGGAAAACATTAGTACCTAACCAATAAGGTTGACATTTTTAATCATTCAAATATCTTTTCTTATAAAAACTTAAGCATAGAAAACGTCAAAAATTAATAAGCATAAATTTGTGTGTTTTAAAATTGTTTCGTTTTTCGTCTTGGTACAAGCACAGAATAACTAATATTACTTCCGTACAGAAGGTTCACCCCCCTAACGACCCCCACGCGAAACCGAAACCCATCGCGTGACCCGAGCGTTCATATTCCGTTAAGCAAAGCCGACTCGATATCGATTTGACGTCCGTCAGGAGCGCAGGGTTTACGCGCGCGCGTAGGGTTTACGAGTTAAGGCTAGATAGGTCGCGCTTTAAGTTTTTCAAACCATCTAAGACATAGAAAATAATGATTTAAATTCTGGAAAAAAAAATATGTATTATAGTCTGACCGCCACCGCCGCACCGCGCCCCGGGCACGCGAGCGGCGAGGCGGGGGGGCGAAACAGTTGCTCCATTTAGTTATTCTGCCGTCGTGCCGTCATCGCTCACGGCGGCAACTAGTATGTCAGACGCACATGAGATAAAATATCCAAAATGGGTCGTGCATTATCACGAGATAATCAAGAGAGTCATTTTTAAAGTGGCCGAATATTTTAAGAAAAGAAAAGCAAACAAAGTTTATATTATATAAGGTGACTGCCAGAAACCGCAAGAAACTTCAAGGGCCGATCGTCTTAAACATGACAAAAATGGTATCATTGCAGATTAACGTAGGTACTTATCGCCCAGCTGACGCGAACGGGTCAACAGACGGTCGACCGGCCGGCCGTTGCCCGCGCGTTGTAAATAATTGTTTTTCATTTAGTTTTCTTATGTTATTGCTTTAAAATAAATTAGATACTCAAATAAATACAAAGACTATCCAATTAAAATTCACAAAAAGAATTATTTAATTAAAAATGAAAAAAAACACGAATTCCTTTTTTGTCATCTTTGTCATGTTCAAAACACCCGACCCGACCAGCCCCCGAAGCCCCCCGCGGCCCCTAGCAGTCACCCCATATATTTCCAAGAATTAAAGATTTATTTCATTTATATTGGTTCTTTAATTCAAAAACGGATTGGATGTAATTATACTCGTAAATATAAAGCTTCAATAAACTGTGCTTCGATATCGTAAGAACTGTCTGACACTACGAATCTCATGTGAGTTCATGCTCTTTACTTCCCACTCCCCCCACCACCCGCGCATACCCAAGACGCGGCACAGCGGCTGCGGCCAGGCCATAGTTAAGGATCTAATCTATTCAAAGTCTCATTCAGTTACAAGATCCAATGAACTTCACTCGATAGAAAAAAAAAAATTAAAAAAAAATCCCAAAATTACCCCTTTTTGTAATGTTTTTCAATATTATGACTAAACTACTGATACTTAACATTAATTTTTGTACTCAATGAAAGACAAACAATTCGCAGATAAATTAGCAGAGAATCCTATCCTAAAGGCAATAAAACCTATAAAACGCGCCGCTTCGCTGTTATACCCGTCCCGTACCATCGAGAGAGCGAGAGAAGCCGCGAGAGAGAAATACCTGGGGCCCAAGTCTGCGCCAATTGACGAATGGCACAATTGAATCGCAGCTGGATCGCACTGCAACCGCTTGACACATTTGGCATTCTCTTACTCATTTAAGAATACCAAATGTGCCAAACAACCACAACGCGACACAACCGCGACTCAACCACGCCACCCGCAAACTAGCAGACCTGGGCCCCTGGCCTTAAGCGACGACGCGCGACGTGGAGCGTGCGAGCCGAGCGGCAACCTTTACTGTCATACGCCTAGGCGGCCTTCCTGGGAGACACGCCGGCCGAACGTACCTAAACTGCAGCACCCCACTGGTACAAGTGGGGTAAATGACCCTTCATGCACATCTAGCTGGCACAGACCATAATCTACTCTACCTACCTAATCTACCTACCTAACCAATCTACCACCAGTTCGGATTTTGGGAGAGCCTTCGACCGAGAAGAGCTGGCAAGAAACTCAGGAGGCCTTACTTTTTTCTCCCTTTAAGTAACAATGTTACTTTACAGTGTCATAGATCTAATTAAGTAGGTACAATTTATTAAACATAATTAAGTACAATTTGTACGCATCAATAAAATTAATAATAACTAAACTAAATAATTTCAACAATTCATAATAATAGAATGAAAGAATAGTTAATAATAGAGTAAAAATACTTATAATAAACACTAGTACAGAGTAGACTTATTTCCATGCATTTTTGTCTGCAACATAGTCATTGATCTTCTAATAAGCTTATAATAAGTCAATATTCATAAAACAATTATAAAATAAAATAAAAGATAAAACAAAAGTGGATCTAAAAGTTTTACTCGGGCACTATGAACGCATTAGAACAATGTGTGCGAAACTAGAGGAATGTTAATTCCATGCATTTTTGTCATTGATGTAATCGCTTACAGTGTAATAGCCCTTTTCTAAAAGTCTATCCTTAACATGTGTCTTAAATTTGTCTAAGGGCAAAATTATAACATCGTTCGGGATTTTATTGTAAAATAAGACACTTTGTCCCATAAATGATCCATAAACTTTCTGAAGTCGAAATTTAGGAATTACACTTATTTCTAGTATTTAGTTTGTGTATATCGCAATTTTTTTTGAAATGAGAATTGTTTTGACGCACGTAAACAATACAGTTATAAATAAATTGTGATGCAACTGTAAGAATATTTATTTCTTTAAACAGCTCCTTAAGGGAGTCACGCGATCCTAGATTATATATGGACCTTACTGCTCTTTTCTGCAAAATGAAAATGGTTTCTATATCTGCTGCTTTACCCCAAAGTAGAATACCATAGGACATAACACTGTGAAATTAACTAAAATAGACTAATCGAGCAGTTTCCACGTCTGTGATATGCCTAATTTTTCTAACAGCGTAAGCAGCTGAACTAAGTCTCCCCGCAAGGGTGCTAATATGGAGGTACCACTGTATTTTTGAATCTAAGGTAATAACTAAGAAAACTGTTGAATCAACAAGGTCCAACAGTTCACCATTCAATTTAATTTTATTTACAATAATATTCTTTACGTTAGGTAGAGTAAAATTTATACATTTGGTTTTCTTCGCGTTGATTTAAGATTATTAGTAGTAAACCAATTCAACACATCTGTTAGGGCACTGTTGATATTTATTTATTTATTTATTTATTTGGAAGACCAACAGCTAATATACATAATTATAACTTAAAATAACACCAAACAGCCAATTATAGGTCCTCACAAGTAGCAACAAATTAACTTAATAGACATAGTTAACATTACAAGTGCTCAATCACATACTCACAGTAAATACAATAATACAATTATAAAACATCAAATAACATCAAATAAAGAACTGCTCGCTCAAAAGTCTCCTCGCATTTGCATAACCAGTATTGAAAAGGTCGATGTCAACCTCCCTGGACACTGCATTGAATCTGTTAGCCGCACGCCAGAGATATGTGTTTTGCCTGAAATTCGACGTGGCACCGGGAAGATACAAAAGCGGATGGAATCTGCGCGACTTTAGGGGAGCTCTTAGGGCAATGTGAGAGACAAGCTCAGGGCAGTCGACAGCTCCAGAAGCAATTTTTAACAAAAATACCAGGTCCGAGATATCACGTCGCTTATCCAATGGTAGGAGATGGTGCTTCTTGCATAAATCTATGTAAGACGTAGACTCATACCTAGTCTTAGTACGGAAACATAAATACTTCAAAAATCTTTTTTGGATATTCTCTATTCGCGAAACATAGATTTGATATCGAGGGTTCCAAACCTGCGACGCGTACTCCAGGTAGCTGCGGACAAATGTACAGTACAAGATCTTAAATGTTTTAACTTGATGAAAGTCTTTGGCACTACGCATCACAAAGCCTAGAGCCTTCGAAGCCCTGGAAACTATATTATATCATCATCAAAACTATTTTTATTTCGATCAGTCTTAAATATCAAAGAAGTATCGTCAGCAAACAAAACAATATTGCAAAAGTTTTCCGCATAAAATGGTAAATCATTAATATAAATTAAGAATAAAAATGGACCTAGTATTGACCCTTGTGGAACCCCCATTCGCACTGAAGATCCGGATGATATGGATCCATTCACGCTAATTTTTTGGATTCTGCAGCTGAGATATGATTGAATCAATTTCAAGGCATCCGAGTGCACTCCGTAGTGTTTTAGCTTTATTAAAAGGGTGTTGTATTCAACGCAATCAAAAGCCTTGGAGAGATCACAAAACACTCCAAAAGCATTCTGCGATCCCTCCCAAGCCTCAAATATGTGTTTTAGCAGAGCTACACCTGCATCAGTAGTAGACCTTCCCTTAGTAAAACCATACTGTTCACTGTGAAAAAGGTGGTTTATAGCGAAGTGGGAGCTGATTTGATCTAAAATAAGTTTTTCAAAAACTTAACTAAGAGTAGGTAAAATCGAAATAGGTCTGAAATTGCTCGGGTCATCTTTACAACCCGATTTGGAAAGTGGCAGAACTTTGCTATGCTTCAGGAGATCTGGGAAAACTCCTTCGTCAACACAGCTATTCAATATGACTACAAGAAAAGGCGCAATGGACTCGATAATATTATTAATAATTTTTGTTGAAATATCCCACAAATCACAAGTGTTTTTTATTTTTAAAGATTGAGTGTTTAAATTTGAACACTTCATTACACATGGGTACATACTTTTTTTAACAGAATTTCTGCATTGCTCGGTGAAGAGTTGAGTGACATAGTTGTGGCAATTAGTATATTTGTAAAAAACTGTTCAAAAGCATCAGCAATTTTATTGTCTTCACTTAAAATGCTATTGCCTATTCTTAAAGAAAACTTAGTATCACGTGGCTTTATTTTACCAGTTTCGCGGTTAATGCAGTTCCATGTTGCTTTTATTTTGTTATCAGACTTTTGAATTTTTTCACTAATAAATAATGACTTGGCACATGCACAAGCCTTCCTAAAAGTTTTCGAATACTTTTTGATATACTCTAGAAAACTTGGACTATTATTATATTTTTTCTGCTCATATAAGTCATACAACTTAACCCTACTTTTATACAAACCAGCTGTAGCCCAATCCCCAAATTTCATTGAAATATTAGTTTTAAACTTTTTAATACAGAAAGTTTTATTAAATTCACCGTTTATAAGATCAAATAAATGCTTGTAAAGACCATCTGGATTTTCCTGTATAAATGGTAAACATGGAAGTTTTGCAGTTACGTTATGCTTGAAAATTTTAACTCGTCTCTCTGTTACTGGCCTACAAGATATTTCTTCTAAGTTAGGGTGTCCATATTCCGTAAAAGCTATTTTTTGCCCACAGTGATCTGAAGATAAATTAGTTAGTATGGACTTAGACTCAGGAGCAAAGTTACAAAAAAAATTGTCTAAGCAGGTTGCAGTGGTTGCTGTAATTCTTGTCGGTTCTATAAATTGGTAATCCAAATCGAATGATTTAAATTACGAGATTAATCTTACACTAGTTGTATGACTGTCTAATAAATTTACATTAAAATCCTCACAAATTACTATTTTCTTTTTAGATTTACAAATCTTCTTAATTACATCTTCCATAGTGGCTTCAAAGACACTAAAATTACCAGAAGGAGGTCGATATACACAAACAATTATAAATTTCTCTAACTCGACACATGACAGCTCAATAACGCGTTCAATAGAAAGGGAAACTACATCCTTTCGTTCCATAATCTTATGTTTACAGTAATTAACGAATATTAAGGATCCGCCGCGAATTGCATTTGTTCTAGTAAAAGCACTGGAAAGCTGAAAGTTTTTAATATTAAAAATTAACTGATAATCTTTAAGCCAGTGCTCAGTTATACATAAAATGTTTATATCTTCATGTAATAAAAAATGTTCACTTTGCCGGCCAGGCCCTGTATGTTTTGATGAACTATTTTAATTTGGATAGGGCTGGCTTTTGTCTTACCTCTTAGTTTAAACTAGAGGTTGTGCAAGACTTATTAACTAAATTTACATTAGTAGAAATACTAAGAGTGCGATAATTTTGTGTCGACATTGTTATACTACTTATAACTGTGTCTTTTAAATTATATGCTAGCAATGATGCTATCTGTAACCTGTCTTTGTATATTAAATACATAGAATCAGTAGTCAACTTAAAACTAGATATAAATTTATTTGTATCAAAAAATACAATACTGTCACTGTGACGATAAGTGGAGTTATACAATAGTAAGTTCAAATCAAAGATCTGTTTGTTTTGTTTCCACGATAAGTTACAGGCATAGGGAAAGGCACAAGCTATTATATTACAATTAGTTTTATATTGTATGTCAATTAAACTCTCTATGCTTTTTAAAAGGTCACGCTTTTTTATTGTGAGACTATCACCACACAGTATTACAGCATTTGTTGAATGATTTAACTCCTGCTTGCTTAATGTACTTACTAAATTAGTGAATGTTTGGCCTGGATTGCAAAAGTTTATAAGCTCGTGGCTGAGTTTAGATTTAAGCTGCGGACCCAGGCCCTGACCTATCTTGTCAGAAAAGATAAGAGTTTTTCTAGACATTCCTTTAACAGAAGAATCTTTGTCTAAAGGCAAGTAGCGTTTTACTAACTTTGTATCACTCGATATATTATTATTAGCAAATGTAGCACAGGGTACCACTGGGATACCATTTATGACACTCTTTATGGGTGTTACGGATGGCAACAAATCTACTTGACCAACTAGTTGATTGTTCAAAAGAGAGTCATATCGTTCTGCATTGTACTTGCACAGATCTACTAACTCTGTGGCAGACTTAATGTGTTCTTCAATTTCTTTTTGCGAGGACAAGTATTTTTTATTTAAAGTATCAAGAGACTCATGCAATCTCTGTATGTCAGATTGTAGTTGTTTGGTATCTCGATCATACACCTGTCTACTTTCTTTTAGTTTCGAATCGTAAATGTCTAGAGAGTCCATCAAACTCATGCGTTCTTTCCTAAGCGCAATATTTTTATAAAACAATTATTTCAAAACTACACATGACAGTACCTGTCAGAAAAACGATTCTCCCTAGGGCGGAATAGTATTACTTTCCACCCGCTCCTCAGGCAACGTCAGACCTACTTTCCGTGTATAAGGAATGAAAAGAATATTTTCATGTAAAAAAAAATACTACCAATCCCTCTCTCCCTTCGGTGTCGTAAAAGGCGACTAAGGGACTAAAGACTGCGCATACAACCAACAGCATAGAGCGGCGATGGGCTAATCAAAATAATACTACAAACCCCTCTCTTCCCTTGGGTGTCGTAAAAGGCGACTAACGGACTAAAGACATTTATGTTTTTGTTTTTACTTTCATTATATTCGTAATGAAAAGTACAGTCTTTACCTCGGGTAAAAGACTTATTTACTCCCTTAAACCCCGTCTTGGGAGTAAATGAGCTACTTTCACCCCTAGGGTAACAAATGTACTATTATTTTGCTCCTTGCGACATTTAACAAAAATTTGCCTTTTACACACTGAAAGAACAAAAAGGTTGATTTTGCACGGGTTGGCGACACATTAGTTGAATTAACAAAGTGATGGGTTAAAGCAACATGAACAATTTGTTGTTTTCACAGAAAAGTTTTTGTTGATATGAAAACAGTTGTTTTTACCTATTTGAACATGTTGGCGTAACAATCCATGCATAATTCAAAAGGTAATTGTTGATTTTACTTGTCAAGTTGATGAAATAACCATTTTTAAAGTTAAATTTACAAAATAAATACGTTAAAACAACAAAAGATATATGTAATAAGTTCAAATTATCGTAACTGATCAACAATACAGTTTTTGTTCATTCAACAAAATTCAAGAGTAGGTGCTATATTAACCCTAAAATTTTGTTGAAATATGGTAAACCCAACTAATAATTTCTTTCCGTGCATAAATAGTTTACGTAAATAGAGTATTTTAGCGTAGGTAGGTACTCTATTGGTGTCGCAGATTATAAAGTACACCTACCTACATGAAAAAGAGGTTAATACTCTATCTTAGAGTACGGGTGGCAACCCTAGCAAAGGCCTCCATCATTGAAATCAAGTCATTGGGCTTGGCTTGCATAATGCAGGTTGGTGGCAGCGATACACTAGATAGGCCCTTCCGAACACGCACTATGTTCCACTTATCTGCGGAGTCGACTCGGCACCTTGCTTTAGTGTGGCTTTGACATTCACGCGTGCGGGGCGGCGAAAATAATTCTTTATTTCTTTTCAAAGTGTACACCTAGACGTTTACTACAATTCAGTTGTCAAGTAAGTGAAATTAATTGTTATTCAAGTCAATAATATGTAGTTATAGCGTATTATTAAAATAGAATTCAATTAATGTTCTTGACAATCTATTGGGACGCCATCTTGATACACACTACGTTGTCTTTGACCGATCTGGCGCTGCGGCGCTGCGATGTCTGTCTGTTGATTAGACGATATTTAAATGTTTAAGCGCTGCAGCGGCTGCAGCGAACTTTAGGTCTCTCATTCTAGAATTTGAATAAATGGTTTGTATAAACGTTCTTGTCTATACTTCTAGGTCAATGGTTGGTGGTCGATCACAAACCCGGGACTTGCATCGGAAAAACCGAAAACACACTTTGACCAACCAGGGATTGAACCCGGAACCTCCGGATATCGAGCTGAGCGCATGGCCAGGCCATTTACTGCCACCGAGGCGTTGTAATAGGGTGAATTTTTCAAGTGTAATAAATACTAATAAACTTGAGCTGGACCCTCAGAACTTTAGTGGCGTACCTTTAATCATTGCCTCACTTGTTTTCTAATTAAAACAGGTTGTTTGTTACGACAAGCAACAGTTAATTACTTACGATATGAAGAGAGAGGCGAGCTGGACGTATAGCGGAGTAGCCAAGGGCGAAAGTTGGAAACCTACATACGTGTTAATAGGAATAAACTCAGTTCTTTACATTATCCATATAATAATTATTAATTTACAGTAGTAGTATTTTACAACAACCTCTTCGACAAAATTACTTACATTTACATCCTGTTTTATTTTCTTTTATATAAGTAATGGCTTTGTGCGGTCCGCACATTTAGCCAGTGTCAAGTAAAATATTAAAGTGAATATTTTCTTTGCTTAAAAAGTAGATGTTAATGAGTGATATTATTGAACGTGTAATATCCTCTTTGACAACCAAAAGCGCGGTAACTTAAACTGTCAAACTTCGGCAATTAGTGCTGGGGTACGGTGAGTTGAATGGGCTAATCGATTAATCTAGTTTTCATCTTACAGATAAAAGTTAGAAAACTAAAGATAGAAGAATATTATAAATTCTAGGGCTCGGGAAAAAGATAGAATCAGACGGAAGAAGGGCTTGAGTTGGGAAGGCCTTTGGCTATATTAAAGCAGTGGGACAGCGCAGGCTATAAGAAATATATGAATACTACCTATCTAAACTGTTATTAACACCTCCAACTGTATCTGATGTCTATCGTCTCAATCCCTAGGTTGCCTGGAAGATATCGCTTTTAGTGATAAGGCCTCCCATTGTACGACTTCTTGTGATTTTTTTGTATTTTCTGTTTTTTAGTGTACAATAAAGGATATTCTATCTATCTATCTATCTAACTATGGCCTCACATAAACAGTAACAAAATTAAGCATTATTTAGTTAAACATTGTTTTGTCTACATTATACAAACGTCATTTTTAATTTGAGCAAGAGACAAAACAATGTTCAACTAAATAATGCTTGTAAAGTGTAAGGCATGTATAGTTTATAAGTATGGTTAAGTAGGTACTTACTAGGTAAATTACTCATATACCTATACCTACTTGACGTCAAAGTGAATGTAGTCTTATCAAGTAGGTTAAACATTATTTAAAAAGTATTATCTTAGCAAAGATAGCAAATGAGAAAGAAAATCGTGGCGGACAAATAAAAAACGCCATTTAATCCGTATGAAGTGGTTCAAGTTGTGTTCGCGTAAGCTTTAGAAAACAATACTGTAGTCCTAGGTAGTTGTTTTTGAACACGACACCTATACGACTATGTAAATAACACGATTCCTGCTTGTGTGGCATTTTAGCTGAGCTATGTCGTGTTTATAAAACCTTAAAAAAAGATAATGTTTAATGAATTATTTATAATTCCGATTCGAGCAACAAACGCCTTTTGAATACCTAATGATTCCGATCATCGTGAGCAAATCGATAAATCGATTGTCGAATTAACATATTTGACAATCAGCGACCCGAAGTCCGAATACTCCAAATGACAGGTCAGCGATTTGAAAAATACCTCTGTGGGCGACTGCTCCGGCAAAATCCCACCAAAAAAAGTACATAAAAGGCTTTTTTTTTAAATGGATCATCGTCAGCCTATTAGTGTCAACGTCCCACTGCTGGGCACAGGCTTTCTAATATCGATTACAGCACATGGGCAGATTGAGCTATAATACACCACCCTGGCCTATTGCGGGTTGGTGGGTAAATAAAACGTGGTGCTGTGACAGTCTTTGATGAGTCCTACGATAAAGCGAGCTTGTTCAGAAACTGATGCCTTTTAGGTTTATTTTTACCTAAAAATAGAGCTTTCTTGCTTTTAAGTCATTCTGGAGACAGGGCAAGATGTCTAATAAAGCGATCTTACTCAGAAGATGTCTATTTACATCCATCACATTTCAACTTTTCACTTTCCAGTATAATACCGAGCCAAATACGATACCAGCCACATAATTATTATAACCCTGGCAAGCAACGCATTCCACATCATGACAAGGTGCTCATCGAAAAAAAACCATTTAAAGGGTCACATACCTTTGCGCGACTTCCAATACAACTTTCGCAGGTAATAAGCTACGGCGACGAGAAGGAGCGCGGCGACGAATGCACCTATCGCCGCACCCGCCACGCTGCCCGCACCATAACAATCCGCCGCCTCTTGGCAGAGAGCACTTGGCACAAAAAGCGTTGTCACAAAAAACAAAAAACACACGGAAACACCCATAATATTACTATTATTTTTTTCTTTACTTTCAATCGATTATCAACACAGTAACATCACTATTTATGGCACATGAGACGTTTTAGGTAAACACCGGGTCACATTCCTTTTTCGAAATTTTTCGTTGTTTTTTTCTTTCAAACTTTGTCGCAGGCGAAGGCGTCCGCCGCGTACGGCAGCGCGGTTTACAGTGACGTGGTTCGTGGTATCGTGGTGGCAGGCGCGCGGTCGCCTTGTGAATAGCAAGCGATTGTGGGACTCACACAACACGGGACAGAGAGCGTGTGTCGGAATCGGAAACGTGTTTGAACACGGTGGGCTCGTGTGCGAGATGGTGGCGGGGCTAGGTGATCAAAATTATTGTGACAGGCGCTGCTGACGGAGTCGCGTATTTAATCGTGTACAAATAAAGAAATGTTTTTTTGTTGTTTAGCATTTAAACCTCCTATTGTTGAACACAATCCTTCTCACATGGTCAGCACATGGGTAGGTTGGGGCATAACCCAACACCGACGTGGACAATGTGGGCAAAAAGCCAAAAATATGGGTTGGGTTGTGATTTTATAGTTGTATTTTTTTAATAATAGCTGATATTAGCTTGATGTTTGAAGTAAAGAAAGTGTAACATGCACTTTACTATAAACTTCAAGTTCTAAATAGTCAACTCTAATAAAAGTTTCAATGCTCTATTGAATAAAAAAAACGATTTTAAAGTTTTGTACTTTTGCGTTTTGTTGTGGTATAAAATGATATGCGTTAGATAATTATAATTAGTAGTGCCTATCATCAGCCTATAAACGTCCACTGCTGCGCACAGGCCGTCCACGTGGACAATAGAACGTGGGGATATTGGCCCATAACCCACCACGCTGGCCCAATGCGGGTTGGTGGGTTTTAACAACTGTCATCTTACGACAACAACCGGGACGAACGGCTTAACGTGCCTTTCGAAGCACTTTAATGTTACTATACAAAATTCGTTGAATTTGCATAGTAAGATTAAAGTTATGCAGCTCTAAGAGTGGTAAGGCTCCACAATACTTACACAATATTCTGAATAAAAAAATTAAATATAATATTAATGTTGAGCTAGTCCCGCCATGGTGACGGCAAAGGCACCTGTGATAGAATGCGCCAGCGCAGGTATCATGTACACAAGAGATCGTATAAGGCCCTTTCACACGACAAGACATGACGACGTAACATAATTTAAATAAATTATTTAAAAAAAAAATTAATTTTGGCTATCGAAGATAAAGAAACGTTGAAAAAATTACTACCTCAAAGTACTATTATTTATTCCGTGCCTCAGGTGGGAATCGCACCCACATCCTTCGCAATCCGGGTGGCTGCGTTGACTACTCCGCCAAAGAGGTAGGTATTGGTTAGACTTATGGAAATGATTCAACGCTTTTGACATTTTTATGTTTTTATAGCAACAGTGTCTTAACAAACCTTTTAGTTTCATTTAAACATTCAGTTAAGATAAGTCTGCTTTATAGATTTGTAATATTTAATTTTCTGCGTTAACAACTATAATGGGCGAAATAATTTTCTGACAGCCAAAATTAAAAAATAAAAACTAGTTCAAAAACACTCAATAAATGGCGTTTTATGAAAGCCGAGCCGTACATAATAATAAATTGTGCACTTTTGCTTGCCAACCAAAAAAAAAATAGTTACTATTTTCATTTCAGGTATTTTCTATTTTTATTTTCCATAATTTTGTACATAGTTTGGCAGTTGCACTATATTAATATTTTCTGAACCATTACGCAGCTATACACGTGCTCTCCATGGACTCACCATTTACTAAGCGCCATCTGTGAAGTCATTAGAAATATATATATTTTTTTATTAGGTGGGAATCAAATCGAAGCCACGTCCTCCGCAATCCGGGCGGCTGAGTACAACAAGGTGCACCTACAGGGACGATATTAATCGAGGTCGATATCAATAAGGACTGTCATTCTCCATTCAAACCAGCGTAACTTTTAATATTACTCCGGTAGTCTAAAATTGAAAAATCTCTTACAGTAGCCATTTTCATCAAACGAACATAGTACCTAATACTACAAAATTTACGCTAGATGCGCTCTGTAAATCAATTCAAGTTAATCGTAGATGACATTTAATGTTTTCGTTCCTTTACGAACTAGGTATATTTTACAAACAACAACTACGTACTTACATAATAATCACGACTATTATCCCCGAAGGGTTAGTGAGAGACTAGGTATGAGGACAGCAAAAGCAGTATTCTAATATAATCCACTTTTCACCAAATAGCGACTGCACATATGCTCAGTGTGATGGATGGTAAGTAGGGCATCGAACCCGGGTTTACCCGAGCCGAAAAAACCCGGGTATTTCGGGTATTCTGGGTCGCAAGAAAACCCGGGTTTGGAAAATCAAAAACCGGGTTTTCGGGTTTTTCGAGCTTTTTTACAATCGTTTTCTTGTCGGTAAATATTTGTATTATAAGTATATTTACGCCTTTTCGAAATGATCTCTTTGATTGAACAAGGTCAAAAAGTACTTAACTTCAAAGTATCTCACTACATACAAACCTTTGTATGTAATCAAAGATACAAACAAGTTAGTAAAGTTTACTTCTCTCTTAACCTTTTTTGCACTAGGCACTAATAATTTCTGGTTGACCTAATTAGCAACAGTTGTTTTTTTGTGCGAAAAAGATTAAATTAATAAAGCAAGCAGAAATGACATAAACGGAATGAAAGATGGAGGCAAGATGCGTCGTCGCGTTGTTGACACGCAACGGGAGCGGTGAGCTGCGAGTGACTCCCCTGCCATTTTGTTTCGTCAGTCCTCCTCCCTCTCTTCAGAACTCTCCATTACCCATTTCAGTGGACCTCAGCATTCTTGGCATGGACATCGGCCAGGAACTGAATCCAAAATGCTACATCGAGAGTGTTATTTTAACTGCCTCCCGTAAGTTGGGTATTCTCAATAAGGTGAGGCGGTTTTTCACTCCCGAGAAGCGCTGTTTGCTGTACAAGACTGAGTGCGATAGAGTATGGAGTATTGTTCCCATCTATGGGACGGCCCCGCTAAATGCACTTGATAGACTGCAAAGGCGAGCGGTACGCATTATTGGAGATGCTGAGGTAACAGCCTCTTTTGAGGACCTCCAGCTGCGTGTGCGTAGAGACATTGCTTCTCTCAGTGTCTTCCACCGAAATTACTACGGAGAGTGTTATTTTTGATCTAATCCCGCCCTCTCCTTTCCTGTCTCGGACTACACGTGCTGGTCTTAGGAACCACCATCATACTGTGCAGACTATCAGCACTCGTTCCAAAAAATTGGCAAGTCGTTCCTCTGTAAGACCATTCGGATAGACGCATGTGTTTACCAGCTCCTAAAGTCCCGGGTCTTTTAAGCGGGGCGTAAAACGTCATTTATGCAGGCCGTCATCATGAATGGGTGCGCTTGTAACCGTGCTTGTTCCACAGTGAGGAGCGCTCCGTTATTTTGGACTGCATCGGCTGCTTACCATCAGGCAGGATGCAGTTACTTTGACGTATCACATTTAAAAAATCTGTCTTCTTACGCGTTAGTTAGCCACTAGATGAATTTATTGTTAATGTTAAGAAAAAAAGTTTAATTAAACTTAAAATAAGTTTTATAATAGTCTTAGCAGATTTTTAGTTAAGAGAAAAACTGATTATTACTGAAAGACTTAAATAAAAAAAATATTCTGATTCCAATCTGACTTCATACGAGTAAGTTAGCTACTAAAACGAATTTATTGTTAATGTTAATAAAAGAGTTTAATAATTTAAAAATATTTCTATATAGGTACCTATCAAAAATAGTCTTCAGCATATTATAATTCTTAGCAGTATAAGAACTGACTATTACCAAAAGACTAAATTAATATAAATAATTTGATCTGCGTGAGTCTGTGATCAAAAATAATGACTAGCTAGATAAATACTAGATATTTCTCTATTTTATATATGTTTTTAACCAATATCTCTTTGTCTTTTTAATACCTATTAAAAATATTTTTGCGATTTTGAAAGTACTGTTTAATTGATATGAATCCTTCCTTTGTTTTATATAGGTACCTACCTACTCGTATTGACTTAGCAAATCCATACTAAAATACAGTATCCTCATATTTAAAAAAAATCAAAAAGACCGAAAAAGCTCGAAAAACCCGGGTACCCGGGTTTGGACTACAAGAAAACCCGAAACCCGGGTTTTTAAAAAGTGGACCGGGTTCCGATGCCCTAGTGGTAAGACCATCGCCGCTCTATGCTGTTGGATGTATGTGCAGCCTTTTAGTCCGTTAGTCGCCTTCTACGACGCCCAAGGGAAGAGAGGCGGTGGTAGTATTGTTTCACCGCCACGCGACACGGTTTACCAAGGGAAGAGAGGAAGCAAAACAAACCACTAAAACATGTTATTTTTATATTTGTAGATAGATAGCTTAAGTTATATGTGATCTAGTGATAAATTATTAATTTATAAATGAAATGGTTTCCATTAACCGTGTCGCATAGCGGTGAAAGAATACTACCACCTCCTCTCTTCCCTTGGGTGTCGTAAATGTTACACACGGACTAAAGACTGCACAATTGCACATACATCTAACAGCATAGAGCGGCGATGGGCTCACCACCTGTCACGCTGAGCACATTTGCAGTCGCTCTTTGGTGAAAAGTGGACTATGGTAGAGAACTGCTTTTGCTGTCCTCATTGCGTAGTCTCTGACCTACTAATAGTCGTGACGTGATTATATACGAGTATGTATGCATGGTTTGCATTATATATTTTTTTGCTTTCTTATTTGCTTGATTGGTAAAAATCTCAGACATGTAGGTAGCCCCAGGTGCCATAGGTTAGCGTAAATTATTTGATTACCATGTATTACCTATGTGAGATTCATTTGCAACAAACTACACTTGCGACAATCCGATCGACATGACAGTCGTACGTAATCAAATCGTATGGTCCGGAAGAGGCTTTACATTACACTCAAACCAACTGAGATCGCACGCACACACACGCAAGCGGTCCAGCATACTTACACTAAACACCTTATATCTGATATCACCGTGTACAGACGCCAGAACGATAAAATACCACCAATTGTCAAATTGTTTTAATACATTTTGAACTTTATTACTAAAGACATAAGGATCAATATTTATATTAGACAAAGTTTGTTTTGGCCAAGTTGAATTGTCAGAGTGTGTAAATTATAAGCGTATCACGTATGTTAGAAACATTAACATAAAGGATACTTTTACAAATAGTAGTTTTATGACATTGGAGTAACGCAGGTGTATCGTCTGTTTATTAAGTATCGTGTGTACGATTTATGTTGTAGGTACACTACTATTAGATTCTAGAGGTAGTTGAGGCGAGCGGCATGTGTGTGAGTAACTTTAACCCAGGCTTACTGCGCTGGTACTGAAAGCAGTCAATTAGCAATTACGACTACCTACTTAGTAGATAACGAAACGTAGAAAAACAAATGACTAGGTACTTGCCTCAGATGGGAATCGAACCTTAAGTCAAAAGAGGTCGCTACTCGTTCACCCACCAGTGGGTGCATAATGGGTAATCTCTGTTTACCCGTGCATCCACTATGGCGGGAAAATCAATTGTTAGGCTGGATTCGACCAAACTGGAAAAAGACTTACTCCAAGATTAGTCTATACAAAATCAGCGTTTAATCTAGGTATAAGACCTTATTCAAGTTTGGTCGAATACACCCTTAGTCCTTTACCTCAAAAGCATAAATTCCTTGTAGAGATTCACCGAATCGCATTTCACCTCGAATGAACTAAATTACAATAGAATCTTTATGCTGTATATTATAATATGACCTATGCTGTGGCTGTGACCCTCAAAACAGTATTAAGTACCACCATGGTATTATCATCTGTATTACTGTGGTAAAAACCGTTGAAAACTTTCGACAGGTCTAACCAATTAGATACCTTGGTGGCGGAGTGGTCAACGCAGCGAAGGTTCGATTCCCACCTGAGTTGGGAATTTTATTAACGTTTCGTTATCTTCGAGTTTATTAGAGCGTTATTAACTCAAAAAAATCATAATTTCTTATCCCAAAATAGGGGGTATTCCTCGAAGCGCACCCAGACCACATGAGTAACTACCCTACAGAGTCCAAGCTCTCTAACAACGCGCAAAATTTATACCTATTCTGATAGGGCAGACACCTGATGCACGTTTAAAAAATTAGGGAGGAAAACTAAAATGAGGTAAGTAGGTAAAGGTACATAATAAAACGTGTATTTCCAAAGGTATAAAATAAGGATTAGTGTAATTTGACACATACTAAATTTAAATTAGTTCAAGGATAACGAAACGTTGAAAAAATTGTCTTCTGTTGTTGAATCGAACCCGCGTCCTCCGCAAACAATCAAATATTACGAATCTATAAAGCAGTCTTATCTTAACTAAATGTTTAAAATGTTAAAAAAAAGGAAACATCTTTTTTTCCGGAATTATTCATACACACGGTGCAAGAGTTGGGAATTGTGTAACTAGCCCGACTTTGATTTATATATTTAAATTAAACACGAATGTCCCTTGATCGATATTATATAAATAATTAACGGTGTCGCGTAGCGATGAAAGAATATATTACCACCCCCTCTCTTCCCTTGGGTATCGTTAAAGGCGACCAACGGAGTAAAGACTTCACACACATCCAACAGCTTAGAGCGGCGATGATAATTAAAATATTATATTTTTATTCGTCGAAGCTAGACTAAACTAACTTAGATTTTAAGTTGGACCCCAAGCTATTAAACTCTGAAAACCGCATCAAAATCTGTTTAGCTGTTTTTGTGTGATGCGTGTACAGACAGACAGACAAAAAATAAAAAAAATATATATTTGGGAATGTTTACGTCGCAGTACCTACTAACCCAACTGTTTTTTTTTCTGAAATATCGCTAAAGTAGGTACATAACAGCAGACACGGCTTTTTTAATTTTATAATAAGTACTTTACCGCTAAATAAGTATTTAAGGTATTATTAATCAAATCATGTTAGTTTGTCTGTATATAATTAATATTAAATGAGTTTTAGAATCAAAATAAGGTAAGTAATGTAAACTAAAATGATAGGTATAGGTAAAAGACGTGAAGTGTAGGTATACACCGGCTACTTACTGAAACTCGACTTTTTAAATAAAACCCTTTATTTCCAAGTTTGTTTTCCTCTTAATATAATATTAAGAATTAATTTTTAAAACAATATTTTAATTTGAATACGCAGTTTAGAATTCATTTTGACATTCTAAGTACAATACAGCATTTATCTTTTAACCGTATATTTTACAAAGTATTGGCAAAACTTATATTTTGTATGTACCTACTGGCAAATGTGTAAGTATATGGAAATAAATAAATAATATCAACTGTCAAAAGTGTCGCCTTAAAACAAGCATTCAAAAAAGAATGAAAACAAATATTCTGTGGCGCCACTTGTACATCTTTGACAGCTCATAACTTGGAAACGTGACACTTTACGAGATTTCATCAATCTATAGTTTGTGTCTAATTGAATATTTGGTCCGAGGAAGTAATCTATCAATTTTTGCAGGTTTCATGCATGGCCGCCATTTTGAAAAAAAAAAACAAAATGGCGGATGGTGCTTGGTACACTCTTCATGAATACAAAAGTATTCAAACCACTTTGTTTGCGCAAATTTTGCTGCTAATTTTATTTTTATATTAAGCCCGGCAAATGACCCCATTACACGTGATGTTAAGTGGGAGTGAAGTCCAGGCGCGAGGACAACTGGTGCAGCGTAAGAGACGGTAGCACCAGTCACCTCACCTCACTCTGCCATCTCTCACAAAGTGCCTCTTCACGCCTCGTTTGAAGGACCCTATATATGTCATAGGTAGGAGGGAATACGTGTGCTGGTAGACTATTCCATCTTTTCGAGGTGCGACAAAGAAACGAGTCACCAAGGCCCTGATTCTGTATCGCAATCTATAGATTCCACACCTAAACCTTACCGCGCACAAACGTCAAACGCATACGTTTTTGGGAAGATATCGTAACTTTTTAAGGAATTGACGTGGTTTTGAAACAAGGAATCGTTACAGAATAAGGGCCCAAATTTCTCCTATCTACGTTGCACGCGTGTTTACTCTAAGGAATGATTTATATTAGCCGAGCGGGCCGTGCACGGGGCGTGTCCCGTCCGGGGCATGCTCCGGGAACGGCCCGCTCTAATATTAATCATCCCTAACGCGCATTCTGTGATCTGTCTGGTCAGAAGGAAAGTGAAAAGAAAAGACGTGGGTTTTTTGTAAGGTGTGAAAGAGAGAGTTACCGGGTAGCACGTGGGTGGTAGCCATTAAGTAGGGTAGACCGGGTACGGTTGCAGCAGGGTACAGTAGTACCATCGGGAATATCTCTGTAACTACGTCCCGCACGCCCGTTCTCTTTCCCTCAGGGGCCCCCTAAAACACGGTACCCCGCGCGTGCGGCTCCACGCGGAGGCTTGTGACGGCAAGAAGAAATCTCAACGTAGCCAAAGTAACTTTTTTCCGTCTAATTTCATTGATCATAATTTATTAAAAAACCTCGCATTAATTTTTACCCAGCTGTATTTTAAACGTTTCTTACTATTGTTGGCTGTATTTAAGAACTGTAATGAGTGTATTTATCAGTTTAAACTAACGAGAATTTAACGTTGTTTAAAAAATGACCTTAGTAGCAAATTTTCGGGGATGGTTGTAGTGGAACAACCATACCCGTGGTACGATTGACCCCAATAACTAATTTTCACCAGGTTTCAAATTAGAAAATACCTACAAATAAAGAAAATATTAAGATACAGCCTGTTCTTTTTAAACTTCCGTGACCTAAGGTAAACATAATTAACTATAAGTCCAAACATTGGTTCTAAAATGCATATTAACGAAGATTACATAATTCCGTATTAATGCTGAGTGCTGGCACTAGGTGCTTAAACTTTCATTCATAATTTATGGCGAGACTATGCGACTAATATTAATAATTGATATAATAGTAACTGATTACCGTAATAAAAAGAAAAAAGTATTTTTTTATATTTAAGGGATGGTTGTACCAGGGGATAATTGTACCACGGGGACAATTGTTACTTAAGTGGTTTTCTATACAACTTGTCAATTAGTAATATTTGTTATTTTTGACTAACTATAAGTGTCACAACTACAAAAACGTAGCTCTTATGCCCTAAAGAACAATGTTTTGTAGTCAATACTTCAAGATTAATTGTCTAAGACTAGGGAGGTTGTGTTTTAAGTTTGTCAGTTTTTCATATTTACTTTTGAGAAGATTGTTATACTTTGTTATTAGTTTAATAAAAAAATGGTCTGCTGTCATGTTGTAATTCAAATAAATATATTTTTCTAACTAAAATACGATGTTTTGTTTCATGGCATATCGCGCATGTCACGCGGGGTAAAATGGTGGCGGGTTGTCGGACCTGCTGTATTTGTGTGAGTGTAGTGTCATGTACAACAAACGAAATTGTAGGACCTTGCACGCTTCACATCTTTATAGTGTGACATTCCGTCCGTCTTTTTTTCAGGTCCGTGGTACCTACTGGCAAATGTGTAAGTTTATGGAAATAAATAAATAATATCAACTGTCAAAAGTGTCGCCTTAAAACAAGCATTCAAAAAAGAATGAAAACAAATATTCTGTGGCGCCACTTGTACATCAAACGTGACACTTTACGAGATTTCATCAATCTATAGTTTGTGTTTAATTGAATATTTGGTCCGAGGAAGTAATCTATCAATTTTTGAAGGTTTCATGCATGGCCGCAATTTTGAAAAAAAAAAAAAATGGCGGATTGTGCTTGGTACACTCTTCATGAATACAAAAGTATTCAAACCACTTTGTTTGCGTAAATTTTGCTGCTAATTTTATTTTTATATTAAGCCCGGCAAATGACCCCATTACACGTGATGTTAAGTGGGAGTGAAGTCCAGGCGCGAGGACAACTGGTGCAGCGTAAGAGACGGTAGCACCAGTCACCTCACCTCACTCTGCCAACTCTCACAAAGTGCCTCTTCACGCCTCGTTTGAAGGACCCTATATATGTCATAGGTAGGAGGGAATACGTGTGCTGGTAGACTATTCCATCTTTTCGAGGTGCGACAAAGAAACGAGTCACCAAGGCCCTGATTCTGTATCGCAATCTATAGATTCCACACCTAAACCTTACCGCGCACAAACGTCAAACGCATACGTTTTTGGGAAGATATCGTAACTTTTTAAGGAATTGACGTGGTTTTGAAACAAGGAATCGTTACAGAATAAGGGCCCAAATTTCTCCTATCTACGTTGCACGCGTGTTTACTCTAAGGAATGATTTATATTAGCCGAGCGGGCCGTGCACGGGGCGTGTCCCGTCCGGGGCATGCTCCGGGAACGGCCCGCTCTAATATTAATCATCCCTAACGCGCATTCTGTGATCTGTCTGGTCAGAAGGAAAGTGAAAAGAAAAGACGTGGGTTTTTTGTAAGGTGTGAAAGAGAGAGTTACCGGGTAGCACGTGGGTGGTAGCCATTAAGTAGGGTAGACCGGGTACGGTTGCAGCAGGGTACAGTAGTACCATCGGGAATATCTCTGTAACTACGTCCCGCACGCCCGTTCTCTTTCCCTCAGGGGCCCCCTAAAACACGGTACCCCGCGCGTGCGGCTCCACGCGGAGGCTTGTGACGGCAAGAAGAAATCTCAACGTAGCCAAAGTAACTTTTTTCCGTCTAATTTCATTGATCATAATTTATTAAAAAACCTCGCATTAATTTTTACCCAGCTGTATTTTAAACGTTTCTTACTATTGTTGGCTGTATTTTAGAACTGTAATGAGTGTATTTATCAGTTTAAACTAACGAGAATTTAACGTTGTTTAAAAAATGACCTTAGTAGCAAATTTTCGGGGATGGTTGTAGCGGAACAACCATACCCGTGGTACGATTGACCCCAATAACTAATTTTCACCAGGTTTCAAATTAGAAAATACCTACAAATAAAGAAAATATTAAGATACAGCCTGTTCTTTTTAAACTTCCGTGACCTAAGGTAAACATAATTAACTATAAGTCCAAACATTGGTTCTAAAATGCATATTAACGAAGATTACATAATTCCGTATTAATGCTGAGTGCTGGCACTAGGTGCTTAAACTTTCATTCATAATTTATGGCGAGACCATGCGACTAATATTAATAATTGATATAATAGTAACTGATTACCGTAATAAAAAGAAAAAAGTATTTTTTTATATTTAAGGGATGGTTGTACCAGGGGATAATTGTACCACGGGGACAATTGTTACTTAAGTGGTTTTCTATACAACTTGTCAATTAGTAATATTTGTTATTTTTGACTAACTATAAGTGTCACAACTACAAAAACGTAGCTCTTATGCCCTAAAGAACAATGTTTTGTAGTCAATACTTCAAGATTAATTGTCTAAGACTAGGGAGGTTGTGTTTTAAGTTTGTCAGTTTTTCATATTTACTTTTGAGAAGATTGTTATACTTTGTTATTAGTTTAATAAAAAAATGGTCTGCTGTCATGTTGTAATTCAAATAAATATATTTTTCTAACTAAAATACGATGTTTTGTTTCATGGCATATCTGGTACAACTAACCCTGGGTAGGGGACATTTGTAGCAGTTCGCCTGTTCCGTTTAAATGTAAAATATCTCTGTTTATATTGTTTCTACACACTTAAAGATGACGCTGCCTTAAAGCCAAAAAAAACTAAATATCAATACACACTGACACTATTACCATAATATTATAAATAGAGCCAGAAATAAATGTAAAAGTTAAAATGTTACAATTGTACCCGGTCTACCCTAATATTTTTTGTTTAGTCGTTCAAGTTTCGTGTACTACGATAAATGTAGATAGAAGTTATTGTTTTACCAAAAAATCCCGAATAGGAAACTAAACCTTTTGCTTCTTCTACCCTAAATCCGCCCTTAGCAGCCAGCATCATCAGCCAAACGTGCTTTCGGACGTCCCCGATTGGTTTGGTCACAACTCTTTGCCCATTACTTACAATTGATGGGTATGAATATGATTGGTGATCTCAAACCCTTACTTACATCGAATTCGCAAAATTTTATAATAATATCTACTATATCATCGGTAGGTAGGTACCTAATTAAAACAGCATTCAATTTAAAAAAGATTTATTAACACATTTTACACAACTATGCAATAATGAGATTCAGTAGTTAAGTAGGTACCTACATAATAAAATATTTCTTGTGACATTGTTGCAACAAACCATACCTACACTGAAAAATTGAAGGAATAATCATCAAGGTTTGCGTAGACGAGAAACAGACCTCTACTTAGTTTTTTATCTGTCTAATTGTCTCATAAAATGTATATGTTGCAGGGATATGATAAAAACAGAGATTTGGTCAATTCCCTAAGTGATTTAATCAAATCACGAGGATGTTAAAATAACAACACGATTTTATCATTTCCCTAAACAAATCTAGGGATTTGAACAAATACCAGAACTGGTTCCGTGAAAAAACATGTGACCTACAGGCGTAGAGCAGGTACCTAGTATTTTTGTCGTCTAATAAAAAAAATAACCTTGACCTAACATAACCTATCACGTGAAATACAGGAGTAGGGCAATTTATGTTTACTTAGGGTGGATTCGACCAAACTGGAATAAGGTCTTATACCTAGATTAAACGCCGAATTTGTATGAACTAATCTCGGAGTAAGTCTTATTCCAGTTTGGTCGAATCCACCCTTAGTGGTGTTCAAATCCCTAGATTTGTTTAGGGAAATGATAAAATCGTGTTGTTATTTTAACGTCCTCGTGATTTGATCAAATCACTTAGGGAATTGACCAAATCTGTTTTTATCGTATCCCTGCGACATATACGCTAGCATAGATCCACCTATCCAAAACTGACTTTCTCTAGTTGATATTGATTCTTAATTTGACACAATAAGGTTCAATATTTATTGTAGAAATTTCAAATCTTGTGTAGCTTAATTAGTGCTGGTCTTAGATTAAAACAAAAAGGGAAGATACGGCATTAGCGTCCCGTGAGTGAGCCGCCAAAATTAGGTCTAAAGGCACAATTTCACTTCAGTCACAATTTGCCGAGCGAACAGGCTACATCGTAGGTACTATTGCGGATATTCTACTGTGTGAAAAAGAGAAAGACGCTACTCCGCAGTGGCGTCGGAATCGGTCGTACGTACTCGTCTGTTGCGAAGCGACCGAGACGTCAACGCGCTACTCGCTGACTCCCTCGCGCTGACGTTGAAACTTACCGCTTTGTCTCGCTCAATCGATTTACACTTTATAAGTGTGCGTGTGTGAGTGTTTGCTTAAGTAGTTGAGTAGGACTATATTTTGAATGACTACAAGTAGGAGCATGCCGTATCTTCCCTTTTTGTTTTAATCTAAGGTGCTGGTGTATTTTAAGGCCAAGGAGTACCACTGCCAATTAAACTGATTTGTTCTCCGGTATCGATTTCCTGTGTATCGACTTTCCTCGGTATCGACTCCCGCCGTATCGACTTCCCTCGGTTTCGACTATGAATTGCCTTAGAGTACCTACTTACTTACAGTTAAATGAAATAAATGTTTTAGCTTGAAAATAATCAATTTTTAAGTACTTTTTACAATAATTACCTATCTAACTCGGCGTACAAAGATCAGAATATTCAACTCTAATGTCAAGTCGGTTCTCCTGTACGGATGCGAGACATGGCTCGTCAAAAACGAAATAGCCAGTCGGCTACAAGTGTTCGTCAACAAGTGTTTGCGGCGCATACTGGGGATTTACTGGCCACGAACCATCTCTAATGTAAGGCTGTGGGAGATGATTGAGCAACAACCCATCGACAAGGAGATCCTGACAAGGAAATGGCGCTGGATTGGACATGTGTTGCGGAGACCTGACAACCATCTATCCAAGCAAGGGTTAACGTGGCAAGCGTATGGAAAAAGAAGGCCGGGCCGCCCCCATACCACCTGGAGGCGATCAGTTGAAAAAGAGGCTGCATCAGCTGATATCGGCTGGAAGGACCTAGAGGTTGCCGCACAAGATCGAAATCTCTTCTTCGAGCCCTATGTCCCTGATGAGGGATAACAGGATTGCATCATCATCATCATCACAATAATTAACGTAAGGTCAGATGATGTGCCCTATTTTTTTATCAAAGCCTGTGCATCTGAGTTAGCCGAACCATTGCTCACATATTTAATGCGTCTTTGACTGCGGGAGTTTTCCCGTCCTTATGGAAAATCGCGAAGGTTGTCCCAGTTTATAAGTCTGATCCTGATGAACTCATTGCAAATTATAGACCAATCTCAATCCTATCATCGTTTGCAAAAATTTTTGAATCCCTTATCTGTCCGTATCTACAAAGACATTTTGCACTGTATCTGAGTGACTACCAGCATGGATTTGTAAGCTCTAGGTCTACTTGCACTAACCTTATGACTTTCACTGAGTCCTTGGTGAAAGCCGTTGATGCTGGTAAGGAAGTGGATGTTATCTATACTGATCTCAGTAAAGCTTTCGACAGAGTTCCGCATGATATTCTTATCCAGAAACTGGCAGCCTATGGAATCACAGGATCTTTTCTGAATTGGCTTGCATCTTATCTCTCTGAGAGAAGATTTTATGTAGTTCTAAACGGCTTTCGATCTGACACTCGTGGTATAACATCAGGAGTGCCGCAGGGATCTCACCTGGGTCCTATTTTTTTTAAATATATTTATTAACGACCTGCCCAATTGCTTACAGTTTTCTGTTCCTTATTTGTATGCGGATGACCTAAAGCTTGCAAAAGTGGTTGGCTCGAAGGATGATGTCGAACTACTGCAAAGAGACATCAATTCGCTCATAAAGTGGTGTAGTACAAATAAAATGCAACTCAACCATAAAAAATGTTTTTACATGAAATTCTCAAGAAAGTGCAATGACTTACATCACGATTATACTATTCAAAATAATATTATTCAAGCGGTGGACACGATGAGGGATCTTGGTGTTGTATTCGATAAAAAACTAACTTTTATACCACAAATAGAGAACATCAGTAATAAAGCTTCCAGAATGTTGGGTTTTGTTCTTAGGTACATCCCCTCTCCTAATTTCACTAAGTTTATTTGTACTGGCACCTCGAGACCAACCGTTAGGTTATGCAAGAAGTGCCAGACGTCCCTGCGCCAGTAGAACACTCGCGCAGGAGACCACCAACGTTAGGTCTTGACGCCAAATTAGTGCCCGCCGCAGCGCGCTCTTCATTCGGTACTCATAAGACTAGTGTTTCAGGAGAGTATCCCCGTGAACACGTGTAGTTCACTGCCTATTGTCCAGATAGGTAACCGGAGCTGTCAAGCTCGCTCACTTCTCGTTGCACGAAGGGCACAACTCGCAGTTGCCACTGCTAGGGTCGTCGACTCTAAAGTCGACTCCCAAGTGTCCACCTTGGTAGCGGAGTAGTAAGCACACTCACTTCTCGGAACCCATCCGGGCGCCTAGCCAGTTCCCACGTCCTACGCGGCTGGCTGGACCGGAGGCTACGGCATCTAGGAGGCCGCCTCTACTAGTTCTCCAGACTAGTACCGGAGATGTCAACACCAATGTCCAATGAAAACCACCGGACAAAGCTGCCAACTATAAGGGAAACTCACGTTCCCCGCAGGACTTTTCGCTTCTGGCCCCTCAGAGACCGCTACTAGGCCCCGCTCGCTGTGCACGAGTTTGGAAGTCCTGGCACACAATACCAGGACAAACGAACATTCCCAAGCTCTACAGCTAACCACACGCCACTACGAGTCCAACCCATGTCCGGATCCCGCCGGAGGCGCCTGGTTAAAGGCACGACCAGCGGGGGGCTAGAGCCGGAACCCCGTAGTACCTCTGAAAACACAGCCGGACCCGTAGTTCCAGTTGCGATACCCTATCTATTGAGGTCGGTAGATAGGGACATGTGGATGTTCTTAGGTACAGTAAATGTCTAAAAAGCAGCAAGACCAAAATCCTGTTGTTCAATAATTTGGTCCGTAGTATCCTAGAATACTGTAGTGTAGTATGGCGACCGCATTACTCCGTGCATTCGCTACGGTTGGAGCGCATACAATAACGTTTTATGTGGCATCTTACATTTGCGGAAGGTAAAACAAAAAAACTAGTCTCCTACAAAAATAGACTTCAGAATTTTTATTTACTATCTTTAGAAAAACGTAGGGATCTTATTGATACTATGTTCGTTTACAAAATTTTTAACAACAAAATTGATTGTCCGCATTTAATTAGCTTATTTAATCTTCGCGTTCCTTCCCGAATTCCGAGAACCCCAATTACTCCTTTGTGTCCACCGTTAAGGAGAACTGTACTGGGTAGCAGCTCTCCTGTACCCAGGATGTGTAACTTGATAAAGCGTCAGCCATATGATTGATTTGCACAATGACGCCTTAAATGTATACCGCAAATCCATTTGGAAGCATCTTTCTGGCCCTGAATTCTCTAACTGAGTTAAGGTTGTTTTTTTCCCATAATCAATTTGTAGAAGTTTATGTTAGTTTATAATTTTATTGTAAATGTTTAGTTATAAGTGTTTAAACGTCTTTATTTATAAGCATGCTGTGTTTAAATGTTATTAGTTGTTACATTTAGCTTAGGTATTTTGTAAGAATCTTAAATTTTATATATCAATGTAAACAACTGTTGGTAGACCTAATAAAATAAATAAACAAATATAACAGTTGAATCAGTCTTCATAATTTTGTTTTATTATTAAGTAAGTAGTTACCAACTAATGAAGTAAGTACGTAACCGTAAATCACAGTTATTATTATTATGTGTTATTAATTAATTACTTACAGATATTTTAATAAAATCCAAAATTAAAAAAAAAAAATAAGTTTCTTAAATAAGTAAGTAGGTACCTACTTACCTAGGTACTTATTCATATAATCATTAAAAAACATAGTCTTTGCAAAAATCACACAATAATTTTAAAGTTTAAATACGACTCGACTTTAAAAAAATATAATTCTCACGCTTTTATTTACTTATATTAAGTACATACCTATATTATGTCTAAACAGAGGAAATAAAAGCGTGAGAATTCTATTTTTTACTACTAGTAGTAGGCACCTACCTAGTTACTACTAAGTAGGAAGTACTTACCTACTGTTTGCAACAAAACTAAAATATTATTTTTTATCTAATTATCACTGTATCAACAATGAACATGACGTATTGCCATAATTTAGACATAATATAATATAAGTAATTCACATGAATTACATATATTATATTAAGTCTAAACAGAGGAAATAAAAGCGTGAGAATTATATTTTTTTACTACTAGTAGGTACTGTTTTCAACAAAACCAAAATATTATTTTTTATCAACGATATCACTGATATCAACAATGAACATGACGTATTGCCGCTGGATAATAACACTGGCGAAAATAGCGCAAGTAAGCACAAAAATCTTTTTATTTTGTGACCGCAAATAAATAATATTATATTTGCTAAAAAGTGGATTATGGTAGAGGACTGCTTTTGCGGTCCTCATTGCCTAGTTTCTGACTAACCCTTCGGGGATTATTGTGGTAGCCATCCAGTCGGATTCTGGGCAGAATCCTACCACCGTGCTAATTATTCTAGTTCTTCTAATATCTTAGTTCACTTAGCAAATTTTATTCAGTGGAATTAGAAGAAAATATTTCAGTAGGTAAGGTAATGGAACCAGTCATGGACGGTGCACCAGTCATGGACATGTTACCTTTAAATCTGCCAAATATACAAAACTAGACAATATTTTTTTCAATGGCAACACTTTGTGAATGTGGTTATCCAATCCGGTGCCCCGTCAATGTTTCTTTTACAGCTGTCGTGTGTTCTGTGGTCTGGTCGTGTCGGCCATATTATTCAATTCAATTACACCATGAGCTCAATGAATTACACTGAGTGCAAGCAAATGCGTAGTTCCGACGATTCCAGAAAATATCCGCTCTTATACTAAGCATCGTAGCGCAAGTAAGTTTAACAATTAATTAAAGCTAAAGCCGATGTAGGTAGTTGTTATGTTGAATTACTATTTATTTATTTATTTAACAGTAGGTATATTTAAGGTTAACCTATAACTTGACATATTACAAAAGGGATAAAGTAATTCATCAATAAAGCAATGGTCATCATTGGATACATAAATCTGTCACTAACCAGTCACGAACATTTTGTGAAATTTTGAATTTCTTATTGATAAATGTTTTAGTAATCTTTGAGAATGTTCATAAAAAAGTCTAACAATTGGTTTTTTACGTAACACAATGATGAATATTGAACATAAAATTTGGCATGTTGATAATGGGGTGTTCATAACTGGTGACTGTGTTGGTAACTGGATGTCCATTACTGGGAACTATCAAACGAATAGGAATTGTTCGTTTTATTTATACGCTTTATAGTAGGTATGTTTTATTACAGGTTTACAACGCGATTAGAATAACAATATGACTGTCAAGGCGCTTTTTTGTAATTTTGCTTGTCACTTTGACATAATTAGGTAACTACCTAATGTTTTTTATAATGGCATTGAAAGTACCTACATGGTTTCTTAAACACCGTGATGATTTCTTTTTTATTAAATATTTATATATCGTTCTTTTAACACAGCTAGTGGTCTTCTGCATTAGCCCTTCATCATACCTTCCTTACCTACTTTTTCTATTGCCGCAGAAATTGCGCCGATTAGAAATTACACTGCACAACAAATGGCCAGTGCCATCCAGAAAGTCAAGCAGGGATCATCAGTATCAGCGGCTGCGTCATTATACGGTGTCCCTAGAATAACCAATAAATATCCAATAAATAATTAGGACCAGCTACTATTCTCACAAGTGAAGAAGAAGACCTATTAAAGAAGTGGATATTTTATATGGCCGATCATCACTTCCCTGTTACAAAGAACCATCTCTTGGACAGCGTTCAAAAGATTATATCTAATAAAAACCTTCAAAAATGTCCCTTTGTAAATAACTGCCCTGGAAAAAATGGTTCCATTCTTTTTTAAAGCGGCCCCCCGAAATTTCACAACGCTTCTCTCAAAATTTAACTAAATCCAGGGATGACGTCACCGAAGATGAAATTCATGAAACAAACATAGAGTATTTGGAGAGTAGAGGGTTATTAGAAGCACTAAATGATCCCAGTCGCATTTTCAACACTGATGAGAGTGCATTTTTTTTACAGCGAAAAGCGGGATCTGTTTTGGTTCGCAAAGGCGATAAAAAGGTATATAGCAAATCAGGCGACGAAAAAGACTTAACGGTCTTGATGACAGGGAACGCTGCGGGGGTTTTGGCTCCACCGATGATAGTTTTTCCGTACGAACGACTTCCGCCGTTGATATCAAGCAGTGTCCCAGGTGATTGGGGAATTGGTCTATCTGAGACAGGATGGATGACCTCTCAAAAATTTTACGAATATATGACCAACATTTCTCAACACTTGGCTAGAAACAAAAAAAGTGCCAAAACCCGTAATATTTTTCCTGGACGTTCACCTCATATGACTTTACACTTAGCTCAGTTTTGTAAAGATAATGGCAAAGAAATTATAGCGCTTCACCACAATTCCACACATTTGCTACAGCCGATGGACGTTGCTGTCTTCAAACCCTTAAAAACGTACTGGAAGAATCAAGTAGCCAAATGAAAGACCGAAAACTCGGGACAACAACTAAAAAAGGCTAATTTCGCTCCTAATTTAGAAGTGGCTATAGAAAAATTGTCTCCAGATATAATCAAAAATGGATTCCGCAAAAGTGGTCTTTTTCCTTTTAGTCCTGAGTATGTCCATGTGACCAAAATTAGTGACGAAAAACGTATACGTATACTACCCAAAAATAGCAACGTAACAGAACAGGCAAATTTTGTCAAGACATTAGAATCAGAAATTACAAGCATATTTTCACAAGATAAATTGACATTATTTAACCAAATGTGCTGGTCATAAAGGACTGATGTCGAAAATTTACTACCTAATGAAGATTTATCATTGTACGTTGTATGGTCAAAAAATAAAAACACTGTTGTAGACATTTTGTCAGCTTCAACACATACAGATGAAAGAGATATTATTCAGAATTCCAATCCACAAAATGTATAGTCAGTTACACGTCCACAATCAGAAGCTACTAATGTATCAAGACAGGTTTGTGTTGAGGAATCCGGCCCAAGAGAAGAACCACCAGAAGAACCTGAAATACCGCAAGAACTCCCACAAGATGTCTTTCAACCGAGCCAACAAAAGTTAAACACACATGAATCATACGAAGCTATAACCACTCATCAGACAGCTCACATAACATCAAGTAAAACTACCTCAACTGCTCTTTGCACAAATAATCCCAACCCAGCAGACTATATTACACCAGCTAAAAATGTTCAAGCACCTATTCACCCATCAACATAAACCCTACAAAAGAACTTGTTCATTCCGTCTCCATTCAAACGTGCCTTGTATTGGTCAGAACCTGAAACAAAAAACGACGCATAAAAGAACGTTTCTGTCAGCTGTTACAAGTAATGCATGGATGGCCTACCTACATGAAAAAAAAAAGAATGAGAAAAAACAAAAGCAAGAACAAAAGGAGAAGCGAATAAAAGCTAGGGATGAAAAAAAGGTGTTAAAGGAACAAGTTTATTCAAAGGAGGAAAAATAATACACAGAAAATAAAAAAAAAGTACGAATTCTACAAAGAAAATCGTCAAGCAGAGACAAGTTACATCAAGTTCGTCATCTGATGAAACGGAAACAGATTAGAATATCAGGAAAGTGAATGTGATGAAGACTTCCTTGATGATTACCGTGAAATAAAAGAGTATCGACAGCTTGACCAGCCGAGTACAACTAAATGTGGAGATAGTTTCAATGGAAGCAGACAGAAAAATACCGCAAAATCATCCGAGCCTGGATCGGATGAAGACGTTCCCTTGAATGATTTGCGCTCCTCAAATAAAACTTACCAAGTTAAACAGTATGTTGTAGTAAGATACGAAGGGTCGCATTTTCCGGGTTTGATTGATAGGCCAGTACGAAATAAGCACCATGGTTCTATCGAAAGGTAATACATTACGTTGGCCAGATACTCCGAAAAAATTTTGGTACAAAAGTGCAAATATAGTGGAACATATTGAAAACCATTTTAATTAACATAAGAGGTTTTTATAAGGTCAAGGAGATGGATCAATATTTGCCTTATTTATTTCTTGAAGGACATTAATCTTCAATTCTAAAGACTGTTTTGTAAGTTAGAAACTATTAAAACTGCTTAACAAAGATAAGAAACAGAAACTATTAAGACTGCATAACAAAGATAAGAAACTATTAAGACTGCATAAAAAAGATAACAACTATTAAGGCTGCATTACAAAGAGATTAAAATATTATAATATGTTATTGTTAAAAGAATACGTTATAATGAATAATTGTTGAGTTATGTTTTGAGCTAAGTAAGTATATTTTTATTGTTTATTTAGCTGAGGGTTGTTTTTTGTAAGAAATTGACCTAAAAGCCAATAGTTCCTATTATAAAAAAGGGTTAGGTAAGGTAAGTCTGTCAGCTGTGATAAACTAACAGTTTATAAAGTATATAAAGTAACTATCTATACATTACCTACTATTGAAATATTTTTGTAGGTTACCAAACTAATTTCTAGATTACTTACCTACTAATAAAATAATTGTTAAAATTAATAAAAGTTTAATTTAAATTATCTACTTATTTGATTATTTAAAGTTAAACTAACTGTTCTTATTTATGTATTTGCGATTGAATAAATGGTTCATTATGTAATGCCAACTATGAAGCTATGTCCATGGTTGGATGTCCATGTATAGGGGCGTCCATGACTGGGTGTCATGCCTGTCAATCACTGGTGTTCTGATAGGGTTCCGATTTTTCTGAAAAATACTTTTACTTCACTTGCAAATTATTAAATAACCCACCAACCCGCATTGGGCCAGCGTGGTGGGTTATGGCCCAATATCCCCACGTGCTATTGTTCACGTGGGAGGCCTGTGCGCAGCAGTGGGACGTTTATAGGCTGATGATGAAGATGATGATGATGAAATTAATAATTTTATTATAGAGACTGATTCTCCGTTAGTTTATTAGTATCTTTAACCCAGATTGCATTTAAAAACAGTTACATTATTTAGAATAAAGCATAATAATGCCAAATTTATTCTTATACCGTCCATGACTGGTTCCATTACCGTAAGTACTTGAAAGTAAAGATTACCAGCAACTTTCGTCAATAAACTGAACTGAACTGAAAGAATACAAAAACAAAAGTGATTGAAAAAGAAGGTCAATTACGCGAAAATAAAATAGAACCATCTACTAACTCAACATTTGAGTATTCCTGTGCTCGACAGTCAACAAGCAAAAGTGTTAGTCCTCTGACGACTGTTTCGTCTAAACATTCGTCAATGAGTGAACTTGAACCAAAGGAAATCTTGGATCTTGATAAAAACAACACACAAACAAGTGATTGAAAAAAAAGGTCAATACGCGAAAATGAAAGAGATCCATTACAAACTCAACTTGTGAGTATCCCTGTGCTCGACCGCCAACAAGCAACAGTGTAGTCATCTGACGACCGTTTCGTGTAAACTTCGTCAATGAGTGAGTGAACTTGAACCAAAAGAAGTCTTGGATCTTGATAAAAACAACACACAAAGTGATTGAAAAAGAAGTTCAATTACGCGAAAATGAAAGAGAACCATACTAACTCAACCTTTGAGTATCCCTGTGCTCGACCGTCAACAAGCAAGTGTTACGAGGGGCGTTCAAAATATTCTCGGTATGTGGATAAAAACAAACAAGTACGAAAAGTTTGATATTTTTATTTTTCAATATACTCCCCCCCTATGTTCATACACTTATAAGATCGATCAATTATTTTTTTTAATCCCTCATAAAAATATTTTTTATCTTTGGTGTAAAAATGCTCCTCCACGGCCGTCTTCAACGCTTCATCGTCAGAAAATTTATTTCCACGCAGATCCTTTTTAAGATTGGGGAACAAAAAGAAGTCGCTTGGGGCTAAGTCCGGACTATAGGGTGGATGAGTAACAGTTTCAAACCCACATTCAACAATAGCTGCCTTGGCAATATGAGCAGTATGGACAGGGGCGTTGTCATGCAGAAGCAGAACACCTTTGGTTAACTTTCCTCGCCTCATTTCTTTGATCGCATCTCTTAATTGACGTATAACGTTAGCGTAGTACTGCCCTGTGATATTTACACCTTTTTCTTTATAATCGATAAGCAAAACTCCTTCACAATCCCAAAATATTGTGGCCATGACCTTGCCAGCTGACGGGATTACCTTGAACTTCTTGGGATGAGCTGAACCCTTAATGTGCCACTGCATGGACTCCTGTTTGCTCTCTGGGTCATAATGATGAACCCAGGTTTCATCTCCAGTAACTATTTTTTGCAGCACCTCATCGGGATTTTCACCACACAGGTCGATAAAATCTGAACAGCAAGCCACACGCATATCCTTTTGAAGAAGCGTCAGCATTCGCGGAACCCATCTTGCACTTACTTTTGACATATTAAGATGGTCATGTAAAATGTCATGTACGGTACCAATAGAGAGATTGGTTACTTGAGCTATAGATTTTACCTTCACTCGGCCGTCTTCCAATATAAGTTTTTCCACTTTATCAATATTTTCTTGTGAGGTAGCCACTACAGGCCGGCCAGGTCTAGGGTCATCTTCAATACTCTCCCTTCCACGCTTAAATTCGCTTGACCATTTTTGAAAATAGTAGATAAAGAAGGAGCAGACTCACGGTAAACACAATCCATTTCCTCTTTTATGGTTTTTTGATTTTTACCCTGTTTTGTCAAGAATTTTATGACGGATCGGTGCTCTAATTTCGTTAAAATTGTTAATTCGCTCATGGTGTTCATGTTTGTTCGGCAATTGCAGAAAAACAAAAGAACATCTCGGTTCCAATTTTACTTTTTTTTAATGTCAATGGATGAATCTTAGTGGCCAGTAACAAATATATATATAAAAGAGGTTGTAACGTATCAATACCGAGAATATTTTGAACGCCCCTCGTAGTCCAGCTCTGACGACCGTTTCGTCTAAACATTCGTCAATGAGTGAACTTGAACCAAAGGAAATCTTGGATCTTGATGAAAACAACACACAAAGTGATTGAAAAAGAAGGTCAATTACGCGAAAATGAAAGAGAACCATACTAACTCAACATTTGAGTATCCCTGTGCTCGGCCGTTAACAAGCAATAGTGTGAGTCCAGCTCTGACGACCGTTTCGTCTAAACATCCGTCAATGAGTGAACTTGAACCAAAGGAAATCTATTGGATCTTGATAAAAACAACACACAAACTAAAGTGATTGAAAAAGAAGGTCATTTACGCGAAAATGAAAGAGAACCATATTAACTCAAGACAAGCAACAGTGTTAGTCCTCTGTCGACCGTTTCGTCTAAACACGGTGGTTTTATATTGCTGAGAGCAGGTTATCGTTACACAAAACATAAGACACACTTATCTTCGTCAAATTGGAAATGTACAAATAAGGAATGCAATGCTACTATTACTTACCGTAAAAATGACATGAGTATTAGGTAGAGTATTACGGGAGTATTCTCATAATTTTTTACCTATTTTAAGATCTACGACACACTCGTCAAAACTGCATATTGGTCAAGCGGTGCCAAGAGGAACGAATTTGAAATAGTCTTTGATAATAATAAGAAAGAAGTACAAAAAAAACTTGAAACCAATTCCTTCTATTTACGAAGAATCGTTAAAAACTTTGAAACATGGTGATTTCGTTGGTTAACTACATACATTCCTGAATTTAAAGCTTGAACAAGTATTTTAATCAGATGTCGTTCTAAAGTATTGCAATCAAATAGAACCACATTTTCACATGAGTTGGTGACATTATAGCCAAAGATTTTATATTGGTGGACAATGGTTCTGAAAAAAAAATACTTAAATAAATTTTGTTTCAACAAAAGCAAGACAGTTTACACAAACATTTAAAATTATCGTTCTTATGGCACTTTTAAGTCATGCTCCAAACAGTAAATTATATTCCCTGCACGCAGATATTTCTGAATCTGATGAATGCCCAAATGTAGTACCAGTAATATTGGCTTTGCTTCCAAATAACAAAGAAACTACTTACACTCGATTATTTATACTGTTAAAACAACATGCGCTTGATTTTAATCCAACCATTTTCTTAATACTTAGATTGCGAAATAGCTGCCATCAATGCAATAAAAAACGTCTTACCTTCTTCAGACATTAAAATTTTCTATTTTCACTTTTGCTAAAGCATCTGGGACGCTCTACCTATCTACTTTATTAATTAGTAATAATAAAACGAAATTATGAAGACTGAATAAACTAATATATTTATTAACGTTATATTGATCATTTTCAAACTAAACATTTCAATGTTTCATTAACTGTACTCTAGGCCAATTCATGGTCGAAACCGAGGGCAGTTGATACGGCGGGAGTCGATATGGTGGGAAGTTGATACGCAGGGAATCGATACCGGGGGGACAAATCATTAAACTATCGTGGCCATGATGGCTGGGTAGGGTTCGGATCCCGTTTGTGGTATTTTTCTAAATCGATAATTATGTAGATATAATGATGATTGTGTAACATTAGAGAAGAGTGTTTTTTAATTGAAATTTAAAAGCCGAACTCAGAATATGATTTTTTTATCAGAAAACTTTATTTATGTAAGTATAAATAAGACACTATTAATTCAAAACAAGATTTATATACCGTTTAAAATACATAATACATAAACTCACACAGACATTTTTTTATACTGATATCGCGAAATGCTTTTATAATGATTACAAGCAGTTTTTAATTTCAATTAGAAACTTCATGTTTGACATTTTATTATTTTGATTAGTTAGCTTTACAAGGTCAGTTCATACCACTTCGTTTAATAAAAACTAGCGGGCATATAAATAAGGTTAGAAATTCCACACAGACACAATAGTCAATATCATGTATTATATAACGCTGGACCACTTAGGTTGAAAAACTGTTGAGGTGATTTGATAACTAATACCCCCAGAAAATCTATAGGTGCTATTAAATCAATGGCATATATTTAAAGTACAGGTAGTTTAAGCCAAAATAAAAATATTTCCCTCAATAAACAGTAGTATTTTGACATTGGTTTAGATTTTAATTTCTCAAACAAAATAATTTATAATTTAATTGGCAAAAACTGCATCATACTATTAGAGATGCCTCCATGAAATGCCTCACACATGCGACTGCATTGTGGAAGTCGTCGCAGTCGTCAGTGTGAGTGCAACGACTTCCACAATTCGCATGCATGTGTGAGTGTAGGCATCTACAGTATGATGCAGTTTTTGCCAATTAAATAAAAAATATTTGTTTGAAAAATTAAAATCTAAACCAATGACAAAATACTACTGTTTATTGGGGAAAATAGTTTTATTTTGGCGTAATCTACCTGTACTTCAAATATACGCCATTGATTTAATAACACCTTATATTATAATAAATTCGTATGTGGCAGCCAGTGCCATGGTCTGTGGGAGACGGGGGAGGTGTGACATAGCTGCACAAAACTAGGGTTGATGAGGATTCCTCTTCCGCTTCCACATGTTGCGGAAGTTCCACAATTATTACAGTTCCCCTGCCGCTATCGCTTCCCCATAAATGAAAGTTAAAAATTACTCTTCCGCTATCGCTTCTTCATAAATTAAGAGGAATTAAGGAGGAATTGAAATTGCACGCGAAATCTCCGACCGGAGATTTTTATTAATAACTAAAAGAAAAACGGAGTGTGTGATAAAATACACTTAATAATGTGCCTGTTTCATCTCACTTTCTTATACTTCCTCTTCCTCATAAATAAATTTTCCGCATCCTCTTTCTTTGTGCTATACAATTCCTCTTACCCTTCCTCATAACCACATACTCAACAACCCTACACACAACTGACGTTCTTATTACGCGGCCCCGCCGCCCGCGCTCGTCTTCCCCGCCCCCGCAACCTTTCGTCCCCCGTCCCGCAGACCATAGGACTGCCACGCTTGCATTTTCCAGCCTATAGTGAGGGAGGGAGATTGTATTGGCTAAGCTACGTTAGCATAGTTCGTTTTGACAGGCCTTGAAAGAGGTTGCAAGTTCGAATCTTGCTCGTGACAAAAACAATACAACATATTATTTTGCTGTTCCGACTTCGATATCTCTTGGGTCACAACTTGTTTCACATTTTCTTAGGTTCTTTACAACATTTATTTCAATATAATGCAAAAATATTAAATTTTAAATATTCTATCGATCTATCTGACTTAGGGTGGATTCGACCAAAGTGGAATAAGGTCTTATACCTAGATTAAACGCCGAATTTGTATGGACTAATCTCGGAGTAAGTCTTATTCCAGTTTGGTCGAATCCACCCTAACACTAGTAGGTATTTACGGGATAACAATGATTGCTTTAGGTCAAGGCGTAACAAATGACGTTACTGAGGTCGGGTTTTCATTATTACTAGAAATAAATATATACTATATTGTTTTAATTACTAACTGCAAACTATAAATTGTAAAGCTTAGTCGATGGTGGCTTAGTTGGGAAGGTACAGAGGGCTCAATACTAAAATCTACGTATTAAAGTGTATTTGTTATTTTAGAAAACTGTTGTGGTTCTGTATTAATATCTTTGAAAGAACGTTCAAACCAGTTAAGTTATTAAATAAAATACAACAAATAAGTACAATGAGCATAAAAATAATTCAACTTTTGTTTGCCATAAATTTGTTTTGTTTTTCATAACTACTGTATGACGTAGTTTGTTTTTTAGCGCGTAATTTATAGCATACCTAGCAGGAGAAAGCTGGACTAATTATAACTCGTTATGATGATGACAAATAAGAGACCTTAACCACCTACTAATAAGAGTCGTTATAGGCAATTAAATTGCAACTTTGGGGACTTTGCTTTGAATAAATTACTATTCTATTTGTCACGGATTGACAAGAACTTTTGCTTTAAGCAATTGGAATCCGAGCAAAATCATTTCTAATTCGTTTTTAGCCTTATAGTAAGTGAAAAAGATTTATATTTGATCGATCAAATATGTTACGGCGGTTCTCAGGTAGTCGTGAGCATACGTTATTCCAAAATAACTTTAGAACAATTTCATTTCAGAAAACTAACTACATATGTGTTTTTGCCTTAAGCCCCCGCTTCTATAGACAAAAATGCTTTTTTATTTATAATATATTATAATAATAATAAATATATATAACACACATACACACAAAACTAAACTGAAAAAGTTACTTACATAATGCAATAAAAAATATGTTTGTCAATGTACTAGTAAATAGCAGGAAGTATATCGTTTATAATTAATTATTATACATGTTGTATACATTATATTTAATATAATTATATTAAATATTTAATCTAAAATAAGGAGATTTTATTATAGTTTATTAGTAAACCAATTCTTACTACACGATTTCGGAGGAGAGATTCTGTTATGTCTAGAGAAAATTACTTTAATTTGTAATGTAACTGTATATTACTTTTATTCTACGCTACAATTTCTCATATCTTTTACAAACTAGTTTAATATGCTAGTGTATATGTTACGGTAAATGTGATAAATGTGGTTATTATTAATAATTACCGGTAATTATTAATAATCACCACATGATTAGGTAAATGTGATATAAACTGCGAAATTTCTTACTTTTACCACAGAATAACTAATAGTACTACCGTACAGAAGGTTCACTCACTAACGACTTTCACGCGAAATTGAAGCTTATCGTGTGACCCGAGCGTTCATATTCCGTTAAGCAACGCTGACTCGACATCGATTTGAGGTCATGACGTCACAGAGCGTAGGGTTTACGCGCGCGCGCAGGGATTACGAGTGTTGCGACTCGGCGCTCGGTGTTCGGTGCTATGGCTCGCGGCAACCTTTACTGCCATACGCCTAGGCGGCCAAACTGCGGAGGCGCGCCAAACGAACGTACTTAAACTGCGGAGTGACTCCCCCTGCTTTTACCGGTAATTATTAATAAGTCCCAACTATCTTCGGTAAAAGTAATAAATCAAATAAGAAACCATCTTTTTGGTCAGTATTTAATTCTATTCGAATCAGTAAATTAAAATGATCCCAGTGCATTTACTGGTATGGTAGGTAAGTAATATAAGTTATGCATGTAAGCAAGCTTTATAGCGCTTCGTCGGATGCGCAACCACCCTGATGACAAGTGATGGGATGGTATTACAAGGAGTTTAAGTGGGTAAGACCCCTTCTTCAATATCGAGGCCTTCGGACCTAGATAGAGAGGGAGAGTCGCTAAATAACCAGCGGGCTTCTCGAGGCTCGCTTCGTATCGTATACGGACAAACAGGATTTCTCCTTGTATAAAAAAAGGTATCTAACCTTTTTTTTATACAAGGAGAAATCCTGTTGCTGTTGTTGCTGTTGACAAAAACACGCCGGCGAGCGGCGGGCGGCGGCGAAGCGCAAGAACTTAGTAGTTCTTTTAGGCTATAACTTAAAAGACATTATTTGCAGCCGCTCAGTATCACATTACTTGCTGATCAATTTAGTTATTTTTGCCGATCACTAAAAGCAGCACAATTCACAAAACACATTTTGGAGCTAAACAGAACTGCCCTGATAGCCCTCATTTATCTTACATATTTAAGCTTATGGTGTAATTATTAATAATAACCGGTAAAAGTAAATAATTTATCACTTTTAACGTCGATGTTTGTATTAATTAATAATTACATACCGGTAATTATTAATATTTTCTAATTAATCACATTTACCGTAACATTTATTTCGCATAACATTTTAAAAAGTTTGGAGGCAACAACGGTCTATGAACTCTATGGCCACTAAAGAAAATCTGCTATATTAGGATTACTACCTACTCATATTAATGAGGATAGTCATACAAACTGTTTGGTCAGTATTTATGACCATTTCAGGAAAGTTTCAGGGACTTTAAAGTAACCATTGGTAATCGGTACCCATGAAGACTGGCTGAATACAGTAAAAGAAATAATGATGTTTGTAAAATTATTTTTAAACAAAATCTCTCCGATCATAATCCTCTACTCAACAAATTATCATTCCTGTCATACTGTCAACGTCTCCCTCTGTAGTTGCCCCGTCCTCTACTGTCCCGGTCGTCGTGCTCGTTCTGGTAGCCTCTGGGTTGGTAACCTTGGTTGCTGTGGTTACCGTGGTTGCTATGGTTACCGCGGTCTTGGTAGCCTTGACCTTGGGAATAATTCTGGCTAGGGGTGTAGGTTTTGTAACCGCCGCCGCTACCGCCTCCGCCTAAAAAGTAATTTGGCTATTATGTACGAAGCAAAAGCATTGCAATGAAGTCATAGCTGCAGTTGAACTTGGCAATGACTTCAAAAGTATGTAAGTATAATTATAAATGTACGGGTTAAAGGAGAATGCCAAAAGCTGCCTAATCATGCGCAATAACCAAAGATGTCTCAAAAAAAAACCTTTCTAATTATGATTTCGTATTGTTAAATAAATATACCTTCTATTTCTGAATTTTTTTTCTAAGTTATGTTTTTTTAACGACTAATAGGTACATAAACAGCTGTCGTCTGTCAAATGTTTGAATATAATAAACTCAAAATGATCACTAATAATTAAGATTTCTCTAATATCACAAAGTAAAGTAAGTAAGTAGTAAAATTACAATTTTCCAAAAGATATATTTAAAAAAATGCCATTAGTTTCCACTAATTTCATAAAAGCGCAGTCTTGGTCTAAGTCCCATAGTATTTTTTGGCATTCTCCTTTAGTTATTCAAGACAACACTGTTATTTTGTTCTTTTTAGTTTCTTGTAAGTAGTTATTTAAGTCGGTAAATTTTTCTTACTATAGTTCGTTCACGTTAAGAATGCAGTGACGTCATACTTGTCAGCTGGCCTAGCCACGCCCCCTAACCAATCAATTTATTTTGATTTTAGACAATTAAGTGTATTTTTAGAATTAATCTTTACAAATACCTATAATTTGTTTGTAGGTGAATACACCTTTAACCTGCAGTTGATAATTCACTGCAATCTTAACGTACACGTATATAAGGCGACTGCTACAAACCGCAAGAAACTTCACAAAGAAATTAGGGCTTTTTTCATTTTTAATTAAATAATTAATTTTGTAAATTTTAATTAGCTAGTCTTTAGAGTATCTAATTTATTTTGAAGCAATAACATAAGAAAAATAAAATAAAATACATTTAAAAATAACGATTATTTACAACGCGCGGGCAGCGGCCGGTCGTTGACCCAACAGTCTGTTGACCCGTCCGCGTCAGCCGGGCGATAAGTACCTGTACAATGTACAATGAGATCCCACTTATTTTCCTCTTACGTAATGTACGTATTTTTCTTACGTTATTGCTTCAAAATAAATTAGATACTCAAAGACTATCCAATTAAAATTCGCAAAATGAATTATTTAATTAATAATGATAAAAACACTAATTTCTTTTTTGTTTTTTTTTTGCCATGTTTAAAACACTTATCCTGACCAGCCCTTGAAGCTTCTTGCGGTTTCTAGCAGTCGCCTTATGTAGTGCCGATTTTTAGTGCCTTTCGGTCGGTTTTCCTTGATGAAAAAAACAGTTTATTGAAACCAAAATATACTCACCTTGATTATTAAAACTACCCATGCTGTCATAGTTTTGATTAAAACCACCGCCAGCGCCGCCATAACCACCACGATTCTGATTGTAACCACCTTGGTTTTGATTATGGCCACCCTGGTTTTGACTATAGCTACCATGGTTTTGATTATGGCCGGCCTGGCTTTGATTGTAGCCGCTTTGGTTCTGGTTATACCCCCCTCGGTTCTGTTGGTAACCACCTTGATTTTGATTGTAACCGCCCGGTGGTACTTCAAAGGTTTGGTAGTTCCGTTGGTTGTTCGCTGGGGCTGGACTCGTTTGGGATCTGTAAGGAAATAATGAAAGTAAGGTTTCTTCGGATCCATAGAGCGGGCCAAGCTTGGCATCTACCTCGAAGACCGTGTACCAAACATCGAGATTCGACGCCGCACGAAGGTCGAGGATAAAGGTATTGGGATTGCTAGGCATAAGGCGAGGTATTTCAAATCTTCCCTTTATGAGTTACTAAGTAAGAAATGTTTCTATAGTATTAATGAATTTATTTATTGCAAAATTTGAATACTATTTTTAACGACTTATAACAATTTTAATTATTTTCTAATTCCGCTTATTTAGATTTCTTTGAAGTTTTATTTGATTAAGTATTGTTTAATGTAATTTTTTTTTTCAATTTGTTTTACTTTATTTAAATGATTGTATTTTTATTGTATAACAGCTAGACTTCTCTCTCTGTATTTGCATATCAATTTTTGGTTAAATATGAGATGCTAAATGTATGTAAGAACTTGTTCCTACCATATTTACAGCAATAAAGATTATATTAGCTATTCTATTATATTTAGAGCGCTTATCTCTCGCTCTCTCGACGGTACGACGGTACGGGACGGGTGTATCAGCGAAGCGGCGCGAATAGGCGCGTTTTATAGGTTTTTTGCCTATCTAGGAATAAACAAGTAACATGAAAAAATATGTGTTTTTTGCATTCACTACTTAGTTAATAAGAAGTTTCTTCTATTGGTAAAAAAAATTAAGTCATTTATTAATGTATGATCTGAATTACAGCTCTTTTAAAATGTTGACAGAGCTATCTTTGAATTTTTTTTCTATCGTGTGAAGTATTACCAAAACCAATGTTTCTGTCTCTAAGAGTATAGAATATGAATTTTAGAACTGTATGTTTTATATTGGTGGCGGCGGTATAATCAATCGAAATTGTTAAAAACGAGAAAAGAGCGCCTTAAGAGAAGATGGGCGGGACACTTGGCACGGCGGGAAGATCATCAATGGACCAAGGCAGTCACCGAATGGTGGCCAAGAGATATGCGACGGCCTCGGGGCAGGCCACCTGCTCGTTGGTCGGACGATATTGTGAGGGTCGTGGGAGAGCGGTGGATACGGCTAGCGCAGGATCGCATGGAGTGGCGGAAAAAAGAAACGGGCCTTTACACTACACAGCAGTGGGCGTAACCGGCTGATTGTTTGTTCGGGACATATACAAGTGGCTTTCTGGCTCGTCAGCGTTAGTCATGGTGAGTGTTTTTTTTATTGAACCGTTTTTTTTTTTAATAAACTTAATTCAATATGAATAAAAACTAAAACAATATAGATGAGAGCAGGGTAGTGGTGGCTCATTCAAATAATAATTTTGGCGAACCTTATAATAATATGATGTTCGCCAAAATATGCCTATAGTTTTATACTCGCGTTTTTTTAGCAATAGAAATTGGTGAAAGTCAAAACTGTTGTCAAAATTTGGGTGTTTTATTATGTCCGTTATTTTATGGCAACTTAAAAAATGGCACATATTTTTCATTAATGGTGTTACTAAATAGCCAGTAAGTAATTTGATTGTTATTCAATGTAAACATTTTTTATAAAAAAAAATTGTTAACAAATTCAAAACTAAACACAAATAGTTATTACGTTACAAACTGATATATCGCAGGACAGGGAGTGTATGTGATGTGAGGGTCATTATTACACTCAGGACACTGATTTTATTTGTAATCTCTATTTCATTATCTGTTAATACGGACAAACTTATTCACTATTTTACTATCTAACGCGAGTATGTGTTGAACCGGCACAATTGACATTATATTGACTTAAATTAACATATTATGTATAGTATATTACATTAATCTTGAAAATATTACTAGTCTAGTCTAGTTATAGGCCTGTTATATTTTCAGACACACTTTTATAATGTTGTTCATAAAAAAGGTTTACTACCACTACTTTTTAACTTTCTATTGTTAATAAAGATGGAGTATAGGCGAATCGTTGTGTTTAAGTGAAATTGTACAAAAACAACAGGACACCAATAAAATTGCTTGTTATTTGGAGAAATATTTGTCATAAAATCGAAGCAGATAAAAACTGTCGTCTGTTGCACGACAGGTGATTATTAAGACGTTTATCGCGAGTGCATTTATTATTAATACGAGATTATACATAAATATAGTACAGCTTATGTTGTAATTAAACGCAAATTAATACAAGTGAAATAACCGAGTAGGTACATTTTTAGATTCACTTTTGTTTTTTTTCTTTTGCGAACATTTATTAATTTAGCTAAAAGACATCCTAAATGAGCCAAAAAATGATTTTGAACAATTCAAATATTTTAATAAATAGTTCGGAGGAGCTCGATGGCGCAGCGGCTAGCGCGTTCGGCTTGCGATCTTGCCCGCTAAGCCACTTTCGCAATGCCGGGTCGCTAGATGGGTGACCAAATTTAAAATATCTTGAGCTCCTCCGTGCTTCGGAAGGCACGTTAAGCCGTTGGTCCCGGTTGTTGTCGTAAGATGACAGTCGTTAAAACCCACCAACCCGCATTGGGCCAGCGTGGTGAGTTATGGCCCAGCAGTGGGACGTTTATAGGCTGATGATGATGATAATGTGAAATTCATTACTATTTATTATAGTAATAAATTTCACTTGACTCAACTTGGATCCTTAAAAAAGTGTAGTGTAAATGTAGGATTGTAGGAAATAATCTCTCACTCAGCACACAGCAGAATTTTTTTTTTTTAATAGGTACACAAACAGATTACATTCAATGCCTGCGTACAGTAGCCAGTAGCCATGCGTTATATTGAGCGTGCGTATTGCATATAATATAAATATTTCAGAATTTTTAATTGTAATATGCCATTATAGTGTATATTTTAAATTTATTGGCAGACTGCCAATGAATTCATATTAAGTTTTATATTGGCATTCTGATTATTGGCATGGCAATAAGTTGAAAAATAATAGGTTCATTTGCAAAGTTTTAACAGAAACACATTTAATTTGCACAGAACCCAACAAAAACAAACAATAACAGATACTAATCACAATAAATTATAATATAAATTAACAATTAAAGCCAAGTGCTAATCATTGGATGGGTGCCTGCCAGCGTTTGGGCAAATTACCCTTTTAGGTTTTTGCGAATAATTGCGTTTATTCCTATTACATGGGCATTCATCTCACCTGCCATGATCGCCGGCGCCTTGGCTATAGCCGCCCTGCACGCGACCCCCCCGTTCGCCACCTCTGCCCCCCCGCTCGAATCCCCTGCCGCCGCGGCCCCCCCGCTCGCCCCCGCGACCGCCGCCGCCGCGGCCACCGCCCTGAGAAACACATTGAAATTTTAGAACGCTTTCACATAGGTAATAGGGTTTAACCTTTCAACTGCCGAGAGAGCGCTCGATTACACGATTACAGGTGTACCTACGCCTGGCGTACTCACCATGGAATTCTGTTATTTCAAGAACGCCAAAAAACTGTACCCAAATAGTACCAAATAGTGCCCAAAGGAAATAAATAGTACCTTTATAGTTAAAAAGTTATAGACATAGTTTGTTGTTGTTCTCGTGTCGCGGAAACAGAACTAGCAATGGCGCTCATTTCTATCTCAATAAATAGTACCGGAAATAGTACCCTCTAAGAGTGTAATTGTTATTTGAATTTTACACTAGAAAGTCATAAAATTTGATAGCAAACTTCTACATACATTGACATGAGGTACAGGCGAACTCATAATAATTTTAATATTATTTAATTTTATACTATGTACGTCTACTACATATTACTTTTAGTTTTGTTGAAATTAATAGATATACGTAACGAGGAAGTTTAATATCAGTTATATAATTGATTATAATTATTTTTCTTATAAATAAGATCCATGTTTTCCAAAATATTGACTATCGTATTTTTTGCCGGATTTCATAAAGTAAAAAAGCACCTTCTTTGTATGGAACTATTTGCCTTATGTATGAAATTGAAAGCTCAATATTGTGCGAGAACAATCTGTTACTTTTGTTGATCATAGTGCAACTTATCGACGCGCGACAGCGATGCATCTTAGTATGAACAAGTTACAATAGATGGCGCTTATCACACTTCTTACTTTAATTACTTACAAACTGACCTGTATTATGAAAGTGCTAAAGATCAATATTGCAATTCACAACAATTTGCTTGACGCCGCGGTGGGAACGCATAGTTTTTGGCAACCGATTTTTTTAGTCGTTTATTTTACAATTAATGAAAAAACTTGTGAATTTTGTTTCATTGTGATGTGAGTGATCTTTAAATGAGTAAGTACCTGTGTATATTTCATCTGTAATAGCATTTTATGTTCATGTCGATTTGCAGTTGATCTTTCATTAGCTTGGTAGGTAGGTACCTACTCAGTTTGAATATGTTATATATACTTACCTACAGAAATACGTTATTGTTTTTTATTAATCGTACAATAACAAATTAAATCATATTCTTAGTTTTCTCGACTGTATAAAGTGTTTAACTGTGTCGCGTACTTAGCGGTGAAAAAATACTACTACCCCCTCTTCCCTTGGGTGTCGTAATAGGCGACTAACGGACTAAAGACTGCACATACATCCAACAGCTTAGAACGGCGATGAGCTCACCACCTGTCACGCTGAGCACATGTGCAGTCGCTATTTATATAGGTATGTATCTATATTAATAATAATCAATTGCCAAAATGTTTGTACGCGCATCATTTCAGAACGGCTGCACCAATTTGGCTAATTCTTTTTTGTTGTATTTGTAATTGTCGGAACAAGGTTTGTATAAAAATGAACATTTTTGTAAATTTGTCACGGGGTAAGGGGTTCACGCGGACAAAGTCGCGGGCGGGCGGTCATTCACGATCAACAAATCATAAATACGCAATGCTTGATACATAGATATAAGTTGGAGTGGGTCTCTTTCACCCTCGACTACAAATTTTGTGATTTATAACAGTTATCACTAGATTTATAGTCGAAGTAAGAATCACCGCTAAAAACCAGCCTTCATATAAAAAAAATCCGCATCCAAATCTAGGATATTTAGGAGCTACGGTATCAAAGACAGACACACCAACCTCAGGACCCCTCTTTTTTGGCCACCCTTGGTTTACTGTTATTAAATATGTACCTATTTTATTTTAGGTCGTCGTCTATTAGTGAACTCCATAGTTATTCTAATCTCAATTCCTTTGGTAATAAAAATAATATTTTACCATTCACTGTGCTCGACTGTACCACACGTAATTTTTGTATTTAGATGTTTGCTATCAAATTTAATGACTTTCTAGTGTAAAAGTCAAATAACAATTACACTCTTAGAGGGTACTATTTCCGGTACTATTTATTGAGATAGAAATGAGAGCCATTGCTGGTTCTGTTTTCGCGCAACGAGGTGAGTACGCTAGGCGTAGAACCTACGCCTAGCGTACTCACCAAACTATGTCTATAACTTTTTAACTACAAAGGTACTATATATTTCCTTTGGGTACTATTTGGTACTATTTGGGTACAGTTTTTTGACATACTAATTAAAGTTGTAGCTTGCTCAGATTTCCCAAACTGAGGTGAGTACGCTAGGCGTAACCTACGCCTAGCGTACTCACCAAACTATGTCTATAACTTTTGAGCCATAAGGGTACTATTTATTTCCTTTGGGCACTATTTGGTACTATTTGGGTACAGTTTATTGGCATTCTTGAAATAACAGAATTTCATGGTGAGTACGCCAGGCGTAGGTACACGATTACAGAGCGTTCTACATAGGATAGGGCTCGTAATAAACTGATTATTTTCAAAAAAAGTATGGCGGACAAATAACTAACGATTTTATTTGAAAGTTAGATAGACTAAAGAGAATATCTTCTTGCATTATTTTTTACTGCTTTAACTTTTGTACTATTATTTCTGACTGGTGATCGAAGCAATCATGTAATTTTCACACCTACTGCAGAAAAATGAATACATTTACGGAGCCTTCGTGTTATTTATGATTTTATTTATTTTCCCTCTTAGTTTATTTTTATTTTATTTTATTTATTAGGTTAGACAACAATTGTATACATTGTTTTTTTTTGTAACAATACTTTCTTAATGTAGTGACTAAATGCTACAATTACCTAAAGGCTCAGAACATGCAACATAATTATATATATGTATAAAAACAGTTGGGATCTTATAACCAAATTAAATTAAATTAGACACGAAGCTGTTCTAATAGGCTCATTTTAACAGACTTGTGAAATGATCCAGGTGTGTCATCAACTCATCATTATGCAAGTCAATAGCATCACTACAGCTATTCATAATTTTGCATATTTTAATAATTTTGAATTTTTTTTTTCGATTTACAGTATGGGACGTGTTTATCGATAAAAGAGTACACGATTTTGTAAAAATGTCAAGCATGTCATTGACACCATCCGCCTCCTTAAAATTCTGATGTCAATCTTGTTCGCTTAAACTGTTTTTTATCTGTGTGTAGTTAGCCTTGTAAAAGTTAGGTCGCTTATTTAAATACAGCAGTGGGCTGATACGGATCAGTCCACTGCTAGACATAGGCCTCTCCCAATGCATGTCCCGATTTTAATATTATCATTTAATATTAATTATAGGCTCTACACCTTTGGAACTGCACTTTCCTTTTTCAAGGTAAGTAATTGGTAGATCTGCGGGTCTATCGGCTAAAAAATATGGTTATGGACATGGGCTTCATTTGACATTTGATCCCATATTTTGTTCTTATATGGGCATATTATGGGCTTCAAATGTCAAATGAAGCCCATGTCCATATTCATATTTTTTAGCCGATAGGGTAGCTGGTCTTCAAATAGGTAGGTACTTACTCAAAAATAAAACAAATTAATACTTGAATTAATAATTTAACGTTCATAAAAGATATTATATAATCATAATTAATCATTATTATTCTTTTGACAATGTACGAGTACTTTTAAATGATATATTTATTTATTATATGGTATGATATGGCTGTCTGCAAGCTGACTGAAACATTGCAAATGCGCTGCAATTGTAGTATACATTATGTTATGACATAATCACCATAGTGATGTAGAATTGTATATCGATTAGAAAGAAAATGATAATTTCAATATCTAATTTTAACCTTAATTTCTACAACAGTAAATAAAATTATATCTCGTGAACCTGGGTGAATAAATTAAAAATGTTTTCTAATTATAAATATAACGTGTTTTTTCTCCAATTTATAACAACAATCATCAGGGCACAACAATTTTTTTAAAGTGACCCGTGTTTGGACAATCTCCCTTCTGAACAGTTGGTTGATGTGGTTACTCTATCAGTCATAGTCATCTGAAATGAGCTGGTTCCTCCACGTTTACTTTTAATGAAAGACCAGAATTACTTTGGGTTATTTTTAATATTCTTCTCTATAGGTATTTCCTTTATAATAATGATATTATGCACTCTTAGCTAAATGTTCACATCGCTTAGTTAAAACCTTTATCTCTATGCTATAATGAGCGTTCCTATCATGTTACACACTAACAAAGGTCCAATAAGAAATGAGACTTTCGTTTGCATGTGTGCGTGTACTGCTTAGGTGGACGTCTGCCTAAGCACTGTTCAGTGTTCCCAAGGCGATCTGACATCTGTCTAAGCACTGATCAGTGCCAACTATACAGAGGGTATCTTTTTTTTAAAATAGTAAATGAATGATGATGAAGTAGAAAGATATATTTTTATCATACATTATGTTATAAAAATATATCTTTTATTATGCAACAAAAAGTATTAGTTCAGAAATATACAGGCCCTTGTTAGTTAACTTTCTTTTAAAAAATCATTCTCCTGCCCAAAATAAGTTACTTCCTCATAGTAAAAAGCTGATGAGCTGTTATGGGTTGTGCACGATATTTTGATTTTTTTCCAGATTTAGAAGTTGGTTCTATAGTAAAAGTTGATGTATTTGAGCAGTAGAATTATCGCCTAAAATGAATTTAAAATAGGAGATTGTGTATATTTTCTTAAAAATACTAAAATAAAAACTTCATGTGAAGAATTAACACCATTTATTGTTTATACAAAATAATAAAACTAAAAAGTAAAATCTGTTATTATTATATAATCATAATTATGTAACATGTAACGAATATTTTTAAATATTACCCGCACTGCGAGCAATGAACATCCAGTTGAAAATACAAGGAATTGAGCAGCGACCAAATACAAATGTCTAAAAATAACCCAGCACAGATAATAAAGTATATACAATATACCACACATTTTAATTAATATTAAAATAATTTATGACTGAGAATGTGATGGGGGCGGACAAACATGGTTAAATCATTTAAAGCAAATTACTAAATGTTGTCAAACCTAACCCTGAGAGAAACCACAATGACGATAAATTATCGAACAAGGCGAAACCACTTAGTGTAATGTATATTAGGAATTCCCCGAGTTTAGACTCATTTGGTTTGTTTTGACTGTGATTCAATATGACAATCAGAAATAGGTTAAATTGGACTTCCCAGATTTATTTTAGTTACATACAAGTAAAGCTAATAGAAGCGTGTTAAAAAGGATACACATTATTAATGGACGTTAGACAACTAACATTTAGAAATAGAATTGAATAAAAAAGTTACAAACACAGACTCGGGCAATAAGTTCAACCGTTTTATAGTAGTTACGTAAAATCAATATTGCTAAATGAATAGAACATAGATTAAAAAAAACACATTTTATTATAAATATTATATATTATCTAAAGTATGGTATTCTCTCCAACATTGGCCCACACACAGATACACCTTGCAATGACTGCATAAAATGCTGGTCGTTGTTCGTTTCTTAGCTGCAAGACAACGAACGCATCGTGCCCTTTTAAATTTGTTTTGTTTGAGTGAGCTTCTCTCGACGGTGGCGTCCGATTGATAGGGAAAATGGTACACACTTTGGTTCAAACGATCACAAAGGATTTCCCGCGGTTGATGCATCCGTGGTCTAGTTGACTCGCCATATTTCTGGCACAGTTCTGCAGCCAATGCATATCTGAACTCTCGGTGCGACATTTTCCTGCCTTGGCCAATGTTGGAGGTATATATTACATAAGCATTTAATATGGATATATTTAATAATCGGCGGAACACCTTCACGTACCATTTGTTCCCTCTCTTTCGTTCCAATAAGTACATGGAGAGCTTTTGGTCTTTAAGATCGACGCCCCCCATGTACTTATTGTAATCTTTGACCAGAGCCGGTTTGAAATAGCTGCGACCGGCTCGGCTCCCTTCAACAAGCTCGGCATTGTGGTACGTAGAAATTGTGGTGACCAACTTTACATCTTTCCAAGCGATGACGGAAACGTCACCACAATGCCTACCGACAACGGACCCCCGAACCATCCTCCTTTCGTCCAATGACTTTATGGCGGACGGGGTGTGTTGCGTCCGCCTGTTCAGGGTGCCGACCACGTCTGTCGCATGAGATTTCAGGTAGCGGCACAGCTCGACCGAATTATAAAAATTGTCCATAAATAACGTGTATCCTTTCCGAAGGTAATCACTCATTAAATTGAGAACAATTTTTGAGGTACTACGACGGAATCCAGCTACAGGTGCAGTTTCGGTAGTGCCTTTTCCTGTATAAATGATCATTTTTAGCACGTAACCGGATACAGCCTCACAGAGCTCGTAGGTTTTGATCCCGAATCGTGCTGCTTTGGTTCGGATGCACTGGACCCAACTTAACCGGCCTTTCCATAGCAGCAACGATTCGTCGATTGACAGCTCTCTGCGAGGACTGTAAACGTTTTGAAATTTATGGTTGAGATAATCCACTATTGGCTGTATTTTGGCAATTTTGCGAGAATCGCCGTGCTCGCAAATATCGTCATTGTTTGTGAAATGTATAAATCTCATCAGTAAAACAAATTTGTTTCTGGACATTAAGGACCGGAATCCTGGCATTGCCAGGATTCCTGTCGTCCAGTATTCATCAATTCGCCCCCTCACACAAATACCCATTAAAATAATAACAGCTATTAGACGATATATTTCTGAACAGGACGTCTCCACCCAGTCGTTCACTCTCGACTGAGAGGAGAGGCCCGGTTCGTGCTCTTCAGCCTGGGAAATCATTTGCCAGGCATATCTATTTGTTTCATCGACAATATTTTGTAGAAGAGATTGGTCCCACAATTGACAGAATATCTCGGACGCAGATATTCCATTAATATTGGAACCAACCTGTTCTACAAATGATTCTCTGGCGGCTGTAAAAGAGTTGAAATTTTCACTCCATTCAAAATCAGCCGGTGCGTTTTCGTTAGGCTGCGTCATTCTTTCTTCTTCATTCCCATCTTCCAAAACCTCCCGGAGCTGGTCGATGGTGAGCTCATCTAGCTCATCTTCTTCCTCGCTCCCGGAGTCTATAGCCAAGGTTTCGGCCAGTGGAGCGGCATCCAGCTGTTAAAATATACAATCCCTTGACCCAAAGCATAAACATTGACATTCCGATTAGGAGTCAGTAAATGCGAAATATTTTTTACAGGATTTTTTTTTATTAGTGCACAAAAGCTTATTATTTATTTTGCAATCGAAAACTGTACACGTGTTTTGTTTTAATATTTTTGACTTACAAACTTTGGACGTAGAAAACAATGAATGTTTCCATACAAATGTATCAACTCATGGTTACTCTTGACTACTGATAACTGTTACATCCCGCGCGCCCGGGGTCATTACTCTCCGCTCCATGGCTGGCGCCGGCATAGTAGAATAAAACAAGTATGCTGACTTGGCCCCCGAGCGAGCTATAATGGGCGATTTTCCGAGATAAAAAAAAAAGAAATTGGTTCGTAAATGACTTCATAGATGGCGCTTAGCATAGATTAGTATGGCGCATGGTAAAAGGCGGGTTCATGAAGAGCACGTGTATGGCTGCGTAATATTTATTCTATTCCAAAATAGAAATAGGTTCTGGATGTCCTGAATATAAATAGGTAAGGACTTACTATTTTTTTTATTCTTTTGGTAGACAAATAAAAGTGTAGAATTTATTACAGCCCTTAGGTAGGTACGGCTGGTGGCCGGCTTTTATAAAACGACATCTATCGGGTGTTTTTGAACTAATTTTTACTTTTTAATTTGGGCTGTCAGAAAATCTCCCGTTGCCTAAACATTAGAGATGCCGCTTTGCGAGTGGCAGCGGCGGGCGCAGTGACGAAACGCGCAGGCGCGCGCGGCATTACGTACGGGCCGCGCGCGACTGGTATCGTTAGCATCAATAAACTCGTCAGTGTGTGCGTGCGACGACGCGTACGTACGGGATGGTTCGGCCGCGCTCGATACAAGCCGCGCTCGGCGCATATGGATGAAGATAGCATACCTCTTTTATTCTACTATGGCGCTGGATTCCCGCCCTAACGCAGCAAAATGCAGAAGTTTGATTTCTATCACTGTTTAAATCATAATAATAAAGCGGTCATACAACTGTTTATAAGTAAAATACGTTCATCGTATAAGTACCGCTATTCTGCATTCAGGCGTGTTTAAACAATTAGAATCAACTTTATGTACAATAACTGTTAATCTTCTTCTTTAGCGTATCATCGTCCACTGCAGGACGTACGCCTCTCCAGTCCTCCTCCAACCAGCCCGGTCGCCAGTGAATCTGGTCCAGATCGGCCCTGCGACCGCCTTGATGTCATCGGACCAACGAGCTGGAGGTCTGCCGATGCTCCGCTTCCCCGTTCTTGGTCTCCAGAATAGAACGCAGTTGCTCCATCTTTCATCATCACGGCGACAGAGATTGGGCCCAAACCCACTTCATCTTTGCAACTCGGTTCCCGATATCGGTCACCTTTGTGCGGTGTCTTATAGTGTCATTCCTCACTCTGTCGCGCATGGTTAATCCCAGCATACTGCGTTCCATCTTTCTCTGGGCGACTTTGAGTCTCCGACTGTTAATCAACTTACCTAATTATTTACACTACACTAATCACTGTATTTAAGTAATTGTTCAAATTGGAGTCCATTTCTCTCCAAACATAAACGGACGCGTTTGTTTTTCGAGCACACGAGTGTCACTTTTCACCGCATCAAATGCACTAGGTAATTATTTCTACCTTGGGCATGAAGAGGCCAGGGGTAGTGAACTGACCGTGGTCAAACAGCCTTTGATTCCCAGCTAGAATTGTCCTTAAATTAGGCACAGCAGGATTGCGAATTCCCTGGGCTCGTCCGTCCGAACGGAACCGCCGCCGGCTACTTGTAGCTTCATACCTAAAGCGCGGAGTGCGCCTGGCTTGGTTGCAGCAAAACATTGTTGACCTTATGGGGATTGCACAAAGGGGTTGGCGTGTCCCTATTGGCCGAGCCGAGCGCAGCAGGTGTCTCTGATTGGCGCATGGACCAAGCGGCGCCTCGCAGTCCACGTTGACTTTATTATTGTTTTTATTGTTATTACGGTGCGTAGGGTGTCATTTTTTATTTTTTTAAGCAAAGGATAAGTTTACTTGAATATGAAAAAAAAAATATTTTTTTTACGGAACTATGTTTTATTGCTGATACTAATTCATAAGAAAATAATTGTGCACTGGTAAAAAAAAAATCCTGTAAAACCCTTTCAAATTAGACACAACATTCCGAGAGTTAGTAAATGAGAAATATATTTTTTTACAATCCTATCCATCCATTTCAGTATATAACGAACACATGACATTCGATTCAAGATGGACTAAAATATTAGTGAAAACCAGAGAGTTAGTAAACCCATATCCATCCATCAAACTAGCGTAACTGTCTAATGAGTAAACTGATGAATCAGTGAAATTGACGACTAAGGAAACTGACCAGTGATACGCTAACTCCACTGAAGCTTATAAAAAACAATCATATTTGGTAGGATACCCATTGTTTGCAATTACCGCACTGCATCGACGAGGCATCGAGGCTATTAGAGTTTGGCAAGTTTCAATAGAAATGGCGTACCACAATTCCAAAAACGCATCGTAAAGCTCGTTTAGATTTGATTAGATAATTTGATCTTTTAGCGGATACGCTCCTCTTGGCTTCACGCCACAAATGTTTAATCGGATTGAGATCTGGGCTATTTGTAGGCCAGTCTAGCATCGAATGTTCTATATTATTATAAAGCTGTGGCGTTTCTTGTGCCCGTTCTTCTCCACAGCTAAAAGACGTCCTGAATGGGTGGGGTTTTGCCTATCCATCCATCCATAGAAGTAAAATTAAATTTAGACGATTTAAAATGCTTATTTTTAAATTTTAAATTTATAAATTTAGACGATTCAAGCTTACTGAATAAAGAAATTTTGATGTTTTATTTTTGAAATTGATTGCTCCCTAAGAAATTTTTTAACAGAATGGGCAGTGTGTTAGGTGTAATTATAATGTTGAAATATCGAGGTCACTGGTAACGTCTCATCAGCGTAAGGAAGCATTGTTTCTTCTATAATGTTCTTGTATTTAAATTGATCTAGATTACCTTCAACTTTTTTCACGGGGCCCACACCATATCCAGAGAAACATCCCCAAACTTTAATGTTTCCTCCTCCATGCTTTACTTGTTTTGTGGTGTATTTATTATTCAACGCTTGCTTTGCAGGACGTCGCACATACAGTTTACTATCAGAACTCTGTCTATATATCTTTGACTCATCAGAAAATAATAAATTTTTCCAATGATTTTTTGTCCAGTCCATACTTTCAAGCGAAATCCAGTCTCGTTCGTCGGTGCTGCCTTTGACGAGCGGTACTTTCCGTGAGATTCATCCAAATAATTTTGCATCATTAAATCGTCTGCGAATTGATCGTGCGGATACTTCTTGCCTGCTGCCAAAAACTTCCCTCCTTAGCGTTTCTGAGCCCCTAAATCTTTTGCTGCCCGAACAATCGTAGAATCCTCTCGAGATGTTTTTTTCCGAGATTTAGGTTTTTTGAGTTATTGGTAGTGTGAAATTTCTTAAAGTAAGTGACCGCATTAAAAACTTTAGTTTTTGAACATTTTAAATGATCAGCAATCTTTTTGTAAGACCAATCACGTTCATAAAGTGCAATTATAATTTTTCTTGTCAAAGAATCACAACTTTTCTGCTTCCCATGTTTTGTAATAAAAAATATTAAATATTTAACAACTTGTAAATTGTAGACTTAAAAAATGGCGCAAAACCACTCCCGAATTATAGTATAAAAAAAAGTTTTAATTTTTTTATTTAGAACCATTTTAAAACGAAATGATATTGTGTTCCTAATTATTTGTTCAGCGGCCAGTACATTGCAAAAACATGTCTTGTTGTTTGTCTCATGAAACATGATAAAAGTTTATTTGATTTGTGTAAAATATTCCGAGTTGGAACTTTAGCCATATATAGAGATAGTACATTTTTACGTGGTTAAAAGTAAGTGATAATAAATCAGTGCAAAGTTATTTGAACTAGATTTTATAAAATTTAATTGAATAGGTACTACCCGTTCATAATTATATGACCACAACTGTATATATTTGTTTGTAAATGTCGTTGCTTCTGTGCGCTGTGGTTTCTTGCACCCGTTCTTTGCCACAGCTAAAAAATGACGTCATGAATGGGTGGAATGTTAAAAAAAATAAGGACGATTACTTGTAATTGAGTTTATTAAATATACGACTTTTAACCCCGAAGGGTTAGTCAGAGACTAGGAAATGAGGACCGCAAAAGCAGTCCTCTACCATAGTCCACTTGTCATCAAATAGCGACTGCACATGTGCTCAGCGTGACAGGTGGTGAGCCAATCGCCGCTCTATGCCGTTGGATGTATAGTCCGTTACTCGCCTTTTACGACACCCAAGGGAAGAGTACCTAGTATTCTTTCACTACGCGCCACAATAATATTTAGTAACTAGCGGCCGCTCGCGGTTTCACCCGCGTGGTTCCCGTTCCTGTGGGAATATCGGGATAAAAAGTATCCGATGTGTTAATCCAGGTTATAAACTATCTGTATGCCGAATTTCATCCAAATCCATCCAGTAGTTTTTACGTGAAAGAGTAACAAACATCCATCCATACTTACAAACTTTCGCGTTTATAATATTAGTAGGATATATTTGTCTTACCGGTGGTCCAGCGGTTCTTTGTTGCCAAGAAGGCATCTCCGGCGGCGGCGGCTGTTGCTCCCTAGGCCGCCCGCCTCTGTCCGGGACCTGAAAGCGTAAATAATTATTACATGCGTATTCAATTATGTTTTTTAAATATTTTAGCGTTTTATTAACGCTTTAATATACTTAAGAAAAGTTTTAAACACTAAAAAGACGACAACCTCAGGCGGGAATCGAAACACGCACCTTCCGCATTCCGGGCGGCTGCCTTAACCACTTGGCTACCGAGGTCTGGTTTTCACCCGTCGAAATTTTGTCAGTGCTTGATGATTGTTTTTAGTCAACAGTGCTGCATCAAATCTTAGAAGTTTTCACCTCTGTTAAGAGGAAACACTACGTCGACGTGGAATGCAAAATTCTCATACAAAACACAGAAAAACGACTTTTCGTAGTCCCCTGTTTCCTCCTTCAGAACTGGACCAATTTTTATAACTTTTTCAGCATCGGTTAAAGAAAGAGATTTTCTATGTCTGTATGTTTGATTTTTTGCATTAAGTCATTTATTTAATAACCAGGAGCCTTCAAAATTTAGCGAAATCACTCCGTTTTAAGGCGTCTTCAAAACATTAAGTGGCTGGTTAAAAAAAAATCAAACATACAGACATAGAAAATCTCTTACTTTAACCGATGCTGAAAAAGTTATAAAAATTGGTCCAGTTCTGAAGGAGGAAACGGGACTACGAAACGTCGTTTTTCTGTGTTTTGTATGAGAATTTTGCATGCCACTTTGACGTAGTGTTTCCTCTTAAGGCAGCCGCCCGGAATGCGGAAGGTGCGTGGTTCGATTCCCGCCTGAGGTTGACATCTTTTTTTCAGTGTTTAAAAATTTTACTTATGCGTATTTATATTTCAACATACAGGGTTAATTTTGGTCCTCCCGCCAAATTTTTTTACGTGATTCTATAGCAGCATTACAACCAAATAATGAAATCAAAAACCTTTTTTTTTACATTTTTGTCTCAACTTTTTTGGCATAACGCGGATATCAAAGCGCATGCGTGTGACCGCTATTATTCACCCCGTGCACCAGTGGCAGCGCGCCGTAGCTTTGACCACGAGGGTGAGCGCACGCACCTAGAACTATAAGATATATAAAAAGCAGGCATAAAATTGTATTTAAAAAAAAAACAAAACATTCATTATTCTTACATTAAATATTTTATTATTAACCCCATATTTACTTTTTCTAAAACACGCAGTGTAATGCGCGCACAGACTAGCGCTACGCGTGTGAAAGAGACGGGTGACGGGCGATTCGCCACCACACAATATAATTACCTGTCCAAACATATATCTTCACCAAATAGCGACTGCACATGTGCTCAGCGTGACAGGCGGTAAGCCCTTCGCCGCCCTATGCTATGTTAGACTGATGCCTGACGACTGACGCCCTATGTTAGACTGATTTATGTGCATTCTTTAGTCCGTTAGTCGCCTTTTACGACACCCAAGGGAGGAGAGGGGGTAAGTATAACAATAGCTTTCCATCTGCTATGATCCTGGCACACATCCTTTGCTACTCTCACTCTCATAACGTTATTCAGGCCGTCCATTAATCACGTGAGCTGCGAAAGGGGGGGAGAGGGTTCGGCAAAAATCACGAAATATCGCAAGGGCACCCCCCTTGTGTATTTATTTTTTCATTAAACGCGCGATTTCTACCGAAAGCGGCGTGTATTGTGCCTTGACTCGCCGTTGAAAAAAAAACAACCTGTAACCATTCTGTCTAGACATTTTTATCATGGTCCTTAATTTTGTAGAATAAAATTAGAATAAAGCTACTTTATTAATAAAATATTCTAAAAATTTTAAGATTCTTTGTTTGTGTTAAAAATACACGTGATTTTAGGTGTGGGGGGGGGAGGGGTAGTCTTAAACCTCACCACGTATCACCAAGGGGGAGGACGGGGTTAAAAAATTCTAAAAAAACATCACGTGATTAATAGACGGCCCCATACATGCTCGTCCGTTACCTGTCCAATGATGACTTTGTTGACTTCCGTCTGCGTGTTCTTTCGTACGTTGGCGCTCGAGGTCTTCTCCACTTGCAGCAGCGCCGTCCGGGCGGCCAAGAAATCGGCCAGCCGGACGTCCGGTTTCACTTTTAGCTGTTCGCGTTTCGGACGGTACGTGGATTGGATGACGTCTTTCTGGTTCTTCAAACGGTCGGACCACTGAAAATGTTGAAGAAATTTAGAGACTGTAAAAAAATACAAGTCGGATTTTTCTTAGCAGTGGGTTGTGAGAAAGAATGAGAGGGAAGGAAATAGAGAAGGGGAAAGAGAGAAAAGGAGATGGGAGATAAAAGGCGGGAAAGAGAGTGGGCCAGGGAGAAAGAAGAGGCATGAAAGCAAACTTACTAGTTTCCTAAGCGGTATGCATTGTTTGAAATATTTTACATTGTATAGTGTGAAAATAGAAGAACGCTTCTGTCGCGCGACACAAACGCGAAAACTAATTCACGAAGGTCATGGATTCCATCCCCAGGTAGGGCAGTATGAGTGACGGATTATTATTAGCATAAGTTTAGCTGAAATTAATAATCAATATATAGTTTAAATTAAAAATTATTTATTAATCACTACCTCAAAACTCTGTATGGTGCATTCCAGTCGCGTGATGAGAGTTTCCCTCCTTAGGCGATATTCTTCAAACATTTCATTAAAAGTATTGTCCAGCTGTTTCCATTCTTTCTCTGTCAAAGCTTTATTGTACAGAGGTTTGCCGACCAACTGCTCACCTGTGAATAATTATAATAATTTATAATACATTTAATTCACTTGCAATACTTTCATTATAATGGGTACCTGGGCCATTTTCAAATTCTCTGCAGGTAACCTTGTCCCTAACCATGTTTAATTTTTTTTGGATAAATTAGCAAAATAGTGCGAATGTAAAGTAAATAAATGCCAAATAAACTGTTAAATTAAGTTTCGAATGTGAAAAATAATAATCTAATTTCATATTTTTGTACTTTGTTTAAAGTAACATTATGATCATTCTTGGTAACAGAGTTGTTTTCCATACAAAATCATTATGTCCCAGACAGTAGGGCAGTACAAACATCGTTAATAATTTGTTTTTATACCACACTTATAAATTTAAAAAATAATGGGTTATTTAAATACAGATATTGATAAAACGTATTAAGTAACTTATTTAAAACACAAGTTGTGATAAAATGTATTTTTTTCTATTTTTCGAAAGTTTATCCAGCTGTCCATATAAATTGGTAACTACACTCTGTTACTATAGCAAATTCGACCCAAAAAAGCAGATGGCGCTACTGTTGTACCGGCAGTTATATTGGCGTGGTGTCCGAGTTCATTCTAGATAGTTCGCGGGGCCTGGGGAGGGACGCAACGCCAGACGCCAGTCAGTCGATCGGGAATCATGGGAGGAGGCGCGTGTGTTTATTGCGTGACCACACTGTTACCGATATAAGTAACATAGTTGTAAGTATAAGATTTATTTTTTATAAACATTAACAAAATGTGATTTTGCATGTTATTCAGAGATAAAAGGCTGTTCTTAATAATGATACCAAAATATTTGTGATTCATTAGTTCATTATTAAAACAAAAAATACTTCGTATTGGTAACAATGTGCTATTTATTTTCACCTAAGGACATTCAATTTGAAATAACCTCTAAAATTATTAATAAACTTCGCGGCTAATTACAGGATATCAAAATTTGATGGTTACTTTCTACATAGATGTAGTAAAAGTAATGTTTAGAGAGTTTGTAAAATTTTTGTTTTTAGAAATAGAAGTTACATTTACCTGCAGAGAATTTGAAAATGGCCCATCTATGTTTATTGCAAACGAAAGCAAAAAGTGTTGAAAAAGAATTTGAACCAACATTTGATATACAGTAGAACTCCAATTATCCGAACTCCGACTATCCGAATCGCCGATCATCCGAATCACAAAACCACCACTTGCAACTGCTCACCGTCAAGCGAATGCGTGACCTGGCTGCCCGAAAACGGTTGAAGACCGCAAAACAGCTTACATTGACGGAGATGTTTAAAAAACAATGATTTTTATTTCTAAACTTGTACATAAGTACATTTTATTTATATTTAAAACATGTGAAAATTTCATGTTTCTTTCATTTAATTCAATAAAAAAATAGTGCAATATCAAAACGTAGCTTTTATTCTCTCCAATGGCAATTTTTTTTTTAAAAATCCGATTATCCGAATATTTGATTATCCGAATGGGTCCCGGTCCCCATTAATTCGGATAATTGGAGTTCTACTGTAATTATATTTTAAACCGGACAGGAGGGACAAATACATATAAATCAAACAATACATACTATGAATTAGTAAATTTATAATAACCCTGAAATATTTATATCATACATGCTTCGATAAACTATACCCCATCAAGGCATACCTACATATTATATTTATTTCTATCATAAAATTTAAAAAAAATAAATTGGTTTACGTACGCTCACGCCAATTATCTAGACTAAGGGCCGATTTTTCAACAGTCAGATAAAACTTATTTGTCTGTTAAAGTATTGCGCAACCATTTTGAAAATCTATTGTCATCAGTCTTTTCTTTCTTTACAGGTGACATTTTAGTTTGATTGTGTTATACTTTATCAGACGGATAAGTTTTAACCGAGGATTGAAAAATCAGTACTAAGATAAGTATTCTTTTGAAACTCTAAGATAACGGATAAATATACATAAACATAGAAAAAATTCCCAGACCCGAAATCAATTTAGAAGAACAGTTTTTCTCTAAATTGACCCGACCGGGAATTGAACCCGGGACCTCGAGATGACGCGACGCTAGACCCTGTGCGTGCTAACCACTCGACCACGGAGGTCGTGAAACTAGATGATGATTCAGAACTATTTATTATCTATTATTTAATATTTTTAAATTTAATATTTTAATAAACTTTTTTTTTATAGCAGAAGGAGGCGAACGAGCAAGCGGGTCACCTGCGTTGAATGCGTTCAAATGGAAGGAGTTGGTATTGGGGTGCTCCAGCCCAAAGATGGGAGCAGTATTCCATATGCGGCCTGACCTGTGCTTAATTGTAATAATAACAAAACTACCTAAAGGTAACATACTTATCAAAAATAGCACATTTTATAAATCTTAAAACACTGAAACCTACCTTCCTTCTGTATGGTATCCTTCAGTTTAGCTTCCAGTTTGGAGAACAGCATTTCCGGTGTAATGTTTGGCGGTGGCTTGTTAAACTTCAAACTGATAAGGATGTCTTTCAAATCCCTAGCTGTCGGCGATTCATGCTGGAATGTAGATCATTATTATTATTAATAAATATTAAGGGACAGTGCTTGGCCCTCCAAGGATCTCTACCACAACCAGATCCTTGGGGGAAGCCTTTGTCGAGCAGTAGACATCCACTGGCTGACTATGATGATGATGAGTGCTTGGTCTATATCCTAAAGTTCAATTTCCAGGTTTTCAATTTTCGCTTTTAAACTTTCGCGTTCCATTATGCACACACATATTTAGACGGGATTTAACGCAAAACTACTTAGTAAAGGCATTCTACGAATACCTTTTATACCCGACGTTTCGACCGAGTTGCACCGGCCGTGGTCACGGGTGGATTAAAGGTATGCGTAGAATGCCTTTACTAAGTAGTTTTGCGTTAAATCCCGTCTAAATATGTGTTTCAATTTTCAATTTTCAATTTCCAATTTTCATTGGTTTTGGAGCCGAAACCCTGTTCATGTTTATGTTATCATCAGTAGAAGCTATTTAGCATGTAAAACTAAAAATATGAGCATAAAAAAATCAATTAAAATACATTAAAAAATATTCATAAAAAATGTAAAAACCCTGTGCCCTTAGTACCGGATGATCTTACGAAAGCCAATGACCGAGGCGCTTCAAACGCTCCGCCTACCCCCCGCCCCGTCGGGAAGAAGAACGTTACCACGTGTTTTCGACAAAAAAGTCACTTTTACAACTTTTTTTACTCTGCTCGTAGAGCGATTATTATTTCATAAATAGGTACAACACTTGTTTTGTATTATAACGTTTTCGGCTCCAAAACCAATGAAAAATCTCGGTGTAGATGCATTGTCAAGGGAGGGGAGCCCGCAGAGAAGCGGGCGGGGTGGCGAGCGTCCGGCAAACAGCGCTCGCTCTGTTTCGCCGGGCTACCGTGAATGACAGTCACACGTGCAAGTACTGCGTGTTTTAAACGTTTTTTGAATTTACGTCCAGCGATTGCAATTTAATACAATGGTGCATACAAATGGTTCTGTGTACGGTTGTGTTTATGTTATGTAATAACAGCTAGGTACCTACGTAAGTAATTTTTGTTTTGACAGCTACTTGACATGACATGACATTGACAGAATACCGCCTGCGATCACGAAACTTGCTATATTTTGTTAGGATATAAAATATTTTTAAGTAAAAACTATTTATGTATTATTTACATATTTAAAGAAAATCATTTCGAATAGGTATGCTTATTCCATGCATCAGCTACATTTTGGTATTATGTACAAGGTGTTGGCATTTATTTCATACAAAATTAAACATCTCCTTTCGTGCGAAAACGGTTGGTCACGTGACGTTTTGCCTTATGACGTCACACTTCAATAAACAAACAAATTACTGTTATAACCCGCGCCAAACATCTAGCTCGCTGTGAACACGAGGCGATTCGCGTCGCAGTAGCACAATATGGGTATCAGCGGGACGTAAGCGGTTAGAGGGGGCGGGGCACACCCCCGCGCGACCCTGCGCATGCGCGCTCGCCATGTGTATTCGTTTGTTTTTGGTTTAGCAGTGGAAAGTACAGTCACGAATATATTTTTTTTGGTCGCGTCGCGATTTTAGGTGTTTGTTGTTACGTTACTATTTTAAATTGTCGATTCATGTTTTTTTGTTACTGTTATTGTAGAAGTAGGTAAGTACTGTTTTGTTTTTGAAAGGCAGTTAAAATGCCTAGACGTAATACAGTTTTACGTTGGCAAGCTAGAAAAAATATTTATAACGTATAAGAGTTTATACTATGGACTCTTTGGACAATTTTCCGTACTCCCGATAAGGAAACTAACAGCATACATAGCTTCTTAGAATGTTATTTTTTTTAAATATATGTATGCTTATAATTGAATTGTTGTTATTAATTTATCTTGGTTAATTTTGGGTATTAAAAATAAATAAAACGCCTAATTTATAAATTATCTTGATGTAATATTGTATAAATATTATAAAGCTCTAATTATAATGTTGCTAACTGTACACCTGCGCGTCGCAACTTCAGAGCGAGCTAGAAGTTTGGCACTACCTATATCTTGAAACCTGACAGATAGTTTTTGTTTAATGTGACGTCACACGAAGCTCAATCATGGCCGCCCTAGTTTTTCGGGTCTTGTAATCCACAGACAAAAAATCGCAAAATTATTTTGTAAATATAAAATATTTACAAAGGAGAATGCCCATTTTGTATGGGCACTTGGGTCCCTTTCAAAAATTGTTGTGCCTTGATGATTGTTGTTCTATATTATAGAAGAAACACGTTATATTCATATATAGAAAACATTTTTAATTTATTCACCCAGGTTCAAGAGATATAACTTTTTTTCTGTTGCAGAAATTGAGGTTATAATTAGAGATTGACAATAATATTTCCTTCCTAATCAATACACAATCCTTCATCATTAATGGTGATTATGTCTTAGCATAATGTATACTAGAATAGCAGCGCATTCGCAATGTTTCAGTCAGATTGCAGACAGCCATAATATAATAAATAAATATATCATTTGAAAGTACCTACTCGAACATTGTCAAAAGAATACTTATGTTTAATTATGATCTTTACTCTATTTAGAAACATTTCATTCAACAGTAATTCACCATTATCATCAGCCCGTATCAGTCCACCGCTGGACATAAATGTGCCTCTCCCAGTGCACGCCACTGAACCCGATTTTAATTATTACTTATCATTTAATATTAATTATAGGATTAACACCTTTGGAACTGGACTTTCCTTTTTCAAGGTAAGTAATTGGTAGTTCAGGAACCAGACATTACGTATTTGAAGACAAATACGTAGGGTACTTACTAAAAAAAAACAAAATAATTATTGCTACTAAGTAAGTTCAATGTCTTTTAGAAGAAATTGTTCGTTTAAGATAGTATATGTTACTGTAAAGGGCACGGGTAAATGATATATTTGGTTGCATCGTCGTAAAAAGAAATATTAACACAATAGCGTTTAAGTAATTCTATAGGACACTTCTGGTTATAGGCCCTCTCCGAGTGCATGCCACTGAGCCCGATTTAGAGCCTATAATTAATATTAAATGATAATAATTCAAATCGGGCTCAGTGGCATGCACTGTGAGAGGCCTATGTCCAGCAGTGGACTGATATATCATGATGATTATGATGATGATGATGAATTAATGTTGAATTAAGTGATTCTAAATAGAGTAAATGAACGAGTACTTTTAATTAATATATTTATTTATCATATGGTATGATATGGCTGTCTGCAAGCTGCCTGAAACATTGCGAATGCGATGCTATTCTAGTGTAGGTACGGTCGGGGTCACTGTCGCTTTACCACTTTGTAGCGATTTTCGTATGAAGCGCACCGACCGCCCGGGTACGTGCCCGTACCAAATAGACGACGCGGTGTGCGTGCAAGGGATTTTGACCTTTAGACTGGTAAAGCGACGGATTCCGCGATAGTACATTATGCTAAGGCATAATCATCATAGTGATGAAGGATTGTGTATTGATTAGGAAGGAAATATTAATGTCAATCTCTAATCATAACATCAATTTCTACAACAGAAAAAAATTATATCTCGTGAACCTGGGCGAATAAATTAAAAATGTTTTCTAATTATGAATATAACGTGTTTTTCTACAATATAGAACAACAATAATCAAGGCACAACAATTTTTTAAAAGGGACCCGTGTTTGGGCATTCTCCTTTTAATAATCTTAATTAAAAAAACTATGGAATAATTATTGTTGAATTATAATCTACCATATCCGCCATATTTCATAATAATTTATTGTTACAACTGTCAAACAGCCAACGTAACACCGAAAGTCAGCTCTTTAAAGTTTAAACCCTTGTCTGTCACAAAGCCTCATAAAGGACAATTGAATTTCGGCAGCTGAGCTCTGGGCAAATAACAATTTTTGCGTTCGCTAAATGACATATTGATTACAAAAGCCAAACTCCATACATTCATAATTTTATTAATTATGGCATTATGCGGCTTACCTAGAAGTAGGGTTGGAAAAAATCATGTTTTCTTTTATTTTTATTGATTTTTTTTGAGACGATAATCTCACTTGAGATTTTTTTTGAGACACTTGCCCCTATTAGTTGTCAAAACTTAGCTTCGACTATAAAAATTAATTTTAATAAATATTAATTGCTAAATAACTATAAAATTGTGTTTAAAGTATAGCGATTTATATAAAATATAAGTACGAGTGTTTGCATCAGTGTCTATGCAATAATATTTGAATTTCGTTATATTGAAATTTTCGACTATACCGGCTGTCAACGGCCGGCAAAACTATTTATCTTATTTGAAGAAAAGTATAATTTAAGAAGAGCTGCAGAGCTGAAGATCTGCATCTAAAACCCGGGGAGTATTGTTTTCATAATTTTTCCATAAGTACATTATTTAAAAATACTTGTCGTCGCAAAAAGAAATTGAAGAACACATTAAGTCTGCCACAGAGTTAGTAGATCTGTGCAAGTACAATGCAGAACGATATGACTCTCTTTTGAACAATCAACTAGTTGGTCAAGTAGATTTGTTGCCATCCGTAACACCCATAGAGAGTGTCATAAATGGTATCCCAGTGGTACCCTGTGCTACATTTGCTAATAATAATAATATATCGAGTGATAGAAAGTTAATAAAACGCAACCTACCTTTAGACAAAGATTCTTCTGTTGAAGGAATGTCTAGAAAAACTCTTATCTTTTCTGACAAGATAGGTCAGGGCCTGGGTCCGCAGCTTAAATCTAAACTCAGCCACGAGCTTATAAACATTTGCAATCCAGGCCAAACATTCACTAATTTAGTAAGTACATTAAGCAAGCAGGAGTTGAATCATTCAACAAATGCTCTTATACTGTGTGGTGATAGTCTCACAATAAAAAAGCGTGACCTTTTAAAAAGCATAGAGAGTTTAATTGATATACAATCAAAAACTCATTGTAAAATAATAGTTTGTGCCTTTCCCTATGCCTGTAACTTATCGTGGAAACAAAACAAACAGATCTTTGATTTGAACTTACTTTTGTATAACTCCACTTATCGTCACAGTGACAGTATTGTATTTTTTGATACAAATAAATTTATATCTAGTTTTAAGTTGACTACTGATTCTATGTATTTAATATACAAAGACAGGCTACAGATAGCATCATTGCTAGCATATAATTTAAAAGGCACAGTTATAAGTAGTATAACAATGTCGACACAAAATTATCGCACTGTTAGTATTTCTACTAATGTAAATTTAGTTGATAAGTCTTGCACAACCTCTAGTTTAAACTAAGAGGTAAGACAAAAGCCAGCCCTATCCAAATTAAAATAGTTCATCAAAACATACAGGGCCTGGCCGGCAAAGAGTTAGAAATTGAACTTTTTTGATTACATGAAGATATAAACATTTTATGTATAACTGAGCACTGGCTTAAAGATTATCAGTTAATTTTTAATATTAAAAACTTTCAGCTTTCCAGTGCTTTTACTAGAACAAATGCAATTCGCGGCGGATCCTTAATATTTGTTAATTACAGTAAACTTATGATTACGAAACGAAAGGATGTAGTTTTCCTTTCTATTGAACGCGTTATTGAGCTGTCATGTGTCGAGTTAGAGAAATTTATAATTGTTTGTGTATATCGACCTCCTTCTGGTAATTTTAGTGTCTTTGAAGCCACAATGGAAGATGTAATTAAGAAGATTTGTAAATCTAAAAAGAAAATAGTAATTTGTGGGGATTTCAATGTAAATTTATTAGACAGTCATTCAACTAGTGTAAGATTAATCTCGTTGTTTAAATCATTTGATTTGGATTACTAATTTAGAGAACCGACTAGAATTACAGCAACCACTGCAACCTGCTTAGACAATTTTTTTTGTAACTTTGCTCCTGAGTCTAAGTTCATACTAACTAATTTATCTTCAGATCACTGTGGGCAAAAAATAGTTTTTACTGAATATGGACACCCTAACTCAAAAGAAATATCTTGTAGGCCAGTGACAGAGAAACGGGTTAAAATTTTCAAGCATAACATAACTGCTAAACTTGCATGTTTACTATTTATACAGGAAAATTCAGATGCTCTTTACAAGCATTTTTTTGATCTTATAAACGGTGAATTTAATAAAACTTTCTCTATTAAAAAGTTTAAAACTAATATTTCAATGAAATTTAGGGATTGGGCTACAGTTGGTTTACATAAAAGTAGGGCTAAGTTTATGACTTATATGAGCAGAAAAAATATAATAATAGTCCAAGTTTTCTAGAGTATATCAAAAAGTATTCGAAAACTTTTAGGAAGGCTTGTGCATGTGCCAAGTCATTATTTATTAGTGAAAAAATTAAAAAGTCTGATAACAAAATAAAGGCAACATGGAACTGCATAAACCGCGAAACTGGTAAAATAAAGCCACGTGATACTAAGTTTTCTTTAAGAATAGGCAATAGCTTTTTAAGTGAAGACAATAAAGTTGCTGATGCTTTTGAACAGTTTTTTACAAATATACCAATTGCCACAACTATGTTACTCAACTCTTCACCAAGTAATGCAGAAATTCTGCTAAAAAAGTATGTACCCATATGTAATGAAGTGTTCAAATTTAAACACGTAAACTGTAAAGACGTACTTAAATCCTTTAAATCTTTAAAAATAAAAAACACTTGTGATTTGTGGGATATTTCAACAAAAATTATTAATAATATTATCGAGTCCATTGCGCCTTTTCTTGTAGTCATATTCAATAGCTGTGTTGACGAAGGAGTTTTCCCAGATCTCATGAAGCATAGCAAAGTTCTGCCACTTTTCAAATCGGGTTGTAAAGATGACCCGAGCAATTTCAGGCCTATTTCGATTTTACCTACTCTTAGTAAAGTTTTTGAAAAACTTATTTTAGATCAACTCGGCTCCCACTTCGCTATAAACCACCTTTTTCACAGTGAACAGTATGGTTTTACCAAGGGAAGGTCTACTACTGATGCTGGTGTAGCTCTGCTAAAACACATATTTGAGGCTTGGGAGGGATCGCAGAATGCTTTTGGAGTGTTTTGTGATCTCTCCAAGGCTTTTGATTGCGTTGAATACAACACCCTTTTAATAAAGCTAAAACACTATGGAGTGCACTCTGATGCCTTGAAATTGATTCAATCATATCTTAGCGGCAGAATCCAAAAAGTTAGCGTGAACGGATCCATATCATCCGGATCTTCTGTGCTAATGGGGGTCCCACAAGGGTCAATACTAGGTCCATTTTTATTCTTAATTTATATTAATGATTTACCATTTTATGCGGAAAACTTTTGCAATATTGTTTTGTTTGCTGACGATACATCTTTGATATTTAAGACTGATCGAAATAAAAATAGTTTTGATGAGATCAACAGTGCCCTAACAGATGTGTTGAATTGGTTTACTACTAATAATCTTCAATTAAACGCGAAGAAAACCAAATGTATAAATTTTACTCTACCTAACGTAAAGAATATTATAGGAAATAAAATTAAACTGAATGGTGAACTGTTGGACCTTGTTGATTCAACAGTTTTCTTAGGTATTACCTTAGATTCAAAAATACAGTGGTACCCTCATATTAGCACCCTTGCGGGGAGACTTAGTTCAGCTGCTTACGCTGTTAGGAAAATTAGGCATTTTACAGACGTGGAAACTGCTCGATTAGTCTATTTTAGTTACTTTCACAGTGTTATGTCCTATGGTATACTACTTTGGGGTAAAGCAGCAGATATAGAAACCATTTTCATTTTACAGAAAAGAGCAATAAGGTCCATATATAACCTAGGATCGCGTGACTCCCTTAAGGAGCTGTTTAAAGAAATAAATATTCTTACAGTTGCATCACAATTTATTTATAACTGTATTGTTTACGTGCGTCAAAACATTACTCATTTCAAAAAAAATTGCGATATACACAAACTAAATACTAGAAATAAGTATAAACTTGTAATTCCTAAATTTCGACTTCAGAAAGTTTATGGATCATTTATGGGACAAAGTGTCATAATTTACAATAAAATCCCGAACGATGTTATAATTTTGCCCTTTGACAAATTTAAGACACATGTTAAGGACAGACTTTTAGAAAAGGGCTATTACACTGTAAGCGATTACATCAATGACAAAAATGCATGGAATTAACATTCCTCTAGTTTCGCATACATTGTTCTAATGCGTTCATAGTGCCCGAGTAAAACTTGTAGATTCACTTTTATTTTTATCTTTTATTTTATATAATTGTTTCATGACTATTGACTGTATAATTTGGTAACGACATATTGTTTTGTAAATGTCGTTACCTCTATATTATTATAAAGCTGTGGAGTTTGTTGTGCCCGTTCTTCTCCACAGCTAAAAGACTTCCTGAATGGGTGGGGTGGGTGGGTGGGTTCCTGTGCCTATCCATCCTTCCATATAAAAAAAAAAAAATTTTGACGATTCAGAACGCTTAATCTAAGCTTACTGAATAAAGTTATTTTTATTTTGATTTTGATTTTGATTCAGACGGGAATCGAACACTGCACACTTTTTAGCGTTTTATTAACGCTTAAATATACTTAAAATTTTACTTAAGTATATTTAAGCGTTAATAAAACACTAAAATATAAAACATTAATCAATAAACGCAGCTTCATCTTAACCAAATGTTCAAATATTTGTAAAAATATTTCTTTCGGATCTCAGAGGTGAAAACTCTAAGATTTGATGAAGCAATATTGACTAAAAACATAAGCATCAAGCACTGACAAATTTCGACGGCTGAAAGCCAGACCTCGGTAGCCAAGTGGTTAAGGCAGCCGCCCGGAATGCGGAAAGTGCGTGGTTCGATTCCCGCCTAAGGTTGTCGTCCTTTTTCTGTGTTTAAAATTTTACTTAAGTATATTTAAGCCTTAATAAAACGCATAAATATAAAACATTGATTCTTTTTGATTTTTATTGATATTTTTTTTTATTTTGATTTTTTTATGTGACTAAACCAAATAAACTATTATTAGTACTTACTGACAATTTATTAAGCTGTATGATACAAATACTTTTAAAATTATTAAAATAAAATTAATATTTCGCCGTCATTCTGCCAAAACCGATTATCTGTAGTTATCTGCATAGTTGCAGAGTTACTTTGTGCAAATAACGGCTAACTTATCCATTTCTGTAAAAAGTCGCCAGACAAAAACGATTAAATTTGTTTAACGATATTACGCTTATTAAACACGTTTAATTGATTTTCTCATTCACGCACTGGAGCAGGTCCACGGATGATTTATTCAGCCAAAGTATTTCAAATGCCGTTAGCCGGTTTTGGAAAATTATTTACTTATTGAAAACTTTAATAACATACGTCAGCAAAAAATTCATTATTAACTTTAACTCATTTTGGCACGCGCCTTAACATGCAAGATGAAATAATGTTTTTGTGAAAAAAATTACTTTAAGCATTTAATTACTTTTGGCTAACGTTACTACGGGTTCTATTATATAAAGCCTCTCCAGCCAAAAGCGATTAAATGTTAAAATTCGATCACTAAGTAATTATTTACATTGATCTTTTAATCAAGCTCAATAGTTCAATAGCAATGTCCAGCAGTGTAGTGCAAAGTAGCCTATAGCCTATAGCCAAAGTAGTATACGTTAATCTTTTGCCTTATCTATCTACTTACCGAATTTCATACAAATCCGTTCAATAGTTTCGGATAGGTCCAGTAAAATGTATATAAAATGTAATGTAAATGTATGAGTATAAAAAGAATAAATGACAAATCCTTAATTATTTCGTCAGGCAAAACTGACTAAAATTATGTCTTACTCTTTTTTTCTGTTCTTCTGATAACATTTAAAAGACACAACATTTTCTACATAATGTATAATGGTAAAATGAATATCTGCTTCTATGCATTATTATAAATTGGTAGACTTAAAGGTTCAAATTTATCAAATAACTGTTTTTGATAATTGCCAGCCAAAAGAGATTAAATACACTCCTCTCGGAGATATTTTTTTATTTTAATTTCTATAAGGATAATCGAATCAACTTAGTCTTGACTTCTACAGAAGAATAAATAATGCATCGGAAAAAATATAAAAAAATTAATGAAAGCTAGTATTTAACAAAATAATCTACAATAAACTTTCAAATTGATTTATCTCAAATTGCATTATTGTGCATTTAACTGGTTTTGGCAGAATGACGACGATTTTTAAAATTTGTTGATTGTTTTAAATTACTTTAAAAATTAATATAGATAAATCTTGACCAATTATTCTTAGTATCCAACTTTACAAGACTGATTTCTGTTTTGATTTGCTACAGTTGAAGTCAGAAGACAAATTTCAAGTAAGTATGCGCAAGATTTTTTTTAATTTTATTTTTGAGACTGCTAATTCTGTGTAAGCTTAGTATTATTTATTGTTATTTTCATTAAAGATAATATAACATTTTAAATTGATTTTAACAAATCAATGATTTTTATTTAAAAAAAACACCTGATTAAAATCAGTGATTTAAATCATGATTTAAATTAGTTTGATTTAAATCAGCCAACCCTGCCCAGAAGAACCTCTGGTCAGAGAGTTCACATTCAACACTCACCATGATAATATCCAGCCCTGGTCCCGACTTCTCTTTTGGTCGGTCTACTTGCACCATCCTGGCTGCCATCAGTTCAGATATCATGTAGTCTAGCAGCAGTAAACGATCCTCCTTCGATTGCAAGCGCGACGACATGTGACCTTGGAACATATAAAAAGTTTATACTTAGAGATAAAGAAAGTAAGAAAGAAAAAACATAAGTACATACAAAAGCAGTCCTCTACAATAGTCCACTTTTCACCAAATAGCGACTGCACATGTGTTCAGCGTAACTGTTAATTTATTTGCAGTCCTTAATCCATTAGTCGCCTTTTACAACACCCAAAAGAAGAGAGGGGATGGTAGCTGTCTTTCACTGCTATGTGACACGGTTAAATAAACGATTAAGAAAGACATGGTTAAGAAATAAGGAAAGGATGAAAAATATTTTATGGTGGATAAAATACAACAATTGAACTTATTGGACATTCAGTAAACTAGGCATTGTGCAACCAAAACTGGCAGCACACAGCTTAAGTTACAAGGCCCAAGGTGGAAGAGTGCTTGACCCGGAATCCTCAACCACTGAGAAACTGGCTATCTTATATCTAAACTGTTGGAACACAACAATGCAATGCTATTAACATTATTGTTATGGTGCCAGACTTTGGTGTGGTTTGGTATGGTGATGGTGGTAGCTATCCAGGCGGACTTAATAAGCCCTAACACCAACCAAAAGCTTTGTTTTTAGATTACCTTAGCAGGCCAGTTAATTAACAACTGGATGTGAGCCTCTAAAACAGTCAATACGATACCTAAACTTGTTAGGTATAAATTACCCCTTTCAGCGCCTGAATATTTAATATTTTTTTGCTGTATGCCGTCGTACATATAATCAGCGAGATAAATTGTACCTGCATTAGAATATAAATCCCTTAGACTAGGCATAGTCTGCAGACTACAACAAGGTATTTTTGCCCATTATGTCCAAAAACTCCATTATGTGTGGTTGATTGTTTTAAAGCTTATCACAGCAAAAAATACGGAATTATGTCTTCCTTTGTTAGCTTGTACTACTATTAAGTACCTTATGTTTGTCATGTCATATTTTTTTCCATTAAAAGTCTGATCTTTGATTTTATCATGTTTTATTTGGGTCTGATACTTTAGTTCGAATGACGTTACCTCGATGTCTCTACCTTGATGTCTCTACCTCGACGGTACACTTCACCGATGACTCGTTACCTCGAAAGGTCAATACCTCAAAGGATCTCTTCCTCAACGGGTCTTTTCTTCGATGGTACATTTGATCGATGGGTGTGTAAAGTAATTGTGTGTTTAACTGAAAGGTGTAAAAATACTAGTGAATTGAAATGAATATCAAAGGACAATGGTCACGTAGTATGAAATTTAAACTTTAAACCCAGGCCCGGTTGAATGTACCTCAAAATACTGGTAATGTTGAGTAATTAATAACTGCATAGGGGACACTGCCGAAATATTTTCTAAATGTATAAAATTGCTATTGAAAGTTTTACAGGGGTCATATTAATGTTTCAGTAAAAGGATCATTAAATTGCTAAAATGGGTGTTTAGCAGTATTATCCAAATATTTTTCTACATACAGTATATATATTACCACCACTATTACTATTATTAAAGTAGTAGCAGAAGTCATCAATATATAAAAATAAAAATTTTGTTTTGGTAATATACATATATAGGTATCAGTAATAATCACATCACACCTAAGTAATATTCTAAATGTGAAAATAACGATGGTTTGACATTTTAATGTTTGGATGTTTTTCTGCATTTACGCCTCAATGACTGAACTGATTTGAATGAAACTAGGTAGGTAGGTAGATAGATAAGGACCAGGATTAACACCGCTGACTGAACCAAAGGCGGAGGCTAGTCCAATAAACCCAATTATTTTACTAATTTTAATTTAAATATTTTTAACAAATTCGAAAAGCAATTTCACAATTTTAAAAAAAATATTTTGGCGATTCCAACTATGCAGTATTTAATGAGACATTTTTAGTAAAAATTTGAGATAAGTTTTATTTCCGCCGGGCCTGGGTTTTTTTGGCCATTATCCTTTCACAAATTACTAGGAACAGAAAACATGGAATTGAAAACTTTAGGCGTTCTAATGCAAATTGCACAGTATGTTTTGTAGTTGATCGCATTATATTTGACATTAAGAAATAATAATAACAATTTGTTATTTAAGTTCATCAGTTTGATAAAAAGAAGACAAGTGTTTTAAGAATCACAAAAGAAAGTTTATTTCATTTTTTGATGATTTTTGTTCAAATAATTAATAAATGTTGTTGAGTACAGCTTGTTGTTTAAATGTTAAAAATATGTGTACTTATATTTAAGATCACAATATTATGTTGCCTCTATGATTATATCGATATTCATTTCAATTCACTTGTATTTTTACACCATTCAGTTACACACACAACATTTACTGTACTTTTGATGATTTGTTCAAGGTAACAACATATCGATCAAATGTACCATCGAAGAAAAGACCCGTCGAGGAAGAGAGCCTTTCGAGGTGTTGACCTTTCGAGGTAACAAGTCATCGGTAAGTGTACCGTCGAGGTAGAGACATTGAGGTAATGACCATCGAGGTAATGTCATTCGAACTAGAGTATCAGACCCATTGTCTTTGCTAGTGCCAAACGTTCAAAATCCGGCCTGAATTATTGTAGTGCTATAGTTTGACCACAACCGCTATACCGCTGCTACCATACAAGTTAGTACCGCAGCCGCAGTACAGCACTCATGGTAAAGCTATAATAAACAAATATTTGTATAAGAGGCCCAACAAAATCTACGAATATATTTGGCACCATGCTAAAGATTCACACTACCTACGAGTTATCTTGTAGCTGGCACACAAAAGGTTAATAGTAGAATAGAATAAATCTGTTTTGCAATTTTATAATAAAATCTACTTACCGGTGACAAGTTTTTTGTACGGACATCCCAACTCTTTCAGGAACGAGCTTAACTCCAAGAGAAATGCGCTCGACTCGTCCACATCATTCATCATATTGACAGTTTCTTCCAACTGGCAAAGGTTCTTGAGCTCTTCCGCCAGGATGTGGATAAGCTTGGTATACTCGAGAGACTTGGCGCCGCCTTCGAGAGCCTTCGCGAACGCCGTTTCATCAGATAGAGGACCTTCATAGCTGAAGATAGAATACAATTTAGTTTGAAACTATTTACTTATAAAAATGAATAAAAATTAAATTTCCTTAAATGATTAAATGTATGTTCATGTAATTGTTATTGTTGTGTTTGTTATTGTAAAGACAAAGACTATGTACTTACTTAATTATGAAAGAATTTTTTTGAAGTTCATTACAGAATACACGGTGTTCACAAGTTTACATTGAAGTTTTAAGTAATAAATAGCGAAGCTCTAGTCTTGAATGAAATAGTACATACCTACCTATTTAGAGGGATAAGAAATTTAGAAATAACGGAATTAGGGTGCTGTACACAGTCGGCGCATGAAATCTAACCTCAAAATGTTGAAGTTGAATAAGTGATTTTAATGGAAAAGAAGCACTGGAACTATTGGCTTACCATGTACCTACTTACCTACTACGTAAAAAGAAAGTGAAATAAATTGTAGGGGCTATTTCCAGCGGTAGCGATAGTATTGTTATAATATGTACCTACTCACCCCAAATCATTTAACGAATCCAATATATCGTTCTCCATGACAGTTATTGCACTACAAAAGTTTAAACAATTAAAATCAGTTATCAGTTGCTGAAATTGATAGCAGATGGATATTATTTAAAATAATTCTTCGCCTATTTTTCTTTTTAAAATTGACAGACAGACCGATGATGAGAACAGGAAGGAACAGACAGGCATAGGGATGCGCCGATCCGATCCTTTGAAAGATCGGATCGGCAGGCATACGATCCAATCCACCGATTTTCGGATCGGATCGAGGACATACGATTTTTTGCCGCATCGATACAAAACTTTAAAGATCGGATCGCTTGGATCGTATGCATTAAAACGAGGTTTGTTTTAAAAAAATGGGTACATATTTAGCTTTATTTGTAACAAACGTGTCCTATCTTTGTTTAGATTTTGATTTTAGCGGCCACCTTTACGGGTAGATTGATATAGCTGTTAAGTTGTTATAAACGAACGTTGTGGGGTAGGTATTTAAGCATTAAATTAGTGTATTCAGGCACATGCATACTTATTTACAAGGTTTACATGGGTTAACCTAATAAAGATCTAAAATTAATTGTGTCTTACTTGTTTGCATCCGATCCGGATCGATTTCCTGAAGATCGGATCGACGGTATGCGATCCGATCCGTGGATCGGATCGTGACGTTACGATCTACTAAGATCCGATAAATCAGAACGACGACCCGGATCGCGCATCCCTAGACAGACAGACATAACGCCGCGATTTTTTTTTAAAATTTATTTCGTGACCATGACCATGGATATACTGTCCTTCAGTCGTAATATTATAGCTAGAGATGAGGTGGGTAAAAATTGGGGTGGGTAAAATTGGGAGGAAAGGTAAAAAAGGGTATTTACCACAGACGTATTATACGTCTGTGGTATTTACCCATTTATACCGGGTATTTTTATAAATAAAGGGTAAACATTGAATACTGTCTATAAAATTATTTATTGGGCTTTACCATTCTTAAAACGATCTACGATGTTAGTTTGGGTCTTGACTATTGAAGATAAAATATTGATTTCAAATAAAACACAGTTGATTATATTTTAAATCTTTAATTAACACATACCGTCGAAACCGCTTACTTCGCCTGTGACCCTTAACTTCGTCTGTTTCTAAGAAAGTTAAAATTAACGAAATATTTGTATATCTACAATGCCTTAAACTACCAAATGCAAAACATTTTTTATTCCTACCAACAATTTTGCGATCAAATCGTAACTAACTTCACTTTACTGGTGACACGTGCGTTTTTACGGTAATAGTAACGAGTGTTTTTTATCCAACACGGAAGAAACTTTGATTAGTGAGCATTTTAGACTGCAGGTAAGGCTGAAAATTTTATTGTAATATGATCTATTGTAATCCCTCTTTCAGAAAAATGAATTAAACTTGCAATCACTTGTGTAGTTAAAGAATAATCGTAAGACACAGTGATTAGAGTATCGTTCCGTCCATGTTAATGCCAAACTTCGCCTACCCCTAGGGTTGTCGCTTTGAAAGTGTGTTATGTTCATATTGTTGTTTATTTTTACATTGGTTGCTAAGTATTACAAATGAATAATTATTACACTTATTGACAGGGATTCACTTTGTCCACCTGCTGTGACGTAACCAGACCTCTAGACTATTAGAACACAATTGCTATCCATTTTGATGTACACACGGCGTTAGATCAACCTACCCTAAACTGTCAAATTTCTCCGATGAATATTGAACCTTAGAACCGAACAATAAAGTTCAAAATTTATTGTAGAAATTTTACAGTTTTGGGTAGGTCGATCTGACGCCGTGTGTAGTTTTTGATGTATTGTATCCAAGAGTTATTTGTTTAATTTTTTTACAGTCATAATGGGAATTCGGAAGCTGAAAATTGTGGTATATTGAGGTAGAAAAGAGATTATACTACAAAATACTGTCAAGAAATAATAGACGTTGCTGTAAAAGAATTTTAAAAAAAGAAAAAAAAATCGTCATATCATATCAAGCGGAAAAAATGTCTGGAATTACTCGACGGACCCTTTTAGACAAAATGCATGCTTAACATCCACTGAGTCCAGGTTGTCCCAAACGAATTACTTCTGACGAGGAAAAAAACATAATAAAAGTGCTCATTGCAGCTGGTGAAAATGGCAGTCCTCTCAGTTTGCTTGGGAGAACGTATTGCAAAAGATTGGTACTCCAAAATTTTTCAAAAAGGGTTGTGTCACCGTTCCTGCACTAGATTTATAAGTTAATAAAATAAAAGAATACTTTTCGTTTAATAAATTGAATTTTTTAATTTAATTTTAATTGAAATACTTCGCCTACTACCTTTGCGTAGTCTTTTTAGTCAATTGTACTATATTTTTCCTAGTTCTATTGGACCTAAGCCATAGCGTTAGGCAAATAACAACGTTTTTATTTGAGTATGATGTAAAATATTCTACAATTTGAGAGCACATTGGAAAAATGTATCAAAAACCAGGTGAAGTTAGGGGTCTCGACGGTACCTATTTTCAATTGCGCGTACGAAAAATACCTCGTGGTGTGGGGGCGAGAGGCTGCGTGCGGTAATAAGGGCCCGCCACCGCCGCCGCCCAACGCTGCCGCCGCCGCCCGTGCGTTGTACTACTAACTAACAGGCCGATACCTGCAGGCGTGCTGATCGTCTGTGGGGCCCTAGGGGACTGCTAAAAACCGCAAGAAACTACAAGGCTGGTCAGGTCAAGTGTTTTAAACATGACAAAAAAGCATTTAGTGTTATTTTCATTTTTAATTAAATAATTCATTTTGTGAACATTTTGAAAAGCAATTAAAAATAACGATTATTTACAACGCGCGGGCAACGGCCGGCCGGCCGTCCGTCTGTTGACCCGTTCGCGTCAGCTGGGCGATAAGTACCTACCTACGTTAGTCTGAAAAGTGCAATGAGGATAAGTACCTACCTACGTTAGTCTGAAAAGTGCGTCCAGCGGACGGAATAGTACCGCGGATAATTAAACAAAAAATAAACACGCAACATGCGCAAACGCGTAAAGATGTGGGACTTTACTGAGATCTCGCACGGACTTCCTAAAAGATATTGAAAAGTGATGTTGCACTGTTTAGTTTTATTTGCCAACACTCATTCATGCACGTTCACGAACACTTAACAGTAAATACCTAATCCACCATTATTTCACATTAATATTCGACAAAACACCAATTATAGAAAATAAAACAAAACTGCAGACATAACGCTTCACTTTCCCGCTAAGAAGTCACGCCGCGCTGAAGCAGGCGTTGTTGCCAGTGGCCGATAGTCAAAATATCCCCTATTTTATGTCGAAACCAACACGACGCGTATTTACCCGTTTTTCTACAATTTCAAATCTAAAGGGACCACCTTACAGGTCGTCAGGTCACAATTATTAACCGCTTTTCAAAATTGTTTTGCCATTTTGTAGCTAAACTAAGGACCTAGGACCCTTTTAAAAAAAATTTCCTGTTTTTTACGAAATATTTACAATTTACTAAACAAAAGGGGCACCTACCCCCGTATTCAGCAATCACGCATGAATAGATTTTAAGTTCGTAAATAGTTTATTGATTACTGATTGCGGTCGACCTTACCACAAAACGCGGTCCAAAGATAGACTAGGTTTAGTAGACAGATACTGTGGTTAAACATTAATAATACCCCTCTACGAAAACAAACCTAGCGGTAGTCCTTGGTAAAATTACACCATGAATTATCATCGGACTAGCACTAAATTTTTCTTCGCAAAGACGTTTATTTTAATACTTTACTGCATTACCAAACTTGGTCCAACCCCAAATCGCGACCCGTGGCAAGGCCGTAAAATTTCATAAATCCTAGGCCAGGAGCTGGACCAATATTTTGAAACTTTTGATTAACATTTGAATTTATCTAGTACATTTACACATTGCCAACCTAGAGTCAAGTTTCAATTACATACATCATAGACCAGGAGCCGAAAGCAAAAGTTACTTGTGTTGCAAGTTGTACTTTCTGTAAGGCTAAATAGTTATTTACCAATGGATTGATGGATTCAGGCATTTCAAAAATTTTGTTTTTGTACGGTTTTGGCTTGGATCTTAAAACATGGTGCACGAATTTGTATAAAGTGGATATTCCACTTTGTTGTAAAAGAATCAGAGATTCTAATGCACGTTTTCGAAAATTGACCCAATCAATGTTTGGTGGTTAAGTATTACTTACTTAGGGTGGATTCGACCAAACTGGAATAAGACTTACTCCGAGATTAGTCTATACAAATTCGGCGTTTAATCTAGGTATAAGACCTTATTCCAGTTTGGTTGAATCCACCCTTAGTAATATTGTATTTTATTGATCATTAACTTTTATTTATTTTTATTTATTTATTTTATTTATTTATTAACAAACAAATCACGTAAAAGCGTACCTATGTATTTTTTATTATAGGTAGGTACGTGTCGCAAGCGCTTTATATTTGCAGTATTTGCATTCAACCAACCCTACGAGTAGGGCATCGAACCTGGGTTTACCCGACCCGAAAAAACCCGGGTATTTCGGGTTTTCTTGCGACCCAGAAATTGGTTGTGGTCCGGGTTTGGAAAATCAAAAACGGGTTTTCGGGTTTTCGAGCTTTTTTACAATTGTTTTCTTGTCGGTAATTATTTTTATCATAAGTATATTTACGCCTTTTCGAAATGATCTCTTTGATTGAACACGATCAAAAAGTACCTAACTCCATTGTATCTCACTACATACAAACCTTTGTATGTAGATACAAACAAGTTAGTGAAGTTTACTTCTCTCTTAACTTTTTTTGCACTAGACACTAATAATTTCTTGACCTTACCTTTTAATTGCTTGACCTAATTAACTACAGTTGTTTGTTTGTGCGAAAAAGATTAAATTAATAAAGCAAGTTGCACGTTATTCGTGCGTTTGAATCAGATCAGAAATGACATAAACGGAATGAAAGATGGAGGCAAGATGCCTCGTCGTCGCGTTGTTGACACGCAACGGGAGCGGTGAGCTGCGAGTGACTCCCCCGCCATTTTGTTTCATCAGTCCTCCTCCCTCTCTTCCGAACTCTAATTTACACATTTCAGTGGACCTTAGCATTCTTGGCATGGACATCGGCCGGGAACTGATTCCAAAATGCTACATCGAGAGTGTTATTTTAACTGCCTCCCGTAAATTGGGTATTCTCAATAAGGTGAGGCGGTTTTTCACTCCCGAGCAGCGCTGTTTGCTGTACAAGACTCTGGTGCAATGGGAGTATGGAGTATTGTTCCCATCTATGGGATAGCCCTGCTAAATGCACTTGATAGACTGCAAAGGCGAGCGGTACTCATTATTGGAGATGCTGAGGTAACAGCCTCTTTTGAGGACCTCCAGCTGCGTAGAGACATTGCTTCTCTCAGTGTCTTCTAACGAAATTACTACGGAGAGTGTTCTGAAGAACTTTTTGATTTAATCCTGCCCTCTCCTTTCCTGTCCCGGACTACACGTGCTGGTCTTAGGAACCACCATCATACCAAGGACGATAATCTTATTTGTCTATGATCATACTATGCAGACTATCAGCACTCGTACCAAAAAAATTGGCAAGTCGTTCCTCTGTATGACCATTCGGCTAGACGCATGTGTTTCCCAGCTCCTATAGTCCCGGGTCTTTTAAGCGGGGCGTGAAACGGTATTTATGCAGGCCGTCATCATGAATGGGTGCACTTGTTACCGTGCTTGTGCCTCGGTGAGGAGCGCTCCGTTATTTTGGACTGCATAATCGGCTGCTCACCATCAGGCAGGATGCAGTCACTATGACGTTTCACATAAAAAAAATCTGCCTTCTTACGCGTTAGTTAGCCACTAGACGAAAATATTGTTAATGTTAAGATTTTTTTTAAGTTTAATTAAAGTAAAAATAAGTTTTATAATAGTCTTTAGCAGATTTTTAGTTAAGAGGATAACTGATTATGATTCCAATCTGACTTCATAGGAGTAAGTTAGCTACTAAAACGAATTTATTGTTAATGTTAATAAAAGAGTTTAATAATTTAAAAATATTTCTACATAAGTATCATAAATAGTCTTCAGCATATTATAATTATTAGCAGTATAAGAACTGATTATTATCAAAAGACTAAATTAATATAAATAATTTGATCTGCGTGAGTCTGTGATCAAAAATAATTATTAGCTAGATAAATAAAAGATATTTCTCTATTTTATATATGTTTTGAACAAATACTCATTGTCTGAAAGACTTTTTAATACCTATTAAAAATATTTTTGTGATTTTGAAAGTACTGTTTAATTGATATGAATCCTTCCCTTGTTTTATATAGGTACCTACTCGTATTGACTTAGCAAATCCATACTAAAATACAGTTTCCTCATATTTAAAAAAAAATATCAAAAAGATCGAAAAAGCTCGAAAAACCCGGGTACCCGGGTTTTGACTACAAGAAAACCCGAAACCCGGGTTTTTAAAAAGTGGACCGGGTTTCGATGCCCTACCTACGAGCAACACGCGGCCGGGTTACGTCAAGCTTGCCAAGCAGGATTTTGTGAATGCAAGCGGCTCGCGCTCGTAGCGTCTTAGATATAAGATTTACTTTCGATTGTCCCGACCGTCCCTATCTACTGATCCCTATAGATAGGGTATCGCAGTTGGAACTACGGGTCCGGCTGTGTTTCTCAGGGGTACTACGGGGTTCCGGATCATGCCCCCCGCTGGTTGTGCCTTGTTAGCGCCAGGGGGGCGCAGTAACATGCGACGTAATTAGGGGTGTGGACCCAGGACAGGTCTGGTTAGGTTTCGGAAATGAGGGCATGCGACTTACTTGGTAGATGATTGGTGGGGCAAGGCAGGAGACGGGGCAGCGAGCTGGCGGGCGGCGATGTAGGCGATTTGTAACGCACAGCACACAGTTATTTCGTCTAATCACAGGCACTATATTCACTCGAAAGCGATATCAGGGCGCGTATTTTCTGGGCGTCTCGCGGTAGCTTCCAGACTAGACTGAGAGGGCGCGCGCGCGCGTCGGATTCCCACTCCTGACGCGCGCCAACTTCGCGACACCTCGCTAGGTGGCGCTAGGCGTATTTTAATACGCCTAGAATGAGACGTCTCGCCCGTGGCGAGTACATCCTCCGGGGCCCAGGGTGGGCTCATCCAGAGGGAGCCTGCCAATCTTGAACACAGGCCTCCGGAGGTGTCCATTGGCGGTGTCCAGGTCCACCACCCGCACGACGCCATCCTTCCCAGGCAGGGTGCGAGTAATGCGCCCCAGTCTCCATTGAAGGGCAGGCAGGTTGTCCTCCTTGATGAGGACGAGCTCGCCAACTCGGGGAGGGGAGGATGGGGACAACCATTTGGAGCGGGTTTGGAGTGTGTGGAGGTAGGACTGGGTCCACAGCGTCCAGAAGCGCTGGGAGAGGGCCTGTACCATCTGGAATCGCCTACGTGTGGAAATCGGCCTATCTTCCACGGATAGTTCGGGAAGGGCCGTTAGTGGGCGGCCTATAATGAAATGTCCGGCTGTAAGCGGCTCAAAGTCTGAAGGATCAGACGAAAGTGGGCAGAGAGGTCTAGAGTTAAGGACAGCTTCGATTCGAGCTAAAAGTGTGGAGAATTCCTCGAGAAATAGAACTATTTCCGGATTTGCTTGAATTACATTTAATTACTCAAATTAATTATTATACATATTAATTTATTATTGGAACTGTTTCGGCTATTTTTAGAATTGCATCTTTTATGTGAAACTTAAAAGCTGACAGCCACTTCGCCCCGCTACCGCTAGGCGTCGCTACGGTGGCTGTCATTTTGTCTATGGTGTTATGTCAAATACAAAACGTAAACAATCTTTATTTTCTTTCAAATCTAACGCAAAGTCTTGCTAAAACTGATTTAGAAATATGTATTAATTGAAAATGCAAGAAAAGTGTGTCTTGTAATGTGTCAGCCAAGGCTCCATGTCTTTAATGTGAAGAAAAAATGGATTATAGTCTAACAAGCCACAATGATTACTATTTTTGGAAACCCGATCATTCAAAAACAATGATTTCAGGTGATTTCAACCATTGCAAACCCCTTTTGTAGATTAGTAAAGGCAGACAGGGCCCTGAATTTACAACGTAACAGTACCTCTCCAACCACCAGAGATTTGACCGACCAGGGCAAATCTCGACGCTGGCCCTCCAGCGTCACACTACACTTCAAACAACCAAGCAAGCACAAACAACCAAAAGAAAACCTACCCGTGTAGCTGCACTACACATTAACTTAAAACTTTCCTGTAAATAGCTATATAATATGCTATGACAGTGAAAAAAAATAACAAAACGCAGACTTGTGTACCACAATTCTTCATATATATAAGTATACTTAAATATACAAATATCCCTTATATATATAGTTTGTATATCCCAATAAATATACAAGCTTCTATATGAATATAAACTAATGTACATACTAAATATAATAATGTCAATTATAATATACTCTTACATAAAACTAATAAATTGGTGGCTATACTTAACATATTATTTCAGTGTCACCAACCGCACTGATGCCTCGCGTTAAGGCCTTTGGTACCAGTCACTGATCCGCTGGGGTGTATGGCTTAATTTTTAACAATACTGGTTACTGAAAAGTCACCACAATAGACTCACAAAGTGAGTCTGATCCATTAAGCAATATGGAAAAGACAAACCTTAATGAGTTCAATATGAATATTACTAAAATTCTAAATTATAAATGATGGACTACTATACATATATTAAATACACTAATTATGGTTATAATAATATTATTACATGAACATAAAAACTGGTAGCTATACAGTTAACCTATTCTTACAGTGTCACCAACCGCACTGATGCCTCGCGTTAAGGCTTTTTGTACCAGTCACTAATCCGCTGGGGTGAATGGCTTATTTAACTATATAGGTTACTGAAATAGACCTACAGTTATCTCACTGGGTAAGTCTGATCCATTAAGCAATATGGAAAAGACGAAGCCCAGAGAGGCACAAAATAATAAATATATACACCAAACGTCTATATATGTTCTACAGATTAGGTCTGATCCATTTACAAACATGGAAAAGACGAAACCCAAAGAGCTATAAAATAATAAATACAATATGTAAGAATCGTCTACACGTCCAAGTCTACCCTTCCTAACAAACGATACCTCCTCAATACACAAACATCTAAATGCTCCTACCAATAAGCACATATTTAAAGTAATGCCCAGTAAACTTCTTACACGGCTGGGCAGCCGTAAACCAAAAAAAAAACCCACAACCCAAACCAACAAATATTCACCACCACCTAAAAGTTTGGCTAACCGCCCCTAAATAAATCCTACAAAAAAAAAACCGAATTCCATCAAAGCAGCCTACACGCCCGCCAATAAATGGCCACCTTCCTCAGGACTATCACCACGTTGCCTTACCAACGGTCCGGAGATTGGACCCATTCAATATGGTGTCTAATCTCCAAATTTAAAAAAAAAGAAACAAAAACAAAACTCCAGCTTAACAAAAGAACTGTGTCGTCGAGACTTTCCTATTTGTAGATAAACGTCAAAAACCACAAAAAAATTTAAACAACAAGTTCCCTTGAAAGGGCTTCTAGCACTGTGGCATATACTATACAGCCACTAGCGCTAAAACAGCGGTAACTTCAAGGCATATACAGCCCTCCATCGTCACCATTAACCCCTTTCACAAGAAACCAAACACCACAAGGGATTCCAGCACTGTGGCATACACAGCCACTAGCGCTGAAATAGAGTGACTTCAAGGCATATACAGCCCTCCATCGTGACCGGCGCCTCCGGCGGGATCCGGACGTGGGTTGGACTCGTAGTGGCTTGTGGTTATCTGTAGAGTTTGGGAATGTTCATTTGTCCTGGTATTGTGTGCCAGGACTTCCAAACTCGCGCACAGCGAGCGGGGCCTAGTAGCGGTCTCTGTGGGGCCAGCAGCGAAAAGTCCTGCGGGAAACGTGAGTTTCCCTTATTTACTTACCTATTTAACCTTACCTATCTGGACAATAGGCAGTGAACTACACGTGTTTACGTGGAAACTCTCCCGAGTTGCTATTTTTTTTTATATTAGAAGGAGGCAATCGAGCAGGCGGGTCACCTGATGAAGAGCAATCACTGCCGCCCATGGACCACCGCAAAACTAGAGGAATCGCAGATGCGTTGCCGACCTTTAAGACAGGAATAGGGTTAAGGAAGGAATAGGAATTGTGGGGGTGGGGGGAGTAGGGGCCTCTAGAACTCTTACTGGCTGGACGAAACACAACAGCACAAGTGCCATTATTTCACGCCGGATATTCGTGAGAGGGTGGTATTACGCTGGGCGAGCCGGCCCAATGCGTGCTGCAACGCAGCGTGGCTCTACCACTCAGTAAAACACTAACAAAAACAAAACACACTAGTCTTATGAGTACTGAGTGAAGAGCGCGCTTCGGCGGGCACTGATCAAGACCTAACGCAGATGGTCTCCTTGTAACTTCTTAACCTGACTTATTTTTAAGCCTTATAATACATACACACACTCATCGCCGCCTTTACCTTAGCTTAACTTATAAATCTAATTCTTAAAACTAGTAAACCTACTTTATCTACAATCTAATGTTTGTGCCTTTGATGTTTTGTAGAGTGCGTAGTGTCTGTATGATAACGGAACCTTAACGTAACTTAATTCTATTAGTGATACATTTCAGTCAAGCAATGTAATATTATAATAAATACTATTTTGGCCAAATCGTCTAGTGAACCTTCCGGTGTTAACCGCATTTAAGTAACTCAAGTTCTTTTCGTGAAAGTTTAGTAATTGGCTTAACCCTGTGTTAAATTATTTTCCTACTGACCTAATTACCTATCCTTCAATAACTAATATCCTAGATATGTGTAGCCTATCAGTGGCTCCGTCTGAGCTAAATCCTTCACAGCAGCTGCAAGAAAGGAATGTTATCCACTCAAAGATAATCAGATGATAGCTTAGCTTGCAGGTATTATTATTTATTAACAATAGCATTACACATAAGAGTCTTGTGGAGATATACGAGCTCCAACCTCCGCCCCATATCGTGCCGATACATCACATTGTGTAATTATGGCCCCGCCACATTGACTTTAATTTATACTTTATAGAGAGTCTACACAACTTTTCAACTTAATTTCATCTTATATTATGAAACTATGTGTTAGCATTTACATTCTTATTATTCCACATAAATCAATAGAGTTTATCTCAAGGCTTGCTATCATCCAAATATCCTTTTCACATTAAGAACGCAACTTATTTCTCTGATCTTGTGGGGTTTTATTTAAATAAGCTATTACAAGTAACGTTATAACTGACTGTCCTTTTGTCTTATTAGAATATTAACATTCAGTTCTATAAAAGGGTGGATAATTTATTCAAAGCCCACTTCAGGCAGTGGCTAAAATAGAATGCTATTAATCGAAGCATAGTTACTTTTGTTTACTCATAGTGGCTATTATGAAGATCTTTTAAAGCAACAATATTATTAAATTGTACAATTTGCCTCGACAGCATATTGCATCTTAAGTTTCTTAAAAGATGTCTGATTTATTCCATATCCTTGACCTTAGGAAGTGAACTTAGTTAATTATATTCATTAACCCAACCTCATCTCTCAGACTGAGTGATCACATTAATAGCCTATTAAATCATGGTTATTATACTTTTAGTAGATAGGAAATCAGGTAATTATCCCTGTTAATAATTAAATCAATTATATTTAGAAGTTATCCTTTACTCACTTTAATAGGTATAAAGCAGACTGTACTATTAGTGTAATTGGTTTAGGTTGTTCCCATCAAATATTTCTATGTTTCATATTATTAGAAGTAAGTACATAACTTATAAGGTCTTTGACCATTAAAATGAATTCAAATGGTATAAAGTAGACTGTACTATTAGAATAATTAGTAGGTTGTTATCGATCAATTATTTCTATGTTTCATAATATTAGGAGCTCATAGCTTGTGTATAGTTCATACAAGATAAATTGATAATGATTGATACTGATAAGGTTTTGGGGATGATAAATTAAACTGCCCAAGTCGAATGCTGTAATTGCACTGAATTTATTGCACACTAATTTTACATGAATGAACGCGATACATTCGCGGCGCGGCGTAAGCAATACGCTAATTGACCTAATTAATAAATATAATGTGCGGTTCCGTACATCCTGCCCTCTAAACAAAGGGAATAAGAAAAACACTCCATTAAAATTTGAGCTAAGTATAAGCATATGAACAAATAATGCAAAATTTAATAAGTGTAAAATAAATTTATAACAGATGTAAATGGAATGTATGTTGTAAAAAGAAATTTAGTTGTACATAAAATGATAAAAAAGTAAGTTAAAATATAAAACTTAATAACTATATTTTACTGCTTATTCTAATAGGTCCCAGTCCCTTGTTATGATTACTCGTTATCACTATGCACGATAGGGTTCGTAAATCGAGGCACAACGAAAGGCGAAGATGCCTTATCAACGCTTATCACGGATCTTTTAAGCTCACTCGGTACACTACACAGATTGCCCATATTCACTTTCTCACTGATTGTGCTGTAAAATACAGGCGACGACGTCGCGTTTGCTGCTGGTGCGGACTCGGCCCCGGCCGGTTCCGCCGGAGTGTCAGCTGGCGTTCCCCTTGCTGGATTACTAGGCGGTTCTCGTTCGTCGACCTTCCCACATCTATTTTTCAACTTCCAACATAGTATAACGATGCTGGCCGTGAGCAGTATGCTTATGATGATATAAAGCAGGCTATAATGATGAATGTCATGAATTGATAGTTTCTTATCAGATTGTTCCTTGATATTGTTGATCTGCTGTTGCATCTCTCGCCATGCCGACTCATGGTCTTCGATTTCCGTGAAATTAAGTGTTGATGACGAGTTGATAATTTTGTTGAGTACCGCTAACCTAGGGGCTTCAAAATCACTCTGAAGTTTCGTACTATGCATAAAATTATTATGTGCGGAGATACTGTAAAATGGTGACTCTATAGTACAACCTTGACCTACTGTAATAATCCCGTTTCCAACTAATGAGGTCATTGTCATGTCGGATGCACAAAAAATGCGAAGTTTGCATTCCTCACAACACGAGAATAACCAAGCGTTCTGGCCGTGCAATTTGAACCACCGGTCCCCGCCACTTGATACTACTGAATTACGACAAACATAAACATCGTCTTTATCTACGACCTTTATGTCACATATGGATTGTTTTATTTTAAAGTTATAAATAGGCTTATCTAATGCGCATAATAAACTAGTAGGCGTATGGAAACACGAACTCAAGTCTTTATCAGAGAGTAATATTGATGTATCTTTTCTCAAATTGTATGCTATGTAAGGAAAAGTGGAACTCAGAAAATTACAACTTTCACCCTTCTTAAATGCTAATGGTATAATTTTGTTTAATTCAAACATATCAGTTGTTACTAGGGGTATCTTAATTTCTATTATAAAATAATTATCATATAAACTCGCAGATACCTTAAGCAGTTTGTATAGATCTCGCACGTTTTCAAATGGAACGGTCAAATCACCCTTTACTTGAGCTGAAATGATATTTACTTGTTCTTCCAGTTGTTTCGGAGACAACAAGTGCATATTTATTTGTCCCTGACTAATGTCGGTCACGGTGTCCAGAAGGGACTGCTGTGTGCGTTTTAAATTTGATATGGCAATGTAAGCCGATAGAGCGGATGACGTCACATAGAACCTAGTGCGTTCGTCTAGTCTCACATTGTCTAATTCAGACGAAATATTTTGCAAGTGCTCTTTGATAAAGTTAAATTGCTTACGCATGATAATCTCATTTCTCTTAATAACATTATACTCTGATTCGATAACCGTAGTCTGATTCTTTATAAGATGCAGTAAATGATTCTCGTTTTGTGCAATTTTTTCTATGTCACTTTTATACTGGGCCGCAAAGCGTTCGTCTAAAACTCCGAACAATGTGTTTGCTATATAGCCTACCCCGTTAATTAAGCCGCGCTTTGCTCTCTTTGAATTTTGAACCTTAAGGAGTAAGTCGTAATGTTCAATTTCGCTTATTTCGTGTTCTAGTTGATAAATAATATTATGATATTCCGAATTCATGCCATTACTCGATTCTTTTAAATGATTAACATAACTTTTAAGATTATGAACACCTCTGTAATACGTTGACATATTATAAAACACAACGAGTTTCCAATCATCGAGGATCAACTGCCATCGTTGGGACAAAGTATTTGATTCTGGCTCTGTTTGTGGCCTTGATAAGAGGGATGCCCCTATGAGAAAATGACCCGGCGTCAGAACCTCATCCTCAACATCTTCCGTAAGCTGACAGAGGGGTCTAGAGTTCAGACAGGCCTCTATTTGATAAAGAAGAGTAGTAAACTCTTCGTAAGTTAAGCGTTGGTCACCGATTATTCTTTTTAAGTGGTATTTTAGGCTCTTTACGGCGGCCTCCCAAAGACCTCCCGCATTTGGCCAAACCGGGGCATTAAAATGCCACTGTATGCTCATATCATTAATATTATTGATACAATCCGAATTTATAGTGTGCATTATTTCTTGATATTCCTTTTTAATTAGTTTATTTGCACCTACAAAGTTCCGGCCGTTATCGCTGTACACGTGTGCCGGTGTGCCCCGACGGGCGCAAAAGCGACGAAAGGCTGCTAAAAATGCAGGGGTGCTCAAGTCTGATACGAGCTCCAGGTGGACTGCCTTTGTGGATAAACAAACAAACACAGCCACATAACCCTTAACCGTCTTTATGCCCCGACCTTTATTTGCCTTTAATTCCAGGTGCCCCGTAAAATCGACCCCTGAATGACTAAAAGGTCTGGAAGGTGTAACTCGTGCTTCTGGTAAGTCAGCCATCACCGGTTGAATATGTTGGTGATTAAAACGCCGACACGTGACACAACGTCTCAATTGAGCCTTTACAGTTCTTAATCCACTAACTATCCAATATTTATCTCTAATGTAGCCTAAGGTCAATTTCGGACCCCCATGAAGAGTTCTCAGATGAGCCTGGTCTATTATTAATTCCGTAAGACGACTATGATGTGATAAGAGTATTGGATGTTTCGCTGATATATTAAGATGAGAGTGCCTAAGCCTACCGCCCACTCTTAAAATTCCGTTATCATCTATGAATGGACTTAAAGCATAAATGCGGCTGCTTGCATGTACGTGACTTTTAGTTTTTAATTGATATAACTCCTTTTCGAACTCTCGCCATTGTACATGTTTTATAATTAAAATGTAGGCCACTGTGTGTACTTTCCATTAAAAACAGGAATTTCTATCTGAGGAGTGGATTGCTGTACATGAACTAGAGAGGTTAACTTTTTATTGATTGTTCGTTTAGTATCCCGGAATAATTTTTCAAACTTAGAGAATTCTTCCTCATAACTTACGTTCTCCCCTAACAACAAATGATCTATTTGCAAGTGTAAACTATCAATATTATCCCACTTTGCCGAAATATTTTTTAATTCATCTTTAAGCTCCCAATTCTCTGATAAAGACTCGACATTGATACTCATAAGGAGTCTATTAAAAGCCCTGAAATTAGTACGTTGCAATGCTAAAAGTTCTTCTGCTTTTCCACATGGCACGGTTCCCTTATCCTCTTTACCGTAAATAGTAAAAAGTTTACGCGTCATCAGATAAAAATCACGACCTTGCTCATAAAATTTTTGAGAAAAATAATCTACCGCTTGCTCAGGATGAAGAGATAACTTAGAATGATTTTGTTCGAACTCTCCCCAAAGGTTTTCAAGGGTCTCGATTCTCTTCTGCAGGTACTCCGGCGTCTTCCTCGAAGCGGAGTCCTTATTGAAGTTGACCTTGATGGTGTTTATGGCCTCTAAGAGCTCACGTTGACGAGCTACTAAAGCTTCCATTTCTATGAAGTATACGGAACAATCTTACTTGAAATCTGATGTGGGAAGAGTAGTTGGCTTACTACAGCTGCTCGGCTGCTCCAAAGCTGGTGTGTATTGCCTGTACTGACAATACTGCTGGTGCTGACCACGTTGGACTCCTCACGCACGATACACTCGCGCACGGATGATAGATATCCCACAGAGTCCCGGTTCGCGAATCGCGTGGTCTTGATAAAATCTCGAAGGACCAAAAACTTTGTATAGTTCATACAAGATAAATTGATAATGATTGATACTGATAAGGTTTTGGGGATGATAAATTAAACTGCCCAAGTCGAATGCTGTAATTGCACTGAATTTATTGCACACTAATTTTACATGAATGAACGCGATACATTCGCGGCGCGGCGTAAGCAATACGCTAATTGACCTAATTAATAAATATAATGTGCGGTTCCGTACAGCTTGTAAGGTCTTTGACCGTTAAGGTGAATTCGCAGCTTCAACGAAATAACCTAGGTTCCATACTGGTTTTAGTTGTTTAGTATCAGCTTAAATTTTACCAATAGGTATCGGGATGTCTATTTATAATACATTGGAGAGTAGCAATATTAAGGCCGCTTCGTACCCCAGGGAAAGCTAAAAATGCCTGTTCGGTCATTTCAGTATTAGAAATCAAACATCATAGTTTGCTTATTTGCTATAACTTATTAGTATTTTTCTTGTAATAGGAAACCAGTCTAGACTCCTAGGTAATCCAAAGCAATGATGGTTCAATATTACCACACTTCCGCTAATTATTTAAAATGAACAGTTAATTGGTAACAACTTTTAGGAAAACAATTAGAATCCTATTGGCCCACGGTAACAGATTACATGCCTAGATAGGTCCTTTCAGCGTTCCTAACCTACGTCACTTCATAGTAATTTCTATTTATGCACCATAACTTAATTATCCCTACCTTTATTAGTCGGAATTAATCCAGCCCCGGCTGCGCGGCCTACGTACCTAGCTGTTTATGTACGCACAGCGTGTACACACCGTGCTGTCCTCAACTACCTAATAACATATATAGACACGCCTCCCTATAGATTCCTACAGCCTACCTCACTTGAAATACCTATATTTTGTCGAACTAACAGTCCCTACTTGTATACCTTTGCAATCTAGGCCCAAGCAACATTTAACTTATTTTCGTGGTGAGTTGTGTAAGTCGAGTCGCCCCTGCAAGCAACAGACTTCTAAATGAACTAGCAAGACGGGCCAGTTAACCCAGTGTGTCCACCTAACACTACACTGTATGTACGAAGATAGGCTCGAAATTGGATTTGGTTATACGTGCCTATCTCCAGCTAATTGGTGTCTGACCTATCTTCAATTTTAACTAGGGAGACAACTGTCTCTCCCCCATTACTCTCTCGAAGATAGTGTATTATTTAGCGTTGTAATAGATAACGCCCACCTTATTAAATACAGTCAAAGGTCATCCTGACCGAGGTCAGTTAAAATCATATTAGTTTTTGTTGCCACCGTGATGCGTTTCCGCTAATATGACCCAGAATACTTCATTCTGTTAACAAAATTCGAGTTGCGATGACAATAATTTTACTTTAATGATCACTTTCTATTTCACAAACAATGTTAGTTAATATCGCAGCTCGAATAATATTTAGCGCGCTAAAAGGCTCGGACGCTCGTTTCACGTATGAGATCGTTACCGCCACTCGTAAATCGGACCGCACCTCCGACGTCCTTCAATTGAATGCCCCGCTAATTTTCCTCTTTTCCCCAAGCATCTTAACTTTCGCGCCACGCGCGCCCGACATTCGCCTGCGCAAATCCGCTTTTCTTCCCTTCAGCCAACCGCTAGCCGTCTCGCCTAAGCGCCTCGACTTCACGTGTCTTATCTTTTGTTACATGCAAACTTCGTGTCGTTCCACGTGGAGATAACATCTCCCCTCTCTTTCTATCCTTTTCTCAACTTCTCGCTCGCTCATTGCCGCCGTCCCCCGCGTAAATTCTAGAGTTTTTCCATAATCCAATCAATTCTCTTTAGATAGCCAATATTACATGTCTGAACATCTAGATGTAGCCTTCCATCAACAATTCCCTCTTAATAAACACCCACTCAAGCTAATAATCTCGTATTTAGTAAAATTATAAAAAGTTCCGTATTCAGAACATAGGTGGCGCCCGCCTGTATGTGAACCGGTCTTGCCAACCTACGCCGTCCTCCGCGAAACTCAAGTAAATAACGCACGCTAGACGGCGTCTATGTCTCAAGGGACACGTTAGCCAACCCCATCACTCTAATCCATTGCCAACCTAACAATCCTACGCGAAACTCAAGTAAATAACGCACGGTAGACGTCGCCTATGTCGCAAGGGACACACGGAACAGTCCCCGCGAAATTCAAAATAATGATAAGCCCCTAGTCTATTGACACATTCTTACTACCTTTAACGCAAAGCCACTTGTCCACATGTCCATTATTTTAAACTAGTTTATTTTTCCCTTTTTATGCTCATTACATTAATGGTGCAACGCATTAATATAAATTTTAGTGCTACTCCCATATATTCCTTACTAACGGACGGATACCATTCTTTCTGTACCGTACATCCTGCGCGAGTAGTTTACTGACGTCTGGCACTTCTTGCATAACCTAACAGTTGGTCTCGAGGTGCCAGTACAAATAAAACTTAGTGAATAAGGAGAAGGGATGTGAATGTTTATGTAAATTAAAACAAAAATGTTGCTGCAGCTTGTCGTTTAATTTGCCAGTTTATTTTGCTATTTCTTAGAATAATTTAATATAGTAATTTAAAGTTAGTCCGTTTATGAAAACCTCGTCATTTGGTAATATTTTTATAAAGGATCATTCTCTTGGAACACCTCAGGAATTAATCTCTATCATCGTCATCGTCATCATCTTGACGATCCTGGTCACGTCGATCCTGGTCTTGTAGTCTCTGAAAAAGTAAAACGAGAATTCATTAAGGATTTCAGTTTTCATTTGTACTTACATACAATACACAATTTAGAGTTATAATCAATACATATATGTATAAGCGACGACTCTGGTGTGAAGCAGGTAGCAGTTTCTTCCCCATAAACTTGGTATTTGCAGCGCCATCTAGTTTGTTTTTCTAAACTAACTCGCATTGGTTAGTCCTCTCTTGTTTTGCGATGTGCAAAATTCATCTATTCTCTGATATCGTGTTCAGTGCTTTTTACGTGATGTTTCAATTAATATTTTACTAAGCGCTTTGTGTAGTTATCAGCTTGTCATCCTAAACATTATTCAATCTATTTGCCCCCCTTGTCGAGTTAAGGAACTGGCACGATGAATAAAATTCAGAAAATAAATTCAGTATTTAATTAAGTACATAAATATATCATATTTACTTACTAATAGTCCACGATCCTAATAAAACAACCATTTCTGTAGTTTTAAAAATACTTATGTAGGTACAATAGTGTATTAGTTCTAAGTAGGTATTAGGTCGTCTTATATATATAAAAAAACTTAAGTGTATTTTTTGAACTGAATATTGTTTTAGAAATTAACATCATTAATTATTCTTTATGAAAACAGCCATAATTTTTTTTTTGGTTTAACGCTTCGCCACAAGACTACCGTAAAAATAGATATAAAAACAAAAAAGAGGTTTTTTTAATTTAAGTATATTGTAAAATAATAATTACCAGTTTCTGACTTAATGACTGCAACCTGCTGCTACCCTGGAGTTGCTTCAGCAACTGCGAAAATAATTGTTTTGTAAGAAAACGCTTTTTACTTTGTTATTATAAATGCTTGCGATTATTTTATTAAAGAAATCTCATGAATGGTTATGTAACCTTGCCTTGCCCTTGCATATCAAATAAGCTCTAAAAACAAGTGTTTAATTCATGGTAAAGCCGGGTCTCCTGCGACACTGTTTTGTGTTTTCTAACACCTAACATCAAACATCTAACAAAATATGTCGAATTAAGTGCGTAGGCTACGCCCATATTTGTTAGATATTTGATGTTAGGTGTTCTTAGAGCATTAAATTGGTTTAATGCTCTAAGTAGGTGTAAGAAAACACAAAACAGCGTCGCAGGAGACCCGCCTTTTAAATCAATGATATTATAATAAAACCTCTTTTTTACTATAAAGTAACATATAATTTTGAACTACAAATAATTAAACGCCATAATTATTACCTATTTAATTTGCGTTTATACTGGGCGTTTTTATTTTGGGCCTTTTTAAGCACTTTATTTTTCTTTATTTGCTTAGTCCTTCTTTTTTTTTATTCAGCCCGGCTCGTTCCACTGCTAAGTAAAGGTCTCCCTACCCTCCTTCCACTCTTCACGGTTTAGGGCTGTAACTTGCCCGTCCTTCCGATTGTAGTCCAACTCGCCCCGCCATCTCCTTCTGGGTCTGCCGCAACGTCGTTGTCTTACGTTGCGTGGACTCCACTCAGTGGTGAGTTTAGTCCACAGCTCGTCCGACATGCGGCAGACGTGTCCAGCTCAGTTCCACTTTAGTCTGGCAGCTTTATGACCAACGTCGTCCTTCTTGCAAAAGGATTTTTTTTCTTAATATTTTATTACTATACTGCTTATGAAAGCTCTACGGCACATCCGCCTTTGCTGTATACCTATTTGCAAAATAAGAAAATACTTATGGTATTTTTTTTTTTGTTTTAAAGTTTAATGTTTTAAGGCTAGAACTAAACTGAAGGGAAAACTTAATAAATATTTTTAGGTGGTCTTACTGAACCGACGTCATTGTCTGCCAGCTGTAAAGTAAAACAAATAATGGTATGGTAATAAAAATACGTTATCAACGGCTTTGTCAGAATTAGTAAAACTTTCATAGCGGTATGAGAGATAAATTAAAAAAGATTTTCAACGAACGCAATGTAAATTTTAAACATGAACATCATACCACATAATTATGACGATGTTGCCGCTAACTAAGTTATAATATCAGTAGATATGCCTAGTTTTGCCGTGACGTTGCTTTGATAATATGATATTATGTTTAATTGAATGTTTGTTTGAAATCGAATATATTACAGTAATAAAAAAAGCTCCCGACGAATTGAGAACCTCCTCCTTTTTTTTAAGTCTGTTAAAAAGAACTCGATGGAAGAAGTATGAGGTTGGATTGTCCGCTTTCATTCGTCGAAAACGAATCAAATGTAGGATACAGTTTCAAGTTTAGATTATTGTGAAAAAATATTTTATGAAAAAGATAGGTAGGTAATTAACCCAATAAGTCACTTACAGAGTTGAGTGAATCAAGACGAGGCTGCAATCCCAATGTCTAATATGAACGACTGTTGACTTATTCAAAAGTTCCTTTTTAACGACTTCTATCTTAAAAATATTTATTTTGACCACCTCTGTGGTCAAGTTGTTTAGACCATCGGCATCGGTCTCAGACCCAGAGGTCCGGGGTTCGATTCCCAGCGAGGGGTACATGTTTGTACCTACTAGGTTTGGTTAGTTAGCTTGTTAAGTCCGCCTGACTAGCTGTCATAACATCAATGTTTGTGGTATTGTTGTGTTCCGGTAGTTAGAGATAAGATAGCCGGTTCCTTAATAGTTCCTCCATCCTAAGCTGTGGAACTCCCTGCCAGAGTCGGTGTTTATTATCAAGAACAATATTGGGGTCTTCAAATCAAGAGTGAACAGGTTTTTTCTAGGTAAGCATGTTCTACCATAGGTATGAGATAGTGGCCAAATGCAAGCCTATCACACTATAAAAAAATACTGAGGATTCCGGGTGAAGTGTGCCTCCATCTCCGGTTCTATCGTCAAGTTACATCAGGTAAGATGAAGGCCAAGTGCTAACCCGTAAAAAGATAAAAAAGATCAAGCACCAACTGTTTTACGTGCCTTCCAAAGCATGGAATACAAAATACAATACATGTTCACTTTAGTTGGTTTAAAACTTGTTAGAAGGCGTGATGTACCTACAGGAAATGTTTTTGTTCGCTAACAACCTGGACCAAAAGTTATATTATTATAAAGTAGGTATCATGCCTTATTAAACTAGATTGAATTCTACAAAACTATAAAGACTTGAGTTTTTGCATAGAAAAAATCTAATTACCAATAAATTAATAAATTAAGTTACTTACAGACAGTTGGTGAACATGAGGCTGTAGTCCTAACGCCTGTAATGAATGATGTAAATAGCTGTAAAACTATTTTTCTTTTCATCATCAGCTAGAGGACGCCCACTGCTGGACAAAGGCCTCCCCCGGGAAATCCACCACGACCGGTCTTGTGCTGCTCGCAGCCAGCGGCTACCCGCGACCTTCACCAGATCGTCGGACCACGTTGTTGAAGGCTTGCCCAGACTGCGTCTTGCGGTGCGCGGTCGCCACTCGAGAACCATTCTGCCCCAACGGCCATCGGTTCTACGGGCGATGTGCCCTGCCCAATGCCACTTGAGCCTGGCGATTCTTTTGGCAATGTCGGTTACTTTAGTTTTTCTACGAATCTCCTCATTTCTTATTCGATCACGTAGAGAAACCCCGAGCATAGCCCTCTCCATTGCTCTTTGCGTGACTGTGAGCCTGCCTATTAGACCCATAGTGAGCGACCACGTTTCGGTACCGTATGTCATCACTGGTAAGATACACAAGTCGAAGACTTCGTCTTGAGACACTGCGGTATTTTTAGGACAAGAAGATATTTCGTAGCTTACCGAACGCGGCCCAGCCGAGATCGATTCGACGATTGACCTTTTTCTTAAAGTTGGACTTACCTAACTGGACCGTTTGTCCCAGGTATACATATTCGTCAACAACTTCAAGAGCAGTCTCCAACCTTCAGAGGGGTGGAAACGACACGTGACTTAGAAATGATTTTCGTCTTCTCCATGTTCATTTTAAGGCCCACTTATTGAGAGTTTCTGTTGAGATCACAGCATTGTGTCGAGGTCTTCCAGGGTCTCAACCATGACTACTATATCGTCGGCAAATCGAAGGTGACTTATGTACACGCCGTTAATATTGATGCCGAGTCCTCTCCAGTCCAGAAGCTTAAACATGTCCTCCAGTGCAGCAGTAAAGAGCTTCGGAGATATGACGTCTCCTTGTCTAACTCCTCGAAGACGAACTGTCATAGTGGCGTTTTAGTACAAACACTTCAACACTTCGATGTACCGGTAGTCAATTTGGCACCGCTGGAGAGACTGTAGCACGGCCCATGTTTCGATCGAATCAAAGGCTTTCTCATAGTCCACAAACGCTAAGCAAAGGGGCTAGTTTTACTCTTCAGTATTTTGTATAACCTACCGCAGAGTATGTATGTGGTCTATGGTTCACCAGTCTTTTTGGAATCGGGTTGCTCGAATGGCTGGAAGTGATCAAGTGTGCGGGACGATTAGTTGTAACTCTCAAGAACAGCTTATAAACGTGACTTAGAAGTGATATGGGTCTGTAGTTCCTCAGTAGGGTCTTGTTGCCCTTCTTAAGGCGAGTCACCGGTAAATGCCGGCAAAACTGTTTTGCTAGATCAAATGGTTTATGTATTTACTATTAAATTACGATTTTATTAAAAATATGTAATACACTAAAGGATATTGCCTAAAAAATGTGCTAATTTGTTACGCGATTATGTACTTTGCTAGATTATTAAAAAAAAACCCGAAACACTCCAAATAAAAGTTTAAACGGATGATTTCTTACATTTTTTTTAACTTTGGACATACTTTTTACATGTAAATATTTATTTTGAAGTACTACAGAGAACGTGCTAATTCATTAAATCATATATAGTCTATATAGGCAAAAAACCTTACAAAACGCGCCTATTTGCGCCGCTTCGCTGTTATACCCGTCCCGTACCGTCGTACCGTCGAGAGAGCGAGAGAGAAGCGCTCGAAAGGACTCGCCTTAAAGAAAAACACAACCACACTTTCATGCCACGCTTTTGGCGTTCTACCTCCGAGTACGACGGAATTAAATAGTTTCTGAAGAGCTGTGAGTACGAGTCTTCCGCCTGCTTTCAGAAGCTCATCAGCACCCGATGCCTTGCTGTTCCTAAGCTGCTTGAGAGCCATACCAATCTCGTACAGGCTGATGTCCGGGATATCTTCGGTGTCGTCGAAGTTAGCTTAGCTCTAGGGTCTGTAGCTAAGCTTTGTACAGGTGGCATGTGTACATACTTCTTTTACTTGTCAGAGTCTAAAATTTCCACAAATACAGCTTCTTTGTTGTAGCTTTACTTCAACCTTCACTTTTATTTAACTGACATCTAGTATAGTATATTTGTCTGATTTTATGTTTGCCCAAAAGAAATAATTACAAATTTACACTTATAAAACAAATCTGATAAGATTGATTACTTCTATTCTGTATCGTAAGAAATTTATTCTAAATTAAAATGCCAACAATTGATTTAATTTAAGCTACCACAGTTCTAGGAGTCTCTACGCGCTATCGGTTCGTAAGTCTATAGAGTAGAAGACCTTGTAACTTGTAATTATGAAACGCTCCGTAAGAAAAGCGAAAGGCTCCGTAAGAGTCTATAATATAGTGGATAAGCCTATGTGAAACTTTTTAAAATATACTCATTAATGAAACGCTTCTTGTATTGGTGTTTATATTTATATTTACCTGTCTATTGTAGCTCGACTTTGGGGGTACCTGATTAATAACAACGTAATTATTATTATATTCTAACTACATTGTTAATGATTGTGTTCATTAATCAAATGTTTTGAGCTGTCGCCCTTACTTCTAGTCTTCCATATCCTTACTGGTTGACTAGTAGAGAATTCCATGTGGCGTTAAGTCCACCTTTTGCAGTTTTTTTAATGGAAACAAGATTAAATAAATAAAAATATAACTTTAAAACAAAATTATTAAGAAGGTTTACGCATTTCGGTTTCCCATACAAACTTTCAACTCAAATTTTTAAAAATCAATAAGCTAATTTTAATGAAACTTTGCATGCTTAAGTAAAATACTGGGATCTAAATAGTATGTTGAAAACATTTTTAAAAAACGTTTATTTAACTGAGTTATTGAGATTTTAAACTGTCTATAGTGAACTTTGAATCGCAATAACTCAGCTAAATAAATGTTTTTTGAAAATATTTTCAACAATCTATTTAGATCCCTGTATTTTACTTTAGCATGCAAAGTTTCTTAAAAATCGGCGTACCTATAGGTTTTCAAAAATTTCGACTTGAAAATTTCAAAGTCAAAGTCAAATTATTTATTCAATGTAAACCTTTACAGGCACTTATTGACGTCAATACTAATAATAATAAAAAAACAGTTAACTAACTTATAGTTAAGACTTAATAACTAATCTAACGAGCTATTATAGTCTGTGCCAGACAAATGCGCATTGCTACCCCCAGTACCACTGCACGCCGAAACAGAATCGAACAGAATTTGTATGGGAAACCGAAATGCGTAAACCCTCTTAAGTCTATGTTTAACATGTACCAGTCTCCCGCCGGGGCATTCTGTATATATTTACAAATTTGTGACTTACGTATACGAAGCTAAGAGCCTGAAACCGAAATGATTTATCATCATCGTCATTTCCTAGCCCTTATCTCTAATTGGGGTCGTCGCATGATGTCTTGTTCTTCCATTCGTCCCTATCAGCCATCTGTTCTACGATCACTTCTTTCTGCTCCATTCTTTCACGCAGTCCATCCATCTTTTTCTCGGCCCACCTCTCCCCTTGTATCCATCCACAGTCATGCTTAATACTCGCTTCGTCAGATGTCATGAGTGAAATGATTATAAACATTTAAATTATCAGATGTGAAGAAAACCGACAGACTTATTTAATAAAATAAGTCTGTCGGTTTTCTGGTTCTTTTATACAATAATAATTTTAACAGTATCAAAAATAATATTATGTCTAATTTAAATAACTCACTCCTAGATTATGAAGATCGCGATCGCCGTAACGCTGTGTAGATAATAAAATAAAAAAATCTTATTATTCACAGTAGCAGTAGGTAGGTACTTAGCAATTGTGAAAAATAAGTAAGTAAGGAGGTATAATAATTTACAAGTAAATAAAATTTACCGTTCTTGTTTTAGGCGGAACCTGGAAGAAATATTCACAATGAGAAAACTGATTATTAAATAATACACAAGAAATAATATACCAATTAGCTTACGTATGACACTTTCAGTACCTAGAGTAAAAGAAAAACGCGATAAAGTATATGTTTATTGAAATGAGAATCTATTGTTTTATAATAAGTGTTTTCATTAAAGACTTTATTAAAGTCTACTAATTAGTTAAAACATATTTCACTCACCCCGCGACCTTGGTATTTCTAAAAGCAAATAAAAAATTATCCACGGTTCTAAAAATCAGTAAAAATAGATTGTCATAAAAATTTTAAGTTATAAGACGTATACTAACCGAAGCTAGTTGATCTAATTGTCGAGTGAAGTGGTCTAATTGTACACTCTGAAAAAAAAATGATTAAGTAGGTAGGTATTTATTTTCGTAAAATGCAATTTAGTACGGATAATAATTCACATCTCCGACACATGCGCTGCAACAGAGGCACAAATGCAAAATACCTAACTACTCGGTTTTTAGAATGTATATGGTTTGTGACAATAATATTGTCACATATTATGTGATGAAACGTGGATGAAACTAACTCTCAAGAAAAACATTAGGAAATTAATGTTAAACTTTTTGCGTAGCTACTTGGGTGATTTTGGTTATTTTTTCATTGTGCATCTGTTGTAGTGTAGGTATGTGTTCTGTATGTAATCTGTGTACATGGTGTGACAGCTATCATGTACTGTCACTGGTTTAAATAAACAGTGCGTTGCAAGCTTCTGAGAGTTTTACTGATCCCTGCTCGCATATCTATTATTGGCGACGAAATACCCACTCGTGTGCTATTAAAGTGAAGCGCTATGTCTAACTCGCAATTAGGAATATTAAATACATTCGACCATAATGTGCAAACATGGAGAACATATCGTGGTCGGCTGTCACAATTCTTTATTGCGAATGATATTGATATAAAAAGTGATCCTACGGGCGTAAAACGACGAGCTATTCTTCTCAGCGCACTCGCCGAGGGAACTTACAAGTTGGCAACAGACTTGGCGTTGCCTAAAGACATATCAGAAGTTCCCTATGAAGATGTACTGACGCTACTAGATTGTCACTTCACGCCGAAGCGTGTTAGTTTTGGCGAGCGTCACAGCTTTTACGTGTCGTTACAACAGCCAGAGGAATCACACTCGCAATGGGCTGCAAGGTTGGGCGGTTTATCGGCTCATTGTGGATTCCTAAACTTAGAAGAGGCGCTACGCGACAAGTTTATAATGGGAATGCGTCCAGGTTTCGAGAAAGAGAAGTTGTATGCACAAGATTTAGTAGATCTTACGCTGGCAAAGGCCGTGGAAATGGCTGCAAACTTAAGTTGTGCTCGCGCAACGGCAGCAGCCAGCACTGGCATAAACCTCTGCAGCGTCGCCAGTGGTGCATCGGAGCTTGACAATATTTACAGCATTACGAAAATGGAAAAAAGTGGTGGTGAACGTAAAAAGTGTAGTGTTTGTGGCTATTATAATCATAAAGTGTCTGATTGTAAATATGCTAATTACGTATGTAAGAAGTGTAATGTAAAACACCTACGTAGAATGTGTTCAAAAAAAGTTAACTAGGTACATTGCATTAGATGACGGTGACTTGGGTGATGATGATGATGATAATGGTAAGCAATGCATTTACAATATTCGATCGGAGAGGGGAGAGCCTATGGTGGAGACTATTCATGTGAACAATATTTCGTTTAAGTTTGAAATTGATTGCGGATCCGCGGTAAGCGTTGTTTCGGTGTGTTATTACAAATTACACTTTAAAGAAGTACCATTATCAATCGCACGTAAGCAATTAATGACCTATAATGGTAGGAATATCACATGTTTAGGTATTATTGGCCTACCTGTCACGTATACGGGGCAAACACATTTTATAGATTTCTATGTTGTTCGTAATGGTGGCCCACCCCTTTTAGGTAGGGATTTTTTATCGCGTTTCCAATTACAATTGATGCATGTAAATTATTTTGAGGAAACCGATTCTATTGTCAATCAATTGCAAAAAAAGTTTAGTAAATTATTTTCGGACGATTTAGGGACTTTTAACGAATATAAAGTTAAGTTAAGGTTACAAGATAATGCAAAACCATATCGCGTCCTGTTGCATTCGCATTACGTGATAAAGTTGGAAAAGAAATAGATAGGTTGGTTAGTTTGGGCATACTTGTACCTACCAAACATTCAGAGTATGCATCACCTGTAGTGCCAGTTCTAAAACGCGACGGGTCAGTAAGGTTGTGTGTTGATTATTCTGTTAGCATCAATAAGCAATTACTGATAGAATGTTATCCTTTGCCTACTATTAATGAACTATTCTCGAGACTTTAGAGCTGGACCTTTCAATGGCTTACAATCAGTGTGTCCTTGATGAGGAGTCACAAGGCCTAACGTGTATCAACACGCACCGAGGCCTATATAAATATACTCGGCTAGTTTTCGGTCGGCATAGGCACCAGCTATTTTTCAAAGGGCCATTGAAAATGTTCTTTCGGGTCTTGACGGAGTGTTGTGCCTAATGGATGATATTCTAATTACGGGGTCTGAAAGATCCCAGCATGTAGAAAGATTGAATGAAGTATTAAAACACTTACAGTAGGCAGGACTAAAATTGCAAAAAAAGAAGTGCGAGTTCTTTAAGGACAAAATTAGTTACCTAGGCTACGTAATAACAAAAGATGGGTTGCAAAAGGCGCCAGAAAAGGTACAGGCTATGGTAGACGCACCTACTCCATGCAACGTTAGTCATTACAGTCTTTCCTAGGAGGATTAGTTAATTACTATCGCAACTTTGTATCGAATGCTTCTATGATTTTAAGAGCATGATGCGGCCTTCAATAAAATCCAAGAGATACTTTCTTCAGACCAAGTATTAACTCATTTTGACCCAAAGGCCAAATTGATACTAACCGTGGATGCGTCACCTACCGGGTTAGGAGCCATTTTGTCACAGGTTGATTCCGACGGTGTGGAAATCCATATCTTATGCGTCACGGACCTTAAACGCAGCGGAAAAGCGGTATGCACAAATACAGAAAGAAGCGACTGCTATTATTTATGGTGTACGCCGTTTTCACCAATATTTATACGGTAAATCGGAACCTTTTATTTTGCGAACTAATCACAAGCACTTGATAGCAATTTTTGGTCCATTTAAAGGAATTCCAGCGGTGTCTGCAAATAGGTTGCAGCGTTACGCTTTATTCCTATCTGGATACAACTACAAAATTGAATATATTCGCAGCACCGATAACATTGCAGCTGATTACTTGTCTCGTGCTAGTGTACAGGCAACGAGTGGTGAAACTGAATTAAGTAGTGATCGTGCTGCTTATATTTGTTTTGTATTAGATGGTAGTATTCCGATAACGTTAGGTAAGTTACAAGAAGAGACAAAAAAAGACGTTATTTTGAGTTATGTTGCAAAATGTATATTGAATGGTTGGCCAGCGAAAGTAAGTGACATAAAGTTAAGGCCATTTTATTTATGAAAACCCAGTTGTCATTAGAAAATGACTGTGTTATGAGAGGACACAAAAGTCGTCTTACCAGAAAGCTTATGTGAGAAAGCTTTAAAAGACTTGCATTCATCACACTTAGGTATAGTAAAGACAAAGGCAGAGGCTCGATCTAGGGTGTGGTTTCCGGGGATTGATCAAGCTTTAGAAACAATGATTAATTCTTGTGAGGTTTGTATTCAGCTGCGATCGTCACCCCCGCGCGCACCCCCATTACATTGGAAATATCCTGCAAGCCCTTTTGATAGGATACACATTGATTTCTTGGGACCGATAAAAGGCTGTGTTTATTTAGTAGTAGTAGACGCATATAGTAAATGGCCGGAAGTATATGATATGAAAAGCTTGAGCACGTCCGGTGCTGTGATAGGAAAGCTTTGCGATTTTATGTCGAGATTTGAAATATCAAAAAAAATAGCGAGTGATAATGGTACGGCTTTTTGCTCGCAGGAATTTGAAAAATTTTGTTTATCAAATAGTATAGAACATGTCACATCACCAGTGTACCACCCGGCAAGCAACGGCCAGGCGGAGAGTTTTGTCAAAATTGTAAAGAAAGGGATAAAATCTTGCCTTATGTCTAGCACTACCTCAAAAGAAACAAAATTAAAATTATTAAAGTATTTGATGGATTACCGAAACTCAATTCACACTATTACCGGGTTGTGTCCTGCACAAATTGTTTTTGGTCGCAAGTTACAATCTCGATTAGATCTATTATATCCGAAGCCATCGTCACCCACGTCGCCGGCATTATCTAATGTTGTCAAACAAAAACAGTGTTCGCAAAGTAATGGACAAGGGAAAAATAAAACTAATTATTTCGGTGAAAATGATCACATATTATTTAAAAAATTTGTAAACGCAAAATACTACAAATGGTGTTAAGAAATATTAATAAAAAAGATGGGTAAAGTTATGTACTTAATTAAAGACTGTGTTAGTTCAGAATGTTACAAAAGGCACATTAATCAACTAGTCAAGTTTAAAGGGACGATTTGCCATACTAACTGTAATAAGGGAAGTATAGACTTACCTGATGTACCATCGCCGCTGCCGCTGTCTATGCTACCGCCGCTGCCTCCACCGTCGCTGCCACCGCCTCCACAGTCGCCGCCGCCACATCATATTACCTCGTCGCTGATTCAACTGCGTTCAACGTGTGATTTAACTCCAGACTCACCATCAGTGTCTCTGCCACTGGAGCAAACCGACACTGGCAATACCAGGTCAAATGCAGAGGAAGAGTTTGGATCAGGGGGAAGGAGAGAAGAAACATACGAACCAAATATATCGTCGTCTCTGGAACAGGATGACCCTGAGAGTGCCCAGTCAGGAGCAGAAGTAGAGTTCCACGATTCACAGGACGATGACAGTGATCAGTTACCAAAAAAGTTGTTACGCAATCGTCCCCGCGTAGATAATAAAAAGTTCTTTTAGGCTTCTTATGTGTTCCTTATTTTCTTATTAAAGTAGAGAAAGACTAGAGAAAGGAGTGTTCTGTATGTAATCTGTTTACATGGTGTGACAGCTATCATGTACTGTCACTGGTTTAAATAAACAGTGCGTTGCAAGCTTCTGAGAGTTTTACTGATCCCTGCTCGCATATCTATTATTAATTATATAAAAAAGAGTCTGACAGTTTAAATGGAAACTTTCCAATGAAGTTTTTAAAACTTGACGAAATTAACAACTATACTCCAGCTGAACTCGAGATAGAATTTATGAAAATAAACCAAATTAGGGTCATCACAAATCTGGGCAAAAATTTTATTTCCTTGATAACTGAATTTTACATGAAAATATAATAAGACTAATTATTGAAATGAAACACTTTTTTACGGATTAACTCGCGTTTAATTTACTATTTACATAGTTTTTTTTTATATTCTCCCTCCCCTGTGACCACGGATCCTGTAAAGGGTTCGAAACGTCAAGATAATTTATAAAACTATGTAAATAGTAAATTAAACGCGAGTTAATACGTAAAAAAGTAATTCACTTCAATGTGTAGTGCTCGCTTAAACCTCAGAAAACAATAAGACTAATTATTCTTACTACACTCTTACTCAAATCACTCACGAAACGTCGGTGAAAACGTAAGAATACGAAGTACGTAAAAAATGTTAACTATTTTCACTTGATAACCCTATTATACAAATTACATTACTAAAATACAGGTTATTCAAAACAATTTCGCTATTTTAGACTAGCATTCCAAACGAAGATGATACTTATATTTTTCTATGGTCGAATAGCTTAAATAGCTCTTAAATCTGCAGCATAAATTGTACATTGTTAGCCGACCATGTACAAACAAAGCACGTTCCGTCACATTACGTGAAACTAAAAAACATATTTTTCTAAATCTATACTGTAAATGAATAAACCATTACTTTAAACCAAATTTAAAGATAAAAGGTTAGTTTATTTTTAAATTTTTAATACAATGTTTATTAAATAAATATTTTATGCAAAATCTCTCCCGTTGTCCAATTGGAAAAGGTTGTTACTATCTCAGAACATTAGTTATTGTTCTGAGGTTACTATACATGTGCATGTCATTGGTTGTTAAGCAACGCTTTGTTGGTTTCAAACCATAAAGTTACTTTCCGTTAGGTATTTTGTTCGAGGGTAATTAATTAATTTTTTTATTATTATTGTTATTATTAATAATAATAATAAAAATTTCCGGTTGCCGGCCTCCGCACTACATACGCCATTTTTGTCGTTAACGTCCATGCGCTGGTCAGACGGTTAATAAATATAGAGCATTTAGAGTGATTTTAAAATTGAGCAGGTTAATATGCATCGTTTCAGTCTCATAAAAATACCTGTTAAGAGAGTAGGAAGCAAAGAAAGTGTCAGCACCGTAGCCAATGAAAATTTGTGGTCTATGCCTACCAATCCGGGAAATACCTCCAGGAAAATGTACACACGTCAGCAGATCAACCTATCCAAAACTATCAAATTTCGCCAATCAAATATCAATATACAGCGCGTTAGTTAACCCGAGGGACATTAGGTATTCCATTCCCGATCCGATTCATTAAAAAAAATCCTAATTTTTTGCATAATTATTCTATTAAATAATGTTAGCGTATACACTAAGATAAGATAAGATAAGATAAAATATTCTTTATTGTACACCAAATTAACAACAAAAAGACAAACAAAGTAACATACACTTGGCGGCCTTATCGCTAAAAAGCAATTTCTTCCAGGCAACCGTGTTGGACTGGATAGAAAGTGAAATTTTAAAGGGCAGTTATGGTGCTTCAATTTAAATTAATTAAAATTAGATAAATAAAATAAATAAACATGCTTAATTTTATCAATATCATATACATATATAGTTACAAAAATAAATAAATTAATAATTACACTAAGCGCGGGAAAAGATCATATAAGATCAAGTATGAAGGAAAAACGGGTCACACAAGCCACGACAGCTACTTATTCAATACCATTCGCGTAAATGAGTCGGAAGCAGACCGTATTTATAAATGGGGCTTTGATAATCTGGTCCAGTTCAATGCCAAAAAAACACAGGTCTGCGCTGTCACTGCTAAAAAGTCCGCATTTATCTCCCAACCCTCCTTCCAGAGCAACCTATTACCCATCCAAACTGGTATCAGTCTCTTAGGTATGGAGATACACAGCGACCTCAACCCGAAGAGCTATATTGAGAGCATTAAAACCACAGCCTCATGTAAAATCGGAATCCTGAACGAAGTGAAGCGGTTCTTTACGCCGGAGCAACGTTGTCTTTTGTATAACACTCAGGTGCGCTCCTGCGTGGAGTATTGCTCTCATCTTTGGGACGGATCCGCCAAGTACTTGCTCGAAGCTCTTGACAGGATGCAGAGACGTGCTGTCCGTATTATTGTTGGTGCTTTCTACCGCCTTTACCACGGTGAATGCTCTGAGGAGCTCTTTGACCTCATACCTCCTTCTCCATTCCTTTCCAGATCAACGCGTGCAGGTCTAAAAAGCCACCCTCATACCGTGCTGACCATCAAGACACGTACCAAAAAGTTTGAACAATCGTTCCTTTGCCGAACTGCCCGTATGTGGAATGCGCTTTCCGCACACGTGTTTCCCTCCTCTTTCTCTCCCGGGTTATTTAAGCGGGGCGTAGAAAAGCATTTATGCAGGCCGCCATAGTGTGAGCGTTCGGCATAGCGTGGTAGCGCTGTGATGAACGCTTTCACTTCTTGGGCTTCACTGGCTGCTTTTTATCAGGCAGAGTGAGGCCATTTTGGCGTGCCACAATAAAAAAAAAGCACTAGGGTGCCCAAACATTACGGGAAATTTCATGAAATTTTAACATCTATTTTCTGAATTATTTTATATGTTTAGAGTAGTATTTTTTTATTTGTTTTTGTTTACCCAAGTATGTTTATACCTGCATATAATATAGACATATTTTGGTAGTTTTACCATGGGATTAAATATGTCCCTCGTGTCAACTAACACGCTGTATACAGAGTGGAAAAAAAACTGTGGTTGGAGGAAAGTACCCTTGATATTGATGATGGCAAATTTTACTGAATAAAAACATTCCTTTATTTTTAAAAATAAATTAAAACTGCAAATAAAGATTTTTGAAAAATTACCGGCTTGAGCCAGGAATCGAACCGGTGAAATATGATAAAAAACATCCTGTATTTTATGATACCAACCAAAAGAGTCATTCATAAGGATCAATTTCTTTAAACAACATAGTATCTTAAATTAAAGAAAAACCAAGATTTTTTTTTATTTTTTTTATTTGAATTCAGTCGAAGAATATTATGTCTGTGCATAGGTGAAAGTCACTCATTTTGAGTAAATTCATAAGTTATGTGAACTATTGTCTTTAGATAGTGTGTATGTAAGCTTTTTAATAAAAAAATATTTTTCTTGGTCTTTCTTTATTTTAAGATATTTAGGTAGTATGTTGTTTAAAAGAAATTGATCCTTAAGAATGACTCTTTTGGTTGGTATCATAAAATACAGGATGTTTTTTTTCACATTTCATCACTTCGATTCCCGGGCTCCCGGCTCAAACCGGTGATTTTTCAAAAAATCTTTAAATGCAGTTTTATTTATTTTTGAAAATAAGGGTATTTTTCTTCCAACCACGGTCTTTTTTTCCCACCCTGTTTAGATATATTGATATTAACACATTTTTCAGTAGGTTGAAGTGCTGACGTCTGTATGTTTAAAAAATACCTGATCATCCTCATCATCGTCTCTGTCGTCATCGTCTTCGCGGTCATCCTCCCGATTGCGGTCGCGTCTCTGCCGTCTGTCCTGGTCTCTCTCCCGGTCGCGTCTGTCCTGACGGTCCCTGTCCTGACGGTCTTTGTCACGGCGATCAACTAAGCGGTCGCGTTGCTCTCCCAACTGCAGAAGTTTCAAATGGTCGCTGAGTCGGTCGCGGCGACCGCGGTTACGCTTAAACAAAAGAATAAAAATGATTTTAATACTTTTATGATCGGAGACATCATAGTGTCTTCGCTGGCTTGCCACGTAGAGAGAATGGGGGAGGATCGAGCCGTGAAAATAAAGTATCTGGGACGACCGAGGGGACGACGTAGACCTGTCGGACGTCCCAGGTATCGCTGGAGCGACGAGGTACAAAAGGACCTGCAATGTCCCGCTGCTGATAGCTTTCAAGGACTCGTTCAAAACAGCAAAGCGTAGCGTCATAATAATAATATAATAATAGTAATAACAAGTTTATTTTTCAAATTAGTAGTAATAATTACAGAGATAGGTACTAGTGATCCCTACACTAGGGTATACTAAGGCGTTCTGCTTGCAATCTCACCAGTAAAACCACTTTCGCAATGAAGGGTCACTGGATGGGCGACCAAATAAAAAAAAAATCTTTAACTCTTTCGAGTTTTGGAAGACACGTAAAGCCGTTGGACCCTTTGTTTTTGTTAGGAAAAGAAATGAAAATGGTCTCTGCCTACCCCTCCAGGAAGTGGGCATGATGTATGATCGCTGGATGTACATGTACGTATGTTTTCGTTAGATTAGCCAGCGTGGTGGCTATGGTCCAATCACTGCATGTGCTGTGGTCTATATGAGAGTCAGTCAGTAGTAGGACGTTAGTAGGCTGATCATGATTCTATTTCTACCTGTTCGCGACGATCCTGATGGTCGTGATCGTGACGGTCTTGCTGGTCGCTTCGGTCCTGCAGAAATAAAAGCTGTTGTTAAAACAAACAATTAAAAAAATCTTCCCCTTTTGATGCCGGTTAAAAAACTTTCTGTTTTCACAAGTGGAGCTCAACGGCTAGCATATATACATACATATAGTTACGACTATTATCCCCGAAGGGTTAGTCAGATACTAGGCAATGAGGACCACAGAGTTAGTCCTCTGTTATAGTCCACTTTTTACCAAGGTGGGGCTCACCTTGGTAAAAAGTCGCTAGCGTAATTAGCTCTCGTAAAAACGGTGAGTATTAATTTTACTCCTTCTTTTTTGTTCTTAAGACTACCATTTGCTCACACACCAACATAGACCAAATAATTTCATAAGTAGAACCTGTACAGCAATCGAAAATTCGGATTTAGATATCGATGTAATTTTGGCAGGATCGATAGCTTTTAGCGGACACTTGTAGTGCTCGTTAAAACTCATGAAATTTAGTTTGTATTTTAAATGTTTCTTGATGCCCGTAATTATGTACGTTTCCTTTCCTCGTACATTTAATATTGGTTAGTAGATTTTTTAATAGGATTTTAGTAAATTTTGTAATGGTCAAGCTGTAACCTATTTGAATAAAATATAAAAGTAATATAGTTGTTTTTCTTGAGTTATCGTTATCCCATTATAGGAGCAAGATTGAGGAACCCTACCTCTCCCTTGTGATTTTCTACCTGGACCTGCATTCATTACTTACATTACTTCATCACATCACAAACATCTGCCATATCTCAGTGATTCTTCCTTATATTTATCTCGCGGTCCTCGAAGTCACAGTGTTTAAGGACTTTGCAACCTTCATCCTTATTGCCTCTCACTAAGTACTCAAATTTTCTGCCAACTGTGCGGTAGCATCAGTCACCCTCACACTGCCGACCCACACGGTAACGCTTCACGCTTCGTTTGAAGGACCCCAGAAGATGGATATTTGCAGTCGCCAAAAACATATGCGTTAAACCTCAGAAGAAGAATGTTTGCAGTCGCCAAAAACATATGCGTTAAAAAGTTACATCGTCTTATTCATCTTCTTTGTTGCTCTACTGATGTCGTTCTGGTGCGGTGTCTCTTAACTGTTCAAAGCGACACCGTTCCTGATAATTCTATCCTGCATCGCGTTACCATGCCATTTTTGCCCCTATTGTTTTACATTGTAAAACGTTTCCTGTTTTTATGCTAAAAAGAAGAGTATAATGCTTTATCCCCAAAGTTTAATTAATACCAAATTTTTCTCTGTCGCTCTGAATTATCCTAATCGTCATTTCCACGGTTGGATTCCAATGGTCATGTTACTGCTACTGCCGCCTTTCCTCTCCTTAACACTTAGAACACGGCGCGACTAGACTCAATAAAAGTTATATCCATTGAGCACTTATCAGTGCGCTGCCGCCGTTGAAAGATTAAATAGAGGTATTTTCTGAATGAATTTGTTATTGTCGTTCTATAAAAACATCATTCCTTCAACACGTAATCACCTTCTCTGTCGTCTTGGTGATTCTAATTTTCGTTCTGGTACCACTCTCGACATTTTAGTTGTCAATCAGTCCTGGCGAAGTGTTCCTATCTGTGCTGCTCGTTCACGACGTTGATCGTTTCAGTGTAATAATAACATGTGCCATACCCTCAACACTTTACCGTCCCCATCTTCTAAGTCATCTAAATCGCCTCTCAGTATTACTGCTGCTACTCCTCTCTCGTTCGTGAAAGTTTCTATCCTGACGGTTCCGCTGTTTCTGATTCCGTATGACACTGAAGGTACTCGTTCACAACGTTGATATTTTAATGTAAAAATAACATATGCCATACCCTTAAATAACACATGCCATACCCTTAACGCTTCATCGTCGTCATCATCATCCCTGTCATCTTGCTGATCGTTGACGTCAGTCGCGTCTTACTACTGCCACTGCCTCTCCCGTTCTAGAAGATTCCGCTGTTTGTCTGTGCTTACGGTTCAGCTGCTCCTGATCGCTTCAATGTAAAAATAACATATGCCATACCCTCAACGCATCATCCTCGTCATCATCTTTCCTGTCTTCTTGCTGATCGTCGTCTTTTTGGTTGCGATCCCGTCTCTCGCGCAGTCGCTGCCTGTGTCGTTCTTGAAGGTATCTATCCAGATGGTTCCGCTGTTTCTGATCCTCTGTGATACTGAAGGTGCTTGTGCACGAGGTTGATCGTTTCCGTTTAAAAATATTGTGTCATACCCTCAACACTTAATCATCCTCTCTGTCATTCTTATCGTTGTCGTCGTCTTCGCGGTCGCGATCCTGTCGGTCTTACTGCTGCTACTGCCTCTCTCGTTATTGACAGTATTGTCCTGACGGCTCCGCTGTTCCTGATCCCGTAAGATCCTGAAGATGCTCGTTCACGATGTTAATATTTTCTGTGTAAAAATAACATATTGTGCCATACCCTCAAGAATTCATCGTCCTCATCATCTTCCCTGTCATCTGGCTGATCGTCGTCTTCACGGTTGCAATCCTGTCGGTCTTACTGCTGCCACTGCCTCTCGAGTTCTTGACGGTTCCGCTGTTAATGATCCTCTTCGATTGATCCTGAAGGTTCGTTCGTTTTAATGTAAAATTTACATATGCCATACCCTCAACGCTTCATCGTCATCATCTTCCCTGTCATTTTGCTAATCATCGTCATCTTACTACTTCCACTGCCTCTCCCGTCCTATAAGAGTTCCGCTGTTTCTCTGTACTGACGGTTCCGCTGTTCCTGATCGCTTCAATGTAAAATAACATATGCCATACCCTCAACACTTCATCGTCGTCGTCATCATCATCTTCCCTGTCATCTTCGCGATAGTCGCTTTCACGATCACGATCTCTTCGGTCCCGATCCCTTCGGTCGCTCCGCTGCCTCCTGTCTCTGTCCTGACGATCCCGCTGGTCTCTGTCGCTCTCGTCCTGATCATGCTGATGACGCTCGAGGCGGTCCCGACGTTGATCATCTTGCTGTCTCTATTGGAAGGGAGGAAGAGATAATATTTTTGTTTATAAAGTATAGGTAATGTATTTTGCAGGCGTCCACGGAAGAGCAGCGTCAGGATCACACACAAATAAACATGTTTTCATTTTCTTTTTATTCGTTATGATAAAAAAGGGCTGGTCAGCTCTTCTGACCAGGTTACTGGTGAGTAATATTTTTTTTATTGAGTTAAACAGAATGACAAGCCTTTCTCTCCGTTACCGTTACCAAATGAAAATGATGAATACAGAGCGAATTTCCGAAGCGTACCTACCTACTTGAAAGGCCAATTTCCTTACTCAATTCAATACACGATGATAGCGAAGAACACACACAGTGACGGTATGCAAGAGAAACCTTCGTTCTATTCCCCCCAAACAAGTAGCAGTTTACATCACAGAACAGATGATCCTCTTTCTTTTGTTCTGTGGGCTACACCAACTGCAAGAGGAAGACGCCCACACAGCACGGGCACTATTATTTCTTACACCTCACAACTAGTTCCAACCACGTTCTAGACCTTCCTTGATCTTTACACCAAAATACTTCAACAATTTTTTTATTATGTAAGATTCAAAAAATAAAAGTTAAATTGGTGTTACATCATCGTCGTCGTCATCTTCTCTGTCTTGACGAGATCGCTGAAAGACAAAACAAATTTGGAGTCATATTAACCTTTTTTCATATTCTATAACAAATACACACATAATCTTGTCGCGTAGCGGTGAAAGAATACTGCCACCCTTGGGTGTCGTAAAAGGCGACTAACGGACTAAAGACTGCACATACATCCAACAGCATAGTGCGGCGATGGGCTCACCACCTATCACGCTGAGCACATGTGCAATCGCTATTTAGTGAAAAGTGGACCATACTGCTTTTGCTGTGCTTATTGACTATAACTAGCCCTTATTATGATAATAGTCATTATTATATGTATGTTACGTATGGATGTGTACGTCACTCGTCTCTTGATGTGTGTAACAAGAGACGTAGAATTTAAAGGTTAAAAATAAAACACTTTAAAGCGAAAGTGGACTGTGGATGTGGATGTTTCTGCGGTCCTCATTGCTTAGTCCCCGAGTCACCTTTGGGGATAATACTCGTAAGTCCTTTATTTGCTATCATTTCCCACGACACGGTTATCCCGAGCCATGGTACGTGCCTCTAGAGATCACGATTGCTCTATCTATTTACTCATTTTGGTGAAGAAAACATTGCAGCTGCCCAATATCACATTACTTGCTGATCAATTTGTGGCCTCGACGTTTCCGCTATTCTCAACAGACTAATCCCCGGAATATCTAGTAGGGAAACACACGCTTGCGTAATACTGTCGCCAGCTCAAAAACCTTCAGGAGTGACCAGAAAGCTCTTTCACTCGGATTGAGGAATCTTTAAGTTTCTCGCCACACAAAACAGAAAGTTCTCTATTATTTGATGTAAGATATTGAAAAGGATGTTTTAAACGTTCCGCGGTCTTTAAAATGTATAATAAAATTGTGTGATGTGTCTACAGTAAGTACTCTTGCCGCTGTAGTCGCTCTCTTCTATGGTACTGTTATTATTTAAAGTGGATACCTTTTTTTTTTGATTAACTACTATTCAGTTTAGAAAAAAATGATATTAAAAACCTCAATATCATTTTTGAAGACCTATCCATAGATACCCCACACGAATGGGTTTGATGAAAAAAAAATTTAGAGTTTCAGTTCTAAGTATAACCCCCAAAATTTATTGTTTTATGGGAGCTATGATATGGGAGCCATGCATACATCCGGCGCGCGCATCGACCTCGTAACACTAGCGCGCGGGCGTCGCTCGCGCGGTATACATGTCAGCATTGGAGCGAGACGGAAGATGGTCATTTTCTTGTGAGTGGCGGCCAGGACGGAGATGTCTGCGCCTGTGTCCACGAGGAAACGTTCGTGAGTGTTGCGATCGTGAACACAAAGGCGATTACTGGTGTCCGGGACACCGACGTGTCGATCTTAGTTTACCGATGGCTTCTTTCTTCTACTGCATGGAGATTCGCAACGCTTCGCCTTGTCACCGAAACGAAAATGATATTTGCATTCCCAATTTTCATCGCCAGGCTTAGCTGTAGACCGTTGGCCTTGTGTTGACTTCGAACGTGAGCGTGGGCGATACCGCCTCTGAAAGGGGCGGCGATATCGGCGATCTTCGCTGTCGTGGTCGTCATTGTGTCGTTGTAAGGCGGCGACTTGTAGTGTTAGTTTCTCAATGGTCTTCGTTAAAATGTCAATCTGGTTCGATGGTGTTGCCGTAGAGCTCCACAGTTTTTTTTCTATTTTTGTGTAAAAATCTTAATGCGGTTCACTGAATACAATTCTACTTACCAAGTTTCAACAGTATAGTTCTTATAGTTTCGGAAAAAAGTGGCTGTGACATACGGACGGACACACAGACAGACAGACATGACGAATCCATAAGGGTTCCGTTTTTTGCCATTTGGCTACGCAACCCTAAAAAGTACCTTTTGCAATAGCGAGCAGATATGAATTTTCTGAATTATAATAAGTAATCGGAATTCCGTGGTGGTTTTAAACAGTGGTTTTTTTTTAAATACATAAGTACGTACATTTATATTAACAACTATTTTCCTCGAAGTGTTAGTCATAAACTAGGCAATGAGGACCGCAAAAGCAGTCCACTTTTCACCAAATAGCGACTGCACATGTGCTCAGCGTGACAGGTGGTGAACACCACGCCGCTCCATGCTGTTGGATGTATGTGCAGTCTTTAGCCCGTTAGTAGCCTTTTACGACACACAAGGGAAGAGAGAGGGGTGGTAGTATTCTTTCACGGGATGCGCGACACGGTTTTATAAAAAATGTTTTTGAATATTCGAGACTTTTGCTATTCTGAGATTTGAAATTCGGATTTTTGAAAATCTGAATAAAGATTTTCGGAGTATCAAAGTGTAACCCACTCCAACGCACCCAAACAAAACGGATGCCAGCGAAGCCGCTAGTAAAAGTTTAAAGATAAAGTAAAATATCACTTACATCATCTTCGTCGTCTCTATCATTGACGATCTAAAAATTAAAATGAATTTTATTAACACCCATACATTAACATACATTACGCTGGTTTGCCAGAGGGGTAGGCAGAGACAATTTGCTTCACTAGGGGTGGATTCGACCAAACTGGAATAAGGTATACCAAGATTAAACGCCGAATTTGTATAGACTAATCTCGGAGTAAGTCTTATTCCAGCTTGGTCGAATCCACCTTACTCTCATAACATTCTTCATACATACTCGTCGGTTTAGGGTACTCTTGACCTGACCTTTAACGAGAAGGTCACCGATCTGATCTAAGTACTTTCGTCGAGGTCTTCCCCTTCCAACTATCCCATTCAATCTCGCCTCGTGTACCTTCTTTGTAATTCTTTTTCATCCATTCTCTCTACAATATGACCAACCCATCTTAGCATACCTTTTTAAATTTTTGTCACTACATTTTCATTAATTTACACTTCTCTCTTAGAGCACACTATTCCTTATCCGATCTTTCAAAGTCACACCCCATATTCTCCTGAATTTTATTAATTTATTTATATTTATGATAAGATTTAGAGTTAGCGTTGTTGTTACTAGTCATTATGTTGTGGAAAGGCCTGTGCCCACCAGTGGAATGTTCATAGGCTGATGATGATCATAGGGTATTGAAGGTAAAAAAGTTTAGCATTAAAATAAAAAAAAACGTATATTACCTTGAGACTCAAACTTTGTAATCTTCTTCGGATGTCTTGCTAAAAATACAAAAAGGCTCCTTCAATAATATTGCTCATTAAATATTAACGAAATTGAAGTAGGTACTCTAATATGTACCTATATAAAATATAGTTTCTTTTTCTCTTAAATGACCACTTCATTCCATAATTGTTTTGGAGGATTTAAAAGTGCTTATAAATAAAGTACCTATACTTTTATTAAAAATATTTTGACTGTTGACTATGATTTGTTCGGGCGGAAGCCGAACCCCACGACCTTTATTATCTCTGGCGGCAGCTCTACCAATTTTACAAAATTTTATTTAACTTGCAATGTGTGTATGAATGTATGTCTTGTTCGGGTGGAATTTTGCAACTCAATTTTGATCCACTTCCCGGTAACCGATTGAGCTGAAATTTTCCATACATGTGTAAATTCCGCGACAATGCAATATTATGATGACATGGTGCTGATCTGATAATGGAGCTGGATGGTGGCCATAGGAACTTTGCAATGAAACAACACAACCCCATCGAGTTTCGGCTCGTTTCATTCGTCTTGACGAGTGCGTTGTTTTTAGATGGTTACCAGGGTTTGAGCTCGTTTGAATCGTCTTGACGAGTAGTTTGTCTTTCAATGATAACCAGGGTCTGATGATGAAGCTGGAATGTGTTCATAGGAACTCTGTAATGAAACGACACAACCCCATCGAGTTTCGGCTCGTTTCATTCGTCTTGACGAGTGCGTTGTTTTTAGATGGTTAAAATGGTATGATCTGATGTTGGAACTGGAAGGTGGTCCTAGGAACTCAGTAAAGAAACGACGCATCCCCATCGAGTCTCGGCTTGTTTGATTCGTCTTGACGAGTACTTTGGTGCTAGATGGTAACCAGGGTCTGATGATGGAGCTGGAAGGTGGCCATAGGAACTCAGTAATTAAGCGACACAACCGCGTCGAGTTTGATTCGTCTTAATGGGTGGACTGTTTTTGATGGGTGGTGAGTGGTGGTGGTTTAGTGGACGTGAATAAATTTTGTTTACATAAATATTTGTATTCAGTGAAATGAACAGATGAAAAACATGTCCAAGTTTAACTAAAAAGTAAAAAATAAATAAAAAGTAAAAAGCTTTTTTAAAAAACAAGCTTATATTTAAATGCGCTAAAAAAAAAAAATACTTATACTTTAAAACTTTAACTATCAACTTATAATGTCATTACACAATTTATATGATATAAAAGTTTGTCGCGAGATTTACTATTATTATGTGTAAAAACAAGTAAATTAAATATGTAACTTGATGTAATTGATTTTAACTATTAAAATGTTCAATCTAAGAAAATACGAGTAAGTATTTACTTAAATCTCGCGACAACCTTTTATATCATATAAATTGTGTAATGACCATAAAGTTACTATACCTAGGTATAGTAACTTTATGGTAATGACATTATAATTTCATAGTTAAAGTTTTAAAGTATAAGTTATTTTTTTCTTTTTAGCGCATTAAAATAAAAGCTGGTTTTTTAAAAAAGCTTTTTACTTTTAATTTTTATGTTGAATTTTTAATGATTTTTCTTCTTTTTCATACGACATTCTTTATTCGTATTAGCCAGTGTTTTACGTTACTAATTAACTTTGTGTTTAGCACTCGATATAAATAATATCAAACTGGTTTTAAATACCTGCTTTATCTTTTTCGAGTAAATCATAAACACAAAATGAAATAGTGTGATTGGTAATAGGTAGGTATGTAATTCCGAAAATGGGCGGTCCTACGTACATATTATAATAACGACTATTATCCCCGAAGGGTTTGTCAGAGACTAGGCAATGAGGACCGCAAAAGCAGTCCTGTGCCATAGTCCAATTTTCACCAAATAGCTACGGCACATGTGCTCAGCGTTACGGGTAATGAGCCCATCATCACTCTAAGCTGTTGGATGTATGTGCAGTCTTTAGTCCGATAGTCGCCAGAGAGGGGGTGGTAGTATTCTTTCACCGCTACGCGACACGGTATCTGGGCTGTCATATTAATTGAAAAGTACAACTATTTGTATTTTTATTTGTTTAGGAGCAACACCAAAGTTACAAAAAAGTATAATAAAATTCTGTTCTATACATATATAAGGCGATGGGCTCACCAGCTGTCACGCTGATCACATGTGAAGTCGCTATTTGGTGAAAAGTGGACTATAGTAAGAGGACTGCTGCTGTCTTCATTGCCTAGTCTCTGACTAACCCTTCGGTATAAAATTTTTACTAGAAAAAAATCAAGCAATCTCAGGAAGCTCGAGTGGGATTCGAACCCACGACCTTTGGATTGCCGGTTCACTGCTCTAACCGCTGAGCTACCGAGGCTCCAGAAGACTCGTTGAATTTTTCCTAGTAGTTTGATTTACGCTGCAAGCCAGCGGTATTACGCCACTAGGGTAGACTTCACAGTCTACCCTCACATTCGAAAGGAATACTATTGCAAGTATTTAACAATCGATAAAGACGTAATTGCTAATAAATATCTTTATTGTTGAAATTTTGCATTCACAATGCCATATAGGATAAAATGTTTACTAAAAAAAAATCAACCAGTCTCAGGAAGCTCGAGTGGGATTCGAACCCACGACCTTTGGATTGCCGGTCCACAGAATTTTGGAATGTGAGGGTAGACTTCACAGTGACGTAATACCGCTGGCTTGCAGCGTAAATCAAACTACTAGGAAAAGTTCAACGAGTCTTCTGGGGTCTCGGTAGCTCAGCGGCAAGAGCAGTGGACCGGTAACCCTTCGGGGATGATAGTCGTAATTATATGTATGTATATTCTATACATTTTGGTTAAAACTATAGATTATAGTATTGGCACTTTTGCACGCACGCGGCTCGCCACATCGAAGAGGCCTATTACCTCGAATGTGATTTTTGCTTAAAATGCCCATTTTCGCATTTTGTACTAATTTTGCTGTTGTATTTATAGTTTTTATCGAAATAGGATAATAAATTTATGCATAATATTACAAATCTGCACTCTGCGAGAATAAGCTGAGTTCGGACGGCCGGCGCATCGCATTTTGTAGTAATTTTGCAGTTGTATTTAGCGTTTTTATCGAAATAGGATAATAAATTCTTTATAAAATCTTTATTCCTCATGAAGTAACAATTATTCTGGTATAATTATTTTGCACAATAATATTATCGTAGATAGGAGAAATTCACAGTTAACTTAAAGCGATTTTCGTAGTTTTTTGGTTTAGAATAAGATTTTTTTTCTATATAAAATCAATGGTATCTAAAAATTCCGAGGCCGCTTCGCACTATACAACTATAAAAGAGATAACATTCAATTTTTTTTATTTCATTGTTTAGAAGAGTAGTACAAATGATGAGCTCAAAAAAGTGCCTGCGCCAATTTTATGAAAATCTATCTCTGCAATTTTGGGTCAGCAAAATTTACAAAAAGCGAGGCCGCTACGCACTATTCCAATAGCTATTCTACGCTATTCAATAAGTCAAAATTGTTTATGTATTTTTGTTTCTGAGATCAAGGACATATTTTACGCAAAAATCACAGTCGAAATGTAATAGGCCTCTTAAGGGAAAATATAAAAATACTTATTTACAATAATCAGTAATTAATCTTATTTATTAAAATGGCAGAATGTGGGAATTTACATACCTGATCGTCATCATCGTCTTGATGAGGCTGTAAGAAATAAATAAATTGATTAAGCATAAGAACCATGAGAACCAATTTATTTGTAATACTGTTAAGTGTTGATTTCTTTCCACAAGCTGGGTTCAAACTAGCACCTTTCAGTTTGTAGGTCAAGTGCCCTGCCTGCGCTTGCTTGACCGTCATTTCACCTCATAGTAAAACTATGTTTTTGAATTGAAGCGAATATACAAACGATAAGCTGCGTTCAATAATGACACCAAGGACGTTTTTCACAGCGAAGGATACGATACACTAAATAGTTCCGAACTCGCACTATGTTGGACTCATCTGCGGAGTCGACTCGGCACCTTGCTTTAGTGTGGCTTCGACATTCACACGCTTTAGGCGCGTGCGGAGCGGCGAAAATAATTCTTTATTTCTTATCAAAATGTACACCAAGACGTTTACCACAATTCAGTTGTCAAGTAAGTCAAATTAATTGTTATTCAAGTCATTATTAGGTAGTTATATCGTAATAATAAAATAGAAAAGATATTTTTTCATTTCTGTGCCACGGCTTCTACAATCATAGACGCCATCTTGATACTACATTGTCTTTGACCGATCGGCGATCTGGCGCTGCGATGTCTGTCCTGTCTGTTGATTAGACGACATAAATGTTTAAGCGCTGCAGCGGCTGCAGCGTACTTTAGGTGTCTCATTCCAGAATTTGAACAAATGGTTTGTATGAACGTTCTGTCTATTCTTCAAGGTCAATGGTTTTTCAATCATGGTAATAATATCAACGAGGACTGGTGGTAGTACACTGCTTTTGCTGTCCTCATTGGCAAATCCCTGACTAACCCTTTGGGGATAATAATGGTGAATCTATGTATGTATATGTATGTATGTGTATGTATGTATGTGTATGTATGGAAAAATAAGTACTTATACTTACTGCAGGGACGGCCAACGCGACCGCTACAAAGAAAGCAAGCACTATGAGCAACTTCATTTTAAAAGCTACAGAATTCCAAATTAGAACGCGTTGTATTTAAAACCCTCGATTGTATCCGTGCATAATCGACATTAATGAAATTCAAAGTGGTTATAATCGAGCGCGTAATTTCTGACAAGTCAGTTATTGTGCTATCTAATTAAATATTACGTTTCATTTGTTCTTAGTTTTTTTTTCAATTTTAGGGATGCATGTCATGCTAATTATTATTAGCGGTGCTTAATTAAATTGTATACACGTGCCGATGCTGAATTTTAATTAATGTACTAATTGAAAAGTACCTACTTACGTATATTTGTAGCAATTATATTTTAATCATCATCATCAGCCAGAAGACGTCCACTGCTGGATAAAGGCCTCCCTCAAGGATCTCCACCACGACCGGTCTTGTGCTGCTTGCATCCAGCGGCTACCCGCGACCTTCACCAGATCGTCGGACCACCTTGTTGGAGGCCTGCCCACACTGTGTCTTCCGGTGCGCGGTCGCCACTCGAGAACCGTTCTGCCCCAACGGCCAACGGTTCTACGGGCGATGTGCCCTGCCTATTGCCACTTGAGCTTGGCGACTCTTTAGGCTTTGTCGGATACTTTAGTTCGTCTACGAATCTCCTCATTTCTGATTCAATCAAATAGATGAAACCCCGAGCATAGCCATATCCATCAGTGGCGAAGCGTGAAATATTGAGAGAGGTAAGCCGGAGCAAAAAAAAATGCTTACCTACTCCGAGCGCGGGCACGCAGTCTTGAGTCCTTACCGAAAATCTGTGATTGGCATCCTGGCTTCAGTCTTGTATAGGCAGATGTATCTTCAGTCCACTTTTACTATACGTGTAAGCACTGAGATATTGAAACAGTGTCTTGCAAGCATAATAGAAGTGGCTTTGATAAAAGCCGTTTGTGGTGAAATGCTGATATGATGTAAATTAAACAAAACTTAATCGACTAAGTACTAATAATACTACTTATACTCTAAAGCTATTCGTCTATTCTTTCTTAGAAAGTGCGCTAAGACATTATCATAAAAGCCGGGAAGAATCTAAAGCTATTAATGACGACATCTTACAATTCTACCGATTACTTTGCAAATCTACTTACTCTAAATACGTAATTTCAACTTATTACAATATCTACTTACCGCAAATACCTAATTACAACGTACGTCTTCGTAACTACTTTCTACACACAACACAAATAAACAAAGTCCAACTACAATACTAATCATTCTAATAGGTGAAACAACTAACTAATAAATTCAAATACTAATAAAACACAGTCATGCATTCAATGATGAATTGCAATTACGTCAAATTATCTGTCAACAGAACACAAACCGAAAACGTTATTCCTCCGTCCCGCTCACTCGTACGCAAATTGTATAACTGTCTCTATCAAGTAACTCGGATAAAGACGGCTTACCGGCTGCTAATACGCGGGTGGGTTTATTGACCTTTATGTAACGTCATGACGTTTATTTTGTACAGAAGTTTAACTGCTTAGAAGCCGATCGCGCCTGCGGCTTATTTTAAAGCAATATGTTGTTAAAAAGCAAATTTTGTTGATTTAATGTCCATAGTGTAGGCAATTAGTAATGTTTCTTTTATATATTTACTTTTTTAATTACTGATTGTGCCATTTCTCAATTCAAGTAGAGAGTGGTTGTGTTCTAAACTTCTGAAGGGAAGCCGGTGGGAATCGAGTTGTTTGGAACCTTCGTCACTGATATCCATTGCTCTTTGCGTGACTTTGAGCCTGCTAATTAGGCCCATAGTGAGCGACCACGTTTCGGTACCGTATGTCATCACTGGCAACACACAATGGTAATAAATAGGTACTTATGTATACGTTTATAGTAAAGGGCTTTTTAACCTCTCAGTCTTGGCAACGAAATGTCTAAAAATTTTGACAGCAGGTGCGATTTGGCGGGAATTTAAATTTGCGGAAACGGAAAAAAAAATCGAACGCAGTCCATGTAAAATTCTCGATGAATAAAATGTACTACAGAACCGAAATAATCGACCTTGTTTATACTAAAGTAGTCTTAAGTGTATCAAAACACGGTACAAAGTCAAGTGGAGGCGGCCGCTTGGGGTCTGACGTGGGTCTGACGGAATAGCGAGTTTTTAGGTGCGGTCAAATATGGCCGCTTGGGGCTTGAGGGGTTAAACCACTTTATCCATCATGATGGGTAATGGCGTAACCTTATCTTGGGCTGTTGTGCTTGTGGGATGCCTGTGTCCAGCAATGTGACGTTCATAGGTTCATAGGTTGAAAGAATACTACCACCGCCTCTCTTCCCTTGGGTATCGTAAAAGGCGACTAACGGAATAAAGACTGCGAATACATCCTACAGCTTAGAGAGGCGATAGGCTCACCACTGTCACGCTGAGGACATGTGGAGTCGCTATTTGGTAAAAAGTGGACTAAATGGTAGAGGACCGCTTTTTCTGTCCTCATTGTTTAGTCTCTGACTAACCCTTCGGGGATATTAGTCGTGTATATGAAAATATTATTTTGCTTTCGCAATTAATCTTACTGCCAATAACAGATCTCTAATTTCTAAAATATAATAAATATTGTCATTATTGTTATTTTGCCTAATGAATATAAAGAAAACAAATTAAAGTAAAATACCACTGCTTTTTTACATCTGGCAGGATTCTGTGTGGTAGTGTACTAATAAATTTTAATGTGCACTCGATATTGCGGGGCTGAATCGGGTGTGACGTATTATGTATGCAAATGATCGCTACCGGCTTTAAAAATCCAATTATTATGCCGCCTGCTATTAAGTGAACCCTCACTTTTTATTTGTACTGCGTAAATTGTCAGCATAGGAAAGGACGTGTTAAATTAGGTCGTGTTTTTCCCTTAACAAATGGATAGGTACTCGGCATTTTAAAATTTAAAGTGAATAGGCTAGTCTAGTGATGCGCAGTACCTAGGCATAGCATGCGCAACGCGACAAAATTCTCTCGATCCTTTTTCTCGTGTTATGTCTATATGTCGCAGTGATATGATAAAAACAGAGATTTGATCAATTCCCTAAGTGATTTGATAAAATCACGGAGGATGTTAAAATAACAATACGATTTTTTAATTTCCCTAATCTAGGGATTTTGACAAATACCAGAACTAGTTCCGTGAAATATCCAAATAGCTTTTCTATGGTATTTTAAACATCGTTTATTTGTAATTACATGCATAATTAAAATAATTAGTAAGTGTAGAAAAATTGATCTCAAAAATCATCACTAGAACATAAATTTAAGACAATCGCGAATCGCAGCGTAGCGATTGTCTTGAATTTCGAGGTTATTTTTTTATTAGACAACAGAAATACTAGCTGCCCTACTTCTGTAGATCTCATGTTTTTTGTCATTTCACGGAACCAGTTCTGGTATTTGTTCGAATTGTTGTTATTTTAACATCCTCCGTGATTTGATCAAATCACTTAGGGAATTGACCAAATCTCTGTTATTATCATGTCCCTGCGGCTTATACACGATATGTCAAAAATAGACATAATAGTAGTTTTTGCTTGTCTGTGGTATTCTTGTCTACAAACCTTAATATGCAACATAATTTTATCGAGTTTTGACAACTGTAACCGAGTTTGTCGTTCCCGCCATTGAAGGAAGAGAGAATCTATCGTCCGCGACATAATTATCTCGTGTTGCGCATGCTAGGCCTACAGGACTCTGCTCTTTTGCTTTTGCTTTGTTTTTGCATTCATCTCACTTCAGTGCTGAGTAAAGTAAAGTACAGCCTGCATTTGTCCCACTGCTGGGCAAAGGCCTCTATCATTGAAATCAAGTCATCGATATAATAGATAGGTATTGGCTTAATCACCACGCTTGCCTAATACGGGTTGGTGATCGCAAAAACGGGTTATGCATCGAAAAATCTGAAAACACACTTTGCCCTACCTAGGAATTGAACCCGGGACCGTGGGATAAGAGCCGCCTCCACACAGCTCATTATTTTCAAACGAAACGAACCAGTGCAACGACACTTTTCAAATTATCTCAAAAAGTTTCAGTCTCGCAGATGTGAAATCTCAGAATAGTCCCATATCTTTGTTATTTTTTTTTATATTTATTACCAATATAGTGTTACATTGACATTCACATTTAAAACACATCACAAATCACTGAGATTTAACTTATTGCTTGAGTTCGCAAATCGGTACTTTACAATTATTTTATTATTACTTAGGTAGGTACGAGTACTATGATCTACATATTTAAATATGATTATCACTATTCACACCCTTATGCGTTCGCTGCCATCCAACGCACCCAGCAAGAACGTTTTTAATTTGTTTTTAATGTTATTTTGGTTTAAAGAATCCCTAAACTCAGGATCCAGTTTGTTTATCAATCGTGGTAGCATGTAGGTATTCGGCAGTGCGACACCCGTATGTATTTCGCGCCGCTATCGTAGCCGAGGTGGCTACTGGCTGTCCCAAAAATTAACACAGTAAGGGACAAAACACCTTTTATACAATAGAGCCAAAAAACATATTTTTGGCCAGCCGTACGTTATTACATAATATTGCACCAAAGTAATTATTGTATATCATAGTGAATTTATTGCCTATGTCTAAGAGTATAAAGAATTCAATTTAATGTACGTGTGCATGTTTTATGCGACTTACTTAATTTCAAATGTTTATTTTGACCTAATAAAAACCGACATACCAAATAAAAACACAGCAAGATACCTTACTAACTTGTGTTATGGGTACTAAATAACGGATAAACATGCTTAAATATACTTTTTTTAAATACCAAAGTATACCTAATTAACACAGCAAACTTACACCCAGACTAAGACAAACAGACACGTTCATGCAATCAAATATTAATTTGTCTTTTACGGGAACCGAACCCGAGATCTCTGCGCAGAAGACAATTAGTATCCCAACCAATCCGCCAAACAGGTCAATTAAGATAACACTTAGAATGCACACATATTTAGACGGGATTTAACGCAAAACTACTTAGTAAAGGCATTCTACGCATACCTTTTTATACCCGACGTTTCGACCGAGTTGCACCGGCCGTGGTCACGGGTGGACTGAAACTCGGTCGAAACGTCGGGTATAAAAAGGTATGCGTAGAATGCCTTTACTAAGTAGTTTTGCGTTAAATCCCGTCTAAATATGTGTGCATAATGGAACGCGAAAGTTTAAAAGTGTATAACACTTAGAATAACGAAAATCAAAAGCTATAGGTATTTATTATGTAGTACATAATAAAAAAGGGACAATTTGAGGGTGGCAGAAGAATTATATCTTCAACCCCGCCCGAAGTTAGTACGAGTACTTATATCTTGCTTCGGGTGAGCAAATATTGCGTTTGAGTCTCGTTATTAACAATATATTATGTATAATAGAAACGAAAGTTTAAAATCTAATTTTACTATGAATTGGTTAACGTGTAACAATTAATAACCCAAAGAAGAAATAAAAATAATTATTATTTTATTTCTTCTCTTATTGGAGATGTTTTTAAAGATTACACACCTATAATTATTATAGGTGTGTAATCTTTAAAAACATCATTGTGTGCATTTCGGTTAACACCTACACCCAAGGCAGCTTCTAAAATCTTTCTACTTCGACTTATAATATTATAAAAAGATAAAAAAACAATCTGCGAGACCGCTTTACAATTGTGTTAAGATCACACCACAGGTTTCAACGCGCTCTTACGCCGATGTGATGACCGGCAGACGCTTGCTGTCTTCGTCCCTCGACGCCCCGCACCCTTCTCCAATAAACGGCGCGCACTCTGCAGTTTCCCGCCAAATACGAAACACAAAATCTTATGTTGAATGACGATGCGCGTGTGCCTTGCCGTGAAAAACGTGGTTGTAATGTTCTTTTGTCAATTATAATCCCCAAATAAAAAACCCAGCAAGTGTTAATTACCAACAAAAAACACAGTAAGTCATGCGACTTACTGTGTGTCATATTGGTAGCTGTCCCTAACTGTGATTTTGCTATGGGAATCTTGTGTCAGTCCGTGCCCTTGCTGTGTTTTGTGATTTTGTAATTCCGAAACTACGGCCTCCTTTTGAACAAGGATCTTTGCATATTCTAGGGAATTACTGTGTTAGTAGCATGGTGTCAAAATCTTGATTTTGAGTAATTGTCTCTTACTGTGTTTATTTATTGGGACAGCCGATTTAAACTCAAGTATTAATAAAAATGGTCAAATGTTACTCGGTTTAAAGTGATGCTGTCAAGTTTTTGTAAAATAAGACAGATAGAGACAGCGTCAATTTAATCCTAAGAGTAACTTTAAACAACGTTTATTAATAACAGGGAAGGGGTTTTACCGGAAATATCATTAACCATTCAACATTTCTATTAACACTCATTCATCTATCTACCTATATTGACGACGTGGTTTGTACCACGGTTTGTATCACCGGTTTTCATGGTGTCGCCATCTCTGAGGTCCCGGGTTCGATCCCCGGTCGGGTCAATTTAGAAATTATTGTTTTTCTAAATTGTCTCGTGTCTGGGTGTTTTCTATGTATAATAAGTATGTATTTAAGTATTTTCAGTATGTTTATCCGTTGTCTAGTAACCATTTAACGAGTTTCTTCGAAGCTTCTCTTGGGCTAGATAATTGGTGTGTGTGTAGGAAAGATTTATTTATTAATTATTAATTTATTTATAAATTAATTGACACGAATTTATGTTTGCGCATCATGTTAAAAGGACTGCACTTATTTGGATGATTCTGTGTTTGTAGTTATCAGGACAAGGTCTGTATAAAAGAAACATTATGGAAATTCGTCACGTGATACAGACTGTTCACGCGGATGAAGTCGCGGGCAGGCCGCTAGTCTTCTAATAAACAATGACTCTTTTAGCAATATCTCCCTAACTTGACTTTGGCTGGTTATATAGAGCTCTCAAAGCCACTATAAAGAAAATAAACTTAATCGATATATTTTATCGATTCACCAACTGCGACACGTCACGTCATGTCACTACAATAACACAAACGCAAAATCAAATCGAGCACACGGGATTTAATTTACAAATCCGGTGAGTGTTTCGGAGTTTCTGAATTTTTAATGCATATCCCTTGTGGTTGTAATCACCAACATCCGCATTCGTTAGGTATGCATGGTGATCACTTGATTATATTATAATGTTATAAATATTGTTTAAATCATTTTAACGCAATTTTTTTGCCAAAAATTAATTACAATTTGAAAAATTGTGAAAAAAAAATCACCTGGCTCGGATTACCAGGAGGGTGCGGGTCAACCATACACATAGAAATATTTTTCAACACTTGATTATAATTATGGAACTGTTAAGGTGGATTCGACTAACTGGAATAATGTGTTATACCTAGATTAAACGCCGAATTTGTATCGACTAATCTCGGAGTAAGTCTTATTCCAGTTTGGTCGAATCCACCCTTAGACGAGAAGTGGAACAGATTACCTACTTATTCCATCTGTCTTTTTATTTTTTTTATACTACCAAAGTAAATGAAAACTAGTTTATTTAGCTACAACACACGAGACATTACAACAATAACAGTATAACAACATAGATAAAAAAACAGATTAATAAAAACACTTATTCTAAGTAATAGCAATACTTAGCACATTATTAATTGTCTCACGGCCGCAGCTAAACCGGTAGCCAATTCAGCATTTTATCGGGTCCAATGGAGCCTGACGCTAGGGACTAAGTGACTACTACGAGCTGTGTTAAAATATTACTATTAACCCATTTCGCCTCTTGAGTGTCGTAAAAGGCGACTAAATACTGCACATTCAAAAGAGAGATCAATTCATGCAAAAAAAACTTAATCGATACTTATCAATATGCCAGTAGCGACATGTCACGTCCCTACAACAACACAAACGCAACATCGAATCGAGAACACGAGGTCGGCCGTCCGGGAGCGATCCCGTTGCCTAGCGACGGTCTCCCGGCGCGGCTGCCGGCTACAGAGCAACCATTGAGGTGTTATAACTAGAGACTTCGGAAGCCGTTGGGCCCGGTTGTCGTCGAAAGATGACAGTCGTTTAAGAGGTATTTAAAGCGCTTCTCTCTCGCTCGCTCGACGGCACGACGGTAAGGAACGGGTATAACAGCAAAACGAAGCGAATAATCGCGTTTTATATTTAAAAAAAATGATAGATGTAATAAATAAAAAACTATCGGTTATAATCTCTCAAGTTATCTATGAACTCTATTTTGGTAAATGGCTCATAATATTAAATTACTTATTTTAAGAATAAAACCTAGAAAAGAAGATAAAATGACACAAAAATATGTAACTTTGTGAATTTATTCTATCAAGCCAACTTTATCAAATCGTGTTTCCATCGGGTGTATTCTACAGAATAAAGGTTCAATCATATTTCATAATTTTTGTAGATTTTTATATTACTGTTTACAACTTCAAAAATGATTTCTAAGAACGTGTTTTTTTAATTTTTTACTAACACCTAGCCTTAAACCCACTTACCCGCATTGGGCCATCGTGGTGGGTTATGGCCTAACCTCCCCTGTGATGATCAATGTGAGAAGGCTTGTGCCCGGTAGTGGGACGTTTCTAGGCTGATGATAATGATTATGATGATGAACTAGAGACTTTTTACCAACTTAGTGGTCTACTGACTGACTGGTCTTAGACGCAGAGGTTCCGGGTTCGATTCCCAGCGGTGGGTACACCGTTTGTATGCTTAGTGGTATATATTAGCAAAGTATATAGTTTTAGTCATAAAGAGCCTGTTGTCGATTGTACTTTTTATATTCATTATTCGAAAGTATCTGTTTAACATGGAAAATAAAATCAGTCTCGTATTGCGTAGTTTCATTATAACTTCTCCTTTATCATATGAACTAGGTACTTGATTTGGTTGGTAGTAGGGCTTGTTAAGTCCGCCCAGGTAGCTACCACCCGTATCTAAAGTCTGGCGCCATAACTAAAATGCTAATAGTATTGCTGTGTTACGACTGTTCACAGATAATTAAGATAACCGCAGTTCCTCAGTTGTTTAGATTCCGGGTGAAGCACGCTTCCACCTTCGACCTTATCGTCACTTACCATCAGGTGAGATGAATAAGTATATATACAAAATATATGAAAATAAGACGACATCGACCCCGCGAACCATTTTTTTTGCACCGATTTGCCATCGCAAATAGGGTTGCCACCTTTTTTTAGGACGAATAGAGTATTTTTTTATTTTGTTAGAACAAAAATATAGAGTACATAGCATAAAAAAGAGTATTTATTTATTTGTCCTTAAAAACGTATTTTTGGTTGCTCTTTGAAATGAAATGAAATAAAATGTATTTATTAGAACACACACAGTAACATAATTACAATTGTCTTATATTAGACAAAAAGTTCGAAAAAAAAATAAAAATGTGTCCTAAAGGGACTCCACTCAGCATTTGTTGCAGTGAGCAAGTCACTACAACGCTGATCTTCCGTGGAGACCGCAGTTGTGCGAATGTGCGCCATTGAACAAATATTTGTCTTTCTTGAAGATATTTACAGCCTCTTTGCAATCATAATTTAATTAAAATTATAAAATCAACTCGTTTTTTAATTAATTTAGGGTTGCTCTATTCCTTTCGTCTCTCCACTTTACATTCATAAGGCAGAAGACTCTTTCAGTGAACTCTGAAGTACTCATAACCAGTAAAGATCAGTTTTTTGTAAATAGAGTATTTTAGCGTACTCGTTTGGTGTCGTAGATTATAGAGTACGCATACATGAAAAAGAGTACAATACTCTATTTTAGAGTACGGGTGGCAACCCTAACCGCAAGGTCCACAATCGCTTGGATCACTTCACAATCACTGACACATTTGCGTCCCCTGAACCGCAACTCAGTACGCAAAAACTTGTTTTCCAGTTTCGTCTCTATTTATAATTACCACAATGAGACCAACCCCCGATGTCAGAATAATTGATTGACAGCACCCAGTTAATTGGTACCGAATTTGGAATGCGAATTGGAACGTGCGGATGAATTAATTTCGGATTTGGAGCGCATTACCTCGATCGGTACTTATACACATACATACATACATACAGTCAGAGACTAGGCAATGAGAAGCAAAAGCAGTACTCTACATACCATAGCACATGAGTAAAGAAACGGAACAGAGAACCAATACAACCGCGCCGTCGCGTCGCGAGTCAACTACTACAAGCATACGGCGCATGTGTGCGGCGTCGCGTATGCGCCGCCACTGGATGAAACCGGTTTACCACAATATTTACGCTCGCTCGGCCAGTCGACAAACGGAGAGACTCGCGAGTGCGACGGCGCGTTGTATGAAGCTTTGTCTCTGTTCCGTTTCTTTACTCATGTGACCATAGTCCACTTTTCACCAAATAGCTACTGCATATGTTCTCAGCGTGACAGGTGGCAGCCCATCGTCGCTTTATGCTGTTGGATGTATGTGAAATCTTTAGTCCCTTTTACGACACCTAAGAAAAGAGAGGGGGTGTTAGAATTATTTTAAAGAGCCGCAACGCGACACGGCTCTACTGATACACGAAATGGATAATTGTTGTACGCACGTTGCTGTGACTTCCTATTATGTGACCGATGAAAACGGATTGCAACTTCACCGATACGATTAACCTTAGATGAATGATTGGAGTCGCTGCGCTCGACTAGATACTTAACTCCGTCTTACTTGTAAAATGCGGCAACAAATACTACGCCGAAATCGGCGTACCCAAGAGTCAGTCACACTGATAGCTGTGTGTAAAGTGTACGTACTGATTTTTTAATTAAATTTTGAGCATAATTCAAAGTTCTGGGGGCTAAAGTTACTCGCGTCCGTAGTTTACCCTGCGTTGCGCTGCCACGCTGCGTTGCAGCACGCATTGGGCCGGCTCGCCCGGCGTAATACCACCCTCTCACGAATATTCGGCGTGAAATAACGGCACTTGGTGCTGTTGTGTTTCGTCCGACCAGTGAGGGTTCCGGAGGCCCCTTCCCCCCCCCCCCCTCCCAATTCCTATTCCTTCCTTAACCCTATTCCTGTCTTAAAGGTCGGCAACGCATCTGCGATTCCTCTGGTTTTGCGGGTGTCCATGGGCGGCGGTGATTACTTTCCACCAGGTGACCCGCCAGCTCGTTTGCCTCCCTCTTTTATAAAAAAAAAAAAAAGTAAGTGAAATGCTAGTTTGCGTACTAAAACTGTGTAAAAATAATACTACAAAAAATGTTTGCAAATTTTCAGCATTTTTGAAAATTGTCATAGATGAGTTGCCGCATTTACGGAGCTGTGGTTTTTAGATAGGGCGGTATCTAGTCGAGCGCAACAAGACCAATCATTCATCTAAGCAATTAACATGGAAATGTGGCGCTCTATTGAATGTACGGTAGGATACGGCCTAGATTTTGACTGGATGGCGATCACCCTAATACCTATTTCTGCCGCCGAACATAATCTTCTTTTTATCTACTACAGGTGAGTACTGTAGTGCGATTCTCTAAGCGCAAACATCGTTGAAGCCATAGCAGCGGCCGCAACAACGGTGAGCGTACCATTGGTATTCTTCTAAATAATTTTCAACGCTGTTCGACATTAGCTCTGCACGGCTGTAAGCGGCGTGATAGGAAATCACTTCTTTGATATTTCTTGTAGGTAAAAAATCGGTATTCTGTAAGTAAAAATGCCTCAACGTTAACCACAGCCTTGCTATGTGATTCTCTAAGCGACACATAGACGCTGCGCGCAAGGCTGTGATCTACTGTCTCTTTCCAATTCTATGAATATGAATGGGACAGAGTTATTTCTCAGCGCTGCGGCAGCCGCTGCTTCCAAGGATTTAGCTTAGAGAATCGCACGGCTGACTGCAGCTATGCGATTCTCTAAGCGACACATAGACGCTGCGCGCATGGCTGTGATTTGCTGTCTCTTTCCAATTCTATGAATATGAAAGAGACGGAGTCATTTGTCAGCACTGCGGCAGCCGCAGCTATCAAGGCTTTAGCTTAGAGAATCGCACGGCAGCGTATGATGTGACGGCTGTAACATCCATGATCACAGCCATGAGCGCAGCGTCTATGTGTCGCTTAAAGAATAGCATAGCTGGCCTTTATCTCACCTGACGGTAAGTGACGATAAGGCCGAAGATGGAAACGCTTCAGTCGGAATCCTCACTCACCGATGAACTGGCTATCTTATCTCTAAACAGTCGGAACACAACAATGATATTAGCATTTTTAATATTTGATTTTGACTTATAACCGTGACGCGTAGCGGTGAAAGAATACTACCACCCCGTCTTTTCCCTTGGGTGTCGTAAAAGCGACTAACGGGCTAAAGACTGCACATACATCCAAACAGCATAAAGCGACTTTGGGCTCTGGTGAGCCCAACGTCGCTTTATGCTGTTGGTCAGGTGACAGGTGGTTCTGTCACGCTGAGCAAATTTGCAGTTGCTATTTGGTGAAAAGTGGACTACGGCGGAGGACTGCTTTCGCGGTAATCATTGCTTAGTCTTTGACTAACCCTTCGGGGATAATAGTCGTGATTATATGTATAAATGTATTTTTATTTTTATAGGTAATTGGGTACAAGTTCATTCTGTGATCGCGCATTGCTCTGTATCCCAGTCAGACATCACGGCGCCAACGCGTGATTTCTCTCCCCAGACGCCCGCTACCACGAGAATGGCGGGGAATTGTCGTTATATTGTATCGATATTGGCAACACCATATTTATAAAATTCGATACTTGAAAAGCGTTCGGTCCAATATCAAGAGTTCTGGGTGGAATTTTCAGGTCGGACAAAGTGTGTCATATCAACCCGGGTGGCAAGCATGGTAATTAAGACAATCATTGAAGCTATGACTTAATTTCATTAATTGCCTATTTTATTATAAGCTTACAAAACTGAACTGTGATAACAAGAATATTATTGAAACCTATTATTATTTATTGATGTAAGCACAAACTTCATGCTAACATGTTTTTTATAAAACAATTGTAAAAATAATATAAAAATATTTAGAAAGAGGTAATACGTACCTATTCCAATTACTGTTACAAAAACTCAAAAGGTTTCAGCATAATTCTCCATTTTACAACTTTTCAAAGTACATTAATGTTTCAATGGCTCGATTACCGACAACACCGGCACATCACCATACAAAATTATCGATTGTGTTGCAACGTGAGCCCGTGGTAGGGGCCAGACGGCGGCGGCGTCATAATTTTATTTGACTGCGTTCGGGTCGCGTTTTATTGGACCACCCCTAAAATGGGGGATAAGGCTTTAGTAACATTGCCTTGCCCTTGACTCTTCGGATCGTTTTCTTATATACATATATATAATCACGACTATTATCCCCGAAGGGTTAGTCAGAGACTAGGTAATGATGACCGCAAAAGCAGTCTCTACCATAATCCACTTTTGACCAAATAGCGATTGCACATGTGCTCAGCGTGACAGATGGTGAGCCCATCGTCGCTCTATGCTGTTGGAAGTATGTGCAGTTTAGTCCGTTAGTCGCCTTTTACGACACCCAAGGAAAGAGAGGGGGGTGGTAGTATTATTTCACCGCTACGCTTCAATTGGTTGTTTATGTTGTAGGCAAATTGTATTATTCGGCATTTTACAAACAGCGCCGTCCTTTTGCAAACGCTCGCTGCTTTGTAAAATCCCGAAGCTAAATTGATGAACGTATTCATGTGGCCAAAATAGTCATATATTAGCAATGGTTTATACCTGTAGTAACCTTCCTCCCTTCCTTACCTTCGGGGGTCTCTATTGTACATAATTACCGTTCCGTTTACAAACAAATAATGTAATACAGCAATATTTATTGTATAATAATTTGCATACTAATAATACCCCGCAGGAGTCCGACGAACGCCAGTTTTCATGGACACTTTGGCATTTTTAAGTGTCGGATAACCTCAAAAACTTTTTTTTGTCTACAATCATTTTCAATGATCCTGACCCGACGGGATAAGGAAAATGTATTTGATTCTCTATAATAATAAAAGGTATTTAATAGCCACTTGTTTCTTGTATTATACAACACCGTTTCCCACTTTTATTTTCATAAACATTTGCATTGCACGACGCCATTTTGATTGTTTTGATTAACGGCTCCACAAATGGTAGAAATTGGAACTTAATTGTTATTACTATTTGACGCGGCATTTTGTAAACGGCGTTTAAATTGTCATTAGCGTTTCGTGGATTATTAAAAAATTACGAGGCATTTTACAATTTGCCTTCGGCATTTTACAAACTATTGAACGTTTGCAAACAGACGACGCTTTTTGTAAAATGCCGAATCTGCCTGCGACACATATCTCGTTTCATTTCTGATGTTGTTAAATAGATATCATATTGTAACTATTTACATTATTTGAGTTTGATTTTGTATGAGACCGTGTAGTGCAATTTATTTCCCACAAACCTAGTCCTGACAAATTACGAACGCAAGAAAAAAAGAATTATCTAAACAGGTGCAGCCGTTCTGAAGTGATGCACGTACAAACATTTCGGCAATTGTTTTTTACTAGTACAGATATTTTTTTTTTATACCTAATACCCCGTTGCTAATAAATAGTACGACCATAATACAATTATTTTGTCTTCTTCCGTCATAATTATTATATGTTAATGATGGGAAGAGAGTCACCGAGGAATAAATAATTCTTCACAAATTTTTGGCAATTCTGTTTTATAATTTTTGTTTCAAACATCCCTATTTTGCTCAAGAAGTGTAGATACTATAAGTAAATCCAAGGCAGAATAAAATATTCACGTAAGTAGTTTAAGCTCTTTTCCTAAGGGACTAATGGAAGCTCAAAGGCTACAACTGTAAGATAAGAGATAATACACTACTTTTTCGACAAAACATACAGAAAAGATTTTTACTAAGCTTATGTAAGTATATTTACTTATACTAGCGAGCTCCCACAAATTAAATATCGCTAACCTAAATTTCTATTGTAATACGACATATGAGAATACTTACCATAATTTAAATACAATTAAAGAAAAGTGACTTTTTGATTTTAATTTGACGCCATAAAAGAGCCGCTTAATACTTATAGCAGTTCACCTAAGGAATACTATCAACCCTCTTCCTTCCTTCTTCCATTTTTCATTGAGTGCCGTGAAAGGCCCCTAAAAGACTATGCACATACATTAAATAGTATAGAGCGGCGATGGGCTCACCACATTCACGCTGAGCACATGTGCAGTTGAATTTGGTGAAACGTGGACTATGGCAGTTGGCTGCTTCTGCAGTCCACATTGCCTTGTCTCTGACTAACCCTTTGGGGATAGGAGTCGTGAAGCTATGGTATATACGGTAGGTATGTATGTAGTATTCTTTTTTTAAAATTTGTTTTACATATTTAGGTTATTAGCTTTATTAGCTGTTATTAGCTTTAGATTGGTACAGGCTGTGGATTCCTTTGAGTAGGATTTGTGTTTCGCTATAAGTTTATAGTAGTTTATATATGATATATTATTTTTTCCTTGTTGGAAGTCCTTAATTAAATAAATAAATAAATAAATAAAGGGTGCTAAGAAATGCCCTTAATTATTTTCTGTTGGCTCTTCTCAGTGCAAGGTCTACCGCTCTATAGACTGACGAACCGATGACGTAGTGACATTCAAGTGAAGAAATGACATTGATTCTCAAATCTTAAACCTACAGTACACTGTAATAGTTGGAGTTTCTCCCGTGTTCTTTTAGCAACAACACGTGTTGTGAGATTCCATTTTATTTCTATCTACCGTACATTATTAAATATACTTTAAAATTAAACTACTTGAAATTGGCTTAAGAAGGTTTACGCATTTCAGTTTCCCATACAAACTTACAAATCGAAATTTTTAAAAACACTATGCCAATTATAATAAAACTTTGCATGCAATTGGATCGTATTGTAATTGTTTGACACATTTGGTATTCTCTTACTCATATAAGAATACCAAATGTGTCAAACAATTACAATGCGATACGATTGCGATACAATTACGATTCAATTATGCCATTCGTAAATTAGCAGACTTGGGCCCCAGACCGAGTTCAATATACCCGCTGGAAATCAAACAGGGGATCTCTGGTCCTTAGGCTTGTGGTTTCTAATCACTACTATATAGAGGTGGTAATATGGTAAAAGATTTGTAAACTAACTAACTATTAAATTTCTTTTGTGTCTGGTTGGACAGCAGCTGAACTTATAGCAATGTTAGATACCATACTTTTTTCTGTTCCTAGTAAAAACCCTTAACCGTGATTTCATTTGTCTGAAAACTTTGAGAAGCGAACGACTGCGTAAAATTAAACATTGTTGAAGGAATGTATTTGACTCCGCTATTGTCGGATCGTCTAGACTCATAGACTATGAGACTCAGTGGAGTGGAAAAGATATATAAATGTTAAGTAGCTGGTGTTTATTTAGGGAGATAGGTACTTTGTTAAATTAAAAAGTAACGACACAAAAGAGAATGGAGTCGAGCAAATAACGGTCCATAGATACGATGGATTCTTCAATTGTTTCTCCTGAGTTACACCACAGATTACTTACTAATTTAAGTTAATATTAGAGTACATAGCTTTGTGTATATGATCGATTATTCGATTCGCCGACAAACAGCTCTACTTTAGTAAGTACCTGTATTTACTCATAACGACACATAAATCTAATGAGCTACAAACAAAATTAATGAAAAAAATCTTCTATGGCTTCTTCTGTCCGATTTTATCCAGTTTCAAGATAAAAAGTAAACTAAATAAATGCATCATTATATTCACTAATATCATAAATGCGATAGTAATTCAAACGCGGATTTTGATAAATTTTGATACAGAGATAGACAGGGCCCTAAAGATGGTTATAGGCTAGCTTGTTCCCGCGAAAAAATTAAAAATCAAAGTCGCGAACAAACGCTAGTAAACTATAACTTTAGATAAAGCCAAAATCAACATCGTTAACCGTAGAAAAAAAAAACAAGCGACAATCACTCTCGCATTCGTCGTTCCTTCAACATTGACACTTACCGTCTTGCACATAAGTGCGAAATCAGCTTGAACATAAATATGACGTGTTAATGTACCTACATCAATGGGAATCTTTGTGGGTGACATGTCAAAATCAGTTATGTCACGTCATGTCGGCCGGGATTTGCGCGGGATCTACTCCACCACTGACACTTTGACGTGTTCGGTGGGATGTCATGCAATTGCAAGGGGAATAAAACGTGAAGGATTTTGCACAGAATCCGAATGGATCGATCTAACCTATACGTTGAAATGAAACACTTTTTTACGGATTAACTCGCGTTTAATTTACTATTTACACAGTTTTTTTTATATTATCCTGACGTTTCGAACCCTTTACAGGGTCCGTGGTCACAGGGAGACATCCCACTAATTATTCCGTAACAACGTGGATTGTTAAATACTTGCAATAGTATTCCTTTCGACTGTGATGGTAGGTAGGTAAAAACCTTCACAGTGTCGTAATCTCGTAATACCGCTGGCTTGCAACGTAAATCAACTACCTACTAGAGTCTTTTGGGGTCTCAGTAGCTTAGCGGTTAGAGCAGTGGACCGGCAATCCAAAGGTTATGGGTTCGAATGAAATTCGAGCTTTCCTGAGACTGGTTGATTTTTTTTCTAGTAAGTAAAACATTTTATTCAATATTTGTTTTAGCGGGGTTTGATACTAGTGTTGTGTCCTCCCCATATATGTGATTTGGTAGAATAGCAATTTTTGAAGGAGCACTTAGTCGTGTTGACACTTAGCTCATCATCAGCTTATAAACACTGCTGGGCACAGGCCTCCCACCTGGACAACAGCACGTGGGGATATTGGGCCATAACCCACCACAATTGCCCAACGCGGGTTGGTGGGTTTTAACGACTGTCATCTTACGACAACAACCGGGACCAACGGCTTAGGGCGAGTCCTTGCGAGCGACGAGAGAGCAAGAGAGAAGCTCTTGCTCTCTCGACGGTACGACGACGGTACGGGACTAAATAAATACTTAAAAAAATATATCTAAATCCGATCCGAACGTCAAGATATGGCATAAAGTATAATGGTTAGTTCCATAATGTTTGATTTTTTTGCGTTGATAACGCTTAAATAAATTCGGAAGACAACGAACTTTGAAAAAAAAATTACTTCCACAAATATATAAAGCAAAATATTTACGGGTGTAAATTGATAGGTTAACTAAGAGGTTTGATGAAACACTGTTTCTATAAAAACATAAAGTCAAAACGATGAAAAATTTGAACATGTCTAACCTGGTTCTATATAGTCTTTGGGTCTAACCGATACCACGGTAGAGGAGTGGGGGGCAACGAGCAGTCGCTCTTGTTAGGTAGTCATTTATTTTAACGTTTCGTTGTCTTTGGTTAGTGCCATTTACGAACGTTGTGTCATTGCTGTACCAATTTAGTATTTCAAACGCAAAAAGCATTATTGACACGACACGAATAAGATAAATCGTTCGTAACTACTAATATGACGTGATAGTACTAGTCATACAACCACACATTATTCTTCCTCTATTAAAAAGTAATGCTGTTATTCATATCACACATTAATAGCTACATACATAGCTATATTCCGTACGAAAAGCACAATAAACACTTAATATGTGCCTACAATCATAGGAACAACAGTTGGCTCCCACGACGGACAAAGCATGTCAAGGCTCTATTGTATACCCAGTATTGATGGAGAAGCTGAGTTAAATACATATTTACGGTTGAAATATAATTTGTTGCAGGTTTTGTTGCAACTTATACTCTCTAACCCCGATGCAAAAAGGCATTGAGCTTTAAAAACTAAAAGTTCATTGCAAAAAGGGGTGTTTTAAGTTTGACGTGTCTGTGTGTCTGTCTGTGGCATCGTAGCTTTTTTTGATGAAAGCTGACCTAATCGAGATGGTTCTTAGTTACACCTCGTTTAACCGCCTCTGTGGTCTAATGGCTAAGCTACCGGTTTCAGACCCAGAGGTCCCGGGTTCGATTCCCAGCGGGGGGTACATCTTTGTGTGCCCGGTTTGGTTGGTGGTAGGGCTGTTAAGTCCGCCTGGCTAGCTACCACCATCTTATCTAAGTCTGTCGCCATAACAACGATGTTTATAGCATTGTTGTGTTCTGGCAGTTTGAGATAAGATAGCCAGTTCCTCAGTGGTTGAGGATTCCGGGTGAAGCGCGTTTCCACCTTCGGCCTTATCGTCACTTACCATCAGGTGAGATGAAGGCCAAGCGCTTACCCGTTGCCAATAAAAATTAAAAATAAAACATAATAAAAAAAAAACAATTTTGGCGTTTCAAGGTCATAGGGGGTTATCACAAACTTTTGATTTAACTTTATTTATTCTATACATGCATAAAATTCGCACGTTTTTCAGAAGTGGCAAAGACGCTTTCAAAGTCTAGCTTCCAATTTACTCCGATCCTGAAACCACTTCAGTTGCTTCATTTTCTCTTGTAATATTCTTCATAAGTGCTCGTCGTCGGTTCATTGTACTTTTGAGATGACCCTTGACTAGAACGAATACTATCTGCTTGGTGTACATTTGCCGAGGTCTTTCTTCCAATCGTTAAATGGTAAAACGTCTTTATTCACTGAAAATGAGGCTTAATTCAAAAGCATTTTTAAAATGACAAATAAAAATTATCACTACTCATTCTATGATATTTTTAGCTGTGGCGAAGAATGGACGCGAGAAACTTGTTTCCCCGTTCACTCTCGCCTTATACAGTTTTTTCGTGTATCGTATCGAGGAGGCTTAGGGAGTCCAGAAGAGGGCTATTCGAGCAATATATAACCTACAGGCTGGTGACTCTCTCAGAGAGAGATTTAAGGATATAAGTATAATGACAGTTGCATCACAATATATTTATGAAAATCTTGTGTATGTTCATAAAAATATTGAAATGTTTTCAAAAAACAGTGATATTCACAAATTAAATACCAGAAATAAGAACAAATTAGCAGTGCCTTATACTAGGCTCCATAAAATAAATAATTCTTTTAAGGGTCTGTGTGTACGATTATACAACAAAGTACCAAATGATATTCAGAAATTAGATCTTGATAAATTTAAAATCAAAATCAAAGAAAAGCTTTATAAAAAAGCTTATTATAAAGTGTCGGATTATACAGAAGACAAAACAGCTTGGGTCTGAAATGCTCCAAGTACCTACTCCAACAGCTATTTCTAATTGCCTATAATTAATTTATATAGAGCACCATATTTAATTAAACTATTTACATTCAAATTCATATTTTGTATTTTGTGACCTGGTAACGACATATAATATATATATATTTTGTAAATGTCGTTGCTTCTGTGCGCTGTGGTTTCTTGCGCCCGTTCTTTGCCACAGTTAAAAAATGATGTCCTGAATGGGTGGTAGGTTAAAAAATATTTGGACGTTTCAAAGTACTTATTAATTGAGTTTATTGAATAAATATATTTTGACTATTGACTATTGACTATTGACATACATTATCCCTGGATAGTCCTTTTCTACCACCGAGACGCGGTGATGGACGGTGGAGCAAAGCCCTGCAGGAATGGCTTCCGAGGACATACAAGCGATGCGCTGGCAGACTACCTACCAGATGGGTCAGGGACATAGAGCTGATCGCTGGAAAAACCTGGATGCGATCGGCTCCAAACAAGACAAAATGGCATAGCATGGAGGAGGCCTGTGGTCGGCAGTGGGGATACGGGCTGACTTGATGATGATGATGATGATTTTTCACTATCTGTCAATGGCTACTTGATAGTTTTCGAAAAAATATTTAAAAAATTACAAACGCTTATTTTATACTCACCTCTTACAAATTTTTTTTTCTCAAATAAGCTTTAATGGAAAAAAACATATTTTTCTTCATCAATTTCAAATTACGTCCGAAAACAGGTTGGTCACGTGACTTTACCCTGTGGCGTCACACTTCAATAATGAAATAAATTTATCTTGAAACCTGACAGATAGTTTTTGATAATTTTGTGAAATGTGACGTCACACGAAGCACAATCGTGGCCGCCCGTGTTTCGGGTCTTGTAATCCACAGATGAAAAATCGCAAATTTATTTTGTAAAAATAAAATAATTAAAAATTATCTTAGTAAAAAAAAATATTGGATTATTACCATTTCTAACATATTTCATATTTTATTGTTACAACTGTCAAATAGCCAATTGTGCTCTGTGGTGTAGTGGTTAGACCACGGTTAGACTATAAACATACTAATAATGGGTTAGATATTCTGCCCCATTCATGAACCCCAAGAATTCTGGTTTGATTTCTAGATTACCTATTTAAAAACCATTGAGTTATAATGTACTACGTACTAGAGAAGACGTCTCAACTAGATTGTTTGTAACACGTGTTAGAGCCAGCTCGCTCCAACTGTAGTAGTCTGTGGCAGGCGCTAGACGCAACAATACGTATGTATTCTGTGTTCTATTTTATTAATGTTATGGTACTGTTTAAACAACTCAGGAAATGCAAATAAAACCAAAGGAATCACTTTTCACCTGGAAAAACGTACTAAATTATCGATGTAACATGCATTTGAATAATTATTTTATCAAATTGCCGAGACATGAAGCGGCGGCCATGTGTCAGTAAAATGCATGGAGTAACAATATTTTCTGTTTTGTTACAACTAGGAAAGCCCTGCACTACAGTACAAGTATCATTGAGGCTGTGTACATTTATTGTATGGGACGTCTTCTCTAGTTTATTTACCTCAATGTTTAAAACTGAAACTTTGGCATTTGAACTCACGACTTTTCGCTTAGCGGACGACTAGCTATATATGTAATATTTTTAGTTCAATCTATTGCATTCTAAGTTCACGTTATTGACATGTTTGTTGACGTGCCTCAACTAATAAACGAATAGAGACATCAATGTTGCTTACGTAAACGTGTATAGCCCATAAAACGGGCTCTTACTACCGAAATGACATTGTGCAAATTCATAAGTAGCTTTTATAACCCGGCATACAATAAAATGTGTTTACCATCGTTCGCCACCCCGTTGTCAAATCGCACAGAGGCGGAAGAATACGTTCAGGACATCGCAAATACTTATAGATAAGGGTACGTGTACTGAAAATGTCATTACATTAAGGATTTAGGTGGGGCCTCATCCTTTTCGAAGCTACGGCCGCCACGCCAGTCGCTCCACGGAAGCTAGACGGGTAAGTCGCATCGCTACCCTCGCGATAACCCCGCGAATGTTAAACAGCCAATAGCACGAGTGTGTCTCCCGATAATTAACCAATCAGCAGTGAGTGAGTGCAGTGTACAGACAGTGTGGTGATAAGGATTTTGTTGGGGACAACTAACCATTTTTTGGTATACAATCCTTTTTTGTGAGTACTTATCTTTAACTTACTTTTATATGTCTTTTTTATTTATCCTGTCTACGTTTGAGGATGCGATGCGTGAAATCGATTTGCTTATAATCGAGATGTCTGCAAGAGGACAATAGTTCTCGGCGCCGGATCGAGTCTTTGTTGTTTTTGTTACAATAACAACGGAAAGGAACATGAATATGAACGAAAAGTAGAGATAGTTTTTAACTTTTTATTTCTACGGTGACAAAGTAGTTTTTAACCGAACGAATTAATAAAGAGGAACCTGTTGATTCGCAGCCGAGACCGCTTGATGTTTCAATTAAGTTTTTTTTAATTAAAACTCAGCGGTTCGTTAATGAAAGTCACGGCCGGTGCAGTTGGAGTGGCGAATCACGTGTGCGTGTCATCGAAAATGACGATGTTGCGATAATTGATAACAGACATTCTTACTTACAAATTTTGATTTGCAAACTTTAATTTATACCTATATTAAATTATCCACTCACGATTATTATACCCTTTAACGGTTAGTTAGAGATTAGGCAATGAGGACCGCAAAATCAGTTCTCTGCCATTATCCATGTTTCAAAAAATAATAACTGCACATGTGGTCAGCGTGATAAGTGGTGAGCACATCGCCGCTCTATGCTTTTTAATGTATGTGTAGTCTTAGTCCATTAGTCGCCTTTTACGACACCCAAGGGAAAATATGGGTTTGTATTATTTTAATGAGTCCACACACAGCTACTCGTAACTATCTATCTATCTAACAAAAAATAAGTTAATAAAAAGTGTCTTTTATCGAAGTCGGTTAGTTGTTAGGAGATAAAGTTACTCGCGTCCGTAGGTTTACCTTTGAGACCCTACACGTGACCCCTGGGTGGTGCTAAATGAGTGACACTGACAGTGGTAGAGCCACGCTGCGATGCAGCATGCATTGGGCCGGCTCGCCCGGCGTAATACGACTCTCTCAGGAATATCCGGCGTGAAATAAAGGCACTTGGTGCTGTTGTGTTTCGTCCGGCCAGGTGAGTTCCGGAAGCCTCTCCCCGACGCAATTCCTATTCGTTCCTTAACCCTATTCCTTTCTTAAAGGTCGGCAACCCATCTGCGACTCCTCTGGTTTTACGGGTGTCTATGGGCAACGGTGATTGCTCTCCATCAGGTGACCTGCTCGTTTGCCTCCTTCTTATACAAAAAAAAGATATTTGAACGTTAATAACCTTTACGATTAGAAGGGCTAAGGAGCAAAACGTCCAACAGCGCGAAACGTCTAATAAACAGTAAGCCTAATTAGGAAAAGGTCCATGTAGCAAAACGTACAATTCTTAGATGTCCTGTATAGTAGCTCAGTTAGCTCAGCTGTTGTAATACCAGATACAACAGAATTCCAATTGTTATCGAGCTCTAGAAGCCTTGCCGCAGACGAGGGGCGGAACGTCTATTTCACAAATCGACTATTTTAAAATATGTACGGGTCCACTTTGCAGCGATTTTCGTATGAACCGCACCGACCGCCCGGGTACGTGCCCATACCAAATAGACGACATGGTGTGCAAGGGATTTTGACCTTTAGACTGGTAAAGCGACGGAGTCCGCCATTGTACACTCATGATAGAAAATACAAGTCATTTGTAGAGTACTTAAAATTTATTTATTTTTAAAAATAGTTCAAAAGTACTGGCTTTTAAAATATTGTTAGGATGCTAAAGGCGCACAAATTCCCCTAAATTTATGCACCTAATATCCTTTTGATATGACCAATGTTTACCAAAAATTCAGAGGGATTATCTTTTTGACCCTCAAGCTTTTGCCCCTCCCATTTGTATTTGGCATTAAACATTAAATAATAAATGTTTCTTCGCTTATTTCCTTCAAATAACATATTTTTGTATTTGCGATCTTGCCACATGGCTTCTTTTCTGAGAGCTTTGAGGAATAGTAGCAGGGTTGACTTTGATTTTATATTTATGTTGAGCCGCCTGTGCCCGCCTTCTAGAGCATTTTTTGTGCGATAATTATAATTGCTTGGACTTTATGTGCCTGGGTTTTCAGACATTTTGAGAATGTACGATTTGCAAAATAGACGTTCTGCTATACAGACCATCTGAGAGTTGGACGTTTTGCTACATGGACCTTTTCCTAATTAGGCTTACTGCTCATAAGACGTTTCGCGCTGTTGGACGTTTTGCTGCTGACTTTCTGATCTTAAAGGGTTATAACGCAAACAATATAAAAAAATACGAAATTTTTGTTTTGTTTTTATTGTTTTATGTTAACTGTTAGGTGCGCTAAAATCCAAAGTTAAGCGCAGGTTTTCTAACAATAACCTTACTTTTCATGGTAGTCAGAAGCCTAGAAATCCCTTTGATTGACGACCACTCTGATAAATATATCTGCAGAGAGGCAGCATTGTTTTCCATTGCTGCATTTGAATTTGATGGGTATCAGATCAATTGAAATTACAGTGCATAGAAGCAAAAACACCTTGTCGCGTAGCGGCTAAACGAATACTACCACCCTCTCTCTTCCCTTGGGTGTAAAAGACGACTAACGGACTAAAGACTGCACGTACTTTCAATAGCATAGAGCGGCGATGGGCTCACCACCTGTCATGCTGAGCAATGTGCAGTCGCTATTTGGTGAAAAGTGGACTATGGCAGAGGACTGCTTTTGTGGTCCTCATTGCTTAGTCTCTGGCTAACCCTTCGGGGATAATAGTCGTGATTATATGTATGTACTAGCGGCCGCGCCCGGTTACACTCGCGTGGTTCCAGTTCCCGTGGGAATATCGGAATCAAAAGTATTCTATGTGTGCCTATGTGTTAATCCAGGTTATAAACTATATGTATGCGGAATCTAATCCAAATCAGTAGTTTTTACATGAAAGAGTAACAAACATCTATCCATACTTACAAATTCTGACACCTTGTACATATTGAATAGCGGTCTATATATCGTCCGGACATTATGTCGCCTTGGACATTCTGGCAATTGGCCCAACATGCCCCCGGAGTCAAACTTTCGCGTTTATAATATTAGTAGGATAGGATGTGTAAAAATGTGTAAATAATACGTCGGTGGCAGAGACGTCACGGAACCGCCCAGCATGCAGAAGCAGAAGGTTCGATTTCCATCCCCCCCCCCTCCCTCGTTATTTTGACAATGTTTTGCTATAAATGTCGTTACTTCTTGATAAAACATGTTTAAACTTGAAGGTCTATGACGAGTTAAAATAAAACTGTAATAAACTTGCTTGACATTGTGAAAATTTAGGTATTTTTATGTTACTTGTACTATGCGCTGAATTAGTTAAATACATTTAAAAAACTTACGTAAGTTAGCCTGATCATTGCACAAGGTCGTGGTCTTGTTGAAATTTGAAACAAATACTTTAAGCAATAACAAACAATACATAAATCTAATGACTCCAAAAACATATTTTTTCGACAACTTTCTTAATTTTACGCATGAAACAATAATAAAATTCTTACATGAAAAGATTTGTATTGATATTCCGCAGGTCACCCCCATCTTAAAAAAGTATTTTTTTTTAACAAAAGCGCGTGATGGTTTTGTATATTTCGCAGAATAAAAACATTGCTCTAATCAAATTACTAGGTCTGAAACTTCAAAGAACTTCTTAGAACTTTTCTGTCCTAATTTTAAATACCTATCAATATGATTGCTTTTGCTATGAAGTTCATTAAGAGACTTAAGTCAGTTTTTGTGATCGCGCGGCACCCCCTTAAGTAGTAGTAGAAGCTGTAGTGAACTGTTCAGTTTTTCGCGCCCTTTTTTCTAAACAGCTAAAAAAAATATGGCATAAATGGATGGTAGAGAAAATAAAAATATTTTGGATGGTTCAAAAGTGCTTATTATTAAGTTTAAACATTTTGTTTTGTTTAAAAAAGGAGATAGAAAGGTTTAGCGCTTTTCCGTTGTGATATACAAATGCGGATGACTGTCGGATTGTATTTAGAAACAACAATAATATACCTACAGGACGTATTCTTGGCATGACAAGCATCACAATAAATAACAATATTTTATATGAGAAAGGAAATGGTGTGCGAGAATTTTAGCATAGTCACTGACGCCGGTGCACCTACTAAGGGACTTTGCGTTACCGCGATCCGGATTCAACAAACTAGTGGATTCACTAGTTTGTTGAATCCGGTTTGTTGAACTAGATTGAGTTAGAGGCTGTAAGTCTTCGATCAACAATACCAACTAGAAAACGCGTCACGTACAAAATTTAAAAATTCTGTCCACGTGAATAAATACTTTTTCAAAGCAAAAATAACTCCTGTCACTAAAAAAGAAAAGACGTCAATAATATTTGGTGGTGAGGGGCAACAAATAAAGTACTTTTTCCTGTTATGCCTTGCGAGAAAATAAGAGCTCACTTCAAGTGCGCTCTTATTTACCGAGACACATTTTTAGCGCCGACCTGACATCTACTTGTATTGTTGATCGAAGCTTTAAGTGGTCAATATAGGATGACGATCTATAAAATGAAAATGCTTATCGTTGGTAAGAGGACGGCTGGATAGTTTTGGCAATTTATTGTTATAAACTGTTTGTATTAATTCATACATACGTATAATCACGTCTATTATCTCCGAAGGGTTAGTCAGAGACTAGGCAATAAGGACAGCAAAACCAGCCCTCTACATAGTCTACTTTTCACAAAATAGCGACTGCACATGTGCTCAGCGTGACAGGTGGTGAGCCCATTGCCGTTTTATGCTGTTGGAAGAATGTGCAGTCTTAAGTCCGTTAGTCGCCTTTTACGACACCCAAGGAAAGAGAGGGAGTGGTAGTATTCTTTCACCGCTACGCGACCCGGTATTAAAGTTTTAATAAACTTGTATTCTTAGTTCAAATTCATCATCATCATCATAGGCCTTTTAGATCTATAAAATTCGATCAGCGTCCAATAGTGAGGTTTAGTTCAAATTAGGTTCTCACAAAAAAAAATTAAATAAAAAGGTCTAAAAAGGTGCTATTTTTATATAAAAAAAGATTTATTATGGTGTTCACGCGAACGAAGTGACGGGCAGAAGGCTAGTTAATTTACCATGTTTATATTTTTTTTAATTACTAATTTTCGATACTGTAAGATATTGGTTATTAATTATTTAGTGATGAATAGGTAGGTAGGTACGTGATTTTTTAAAAGTATTTTGTTTTATTTATAATTGCTAATTTATTATAACTTAAACTGATCGATCAATAGATTCGGTTAACGAAAAGGGAAAAAAATAAGTTAATGTATGGCAAAATTGCTATTAGGGTGGTCGCAATCCTGTAGGATTCTGTGCAGAATCGTACCACCGTGCGGTTTTGTATTTCAGATGAAATATGCTTCCACATTCGCCCTTATCGTCACTTACCAGCAGCTGAGAGGAAGGCTAAACACTTTCCCGTTTTAGATAAGAAAAAAACATCAATGGTAAAAGTAGTATGTAGGTACTGAAGTTCACAACTTGTTTCGATATTAAAAACACATACGAAAACATTAACCGCCTTTGTTATTTTCGTTTTTAGGGTTCCGTAGCCAAATGGCAAAAAACGGAACCCTTATGGATACGTTATGTCTGTCTGTCCGTCCGTATGTCACAGCCAATTTTTCGGAAGCTATAAGAGCTATACTGTTGAAACTTGGTAAGTAGATGTATTCTGTGAACCGCATTAAGATTTTCACACAAAAATAGAAAAAAAAACCAAAAAATTTTGGGGGTTCCCCATACTTAGTAAATGTTTATACCCCCTGTAACTTCTTAAAGTTTTTTTTAAATACATTATATAATTAAAACATCGATCAAAGTTACCACGAACTACAAGAACTTTTATATGATGTTACTTGCTGCTACGAAACCCTTCATAGGCGACTCCGACTCGCACTTGGCCGGTTTTTAATCCACTACCGGTGAGAACTTGGCCTTTATCTCACCTGACAGTTGGTGACGATAAGGCCGAAGGTGGAAGCGCGCTTCACCCAGATCCTCAACCTCCGAGGAACTGGCTATATAATCTCTTAACTGTCAGAACACAACAATGCTTCTAAAATGTTGTTATGGCGCACGACTATATGTTTACAAATATGTCCCGGGAATCGAACCCGGGACTTCAAGCTCTAAAACCGGTGGCTTAGCCATTGGCTACTGAGGCGGTTAAATTGTGGTTTAGAAGTAAGACCATCGGCCTCTTCGGGAAATAAGTAAGTGCTAAGTTTGGTTTGGTGTAGGGCTGGTTTTAAATGCGCCTGGATAACTAACACCATATTAATAACTAAATATGTATCTAACGTCACTGTAATAAGTATTGTTGTGTTCCAACAGTTAGAGATAAGATAGCCAATTCCTTAGTGGTAAGGGGATCTGAGTGAAGTGCGATTTCCTATCGTCACCTAACATCAGGTGAGAATTGAGATATAGACAAAGACCCAACTCGTAGAATAAAAAAAAATACAATACTAAATACCTATAGCCTTTGCTACATTTAAACAGAAGCGATATAAGACGTAACTTTGAGAGCGCTCCCATTAAAATTGCATTGAACGATAAAAACCTTCCCGTAAAAGCTTTCACACGACCGCCGCGAACTAAATAAATACCGCGTTAGAATACATTACGCTTATAGAACGACAAAATAGCAAATGGTAGGGGCAAATGCCGTGAGTCCTGTACATAATTAATGAAAAACTCGCGGAGAGTGGAAAAGGCGAAACAAAAGAATGAGCAAGCGTAGTAGGTTAGGTTACGGCGACGTAGCAGCGTAGCGTAGCGCTTGTAGCCTGTAGCGAGTTAGCGTAACGCTCTCAGCTTTCTCCGTAGTAGGCCGCTGGCCGTAGTAGTGAATCCTGCGTAGACCTCTCAGCGTTTTCTATTGTGCGTATATTGCCTATTTTCCAAAATGGGTATGGGTATGGTTTAGTGGCACTACTAGATTAGATTATATAATGCTTTTATTGCAACAGTTTACATATTTGTACACATAAACTGTTGCAATAAAAGTACAATACATAATTACAATTTGACGGTCTCCTCGCTATCAAGCGATTTCTTTTAGACAACCACTCGGATGGAGAGATCATTAGGCTCGTATTCTAAAACCAAACTCAAAATTAAATCCATGCTTGAATACAGTTAGAAAGGGATGGCGATATATACGATGAATAGCACCATCCCTTTCTAACTGTACTCAAGCAGAGTGTGAGTTTGGTTTTAGAATAGGAACCTTATAAACTCGAAAATCGGAGGTGTAAACATTTCAACGGAATTTATATAAAAGTGAATAGATAGCAATAAATAAATAAAATTAATAATGTATACATACATATGTGTGTGAGTGTGTGTAATAAATATATTATTACTTAAACACTACTATTAAGCTATCGTCTATTTTAGTTACGAGAAGAGATTGAGTTATGGTTATGTGGTACTATCAACAGTAATAACTATGCTATCATGGCTCTATGAGTAATGTTTTTTTTCTTTACTTGCTCACTACTCCAACATCATCGGAGTCTACTACTTATTATCTAATACTCTTTCATACAAGTTCTCGATTTTTTACCTCTCGTATTTGCATACTGCAAAAGACGCATTAATTCATCCTCATTCATTCGTTATTATAGCTGTGGGTGGTCCGCTTTTATCTGAGCCCTACGCTTGCTATTTTGCTTATCTATGTGTAGTGTTGGTGTTGGTCGAATCTTGCTAAAAGAATTTTCTTTTCGACTCTCATTAAATTGAGCTGAGTGGTGGCGGCGGCTATTAAGACGTGATATCGAAGCATTTCACACTGAACGTGCGTTTTGTACATGAACACTTGGATATCACGTTATATGTTTGATATTTCGTGACCGCGCCCGCGAGTTAAAGTAAACAAGCACTATATATTAATGAATTATTAAAAATGCTACCGCTAAGCTTGTGTAAGAACCACAGCTCTACAGTATGGTAATGCTATTCAACGAGACCATCGCGTTGACCCCGCGATGACACGTAGTATTCCTCAATACGGCTGTTTTATTTATCAATTGGGTCGTTCTTCATAAGGCTTCAAACTTATGATCGTTTGCTATGTGGGTGAAAACCCTTTTAAGCTATGCGGGTGATGGATCATTAAAATAATTCTACCAACCACCTACCAACTTCCTAACTAACGGACTAAAGACTGTACATAGATCCAGCAGCATGGAGTGGCGATAGGCTCACCACTAATCACGCTGAACACATGTGCAGTCGCTATTTGGTGAAACGTGGACTATGGCGGAGGACTGCTTCTGCGGTCCTCATTGCCTAGTCTCCGACTAAACCTTTGTGGATAATAGTCATGAATATTATATGTATTTAGTGTGAAAACCCTTTATTTTTTTGACACTTCATGGTAAGTGTCGGAGATGAATGAGCACTTTAACTGGAACCCTCAACTACTAAGGGGCGTAGTGGCCTATCTGAGACTGCAAGTTTCATTATATAAACCGTTTAATGCTCTAAGCATAAACCAGACAGGCAAACAAATGGCCTTACCTTTCAAACACTATTTCAGCATTATTTTGTTAAACATTGTTTTATCTCTTCTGCTCAAATGACGTTTGTGTGACGTAGACAAAACGATGTTTAACTAAATTTATTTATTTATTTATTTAAAAGAACATACACAATCCTTACATGATTGTGTATGTTAAAAATTATTATTATTATTATTATTATTCAAATTATCCTTCATCATCATTATTTCTAGCCTTTCTTAACCTACCGCTAGGCAAAGGCCTTTCTCTGTTTATGCCGTTCGCCTCGGTCTTGTGCTATTCTGGTCTTGTATTGTTTTAGAAAACGTTACAATGTTATAGTTTCGGCCTTACTTATCAACAATATTTAGGCATTATTTACAGTGACACGTGGTTTACGCACACACTTTATTACATTTTAGGGTTAACTTAATATAAACCTAAACGCCCCCGATTCAATATAAAAATAATTGACGGTTGGTAAATAACTTCTAACTATGAGATGACCAACACCTCAATCTCCCTGTGAGCACGGACCCTCTAAAGGGTTCGAAAGGACTAAAATCAAAACCCTAAAATGTAATAAACGCGAGTTAGATCCGAAAAAAGTGTTTCATGTCAATGTAACATTGTAGTAAATAAAAATAATTGATGGTATGCACGTAACTTTTTATTAAGAGACGACCAACACCTCAGCCTCACCACCCATCCCTGTGATCGAAACGACAGGAATAAATTAAAAAATAACTATTGTAATGTAGAAAATTAAACGCGAGTTTCATTCATAAAAAGTGTTCAATTCAAGGCTGGAAGTGTTTAGAAATTCATGAGCACGCTCGCTATCGCTCAGCTCGTGAAAGAGCCACAGCTCTACAGTATGGTTAGGCTATGAGAACTATGACCCTTCTATGACACGCAGTATTTCTGAATGCTTCGTCCACGATAACTTAGAAACATCATACTCCAGAAATTTTGTACGAAATATCCTATCCTACCTACTAGTGTTATAAACGCGAAAGTATGTAAGTATGGATGGATGTTTGTTACTCTTTCACGTAAAAACTACTGAATGGATTTGGATGAAATTCGGCATACAGATAGTTTATAACCTGGATTAACACATATGATACTTTTTATCCCGTTATTTTCACGGGAACGGGTAACACGTGGGTGAAACGGCCGCTAGTCTATAAATAATTATAAAAAAAACATCCTAGTTATCGCTCTCTCAGCATGTACATATTGTGATTCAGGCATTAACTCGTCACACCAAAATTATGTTCTAACCGGTCATACGGCCAAAAGCAGTATTATTTGTTTCAACCCGCCACAAGTTGATTTATTTCTATTAGGACACATTGTAATTTTGTAGCTATTGGTCACATTGCAAATCTGTTCCTATTCGTCATCCCGTCAAACAGTTTTAACTGGTCACAAGAAGGATATTTAAACAAATTTCACTACCCGCCATTACATTTTATATTGACTTACTTCAATAATTATAAAGCACGCTTGTCAAACATCTGGGGATATTGCATCAAGGCAAATAAATAATTTCTGATTTCTGATTCGTTTGTAGTGCTAAAAATATTTGTACAAGGACTTTATTGCTTGAACATTATGGTCGTATATATTGTTTGCACTTTGTTGAGTTCGGTTCGGTAGGTGGTTGGGCTTGTTCTAAGTCTAGCTTGATTCCACTTACGCATCAATTGTTGACCATTGAGTCTAAAACTCTTAACCGATGAGCATGTATGTAGGTATAATGTTGTGAGATTAAATTAAGGAAAAGTGTTTCTGTCTCAGGAAAGCTCGAATGGGAATCGAACCCATGATTTTATCCTATCTATATAGCATTATGAATGCATGAGGAGAATGACCTTTTTACTATGGGAGTTAGGCTAGTTTTTTTGCTAGCTAGCGTAACACAGCGTTTTAATTGAAATAAATAGTAAGCAAAAGCAGCAATGCTCTGAATTATGAAGAAAAAATTACATTACAATATCATGCGGGAGTTTGAAGCTATCTTCATTTTTAGCTTACGACTTTTTAGGTAATTTGAGGTTATGACAACTGTTATCGTATGACTATCAGTTCAGTTCAGCATTTATTTATCACTTGACTCTTAACGTGGCGTTCTATAGAAAATCTTTTTTAACAGGAATCATTATAACTTAAGAGAACACTATTGATATGTGAATGATTAAGACGCAATAGATGTCGAATTGGCTGGTTTGGTCATTCTCCTTTCAATAATAAAAACAACGTCTAACTAAATAATGCTTAAATTAGTGTTCATAATAAGGCCCATAGTAAAACTCAATCGTAGACAGTTAAACAACACTACACTATACAGGAGCGACCGTGCGTCGGCAAAGTGAGGCTTTGGCTTTGTGAAGTTTTCCAATCATCTAGTTTAAGGGGGGATGAGAGGGGGTGGGACAGAACCATTTATAACGCTTCCGTGAAGTTTGATATCTCGTCAGCTGCGAACGGGTGCGTGCACTATTTACGAAAGATGCGGAGCTAGTTATGCGATCGTGAATGTTAAGCTACTTTCGTTGTGTCGGGTGGCGAGATGGGTGACCAAATTACGAAAGTGGCATGGGATGTTTAGGTTTTGTCTCAGTAAGAAGCTGAGACAAAAACTAAACATCCCATCCACCGTGAAACAAAGTCAAAATATATTTTATTCAACAAACTCAATTAATAAGTACTATGAGTCGTCCAAATTTTTCAACCTACCACCCATTCAGGATATCATTTTTAACTGTGGCAAAGAACGGGCGCAAGAAATCACAGCGCACAGAAGTAACGACATATACAAAAAAATATATATATGTCGTTACCAGGTCATAAAATACAAAATATGAATTTGAATGTAAATAGTTTAATTAGATATGGTGCTTTATTAATTATAGACAATTAGTAATAGCTGTTGGAGTAATTGGAGCATTTCAGACAAAAGCTGTTTTGTCTTCTGTGTAATGTGACACTTTATAATAAGCTTTTTTATAAAGCTTTTCTTTGATTTTGAAATTTAAATTTATCAAGATCTAATCTCTGAATATCATTTGGTACTTTGTTGTATAATCGTACACGCAGACCCTTAAAAGAATTATTTATTTTATGGAGCATAGTATAAGGTGCTGCTAATTTGTTCTTACTTCTAGTGTTCAATTTGTGAATATCACTGTTTTTTGAAAACTTTTCTATATTTTTATGAACATACATCAGATTTTCATAAATGTATTGTGATGCAATTGTCATTATACATATATCCTTAAATCTCTCTCTGAGAGAGTTGTTAAGCAACTTTCGATAATGTCGATTACCCATATATGGGTATCCAACTCCGCGGTAGTTGGTCGTAGTCGTAACAGCTTCATCTCCCAATCGGAGGTCTATACAATTACACCAATTAAAATGTTTTTAAAGTTTGTTCATAGTAGATCAAAGATTTTATCGAAGTTATCAAAATAAAGGAGGCTGCCATTTCTAAACTATTGAGTTTAGAATTTTTTTATGTGTAATGTTTTATTATGTATATTTAGCCACTAAGCCACTGAGGTGTGATCAAATTAAAATAAAAAATGTGTATTAATAAAAGTTTTAAAAAAGATTATGAAAGTTTATTCTGGCTTGCCCCAACAACCTTTGATGTTGCATCCTATTACAAACTTAGATCGCATAAATTTAACTTCGTCACGTTAGTAAGAAAATGCACAACGTAATAAAATACTTGTTTAAGTTAAGAGGGCAGGGTGACGACAAATTTTTTTAAAATAAATCTTCGTGTTTTTATGTTACCAAAATATTTGAACGTATGGTACGTTGGTGCTGTTGTGTTTCGTCCGGCCAGTGAGAGTTCCGGAGGCCCCTTCCCCTCCCAACCCTCCTCACAATTCCTATTCCTTCCCCTAACCCTATTCTTTTCTTAAAGGTCGGTAACGCATCTGCGACTCTTCTGGTTTTGCGGGTGTCCATGGGCGGCGGTGATTGCTTTCCATCAGGTGACCCGCCTGCTCGTTTGCCTCCTTCTCATATAAAAAAAAAAAAAAAAATTTTGTTGCCGTCAAACTTCGATCATTTAAACACAGATGAATGACCAAATCGAACAAATTACTATTCGGAGAATTGAAGGGACAGATTTGAATCTTTTCTTTTTTCTTGATTCCTCTAAAAACCTAAGTCGAAAAGCATGGACAAATTTCGACAGGTTTAATTGGCCAACGCCGGCTGCGTTTCCTGCCCTGATTGCAGGGGATGCGTTTCGTCCGACAGATAGAGATAAGATAGCCAGTTCCTCAGTAGTTGAGGAATCCGGGTGAAGTGGGTTTCCACCATCGAGCTTATCATCACTAACATCAGGTGAGATGATGGGTAATGTTTAACCGTAGTAGAAATAATTACGAATATTACGAATGTCCAGAGCCTATAATAATATCACTGAGGACTTGTATATTTTCTCGCTTTCTCTTTCAACCTTAAAATATGTAATAGTAAGTTGTAAAATATTGCATGTATTTTTGATTTTTTGCTATTCATTAATTTAATTTTTGTAAAAACTTTGTTTTTGTCACTAATAATTATCTTGGATTTATTTAATGTTTAATGTTAGCTTCTATTTTTTGTGTTTTCTGTAAATTTAACTGCATGTTATTTTTATTGCGTTGATGTTCAAATATGATTTGTATTCTGTTGCCGTGCCTTAAATAAATAAATAAATAAACATTTGTCTTATTTAGAATAAACGAAAAGTCACGAATCGTCAGACTATTTCTTGTGACCAATTGAGCGTTATTCAACCCTCTGTGTAATCTTTGATCGCATCAAACAACAAAGGCGAACCATCGAATTATTTTAAAATGTCTCTTTGACGGACTCGCAAAAGAAATTTGTCAAAACGTCTGATGTTAATCGCTGGAGAGGCCTGACGCTTATAATATTAAACATTAGTGTATTAGCGATAGCAACTAGAGATGACTTGCGGCTCACATGAAAAACTACAAACCCCTCTCTTCCCTTGGGTGTCGTAAAAGGCGACTAACGGACTAAAGACTGCAAATTCATCAAACAGGATACACCTTCGAGGCATGAAGTATGTTTATCCGTTGTCTAGTAACCATTTAACGAATTTCATAACGAAGCTTCTCTTGAGCAAGATAATTGGTGTAAGTGTAGGAAAGTTATTATTATTATTATCACCTTCCACACTGAGCACATGTGCAGTTGTAAGTTGGTGAAACGTGGACTATGGCAGTGGACTGCTTCTGCGGTCCTCTGACTGCGGCCGCACTGACCACTACCACTTGGATCACTCAAAATTACTGAGATATCTTTATTATTGACATTTTTGCATTCACAATGCTATACAGGGCGTCCCACGGATATACGGCATATCCGTGGGACGCCCTGTATATATACAGGATAGATATATAATAAAATGTTGTAATAAAAGAATAAAACATTTTATCCTATATCTATATAGCATTGTGAATGCAAAAATTACGATAATAAAGATATTTATAAGCAATTACGTCTTTATCGAATGTTTAATACTTGCAATAGTATTTCTTTCGACTGTTCGACTGTGAGGGTAGACTTCACAGTGACGTAATACCGCTGACCTGCAGCATAAATCCAACTACTAGGAAAATTCAACGAGTCTTCTGGGGTCTCGATAGCTTATCGGTTAGAGTAGTCGACCGGCAGTCCAAAGGTCATGGGTTCGAATCCAATTCGAGCTTTCCTGAGACTGGTTGTTTTTTTCTAGTAAACATTTTAATGACTGAGGTGTTTGCAGTTTGAACCGTCAGCGTGACAGGTGGTGAGCCCATCGCCGCTCTATGCTATCTGAATTATATGCAGTCTTTATTCCGTTAAACGCTTTCTAAGAGGGGTTGGTTCATTTAGAAAGCTGCTATATACAAACAGTTCTGATAATGAAACAGCAGTAGGTTTGTTAGTCGCCTTTTACGACACCCAAGGTAAGAGAAGGGTCGGCAATAGTCTATTTATGCGCCGCCACCGCAGTGCACTTTTGTTGTTTGATGGGCCGCAACTAAGTGCGCAAAGACTTGCTTTCGCGTTGTCGTCTCTAGTTATAATACCTCAATGATATTAAACCGCGCGCAGTGAACCGCCATAGCCAGCCCCTGCGAGACAAATGGCACAATCAAGATAATTTTGGGGCGACATTACTTGAGATGATCCAGCCAAAATTCTGGACGGACGTGTGTCACACCGAAGGGTTTTCCTGGTTTTGTTTCTTAACTTCGTCGGCGATTAGTTTCAACGAGAAATTATTTTTATGTGAAAAGGAGGCAAACGAATAAGCGGGTCATCGGATGGATAGTAATCGCAGCTGCCCATAAAAAAAGTCAAAAAGTCAAATTATTTATTCAATGTAAACCTTTACACGCACTTATTGACGTCAATACTAATAATAATAAAAACACAGTTAACTAACTCATAGTTGAGACTTAACAACTAATCTAACGAGCTATAGTCTGTGCCATGGACACCCACAAAACCAGAGGAGTTGCAGATGCGTTGCGAGCTTTGGGGGGTTAGGCGGTGAAAACGGAAAAATTTACTGTTTTCTATTAGCTGTTATTCAAAATATTTTGCACTGAAATTTTCAATATGTGTTACATAACGTATGTTTGAGGGGATGACTGTTTCCAAAACACGATTGCAAACATTTTACTTGATTGAAAAAAATCCAGGAGTTACTATTAAAATTTCATATAAATGCACATCAAGACCGTGTTATACATTAATAATTCTTATAAAATCATAAACACTTAGGGTTATCTTTTCGATTTCTTGACTGTTTTAGATTTCCAAAAAATTAAACAATTTTATTAACTTTTTGATAAAATGTGAATGGCGCTTTAGAAATTAGAATTACCGCGCAACACCCGCGAGGGCCCGGAAATTTTGCTGACCGCCTAAACCCCCTTAAGCAAGGCAACGCATCTGTGAACCTAGTTTTTAACACATTAATGAAATAAATCCTCATGACTTTAACTTTATAATCTAAGTATATTATTAAAAATCAATTGCCCCGGATGCTTGTACGCGCATCCCTTCAGAACGGCTGCACCTATTTGGATAATTATTGTTGTGTTTGTAATTGTCAGGACAAGATTTCTTTGAAAGAAATTTTGTAGAAATTCGGCACGGGATGTTCACGGGGTGGACGAAGTCACTGGCGGACCGCTAGTTTATAAATGAACTATGGCATGTAACATTAAATACTAAGTACTCGTAGTATAGGTTCATGTGTAACACAAATTCGGACAGGAAAGCGTCTGTCGGGTCAGCCAGTAACTATATAACTTTCTACGCCAATTATATAGCCCAAATTAAGTTTCTTTTGAAACTTGCATAAATGGTTAACTAGATAACGTATAAAGATACATAAAGAAAGAAAACATCTCGATGTTTTCTCCAAATCAATTTAGAAACACAGTTACATCTAACTTCACCCGACCGGATATCGAACCTCGAATGGCGAGATGGCCGCCAATGGTTGGTCATGAAATCAACGTTACGCGTCGGTGTAAGCAGGTGACTCAATGCCCTTTGCTTACACAGTGAACGCAGAGTGATGTTAGTCGAAATTCGCAATTTAAAAACATTGCCCTTTTAAAGGGTTGACTGCGAGCAGAATATTTCTATTATCTGAGAATTGGAACTTGTGTTCGCGCCTTGCCCACTAATAGATTCACGTATTCGTCTTTCGTGAATGCAACAAAGCTTTAAGAGCACAACATAATAATAATAGAACGCAATCAACAAACAGAATAAAAAAAAATTGTTTTCAAATATTTTTTTTAAAGTTGTAAGTATTCTAAGACTGATTCTTCGTCAATCTAAAAAAAAATATACACAGACAATTGTATTAACTTAGAATTCAATTTAACCCCTTCCCTGTCCCACGAATCACATATGACACATAACAATTGAAAACCAATTGTTATAATTCTTGGGTAGCGAACCTGTTTTTAAAATAACATTTAAAAATTCGAGAAGAGTTATTGTGTTTTTTGTATTATAATAATTTAACTGTGTCGCGTAGCGGTGAAAGAATACCTACTTCTACCCCGGGTCCCTTTTTGATGAAAGTCATGGGCTGATCTGCACACGTGGAAAGGTTCAAGCACATAACAGCTTCGTTGATAGGAATACGAAGTCTACCGTATTTAAAAGCGATGATGCTACGAGTAGTGAACCAAGTTTATAAAGTGTAGTCCGATCAATATTGTAGATATTATTGATTAAATAAATACCTACTATGTCTTGAATATCTACTGCAGCGTTTGCCATTCATACATGAAGTAGGTCGATTCATAATTTATTAATTATCAGTTGAAAGGGCAAATATTGAACCGGAAACAACAGTTTCTAATAGTATTTTGATTGTTTTTTTTTACTATTACGGATAAGCGTTAATCTCACCTAATTGTAAGTGACAATAAGGCCGAAAATGGAAGCGCGCTTCACCCGGACTCCTTAAAAACTGAGGAACTGACTATCTTATCTCTGAACTGTCGGAACACAATAACAATGCTATTAACATTGTTTTATGGCGCCAAACTCTAGATAAGATGGTGTTAATGGTAGGTATAAACATTCAGATCTTGCTAGAGTACCTACCTATGCTTTGCACTCTGGCCCAATATCCCCACGTGCTATTGTCCACGTGTGAGGCCTGTGCGCAGCAGTGGGACGTTTATTTGGACTATTATCAGACGCCTCTTTAGTCAGTTAGTCGCCTTTAACGACACCCTAGGGAAGAGAGGGTTGGTAGTATCCTTTTATTAGTGAGTCCACACGGCTAAACCAAAGAGCTAGTTAAGCAAATTTTGCTTAGCTTGCAGAAATGATACATACATAAGGTGGGTGGCCATGGAAGGCCATGCTCCTTTGAAGGCCAACTATCAAAAACTCTTTAGTTATTGTCATATGAGGACTCATTCCTTCTACTCACACTAAGATCCATCAAACTCAAGGACACAGACGAGGCGGCGAGTCGTTCGCGTCGCTATTTTGTTAATGCGGTCCCTCGCTCTGTAGACTTCGGTCGTCGACGTTAAAATTGTTATTTGCGCGCACAGCAAAACGTATATTTTTAAGTAAATAACTACTATCTTATTTTTACAGTCAATTGTTACATAAGTATTTGTTATGGTACCTACTAAAGAAAAACATAAATTTACTTCGATTTCAGATATAATATCGGTAGTGTTCCTAGAAAAGCCGGCAGTTCCTTTTAAGGCCAGTTAAAAATTTGACAGTTAGCCTTGCTATGGTACATGGGCCTTACTAGGAATATCTACGAATAATGAAAATACACTTAGTTTTTAATTATAAATACAAACCGGGAAAGTAAAAGCAATGTATTGTTTATAATATTATTATTTAAGAGGGTTATTCAACTTTTTCTTTTATCAGGAACAATTTGGCGGAAAAAACAAAACGAACCATTATGAAGGAGGTTAAGTTTATTTTTATAATTTTTATTCTGAAACGCTATGGCAAGTTATTTGATATTGATTTAATACATAATAGTATTATTTTTTAATCTTTCCCATGAATATATTCTTAGTTATACGATGGTGTTCAAGGAATGTTCGTTCAGTTTTTTACAGATGATTATAATGTATTAAGCATTTAATGTGATGTAGCAACGTGTAAATAGTTGACTACATGCGGGATCGTAACTGGAGTATGTAATGCTGTTTATTACAGCTATGAGTAATTTTTAAGTTCTATATCCCTTGCTAACTGTCGATTCAACTAAGTTGTCAGTACCCACTAACCTTGTGCGACCAGCTCACAACGCGCACCGCACCGTCAGTCTTAGCAGTCAGCTTAGCAGCAATAAATTTGCACAGGAACGTCTTCAAACACAATGTCCAATGACCCTGCAGGGTGGAACTTGACCAGGAACACACACACACGAAACTGTTCACCATAAATAACGCGAAGAGTTTTAAACAGGCCGCTCGTATTTTAAGCGTCCTTACGTGTCGGCGGGAAAAAAAGTTATCGTTCAACGACCACTGTTTTTAAGCTAACTTTTCTTCGCACGTAGGCGGCAAAGGAAGCAAGCACCAAACAGCCTTAATCGAATCGACATCATTTGATGAATTGAATTTGAGGTATATTACAATAATACGCCCAACCATGCTCCCCGCCTTGGGAGTTCGCAGAACTTCCAAAAGAACTAAGATAAATAAAGTTGACGTTAGCAGATTAACATAGTTGTAAATTATATTTTAAACTAAAATAACTTTTGACAATAAACGATAAGTATTAAGTAAGTATGTACTTATTGCGTTGGAATAGGATATAATTTTAATACAGGACGTTTGTAAATTCCACACTTAGTTTTTACCGTCGCAACGCGAACTACTTTATCAGGACCTGGGTGAATTTCCGTAATTACACCTAAAGGCCAGCTTAACGGAGGACAATCATCCTGTCCTACAAGTACAACAGTTCCAATATTAATAGAACGGTCCGTGGCAGTCCACTTCTGTCTGACTTGCAGCGTGTGCAGATATTCCAAACGCCACTTTTTCCAGAAAGACTGAACCATATTGTCCAGTAATTGCTTGCGTTGAACCAGACTGATACGCGCATCAGTTAAATTCACAGCAGGTAAGTATTGCAATGGAGTAGACATTAAAAAATGAGCGGGAGTAATTACTTCCGGGGACGGATCAGAAGATACTACTGTGAGAGGGCGAGAGTTCATAATGCACTCTATTTGAACCAACACGGTCTGCAACTCCTCATAAGTGAGAAGCTGAGTCCCTATCACGCGGTAGAGGTGAGTCTTTAAACTTTTTATATTTGCCTCCCAGATACCTCCGAAGTGTGGAGTACGTGGGGGAATCATTTTCCACTCAATACGCCTAGCAATGAGCTCCCGCTTTAAAGTCTGCTCGAATTCAGACTCAATTAAAAACTTAAACATGTCATCCAATTGAGCCTTTGCACCAACAAAATTGGTGCCATTATCAGAATATAAGCATGACACAGGGCCACGCCGAGAAATGAAACGCGTAAATGCAGCTAAAAAGGCATTTGAAGTCAGCTCTGTGACCAACTCTATGTGGACGGCCTTTGTTACAAGGCAAACAAATAGGCAGATATAGGCCTTTTGAGAATGTTGTCCTCTTTTACGAGTTAGTGTAATGCGAAGTGGGCCTGCGTAGTCCACTCCAGCGTGGACAAAGGCTTTAGCTTCCATCACACGATACGATGGCAAATCTGCCATCCTTGGAGTAGGATGTGAGGGATTAACGCGAAAGCAGTAATTGCATTTTCGCACTTTAGCCCTTATCACTGTCCTGGCATCTAATATCCAGTAACGCTGACGCAATATAGACATAAGGAGTCCTGCGCCTGTATGACATTTCCTAACGTGGAAATGATCAATAATAAGATCCACTACAGGGTCGTGTTTAGGAAGTAAAACTGGGTATTTGGCCTCAAACGGCAAGTCCGAATAAGAAAGTCGACCTCCAATACGTAGCAGCCCTTCCTCGTCTAGAAATACAGATAAGCTTTGAACCTTTTTTGAGAGTAATTTACCCCTTTTGAGAGCATTTATATCGTCTGCAAAGTGAACTCTTTGGACAGACTTAATAATAACTTTCTCTGCCGTCATAAGATTATTGACTACGCCAGAGGAAAGAAAAATCTTTTTAATAAAATGAAGGATAAAAACAACAATCCTAAGAAGTTTATCCCATGAGGATATACGCTGAGCTAATTCACTTAAGATTGGGGGTTCACATTAAATCCTGGTAGTGAACACATTAGCATTGTGCTCCGGCAGTTGGCTTGCATTGGTCGGGGAAAAAGGTTTTATAGGCCATTCCGAAGGTGGGGTGCAAATCCATGATGGACCGTTCCACCATAAATTATGTGACACGAGCTGCGAAGGCAACAATCCACGTGAAAGGCAGTCACTCGGATTTTCACTTCCAGCGACGTGATAAAAGTTTTTAGAAGTTAAATTTTCTTGACACTGAGCAACGCGATTACTCACAAACACAGACCAACGATGTGGTGATGAATGAATCCACGATAAAGCAATAGTTGAGTCTGAGAAGGCGTACGTCCTTGCAATAAGGAGACGCTCACGGTAACTCTCCTGCACAGTACGTATAAGTTTGGACATTAACACTGCGGCACAGAGTTCTAAACGAGCAAGTGTGGTCACTTTGGTAGGGGATACCTTTGATTTCGCACACAACAATCTTACTCTGATGTTGCCAACAGCGTCAGTAGTGTGTAAATATATTACACTACCATAGCCATTCATGCTAGCGTCACAAAAGGCTACTATCAACACAGTGCAGTCGCGTAAGACACCTACATGACGAGGAATTTTCAAAGTTGATATTAAGGGGAACTCCTGTGTAAACGCCGAAAACCGTTGAATAATACTCTCAGGTGGTGTATCATCCCAACCAATGTTGCACAGCCACAGCTCTTTAATAAGCAGTTTCGCATATAAAATAACAGGCGCTACCAAACCGAGGACATCAAATAAGCGAGCGACCACAGACAGTATGCTCCGCTTAGTGCACTTCTCTTCCACTGTATGAGTTGTGAAGAAAAACCTGTCTTCAGCAGGCTCCCATGAAAGACCTAACACCTTGGAGGCATTGTCAGATCCAACGCAGAAGTCTACAGCGCTGCGATGAGAGACCGGAAGGTTATCAAGTAAAACTTGAGAATTACTTGTCCACTTTACCAATTCGAAGGCACCGGACTTAAACAGCGAGATTAGTTCTTGTGAAAGACGAATAGCGCAAGTCTCATCTTCAATAGAGTGGACCAAATCGTCTGTATATAACTTGGACTCAGCCACATTGGCAGCGTCTGGAAAATGGGGTCTCATATCATTGGCTAATTGGCGCACGGTCCGCATTGCCAAGTATGGACTCGACTTAAGTCCAAAGGGGACTCGATTGAACTGAAAAGTTCGTATAGAATCGTTATTATTAAATCGATATAAGATTTTTAAATATTTACGGTGCATACTAGGAACCTCAATTTGTAAATACATTTGCCTTAGATCCGCAGTCATAGCGACTGGAAAAAGACGAAAATGAAGTAAAAGTAAAAATAAGTCCGCTTGCAAATTAGGCCCAGTATGTAAAACGTCATTTAATGACAAGCCCGTATGGGTTAAAGCACTAGCATCGAGCACGATCCGAGGCATAGGCTTATCTGCGCGAGTGACGGCGTGATGCGGGATATAATATCCGTCATCTGTAATATCAGACTCTGAGAGTTCCGACAGATAGCCTTTACAGTAATCACCTTATTATAATTTTCGTGTAACTCAGGTGACCGATTAAATTTACGCTCCAAGGCCATAAAACGCCTTTGGGCCACCGTGCGAGAGTTTCCCAAATCATTAGGATTTTTAGAAAAAGGCAAAGCGACAGAATACCTCCCATCCTCAGCGCGAGTGACAGATGAGGCAAACAAGTTTTCACATTCCGTCTCCTCTGGGCTTAAATGGGCTTAAATATCGCATATTAGGTATTTCTTCTAAAAGCCAAAATTTTGCACTAAATCATTCAGTGCAAGTGCGGAAATAGAGGTATAACATTTATTACCAAAATTATTTTTGTCATTATGAGGGTAATCACCCATGAGTACGAAGCCAAACGCGGTCAATAAAGCGGGAGGTGCATAAGTACCTGATACGACTTTGTTACCTAAATAAATATATGGGAACAATTGCGCACCTAACACGAGATCCACGTTCCCGGGAACATTCCACGTCAAATCAGCGAGGGGCAATCCCTCTAAGTAACCCACATCACCCTTGGTTATATACTGTGTAGGCAACTGATCTGTAATACAGTCAACGACGAGTGCATGTATACTGTATTTATTATTCGGGTATACGCGGGATTCAATATCCAAATTTACGTATCCTAAAATCGGTCGCGACGCAGAACCAATCCCTTTAACAAAAGAATTACTTAAAGGAATTATAACTAAATTAAGCGTCTTACAACACTCGACCGTAATTAAATTATTTTGAGAGCCATTATCAATAAGGCATCGAATTAATTTTTTCTCACCATTCTGAGTCTTAGCATAAATTTGAGCAGTTGACAACAAAATAGAAGTAGTTGGCTGCACTTCGGCACCAAATGATAACGATGGATTATCGCGCGATGTATTATTATTATTATACGACGCATCAATGCACGACTCAAGAGTGACAGCTGCAGGTCTACTACGCGCCATGTTGGAGTGAACCAATGGCTCCGTCTTCGCGACATGAGAGGTCATGTTTGAGCCGGGCTGGGCCCTGATTCTGTATCGCAATCTATAGATTCCACACCTAAACCTTACCGCGCACAAACGTCAAACGCATACGTTTTTGGGAAGATATCGTAACTTTTTAAGGAATTGACGTGGTTTTGAAACAAGGAATCGTTACAGAATAAGGGCCCTGGCCGGGCGAAGAGCGAAGCGGCGACGAATGCCCAACAGAGGTCAACGACCCGTCCTCGAAAGGCACTTGCGACACTTGTACATAATTATTAGAACTCACTTCTTTATTCTTAAAATGTAACAAAGTGTGATGTTTTTTATTACACACATTACAAAAAAATCTAGACTTGCAAGACGCAAGTGTATGCAAACTACTTAAACAATTAACACACCCATGTTTAGACTTAATAAATTCAAATCGGGCCTGTGGAGAACTTAAATTCTTAAATTGAGTGCAAACCACAATTGAATGATCAGTTTGTTTACAAAAGATGCACGACTTCGCGCGTGAAGCGATAGGAATATTGTTATTATTACTCGCGACAAACGACTGGTAGGTATGACGGGACGACTGAGTGGCGGGAGGCTTAGTGACGCTTACGCCGCTGTTCGATGCCCGCGTCGTGTTATTATTATTTGAGCGTTGTAATATTTTTACTTGATCTCTTATGAAAGAAGCTAACTCGTTATAAGACGGTATTTCTTTGTCACGGACAGTTAATTCGAACGTTTGTGCTGTATGGAAATCTATTTTTCTAAATGCACAATGAAACAATATAAAATCTGTTAAATCCTTAATATCTAACTGCCGCAATGCTGCCACGGAGGAAGCATATTTTTCTATGAACGAATCTAAACTGTTAGATGTATTTGTGCAACTTTTTGAATCAAGTATATTATTTAAATAATAAGTGCCTAATGCACGTTTATCTTGGAACTTCTTCACTAAACTGTTCCAGATTATGTTATAAGTCTCACCAGTAGGCACAATACCTGCGGTGACCTTTAAAGCGCTGTGAGTAAGTTTACCAACTAAATACTGCACGCGCTGCGAGTCAGTCAGCTGACTATTGTTGTGAACATTAGCCTTAAAAGACTCGTAGAACATGGGCCAATTATCATTTTTGCCGTCAAAGCTAGGCAATTCTATTGGAGGCAACTTAATGTTGCATGTAACATTAGTACTAGATGAATTAATATGTGACAATCTATCTGACTGTGATGTCTGAATTATATTGTCATGGACGTGTTTCACTTTAAGATATAAGTCTTCAAACGCATTTAATGACTTATAATCAGGCTTAAAACTGGAGTCATACGATAACTGGAGGTCATTAATGTCATCAATTAAAGTTTCATATTGACTAAGCATTAAATCTATACGGTCAGACTTGACCATGTTTCATTACTTCTAGATGCGAAATTGGAAATATTTACTGAAAGATTATATAACTCATTCATACGAGAAAAAAGTCGTTCTTTTTTAGCATTCAAAAGAGCGAATTGCTTGTCAAATTAATCTTTGGACGGATTTGCTTTAGTTGTTGACATTTTGTACTTACGAATTTGCAATAAATCGTTAAAAAATGTAAAAAAACTATTTACCAATAAAATAATTTTAAATGGCGTAAAATAATGTGGAATTTACAAATGGCGGAATTTATCAGTGTAACGAGGGTAGATAGATACTTCGACAATTTTACCAATAAATTACGTAAATCTGCGAACACCCAAGTATTTACTTGATAGAATTACTTATAATAAGTAATCAAATGATATTGTAATATGCTAGAACAATATCCGAGCTCAAGAAGGACCATAATTATGATGTAGCAACGTGTAAATAGTTGACTACATGCGGGATCGTAACTGGAGTATGTAATGCTGTTTATTACAGCTATGAGTAATTTTTAAGTTCTATATCCCTTGCTAACTGTCGATTCAACTAAGTTGTCAGTACCCACTAACCTTGTGCGACCAGCTCACAACGCGCACCGCACCGTCGGTCTTAGCAGTCAGCTTAGCAGCAATAAATTTGCACAGGAACGTCTTCAAACACAATGTCCAATGACCCTGCAGGGTGGAACTTGACCAGGAACACACACACACGAAACTGTTCACCATAAATAACGCGAAGAGTTTTAAACAAGCCGCTCGTATTTTAAGCGTCCTTACGTGTCGGCGGGAAAAAAAGTTATCGTTCAACGACCACTGTTTTTAAGCTAACTTTTCTTCGCACGTAGGCGGCAAAGGAAGCAAGCACCAAGCAGCCTTAATCGAATCGACATCATTTGATGAATTGAATTTGAGGTATATTACAATAATACGCCCAACCATAATGTTTCATTTAAATGAAAGATCTTTTCATGTAGTTTTAGTAAAAGCAGATATTTTGATTGTTACAACTCTAGTTTTAAGTTAAACAACTGATTTATAATGTTGGCCTGGTATGGAGCCCTGTTCCTTTAAAACCTAAGTTTATTAAATATTTACACACATCTACAATAAAAAAGTAATATATTATTTACACAATAAAACAAAGTGTTACTTAATAAATTGTTTCTTTCATTTATCCAGTTAATAAACGTATTAAAACCGTTTATTCGTTACAGTGGCGTTAATCATGACTAATATTATCCCCGAAGGGTTGGTCAGAGACTAGGCAATGAGGACCGCAAAAGCAGTCCTCTACTAATAGTCCACTTCCACCAAATAGTGACTGCAAATGTGCTCAGCGTGACACTGGTGAGCCCATGATCAGAAATAATGTAGAAAAAAAAGTCGCTAAATTCTCGAATGAGTCACTAAATCAGTTGACATTAACAGCAACGACGCTACGAGATTCACAATGTCCCATCAAATAAGATTGGATTCTCGGTATACCGGCGCCGCCAGCAAAACAAGATGGTCATTGCGTGATGTGTTTGTTTTTGGCAACTCTTTCGTTAACTACTTGTTTTCACGGGAAAGCGTTAGGCCGTTATAATCCTTACATTGTCTTGACGGTAAAGCCGAAAGTCTTATCTTCTACCAACTTTCATTTGTATATCCACTAGGTTTTGTCCGTGGCTGCGCTTGCATAAATTATTAATTTTCAGAAAAAAGTAGCTTATTTTTGTGAGACGTCTCTACGGCCCCATCTATTTGTGTGCTCATCGACATCGCTTGTAATCGGAAAGCGTGAAAGCGTAACAAATCGTAACAAACGTGAAAGAAAGAACGCAAAAGCAAGCGAAACAAACCTAACTAAATTATGCCAATACCTACCCATCAACTGTCCCCTACCCCTCAGGTCGGCAACGCAAAAGTAACACCTCTGATGTTGCTGATGTCCATGGGCGGCGGTGGCCTGCTTGTTTGCAGACTAATATTATATAAGGTGACTGCTAGAAACTGCAAGAAACTTCAAGGGCTGGTTAGGTCAAGTGTTTTAAACATGACAAAAAAGATTGTAGACTAACGTAGGTACTTATGGCCCAGCTGACGCGAACGGGTCAACAGACGGGTGACCCACCCGTCTGTTGACCCGTTCGCGTCAGCGGCCGGCCGCTGCCCGCGCGTTGTAAATAATCGTTACCATATAGTTAATTCTTTCATTTTATTTTTCTTATGTTATTGCTTTAAAATAAATTAGTTAGTTACTCAAAGACTATCAAATTGATATTCATAAAATGAATAATTAATGATATATAAATAAGCACAAATTATTTTTTGTCATGTTTAAAACACTTGACCTGACCAGTCCTTGAAGTTTCTTGCGGTTTCTAGCAGTCGCCTTATACACCGAAATTTTTCATTGGTTTTGGAGCCGAAAACGTTATAATACAAAAAGTGTTGTACCTATTTATGAAATAATAATTGCTTTACGAGCTAAGTAACTTTACGTAGTAACGTTCTCCGTATCTACTCACTCACTACACCGTGACCCCTATGAACTTTCCCGGCCGGTCGCCTGCGCCGGCGGCGGGACGGGGGTAGGCGGAGCGTTCGAAGCGCCTCGGTCATTGACTTTCATAAGATCGTCCGGTACTAAGGGTTCGTACACATTTTATAAATATTTTTATTATGATTTTTTTATGCTCATATTTTTAGTTTTACAAGCTAAATAGCTTCTATTGATGATAAACGTGAACAGGGTTTCGGCTCCAAAACCAATGAAAAATCTCGGTGTATAAAAATATCTGTACAGATGACTTGATTTTAATGATGGAGGCATTTGCCCTGCTGTGGGACAGTAAGGCTGGAGTTACTTGTATATTATTATAAACTGCTCGCCCGCGACTTCGTCCGCGTGAGCACCCCGAATCCCAAGACGCATTTACAAAAAAATATTTCTTACAAACCATGTCCTGACAATTACAAACACAATAAAAAAACAATTTGCTAAATAGAAATGAAATGTATTTATTAGAACACACACAACTTACAATAACTATGCATTAAACAAAAAGTGCAGTCATTCGGAAGCGAAGAATGAAAATACATTCCTAGCACTTGATATTTATTTATACAAGATTTAAAACGGCAACATGGTTGAAACCGGCTTACAAAGCCGGTAAAGGTAATTACGCTCTCATTGTTCGTCGATGATGAGAAGTGGAATCGAATATTTTCATTCATTTATCTTTTCGACAATAAAGGCCTCACAGACAAACATTTGGCTTTTGTTATCTCGATGCGCCCTTAGCTAGACGATTGTGAATCGAAATCTGTATTAGGTAGTGCCTTTTTTCTACAATCTCGAACATTTAAATGTCTTGATCATCACCATCATAATCAGCTCGTGTCAGTTCATTGCTGGACATAGACAAAACGATATTTTGCCTTCAATGTTCCCAACCACAGTAAGTTTTTACAGACTTTCATCACCTATGCGTAGAATTTCCTTTACCCAAAGCTAACAAGCGCTCAGAGTTTGTTAGCTCAGGTAGCTTTAAAATAATCCTCATTGTAAAACTGACTGAAAAAACGAACAGCCAAAGCAGTGCCAACACGAAAATCCCTTCGCCTTTCCCGCTCACAGATAAAAAGATAAAACGTCAGTCATTTGATGAACGAGTTTGTGTTGCCAGCTTAAAAAATCAAAACTCATTTTAGCACAAAACGGACGGAAGACAATGGGTTCGCACTCCGTACGGCGTTACACGGTATGATATCGCAACTGTGTCATGTCATGTGCGGTGGGCGGAACTGACAGGTGTCATGCTCGGACACTCGACAATGAGTGTTCCGAGGGTTCGGGAATGAATGAGGCCATTTCAGTTAACATTATGAACGGAGTTCCATTGTTTCTAATGCCTTTGTACCTACATCTCGGTACAGAAATCAAAGTTCAGTATATTTTAAAGTGTGAGTCAGTATGAACTGAGATACATCGTTTCGAGGAAAATACAGAGATCTAGAAACTTTGCAGATATTTTTAAAGTAATTTTCGATTGGAAGACTACTATAACAAGTCCAACTTATTAAGCAGTTGATAAATTGGACAAGGTAAGTACCTATACTTACTAACTAACTTGAAAATATAAGAAGTTTATGAATTATGAATATGTATATGTATAGGATGTTATATTTATAATTCTTATCTATCTTCGATAATAGTAATAAATCAAATAAGAAACCATCTTTTTGGACAGTATTTATTCGAATTACAAATTAAAATGATACCAGTGCAATTTACTGATAGGTAACTAAATGGAAATAACGTGCTAAATAAATTTAAGGTACTAATAACTAAAATAATAAATATGGAAATTGATGTAAGTGTAAGTTAATAATGCAGCATGTAAGCAAGCTTTATAGCGCTTCGCCGGCTGCCGGCGCCGCCGCAGCACGCTCACGCTTTGTTTTAATCACTGCTCTAACCTAACCTAACCGACTAAGTTAGGGTTATGAAAAGTAGCTAATACCCCTCAAGCGACAAGCAGCCATATTTGGCCGCACCTAAAAACTCGCTATTCCGTCAGACCCCAAGCGGCCATAATGGCCGCGCTGGCCGCGCTCTCCACTTGACTTTGTACCGTGTTTTGATACACTTTAGTATGAACAAGGTCGATTGTTTCGGTTCTGTGGTACATTTTCTGCATCGTGAACGCAAAATTTAACATGAACTACGTTAAATTTTTTAAATTGTTTTTTCCATTTTCTCAAATTTAAATTCCCGCCAAATTGCACCTGCTGTCAAAATTTTTAGACATTTTGTTGCCAAGACTGAGAGGTTAAATGGTACTTTTTTTATAATATTTGATCAGCAAGAAAGCCGCAAAGATCGTCGTCGATTAGGTTAGATCAGTGACAAAAACACAGCGCGAATCGAGCGAAGCGAGCCGCGCTAGCGGCCGGCGAAGCGCAAGAACTTAGTATAGTTATTTTAGGCTATAAGTAAAGTAAAGTTCAGCCTGTAACTGCATTGCAGGTATAATTATTGAAATCAAGTCATCACTACAATAGATGGGCATAGATATGCTTAATCACCGCGCTTGCCAAATGCGGGTTGCTGATCACAAACTCGTGGTATGAATCGGAAAAATCCGAAAACACACTTTGCCCGACCCGAGAATTGAACCCTGGACCTCACGATATCGAGCCGAGCGCTTGACCACTCGGCCACCGAGGCGTAGGCTTCTAGGCTAAGCATATCTTAAACGATATTGCAGTCCTCATATCACATTTCTTGCTGATCAATTTAGTTATTTTTGCCGACCACTAGAAGCAGCACAATAAGGAAGTTTCCATTTTTACAAAAATAAAAAATAAGTACTTAAGTATGTAAATTGTAAGGCAATTAATTAATAATCTTTATGGTGAAAGAATTATTTCAATAACTTGAAAAATGACAAAATGAATCAACTTTTACTAAAAATGCGCGCGGAGCTTTTGCTCTGTGACGTCACAAGTCTCGCCGGGTCAACGGTACCGTGGGTGGGGCGGAAAGCGCTTGTGGCTGTTTTGAGTGTTTCGTCGTTTGTTGGTCAAAGTAAGTGGAACGCGGTGTGTCTGTGTGAAAAGTATTAAGTAATATTAATATAAGTATTGTAAGTGAAAAGACGATGGAGAGTGGATTGTGCGTGGACATTCGCCTTCGGCCGCGTATGATACCAGAGTTTGGTAACCAGTATCATACGAAGAAAAAATGATCGTCATAGGATACCGGTGTCCAATGAAGACGATTTTTAACTTTTCTGATTTATCAAAAGTGAACATGGTTATGGTTTTGGATTTTCGGCAAACAATCCACTGCTTAAACTACATTTCAGATTATAATGAAGACCCTCAGAGTTCAGATTTAACGTTTTAATCATTTGTTTATTAATAAATAACAGTGTCGCGTAGCGGTGAAAGTATACTACGGATTACTTTTCTAATATCGATATTTTTCCTTAATTATAAAATATCGGAATACCGGTATTTTGATATTTTTTCGATGTTTCGATCGTTCTTGATGTACATCAATAAAAATAAGAGAACACTTAGATAATGTATCAAAATTATTTTTTATATTGTTTTACTTTGTATTATTTAGTCTCAATTAATTAAGAAAATGTTGTTTTTGACAAAATTCTACGCCTCAAATTGTGAAACTCTAATATCGAAAAACGATGTTATGTAATCTCAATAAGTATCGGTATTTCAATAGCTCCGATATTCTGGTTTTTCGATATTATCGAAAACCGATATCCATGCTCTAACTACCACCCTCTCTCTTCCCTTGGGTGTCGTAAAAGGCGACTAACGGACTAAAGACTGCACATACATCCAACAACATAGAGTGGCGATGGGCTCATCAACTGTCACGCTGAGCACATGTGCAGTCCATATTTGGTTAAAAGTGGACCATCATTGCCTAGCCTCTGACTTACCCTTTGGGGATAATAGTCGTGATTATTTGTATGTATGTATTTATATTATATTGAAGTCATAGTTAAGTCCTCTCTCGTTGAGCTCGTATCAGTCACCTGAGCACGGATCTTTTATCGACCGATAAAGTGACATTAGACGATAAAATTTGACAGTTCGAGTACTGCCGATGTCAATTTGTCGACGTCTAATGTCGCTTTATCGGTCGATAAAAGATCCGTGCTCGCACTGCAGTTCTTATTAATATACAGGCTGGAAAGATCGAATGCCACATGGATGGCAACTACCTTAAATATTGGAAATAGCACATTCTGTGTAAAGGAGACTATCCTTTATTTTTATGAACAATAAATTCAGATTTTTTGTGGAGTTTTGAAAAATCACTGTCTTAAGCGGGACTGGAACCAATCATATGCGACAAAAAATAACATGCCGTATTTTATGATGCAGAAGGAAAGGGGTACTAATTAAGTTCTTTTTTTTTGTCAAAGAAAGGACAATGCTCAAAACAAACCCAGGCCCGGCGCAAAAGAAAAGTAACTCAAATTATTGGTAAAAGTAAGTAATTAAATACTGCTTAGGAGGCATCATCGAAATCAATGGCTATATGTGTGAAATTGCTATTCGAAGTTTTATAGGGGTAACATATTATGCAGCTGGGAGCTATGGTTTAAAGTGCCAATCTTTTACATAAGAATAATCAATTCCGAGGTAGGTACCTACGGCTCGTGACTTTGGGACGCGGGGCAAGACTTGTCCCAACCGGGTTAACTTCGCTTTGACATCGTAAAATAACAATTAATTAAATAATAGCTCGGTTGGTCATAGGTAATTCGAGCATCCCGCATCATTTTTCGATCACGTCGTATAAGACCTAGAAAATCGGTAACTTATGTGCGTCATTATTTAAATAAAAAGTAGATTTGTGTTTTTTCTTTTATCTGGCATTATTTTTAATGATTAACTTGTAAAAGTAGGTAGTAGAGTAATAGATAAGTTGCCAGAAACGTAATTATATGTATTCGCTTTTAAACCGCAACTGTATCTGTTTACTACTCCTTCCTTTTACAGATACATTATGTTACCCCTGTAAAACTTCGAATAGAAATTTCACACTTATAGCCATCGATTTCGATGATGCCCCCTATGCAGTATTTATTTGCATATTTCTCCCTATATTTTGAGTTACTTTTCTTTTGCGCCGGGCTTGGGTTTTTTTCTTATATTCTTATACTTCATGAGCATTCTCCTTTGACATTTTGTGGTAGTATAATCACGACTATTATCCCCGAAGGGTTAGGCAGAGACTAGGCAGTAAGAACCGCAAAAGGAGTCATCTACCATATTCCACTTTTCACCAAATAGCGACTGCATATGTGCTCAGCGTGTCAGGGGAGCCTATCGCCGCTCTATGCTGTTGGAAGTTGTGCAGTCTTTATTCCGTTAGTCGCCTTTTACGACACCCAAGGGAAGAGAGGGGGTGGTAGTATTCTTTCACCGTTACGCGACGCGGATAGTAAATACTGTGAGAGCACATTTCACCCATAGTTAGGGACATTCTGCAAAATCAGGACTTTTGGCAAGAGCTGTAGACTACAAGGCGCCAGTGACTGTCGTAGTGAGATGTGTGGCGTCAGGAGATAAAACAACACAACGGAAGTCGATTCTTAACTGATGTCTTTATTGAGAAGAAACAGGGTTTTTATAGGAACTGCCTCCGTGGTCCAGTGGTTAAGGCGTTTGTCTTATGACCCGGAGGTCGCGGGTACGAATCCCGCGGGAAGCATACTTTGTTTAGTTGTTTCCAGTTTGGTCAGGATATTGCAGTCATGAATCACCTGATTATCCGAAAAGAAAGATGATTCCGTGCTTCGGAAGGCACGAAAAATGTGGGTCCCGGTCGCCATCTGGTGGCCGTTATATAAACCACGTCAGATGCCGTGAGGCGGTTTACTTAGAAACTCTGACACTAGGTTGTACAAGGTCGATTGACCTTGTAAGCCACTCGATAAGAAAGAAGAAGAAGACAAATAGTAATTTAAAGTATGACGCAAAGATACAGTGAGCTCGCAGTAAAAGATTATTAAGAATAGTATCAAATTACAGTTTATAAAAGTATCAGATTACATGCTACATATTGTTTTCTGAGGTTTAAGCGAGCACTACACATTGAAATGAAACACTTTATTGCGGATTAACTCGCCTTTAATTTACTATGTAAATAATAAACAAATAAACTATGTAAATAGTAAATTAAACGCGAGTTAATCCGTAAAAAAGTGTTTCATTTCGATACATGCTACATCTTTTCTTAAATAGATTAATTTATAATAGAGACAATAATTATCTTTATAGGTCATTGTGTGACGTTGTGCGTAATACTACGGTAGGCTACTTTTTTATTTCTCTTCGGTCATTAGCTTGGTGATTTATTATCTGCCATACAGTTTTCCCTATAAAAAAAATACTACCTCGGCGGGAAGTCATTTTTTTAAACGTTTCGTTGTCTACGAGATTATTTGAGCGTTATCTATCATTGTCTGCATATGTTTTTATGTATTTTTTTTGTTTTAAATGTGAAATATACACCGTAGTTTTTTTTTACGTTTTAATGAAATTAAGGGTGAGTTCCACCTATGAAATGGAACAACTTTCCCCAAGAAACCCATGTGCAAAATGACAAAAAAAAAATTCGACCACCCATACTATTTGTCGTCAGCTGATCGGACAGTTTTGTATGGGAGGTCCCACAGAAATATATATTTCTACGGAGGCCCAAATTTTTCCAAAAATTGACGGTGTATGTCGTATGATGGTATGGTCGTGTGCGCAAATAAGAAGCACAAAATAAACCATAGAATAATAACTAGCATAGGAGTGCTATGACATTTGAGTGGGCACTCCGTTTGGTCACCATTCGAATTACATTTTGTTTATGTCGCTTTTGAATTCGGTATGGATATATGTCATAAATGGTGACCGGTTTTTTATTTTCGCTAGACATTTGACGTTTTTAGCAACTTATTTTGCCTCTTTTTTTTCAATGTTTATGGCCCATTTCATAAAATAGGACAACTATTATACGAGTCTCATTTAGACTCCTTCTATGCTTTATTTATTATTCTATGAAAAAACAAATCCGGCCATGTTTCCAAAAAAAAGTTATTGCCAACCCAATAAAGTATCATTCAATAAATGTTGTCCCTTTCACTCATCTTACTATCCCGGTACCTAGATAAAACACCATGACTGCTCTATTCATTTTAACTATTTCTTCTGTCCAGTCCAACATGGTTGCCTGGAAGAAATTGCTTTTTAGCGATAAGGCCGCCAATTGTATGACTATGTGTTTTTCTTTTTATATGTTTCTGTGGTGTACAATAAAGCATATTTTAACTTTATCCCTTTCATTCTGTTTGTTCTTGCTTCTGACATTTTATTCCCGATTAACGTTGAAGAACCGAAATGAATAAAAAAATAAACACGTTTTAGCTTTTGTTTTAAACTAGTGTCCCGCCAGCGATTTCGTCCGCGTGTACAGCCCGTAGTACCCTGTGACGCATTTAAACAAACTTTCTTTCATCAAAAACCTTTTTTTGACAATGGGCGATTTTCCGAGATGAAAAAAAAAAAAATTGGTTTGTAATAATGACTTCATAGACGGCGCTTAGCATAGATTAGTATGGCGCTTATTAAAAGGCGAGTCCATGAAGAGCACGTGTATGGCTGCGTAATGTTTATTCCATTCCAAAATACATATAGGCCCTGGATGTCCTGAATGAAGGTGCTTTGAGGGTGTCAGTACACTTCGTACTTGGCATAATGTGTCTAGGATAAGTGATATTTTTATGTCTTTTCTAAGAATAAACTTCTTTAAACCGAATGAAAATAGGTAAGTACTATTTTTTTGGTAGACAAGCAAAAGTGTAGAATTTATTGTAAGTCCTACAGCCCTTAGGTAGGTACGGCTCGGCTTTCATAAAACGCCATCTATCGAGAGTTTTTGAACTAATTTTGTACTTTTTATTTTGGGCTGTCAGAAAATCGCCCGTTACATAACAAAAAAGAATTAGCTAAATAGTTGCAGTCGTTTATTATTATTTCTGTAAATATTAACCGTGTTGCGTAGCGGTGAAAGAATACTACCACCCCCTCTCTTCCCTTGGGTGTCTTACAAGGCGACTAACAGACTAAAGACCGCACATACTTCCAACAGCACAGAGCGGCTATGGGCTCACCACCTGTCACGCTGAGCATATGTGCAGTCGCTATTTGGTGAAAAGTGGACTATGGCAGAAGACTGCTTTTGCGGTCCTCATTGCCTAGTTTCTGACAAACCCTTCGGGGATAATAGTCGTGATTTTATGTATGTATGTACAAGTATATGTTTTATCATCCTAAACTTCCAATATAGTAAAGAGTTTACTTAACTGGACATGTTGTTAGAGGTCACCTCATAAGCAAAGATTTACGTTGATAACCTCCTTTTACGACAAACTTTCTCTGTAAGACAAAAACAATATATCAGCTGATGCTCCTTCCGCCTAAAGACATAAAGTCGAAAACTGCCCATGACATTGCGCGGTCGTTAAACCATTGAGTTATGTGGCCGTAAAGTTACTTGGGGGTAGACTAATTTTGTCGTCAACATTGCACTACTGTTTACCTAATCACTGACTTGTCTTTTTATGTAACAATATTGGATCAAATTACATAGTACATACCCCACCAACCCGCTTTGGGCCAGCGCGGTGGGTTATGACCCAATATCCATATTATAGCTACAGAAGTTCCTTGAAAAGTAGGAAGGTACTTACATGTTTATTTTTAGTTTTATATAAGTTTCAAATACTTATTATGTGTAATATTTTCTTTATTATATCGGAAGGCCTGTGACCGGCAGTGGGACGTTTATAGGTTGATGATACATTCAAAAAATTAGTTAGTTATGTCCTTTACGTATGTAGGTATTTTTTTGTTACAATTTTTTTTATTTTGTTTACATAACATACAGTATAATACATAGTCATGACGACTACGAGTGTTATCCATAAAGGAGACTGGGCAATGAGGACCGCAAAAGTGTCTGTAACTTCGGTTTAGTAGACTTAATTCACCTGGCTGATATCACCTGGGCTGGGTGCATTAAGGGTGGATTCGAACAAACTGGAATAAACTCTTATACCTAGATAAAACGCCGAATTTCTATAGACTATCTCGAAATAAGTCTTTTTCCAGTTTAGTCGAATCCACCCTAAGTCTACCAAAAAGTACACTTAATTCACCTGCAAATGGGTGAATTACGTCTACTGAAAGAAAGTCTTCCATCAACAATTGTTGATCGAAGCCTTTAGTAGACTTAATTCACCTATTCCACTAAGTTCAAGTACTTATAATATTAGTTCCAATTGTAATAAAAATAGGGCCTACCTCACATTAAATGCCATTATTCAATAAATCTTATGGGTCACAAATAAAAAAATTGTTATAATTCACTGAATCTTATACACTTCACACCGTAACGTGGCGTTGTAAAACATCGTGCAGATAAAAAAATCTCACACAGTCACTGTACAAACGCTTCCGCATTTCGACAGACGGGCAAATACGTTTCAGTAAAACCTTGAAAACAAAGCTTTGACAACATCAACCACAACTGTTCCGGGTTCCTTCGTAAATTGTGATCAATGACTTTAGTTGGCGCCGAAATGTATTCAGAACTGCTACAGACGAGTTTGCCTATCAATGTTTCGGCGTGAAACGAGGAACGAGCAGTATTACGTTAGTGTGTGATATAATATGTGTAGATAGATTTGGTGAGGAAGGGTTGACGACTTCGCAAGTGTGAATTTTGAATAGAAACTTCTGTCTGACAATACACAACATTAACGCGAGTAGATCGGTATAAAGATTGTAAAAGGATGTATGTAATTATAGTATTATGCCTATTTTACAATATCCGGTAAAACTGTGTGACGGAAAAATCTATTTTCAGATTTGCAGTCTATTTAAATAAGGTATGATAGGCAATGATGTTACAATAAAAATGATGTTACAATAAAATTTAATATAATATATTTGATGATAGGTATTGTTGAAGAGGTCTGGCATTTTGTGATGGGCTGTCATGCTGGCGTCTGCACTGACACACCGATAGTATTATGAATTATGAAATTATGTAACCTGTGCTGATTGGCCATAAATCACATTGTAATTGTTTTTTTTTACATTATTGGTAAATGTGTAGAGTTTATGAGAAATAAATTCTTTAATTCTTTTAATTCTTTATATATTTTCTAGCTGTCCCAGCGAAATTCGTACCGGTTTAGATTAGATTGTTTAATCAAATCAAATTTCTAAGAGAATAAATCAAAACCCTGTCTTTATCTTTTCTCTGGGACATGTCTATTTTAGTTATAAAAAATAAATGATCATCTACATAAAGAATGCATCTGAAAATAAAAAAATTATGTAGAGGTACAGTCACGAGCAATAATATGTAAACAATTATAACTCTTAATACAATGGAATAAGAGTCAAAGTGTATATATATTGGTGCTCGTGACTGTACTTTACAAAAGTGGTCTCGTCATTTCAACAACGTTTTTTACCGCCGCCGCCGAACAGATTTTAATTTCTCACTGTAACACAAAGACGCCTGTCCCGAATACTAATCACTTATTTTCGCCGGAGATTTATGAAAACTGTTCCGAGAGACAGGACGAAAAAGGAATTTCCGACTTATTGTCATTTGATTGGACAGGACTGAATTGTTAAGTAGCGGGGAGAATTAGCCGCTTTTATGGACGAATCCTAATTTAATGAAAAAGAGAATAGAAATGGAGAAAAACATTTATTAATTAGAGTAAGTTTATTTATAAACAGTACGTAGCGTTGAAAGAATACTACCACCCCCCTCTTTTCCCTTGAGTGCTTTAAAATGCGACTAACGGACTAAAGACTGCACGTAGGTACATCCAACAGTAAAGAGCGGCGATTTGCTCACCTCCTGTCACGCTGAGCATATGTGCAGTCGCTATTTGGTGAAAAGTGGACTATGGTATGACTGCTTTTGCTGTCTTCATTGTCTAGATTGACTAGTTTCTGACTAACCCTTCGGGGATAATAGTTGTGATTATATTAAAATTTATATATGTTTTTTATATATTCAATCTTCTCCATCTTAATATCGTGTCGTCACTATCATAAGGAGAGTTTTTCATTTGAGACTTCAAGAAAATTACAGTTAGCTCTACTTTTCAGTATAGCTCAAGTTCAATCCAACATTAATAACTTTAAAGGTAGCTAGTATGGAATAGAACGAGTGGTTCCAGCATTGTACAGTGAATAATAGAAATTTTACGTGACTGTGTTGTGCGAGTGTAGGTACATTGTAAAATTGCAAACAGCATCTTTGTTCGTTTGTATCTTCAACTGCAAACGATATTTCATGACAATTCTAATTCTCTTTAGCTTCTTCGTGGGTCGTGACTTTCAAAAACAGCATTGCGGACCAGGATTCTCCAGGAGGTCCTATCCTGAGCGTCTTTTTGTATATTCTTCAATTGCTTTTTATTAGTTTAACCTCGTAAGGCCTCGTGTCATTATATGAATACATTGGGGGTCAACAATGCTCACATCCGTAGGTGTGAGCATTGTGACCCTACATGTGACCCCTGCCATACCCTTCCCATCCCATACCCTTGAGACCCTACATGTGACCCCTGGGTGGTGGTAATTGAGCATTTGGTGGTAGAGCCCAGCTCGCCCGGTTATCGACCACCGTGCGGCAGTGTACGCCCGCCAAGTGATCTGTGCACATCGCAGGTCGCGTTCAGGGAACAGCGCCGCACTACCGGAGCCAGGGGAGCGCTATAGTTGCATACTGTGAACCAGAGAATTCTGCCGTGGAACCATTGAGCGGGAAACGAAACTCGACACGCCGACCAGGGAGACCCGTAGAAACGGTGGTGCCGCTGGCCGCCTGCGGCATAGTACAGGGGCCCGACCGGGGCTAACCACCTCGGAAGGCTGCCTCACCAGGGCGTACATAATCTCGGAGTGGATCGTCGTGCCGGTTGGTGACCGAAAATGGTGGGACCCGGCGACCACTTCCGGGAGGGTATGAGGGCCCTTCCGTCCGGCGTGTCGGCGGTGGTTGCAACGCTCTTCCAATGGTGAAGTGGAAAACTCTCGCTTTGTTCATTTCTTTGCAACAATAGTGGCTGGCACCTTGTTCACGTCCCTTCCTTCCCCTTTTCCAATGTCAGTGCCTAAAAAGAATGCAGGTAATACAGCGACTTCCTCCTCTCCCACCACCAATTCGCTGTTTGAGGTGGAGTTCACTAACATCCGTGGGCTCCATTCTAACCTCAACGCCGTCCACCAACACCTCGAGACGGCGCGGCCTGCATAGCTGTTTCTGACGGAGACTCAAATTCCTCGCCCTGCTGACACGTCTTATTTAAGGTACCCCGGCTATCAGCTTGAGGAGCAATTCCTCGCGTAAGCCGGAGTATGTCTGTACGTGAGGGCTGACATTTGTTGCCGTCCTCTGCACTGTTTGGAAGACTCTCCTTTCCCATCCTTTGGGTGCGCATTGAATTCGGCTCCCATTGCCGTGTCTTTGCGTGCCTATATCGGTTCCACACAGGAGATGCTAACACAAGCAGCCTTTTTGACCACCTCGGCCGAGTGGATGATGTCGCGCAGGAGCGATTTCCAAACGACGAGGTAGTGGTTTTGGGGGACTTCTACGCCCACCATGAAACATGGTTGGGCTCCTCCAAAACTGATCACGCTGGTAGAGTCGCTCATGCCTTCGCTCTGACGCAAGACCTGACGCAACTGGTAGACCAGCCCACCAGGATGCCAGATATCGTAGGTTACGTGCCCTCCTTGTTGGACTTATTGTTGGCGAGTCGCCCGGCAGGATGTAGTGTCGGTGTTTGCACCTCTAGGCTCGTCAGACCACTGCTTGGTCATTGCCACATCACCGCACAGCGTTGGTTAAAATAAATACTAATTTTAATAAATTTACTAAGTATTACTCAATATTGCGTTTGTTTAATTTATGATCATAAAACACAACTAAACACACTAAAACATTAAAATTATGACTCGGTCGCTTAAGTCTAGGCCGACGGCGACGGTAACACTTTTTTTGCAAACTGTATCTTTATATATATATTTTTTTGGGCCATAATGTATGAAATTCAAAATTATTGAAAACATTGAATTTTAAGCTTTATATACGTTTTTGGAGTTGGCGGTACAAGATCGAAATAAATTTGGAGTTGATGGGATAAAAGTTTTGGAGCTAGCGGGACTAAGCCCCTAAACCACTGTAGTACAGTACATGGGGAATATCTGTAGCTGCTTTGCTTTAAAGAAAATAACTTATTTTAAAGAAACATTCTTAACATAATATTAAACTTAAATAATTAGTATCAATCAAATAGTTTATCATTGTTGATTATGAAATTATTAAGATTTAAGATTAATTAAGATTATTAAGATTATGGAATTACAAAATACTATTTTCAAATGTTATTTAATGGATGTCAGTACAAAATTCGCAACTGTCCACGGTGACTATGCGCAAAAAGTTTGCATACGTCCCAGGTGAGTACCTATAGGTACTCACCTGGGACGTATGCGAACTTTTTGCGCTTGGTGACTATACTCACCTTGGACGGGAGAGTGGTCTAACATACTCGTATTTATAAGTAAAATTGTTACTAACAAAAATGGATCTTTGTTATCTGATATAAATAAATTATTATTATATATTATTATAACGTGTGGAAACGCGATTAGAATTTAATACTTTTTACTTACTGGCTGTTCTATTTACCGTGTCCGAGCTCTTTATTTGCCCCATTGTATGCAGGATTGAGTTGAGTTCCATTCACGTTGGAATATTGTTTTTCACTGTGACATAATCAATGCGTTCATTTACGTGCTGTTGTGATGAAACGTACATACATACATGTAGGATAGCATAGCAAAGTAAAAGCTGGTTGAATTACTAAAGTCACTTATTTACAACGGGTCAAGTCATTCCTCTAAACGTCGTCATTTTAGACCACAAAACAATATACTCTAGACTCATGGACGCATAGAATCCTACTAATATTTTAAAAGCAAAAGTTTTTAAGTATGGATGGATGTTTGTTACTCTTTCACGTAAAAACTACTAAATGGATTTGCATGAAATTTGGCATACAGATAGTTTATAACCTGGATTAACACAAAGAATACTTTTTATCCCGATATTCCCACGGGAACGGGAACCACGCTGGTGAAACTGCGAGCGGCCGCTAGTAATAACTAAAGCTGGACGTTAGCGGATTGAAAAACTGGCAATTTTACGAAACTGACATCTTATCAAAACTAGTGAAGGAGGAAATTGTAGAATCAGGAAAATTACTAACTAGCAAAATTTTCAAACTAGCGAAACAGGATAATGAGTGAAATTGACAAGTAAGGAAATTGACCTGCGACACCTTATCTCGTATTAAACATTGTTCTGAGTATTAAACGTCCATGCATAGACTATAATTATTATCTTCATAAAACCTCCTGTCATTACCATAAAGGTAATAAGCTCTGACAACAAAAAGTATTTATTCTTAAAAACTTTTCCCACATAACTACATTTATTATCCGCGAAGGGTGATTAGTCAGAGACTAGGCAAAAGCTGTCCACTGCCGCGGTCCACGTTTCACCAAATGATAACTGCACATGTGCTCAGCTTGACAGGTGGTGAGCCCATAGTCGCTCTATGCTGTTGGATGTATGTGCAGTGTTTGGTCCGTTGTCGTCTCTTACGATACCCAAGAGAAGGTACAGGGCGGCCGTATTGTTTTAATAAGCCTCTACCCTCTTAGCATCGATGACATGTTTCATTAGATTATCATCATTAGCCTATAAACGTCCCACTGCTGGGTAATGGCATTCCCATATAGACAGAAAATGAGGAGATTGGGCCATAACCCACCAAGCTGACCTAATGCGGTTGGTGAGTTGTTTTTTTTATAATTGGCTAATTGATAGTTTCCGGAAAAGTATTTAAAAAATTATAAACGCTTATTTTACCATACCATAATTATTTTCTCGAAAAAGCTTTATTTAATAGAAAAAAACATGTTTTTCTTTACTCAATTCAAATTTCGTGCGAAAAAGGTTGTTCGCGTGACATTTAGTCCTGTGACGTCACACCACAATAAACAAACAAATTGATCTTGAAACCTGACAGATAGTTTTTGTTTGTTTTGTGAAATGTGACGTCACAAGAAGCTCAACCTTGGCCGCCCGTGTTTCGGGTCATGTAATCCACAGATAAAAAATCGCAAATTTATTTTGTAAAAATTAAATATTTATAAATAATCTTAATAAAAAAACTATTGGTTAAATAACATTAAATTATAAACAATAAAATTACAACTGTCAAATAACCAATTAGCCCGGCAAATGACCCACTCCACCTGATGTTAAGCGGAAGTGAAGTCCAGGCGAGAGGACAACTGATGCAGCGTAAGAGACGTAGCATCAGTCACCCTCACTCTGCCGGCCCACAAAGTGCCTCGTTTGAAGGACCCTATATCACAGGTAGGAGGGAATACGTGTGCTGGTAAACTATTCCATCTTTTGGAGGTCCGACAAGAAAAAAAGTCACCAAACTTTTTTAGTGCGTGATGGAATATAAGAGACTGTAAATTGGTGACTACGGAGAGCAGCACGCGTACTCCTATATAGGAAGGAAGCTAGAAGGAAGGATGAGGTCAAAGAGTTCTTCAGAGCAGTTGCCTTTTTCTTGGATAGCTTTTTTTATAATACCTCTACGGGTAAACAAAAACCGAACAGTGGCCCGATAACCGGAGTTTCGGTTCAATTTCCAGCAAGCTTACTTCTGTAACCGATCATGATCGATCAAGTTTCGTACTCCTGAGTTGCGATACTAGCTCTAAATTAGATTCATATTGCGCGTATAGGTATTGAGTGTATTAAATGGCATCAGGCAAAGTGGCTTTAGGAATATATTTTTAAATTTACCCGACAGGGAATAGAACCTGGGACCCAGAACCCCTCAGAGACGGCGATGCCAGAACCGGCAGCGTACTAGGCACTCGACCACGGACGACGTCAAATATATAAATTGCAGCATGTAAGAAGTATAGCGATTGAAAATACACAGTTGTATATCAAAAATAAAATAAAATAAATACAACCCCAAGCACGAACCTTTAAGGTACTATAAAAAAATAGTTAAGGTAGTCGTAATCGTATTAATTTGTATGACAAAGATTTACTAACTTTATGGTTTTCATACTTCTTCCTCTTTAGTCGGGCACTCTTGACAGAGTGGTCGTGGTTACGGGGGGGTCTAGGGGAATGACGGCTCTCGTTATTCGTCTCCATTCGGCTCTGTTAGTGGCATTGTGTGAGCAGTCGGTCATGGTAGATTGAGTGAGGGATCTAATGAGGTCCACCCATCTGGTTGGAGAGCGACCACGGGATCTCTTGCCCTCCATTCGGCCCTGAACTACGAGACGCTCCATTGAGTCTTCGTTGCGAATTATTCGTTGCGGGTTTTCATACTAAATAATACGTTTACGATTACCTTAACTAGTACCATAATGGTTCGTGCTTGGGGTACTGATATACATTTCTATAAGGGAAAGATATTAAATTGGATTAATTTTCTTTATTCGGCTTTTACACATGACAGCAAATATGACGAAGAAAATTATCATAGACAAACCCTTTCTTATATTGCTATGTTTCTTTTTAATTTAAACATAAATTGGCGAGGAGCACAAAAACTTAAAACGATAAACTTACAATAAGAAATTATAATTAAAAATCTAATTAATTTTCATCATAAATTGGCAATATTGCCAACTTATTTATTGCTCTGCGGTGGTATCCAAGGCCTGACCTGACTTCTACAACCCTAACTCTGCCATCAGAACCAGGGAACAATTTCACTATTCTGGCTAGTGGCCATGTCAATGGAGAACATTTCTCGCCGATCAATAAGGCCAAACTTCCAATCCTAACATTGTTACTTGCTGTCTGCCATTTAGGACGGCTTAAAAGTTGCGATAGATAACTCCTATGCCAAACTTTCCAGAAGTCTTGATTAATCTTTGTGCATTTTTTCCAAAATTTTAAAACGTTAGTGTTTGTGGAAGTCAAGTCTGGTTCTGGAATCGAATTTAAAGAGGATCCACACAAAAAATGAGCTGGGCTTAAAAATGTAAAGTCGTTGACATCATTTGTTAGCGGCGTTAAAGGCCTAGAATTAATAATTCCTTCAATTTGAACCATTATGGTTTGAAATTGTTCATAGGTGAAACAGAGGTTTCCCACCACTCGCTTTAAATGGTGTTTAAATAACTTAACAGATGCCTCATGTAATCCTCCAAGCGTGGGACTGTAAGCAGGAATGAACTTGAATTCTACATTCTTTGTTGTGCAATAATTTAATACAGCGTTTTTGTGGCTCTCAGACCTTGTTAATTTATATAATTGATGCAATTGATTATTGGCACCCTTAAAAGTAGAGGCATTATCACAAACAACAGTAGATGGTATTCCTCGCCTAGAGCAGAACCTTTTGAAGGCTGCAAGAAAACAGTCTGTGGTTAAATCCGACACCAATTCCAAATGAATGCACTTGCTTACAAAACAGACGATTACAAGTACATACCCTTTAGTTATTACAGATCTACGTAAAGAAGATTGTTTAATCTGGAATGGGCCACAATAATCGATACCAATATTATTGAATACTCTGTCTTGGGTTACCCGAGTATCTGGCAATGATCCCATTAACTGGCTTGCTCTTTCTGATCTAAACTTGAAACATATGATGCAGTTGTGCACAATTTTTTTTATAGCCCTAACTGCAGACACAATGTAATATTTTTGAATTAAACTAGATAAGGTTAATTTTAATCCAGAATGAAGCAAGGATAGATGTTCATTTCGAATGATGAGAGTAGTAAAATGGCATTTATTAGGTAATATAATAGGATACTTTTGGCTGTATGGAACATTGGCATTTTCCAGACGTCCAGCTACTCTCATTATTCCCAATTTATCTATAAACGGATTGAGCGCCTTAATATTAGTCTTGATTGTCCTTCCTGCCTTGATACATTTTAATTCATCAGCAAAGTGCAGGGACTGAACATATTTAATCAAACATGACATAGAGTGTCTTATTTCAGTAACTGTTAAGTTTCCCAAGTTGCGTTTATCTTTCGTGACCTTACAGCTATTAATAAATCTTAATACATATGCATAAACACGCTGCAATCTTATAAGAGAAGATAAACTTGAAATTTGCAATAATTCCTGCTCGGTCGTACAATTTACAACAGTAATATCATTTGGCTCTGGGTCCATTATAACTTTGTTTGGAATAACCTGTTTTGGCATAAATTCCACATCATGTAGCTCCTGTGGCCCATGCCACCAAATATCATGAGAAGACAATTGAGTGGGATTTAATCCTCTCGACAAGCAATCAGAGGGATTGTTTGATCCATTAATATGAAACCAATTGCAACCTTGAGACAAATCATTAATGGTATTAACCCTGTTTTGCACATATAGTGGATTTTTTGAAGATTTTAACGACCAAAGCACAATCATAGAATCAGAAAATAAAAACTTATATCTAATATTTTTATTTTGAAATATTAACATAACTTTGTTAAACAATTTAGCAAGAAGCACTGCAGAATTTAGTTCTAACCTTGGTATGGTTAATTTATTATGACATGGTGCAATTCTTGATTTGCTACAAATTAAAGATACGTGCACTTCCTTTCCATGTATGGCTCTTACATACACACAACATCCATACGCAATATTTGATGCATCACAATAGCCTATTAGGTCCACATAATCTGCATTACAAAGTTTTATACTTCGGTTTACAATTATCGGATCCATATTAATTAAATCGCAGAAAAAGTCATTCCACGAAAATAACAATTTGTCACTGAGCGGGGAATCCCAATCTAACTTTTCTTTCCACAATTTTTGCATAAATTCTTTGGCTCTTGTAACTATAGGACCAGCCAATCCCAAAGGGTCAAAAAATGTCCCAATGAAACTGAGAGCGGTTCGCTTTGTCCACTCCTTGGGAACGTCACCCCCTGGCTTACATATTCTAAATTGATCTTTTTTCAAATCCAAACATAAGCCCAAGGCCTTCAATACAGTATCATTATCATTAAATTCATGATCCTTGAATACTTGCTTTTCCTTAGGAATATTGGACAAAATATGGTGATTGTTTGAACTCCACTTATGAAGTTCAAAACTTCCAAGTTTCATTAATTGAATTAATTGATCACATACCTTATTTAACTCCGCGATGCTTTGGCCACCAAAAATGCAGTCGTCTACATATGTGTTATTCAATAATACCTTAGCTGCTAGTGGATATTGATCCTCAAACCTCATGGCTAACTCAACCAGGCATCGCGTTGCAAGAAAACTTGAACTTTTGAGTCCATAAGTAATGGTTTGAAGCTGTAAACACAACAATTTATCATTAATACTTCTTCTCCACAAGATGTTTTGTAAATGAACTTGGGAGGGATCAATATTGATTTGTCGATACATTTGACGGACGTCGCATAGAGCTATAAACTCATATGATCGAAACAACACTAATATTTCAAATAGACTCTGCTGTACTGGTGGTCCATTTTGCAAAACATCATTGAGGCTAAAATATGATTTTACTTTTGCGCTCCCATCAAAGACAACCCTAAGTTTTGTTGTAAGGCTATGCTCCCTTATGACTGGATGATGAGGCATAAAATAATGTTGATCGATATGTATTTCAGATGATGTTAAATCAATGATTTTTGCGTGTCCCAATTCTAGATACTCCTCAATAAATTCAGAGTAAGCCTCTTTCAGCTTGGGGTCCCTATCAAACCTTTTAGTAAGGCCATTTAATCGCTGCAATGCCAAATCAAATGATTTGCCGAACTTTAACTCCGCCATACATACTTTAAGCGGTAGCCGAACTTGAAATCGATTATCGATTAACTGTACCGAGTTTTGAAATTCGGTCTCGCATATATGCGGATTTGATATATCCTCCCTTTTTATTTCAGGAATATGTTGTTCTTCCCAAAATTTTTGTAGGAGGAGATCTACATCATCTTGATTAGAGGCGGCATGCAAAACAACACTATTGTGCTTAGTGCTAGAGAGACAAATATTTTCTCTTTTTATATTGCCAGATAATATGTAGCCGAACCTTGTTGACAACAAGCAAAAACTTCCTCCAGATAAATCAATTTTGTCTGGTAATACTATTCTGAAAAATACTTCAGAAGAAAGCAAAAATGAAATTTGGCTTGGAATATAAAATTCATTGTCGGCTAAATTGATATTATTTGGAAGATCAATATTATTTAAATTAAACTTAGACTGTGGTAGAAGTGATGTAATGTTGTCTACCACTGAGAATAATGCATTGCAATTATAATTATCATGCAATGAATTTAGCATTACATTTGCAGCCCTCGATAACAAGTTTTCCTTTTGACCCAAGGCTGATATTTTGACCTCGTGCTTAAAAGTGGGTAAACCTAGCTTGCACATTAAATCCGAGGTAATAAAAGAAGTTTGGCTTCCAGTGTCTAACAACCCTTTTGCAACAACAAAGGAACCATTTTTGTCATAAATTTTTACCTTTATAGTAGGCAAGAGTACCATGTCAGAAGAAGCAGTGCTATTTTGACAACTTATTTGTTGTATTTCTTCTGAATGCAGTACTGTGTTATGAGATTTGCTTTTGCATATCCCACATTTAAAGAAAAACTTGCATTTATTGTTGTGAAGGTTAAGGCAAACCTTGCATAATTTATTATTGTCAACGAAATCTAGCTTTTCATGAATACTCAACAACTGAAACCTTTTGCACAAATATAACTTGTGATCGCTTGATTGACAAAACTTGCAAATTATATTAGACTCACTAACATGGTTGGTTACACGATTTTGACTTTTAGAAAATGTATGTGAAAACTTACCTTCAGCTTGCTGGCTCTCTTCAAAACTCAAGGCCCTCCTTTCTAAAAATTCAAAGAATTCGTTGACAGAGGGCAATTTTGATTGTTCTCTGTCAGTGTAGTATGCTCTGCAAGAATAAGTATCAAGTTTCCTAATTAAAATTGTCACAATCACCATATCCCAATGTTCGACCTTTTGCCCTAAGCCTTGAAGTGCTCCTATTTGTTGACGTGCCTGTGACACTAGCTGTCTTAAGTTTTGACAAGTACCCTTTGAAATTGGCTGTAGATCTAACATAATATTTAAATGATGCGTTATAAGAATACATTTGTTATCATATCTATTATTTAACAAAATCAATGCTTGATCATAGGATTCATTTACTAATGGTAAACCTTCTATCAGCATTAGAGCGTCATCCTTTAAATATTTGCGTAGATAAAATAGCTTTTGCACTGGAGCTAGATTCTTGTCACTGCCAATCACTGCTAAAAACATATCGATGAACGACTTGTATTGAACAATGTCTCTGCCGTCAAATCCAGAAATTTCAAGCTGAGGTAATTTTCGCGATATTCCATGTTCCGGTTGTTGTTTAGGATCCTTTTCTGATGTCGAAGGAGCACGCGACGAATTCAAGACCTTCTGTAGCGAACTAATAGCTTGGAAACATTGTTCTTCTACTTCATCTTGCTCGAAGCCTTCATCATCACAATCGCCTTGCAGTAGTTGCAGATCTAACTGTTGGTCTCGATAAAGAAGCAAGGTGTCTTGAAGACTTTGAATTCTTATTTTAACCGTTTCGCAGTCTGTCAAAACTTGTTCTGATTGTTCAGTGGCAAATTTTTTGGCGCGAGTGATTTGACCTTTAAATTGCCCGATTTTAGCTTTTAGCTTCCTTATTTGAGCCATGTCGTCGCCTAAGGCTGGTTGTGGTCCCATCATTTTGAGTTCTTGATACGCAATTTAAGCAAACTTGTAATATGCAAGATTGTTTGTTATTGTTTTGATGTTGTTGTTGACAATTGTTGACAGCTTTAATTTGACAGAAGTGTAAACATAAAAGTTCTGGCCGAGTGAAGATAATTCGCACTCTTTTGCACTTCTGTAGCTGTTATATATTGCTCTCGCCTCTGCGTCATATGCGTAGCTACCTTTTTTGTCTTTGTCACACTCGATGACTGCGAAGTATTGTTGTCTCTTTCGATTTCGTGAACTCGCAAAACCTACCACGGCCGGCGAAATTTGCAAACGAAATATCACTGAAAATACTGAGAAATTTGCTGAGATAACATTAGACGTGAAGAATCACACCCCGATTATTGTTTCGGCACCATTTATGTTCGGGATAGAACATAAAAACTATTAAATTGGATTAATTTTCTTTATTCGGCTTTTACACATGACAGCAAATATGACGAAGAAAATTATCATAGACAAACCCTTTCTTATATTGCTATGTTTCTTTTTAATTTAAACAGGGAAAGATATCTGATTCTCGTCTCAGCCGATGATCGATACAGGATATTAAATTCCAACAACGACGTAATATCTTGGTTGAGTCCCCTTCCGAGGTCGATGAACTCATAGCGCTGTAGAAAAAAAACTCATAAACACCCTTAATTTTTTTCGTTTAAATGAAATTAAGGGTGAGTTCCACTAATGAAACTGAACAACTTTTCCCAAGAAACCTATGTGCAAAAATGACAAAAAAATTTCGATCTCCCATACTTGTATTGTCGTCAGCGGATCGGAAAAATTAAGGGTGTATAAAATATATACTTACTGCTTTTTAATATTTAATGTAAGTAAAATAACCTCTGTGGTCTAGTGGCTAAGCCACCGATCTTACACCCAGATGTCCCGGGTTCGATCCCAGCGGTGAATAGATGCATCTTTGTGTACAGTTTGGTTGGTGGTAGAGCTTAGTAAATCCGCCTGGCTAGCTACCGCCATTACTAACGTCATAACAAAAATGTTAATATCGTTGTTGTGTTCTAACAGTTTAAAGATAAGATAGCCAGTTCCTTGGTTGAGGGTTCCGGGTGGAACGCGCTTCCTCCATCGCACTTATCGTCACATTACCATCAGGTGAGATAAAGGCCGTGCTTACCCGTATTGGATAAAATAAAAAGTTTGCATGTATTTTTTGGACATGAAAGTTGCGAAACCAGCATTTTCTCAATTTAAAAAAAAAAACAGAAAAACAGTTTAAAAGTTAAAAATAAAATACTGCAGACTTTCGAAGTGACGCCAAATGAGGTTTTCCTATAGCACCCGTTTTATAAGCATGTATCATAATGTTAAAGTATTGTTTTGACTTTTTTGTTGTATTGTACTTTGGAGCTTTTTCTTATATTTTTATTACAATAACTTTAGATAATCATGTTTTTAAAATTATAGTCCACATTTCAATTCAATTCATTATTCATCACATGATGAATAATGGGCGTTTACCCATAATGTGTTACTTAGGTACAAAAATTAATTACATTGCATGCCGTGGCAGCCTTTAAGTTAGACGACATAGCTTTATGTCCGTATTTGTAATTTTTATATTGATTGTATTTGTGTTTGTCTTGTTGGTTGTCCTAATAAATAAATAAAAAAAGGAGCTAATAATCGCCGCCTACCGATAAGTTATTATCAATTAAAACAAAGTGTGGCCATTCGGCGTGCGTGCCGAGAGACGGGCGCGGTCGGCCCCGCGAATGCGGTTATTTATCGAGTCTGGAGCTCATTAACTGATGGTGTCTGGAGGTTTTGGGTGACGAAACCATTGATTTAATAACTGGAGCCGATACCGCTAAGCAAGTTTTAATTTTTTTTCCACTACGGGCTTTGATCAACAATACCAAATAGATAACGCGTCACGTACACGATCAAAGCTAAATTCTGTCTACGTGAATAAATACTTTTTCAAAGCAATAAATTACTCCTGTCACTTAAAACAAGACGTCAATAACATTTAGTGGTAAAATCAACCTTAAGGGGCAACAAATAAAATTATTTTTCCTGTTATGCCTTGCGAGAAAATAAGAGCTCACTTCTCAAGTGCGCTCTTATTTACCGAGTCACATTTTTAGCGCCGACCTGTCATCTAGTTGTATTGTTGATCGAAGACTACGGGATTTTATATCACCTTATAGTAAGTGACGATAAGGCCGAAGGTGGAAGCACGCTTCATCCGGAACATTCAAGCACTGAGAAAACTGGTTATTTTATTTCTAAACTGTCGAAACACAACAATACTTTAACATTGTTATGACACCAGACATTTAGATAAGGTGGTGGTAGCTTATACTCCGTGCCAGAAAACCGTACATAGAATGTGCGTCCTGTTTAGCGATAGTATCCATACGTTTTGTTCATTAATTAAGTAATTACTTTAATTATCATTTTAATAATTAAGTAAAAAGACAGGGCCTTAGTCCTGTTTAGCGATAGTATCCATACGTTTGTTCATTAATTAAGTAATTACTTTAATTATAATTTTATTAATTACGTAAAAAGACAGGGCCTTAGTCCTGTTTAGCTATAGTATCCATACGTTTTGTTCATTAAATAAGTAATAATAGAGTACGTTGGTAGAGAAGGGTTAATGCTAGGTGTAAGTGAAAAATTAACATAACACGTTCTTAGAATTAATTTTAGAAGTAGTAAACAGTAAAATTAAAATCAGCGAAAATTACGAAATATTGTTGTGGCTTTATTCTGTAGAATATACCCGATGGAAACACCATTTGATAAAGTTGGCTCTATAGAATAAATTCACAAAGTTACATAGGTATGTTAGTGTCATTTTATTCTTAAAATAAGTGATTTCATATTAAGAGTTATTTACCAAAATGAAGTTCATAGATAACTTGGGGTAACATAACCGATCGTTTTTTTTATTACATCTATATATTTTTTTTAAATTTAAAACGCGATTATTCATGCTGCTTCGCTGTTAACCCGTCCATTACCGTCGTACCGTCGAGAGAGCGAGAGAGAAGCGCTCGTAATGACCTGTTATGCACGGTATCTGGCACGGAGTGTAGCCAGCGGACTAACAAGCCATTTTTTAAGTGAAAATTAGGCAAACGGTAAGGCAGGGCAAGCGTGTCACTTGATGGAAAGTGGTCAATGCCGCCTAGGGACAACCGCAAAACTAGAGGAGTCGCAGATGCGTTGCAGCCATTGCGGTACAATAAAATAGAGACACCTTAGTTGCGCACAAACTTGCTTCGCGGCGTCTTCTCTAGTTTATTGTACCTCAATGGTTGCATCTTTGATTAAGGAGTAGGAATTGTTGGGGGGGAGCGGGAGAGATAAGCCTTCGGTACTTTTACTCACCGGATACAACAGCAACGAGTGCTCATTGTTTCATGCCGATATTCTGTGAGAGGATGGTATACGACGGGCGAGCCGGCCCAATTCGTGTTGCAACGCAGCGTGGCTAGAGAATAGAATAGAATAGAATTCCTTTATTGCTTAAACTGTGTACAAGATCTTAACAAAAATATACAGTATCAACAGTTTGCCCATGATTAGGCATGCAATGTACACAAATAAATATTATTAACATTAATATTAACAAAATTCATCGTGATTTTAACAATTAATTAGTCTTGAAACTAAAGTATTCATTCAGTGTATAGAAAACATTATTAAATAACCTAGTTTTTAACTTAAATTTAAATATATGACCATTTAATGCCTTTAAATCATCTCTACTAAGTCTGTGCTTGGAAAACGGTTTTGAAACGAGATTGATTCATTCGGACTGATTTTCTGTAAAGAATTGTGATAATTGCTTAAAAAGAGCGTGTAAACCAATAAAAGTTGATAAAAGTATTGGATTATTTTTATTCGATCGATCTCTCATAGCTAGTGACCACTTAAAGAGTGTTTTGACGACCTCCTTGGTCGAGTGGATAGCACGCCGGGTCTGGCGTCGCGCCAGCCCTGAAGGTTCAGGTTCAATTACCGGTTGGATAAATTTGGAGAAAAACTGTTTTTCTAAATTGATTTCGGGTCTGGGTGTTTTTACTATGTTTATGTATCCGTTTTCTTACCTTAATAACGAGTTTCAAAAGAATACTCATCTTGGTCTAGTTAATTGGTGTAAGCGTAAACAAATTGAATTGGAAGTGTCACTCAATTAGCACCACCCCCAGGGGTCACGTGGAGGGTCTCAAGGGTATACCTACGGGCTCGAGTGAGTTTAACCCTTAGATTAAAACAAAAAGGGAAGATACGGCATTAGCGTCTCGTGAATAAGCCGCTAAAATTAGGCCTAAAGGCACAATTTCACTTCAGTCGCAATTTGCCGAGCGTACAGGCTACATCGTACTATTGCGGATATTCCGCTGTGATAAAAAGAGAAAGACGCTGGCGTCGGAATCGGTCGTACGTACTCGTCTGTTGCGAAGCGACCGAGACGTCAACGCGCTACTCGCTGACTCCCTCGCGCTGACGTTGAAACTTACTGCTCTGTCTCGCTCGCTCGATTTACACTTTTATAGGTGTGCGTGTGTGAGTGTTTGCATATGTAGTTGAGTAGGACTATATTTTGATTGACTACAAGTAGGAGCATGCCGTATCTTCCCTTTTTGTTTTAATCTAAGGTTTAACCCCATTAAAACTAGTAGGGTACCTACTCTATGTATAAAGAAAGTTAAGACAGTAAAGGAGGCAAAAGAAATTTTGTAGAAAATAATAGCAAATATAAAGATTTTAGTCTTTGCAAATCCTCCGAAAAAACGTATTTACCTACACGTATAAAATACAGATAATGTTGTAAGGTCGTAAGTTGGTTGTGTCTACAACCAACTTACGACATATTATAAATAAAATAATAAAATATCTTTATTGCAGTAAAATACATGTATTTACGTTAAGATGTTTTGGAGGTCTTCTTCTAAGTATGGAAACAACTGTGACAAAAGACCTCACTCTTCCATAGCTAGTATTTTTACTTAAAATATAAGTATTATTTAGGTATCTTACAATTTATGACAAGAGACAGATTTTGTAGGTAAATAAAATTTAGTACATTTAACCTTAAAACGATAATATGTTGTGTGTGTGTGAATGAGTTTGTGTGCGTGTTTGTGTGTGTGAGTGAGTTTATGTGTGAGTGAGTGTGTGTGACCCGTGCGTGTGTGTTTGCGAGTGCATGTATGTGTTTATGCGGGCGTGTGTTTATGTGAGAGAAAATGAGAGGAGGTACGTCTCTTATACAATTATTTTCTCTTACCGTATCATTGAGTTAAGCATTAAATTATATTGCGGGTTACTCTTTAAAAAAACTAAGAATAAGTAGGTTTAAAACTTTTTTTTAAATAGAGTGCTTCGTTAACGATTCTGTTTGCATTAAAAAGCAATGAGCTAATTCGATTCCGTTCGCAAAAGTCGGGTGCCTGCCTCTTATAATTCTCAAACGAGAAATATTGTCGATGGATAAGTGAAATACAATGCTGACGAGTAACGTTGCACGGATATAGTACAGAGTTAATTTTTAATTTTATTTTTGTTTTGTTAACGCTCACACCAAGATGAGTATTCTTTTGAATATACATAAACATAAAAAAACACGTTGATTCGAAATCAATTTAAAAAAAAACAGTTTTTCTCTATATTGACCCGACCGGGAATTGAACACGGGACCCTCAGAGATGGCGCGACGCCAGACCCGGCGTGCGAACCACTAGACCACGGAGTTCATCACAGTTGTAGGTGCGCCAATAAGTACGGGTAAAAACTTGGCCTTTATCTCGTCTGATGGTAAGTAACGATAAGGCCGACGGTGGAAGCGCGTTTCACCGGAATCCTCAACCACTGAGGAACTGGCTATCTTATCTCTAAACTGTCTAAACACAACAATGCTATTTTATCATTGTTGTCACGACGCCAGACTTTGGATTAGATGGTGGTAGCTAGCCAGGTGGACTTAACAAGCCATAACACCAATCAAACCAAGTACACAAAGATGTATCTCCCGCTGGGAATCAAACTCGGGGCCTTTACCAAAGATAAATAGATCACAGGGGCGGGCAATTATAGACATTTGAATTATCAAAATTTCTTTCTTAGCACAACTGTACAGCTATGCGATTCTCTAAGCGACACATAGACGATGCGCGCATGGCTGTGATCTGATGTCTCTTTCCAATTCTATGAATATGAAAGAGACAGAGTCAATTCTCAGCGCTGCGGCAGCTGCTGCTACCAAGGCTATAGCTTAAAGAATCACACTGCATTAGGTAATAGAAATAAAGCCTTATTTGAAGTCTCTGCGTCCTGCGGTTTGGGCTGTACGTTGTTTGTCAGTCAGTTAATCACTCAGTCACTCAGACAGTCAGGACAAAGCCTTTTATTAAATACTAGCGGCCCGCCTGCGATTTCATGAACACCCTGCGATGTATTTGACGACCTCCTTGGTCGAGTGGTTTGTACACCGGTTTTCATGGTGTCGCCATCTCTAAGGTCACGGGTTGGAACCCCGGTCGGGTCAATTTAGAAATTATTGTTTTCTAAATTGTCTCGGGTCTGGGTGTTTTCTATGTATAATAAGTATGTATTTAAGTATTTTAAGTATGTTTATCCGTTGTCTAGTAACCATTTAACGAGTTTCTTCGAAGCTTCTCTTGGGCTAGATAATTGGTGTGATTGTAGGAAAGATTTATTTATTTATTTATTTATTTCCAAAATTTTTTACCATTGAAAATGGTTATCAGATGCAAATTGCCTGAGATGTATTTTTGACCATAGCTCCAAGGATTTTGGGAGAATCAAGATAGGAATAGTACCAAAAGTTGAGAAATTTATCGAGACACGTGTGAGCGTTTGAATTTTGCAAATCGACTGGTAATTTTTTTGGAATTTTGAAAAATGTTAAAAAAAAATCGGTTTTTTGGGGGGTGTTTGTTTGCTAAATTGTAAATATTTTGGAAAAAACAGATTAGCTACAAAATGGCGAAAAATTTTGAAAATTTGTTAATTATTGTGACCTGTGTTGTAAGTGTGGTCCCTTAAGAGTTGGAATTGCAGAAAAACGGGCACTTCCGTACATAAAAGTGATGTAGCTTCTATGCTTATTGACCGATCGTCATGTTAATGGTATTAAAAGATGCGGATGCAGGCGAGACTTCTCGCACTTGCATTCGAGTTGGAATTTTGAAAATCTAAGTGAAATTCCCGGTAAAAGAAAAGAAAATGTTATTCTCTGTGTTGTGCAGCGGTATTCATTCACGTATGTTTTAATTCGACTTGTAAGTACTCAATAAAAAAATCTTATTATTCAACTTGTAATGTGTTATTCAAAATAAAAAAATAAAAATTCGTTAACTTTTGTATTCATTATCAATGCTCCGATTCCTGCGGGGACTGCCAAATCTGTGAAAATTTTTTCATACAAACCTTCTCCTAGTGGTGTACAAGACTCGAGCTCTCTGAGTCCTTTTACTTAAGGCTCGGAGACGTTTACAAAGCTGGCGACAACTCCGAGTTTACGTGAGCCTCGGAGCGTGACATTAGAGCTCGAGTCTTCTTCTGCGCTCGAGTCTTTTTCTATGCTCGAGCCTTTTTCTGAGCTCGAATCTTTCTTTGATCTCTAATCTTTTGTTGTGATGAGTTATTTGATGTTTGAAGTTTAGTATTTTAATACAAAACAATGATAAGTGTACTTAAAAAGCAATTATTGTTAATTTAAACATTAATAACACTGATTCAAATTGTAAATAAGAAATAAAATATGATTGGTTACAATAGTAGTTAATTATAATTCATCTGAAATCTTGCCTCAAGCCTTTGTTGAGGGTGAAGTTTCAAGTATTTTTTTAAAACTCGAGTTATTCTTGAAAGGTCAAGTTCATTTTAAGACTTGAGCTCTTTTAAAGGCTTGTGTTGTTACTCAGAAAGCTCGCACTCAACTAGACTCGGGACTCCGAGCCTATCAAGCACCCAGAGCCCTGCAAATCTAACTCGAGTCTCCAAAATTAGAACTCAAAGACTCGAGGCTTGTACATCACTACCTTCTCGTGACAATTACGAACACAACGAAAAAATAATTAAGGTAATTTTAAAAAGGGTTAGCCAGAAAATAGGTGACGAGGACCGAAGCAGTCCACTGCCATCCTACTAATATTATAAACGCGAAAGTTTGTATGTATGGATATTTGTTACTCTTTTACGTAAAAACTACTGAATGGATTTGGATGAAATTCGGCATGCAGATAGTTTATAACCTAGAATAACACATAGGATACTTTTTATCCCGATATTCCCACGGGAACGTATGGATGGATGTTTGTTACTCTTTCACGTAAAAACTACAGAATGGATTTGGATGAAATTCGGCATACAGATAGTTTATAACCTGGATTAACACATAGGATACTTTTATCCTGATATTCCCACGGGAACGGGAACCACGCGGGTGAAACCGCGAGCGGCCGCTTGTAATGTATATATTGCACTTTTCTCCAAATTACAACAGCACATGTGCAGTGCTGAGGTGGTGAGCCCGTCGCTTTTATATGCTGTTGGATGTATGCGCAGTCTTAACCATAATCATCTTTGTGTGCTCGGTTTGGTTGGTGGTAGGGCTGTTAAGTCCGCCTGGCTACCACCATCTTATCTAAGTCTGTCGCCATAACAACGATGTTTATAGCATTGTTGTGTTCCGTCAGTTTGAGATAAGATAGCCAGTTCCTCGGTGCTTGAGGATTCCGGGTGAAGCGCGCTTCCACCTTCGGCCTTATCGTCACTTACCATCAGGTGAGATGAAGGCCAAGCGCTTACCCGTTGCTAATAAAAAAAAATCATAATCATTTATTCATTCGTTACCACAGGTAAGTAGTGCAGGGTGTTTTAGTTACAGGTTGAATAGTGCCTCCATGATACACCTTACGGCATACGAAAAACATTTAATCTTTAATTTAACCTAAATTAGCCAAAACCCAAATTAAAATAAGTATCAAATTAACAATTAAAATAATGTCGGCATTCAAGAAATACAAATCATACAATACAAAAATCTTTAGTCCGTTATTCGCCTTTTACGACACCCATGGGAAGAGAGGGGTTGGTAGTATTCTAATAAGGAGCTAGCTAGAGCAGTTAGAAATATTAGTTACTAGCGGCCGCTCGCGGTTTCACCCGCGTGGTTCTCGTTCCCGTGGGAATATCGGGATAAAAAGTATCCTATGTGTTAATCCAGGTTATAAACTAGGTAAAGCCACCTAAGAGTACGCACTACCAAAAAGTACGCACAGCTTTTAAATGGTATGAAATTTTAACGTTTGGCAACACTGCGCTAACTGTCAGTTGACAGTGACGTTTGGAATCAGCAGACACGCTATCAAGTTGGTGCGGTATGTAATAATTTAATTATTGCAATTTAAAGTTTTTGACTACTTTTGATCTTATTTATCAACAATTTCGAAGACGTATTACAAGATTTGTATAAAGGTGCCACCTGAGAATGTGGGTTATTCTTGAAATTTGGTTATTATATTTTGCTATTAAGTATTTATAAGTTATAATGTGATCTTTTTTGAATGATTTTAACTGTCATAGCCAATAGTCGAAAAAACCTGATTCGTAAGAGTGCGCACCTAAAGAATGCGCACCTAAAAAGTACAAGTGAAAAAAAAAAGAAAAATGAAAAATGTTTATTTAGCAAAAAACATAACTTAAGCCGAGATACAAGATTGATCAGTGACTCCCACACAAGGCTAGGTCTGACTCGTGGGAGTCAATTATTTTACAAAGCAATGTATCTGAATAGTGGATAGTCGTCATGAACAATAATAGTATACAAAAACAAGTACAACATTATACAATGATCATATATATAAACTGGACCATGCAAAGCGCGAATGCGGAGTGCGAGTGTGAAAGTGTAATGGGTAACCCTGCGATTGACTCTTGGGATCGGACAGCAGCGACAAGACTGCCACGGCTGTCCATTACCAGTGGGAAGGCCTTGTTATGCCGTAACCTTAATAATTTCCTCGGATTGCGCGTAATCCCAAGTTAATAATAGGGACAGAACCTTAGATTTGGCTTGTTGGTGTAGACAATGCTTTAAATCGCAAATGTTGACCAATTTATTGTAGAGGCGAGGAAAAATAAATTCTCTAAATCTTTGTGCAAATGTGGTTTTCACTTTAGTTGTGGGGACCTTGAAAGTTCTCTTTCTAAGTAGCTCATTATACCTTGGTAAACTTACAACTTGTTTGTGCATATACATTGAAGCTCTTAATAAAAACAATCTACGGACACTTAAGACTTGGGCTTCTTTGTAAACATCCGATGTGGAGTATCGCCTTGGTCTTCCCAGAGCCACCTTCAGAACCGCTCTTTGTGCTCTTTCTAATACTATCAATACGGAAGGGGCAATACCTCCCCATGCAAGTATACAATAGTTAATCACGGATTGGCACAATGCCAGATACACTGACCTGAGAACATTTCCATCAGTGATCTCCCTTAACTGTTTCATTATGTGGATTAGTTTACGTACCCTGGCTGAGGTAACTGAGATATGTTTTTTAAAGTTAAGGTTCTCGTCAAGTGTTATACCAAGGTATTTTAAAAAAGGGGCTCTCTCTATATTACTACAATTACAATTTGGGTTTGCGGAACCAGTTTCCATAGCTGTACAGTTAGACTTGTGAACTGGAATACTTTTAAAAAGTAATGGAGGAGGCTGCGATGCTGCCGTTTTATGAAAGCACAGAAATTTAGTTTTGCTTGCGTTGAGAGTTAGAATGTTATGATTTAACCATTTCTGTATTTTCTGGATACCTAATACGGCATAAAGGTGGGCCTCACGCCAGGTCTGACCGTAAAAAATAATGGCTGTATCATCAGCGTAACAGACTACGTCACTGTTCTGGAGTTGAATAGACATTATGTCATTTATATATGAGACAAATAGGGAGGGTCCCAAGATGCTTCCCTGAGGGACGCCAAAATTTACAGACTGGACCTCGCTTATAAGATCACCAACCTTGACACATTGCCCTCTTTCTGACAGGTAGCTGGTAAACCAATTAAGCGCGCAACCTCGAATCCCGTACAAACTGAGTTTTTTAATTAAGATGGGAATCGTTACTGTGTCAAACGCCTTTGTCAGATCAAGAGAAACACCGACACAGCATCGATCTTGATCAAGGTGAGATACAATTTTGTCGGTTAGGAGAGTAACTGCATCCTCCGTTGATTTACCTTGGCGGAAACAAGTTCTCCTTATAATAATCAAATAGAAGCAGAACAAAAAGAAATAGAAGAAAAGGCCAAGAAAACAAAAAGACATTAAATAAAAATTAATCTACGACACAAATAGACCGACACTGCTGAAAACAAGTACGCGTACAGAAATTGTTCGATACCCCCTTTGTGCCGAAGTCTACGTAGAACCTCCAGATAAAGACTGTATCCGGTGTAGTCAGTGTGGTGCTTGGTGGCACGATGAGTACTCCAATTACCTAGGACTCGGAGTTTTTAAGTGTGACGTTTGCCGTGGTTAAAGTAGATGTTCAGCCATGGGCAGAGCTTCCATTAGCCTCATGCGTACTCTTAACTTGTACTAAGAGCCATCGATGCGCACTCTTCAAGCCATTGTACCCTAAGAGTGCGTATGAGACACGTTCTTGATTTTTTAAATTATTAAATATTATTTGAATGTTAATTAATAATAAGAACTAAAAAAGTATTCCTAAAGAACCAAAGCATAAATATAAGTAAAATTGAAGACTGTAACTCAAAAGTTGATTTTTTAAAAATAAATCTGTTAAAACTGCGCACTCTTTGGTGTCTTTACCCTATCTGTATGCCGAATTTCATTCAAATCCATTCAGTAGTTTTTACATGAAATAGTAACAAACATCCATCCATGCTTACAAACTTTCGCGTTTATAATATAAGTAGGATTTACTCGGTATGAATCATTACACTGATCTACTTTTGATTAATATAACTCTTGATGAATATTTAAGTACCTACTTTATAAAACCCAACACTATCTCACGTTCAATTTGTATTAGTAATACAGTTATCAGGATTCCGGTAGTCCTTTGTCACATTACTGTACTGAACGCAAATTAGAACGTGACCTCTTTTTCAACTTAAATCGTATTTAATAATGTGGATGCTCAAATTTACAAAGCACCAGTCGTGTCTACTCAGCGGGGATCGAAGCACCCAATCACAAGTAATTTGCAAGAAATCGATGCCTTTATAATTCACAAAAGGCGGGAAAATATTCGCTGGGAAACGGGGGCGGCTGTTCGATGTAGTATAGAGCTGTTCTTACCGGTTGCAAAATTCGAAATAGTTCTAACGTCGTTGAAGTGATAATACCTCCTAACTTACATCTTTATGTTTCACTTGTTTATTTTTTTTAGTTTAGTTAATATTCAATTTAGCACTGATGCATACTTCTTGTTATTGTTAAATTGTAAATCATTATCAAAATGGCTATTATAGGTTTGTGCATAAAATAATAACTTAAGCACAGAAGGAGTCCAAATGAGACTCGTATAGTTGTCCTATTTTTTCAAATAGACCTTAAACATTGAAAGAAAAGAGACAAAATAAGTTGCTATAAACGTCAAATGTCTAGCGAAAAACAACCGGTTACCATTTATGACATATATCCATACCGAATTCAAAAGCGACCTATCTAATACCTATACAAATGAAATTCGAATGGTGACCAAACGGAGTGCCCATTCAACTCCTTCTATGCTTTGGTTATTATTCCATTCTATGGGATTGTGGAAATATCTTTAATAGTAACTTTCCACGAATTGTTTTATGGAAATGCCCTCCGATCTAAACTATAAAATAGTAAAATTTTGTTAAGGGCCAAGTGGTTAAGGCAGCCGCCCGGAATGCGGAAGGTGCGTGGTTCGATTCCTGCCTGAGGTTGTCGTCTTTTTTCAGTGTTTAAAATTTTACTAAAGTATATTTAAGCGTTAATAAAACGCTAAAATATAAAACATTAATCTATAAAATAGTGTTTCTACAGATAGGAGGTGTTGTCAATTCAACGACGATAGGGGATTTTGGTACTATGTAGTGGCTGCTTATTATTAAAAATACCTATACTACTAATCCATCTCTTCCCTTGGGTGTGCGGTGTAGCAATAGTAGACTAACTTACTAAAGACTGCACAAATATCCAACAGTATAGAGCGGCGATGGACTCACCACCTGTCACGCTGAGCACATGTGCAGTCGTTATTTGGTGAAACATGGACTTTGGCAGTAGTCTGCTTTTGCAGTCCTTATTACCTGATCTCTGACTAACCCTTCGGGAATCATAATCGTGAATTTAAGTATGTATGTAATTTTGGGGTTAGGGTTAAAGGTTAGGTTTACCCTTGAGACCCTACACGTGACACCTGGGTGGTGCTAAAAGAGTGACACTGACTGAGTGGTAGAGCCACGCTGCGTTGCAGCACGCCTTGGGCCGGCTCGCCCGGGGTAATACCACCCTCTCACAAAGATTTGGCGTGAAATAATGGCACTTGGCGTTGTTCTGTTTCGGCCGGCCAGTAAAGGTTCCGGAGGCCCATCCCTCCCCCCCCTCTCACAATTCCTATTCCTTCATTAAAGGACGGCAACGCGCCTGCGATTCCTCTGGTTTTGCGGGTGTCCATGGGCGGCGGTGATTACTCTCAATCAGGTGACCCGCCTGCTCGTTTGCCTCTTTCTTTTATATATTAAAAAAATACGGTTCGATACCCAGGTCAGGCAAAGTGTATTTCGGATTCATCCGTTGCATAACCCGGGTTTGTGATGACCAACCCGCATTCGGCAAGTGATTGGGATGGTGATTAAGCCAGTGAGGGTTCCGGAGGCCCTTCCCCCACCCTCACAACTCCTATTCCTTCCTATAACCTATTCCTTCCTTACAGGCCGGCAAGTGTCTGTGATTCCTCTGGTTTTGCGGGTGTCCATGGGCGACGGTGATTACTCTGCATCAGGTGACCCGCCTGCTCATTTGCCTCCTTCATAAATGAAAAAAAGAAAAAAGAAAGTGGACACTTAAAAACAAGTGAAACCTATAAGTAATTTGATAAATGCGAAGCTGTGTTGTTTGTCACACTTGCACGCCTAAACCGCTCAACCGATTTTGATAAATTTTGGTACATGGATAGATGGGGCCCTGAAAAACGGTTATAGGCATTGAGGATTATAGGCTACTTTTTACATTCATACATACATATAATCATGACTATTGTCCCCGAAGGGTTAGTCAGAGACTAGGCAATTCGAGTCCACTTTTTACCAAATAGCGCCTGCACATGTGCTCAGCGTGACAGGTGGTGAGCCCATCGCCGCTCTGTAAGCTGTTGGATTTACGTGCAGTCTTTAGTCCGATAGTCACCTTCTACGACACCCAAGGGAAGAGGGGGAGTGGTAGTATTCTTTCACCGCTATGTGACACGGTTTATAATATAATATTGTACAATAAAACAATCAAACTCTATATTGATTCATCTTTTCTCGCATACGCATACAGCGCGCTCCAAATATACGATTAAAGAGAAATCCAATCTGTCTGAAGTTGGGCGCGGAGCGTAAACGTTAATGATGGCGTCACTCGTGAAAAAAAGTAATGTCACCTTATTTCTCTTAATGTGAAACGTCATAATGACTACATCCTGCCTGATGGTAAGCAGACGATGCAGTCCAAAATAACAAAAGCGCTCCTCACCGTGGAACAAGCACGGTGACAAACACACCCATTCAAGACGGCCTGCATAAATGCCGTTTCACGCCCCGCAAGGGTTTACACATTTCGGTTTTCCATACAAACTTCGAAGTCGAAATCTTTAAAAACCAATAAGCCAATTATGATGAAACTTTGCATGCTAAACTAAAACACAAGGATCTAAATAGTTTGTCGAAAACATTCAAAAACGTTTATTTAACTGAGTTATTGCGATTTTAAACTTTCTATAGTGGACTTTAAATCACAATAACTCAGCTAAATAAACGTTTTTCAAAAATGTTTTCAACAAACTATTTAGATCCCTGTGTTTTACTTTAGCATGCAAAGTGTCATCAAAATTGACTAGTTGGTTTTTAAAAATCTCGACTTGGAAGTTTGTATGGAAAACCGAAATACGTAAACCCTCTTAAAGACTCGGGACTATAGGAGCTGGGAAACACAAGAGCCGGCAGAGAATTCTTAAGCCGAATGGTCATACAGAGGAACGCTTTGCCAATTTTTTTGGTACGAGTGCTGATAGTCTGCACAGCATGATGGTGGTTCAGATCAGCACGTGTAGTCCGGGACAGGAGAGAGGCTAGACCTAACGCTGCTGGTTCAATTCGGAGCAGCCCCCTGGTAGACAAATGGGAAACGCTCCCTGTCTATTCGTTTTAAAGATAGGTTTGTTGAAATAAGATAAAGGCCAATTATGTACTTTCCCCGAAGTGGATTAAAAAATAAGATTAATACCTAGGTACTATTAACGCGTCCGTGCCAAGTGGCTTAGCGCTCGGCTTTAGGTGTAACCGGAGGTCAATGTAATGTTTAAGGGGTAAAAGTTACTCGCGTCCGTAGGTTTACCCTTCAGACCCTACACAGGACCCCTGGGTTGTGCTAAATGAGTGACACTGACTGAGTTTTAGAGCCACGCTGCGTTGCAGCACGCATTAGGCCGGCTCGCCCGGCGTAATACCACCATAGCACCATAGCATAGAAATAATGGCACTTGGTGCTGTTTAGTTTCGTCCGGCCAGTGAGGGTTTCGGAGGCCCATCCCCCCAAAAAAATATAAAAATAATAAAAATAATTCTTTTATATCATTGCCTTGCAGTTGAACACAGGCTGAACTTTACTTTTAACCTCTCAGTCTTGGCAACGAAATGTCTAAAAATTTTGACAGCAGGTGCAATTCGGCGGGAATTTTAATTTGCGGAAATGAAAAAAAAAATAAAAAAAATCGAACGCAGTTCATGTTAAATTTTACGTTTACGATACCAAAGAACCGAAATAATCGACCTTGTTCATACTAAAGTAGTCTTTAAGGCTAGGTGTTAGTGAAAAATTAAAATAACACGTTCTTAGAATTACTTTTTGAAGTAGTAAACAGTAAAATTATAATCTGCGAAAATTATGAAATATTGTTGAGGCTTTATTCTGTAAAATACACCCGATGGAAACACGATTTGATAAAGTTGGCTCGATAGAATAAATTCACAAAGTTACATATGTTTGTGTCATTTTATCTTCTTTTCCAGGTTTTATTCTTAAAATAAGTGATTTCATATTATGAGTCATTTACCAAAATGAAGCTCGTAAATAACTTGAGTTTTTATAACCGATGGATTTTTGTTTATTACATCTATCAATTTTTTAAAATATAAAACGCGATTATTCGCGCCGCTTCGCTGTTATACCCGTCCCTTACCGTTGTACCGTCGAGAGAACGAGAGGGAAGCGCTCGAAATACCTCCCCTTAAGTGTATCAGAACACGGTACAAAGTCAAGTGGAGAGCGCGGCTGGCGCGGATACGGCCGCTTGGAGTCTGACGGAATAGCGAGTTTTTAGGTGCGGCCAAATATGGCCGCTTGGGGCTTGAATTTGGTATTGCATACTCTATGAAATAAATTGAACCGTGTCGCGTGGCGGTGAAAGAATACTACCACCCCCTCTCATCCCTTGGGTGTCGTAAAGGATTAAAGAGCACATACATACAGCAGCATAGAGCGGCGATGGGCTCACCACCTGTCACGCTGAGCACATGTGCAGTCGCTATTTAATGAAAAGTGGAATAAGGCAGAGGACTGCTTTTGCGGTCTTCATTGATTAGTCTCTGACTAACCCTTCGGGGATAATAGTCGTGATTATATGGAGTCCGGCTGTCAATACCTACAATGCAAAAAACCTACGTAGCAAATAATCTACATCTCATATTCCCTACTTCGTATTATGACTAAATCGCGTAATGAAATATGGGTAAGTAATCGCGATATGACATACATATACTCATTCAGGGCAGGATGCGGGACCTCCGCGAAGCCAACAGGCGCCTCCATCTCCCTGTCATCCGACAATGCCCGAGATCTGCCCCTCCTCGCGTCATACAAGGCCGAAGCCTCTAGAATGCGGAGATCGAGAGGCAGTATCCCGGACAGCAAGTGTGCCGAGTTCAGGGAGACTGTGCGGTACGCGCCATAGAGCTTCTGTGCGAATCCCCCTTTTTTTTATACAAAGCCCGGCAAATGACCCCACTCCACCTGATGTTAAGTGGAAATGAAGTCCAGGCGCGAGGACAACTGGTGCAGCGTAAGAGACGTAGCATCAGTCACCCTCACTCTGCCGGCCCACAAAGTGTTTCTTCACGCCTCGTTTGAAGGACCTTATGTCATAGGTAGGAGGAAATACGTGTGCTGGTAGACTATTCCATCTTTTGGAAGTGCGGCAAAGAAACGAAGAAACGAGTCACCAAATTTCTTTGTGCGTGATGGAATATTAGAGACTGTAAATTGGTGACTCCGGAGAGCAGCACGCGTTCTCCTATGGAGGAAGGGAGAAGGAGGGATGAGGTCAAAGAGTTATTCAGAGCACTCGCCATGGTATAAACGGTAAAAGACGCTGAGTGAGGCAATATCTCTACGCAATTGCAAAGCTCGAGAGTTTTAGTGACCTCCGCATTTCCGATAATGCGCACAGCGCGGCGCTGCAATCTGTCCAAGGCATCGAGAAGGTACTTTGTGGAGCCGTCCCAAAGGTGCGAGCAATACTCCACGCAAGACCGCACCTGTGTCTTGTATAATAGACACAACTGGGCAGGCGTGAAGAATCGTCGCGCCTTGTTCAGGACACAGAGTTTACGTAAGACATTTTTAATCACGGTTTCGATGTAGTCCTTTTGGTTCAGATCGCAGCGGATATCCATACCGAGCATGTTGATACTGCTCTGCAGGCCTAGAGATGTACCCTGAAGAGAGGGAAGGGGAAGGAATGGCGACTTTTTCGCTGTGAACGCGCACACCTGTGTTTTCTTGGCATTGAACTCCACCAGATTATCGGAGCCCCATTTAGAAATGAGATCCAACACCCGATCGAGCTCAATGACAAGATTTGCTCGCTTCATTTCGGTGTCTACCCACCCAGCCGTTGGGTGACCGTTATATCCCCCATGCACTGTGCTATCATCTGCATAGCAATGAATGTCTCTCTGCCTCTGCACGCTGCTAGTTCCTTTTGTGTACCTATCTTTGTGGCCGCTAGGGCATATGCATCTGCTGCGTAAGTGAAAGTAGGCTCTACGGCCAAGATATAGCAAAATCCTACTTTTTCAATGTTACAGTCGAGAAAAAAAACCACTTCAATTTCTTCTCCTTTCCTTTGGTGGGTTAACCCTACGAGTAGCGAGGAATTACGTTTTATTGTTATGCCCGTTCGATACAACTCATCAATGCTCGATTCAACTTTGCGCGTAAATTCAATACTAAAAGGCGGGGGTGTAAGTTCGTTTCATTTGCAAACGCGTGTTTTGACTTTATATGGGATCGTGAGTTACGTTGTTTTATGTCGTAGGGGAGAGCGAGAAGAATGGAGTTGCAATTAAGAAGTAAAAGACATATACATACATATAATCACGACTATTATCCCCGAAGGGTTAGTCAGAGACTAGGCAATGAGGACAGCGAAAGCAGTCTTTTACCATAGTCCACTTTTCAACAAATAGCAGCTGAGCCCATCGCCGCTCTATGCTGTTGGATGTATGTGCAGTCTTTAGTCCGTTAGTCGCCTTTTACGACACCCAAGGGAAGAGAAGGGTATTATTCTTTTACTGCTACGCGACACGGCATTAAATGATAAAAATATAAAAAAATATATTAAATTTAAATTCTTATAAAATTCGTTTACGATAACACCAATAATCTAACCCAAGATAAGTTTCTATTGAAACTCGTTAAAATGGTTAAACTAGATAAGGATAAATATACATAAACATAGAAAAACACCCAGACCCGAAAACAATTTACAAAAACAGTTTTCTCTAAATTGACCCGACCTGGAAATGAACCCGGGCCCTCAGAGATGATGCGGCGCCAGACCCGGCGCGCTAACCACTCGACCATGGAGGTCGTCGATGTGATGAAAGTAGATGTGATGAGTGATGAAAGTAAATAAAGCAAAGAATCTCCGCACAAAGCTGTTGTCTTTGCTGATTTGTTCCGGATTCGTCGTATTCCAGATTGGTCATATTCCAGATTCGACGTATTCCAGATTCGTTGTAATACGTACAGTCGAGTAGGCACATTAATATATGTCCAACGAATCTTTAAACAAAGTTTCTCAAAACGTTTAAAACATATTCAAAAGTATATTTTGTTATGGTTTAGTAATTATTACATATGTTTACACCTTCACTGTACAATCTTAAGAAAATAACTCTTACAAATTATATTGAGTGCCTTTCTAGAATTATGAATTATGAGTTTAATTGTTTCATTTTATGAATTTATTGAATTAGTAACAATCTGTTTTTTGTTCTATCGAGGAGAGTTTTTTGTTCCAATACTTATATTTGTTTACTTAAATAAGTAACAATTTGTATTTGGTTTTTTATTTTATAACAAATGTGATAGGTACTAAGGTAGACTGTATTACGACGAATCTGGAATACTTCGAATCTGGAATACGACGAATTCGGAACATCTCTTTGCCTACCCCGCCGGTAAACGTACGTGACGTAGGTATGCATGTCGTTTGAACACATGTAGGAAAGGACTATGGGCGATTTTGTATGAACCCCGTCCCCACCCTACAACAGTCATGGGATACGTGTCAATTTGTTCATTGGGACCCAAAAAAACCTAAAGTACCTGTGTTAGTTGCAAAAAGTATTGGGTTTATTTATAATTAAAAAAAACTTTTATTGTTTTCTTGCTTTAGTTGGAGTTGCTCGAGTGTGTCATGCTCTCTCATAGTCTCTGCGGTGGTGGCATGTGCGTCGGGTCGTTACGTTTCCTAAAACATGGTTGAGCGAAGCGATGGCTGATTCACATGTCATACTCGTGAACGGGTGCTGCCTGCGGGGTCTGGTTTGCTCTTGCAATCTTATTTTGTTGAAAAAAAAATATTCAGAAACAATATATTTTTTATAACCTAAATCCCACGTATATGAAGAACGTCGACGTAGTAAAAAAATATCTATCATACTAGACCCTTCAAATGACACTAGTTTCAAATCTGTTGGATGGTGGGGACAAAATGTCCCATGGTCCTATGAATTTAGTTATTTATAAAAATTTGCATTCATTTATTTGTAAAAAAAACAATGAAGCGTTGGTAGCCGATTGGATACATGGTCGAATTGAATCTGGATTTTTCAACACAAGTAATTTTTTTAAACTATCCGTGTTGCGAAGCGGTAAAATAAGGGATGAATTATGGCGTGCCGTATACGTGGCCCGGACGAGGCACTAATTTGAACCTTTACATACATTTTGTATTTATATAAGTATTTCTTTTTATCATGCACTGTGTAATATGAACTGCTTCATACAAAATGTATGCAACGTCTCAAATCAGTGCCCCGTCCGGGCCACGCACATACGGCACGCCCCGTGCACGTCCCGGTCTAATAAAATACATCCCTAATACCCGCTCTTCCCCAGGGAGTCGTAATAGGCGATTAATGGACTAAAGACAATACATCCAACAGCATAGAGCGGCGATGGGCTCACCACCTGTCACGCTGAGCACATGTGCAGTCGATGAAAAGTGCAATGTGGTAGAGGACTGCTTTCGCTGTCCTCATTGCCTGTCACACTGAGCACATGTGCAAGCACTATTTGGTGAAAAGTGAACTATGATAGGGGACTGCTTTTGCTGTCCTCATTAACCCTTCGGGGATGAAATAGTCTTGATTATATGTATGTATTTACCTAGGTAACAAAAAAAGAATGAGCCAAATGTGTGCAGCCTAAGTATGCGCGAACATACATTTAAGGCAATTGATTTTTACTTATATTGTACTGTAAGTATACGCCTTCGCTATTTTGAGAGTAGAAACATTTCTGATAAATCAAACAAAGACAATAATAATAAGTAGGCCAATTATCACCGGAGCTCATTAAAACTCAGAGATAGCATCGAGGGTAGAATTAATTACATAGGTATAAGTATGACTAGACTTTTCTGGGAAATGTTCCGATAAAACGTTGTATTGTATTTATTGTTAATTTAATATATGTATAGAAATACATGGTTGAATACAATAGAATAGAACATTTTATTGCATAACTGTTACATTGTTTATTACTAGGTGTAATTGTAATAGTCGGTCATAACAGTTACCCATATCGTGCATTACAATAAGTTATAATTATTATATAACCATGTCATATTAATTAACTATTTACAAAATATATATCCAGGAGCATTGTATAATATATTAAATATAAATTAGAATAACAAATTAATAACAATAGCTATGTCAAAATTCCAATTATATAAAAGCCAAATATTCATACAATGCATTACAAAATAGCCATTCCTTTAACGGTTTCTTAAATTTATGCCCAGGAACTTGTTTAATATGTAAGATAATTTATTGTAAACACAGGCAGCAGACAAACAAGGCAATCTTTTCAAAAATAGCCAAAATACTTTCTAGTCGTTTTTCCAACTGTCATTTCAGACTTCTTTGGAAAAACATGATTGTTTCTTCGTAAAATAGGCAATTTTCTTGATATAGTGCATGTAGTGGTACCTATAAGTAAAGCATTACTCATTTTTTGTAAGATGCAATGTATGTTTAAGCATGTTTTTGTGTAATTGCTTTGTTGGTTACCCCAATAAATAAATAAATAAAATAAAATAAATATGGCAGTTAAAGTTAATGTCTTTTTTTGTTTAAAAATGGCACGCAGGGATTCGTCTAATTTTATGCTAAATATTGTTTACCGTTCATAAGCACCTTTTTTGTAGCAGGAAGGTATTTTTTACATTGACTGAGATACCCCAAAATATTATCCCGTAGCTTAGGACGACGCACAATGATATACATTACCTTAACGTTTATTTTAAAAAACAATAAAACATTTTAGCACTTTGTTTGCACGGCGCTTGACTGTGATAGGTGCCTTCGGATTTGAAAACAGTAGGAGCAAACTCGCATAATTGTGCAGGTAAAAAAAATTGACAAGTAATTCACTTAAGTTTTCTCGTAAGTAAAAATGCCGGAATGAAGTGAATTTGTTGAGATTTAGGTTACATTACATATATACATTATACATACATTACGATCATATTACATATATACATTATACATACATTACGATCATAATATTAAAAAGCTAATTAAACTGTTTCTGTGACTGTACCGAAAGTTATGTCTTGGTATTAGTTGGGAATAGATTAAGTACTTCATTGACATAATTAAAATTTGGTATTCGTTCGGAATATAAAATTAATAACGAATACAAACAAATATCACTGGTATTAGTTTTGGTATTAGAAAGGAATAGATCATTAGAAGAACGGCTCCACTGATTTGGCTGATTCTTTTTTGTTTTGTTTGTAGTTGTGTGGACAAAGTTTGTATGAAAGAAAAGTCACGAGATACAGTGTACTGATAATACATAATTATAGTATAAAAAGAAGATCTCTTTAAAGTGTCGGTTAAGAATGCAGAAGAAACAGTTCATAAACTTCATAAGAACTTGCACAGTGTTGCAGTTTTCTTCGATGAATTTTTTATTTCAAGAGAGCTTTTGCAATGTAAAAAACATGGCTGACAAAATTAAAAGTGTGCATTCTTTATGAATGAATTAATAAAAGTTTATTTGGTATAACTATACAACATACAAACATATAATCACGTCTATTATCCCCGAAGGGTTAGTCAGAGACTAGGCAATGAGGACTGCAAAAGCAGTCCTCTACCGTAGTCCACTTTCCACCAAATAGTGACTGCACATGTGCTCAGCGTGACAGTGCAGTGCAATACATGTGCAGTCCTTAGTCCGTTAGTCGCCTTGACGACACCCAAGGAAAGAAAGGGGGTGGTAGTATTCTTTCACCGCTACGCGACACAGTTATTAACAACAACATGGAACAACATATCTACTTACATGGCTTAGTGACGTCATGGCTAATGTCTAAGTGGCTAAAGTCATAGGTTCTATTCCCTAAAAAAATATAAAAAACATCGTTTTGACAGATTTCAAAAAGTTTCTTTATTTTAACCAGTCAACTATCATGTTTAAAAGTATTAATAGACATTCACAACCTTGGTTAAAATCAGCTGTTACCGCTGTATCGACCAAACGGCACCTAGGTCTTCAAAACGGTCTAGGTCATAGCTAGATTCGTTTTATTGAACGAGCTATAGAGATTCTTAATAAGAATATGTACTTACAATCGTTGTTGCAGATAACGCGTAAGGTTCGAGTTCGTGTTATTTAATTAAGAACCATATGTTATCCACTGAATACACACAAAAATGGATTCACGGAGTTTCTCCCGTGTTATTTTAGCAACAACATGTGTTGTGAGACTCCATTTTAATTCAATCTACCGTACAGTACTAAATGTACTTTACCCTTAGAGCATTTGAATGCTCTAAGACTTTACCACTCACTCGTGGAAATTTTCTGACACAAAAATTGGCGCAACTGTCAACGTCGAATTTGACAGAATCGAGCATAGACTTTGCGATATTTTGCGATCACGATGCATAAAATGTACCACATAACCGAAATAATTAGTTCATACTAAAGTAGTCTGTAAGTCAAGTGTGTTTTTGTAGGTGCGGTCTCATGCGACCGCTTGGGGTTTGAGAGGTTAAAAATATATACTACTTGAAATTAGATTGATACAAATACAAATACAAATACAAAATTCTTTATTTATCACAAACTTAAGTCTAGATAACAGACGTGGTGTCCTCAACTGCAAAAGTTTTAAACTGCAGCGCAGTGAGGGCGCCCTCTCCCAAACAGTAAATAAAGGTACCTAAAAACTATTACAGGCATATTATGCATAACAATTTTTGGTTTACAAATATATAAATAATGTGAAAACAAAAAGTGTGGGTGTGTGTGTGTGTATATATGTGTATGCTGTATGCGTGTGTGTGTGTGGGGGGGGGGGGGTGTGTGTGTGTGTGTAGGGGTGTGTGTGTATGGATTTGCGTGTGTATGAGTGAGATACGGAGCTGCACATGTTACTGTATATGTTTTAATAGATTTTCTGATTGCTGGTATGAGAGTAACACAAGCCAAGCAAATAATTTACGTCGGCATGGACTTGAAGCCAGGTGATAAATTTGGAGTTCTTTGTTGGCACAGTTATATAGCATACCACTAAGGTGTAGGTAGTGGCGAGCAGCAGATGCAGTATTACGTCTCATAGTAGGACATACTAAGTCTCCTCGGCGTTTTGTATTTGAAAACTGACAGTCAAAAATTAGTTCAGTGTGCTTCCGGAGAATAGTTTGCTGTATGAACAGTCTTCGAATGGATAGGACATTACAGTCTGCAAATAGGCTATCAGTTGGATAACGAAAAGGCTTGAATGTCATTACTTTTAAGACAGCTCTCTGAGCCACCTCCACCTTTAACATGTGTGTTTGCGCAGCTGCTCCCCACACTGTGATGCAGTAAGAGATAACTGACTGCGCAAGCGAGAAGTAAATCATTTTCAGTAGAGCAATGTCGGCAATATAACGCAATTTTTTAAACAGATGGATTAATTTTCGGATTTTTGGCGTCAAAGAAGCAGTTTGATCCCTCCAGGATAATGATGGATCAAGCCATACACCAAGGTACTTAATGTTTGGAACACGTTCTAGAATTGGGCAGCCACAAGAGATATCAGGAGACATACAAGCATGCACACGAACCGTAAGATGATCTGGTGGCTGAGTCCTCTTGGTATAAGAGAAAGTCAGGCATTTACTCTTTGAGACATTTAAGGTTAGCAGATTTGAGTTTAACCAAAGAGTGACGGTTCTCAACGCTAATTGAGCATAACTATAAACTTCGTTCCAATCCTTCCCTGAAACAAGGATGGCTGTGTCGTCGGCATAAGTAATCAGTTTACAGTTTTTCAAATAGAGGTCACATAGATCGTTCACATAAACGAGGAATAATGTTGGACCGAGGACACTGCCCTGAGGGACTCCGAATATGATATTTTCCTCCTCACTAGTAACGTCACCGATCACAACAGCCTGCCTACGGTCCGAAAGATAACTCCCAAACATCTCCAGTGATGAACCTCGTATGCCAACCGCTTCCAACTTTCTTAAAAGGATAGGAATGGAGACAGTGTCAAATGCTTTAGAGAGATCCAAGAATACACCCATAGCCTGTCGTCCTGCATCTAGATTTCGAGTGATTTCCGTAGTAAGGCTTAGTACGGCGTCCTCAGTAGATTTCTGTCTTCTAAAACCGAATTGATTGTCTGATAGTATATTATGTTTGTTAAGGAAATCGATCAGTCGTTTGTTGAGAAGTTTTTCAAATATCTTGGATAATACACTAAGAACTGAAATAGGTCTATAGTCGTTGACACTGTCTTCATCCCCAGCCTTAAAGATTGGGTGAACTAAGGATTTTTTTAAAGCTGTAGGAAATACACCGTTTGCAATGCATCTATTGAATAGAACGGTTAGAACAGGATTAAGTATTTGTTTGGATGCTTTAACAACTGAGGTTGGAATTCCGTCCCAGCCTACAGCGCAGTCATTTTTAAGATTGCAGATAATATTTTCGATTTCTCCATCATCAACGTCGAACAGTGCCATGGATTGATAGGTATTGCTGAGAGAAGTTTTTATAGAGTACGTGTCATTTGGTGAATTACTGGTATTATCTTTAGTGATTTTAGATGCAAGGTCCTTACCTACATTTGCAAAAAATCTGTTTACTTTATTTATGTCTAGAGATGCATCATGAGCTGTTCTTAATAGTTTATGCGATGGATTTTCTTTGCGGTTTAAATATGTGACCTTTTTAATAATCTTCCATGTATCTTTAGGGTTATTTTTGACTTTGGATATCTCATTACGTTCGTATTCTGATTTTATTCTCTTTAGTAAATTATTACAGTAAGTTCGATATCTAGTAAATATAACTCTGTTCATTTCATTTTCTTTATTCTTTAAATAGTTCTTGTGAAGCTTATCTCTATGGCGTATACATCGCAGAAGCCCAGGGGTCAACCAAGGTTTGATTATTCTTTTACGACTTGGAGTTTTAATCTTTAGAGTGTACTGTTTAACAAGCGAAGAGATAGTTTGGACAAATTTTGTGACAGCCAAATCTGCATCCTGGGTCGCCATTATGTCAGTGAAGTCAGTTTTTTTAAGGGAAGATACAATGGTAGGTATATCAATTTTGGTGGTGAATGTATTTAGGGTTTTAGCTTTAGGTTTTAAATTGTTTATAAACAAAACAGGAGCATGATCAGTAATGTTAGTATCAACTATTATCGATGTTGGAGTTGAGGGAGAGCAATATATGAAGTGATCCAAACAACTTTTTTCTCGTGTAGGGCTCGTATATGCCGGGGCAAGGCCATGGGATGCTAAGAGGTTAAGATAACTTTCGCTATCTGCAGTAGGTATGTTAATGTTAATATTTATATCCCCAGTAACCACTACAGATCTTTTCCCTTTAATTTCATCCAGAACACAGTTTAGGCCTTCAAGAAATTTGTCAATTTTCCTATAGGAAGGGGACCGATATAGAGCGATAATCGAGATGTTTTTAAGCTGTAACAAGACGCAATTTGCTTCCTGAAAGTTTGGAGTTGTCACTTTGCATAAAATACCTTGCCGAATATATACAACTACTCCATCATTTTGTAATGTAAATTTAGAACTATAATGTGTAAATCCTGATACTAAACGCGAAGCCATTAATTAAGTTATAAATAATAGATTCCCGACTATTCTCCCCTAAAGGTTAGGCAGAGACTAGTCATGAGGACCGTAGAAGCAGACCACTGGCATAGTCCACGTTTCTCCAAATTATAACTGCACATATGCTCAGTGTGATAGGTGGTGAGCCAATCGCCGCTCTATGCTGTTGGAAGTATGCGCAGTCTTTATTCCGTCAGTCGTCTTTTACGACATCCAAAGTATAGGGAATGGTAATATTTATTTTATTTATTTAAAATTTTTGCAACATAAACATTACATGGCGGACTTAATGCCTGAGGCATTCTCTACCAGTCAACCATAGGGTGGTGCAGAGATGACATGGTAGGTGCATTCAGGTGAGGTAATAAAAGTGGATACGTACGTACTTACGTATACAATTACGTAGGTAGTTTTATAAATTTTAAACGCAATATAAAATACTTAATAAGTTCTTTACTTAAATACACTATATAAAATTAAAAAATAAATACCTATATAATACTTAATATAATATACATATATTATACATAAATACAATATAAACATAATTTATAAATATGACGTTACTGAGATGTTTCCGCCATGGTTTTATCAGAGAAGAGCAAGCGGTCTTTCCTTTTAAATATTACTTACCTACATACACACACGGTTCGCTCAATGGGTCACCAAATAAATATAAGACTTGAGCTTAGTGTTGGCCACGACTCGAGTTCTTTAAGTCTTGTTTTAGGGAATGGACTCGATTTTTGGAGACTGGACTCGTAAGTGAGAGCTCAAGCCTTTTTGTCAATGATAAGACTTACGAGTCCTTACAATATTACTCATGTACTCGAGTCTTTTTACAATAATATATTTAAAGAGACTCGTAAGACTCGAGTTCATTGCTAGTTCCGAAGTTATTTCAAAAACCACTGTTAAGAATGAGTTGATTGAAAAGTATTTGATAATCAATAATTTGCCAAAATCCCCAAAGAACAAGAAGACTCAACTCTTTTTGAAGTAGGTACTACTCAATTTATTTAGGTTTTATCTGACAATTGAAAAATCGGCCCCTAATTTATTTATTTATTTATTTATTTATTAGCCACACATAACAGAGTTACCACGGAAAATACAATAAAACAAACAAGGACACAGTAACATTGGTATGCTGTAACTCCACGGGCATGTGCAGACAACATGTAAAGCAAGCCACAATAATTAATTAAATTATGACAATTAATAACAAACAAAAAAAAGAAAAAAATCATTAAAATAGACAATTAATTAGAGTCACAATCTTATAAATAATGTTGATTAGCAAATGGAATTCAATAGAACATAACATAAAGACTAAAATATTAATTTAAAAAAAAAAGCAAAAATTAAAATAAAATAAAATCACACAAAATTGAATACCTATAGGAAGACAAAATTTATAAAATTATGTATAATGTAGTAAACAAAATAATAATAATAAAATTTTATTTTAATAATAAAATTTAAGTTAGTACCATTCAAACATAATCATTTAATAATTGAATAAAGAATACACTTCCATTTAGCGAGCGATGAACCGTAGATGTCAGGTATACACATTAACTGACTCTGCAGCGCGTTAAATTCACGACACATTCTAAAGATAGGGTTATGGAAGGAGACGTTATTATTACAAAACGGAACTGAGAATGGAGAATCACGTCTCGAAGATTTACTTGGAAGTTTAAAATTTATTTCGGCTAAAAGAGTAGTTGTCAATGAGCCACTCAAGATCCTGTGCAGTAATCCAATTGTTTAGATTGTCCTTGTTATCGTGAACTTGTATTTGGCTGCACTATTGTATTAGGTAATGAAACCAGTAATTATAGTTGTAAGTGAATAATAATATTTATATAAATAAATAATAAATAAATTTCTCCAAAAACATTTAAGTGTTTTTAAAGAACTTGCTTCCATAATAAAAGTTCAGTTCTATAAGTCGAGTCTTTTTGCATTAGGACTCGACATAAGAACTTAAGGCTCAGAACTCAGGACTCATTTTAGTCAGAGTCTAGCAAGCTCAGCCAAAATTGAGTCCAGTCCCTAAATATGGACTTAAAGAACTCGAGTCCAGGCCAACACTACTTGAGCTCCTCCGTGCTTCGCAAGACACGAAAGTCCGAGCGGTTAACAAGCCTTTTCCAAATTCATAAACATTTATTTTTGTTAAAGTAAGATGCATCGGTGTGGTTTTTTTTAAATTTATCTGCAACAGGTAAGCGCTTGGCTTTCATCTCACCTGATGATAAGTGAAGATAAAGCCGAAGGTGGAGGCGCGCTTCACCCGGAATCCTCAACCACTGAGGAACTGGCTATCTTATCTCAAACTGTCGGAACACAACAATGCTATAAACATCGTTGTTGTGGCGACAGACTTAGATAAGATGGTGGTAGCTAGCCAAGCGGACTTAACAGCCCTACCATCAGCCAAACCGAGCACACAAAGATGTACCCCCGCTGGGATCGAACCCGGGACCTCTGGGTCTGAAATCGGTCTGAGGCGGTTTATGGATTAACCATGTCGCGTAGAGGTTAAAGAATACTACCACCTCCTCTTTTCCCTTGGGAAAAGGCGACTAACGGACTAAAAACTGCCTAATATATTCAACAGCATATAGCGGCGATTGGCTCAACACCTGTTACGCTGAGCACATGTGCTGTCGCTATTTGGTGAAAAGTGGACTATGGCAGAGGACTGCATTGCTGTCCTCATTGCCTATAGTCTCTGACTAATCCTTCGGGGATAATAGTCGTGATTATATGTATGTACCTATGTATATGTTAAAGTAAATAGACCAAATATTTGAAAGAGTGTTGGCCCAAATCAGGCCAAAGAAATCGGGGACGTCCGGAAGCAATGGGCTGTTGATATCGTCAAAGTCGCTGGTAACACCTGCATGAGATCAGCACAGGACAGGGGGGGCTGGCATAAAATCCAGCAATGGGTGATTGTGGACGGAGAAAAAAAATGTAAATTAACCTTTAAACGACTTCCGCGGTGAATTAAAAGGATTCGAACCTGGGATGTTCGATCTCTAAAGTCCCGGGTTCGATTCCCGGTCGGTGCAATTTAGAAATAACCGTTTTTTATATGTTTTATATGGTTTATTATATGTTTATGTGTGTTATGTTATCTAGTAAACCATTTAACCAAGTATAAAACTAAGCTTATCTTGAGCTAGACAATTTATTATTGGTGTTAGAGTAGTAAGTTCATCTCGACTGTGACTTATGCGTAAAATGGCCAATTTTGGCGTTCTTGATCTCAGAAACAAAAATACATTAACAATTTTAACTTATTGAATAGTGTAGAATAGCTATTGGCATAGTTCGTAGCGGCCTCGCGTTTTTTAAATTTTGCTTTACTTTTTAATTAAACCCAAAACGGCAGAGAAAGATTTTCATAAGCTTATTTTCGCAGTGTAGAAATTTGTAATATTAAGCATAAATTTATTATCCTATTTCGATGAAAACGATAAATACAACTGCAAAATTACTACAAAATGCGAAAATGGGCAATTTACGCAAAAATCACAGTCGAGATGTAAAAGGCCTCTTTGAATATTAATAGGTATTGATGGCAAAGTAATTAGCCAATATCCTCCCACGAGGGTTAGGTGGAGATTAGTAACTCAAATATCTTCATAATTAATAACAAAGTAAGTAACAGCCTATACAGAATGTTTCGAAACAGTTCTTATAATCTGAATCTCTGAAAATGTAGAAATGATAGACCACTTTACGGTGATTTTCGCTTGCACCCTGTCCACTTGAGTTAAAGACGTTACTCATGTGCCCTATCTACGCGCACGCATAGAATACATAATAGGTCAAGTTCAGGAGAAGCACTTCGCAAAGTCACATACATAAAATAGCGACTCTTGCTAGACACAATAAAGTGTAATTCAGGTTACACACCGCTCTCACCTTACAGTTATATTCAGCTAGAAGTTGCCTCTCTTTTTATTGTGTAGCTCTTATCAGCCTTCTAACGACTTCAGGGTGTTCGCGGCGCGTGAGTGAGTCGAACTAAGTGAGAAATTGAACTAAGGGCCAGAGCAGACATGATACTTTTAGCATCGGCGATCGGCGATTTAGACGCTTTTTAGAAGCTTATTGCAGCGACTGAATCGCTAAAATTCCGATACTGCAATCGAACGCAGAGAGTCGCCAAAACGCGATGCTGCATCGATACAGTCGCTAAATCGCCGATCGCCGATGCCAATAGTATCATGTGTTGCTCTAATGTTGCTAACGTGCGACCCGGCCGGCACGTGGCAGCCCCCTAAAATTGGTCCGTCCGGATCCGGACAGACCCGCCGTTACTTGTAGCTTCATACCTAGAGCGCGTAGTGCGCCTATACCTGCAAATACTGTTCGACGTAAATGCATCAAACAGCTGATTTTTATTTCGCAATTTCAGAGTTCCATACTTTTGTTGTTCTTTACCAACGGCGAGGATACGACTAACTATCGGCTATTTTCTCGCTCAAGAAACGTACAATAGATATACATTCCGTGTAAACAAAAGAGATGCATATATAAATAGTTGATCGCTGACTGTCCACACCACACTGCCGGCGAGGACTCGCTCCACTAGTTCGTCGCTGAGCGACAAGAGCTATCAAAGATAATTCTCGGTTAGCGATACTCGCTCAGCGATCAGAGAGCTGAGTGTATGTTTGTAAATGTGCAAACGTTACTATCGCGTTTGAGTTAAGTTTTGACAGACAGATCTTAATGCAAAGTAAATACGATCGAGAATCAAAACTCTTAACTCAAACGCGATAGTAACGTTTGCACATTTTCAACTTACACTCCGCGTTCAGAACTCACGCCGAGAGCAAAGAAAATATGTACACTAACCAGCGGCAGCACAGCACTCGTTTCCCGCCAAGAGACTAGCTCGGCTCGGCCGCCGCGAGCGAGTGGCGCGATTAATCGCACGTCTCACTCGTACACCCGCTTAAAGCCATAGTGTATATTATTATATTCTCTGCTCATAGCCCAGCTACAAAACTATTGGAACTACACACTCGCTTTCCGCTGCTCGCCAACTCGTTTCTAGTTCTAGCTCGACTCGCTTCTCTCGTTCATCGTCGGTGGTGGGACAAATGGGGGGTTAGGCGGTCAGCGAAAATTCCAGGCCCTCGCGGGTTTTGCGCGGTGCGGGGTCCGCGGTGATTCGTAAGTGCTATTCACAATTTTATCAAAAAGTTAATAAAAATGTTTAGTTTTTCGGAAATCCAAAACAGTCACCAAATTCGAAAAGGTGGGCATACCACGATCGAAAAGGTGGGTGGAATTATTATTGTAAAACACGGTCGTAATGTGCATTTATATGATTTAGAGGTAATTTCAGGATTATTTTCTATCAAGCAAAATGTTTCCAATCGTGTTTTAGAAACAGTCCTTCCATCTTACATATTAAAAATTTCAGTGCAAAATATCTATTTTTCCGTATATACAATTTTTTCGTTTTTACCGCTTAACCCCCCTAATATGATGGCCTAGTTGGGGGTACATATACCTATACCAAGGGAAGAGACCGGTGTCGCGTAGCGGTGAAAGAATACTCTCCTCCTCCCTTGGGTGTCGTAAAAGGCGACTAACGGACTAAATACTGCACATACTTCCAACAGCATAGAGCGGCGATAGGCTCACCACCTGTTATGCTGTGCACATGTGCAGTCGCTATTTGGTGAAAAATGGACTATGGCAGAGGACTGCTTTTGCATTTCTCACTGCCTATTCTCTGACTAACCCTTCGGGGATAATAGTCTTGATTATTATGTATGTGTGTATGAGTGTTAATGCCCATAACATGGATATTCCACTTTGTCTCAGTTAAGGCGAGGTATTCCGAGCGCTTCTCTCTCGCTCTCTCGATGGTACGACGGTAAGGGACGGGTATAACAGCAAAGCGGCGCGAATAGGCGCGTTTTATAGATTTTTTGCCTATAAAGGAAAAAATAAGTAAAATGTATCTTTTACATTCACTAGAAAATAAAAAGTTTCTACTATTGGTAAAAAAATTTAGTCATTTATTAATGTACCTATTATCTGACTTGCAGCTCTTTTAAATATTGAACAGAGCAATCTTTGAATTTTTTTTCTATGGAGTGAAGTATTACTAATCATGTTTCTGTCTTTAAGAGTCACTAGATAATATGTTCAACTATATTATATATGAATTTTAGAACCGTATGTTTTATATTGGTGGTGGTACAATCAATCGAAATTGTTAAAAATGGGAATATTGCACCTTAAGGGTAAACGGGGGGCAGAATGTCTGAAAAAGACACAACATATTTCCGTCTCACTCCATGTACCTATTACGTTAATTGCCGCCCACAGTGTGCGCGTTCATTAGTGTGATTGTAATTAATAATGATGATTGCTCCCTATAGTAGCGCTAATTAATGGATACACTCCCAAATATGTCCCATTTGACTGTACAGGAGGACAAGAGGAACCCCTGACCACTGCCAAGGGTTACAAATGTTTGGGCAAAATAATAATAATTAAATACATAGTAACACACACACTCACGAATATTAATCCCAAAGGACGGATGTAGGAGCATAACATATTAGTAATTTGTATATTGTATAATTTGGTAACGATATATTGTTTTGAAAATGTCGTTACATCCATATTATTATAAATCTGTGGAGTTTCTTGCTCCCGTTCTTCTCTACAACTAAAAGACTTCCTAAATGGGTGTGTTACCCATTCATCCAAATAAATTTAGATAATTAAAAATGCTTATTTTAAGTTTATTGAATAAATAACTCACTAATATTCGGCGTGAAATAATGGCACTTGGTGCTGTTGTGTTTCGTCCGACCAGTGAGGGTTCCGGAGGCCCCTCCCCCCCCCCCCTCCTCCCAATTCCTATTCCTTCCTTAAACCTATTCCTCCCTTAAAGGCCGGCAACGCGTCTGCGATTCCTCTGGTTTTGCGGGTGTCCATGAGCGGCGGTGATTACTCTCCATCAGGTGACCCGCCTGCTCGATTGCCTCCCTCTTTAAAAAAAAAAACAATAATAATAATAATTTTTAAACTTTGAACTTTGAAAGATTTAGTAAGAGACTAGGCAATAAGGACCGCGAATGCAGGTATGCGGTTCTCTAAGCGACACATAACTACGAGTATGTGCGCATGGCTGTAAACATGGATGTTACAGCCGGTTCATCTGTCGCTGCAGACACGGCTGTGGTCAAAGTTGAGGCTGTTTTTACTTACAAAATACCGATTTTATACCTACTTACAAGAAATAAAATTTTAAACATTGAAAAAAGACAACCTCAGGCGCGAATCGAACCACGCACCTTCCGCATTCCGGGCGGCTGCCTTAACCACTTGGCTACCGAGGTCTGGTTTTCACCCGTCGAAATTTGTCAGTGCTTGATGCTTATGTTTTTATTCAACATTGCTTCATCAAATCTTAGAAGTTTTCAGTTTGTCGTCTTTTTTTAGTGTTTAAAATTTTACTTAAGTAGATTTAAGCGTTAACAAACCGCTAAAAAAAACATTAACCTACAAGAAATGTCCAAGAAGTGATTCTCTATCACGCCGCTTACAGTCGTGCGGAGGCTAGTGTCGAACAGCGTTGAAAACAGAAGAATACCAGTGGTTCGCTCACCGCTGTTGCAGCCGCTGCTACCGCGGCTTTGCGCTTAGAGAATCGCACTACAGAACGCTGAGTGTAAGTTTCTAAATACTATCGCGTTTGAGTTAAGTTTTGACAGATAGATCTTAATGCTAAGCAAATAAGATCGAGAATCAAAACTCTTAACTCAAACGCGATAGTAACGTTTGCACATTTTCAATTTACACTAAGCGTTCAGTACACGGCCATAGTTCACGTTTTACCAAATAACAACAACTGTACATGTGCTCAGATTTAGGTGGTGAGCTCATCGCCGGTTTTGTCTGTTGGATATCCGGGCAGTCTTCAGTCCGTTAGTCGCCTTTTACGGCACCCAAGAAAAGAGATAATGATGTATGAGTAAAATAATATTGTCTAAAATATAACTGCGTGTAAACTAACTTTTTAGGATCGTTCCAAATGGAAAACGGTTACAAAGTAACGGTAATGTAATTTTTTACATTCTTTCCTAAGCAAAGGAACGTTTTATTAAACGTAAACATTTATAAACGAAATTGCGGCCCGCCCGTGATCACCCGTGAAGAATTTCCAAAATTTTTCTTTCATACTAACTTTGTCCTAACAATTTCAAACACAATAAAAATATAGCCAAGTAGGTGCAGCCGCCTGAATTGATGCACGAATATACATTCGTGGAAAGGGAATTTTGTATAAATATAGAGAAGCTCGATTGCGCAGCGGCTAGCGCGTTCGGCTTGCGATCTTGCAATGCCGGATCGCTGGATGGGTGACCAAATTAAAAACATCTCGAACTCCTCCGTTCTTCAAAAGGCACGTTAAGCCGTTGGTCCTGGTTGTTGTCGTAAGATGACAGTCGTTAAAACCCACCAACCCGCATTGAGCCAGCGTGGTGGGTTATGGCCCAATATCCTCACGTGCTATTCACGTGGGAGGCCTGTGCCCAGCAGTGGGACGTTTATAGGCTGATAATGATGATGATTGATTACATAACTTAAATTACGAACATTTCAGAAGATTTTGCGCAGATCTGAAAATAAATGCCTGTAATATTAAACGTGTCAGGAGCGTTACAAACGGATTGCTGTCGTTTTACCCCACACCTCCGGGAAACTTGCGTAATGTATCTTATTTATTATTATCTTATATCTTATTACGCCCGCCCGCGCCTTCGTCTACGCTAACTTAGAAAGACCGTTATAGTTCAGCCATTTAAAAAATATATCTACAAAACATAAACAAAAACCATCCTCAGTTAACGCTCTACCTTTTAGTGAAAACCGCATAAAAATCCATTGCGTGGTTTAAGAGAATAGTGTGGTGCCACAGACAGAGGGAAACGGCTTTACTTTATAATAATATTACATATTATGTAATGATAGCGTAAGATTTCATCGCCTCTGAAGATTGGCGCCCTGCTTTGGATTATTGCATATGAAGCATGCATATGAAGAAAGCCTGCTCTAAACCTCATCGAAATATCGAGTCGTTAAAAGTAGACTTAGTGAAGACAGCCGTTTCGATACCAATGGATGTGGTACGTGCGGCCATAGGTACAATGGTCAGGACGTTTGGAGAAATGTGTAAAAGCTAAAGGTGGTCATTTTGAATAGTTAAAATATTTTTGGTATTTATTTCTTTACACTAGACATGTTTATATAAGGGACAAAATTTGTGGCAAAACTAGGTATATGAAACCGCCCTTAGTGTGGGAGAGCCCTAAGGAAAAGCGCTCTAATCTCTTAGTTTGTTCGATAAGCGACTACGTACGTTTTAACTAGCTTAACCCAGTTTTAGAGTTGACGCTATAAATAGAAAAGCCTCGACTGAAAGTTGTTTTTATGACGAGAAGATAAGACAAAGCTTTAGATTCCTTAACTTTTATTTAATTTCATTGATATAGATCCTTGGATTGAAATAAAAGTTATTTTAACCGTGGAGAAGAAAGGGCACAAGAAACTGCACAGGTTTACATGCAAGTAACGATATTTTCAAAAAATGTGTTATTTATGTCGTTATCAGACAATAAACATTTTGTATTTATGAATGCATAAGTACGTACAAACATATATTCTATAATCAAGACTGTTATCCCCAAAGGGTTAGGAGACTAGGCAATGAGGACCGCAAATGCAGTCCTCTATCGTAGTCCACTTTTCACCAAATAGTGACTGCACATGTGTTCAGCGTAACAGGTGGTGAGCCCATCGCCGCTTAATGCTGTTGGATGTAAGTGCGGTCTTTAGTCCGTTAGTCGACTTTAACAGGCAGGTGCCTGTTTCCATTAGGTGCCATCAAAGGTACCGAGGGAGAGAGAGTCATCGAGGGTACCGGAGGCCCCTCCCCCCCCCCCCCTCCTCCCAATTCCTATTCTTTTCCTTAAACCTATTCCTCCCTTAAAGGCCGGCAACGCGTCTGCGATTCCCCTGGTTTTGCGGGTGTCCATGGGGCGGCGGTGATTACTCTCCATCAGGTGACCCGCCTGCTCGTTTGCCTCCCTCTTTTATAAAAAAAAAAAAAAAAAAAAAATGCATCATGCATAGGGTTTCCGACTACTTATATTCAAAAATAACATGTTTAGAGGCCTATTACATCTCGACTGTGATTTTTGAGTAAAATGGCCAATTTTGGCGTTATGGATCTCAGAAAGCCCCTTGTAAAACAATCTACTATTTATGTCGCGTTAAAGAAGGAATGCATCATAAATTCGAAAAATGTTTTGCCCGACAAACCATTAACGCGTCGCGTAGCGGTGACAGAATACTACCACCCCCTCTCCTCCCTTAAGTGTCGTAAAAGTCGACTAACGGACTAAAGACTGCACATACTTCTAACAGCATAGAGCGGCGATGGGCTCACCACCTGCACGCTGATCACAGTGCAGTCACTATTTGGTGTGAAAAGTGGACTATGACAGAGACTTTTGCGGTCCTCATAGCCTAGTCTCTGACTAACCCCTCGGGGTTAATAATCGTGGTTAATTATGTGTTTTTTTTATTGGCAACGGGTAAGCGCTTGGCCTATCATCTCACCTGATGGTAAGTGACGATAAGGCCGAAGGTGGAAGCGCGCATTACCCGGAATCTTATCTCAAACTGCCGGAACACAACAATGCTAGCTATAAACATCGTTGTTATGGCGACAGACTTAGATAAGATGGTGGTAGCTAGCCAGGCGGACTTAATAGCCCTACCACTAACCAAACCGAGCACACAAAGATGTACCCCCCGCTGGGAATCGAACCCGGGACCTCTGGGTCTGAAACCGATAGTTTAGCCACTAGACCACAGAGGCGGTTATATTTTGCCCGACCTGGACATTGAACCCTCGAACTTCGGACAACACAGGCCAAACGTTTTTTATTCCACTCTCACACTTCTTTTGAAACTTGTATTTATTGGTAAGATAACGGACAAACATACTTATAATACATAGCAAACATCCAGTCCCGAAATCAAATCAGAAAACCAGTAATTTCTAAATTGACCCGACCGGGAATCAAACCCGGGAGATGGCTACGACAGAACCGGCGGCGTGCTCACCACACGACCACGGAGGTCATCGTTTCGCCACTCGGTCATCGAAGTGTCCAAACCAAAGAGGCGGTATGAAATAAAATTGAAAAATACTTACATAAGTAATTTATTTGTTTTTTATTTTGTAATGGAAAGTATCTTTCTATAGAAAGGCATTTTCCAAATTGTGTTTGGCGCTGTTAATGTACGTCGTAATAATCTAAAGCTTTTTTTTAGACTAAGCGACAACTCGGACACTTTAAATTCGGACACAGTGTCCGAATTGTTTCAATTTAAATTTATTATTTTTTCACTGACAATTCGGACACTCTTAAATTATTGGAGCTGTTCAGTACAGTCAGATAAAAAAGCTTCAAAATATAATATTATATAGAAAAAAAACGTTACCAAATATTTTAGAGGTTTGTGGATGTGTATTTACAACTAAACGAGTTTTGAGGTAAATGTGCGTGTAAAAAATTAAATAATAGTCCTGTTAATAGGATTTACGCATTTTGGTTCCCCATACAAACTTCCAAGTCAAAAATTTTTAAAACTTATAAGCCAATTTTAATGAAACTTTGCATGCTAAAGTAAAATATAGGGATCTAAATAGTTTGTCGTAAACATTTTCAAAAAACGTTTATTTAGCTGAGTTATGGCGATTTAAAGTCCACTATAGAAAGTTTAAAATCGCAATAACTCGGTTAAATAAACCTTTTATAAAAATGTTTTCAACAAACTATTTAGATCCCCATAGGATAAAATGTTTACTAGACAAAAAAATCAACCAGTCTCAGGAAGCTCGAATGGGATTCGAACCCACGACCTTTGGATTGCCGGTCCACTGCTCTTACCGCTGAGCTACCGAGACCCCAGAAGACTCGTTGAATTTTTCCTAGTAGTTTGATTTACGCTGCAAGCCAGCGATATTACGTCACTGTGAAGTCTACCCTCAAAGTCGAAAGAAATACTATTGCAAGTATTTAACAATCGATAAAGACGTAATTGCTTATGAATATCTTTATTGTTGAAATTTCGCATTCACAATGCTATATACGAGGAGCTCGATGGCGCAGCGGCTAGCGCGTTCGGCTTGCGATCTTGCTCGCTAAGCCTCTTTCGCAATGCCGGGTCACTGGATGGGTAACCAAATTAAAAAAAACATCTCGAGCTCCTTCGTGCTTCAGAAGGCACGTTAAGACGTTGGTCCCAGTTGTTGTCGTAAGATGACAGGCGATAAAACCCACCAACCCGCTTTGGGCCAGCGTGGTGGGTTATGGCCTAATATCTCGACTATAGCTCGTTAGATTAGTTGTTAAGTCTTTTAACTATAAGTTAGTTAACTGTTTATTTATTATTATTAGTATTGAGGTCAATAAGTGCCTGTAAAGGTTTACATTGAATAAATAATTTTGACTTTTTTGACTTTATCCCCATGTGTGCTATTGTCCACGTGGGAGGCCTGTGCCCAGTAGTGGGACGTTCATAGGCTGATGATGATGATGATGATGCTATATAAGTATAGGATATAATGTTTACTAGAAAAAAAAAGTAAACATTTTATCCTATATTTATATAGCATTGTGAATGCAAAAATTCAACAATAAAGATAGATCCCTATATTTGAATTTAGTATGCAAAGTTTTATTAAAATTTACTTATTGGTTTTTGTTTATCCCACTCGAGCTTCCTGAGACTGGTTGATTTTTTTCTAGTAAACATTTTATCCCTATATCTATATAGCATTGTGAATGCAAAAGGACATAATTTTTTTACTATGGAGCTTGGTACTACATTCGAAAGTCTTTTAACTTGACGCCAATGTATAAATACTTGAAGAATACATTATTATCAACATATTTATGACCGTATTATTAATTTAAAGACCTCCGTTTTTTATATAAATTAAAAACCAACATTGATTTCTACTCGAAAATGGCAACATTATAGTAGGATTGTGACACTTTAAGTTATTAAAAATAAAAAAGTGACGCTTGTCTGACATTTTATATGTCAATAGTCATCGTAGACAGATGTTAGACTGTCAGCCGCCAGACGATTCACGATTCCCGGTCGCGCTTTCGTTGTGTTAGTTGTGTGTATCGTTGCTAAATACTTTAAGTGCGAAAAACATAATTGTGTTAACGATATCGTTTCTACATTATCATAGACCTCATAGACTTACCTACTCATTAACCCTGCGTTCGTTAACATTAAAAAAACCGGAACTTTCGTTCGGAAACGTACAAAACTTATTAAAATACAGTATTCTTTAACGGAGGTAATTAAAAATCTAAAAAATATACAGAATGATAGCATTTAGTCTCTTGGACAAGTTGTTTTTGACTTGTTGCAGTTAATTTTTTTATTATTTTAGTACCAAAAAGAATTATGTCCTTTTTTTATTTTTATAAAAGAGGGAGGCAAACGAGCAGGCGGGTCACCTGATGGAGAGTAATCACCGCCGCCCATGGACACCCGCAAAACCAGAGGAATCGCAGGCGCGTTGCCGGCCTTTAAGGGAGGAATAGGTTTAAGGAACGAATAGGAATGGGAGGAGGGGGGGGGGGGGGCCTCCGGAACCCTCACTGGTCAGACGAAACACAACAGCACCAAGTGCCATTATTTCACGCCGAATATTCGTGAGAGGGTGGTATTACAGGTTGGAGTGCTGCAACGCAACGTGGCTCTACCACTCAGTCAGTGTCACTCATTTAGCACCACCCAGGGATCACGTGTAGGGTCTCAAGGGTAAACCTACGGACGCGAGCAACTTTGACCCCCAAAAATCCTTTCAATAATAAAGATGGTTTTTGAAAATTTCGACTTGGAAATTTGTATGGGAAACGGAAATGCGTAAACCCTCATAACCCCTCCCTTTAATCTAAAATTACTGTGTCGGAGTGGGTTCACGTCAGTAGTCTAAAGGAGCTGTGGGGATGGAATCACGATTTCTCGCATTCAACCCGAGAGTCTATCCGCTCGGATACCGACGCCTATACTGCCGTACTTAAGCTAAAAAAGGGTTAACCCTCGTTTGATCAATTTTGAGTTAATAATGCAAAGTTACAAAGCGCAAAATTCTTTACATTTTGATCTAGGTACCATACCTGTATCATTATTAGTTATAGAGATACAGCTTGTCGGTGAACAGTTAAGTGACACTATTTTTATGATTTACTTAATTAAAAATCAGCTAAGCCACAATACTAGTCTATAAGGGGGCTAAAGTATCATAACTTAACGAAGTCTAGATATTTTTGTATAAATTGCTTAGCTTTAATAGGGTTATTCATTTATGCTACACTTAAATTAAGTTAAGGGACTTTAACCCTGCTAAAGGCTAGTATAGTTTAAGCTAATGTTCGTACAAAACTAAACTATAAATAGGTTAACAACAATAACTTAATTACAAATCAGTTAACATCCTTTAACCCTTCTTTTGCCAAGTAAAATAAATTCATTTTATACACGTCATCCTTGGTTTAAAAAAGGTTAAGCCACATTAAAAGGCTAGAACACAGTTATCTGCAGTTGCATCTCGTGTGTGGACGCACACGGCAGTTGCAATAATTGTCAATATTTGACAATTATTGTATTGTGTATTGTTAAGTATATGTATATTTGTCAATATTTGACAATTATTGTCAAATCTAATTCCATTACAGTATATTGTTCTGTCTGTGATTTGGCCGGAGAGCCTACGAGCGGCGAATTTCGTTGCGCTCCAGCTAAAACACAATGTCTCGTAATATAGAAAGGTAAGTCATTTCTTGAATATAGGTTTTTATTATAGACATTATGATTTTACTTGTATAGCTTGACCACGACCGCTGTACCGCTGCTACCATACAAATTAGTAGGTATGTACTTGCTGCCACACAAGTTATATATACAGCTATGCGATTCTTTAAGCGACATATAGACGCTGTGCGCATGAGTGTGGTCATAGATGTTACAGCCGTCACATCTTTGTTGCGGTCACGGCTGTGGTTAAAGTTGAGGCTGTTTTATTGACAGAATACCAAATGTATACCTACAAGAAAGGTCAAAGAAGTGATTCCCTATCACGCCGCGCGCCGCTTACAGCCGTGCGGAGCTTGTGTCTACTAAACTATTTATAGGTACGTACATTTTCAACTACTTAGTAGCATCTTCAGGATGAAACAAAACACTAATTTATCTAAAACTAAATTCTCGCGGGTGGAGCAATGCACAAACATTAGTAACCTTCCTAAAAACTATTACCTACGTTTGTTCAAAAAGGTAATAAAATTGCATTTACAACTTAAATTATGAATGTTGATTGATTTTATTATAAATTCCATTTGAAATAAATAATTATGTTTTAGTTAACAAAAGCCATAGCAAAAGAAAACAACAAAATTCTAACATTTCGATTTTAAAAACATCTCAAAACCCAAGGAAAGCAATAATAGTATTGAAGAAGTCATACGTTGTTTGACAAGTTTTATTTATCTTTTTATGAATAACATGAATGGGGGATTTTCACAATAACTAAAATACCTACCTGTACCTATACTTAAATATGAAACGTTTTTTTTTCTTTTAGATGACTTGATGGAAGAACTTTTTAATTGGTCTTTGGAAAATACGTTTAAGAAAACCCTTCATGAGAATGTTAATGATGAATCGGAAGTTAATCTTGACTACAATAGCGACGATTCTGTTAATGACAAAAATTATGAACCTAATGAAGACAACTATGATTCAAGCTGTAGTGAGATAAGCAATTTATCAGAACAAACAACAACATTCTAATCGTGTATATCAAGTGAAAAGATGCATATTTTCTACAGAAAAACTTCTGACACTTCTTCATAAAAAAAATGGCAATTACCTGTGAAACGTCATATATCCTCACTATCTGAGAACGACGGTCCAGTAAATTTAGATAATGACTGAATTCGTAACATTAGAAGATCTTATAGGTCCTACAAAGGAATCATCTGACAGTGCTAATTACTTTCTACCTCCTACAAAGAAGCCATGTCTAGAGACTGTTGTAAGCGTCAATGTAATTGCAAAGGGTTATTCGAGCAGTGATTCTGATAACAAAGAAAGTTTTATCTTACCACAACAATAAAAATATTGCAAAACTATAGTTGTCCATAAACCAAATAACTGTGCCTAATATTTGATGCTTCACCCAAAAATGTTGTTGATTCGAGGGGAGTTGACAGCTTGAATCGCGATTCAAATATACCTACTTATGGTATCATGGCTTAATGGGACAATTAATTTGCCAAATTCAATAAACAGCAATAACACTCAGGAGACAGGTACAAATAACAGCTATGAGTCAGAAATGTCGCAAAAAGTATAAAAGAAAGTTGTGACTCCAGCTAAATGGAAAAGCAAGTTAGCGAGATTGCAAGGATCTCCGTATCATTCTACAATGGCCAAAAAGAAACCTGATGATGTAGGGAGTCGTATGCTCAAAGCTCATTGTTCATGCATAATTTACTTTTAAGTCACCAAGAACATACTTATATCAGACGTTTATCATCGTTAGAAGTTAAAACCATAAAGCTGCATTGAAACATAAAATTATTGTGCAGTCATATACATTGTCAGCATTAATCGTACAATAATATAACGTAAACAAAGTACTTCATAAACTACTACTACTAATATATTATTTCAGATATAAAGTCGGATTAAGGCAAAAAAAATTAAAAAACATATTTTTATTATTTAAAGATTTAAATGAGTCTTTAAAAATATTAAAGGTAAGAATGGTTACCATAAGTAAGACTCAAAAAACTGTTACATATAATTGATTTTGTATTAAGATTTGACAAAAATATTTCAAAATTTTGTTTGGCTCTCTTGAAAACCTGACTTTTTCTAGATACGACCTTATGCTTTCATGTTCAGAAGTATTAAGTATGTAATGTTGTGTGACTACGTGAAATGTTATGGATCTAATTTTGATAATTATTATGCTAAGTACTTACAGATTTTTAATTTTATAATGTATAATTGAAACAATTTTAAAACAGAATTATTTTAAGCTTTTGCAAAATTTTAGTGATCTCATGTTAAACGTTTTCGAGAAATTTTATTACTTTAAAATACGACGTGGAAGATACGATGTAACTACGATAAGGTAAAATTTTATGATGTTGTATAATTTGCTTGAAGAGAGCTTTTATTTTTTTAAATTTAAGTTTTATGTTTTTATAACACATTTTCTTTGAATTAATGGTTTTATTTTTTCAATTTATCAATGATCTTTGCTTAACTATAACAGGGTTAACCACGAATAATATATACATAACTTTATTTTAGCTAAGTAATGTCTTGTAAATTCTTGCTATACTTTATAGAATATTTCCTTTTCTTAGTTACATAAAGGTTACAATACCTTAGCCATTATCTTATTTAGGATTGTGCTGCTGTTTTTATATAGAAAGCTTAGTTATAAACCAGTTAAGAAGCTTAGCTATCTTATAGCTAAGCATTTCTGAATAACTTTGAAGTAAATTATTGATTGTGACAGTTACCCGAAATTACTACGCTAAAAGTAAGTTACGGTATGGTTAACCCTGTTTTAGTGCCGTAATTATTTTAACTTTAGAAAAAAATACTTAGCTTAATTAAAAAAAAACATTTTTAGGCATTTTACTGTCAATATTTTAAAATGGGAATAATACCCTAAAGTAGTGTACAATATGACCTATTTTTGTGAAGAAGAACGTTTTCTCTATCTAATATAGTTTTTTAGAGACATCATTTCCCACGTTTTTTGACGATATCTCAAAATCGACTACTTGGGGTTAACCCTTTTCTAGCTTAAGTACGGCAGTATAGTAGTATATAGTAATGTAAGAAATAGCACACTTTTTTCGGGAATAGGTGTGGTACATTATGCTAACTGTCATAGAACGTAACACGCGAACAAAGGTGCGGTGTTCAAATAAAAATAATCTAGTAATTAAATAATTGACAACGTGATGTCATGTAGGAGTATTCTAATTAAAGTTCATTGATCTATATATATAGATATACGTAGACCCGTATATACGGGTTGTGTGACATTTTCATTTGAACGTATCCGTACATAGCTAACAAATTTTTCGAACTTCTTAGCGGGAATAAAATTTTCTCAATAAGTGCGTGTGAGATCTCAGTAAAGTAACACATCTTTACTGAAACTAGGGTTTAAGGGGAATATCATTTAACATTGGACATTTACATTGTCACTAATTATCATAATTATACTTTATGCTAAGAGGATATTTATTATTGTCTCTTTTACTTGACACTGGATAGATGTGTTAACCGCACCAAGCCATTAATTAAGAAAAATAAAGCTAACTGTGTTGGCGCGGCTAACCAAAGTGAGTCTTGGTGTCCGATAATAAGAGCCTCCACCTAGGTTGGTGGTGAATCATCACTAATTGTGTGCTATATAGTACAGAATAGAAAATCTATAGGAGATCCGTAATGTTGTAAATGTTGTTGCTATTGTTTGAGCATTGGCCTTACAAGCCACATAAGAAAATGTCAAATCTCACGTCTCATACATACATACATACATATAATCACGACTATTATCCCCGAAGGGTTAGTCAGAGACTAGGCAATGAGGATCGCAAAAGCAGTCTTCTAACATAGTCCACTTTTCGCCAAATAGCGTGACAGGTGGTTAGCCCATCGCCGCTCTATGCTGTAGGTGTATATGCAGTCTTTAGTCCATTTAGAGAGGGGGTTGTAGTATTCTTTCACCGTTACGCGACACGGTCAAACCTCACAATTGGGGGTTTAAGGCACCCGCGTCCATACTTTTACCCTTGAGACCCTACACGTGACCCCTGGGTGGTGCTAAATGAGTGACACTGTCTGTGTGGTGGTAGAGCTACGCGGCGTTGAAGCACGAATTGGGCCGGCTCGCCCGCCGCAATACAACCCTCTCACGTAATATCGGCGTGAAACAATGGCACTTGTTGCGATTGTGTTTCGTGTTTCGTACGGTGTGGTGGTTTTGCGGATATATATGTATATATATATATATATATATATATATATATATATATATATATATATATATATATATATATATATATAAATAATGTGATAGGGGTGGTACTTCAAACCTGTTAAAGCTAAGTACATAAGTCCTAGTGCTACTGATGATATTTATTTTAACTGGTTTTGCAAAATAATCTCAAACATACGAAACAAAGTAATTTATTAGTTAGCCAGTGTCATTAGCTACCGTTTGCTATTTTTTTCATGTTTCTCCGACGTATGAAACCTTTGATATCGCATAAAGTAAAAATGGTCATAAATTATAGGGGGAGGGGGTTGGAGCTACATATTATTTTTTTTGTCGATGAATTTAGATGTAGTACTTAGCCTTAACGGGTTAGAAGTACCGGCCCGTATCACATTGTATATACATCGCAAGGAAATGAGGATACTAGGGATACCACGAAATCACGATAGATGTCGAATATTCTTGTGTTCATTTTACTAAAAATATTTAGTGATATGACCAAATACTAATATATTGTCAGTGATATCTCGATTCACTACGCTAAATCTAGTAAAATGTCAAATGATTAAGGATACTAGCTGCACTACTCCTTTAGGGCGTGTGATAGGTTAGAAATTTAAGATAATCGCAGAGCACAGCGTAGCGATTGTCTTGAATTTAAAGGTTTTTTTTTGTTAGACAACAGAAATACTAGTTGCCCTACTCCTGTAGTTCACCGTTGTATTTACTTTTAATATTTATAAAAGTATTATGAAAATTATGTTTAGTTAATGTTTTATATTTTAGCGTTTTATTAACGCTTAAATATACCAACCACGCACCACGCACCTTCCGCATTCCGGGCGGAATGCGGAAGGTGCGTGGTTCGATTCCCGCCTGAGGTTGTCGTCTTTTTTCAGGTTTAAAATTTAACTTAGTATATTTAAACGTTAATAAAACGCTAAAATATAAAACATTAATCTATAAACGCAGCTTCATCTTAACCGAATGTTCAAATATTTGTAAAAATATTTCTTTCGGATCTCAGAGGTGAAAACTTCTAAGATTTGATGAAACAATGTTGACTAAAAACATAAGCATCAAGCACTGACAAATTTCGACGGTTGAAAGCCAGACCTCGGTAGCCAAGTGGTTAAGGCAGCCGCCCGGAATGCGGAAGGTGCGTGGTCCGATTCCCGCCTGAGGTTGTCGTCTTTTTTCAGTGTTTAAAATTTTACTTATGTTTAGTTAATTTGTAATTTCGTTTTATTATTTTACCCAATAACACTTTTCACATTTTCCTAGATTTAGTTTAGTGAATCGGTGTTAGTAAAAAGACGTAATTAACCTCAACCTTCATGGTATCCCTAGGGATTCCGTGAAATACCTAGTATCCTATTTCCGACATATTATCCGTATCATTCGAAACTTACATAACATTACTTAATGTGTACCATTGGTGCACCAAACACGGACAATGACCTCAACACAAAAGCTGTCAACAGAAAAAAGTTTTAACGAAAGCAGTATTTATATTAATCGTAGCCACTCTGCGATAGCCAACGCAAGATTAATGTGAGTTCTACGCTGAGATCTTTAAGAAGGTAGAGAATGTTGACCACCCCTCGTCCAGCCACAGATGATTTATCACACGTGACGCGACACGTAAACTGACACAGGGGCGGTGAACCTTTCTCATGAACTATTTCTTTTCGGCTTGTCTATTATTATACCGGGATTTTGGACGGTTGCTATTTGTTATGTGCTATCTACCTACACAGTAGTGCTCTTTGAAAAGCCTATGTCTAGCAGTGGTTAAGTATAGTTGATGATGATAGTGATGTATTTTATTTTATTTTTTATTTTATTTTATAAGGACACACAACAGGTAACAGGTAATAAAATAGCACAATGTTTATGTTCAACTTATAGACTAAACTATCACCTAAAACATGCATCTCTGATATGAATAAAATTTAAAAAGTGTAACGCGGGGTTTATAAAAGTATTGCCAAAGCCAGCGCATACGAACATCACTGCATGCCTCCGCCTTCTTTCCCCCGCCCGCCTGCGGCCCGCGCCAACGCTAGGGTCCGCTGGCCGGCGCCCGTAGAGAGAGCTTCCCGATCGCCGAAGGGAACGGTTGAGTAACGATATCCTCCGCGAATCTCTTTAAGCGTGACGTATTATATCTTAGTTTCTGTATGTACTTACCAGTTGTGTTAACAATAAATATATTTTCAATCATTTAAAGTCTTTCGCTTTAAAACTGGCGCCCATACTTGTGGCGAACCGCGTGTGTAACAAAGTTATACTTACATAAACAATAAAAACCGTGTACGTGAAACGTGCCCAACCATCTACCTACCTTGTCTAGAAGTACGGACATTCCACCTTATCCTAAGTGTTATCATCACTCGTAAGTTCGCGACGTGAAGATGCCGATAACGAGGAAAGGAGAAGCGCTCCGTCAACAGCAAGAAGAAGATGAGAATGACCTCACGCTCACTGAAGGAGATGACACTGTCGTTGAACCCGGCCGTGCTGACGAACCGAGTGCCGGCACGAGGCCGACACAACCACCGGCGTTCCAGCTGCCGACGGAACTGTTCCTGTCCACGCTGATCGAGTCGATCACGCGTGCGCAAACAGAAGCCAACAGAACCCTCATTATCTCGCTAATGACGTCCAGTGGCGAATTAAGGACTTCCACCCCAGTCGGGGCCTCTCCAACAACCAAGGCGTGCGACAAAAGCGCCGCCGCCAGTACCAGCGCCGGTGCCGGTGCCAACTTCACCAAGTGCACGGCGCGTTTCGACGGGTCATCCCAAGACGCCGAAGTCTTGGAAGCATTCCTGGACGCCGTCGAGGTATTTAAGGAGTGCGCAGCGGTGAGTGACTACCATGCCCTCCGGGGATTACCAATGCTACTCGAAGCGGAAGCGGCAGTATGGTGGCGCGGCGTCAAGGCGTCGGTGTCGACGTGGCCGGACGCCATCGCCCGTCTTCGCGCTATGTATGGCGTGGTGCAGCCCGCGCACCAAATTCTACGGCAGATTTACGCCGCCGAGCAACGGGAAGATGAACGCGCAGAAACCTTTTTGTGTAAAGTGCGCGCGTTATTATCGAAACTTCCGTATAAGCTCGATGAAGTGGTGCAATTAGACATTTGCTACGGATTATTGCATAGACGTGTAACGAAAAGAGTGCCCCGCGAAAATGTTCGTAGTTTAGATGAATTAATGTACAAAACGAGGATCCATCGAGGATACATCGAGGATACATACAAAGCCCATAAGGTGAACACTATTAAAAGTAATACGAATACGAGGAATTCCTTATCGCATTCCCAAACCAAAACATTGCCGGTCCCCACGATCGGCAGTAACCTGACACGATCTAATTCACCTACGCGCGCGGCAAGTAACAATAACAATAGAAGTAAGATAAGACCGCGATGTACGTACTGTAAATTATTCGGTCATACAAGTGACGAGTGTCGCAATCTTGAAAAAGTCTCTACTAGTAAGAAGGAGTCGACTAGCGACACTACACAGAAAGGGCTGCGTTGTTACGGTTGCGGTAAACCGGGGGTCGTGAGGTCGAAATGTGATAATTGTGTTGACACAAACAACGACGACATTGGTTTGAACCAATGTCGTCGTTTAACAATGTTGTTGTAAACAACGGTTTTGATAACAAGCACAGTAACGTTTGTACGGGTACGAGAAATTCGTGTGTACAATTAACGACAGTGAGTGCGCACGAATCCTACCCGATGGTAAATATTAGTGTTATGGGCCGTAACGGAGTTGCGATTGTAGATACTGGGGCTACACATAGTATAGCGAGTCCCCTCTTATACCGAGTCTTAGTTGACTCAGGAGTAAAATTTAGTGACACTAGGCGTTACGTACATTTAGCTGACGGAACACAGGGTTGGAGAGATCTGTTAACAGCCGAAGTTGATATTGTTATCGAATGTCGTAGCGTGCGTTGTCAACTATTGGTGTTGCCCGGCGATGACACGAAGACGCTTTTAGGTGTAGATTTCTTAGCACGGGCCGGTATGATCATAGACGTTGCCCGGCGTACTTGGATGTTTTCGGACAATCCCGGACACTCTTATGATTTTGTTTATACCTACACGCTTAGCTCGGCTGATACTAACCTGATGCGCGCCGCCTCTACTGAGTTAACTTTGCGCTCGGATGAAGGTACGAAGTTAACGCCAGAGCAGAAGCGTACACTCAACGCTTTTATCGATAAGTGCGCGCTACAGTTCGCACGTGACGGACCACCTACGGAGTTCGCCACGCACCGAATTAAGGTAAGTCCACAACAGGAACCCATTGCTTGTCCGCCATACAGGATGTCTCAAAACCGGAAAGAGGCCTTGCAGACGGAGCTTGATAAGCTGCTGCGAGATGATGTCATTGAGGAGTGCGAATCCCCATGGGCATCCAACATCGTACTGGTGGGTAAAAAGGACGGAAGCTTACGGCTCTGCATTGACTACCGGAAACTCAACGCCGTTACAGAGCCGGACCGGTACCCGCTCCCACGCATCGAGGACATCCTGCACGCCGCCAAAACTAGTGAGTACATGACTACGCTGGACCTCCGGTCAGGCTACCATCAGGTCAGCGTCTGCGCAGAGGACCAAGACAAGACTGCGTTTACATCACCTCTTGGCACCTTCAGATTCAAGCGGATGCCGATGGGACTTCGAAATTCTGGAGCCATTTTCCAAAGGTTGATGGACAGGTTCCGTTCGAACCTGAAAGAGGTGGAACTCCTGGCATATCTGGACGACCTGATTCTGCTGTCACCAGGACCCTTCGAGAGGCACCTGGCTGACCTAGAAGCAGTCTTTGATCGACTGGCCATGTTTAAATTAAGGGTTAACAGGGACAAGACTTCGTTTGCAAGAGAGTCTGTCAAATTCCTAGGGCACGTCATCGTTCCAGGAGGAATCCAAGTGGATCCTGAAAAGACGATAGCCATTGATAACATGGCTGCTTCTCAAAATGTTAAAGACTTAAAGAGTTTTCTACAAACGTCCAGCTGGTTCCGACGTTTCATTGATAACTATGCGGAAGTCGCGAGACCTCTTACCAACCTCCTGAAGAAGACGAGTGTTTGGCGATGGGACGCTGAGCAACAGGAGGCGTTTGAGCGCATTAAGTCTCTTCTTGTATCTGCTCCTATTCTGTGTCAGGCAGATGAGTCGAAGCCGTTCGTTCTCTGCACTGATAGCAGCGCATACTGCCTGGGGGCTGTTTTAATGCAGGGGGAGGGACACGACGAGAGACCCATTGAGTACGCAAGTCGACTCCTCACCAGCGCCGAGAGAAACTACTCCACGATCGAGCGAGAGGCTCTCGCCGTCGTGTGGGCACTTAGTAAGTTCCGCGGCTATGTAGAAACGGCGAAGGTAATTGTTAGGACAGATCACCAACCCTTGCGATGGCTAATGAGTCAACGGTCACCCAGCGGTCGACTAGCCAGGTGGGCTCTAACGTTGCAGGAGTTCGACCTTAGTATCGAATACACACCCGGCCGCTCGAATGTGGTTGCAGATACTCTGTCGCGACCCGTTTCTCTGCAGGATCAGGGTGAATGTCAGTTTTGCATGACAGTTGTCAATATGCCAAAGAGGACCAGCAGTGAGATCCGCGGTAATCAACTTCTAGACCCAGAGGTGCGCAAGATCATTGAAGACATTGAGTCCGACGAACCTTCTAGGGGGAGACCATGGTCCGACCGCGGATACACCATATCAGACGGAATCCTTTATAGGTACAGCTTAGAGTCAGACGACGGAGAGGACTGCTTAGTGGTGCCTGAGCAAGAACGCCGGCAAGTCATGGCAGACCTCCACGACGCGCCTACTGCTGGACATTTTGGCGTAGAGCGCACGTTGAGCCGTGTTCGTGCTAGATATTATTGGCCTGGCATGCGCACGTTCATCGCAAATTATATAAAGGACTGTGTGCCTTGTCAGAGATATAAAGCTGACAACCGCAAACCGGCAGGATTGCTGCAAACCCCTGCTGTGAATAGGCGATTTGAAGTAGTCTCCGTGGACCTGTTTGGTCCTCTTGTAGAGACATCCAGGAAGAACAGGTGGGTACTGATTGTAGAAGACGTCTGCTCGCGCTGGGTGGAATTGTTTCCACTAGAAAGTGCCACCAGCGTCGAATGTGGTCAAACTCTGGCAAACGAAGTTTTTCTAAGGTATGGAGTACCACGCCGCCTCATCAGTGACAATGGCGTGCAGTTCGTGAGTGAGGTGATGCAGCAAGTCTGCCATGTTTTGGGGATCAGCCAGTCACTCACACCTTACTACCATCCCGAGGCTAACCCTATAGAACGGAAGAATAGGGACCTGAAACCTCAGTTGGCCATGCTCGTAGGTCAAGACCATACCACCTGGGACTTACACCTCGCTGCGATCAGGTTTGCAATGAACTCTGCAGTTACAGGAAGTACAGGGTTTTCGCCGGCATACCTGACCTTCGGTAGAGAGCTGCGAGCTCCTTCCGATGCTGCAACGGACATGAGGGCGATTGTAGAGCACGATAATTTTGTGCCCAGCATCACACCTTACTTAAAGAAGATGGCTGCAACTTTGGACGACGCTAGGGACACACATGAGAAAGCGCAGGCCGTCCAGAAGAAAATTGCTGACCAGAAGCGGAGGGCACCGCCAGAGTATAAGGTGGGTGACCTCGTTTTACTTAAAACGCAGGGACCGAACGACGCAGGACGTGGACAGACTGCAAAGTTTATCCCACGCCGTGACGGCCCATACAAAATCGGGACAATTATGAGTCCCACCACTTACAGTCTGGAGAACGTTCAGACCGGCAAAAACGTGGGCAAATATCACGTTTCGCATCTCACGCCCTTTACCGGACAAGTAGAACCTCCTATTAGGGAGAAACGTAAACGGGGTAGACCGCGTAAATTTTTAGACTAGCCCAACTGTAGGGACCCTTAGTTAGGCTAGAGGGGGAGAAAATGTAACGCGGGGTTTATAAAAGTATTGCCAAAGCCAGTGCTGCGCATACGAACATCACTGCATGCCTCCGCCTTCTTTCCCCCGCCCGCCTGCGGCCCGCGCCAACGCTAGGGTCCGCTGGCCGGCGCCGGTAGAGAGAGCTTCCCGATCGCCGAAGGGAACGGTTGAGTAACGATATCCTCCGCGAATCTCTTTAAGCGTGACGTATTATATCTTAGTTTCTGTATGTACTTACCAGTTGTGTTAACAATAAATATATTTTCAATCATTTAAAGTCTTTCGCTTAAAAAAAGGTAAATTTTATTTTATTAAAAGCTTAGATACTAATTAATAAAAAAATACCGCCAAAGTTTAAAATTTCATTCTGACAAAAAGGTTGTTGAGGCTCCGCTTGAAGACATTTGTACTTGAAGTAAAGATATTAATGTCGTGATTGCTTTGAGTTAGCTCGTTGTATTGGCGACCCATACGAACCGAGGGGTTGTAAAAAGAGGTATTATTAAAGATTTACTAAAGATTTATGTCTCGAGATTCTCCGAACCATAAGATAAATTAAGATAATACATTTAAAGGCATGTTTCGAAATAAAATGGCAGCCTACAAACCAACATTGGCCCAGCTAGCGTGTTGACTAGTAGCCCAATCTTTCAATGACTTGTCGTCGAAAAGGCCAGTGTCTAGCAGTGGGACGTTTCTAAGCTGATGATGATGACGTTTTAGATGAGGGTCTTCGATATAAAAACAAGATACTCAATCCCATACGAAATCAGTTAGTCAGAGACTAGGCAATGAGGACAGTAAAAGCAGTCCTCCGCCATACTCCACTTTTCACCGAATAGCGACTGCACATGTGCTCAGCGTGACAGGTGGTGAGCCCATCGCCGCTCTAAGCTGCCAACAGCTTAGAGCGGCGATGGGCTCACCTGAAGACATACATACATCCAAATGTATGTATGTCTTCAGTCCGTTAGTCGCCTATTACGACACCCAAAGGAAGAGAGGGGGTGGTAGAATTCTTTCACCGCCACGTGACACGGTTATAACGGTTGTAACTTTGATAATACATTTGACGTACCTACTTATAGTGTTTTGTCAGAATAGCAGTTTTCGCCATTTTATCACATAGCTCTACGGTTTCCAAGAAAAAATTAGATTCGCCTAACTGTGAAATCTGTGGTACTACTGTTGACGATGTCCAGCACATTCTATTAGATTGTACTAAATACAGTAGGGAGAGGGTGTCGTTGATGCGGAAATATAACATACATAGATTTGAGGTAGGACTATTTTCAATCTATACTTGCAGACCCGCAATCGGCGGCGTTCAAAGAGAATTGAGAGAGAAAGAGAGTTGATTATATAAAACAGAGATCTTGTATTACATAAAACAGTGACTTCTTAATTTTTTGTTATTTGTAAAAGTTAGGACATACCTTTATATAATGCATAAAAGCCTCTAAAAATATTAAGATAATAATAAAAAATCACTTATTTCGGACACTACTTACTAAATGAAATGCGTAGGTACCTAAACATTTCCCAATTTTTTTTGTGGACGTTTTAAAAGCGTTGATTGTGAATCTAGATTTTTTTAAGTAATCGAAGATGATTACTTATTAAAAATTAGCTCTAAGCCAAATATTTTGAAAAAAAAACAAACACCGAGTTTCAAACTTTACTATCAATGGGGAAGGTTCGTATCTAAATTTAGCATCAAAACGTTCCGTTCTGCGGTCGCGCCTAACAGTGCGGCGGCACGCGACCTCTCCGCATTAATTGATGGGATACTTTTCATTTGGTGAAACGGAACGTGATAATACGACCGTTGTTTACCGTTTGGCTGCTCTTTATTTGGCTGTGCTAATAAATTAACGATTCGGTGAAAGACAAACGTTGGAAAACTTTCCACGAGCGGAATACAAAATTGCACCATCTGAATTTTTTTGTTTTATTTACCTACATTTTTTTCCGAATTGTAATTTGCCTATAGGTATTGAAAAAAACTGTACTTTCCCGTGGTACTACCGATGGTCCTACTGGTAGTACCACGGGAAATATTTTTTGCAAGTGGTACTACTATCCTATCCTAATATTCCCTACAAACGTATTTCGAGGTATGCATAAGCTTGAAAAATCGAGTGTTGTAGAACCTTTTTTTTTTGTTTTTTGTTTTAATTTTTTTTTGTTTTATACTTTTACAGGTTCTACACTCGGTTTTTCAAGCTTTAATTAATTAATAATTAAAGCTTGAATTAATTTATAAAGAATTTTGAAAAACAAAAAACAAGTAGGTACCACGGGTAAGTACAGAAAAAAAATGTTTATTTATTAATTTTTTCCCAAGTGTTTTAATTAGGTATATGCAACAAGTCTTCTTCTCTTTCCCCAAATATTAAACCGTCATCTACATAAGTTGCAATAATAATTCTCCTGTTACCCCCATAACAAAAATGCATTGATTTAATTTCATTTGCCTAAAACCCATTTTCACCAAAAAATCTGTAAACTTTATGTTCCACATTAGTGAAGTTTGCTTCAGTCAGTTTCCACACTTTGCCATTTTTAACGTTGTATCCCTTTGGTACTTGCATAGATGCTCCTTTCAAGTCTCCGTGCAAGAAGGCCGTTTTAATATCAAATTGTTGCATTTTTAACCTTTTACTACCGGCAATCGATCGCAACATTCATAAGGAGGTCCTATTTACAACTGGACTATATGTTTCGTCGTAATCTTTTTTATATTTTTGTTGAAAACCTCTTGCAACTAATCTTGCTTTATACCTTCCGTCTGTTTTCATTGTAAAAATCAACTTGCTAGTTACTAGTTTTCTTACTTTTGCCTCTTCTTTATCAACAAAAGACCACGTATTATTCTTTTTTAAAGATTGTATTTCTTCGTCTATTCTATTGCTTTCTTCCATTTATCTTTTTCTTTCGATTTCTTTGCTTCTTCATAAGTCAACATACATACATATATGTATTATACAATCATAACCCCCGATTCCCGGTGGAGTAGGCACAGACCATAATATTTTGCCATTTGCTACGGTATTAGACACACTTCTTTCACTTCGTTACGTGTTTATTAAAATGTGTTTTTGGTAGCAAATTTTTATTTTTATTTATCTTTTCCTCTCTAGCACAAATTATCTATCCGAAAATAAGTTCTTTTATAACTTGTTTTTATTTGTTAGATAACGGATAAACATAGTTACTTATTATACATGAAACATCCAGAGCCGAAATCAATTTAGAGAAACAGTTATTTCTACTTTGATCCGACCGGGAATCGAACCCGATTCAGAGATGGCTACTGACGCCAGAACCGGGGTGCTCACCACTAGACCACGGATGTCGTCAAAACATTAAACGTTCGTTTACGTGTCTGTATTTGTAATAAGAAAAAAAATAGAAAATTATTCAATGCTTAGATATTATTACTAATATACACTCCCCCATCTGTTAACCGACCATTACGTAAACATCATAACATTGCTAATCGGCAAACTTTGAAACTTCCAAATCTTAGCTCCCATACAGATGAAAAGTTCTCAACAATAAAGCTTGAGAGATTGTGTGTCGGTCGTTCAAAAGGTTCCCTCTCTCGGAGGATCCAAATGTACCCCACGGCTTCGCAAATTAGATTCATTAGTCCCCTTTCCCCCTTTTTATATGGTGTTTACATTAGAAAGAGATGGAGAGAGGCTTTGCAAACAGATTTCATAGAGCTATATGATTTTAGCTACCATCCGTCGTTTTAGATAGGTCAAAGTAGATGCGAGAGTTATGAAAGGCCACAACGACGGTAGTGATGTAAATGCTTTATTCGCAATAAATTTATCGAAAAGTTTATTAGTTTAGTTTTATTTTAGCCCTGACGTTTCGAACCCTTTACCTCAGACCAACAAAAAAGAAAGACGGAGCATTACACGCAATTTTAGGGAAGCCAACAATACCGTGCTCATTCATGTTATTACGCGCTTTCACGCACACAGATGCAACACAACCATGCTCTAACCATGTTATGAGGGTTCCGGACCCCCCCCCTCCTCCCATTCCTAGTCCTTCCTTAAACCTATTCCTCCCTTAAAGGCCGGCAACGCACCTGCGATTCCTCTGGTTTTGCGGGTGTCCATGGGCGGCGGCGATTACTCTCCATGAGGTGACCCGCCTGCTCGTTTGCCTCCCTCTTTTATAAAAAAAAATAAAAAATAAAATTAAAACGTTGATTAAAGTTACACGTAGGATTAAATTGATGCTGTCTCTATCTGTCTTCTTTACAAAATCGAGACAGCGTCACTTTAAACCGAGGTGTAACATTTAGCCATTTTTATTAATAAGACGGATTTTGTTTAGTACGAGTTTAGACCAAAAAAAAAAGAAAATACTAAACAAAATGACCATGGTTGTGTTATGTATGCATCTGTGTGCGTGAAAGCGCGTAATTACGTGATGCAAAACAACCATGCTGTAACCCTGATAATAATAAACGTTGATTAAAGTTACACGTAGGATTAAATTGATGCTGTCTTCTTTAACAAAATCGAGAGAGCATCACTTTAAACCGAGGTGTAACATTTGGCCATTTTTATTAATAAGACATATTTTGTTTAGTACGAGTTTAGACCAACAAAATAAGAAAATACTAAACAAAATGAGCATAGTTGTGTTATGTTGCATTTGTGTGCGTGAAAGCGCGTAATTACATGATACAACACAACCATGCTGTAACCCTGATAATAATAAACGTTGATTAAAGTTACACGTAGGATTAAATTGATGCTGTCTTCTTTAACAACATCGAGACAGCATCACTTAAATTGAGGTGTGACATTTGGCCATTTTTATTAATAAGACGGATTTTGTTTAGTACGAGTTTAGACCAACAAAAAAAGAAAATACTAAACAAAATGAGCATGGTTATGTTGCACCTGTGTGTGAATGTGAGTAATAACATGAAAGAGCACGGTATTTTTGGCTTCACTAAAACTGCGTGTAATGTTCCGCCTCTCTTTTTTTGTTGGTCTGTGCCCTTTACAGGGTCTATGGTTCCTGTGATAAACTAAAAAAAAATAGTAAAGTAGGTAATGCAGCCTATAAGGCGACTGCTAGAAACCGTAAGTAACTTCAAGGGCTGGTCAGGTCAAGTGTAATAAACATTACATGACATTTTTAATGAAATATTTCATGTAGTGAATTTTGATTAGATAGGCTTTAAGTATCTAATTTATGTTAAAGCATTACCATTAGAAAAATAAAATGATAAACAATTAAAAATAACGATTATTTATAACGCGCGGGCAACGACCGGTCGTTGACCCAACCGTCCGTTGACCCGTCCGCGTCAGCCGGGCGATAAGTACATACCTACGTTAATCTGCAATGAGGCCATTTATATTCCTATTACGTAATGTGCGTATTTTTCTGATGTTATTGCTTTAAAATAAATTAGATACTCAAAGACTATCCAATTAAAATTCGCAAAATGAATTATTTAATTAAAAAGCACGAATTTCTTTTTTGTCAATTTTGTCATGTTTAAAACACTTATCCTCAGTCAAAATCCCATAGTCAAAATTCAAATAGCGACTGCACATGTGCTCAGCGTGACAGGTGAGCCCATCCCCGCTCTATGCTGTTGGATCTATGTGCAGTCTTTAGTCCGTTAGTCGACTTTTACGACACCCAAGGGAAGAGAGGGGGATGGTAGTATTCTTTCACCGCTACGAGATAAGGTTAGTTATCAATCGAACCCAAACCCGGGCTATGCATCAAACAAAAATTTACCCGACCTAGGAATCAAACCTGGGACCTCCGGATAATGCGCTAAACGCTAGACCACTTGGCCACCGAGGCGACTACAAAGGTAAAACCTTTTATTTATATTTATAAGAATGAGGCAAACGAGCAGGCGGGTCACCTGATGGAGAGCAATCACCGCCGCACATGGACACCCACAAAACCAGAGGAGTCGCAGATGCGTTGCCGACCTTTAAAAATGGGAATAGGGTTAAGGAAGGAATAGGAATTCTGAGGGGGGGGAGGGGGAGGTGCCTGCGGAACTCTCACTGGCTGGATATTCGTGAGAGGGTGGTATTACCCCGGGCGAGCCGGTTCATTGCGTGCTGCAACGCAGCGTGGCTCTACCACTCAGTCAGTGTCACTCATTTAACACCACCCAGGGGTCACGTGTAGGGTCTCAAGGGTAAACCTACGGACGCGAGTAACTTTAACCCCCAAAGTCGCATAAAGTCCACTATATCAAAATGTCCACTGTATTAAACGTCCATAGTATCAAAACGTTCACAGTATTGAAATGTCCATCATGTCCAAAATGTCCAATATCATTATGTCCATTCTTCATAAAGTCCACTTTATCAAAACGCCCACTGTATCAAAACAACTTTGCATGCAAATTGCGATCCATTCGTTACAGTTAGGTTTAATAAAACACAGAATAAATATCTAACTTTATGTGTTTCTTTGTTTCAGATTGTGAACGAAAAGACAGCAACTATGTTATAGTATCAAATACATTAACCAACCAACGAGTAGTGGTGTTTAAAAGCATCTATCTTAATCAGTGTCAAATTAGTTTAAAATTTAATATAATAAAATGGGATGCAATACTAGCTCCGAAGCGAAGGGCGACGCGAAAACAACCAAAGATGAGAAGAACAATGCGCAAGAGAACCATGCGAACGCAACTACAGGTAAGTGATTTATATTATTTTTTTTTAAAAAAGGTATGAAGAGACCTTTTTTTACTGCGAAAAATGCAATAAGTTGCATGCTCGTGGGTCTGGGGCAACCAGCGAGTTATTTGGGGCTCTCCCTCTTACATCTCACCCAGCTCGTATGAGTTCATACCCACTAAAAACGCATTACGATCCCAATGCTTACCGAGGTGGCTGAGGACCACGAAAAGCAGGCACTGAGTACAGTCTATACTGGCCTGCAGAAATAAGTATCACACTTTTCAAATTTCATTTTTTCTAAACTATAGAAGTTAGAGATTTAAAATAAAAAACGATTTATAGCAATTTTATCAGCTTTCTTTGAAACCATAGTAAATTATACAATAGGAACATTTTTAAGTCTTGTGTATATTTGGGTATATTCTATATCCAAATGAATATCATTGTTTATAGGTTAGTCCTTAGATCATGACGTTAAAAAACGCGTACTGGGTACAGCTAATAATAAAAAAAAACAAGTACAACACATTTCAAAACCACTTCTTTAACAAAGTTATTACAGGGTGCTCTAGTAAGCTCGCTGTCTGTCTGTCTCTCTCTGTATAAAAAGAAGGTATTAGAGAAAAAGAGTGTGCATAATTTATGTTTTAGACATTGTCAGACAGAGTTCAGTCTTAATTTTTATTAATTTTTAATAACAATTGTCTACTCAACCGTACTGATTCAAATATCATGACAAAAAGAGAAACAATGGGCATACCGCAATAACAACTTTTTCAATGTGGGTGCATACTGCATCTTGCAACTACCGCGGTCGGGGGCAAACCGGACTGGGACCATAACCATTTTTATTAGTAAGACCAACTCATGTTTTTAAACATTGCGTCTCTGTTTGAAAGTAATTAATAAAGAAAATGTGCGAGCAACCTCTTACTACAAAAATATGCCTAAGATAAGACATATTATTTAAGGACCACCCATTGTAATGTTGCGGTTTAACTTTGAATACAGTTTAAGTACTTACCTATTACTAAGTAATGCCTTTTATGATAAGCAAGCATCAAATGTAACTCGTGGAAATGTTAAGTAGAAAAGTTACTGTCCTTAAACCTAAATTAACCTTTCAATTGGAATAAGTGATGGTACCCAAAAAGGTTTAAGTAGATGGACCTAAAGTAAAGTACAACCTGTACAGCCGCCCATTAATAACGTGATGTTTTTTTAGCATTTTCTAACCCCCCCCCCCCCTCCCCTCCCCTTTGTGATACGTGGTGAGGTTTAAGAGACTAACCCCTCCCACCCAAAATCGCGGTATTTTTTAGTACCTATCTACAAAGAATCTTAATTTTTTTAGAATATTATCTTTAAATACATACCTGTATTTAAAGATAATATTCTAAAAAAAATAAGTTTAAAGTATATCTAATTTTATTCTACAAAATTAAGGACCGTGATAAAATGTCTAGACAGAAAGGTTGCGGGTTGTTTTTTTTCAACGGTTAGATTAAAACAAAAAGGGAAGATACGGCATTAGCGTCTCGTGAGTGAGCCGCCAAAATTAGGCCTAAAGGCACAATTTCACTTCAGTCACAATTTGCCGAGCGAACAGGCTACATCGCACTATTGCGGATATTCTACTGAGTGAAAAAGAGAAAGACTACTCCGCAGCAGCGTCGGAATCGGTCGTACGTACTCATCTGTTGCGCTTGCGAAGCGACCGAGACGTCAACGCGCTACTCGCTGACTCCCTCGCGCTGACGTTGAAACTTACCGCTTTGTCTCGCTCGCTCGATTTACACTTTATAGGTGTGCGTGTGTGAGTGTTTGCTTAAGTAGTTGAGTAGGACTATATTTTGAATGACTACAAGTAGGAACATGCCGTATCTTCCCTTTTTGTTTTAATCTAAGGTGAGTCAAGGTCACACTACACGCCGCTTTAGGTTTAGAAATCACGCGTTTGACGAAAAAATAATACACGTGATATCTTACTACTCTTACTACACTCCCTCTCCCCCTGTGATATTTCGTGATTTTTGTCCCACTGCAGGGCAAAGGCCTCCATAATTGGAATAAAGTCATTAATTTGAGCTCAGCTGCCGTAAAACCCGACGTAGGTACTTAAGATGGTTTACGCATTTCGGTTTCCTATACAAACTTTCAAGTCGGAATTTTTGAAAACCAATAAGCCGATTTTGATGAAACTTTGCATGCTAAAGTAAAATATAAAGACCTAAATAGTTTGTTGCAAACATTTTTAAAAAACGTTTATTTAGCTGAGTTATTGCGATTTAAAGTTCACTTAAGAAAGTTTAAAATATCAATAACTCAGTTAAATAAACGTTTTTTAAATTTTTTTAACAAACTATTTAGATCCCAGTATTTTACTTAAGCATGCAAAGTTTCATTAAAATTGTCTTATTAGTTTTTAAAAATTTAGACTTGAAAAGGACATTGTTAAAGTTAGCCTGAGAACCAACACAAACGTGACATAGGTACATGATAATTCTTAGCTTATTTTTTACGACAGATAACAGTATTTAGCTTTTGGCGGACACAAGTAACCAATAATAAAAAGAACGTTTTGGACATTAATATTGAGTATCATTTTTTTATTGTGAGTTGGTATTGCGAGTTCAGTGCATTCAGCCAGTGAATTAAAGGTTTGAGACCAAAATATTTATAATATGTACAAACAAACTGAAAACGTTAGTCTTTCGCTTTTCCAATGAGTTTTACTAATCTGCGGTGCTGTGTCACTCGCTAACTGACGTTACTGTAGTCTGCACTCAGAACATTAATGCTTTGCCTATCCTTGGGCAAGAAAAAAAAAGTTGTAGTTCTAGACTTCTTGGCGGAAAAGTGAAGCGTCATGTCTGCAGTTTTGTTTTATTTTCTATAATTTATGTTTTGTTGAATATTAATGTGAAATAATGATGGATTATTTAAGTGTTAGTGAACGTGCATGAGTGTTGGCAAATAAAACAAAACAGTGCAACATCACTTCTCAAATTCTTTAATTAAACATAACCTCAAAATAATTAGAAGCTTTTCCTGATATTTAGGTTCTGAGGAGTGTCCGTCAAAAAACTTTGTTTTTACAGTCATTTACTTGCAATTTCGAACCTAGAAAAGAATATTTTATAATTGTTGGTTCTTAGGCTAACAATGTATGGGCGCAGAACATTGTCTTTTGTATGGGAAACAGAAATGCGTAAACCCTATTAATAGAAAATCATTTGTTACGAACCCTCTAGGAGTCTTCGTGACAGACAAGGGGAGATGGGTATTGGCTCAATCTCCCCGACAGCCGATGGACAAAAGTTGTTTTTTTATGAATTTAAGCAATATGCACTTGATTGGCCAAATACTCACCTGATGTTAAGTGATGATTAGACTCAAATATAGAGAAAAACTGTCTATCTTATCTCTAACTACCGGGACACAACAACACACTACAAACATTATGGGGACATATTTAGATAAGATGATGGTAGTTAGCCAGGCGGACTTAACAAACCGTCCCATCAACCAAACCGCGCTGTGCCTTATTGCTGAAATTTTAGTACCTAAGACTAGCGGCCCTCCCGCGTCGTGAACCCCTGTCACGATATCCCACAACGAATTTCCAAAAAAATCTTTCATACTGGTCCTAACAATTACAAACACAACAAAAGAAGAATTATCCAAATAGCCAGCCATTCTGAATTTATGCGCGTACAAACATATGTGGCGTATGATTTTTAGTAATAAAGCTATTAGATATAAATTATGTACTTAGAAAGGTACATTTTTATTGCACTTGAACGGTAACAGGAAACGTGAATCTCTGAGTATTTTCAGTCTATTCATGAATTTTTATAGAAGTTATGACTACTGTGCAGTTAAAAAACTTTTAACGTACATCATAAAACATCCTGGACCGGCAGTGAAAATATTGTTAATCAGCACATACTTTGCTGTAGCTATATGTGTAAAGCGCCATCTATGCATTGCGTTCCTAAACAAATAAGTGTGATAGTTTAACCTGTAGTATCTTGTTAAAGAATTATCTAAAAGATGGCGCTATCAAAAAACGTTAGCACTAAACAGCGCCATCGGTTGCATTTTCCCGTCACTAATAACTTTAGTGTTTATAGTGCCGATCAGAGATGGCGCTGTTGTTACAAAATAGTTTTGTTGAAGCACACTAGATGGCATAACGCTTTTTATTTTTAATTTTAATAAGGTGCGTCCTTAGAGCATTCAGTTGAATGCTCTAAGAGTGCGTCTATTAAAAGTGAAATTGCATAAATCCTCTAAAACTTTTTCACTCTAATATCCTATATCCTACTAATATTATAAACGCGAAAGTTTGTAAGTATAGATGGATGTTTGTTACTCTTTCACGTAAAAACTACTGAATGGGTTTGGATGAAATTCGGCATACAGATAGTTTTATAACCTGGATTAACACTTAGGATACTTTTTATCCCGATATTCCCACGGGAACGAGAACCACGCGGGTGAAACCGCGAGCGGCTGCTAGTCAATAATATTATCAAGCCTAAGTTAAGCTTCTTTTAATACTTGTTTCTATTGGTTAGATATACTAGACATACTTATTATACATAGAAGACACTCAGACATCATGAAGTCAATTTAGAAAAACAGTTTATTTACACTCGGCGTCAAAAAAATCGCACCTCTTAGAAAATCACTTTCAAATGTCATTTACTCTTGATATGCACATGCAGTCGCATTAATTATGATTTTATTTACAAGGTTACTTAATTAACTTAATAAAAAACATTACTTTTCATTATCAAATAAAACCTAATGCAACAAATAAAGTGTCACAAAAATTCGATGCAAATTTTGCTACCCGTGAGAGTTGCTAGTTGCGCTTCCTTTGTGGGTATAAAACGGTCAACACGGGTTCAATGTGGGTCATTCGCTATTCAACCGTTGAAGAGGACACACGCACAGATTTTGATGGATACCACAGCTGATAAAGCCGCTCAAGTGGTTGCACTACTGCAATCAGGGGTGCGGCAGTGTGATGTCGCCCGGCAACTGAACCTGAGCCGTTATTCCGTTCGAAGAGTGTACCAGCGCTTCATAGAGACCGGTGGCTATATCCGCAGACACGGTTCGGGTAGACGTCGCTGCACTTCGGAAAGAGACGACCGGTTCGTTGTGTCGAACTCTTTGAGAAATCGTTTCTCCAACGCTGTTGAGTTGCAACAGCAGCTCCAGGCAGTTCGCAGACGCACCGTAAGCGTATCTACGGTTAGAAGAAGATTGAAGGAGAAGAAGATAGCGGCCCACAGAGCTGCTACGGGTCCAAAATTGACTGCAGCGCATCGGCGAGCCCGCTTGCAGTTTGCTCGTGACCACGTCGATTGGACCCTTGAGCAGTGGAGAGCTGTTCTCTTCTCAGACGAGACGCGAGTGTGTCTTTTCTGCAACGACCGACGGAGAAGAGTATACCGGAGGCAGGGTGAACGTTTCGCCCAAGCCTGCATCCAGGAGACGGTGGAATATGGTGGCGGATCCTGCATGTTCTGGGGCGGTATGTCTGCTGCCGGCAAAACCGACCTTGTCTGCGTCTCCCGGACTGGAGGTGCTCGCGGACAAGGGTCGCTGACTGCTCGCCGCTATGTCACTGAGGTCCTGGAAGTGCATGTGGTCCCCTTTGCCGAATCTTTTGGCGAGGGGTTCACATTAATGCACGACAACGCTCGCGCTCACACTGCAGGCATCGTGAGCGACTTCTTGCAGAGGTCCCAAATCTCTGTGATGCAGTGGCCAGCGCGAAGTCCGGATCTGAATCCTATAGAGCACCTCTGGGACCATCTTAAACGTAAGGTTCGATCTCGGGATCCAGCTCCTTCGACTCTACAGGAGCTCCAAGACGCGGTGATTGAAGAATGGGGGCTTATCCCTCAAGAAGAGCTCCTGAAGTTGGTGAGGTCCATGAGGGACCGTATGGAAGCCGTGATCAGGGCAAGGGGGGGTAACACTAGATTTTAAGTTAATTTTAAGACACTTTTTGTACATTTTTCTTTGTAAATTATCTGTTGTTAATTAGGACTTAATTAAGGATTTTTATTATTTTATTAATTTTAATGTTGTTTGTATAATTATAATTAAACAGAAAGTTAAATTTAATTGTTTTTTGATACTCCTTTTTGTTACCTTTCTAATGATACCCAACACTATCCTCTACATAAGGTTTAAGAATTTTTAAAGATGATTTTTAAAAGGTGCGATTTTTTTGACGCCGAGTATTTATTAACATGACCGGGAATCGAACCCAGAACCGGCGTGCCAACCACTGGACCACGGAGGTCGTTAGTTTAGAATCTATGTTAGTCTTAGTTAGTCGTTAGTGTGATGTTAGTCAAAAAAATTGAACTGCCATCACCGCTCTATGCAGTTAGATTCTATATGTGGAGTCTTTAGTTCGTTAGTCGCATTTTACGACACCTAAGGGAAGAGATTGGTAGTAGGTATTCTTAATCCTCATATATCGAAATTGGCCGGCAAACTCAGTTCTGCTGTTTACGCCATTAGAAAAATTAGGCAATTAACCGACGTTGAAACTGCTAAAACGGTTTACTTTAGTTATTCTCACAGTGTCATGTCATATGGCGCCCTACTGTGGGGAACAGCGGCTGATGTTGAAACTATATAATACAGAAACGGGCAACAAGAACCATCTATAGACTAAGCTCACGAACTTCTCTAAGAGATATTTTTAAAGAAGTTTGTGTTCTTACAGCTGCATCTCAATATGTTTATAATTGTATAGTTTTTGTACGTTGCAATATTAACTCATTCACTAAACACGTACACAATTTCAATACTAGAAATAAGTCAAAACTTATGATGCCCCTGTTTAGGTTACAGAAGGTTCTCGGCTCTTTCTTGGGGCAAGGTATATACTATTATAATAAAATACCAAGTACTGTACTAGAATTACCTTTAGATAAGTTTAAAAATCATGTAAAATCTTGTTTACTAAAGAAAGGTTATTATACAGTTAAGGAATATTTAGAAGACAAAACAGCCTGGTAATGATAAAATAATCACATTAAAGTCCATATAGTCCATTTTCTTTGTAACTAACTCATTTTACCCTGGTATGATAGCCTTTTATCAGCAGTGTCTTACAGACAATAGGTACCTACTCAAAACTTTGTTGCGTTGCCTAAATGTTTTCTTGCTTGCTTCATTGGAGTTGCTCGAGTGTGTCATGCTCTCTCAAAGTGTCTCTGCGGTGGTGGCATGTGCGTCGGGTCGTTACGTTCCCTAAAACATGGTTGAGTGAAGCGATGGCTGATTCACATGTCATACTCGTGAACAGGTGCCGCCTGTGGAGGCTGGTCTGCTCTTGCTAACTTATTTTTATTATTAGTATATTAGTAGTTGTAGTCTTACTTTTATTTTTCTGTACTGTAAGACATTGATTACATTGATTATTTTATATTGATGAATACCTGAATTTTTTATTTTTATTAATACATTTTTTATTTTTATGTCCTTGTAGTTGTTTTATGTTTTTATTATTGTAATGGAAAGTGCCCTTCTATGATAGGGAGGGCATTTTTCAACTCTAATTGACGCTGTAAAAGAAAGGGAGAAAAGAAATGCCCTTGCTGAGTTTCTTGCCGGTTCTTCTCAGTACAAGGCTCCCGCCCCATAGTTAGACTTACGAACCGATGGCATAATGACGTTCATAAGTGCTGTAATCTAAACATGGCCTAACCTGAATAAATGATATTGAATCTTGAATCTTGAATCTAATGAGCCGCCACTAATAGCAAAAAGTAAGTAATTACTTACTTACATAAAACTTTACTCGTTAGCACGAATTATCTTTAAAGTCACTAGAAATTACTGTTGTAAATTATGGTAAATATTCAAATCCTACTAATATTATAAACGCGAAAGTATGTAAGTACGGATGGATATTTGTTACTCTTTCACGTAAAAACTACTAAAAGGATTTGGATGAAATTCGGCATACAGATAGTTTATAACCTGGCTTAACACATAGGATACTTTTTATCCCGATATTGCCACGGGAACGGGAACCACGCGGGTGAAACCGCGAGCGGCCGCTAGTACCTATACAATAACTTCAAAAACATTTTGTTTGAGGTTATGACCAAGACAACACGATGGTACATGCAAATTCTGTTTTATTACCTAGCAGATATTACAACTAGGTTAATGTAATTCTAGATCTATTTCAGTCAATACGTCGAATAGGCATTCAAAGCCTTTGATCACATAATAAAAACTAGATACGTTTGCATATCGTGTCGAGTCGTTTGCATATCGTGTCGAGTCGTTTAACCCTGTCGCGTAGCGGTGATAAAATACTACCAGCCCCTCTCTTCCCTTGGGTGTCGTAGGAGGAGACTAACTGACTAAAGACTACACATGCATCCAAAAGTATAGAGCGGCGATGGACTCACCACCAGTCACGCTGAGAAAAAATACATGTGCACTTGCTTTTACTGTCCTCATTGCCTGGTCTCTGACTAATCTTTCGGAACTTTTCGGGGTTGCACAAAAGATCTTGATGGGTCGACGTGCTGCTGCGAGAGGCCTCTGTAGGCCCCACTAAGATAAGATAACCTTTCGGGGATAGCCAGAGATAGTCGTGAGTATATCTATGTTGTTTTGTTTTGTTGTTTTTTTATATAAAATGTTTATTTAATTTAATTTTAATGATTATAATCTTTTTTTGTATTCTTTTAAGTAATTTAATTGTGTTTGTGTTTGCAGTACCCTAACTGGGTCATTTACTTTACCTAAGACATCACTTTGTAACATCTTTTATATTTTTGTACATGATAGCAACATATGAATAAATAAATAAATAAATATGTACCTGTGTTAAAATTCACCCGTATTGGCCCAGCTTGGTGTGCTTAATGTTATAGTTACACACACGCAACTGAACATGTGTGGAGTGCTTGGCGGGAAAGTGAAGAGTCACGTCAGCAGTTTTGTTTTATCTAAAAGCATTTGTTTTGTCGAATATTAATGTGAAATAATGGTGGATTATTTACCGTTAAGTGTTCGTGAACGTGCACGAGTGTTGGCAAACAAAACAAAACAGAGCAACGTTACTTTTAAAATTTTCTCAAGTAGTCCGTAAGGACTGTAAGGACCGTAAGGACCGTATGGAGATCTCAGTAAGGTCAAGGGGTTTGCGGGGAATATCATTTGGTAAGCATTCAGATTATATCACTATTCTCTACGTTATTCGGCGATGGGTTCACCACTGGTCACGCTGAGCTCATGTGCAGTCGCTATTTGGCGAAAAGTGGACTACGGTAGAGGACTGCTTTTACTATATCATTACCTAGTCTCTGTCTAACCCTTCGGGGATAATAGTCGTTATTATAATTTATTTACGTGTCTACTTTATGCAAAGAAGGTTTTGCTTATTACTCTTTTACTTGGCACTGGCTGAATGTGCTAAACGCACCAAGCTATTATTTAAAAAAAAATACATTTGTGTATGGTTACTCATCCGTATTGTAAAGTTGTACATATAATCACGACTACTATCCCCGAAGGGTTAGTCAGTGACTAGGCAATGAGGACAGCAAAGGCAGTTCTCTGCCATAGTCCATACTGCACATACATGTGTTCAGCCTGACAGGTGGTGAGCACATCGCCGCTCGTTGCTGTTCTATTGTACGGTAGAGTGAATCAAAATGGAGTCTCTTAACAGTGTTGTTGCTAAAAGAACACGGGAGAAACTCCTCAGTTATCCTTCTAAAGTTGCTATTCTGCCAAAACACATATAAATAAATAATAAATAAATAAATAAATCTTTCCTACAATCACACCAATTATCTAGCCCAAGAGAAGCTTCGAAGAAACTCGTTAAATGGTTACTAAACAACGGATAAGCGCACTTAAAATACTTAAATACATACTTTTTATACATAGAAAACACCCAGACCCGAGACAATTTAGAAAAACAATAATTTCTAAATGACCCGACCGGGGATCGAACCCGGGACCTCAGAGATGGCGACACCATCAAAACTGCCACTATTCCACTACGATGTATATTTATACATATAATCACGACTATTATCCCCGAAGGGTTAGTCAGAGACTAGGCAATGAGGACCGTAAAAGCAGTCCTCTGCCATAGTCTACTTTTCACCAAATGACAACTTCACATACATGGGCTCAACCTGACAGGTTGTGAGCCCATCACCGCTCGTTGCTGTTGAATGTGTGTGCAGTCGTTAGTCCGTTAGTCGCTTTTACGCCACCCAAGGAAAGATATAGGTCAGTAGTATCCTTTTAATGACCCGCTACCACACAGCTCAGGTAGTCGCCAACCTTTTTTGATAGACCAAAACGATTTCCACACACGTGTTACTTGTTTCTAAAATCCCAGCCTTCCCCACCTCACATAAATTATCCCAATTGAATTATTCAGCGCGTTATATATCGGCTGACGGCTCACTCGAGCAAGTCATCCGTCACTTTTTTGCGTGAAGTAAGGCAGAGCGTACCTTTATTCATAAAAGAGGTTTTATTGATCACTCCACAGATGTAATATCTCTTTGGTGTGTACATAAAAAAAGTTGACGACCTCAGCGTTTGGTACTAGCGTTTATTTATTACTACTGAATAACTTATTCGTCTCTGCAGCCGAGGGGTATAGTGCTTGGCCCGATCTCCTGAGTCCTGAGTTCGATTTCCAGGCCGGACAAACGTGCTGGCGTATAAACACCGGAGTTTACCTAACCGGTAATCCTAGAACCTAGCGGCAGGTGAGGATGTACTTGGTTTTTAGTGAGTATGTCCCCCTTTTCTCTAATCCCCGTTTAGTCATTTGAACCTGAATAGGCGGGAGCTCCAATAATAAGTTCTTCCAAGTAAATAACCAATTCGCGTAGCGGTGAAAAAATACTATCACACCCTTCTCTTCCCTTGGGTGTCGTAAAAGGCGACTAACAGACTAAAGACTGCAAATACATCCAACAGCATAGAGCTACGGTCTCACCACCTGTCACGCTGAACAAATGTGCAGTCGCTATTTGGTGAAAAGTGGACTGTGCGTTTCGTGATTATATGTATGTATGTCCAAGTAAAACCGGCCAAGTGCGAGTCGGACTCGCGCTCGAAGGATTCCGTACCATTATCTATAAAACTTTGATCGATGTTTTAATAATAGTGTACTTTTTTAAAATTAATTAATTAATGACGTATTAAAAAAAACTACTTACTAAATCTCGTTCAAACCAATTTTTGGAAGAAGTATGCATGGTAATGTACATCATATATATTTTTTTAGTTTTATCATTCTCTTATTTTAGAAGTTACAGGGGTTCCACACATTTTACCACTTTGGAAGTGTCTCTCGCGCAAACTGTTCAGTTTAGAAAAAAAATGATGTTAGAAACCTCATTATCATATTTGAAGATCTATCCATAGATACCCCACACGTATGGGTTTAATGAAAAAAAAATTGAGTTTCAGTTCTAAGTATGGGGAACCCCCAAAATTTATTGGTTTTATTTTATTTTTGTGTGAAAATCTTGATGCGGTGCACAGAATACATTAGCAGTATAGTTCTTATAGTTTCGGAAAAAAGTGGCTGTGACATACTTACGGACAGACAGACAGACTTCGGCATCACTTGGCTTCGGAATCCTAAAAAAAAAATAGTCCGAAAAATGGTCCGAAAAACAGTTTGTATGAATATTTAGAGGCATAACCCTGGTGATTACCAAACGCATTGGTCAAGCGTGGTGGGTAACCATCAATTATTGCAGCGTTTATGATGGAGGTGATGAAGGTCTTAGCTCAGCAGTGGGATAGTTTATTGTAGGCTGATTTTAACCCATGCTGAGGCACTGCGTTGAGTGAGGCCACCCATCGTTGCGTTACATTTACCCATCATGTTACAATGGGTGTTTTAAAATGCGACTAACAAATTGCACACACTTCCAAAAGCGTAAAACGACGATGGGCTCACCACCTGTCACGCTGAGCACATGACAGTGCACTCACTACTAAAAGTCGTGAATATGTGGTACGTCCACAGACGTAAAAATCCTTTATTTATACACACAAGCGGGAGGAGCTCGATGGCGCAGCGGCTAGCGCGTTCGTCTTGCGATCTTGCTCGCTAAGCCACTTTCGCAATAGCGAGTCGCTGGATGGGTGACCAATTATAAAAACATCTCAAGCTCCTCCGTGCTTCGGAAGGCACGTTTAGCCGTTGGTCCCGGTTGTTGTCGTAAGTTGACAGTCGTTAAAACCCAACAACCCGCATTGGGCCAGCGTGGTGGGTTATGGCTCAATATCCCCACGTTCTATTGTCCACGTGGGAGGCCTGTGCCCAGCAGTGGGACGTTTATAGGCTGATGATGATGATGATACACAAGTTACTTACAGTAGTGTAAAACAAAGAAAATGTTTACAAATGAAATTAAAAGAACAATGGCTAGGTAACATTTAAACGTTTATTTTGAGGTACAGTAGTATTCAAATGCATATTAAATTATTTATGAAAGATTTTTCAAAATGTAAAAATCACATACCTGTAGAGATACTACAGAATTAGCCTTGCTATTATACCCATCCGCTGAATCCGCATGGCGACGGCTGCTTAACTTTCAAAAGCACAACTCTATTAAACCTATCCGCTAATTTGACATTGCGACAGCTGCTTAACTTGAAAGAGCGCAATCCAAACACTATATCCGTAAATAAACACCTGTAAAAGATTGATAATTCATTTCTGGCTGAATTCTGCCACCTCGCAGGCTAGAGGATTTTCTGCTCTTAATAATAACAATTTGTCAGCAGCTTTGTAAGTTGTACTTATTTGAACTGAAAAATATAAAAACTAAATAGAAAACGATCGTTCAGTCTACCCGACAAGCGACGGATAAAAAGGTATAGTGATGCCATCCATCATATTGCTGTTTTAATTTTTATTTTGTCTCGTTTATTTTAATTGATGTAACATTTTTAAAACTTAACTCATACAAATATTATAAAGAGGAAACATTTGATTGTTTGTTTGCATTGAATAGGCTCCGAAACTGCTGGACCAATTTAAAAATTTCTTTCACCGTTGGGAAGCTACACTATTTGCAAGTGACATAGGCTAATTTATATTTTCAAAAAAATTAGGGATCCTTACTAAAACTAAAATAAATTCCTTATATAGCATGCGGTATGAAAAATATATATTTAAGGACAACCAACAAAAAAAAACACCATGTACATTTATAAAACAACAGATATTGGATTACATTTTAAAGCGCTGTCTTAATTAGAGGTTGCCACGACATGCAAAAACTAAAATACAGCAATTAGGAAGAAAAATATGCACTCACTATCATTCACTTAAACAAACTACTTAAGAACTATATTGATGATAGAATAAAATAATGTACTATGGCTTTGCAGAACACACCATTATCTACAAAAAGTGTCGCGATAGCATACGTCACAATAAGTGTTTTTGTGAGGGGAGTCATTTTGATAATTCGTCACGGGGTACGGGGTCCACAAACGAAGACGCCGGGGCGGTATGCTTGTTATATCATATTTATATACTGTAACTAAATACTGAAACTATCTGTTCTCTGGTGGAAACCGCATCCCGTAACAAATTTAAAATTAAATCTTTCATTGAAACCTTGTCCTGGCAATTACATACACAACAAAAAAGAATGAAGACGTGAGTGGATGAAGGTGATATGTCGCATTTTCGGATTTTGGTGTTTTTTTGCGTAGAAGAAGTAACCTTCTTCTACGATATATCGATACAAATGGCTACGAGTACAGTCCTTAAAACTGTCGATTTAAGGCACATTTTGGAAAATAGAAAGTTGAAAAAGGTGTTATGTACAGTTCAGTTTAAAAATGGCTCTGGATGTAAGAGGTATGGGCCCATATCACCAACTTCCAAAATAAAAAAACAATAACAAATGTTTTTGTAACATCGAAGAAGGTGATATGTACGGACATAACACCTTTTTCCACTCAGCATATGATGCTCGGATGACGCGATGTCAGTTTTCAATGAATGAAGGTTCTATGTAACATACATAATTATTATCACCTTCATTCATTCTCGACATTCAATTGTTTTCAGGAAGCATTTTAAGAAACTATAGTATACTTATGTAGAACTTAAGGTCCGTATAAACTCTTATATAAGTTCACCGAGCATCTTGACGCCTCATACTGGCATCTCAAAACCATTATGATGCTTTACACATATAACGGATGGATAATCGCATAAAAAATGCTTTTGTAAAGCCTTTAGTTGTAGTGCTGCAAATCTAAACGCAACTATACAGATATTTGCTGTTTTTAGTGCATTTGGATATACAATAGTATTCTTAAATAATAGATAAATGCTTAATGCTGTTTAATAGCATAATTACGAACTATTATAATGCCACGTGAATCCATTATACAGATTTGAGCTGTTTTTAGTGCCCTTTGTTGTATAATAGTACTTTTAAGTGGTAAGTAAAAGCCTAGTACTGCTGAACAGCATAAACGTGAATCAATGTAATTCTTGCATTTTTAATCATCAACTGAGTTCAGTTGTACAGCTAACAGCTCTTTAATCAAATACACGTGGATATTCTAATGCGTATGGCCGTATATACATTAATTTTACTGTATTCGTAAAGTAAAACCATTTGTTTATCGGCCATTTTGGAAACGAACGTATATAACTAAAACCAGTTACTGAAAACTGGTGACGTTAATAATGCCCAATCTATAGAATCACAATAAATGCCCTTGTTAATTGAGTGATATTGAAGTAGATACTCGAATGAAACTATATCTAGGTACTTTCATTTTTTGTTGACAGCATCATAATCATTTTAATAAGCCACGCGCTTTGGTTATGTAGATAATACGTTCAGAAAGAAAAAAGTTCATTATCTCTAACCTATCAACTCTTGGCAAACGGACTCAAGTAGTACAAAAATTCTGAAATGGGTTTAATTGTTTTGCTCAAGGATCCCCAAAATGACTTTCAAGTAATGACACTATTTCAATCTACATCATGTCTATTGGTATAAATGTGAATTCATATAGAACTACTTTATAGAAAATGGCACTACAGTGGTTCATCACATGTCTTCTCTCTGGCCTTTGGCTAAATAACAGTATTATAAATTATGTTTTCACAATCTTATATTGCAGGACAAAGTAGTTTAATTACAACTTCAATGTATTATAAACATTTTGTACCGTGGTGTTAGAGATGTTTTTGCAATAATGTAGGGTTTATTAAGTTCTAACTGTGAACACTTAAATAGTTCGTCTAATGTTTTTGTAATTCAATTAACATCTTCATTATCAAAAATATTGCTAGCTTAGTGCTTCTGTAATGCGATTAGCAACTTCATTGATCATAACAATGCTTCTTTAATGCAATTGTCCCCTTCCTTAACTACAGCTACTTGCAGACTTTCCAGAAGAGCGGAGAATTCGTGTCCTTTGTAAGGGTAGTTCCTCCGCGTTCTACAAAGCTAATGCCGGAGTGCCTCAGAGTTACCATACCCTTAATATTTTAGGTAATTTAAACAAGTTTGCATCATTGTTTAGTATAAAAATCACTTATGTACTGACTTATCTCCGAAAATAAAAGTAAAACTTAAACCTCGATTTACTCAAAATTTGAATTTTGTGACTTATCACCTTCATCCACTCACGTCTTTAATTATGCAAATAAGTACAGCTATTTTTTATGAAAAAACGAGATTTTTACCATGTCTGAGTTGTTGGTTTTGAGTCCCCGATATTTCGGCGCAGTTGCAAGAATCAAACCAAATCCAATTAAATGAACCAGATAAAGCTAAAACAGCATTCAATATACCTGAAGGGCATTATCAATTCACGCGCATGCTATTTGGCCTGAAAAACGCGCCCTCTACGTTTCAAAGACTAATGAATTCCGCTCTATCAGGGCTACAAGGAATCCGTTGCTATGTATATTTAGATGATGTAATTTGCTATTCCTATGATTTAAAATCCCATATTTCTAATCAAATTTCTATTTTTCAAAGGTTCAGATGTTTCAATCTAACTAACTCAAAAATCCCGTTTTTTCATAAAAATAATTGTAGTGACCATGAAAGTTTAAAATGTTAATAAGTACAGCTGTTCTGAAGTGATTCGCGAACATACATGTGTAGCAATATAGATAGCTAGATGAAAATGCGTCGCTGTGTCTACAGTCCGGCAACTTCGTGCGCGACTGTCCCGCGGGCTGAAGACGGTAGCGGGGACGAGGTAGCCAAGACGTCAGCAGGGCGCTGTAGCGGGGAAGGGCAACGCGTGCAACTGTGTGTAGTCGTGTTCTAGAATGACGTGCTACCTCGTCCTCCCAACATCTGTACTGGGGTTGAATGCGAGAAACCGTGGTTCAAACCCCATACCTCCGTTAGACTACTGACGTGAACCCACTCCGACACAGTCATTTATATTACATAATGGGTTAACAGGACTATTATTATGTATTAAACACACATTAATAATAATCTTTAAAAAAAAAGAAAAATTTACGGATTAGTACTTGGCTTTCATCTCACCTGATAACCCTAGCCGGGAATCGAACCCAATACCCATAACAACAGTATCTGAAATTTGTTCAAAACTACAAAAAAGAAGGCGGCTTAAAAAATCTTTGAATTTTATAAGGCGATACCCGGAACCTCCATATCTGAGATCGGTGGTCAACACTACACCAAAATGGCGGTTATAAAAAAAGTTTGTAGTGAATACGTGGCCCAACGAACCTACCTACTTAATATAATTAGCCAGTCTTACTGTAACACATTAAAAATTAACGTTAATCCTGAAATTGTAATGCTCCATCTCATTATTCTACGGATTAACTACGAGTTACGGCGTAGCACGCCGCTACGGGGGTTCGTAGCTACGCCTGTATTATGCATTGCCGGACTACGGGATTCGTGAGAACAAAGACTACGTTAGCGCATATAACAAAATTCGTAGAGACCGTGGCAGAAATTGGCAACAATGGGTAGACAACTGTATAGAGAGAAATATAAAACCGGAAAATAATACATTTTTTTTAAATTTACTAACCGTGTTTCGGAAGGCACGTTAAGCCGTTGATCTCGGTTGTTGTCGTAAAATGGCAGTCGTTAAAACCCAACAACCCGCATTCGGCCAGTGTGGTGGGTTATGGGCCGATATCCCTACGTGCTATTGTCCACGTGGGAGGCCTGTCCCAGGTAAAAATTAGCGGCAGAAATAGGTATCGAGGTGGCTAGATTTAGTTGGAAAAATAAAAATAATATGTATTCATTTGTTTACGCTTACACCAATTATCTAGCAATAACAAGATGAGTATTCTTTTGAAACTCGTTAATATGGTAAGATAACGGATAAATATACATAAATTCATGTTTTATATTTTAGCGTTTTATTAACGCTTAAATATACTTAAGTAAAATTTTAAACACTGAAAAAAGACGACAACCTCAGGCGGGAATCGAACCACGCACCCTCCGCATTCCGGGCGGCTGCCTTAACCACCCGGCTACCGAGGTCTGGCTTTCAACCGTCGAAATTTGTCAGTGCTTGATGCTTATGTTTTTAGTCAACATTGCTTCATCAAATCTTAGAAGTTTTCACCTCTGAGATCCGAAAGAAATATTTTTACAAATATTTAAACATTCGGTACATAAACATAGACATAGAAAAAACACCCAGACCCCGAAATCAATTCAGAAACACAGTTTTTCTCTAAATTGACCCGAACGGGAATTGAACCCGGGACCTCAGAGATGGCGCGACGCCAGACCCGGGAGGTCGTCAAAGTTTTAAAAAGATAATACCACCCTCACGGAATATCGGAGTGAAACAATGAAAGCAACGAGGCTGTTATTTCGTCCGGCGAATGAAAGTACCAGAAACTCCAATCTTTCCTAAAATATCCTACTAGTTTCTCTAGGTCGGCAACGCATCTACGACTCGTCTGGTTTTGCGGGTGTCCATGGGCGGCAGTGATTACTTTCCATCAGGTGACCAGCATGCTTGTTTGCCACCTTTTTATGTACAAAAATTTGGTCGGTGGTAGGGCTGTTAAGTTCGCCTGGCTAGCTACCACCATCTTACCTAAGTCTGTCGCCATAACAACGATGTTTATAGCATTGTTGTGTTCCGACAGTTTGAGATAACATAGCCAGTTCCTCAGTGGTTGAGGATTCCGGTTGAAGCGCGCTTCCACCTCCGGCCTTATCGTCACTTACCATCAGGTGATATGAAGACCAAGCGCTTACCCGTCGTGAATAAAAAAAAACAATTACAAAGTCAAAATCAAAGTCAAATGCTTTATTAAATATAAACATTTACAGGTATTTATTGACGTCAAAAAATATGTATATAAAAATAAAGTTAACTAACAGTATTGAAATGAAACACCTTTTACGGATTAACTCCCGTTTAATTTTACTACATTACATAGTTTTTTAATTTCCTGACGTTTCGAACCCTTTACAGGGTCACAGGGCGACTTAGGTGTTGACTATGTAATGTAGTAAAATTAAACGCGAGAAAATCCGCAAAAAATGTATCTTTTCAATGTGTAGTGTAGTAGTGTAGTGTGTGTTATGCCTTAGAAAACAATATATTAACTAACAGTAGTGTTAAATCTTATCAACTAAATTAACTACCTACCTACCTAATCTACCTACTTATCTAATCTACCGCCAGTTCGGATTTTGGGAGCGTCTACGACTGAGAAGAAGCTGGCAAGAAACTCAGGAGGCCTTACTTTTTCCTTCCTTCAATAATGTAGAAATTAATAATGAGCATGTTAGAAGAAATTTATCGTATCAAACAAGCAAGAATGTAAAATAATAATATTAATGTAAATGAAAGTTATAAAGAAAACACTCGCAAAGGAGGTCGGAAACAAAAGAAAATAAAAATATGTATTGAAGGACAGCGGAATTTTAGATGCATTGTTTGAGGCTAAAATGTGGCGGTTTTGAGCAAATTCTGAGCAAACACCGAGTCCTGTTAAATAATGTGAACCTTATTACGTTTGCTATAAGGTTTCGAATCCGCTTGTTAAAGATGTATTGTGTGTTTGAAATTTTAAAGAGAGTTTTATGTTTAAATTATGGTATGACTTGTTTTGTTCAGACACTTTTATTACTCGGCGAAGTGATGGTCCGTACATTTGGCATAATTATCGGTTTTATATAGTTGTTATATTTAGAAAATTGTATACTTTTAGTAGAAATGCGAGTTTTGTTTTTAGATCATATTATTTCAACAAAAGTAATAAGATTTTAAAGATTTTTAAATTAGATGGAGAAATAATAAGTCCCTCTGTATTTGAGGATTCCATCACTTTATATCAGGTGAAATGAAATGAAATGAAATGAAATAAACATTTAAAGGTGAAACGCTTCGTTTGTGAAATAAACAGAATTCTATTTATAGTAAACAAAGGTGTTCCAATTTAGGCTTATCAATCATGTTATCATGCTATGGACGCCATGCGGGAGCACAGAAGCGTTACTAAGAGTTTGCTTTTTAGACATTTCTCGCCTAGCTTCAGTAGGGAGGATATAAAAAGTTGCAACAATAGATGAGCTTAGTCTAAAATATGTTTTAAAATTAGAAAAATCATGTGGCACTAAATTTTTTAATATATTTAAAAAAATATACATACATAAATATAATCACGACTCATCGACGACGACGACATATCCCCAAAGGGTTAGTCAGAGACTAGGCAATGAGGACAGCAAAAGCAGTCCTCTGCCATAGTCCACCTTTCACCAAATAGCGACTACACATGTGCTCAGCGTGGTGATGAGCAGTCTTTAGTCCGTTAGTCGCCTTTTAAGACACCCAAGGAAACCGTGTCGCGTAGCGGATAAAAAAATGAATTAATAATACTTATGGTAGGGCCACAAAGTTATCTACGTGAATATCAACTAAGGAAGATGCGGGCTGCAACAGACTACTATCAAATAGGTCGAATACGTTTTGTTATAAAGGTTATCGTGGTTTGATCTTATCATGCGATTGAAACAATATTAGGTCAATTCGAGGCGGGAAAGTGAAGCGTCATATCTGCAGATTTGTTTTTTCTGTCTTTCTTCTATAATTTGTGTTTTGTCAAAAAATGTATGTGAAATATGTTGGATTATTTACCCTTAAGTGTTTATGAACGTGCAGGAGTGTTAGCAAATAAAACAAAACAGTGCAACATCACTTTTCAAATTTTAATTCTGTCAAGAAATCCGCATGAGTTCTCTACTGATTCCCACATCTTTACTGAAACTCAAGGAGTTTGGAGGAACACCATTTACCACTAAACATTCTTAATTATCACTCATGTGAATGAGTAAGATGGATGGATTTATTTATAACTTTCTCATATATTTATCATTCTCGTTTTCCACGTTACCGAATACAGTCCACTACTATATCTCTTCCTCCTTTACACTCATTATATCGGTATTCGTATGAAACCTGATATCCTGGTTAGGGATACCCAGGTAGGCCCCACACGTCACCGTAAATAGCGGTAACAAATCCCTGGAAATCCCTTGGGATGCTACGAGTACGGTAGAGAGTGGCAAGTAATTGTGTGCTAATGTATTTGTTCATTGGTAAACAAGTATTTGTAAATGTTACAAAGCCCGTCTATATAACATGCCATAGTTCTATTGTATTTTTAGCAGTCTTCTACCATAGTCCACTTTTCACCAAACAGTGAATGCACATGTGCTCAGCGTGACAGGTGGTGTCATCGTTGCTTTATGCTGTAGGATGTATGTGCAGTCTTTAGTCCGTTAGTCGCCTTTTACGACACCCAAGGGAAAAGAGAGGGGGTGATAGTATTTTGACTGCTACGCGACCATTGAGTTATAATGTACTACGTACTAGAGAAGACGTTACAACTAGATTGTTTGCTACACGCGTTAGAGCCAGCTCGCTCCAACTATATTAGTCTGTGGCAGGCGCTAGACGCAACATAAGTACCTTCATGTGTGATAAGGTACTGTTTAAAGAACTCAGGAAATACAAATAAAACCAAAGGAATCACTTTTCACCTGTAAATAAACACTAAATTATCGATTTAACATGCATTTGACACGTTTTATCAAATCGCCGAGACATGAGCGGCAGCCATGTTTTGGCGCTTTATACCTTTTGATCGCGAGAAAACAATATTCTAGAAGCGGTCTTGCGCTGTAGGTTTGGATTGGGAAAATAGTCGTGATTATATTGGTATGTTGTAGACGGTGTTCCCGGGTTCAATTTCCGGGTCGGGCAAATTATCGCTAATAATAATAATAACTTTTGCTAATTTGAGAAACAAATTGTAGCATGTATCAATTGGAAGAACAAACTTTACGTCCCCATGCAAACTTTATAACCAACTGTCGCAGAAAAAAAAGTTTTAATGCTTTTTTTTTCAAAATGGCGCATTGCGCGGCGTTTCGGTGACAAACTCTTTGTCTGTCACTAGCCCCTAAGCGATATCATCAAAGCGCCACCTTTTCGTGTGAATACCTTAAATACGACTAAGGGACTACGGAATGAGCTGAGAGAGTTTCGCAAGGCGGGCAAAGCTTTTATGTGTCACAGATTAATAATATGATGGTGGTATATTTAAGAGGGTTCATATAGGTACGCATTTCTGTTTCCGATACAAATTTCCAAGTTGAAATGTTTAAAAAAGTCCATTTTGATGAAACTCGGCATGCTGAAGTAAAAACATAGAGATCTAAATAGTTTCTTGAAAACAATTTTAAAAAACGTTTTTCTAACGGAGTTATTGCGATTTTAAACTTTGTATAGTGAACTTTAAATCGCAATAACTCAAACTAAAAAATGTGTTCAATAATTTATTTAGGTCCCTGTATTTTACTTTAGCTTGCAAAGTTTCATTAAAATTGGCTTATAGGTCTTTGGAAACAATTTTAAACACTGAAAAAAGACGACAACCTCACGCGGGAATCGAACCACGCACCTTCCGCATTCCGGGCGGCTGTCTTAACCACTTGCCTACTGAGGTCTGGTTTTCACCCGTCGAAATTTGTCAGTGCTTGATTATTATGTTTTTAGTCAACATTGCTTCATCAAATCTTAAAAGTTTTCACCTCTGAGATCCGAAACAAATATTTTTACAAATTTTTACAAATATTTGTACATTTGGTTAAGATGAAGCTGCGTTTATGGATTAATGTTTTTTATATATTTTAGCGTTTTATTAACGCTTAAATATACTTAGGTAAAATTTTTAAACACTGAAACAAAAAATGTTGACTAAAAACATAAGCATCAAGCACTGACAAATTTCGACGGGTGAAAACCAGACCTCGGTAGCCAAGTGGTTAAGACAGCCGCCCGGAATGCGGAAGGTGCGTGGTTCGATTTCCGCGTGAGGTTGTCGTCTTATTCAGTGTTTAAAAATTTTTCCTAGGTATATTTAAGCGTTAATAAAAAGCTAAAATTTATAAAAAACATTTTTTATAGAATTATAAAAATTTCGACTTGGAAAATTGCATGGGAAACCGACATGCGTAAACCCTCTAATCTCGACGCTTCGCTGGCCGAATGGTCAAGCACGGCTCGATATCCAGAGTTCAATCCCCGGTCGGGCAGTGTGTGTTTTCGAATTTTTCGATGCATCGCCCGGGTTTGTGTTCACCAACCCGGATATGCAAGCGTGGTGATTAACCCAATACCCATCAATTGTAGCGATGACTTGATAACAATGATGGAGGTCTTTGCCCAGCAGTGGGACAGTATACGAGCCCCAATGCAAAAGAGTTCGTCTACTAAGGAAAATTGAACGTACTTATGTTTTTAAAGTAAAATATTGATTAAAATGTTGTAGTACTATGAGTATAACAAATAAAAAGTAGATTATTAATTAATAAAAGGTTTTTTTCCTGTAAAAAGTAAAATTAAATAATTTGTTATTATAATAAAAATAAATAATTCTTCCGCCGACGTTAACGCATAAAAGTTCGACTATCGAAGTTGAACACGCAAAATAGTTCGTCTACCACTTGGTTCTGTCTCCTTTACCACACAGTACGGAAGCTGGGCCTGTTTCTTGTTTTATATACCTACGCGCCAATTGAGCGTTAGGGTTGTCTTCTTATTTTTGTAAAATTGAAAAAGTTTTTGTTTAGTTAGCGATGTATCTCGGCTAGTTAGCGCTTTTTTGAGATAACTAGCAAAGCTTAATGATACTTTTAATTTTTATAAAATTAAAAGTAAATTTTTCTATTATTTATCAAAACGTTTGTTTGGGTTCTATAATGATCAAATAATCGAATGTATTGACTAGTTTACAAACAAAATTTTGTAATTAAAAAATCTTTAACATTTTAAGAAGGTTTTATTTTTCGTTAGTTATTATAAATTACTCACTGAAAAATACTTTTGCCTGCTACGACACGTTCGAAAAGCTTTATTATTAAATTTTATAGTGTAAAAAATTCTCATTCTAATGAATAGCTTTTTTAAATAAATTCTCGGAAAACATGGACACGGCACTATAAAACTGATTTTGTCTACTTGTTTATAAATTAATACAGCTACTTTACAATTAATGTACTCTTTGAAAAACCCTGATATCGATTTTAAAGCAATCGGTAGAATAACTAAAAAGTTCAAGATGGAGGCTATTTTGTCTCATACTAATAACAGAGTCGTTGTCAGAAACCACACAGATCCCTAGATATCGATTTTCAAAGCAATCGGTTGAATAACTAATAAGTTATAAATGGCAGCTACTTTCCTCATTCTAATAACGGATTCAATGTCAGAAACCACACAGATCCTCAGATATCGATTTTCAAAGCAAAGTTTATTAACGATGAAGTTTCGTAGATTTATTTAAAAGAAAAAGCTTTTTATTTAGTAATAATAAATCATTCTTACCTTTCAACATCAGCAGGAAGTTTAAAAAACGAAAGCTCCGGTTTTGATGCAGCCGAGTTCAAGCAGCCGTATACTACGCAATACACTCGCGGCATTTTTAAAAATCGCGCGCACAGCGCCCGCAACATGCTACAGTGAACACTCGGTTCGACGCCACACGCGCTACTGAGAGCACTGTGATGTCCGCTTAGGGGCCCTGTAAAGACGTGCGTCTGTGGGCGTGCGTCGATTCGAGCGTTTGTACGTAGCTTCCTTACTGCTTTAGCTCATATTTATACTGTACCTTTACTCTCGATAACGGCCTTGATCCTAATTGGCATCGTGGCGATTAGCTCTTCGCATTCTTCTGGAGTTGTGAAATCCCACACAGTCTTGATTTTCTCTTTTAAATCATTTATCGACCTTGATGGATACTTTCGTAGCTTTTTTTTCATTTTCCACCACAGGGTCTCGATTGGAGACAAGTCTGGACTGCTCGACGGCCACTCCATTGTAGGGATTCGTTTAGAGTCAAGCCAAGCCTTCGTTGTCCTTGCAGTATGGCAGGAAGCACCATCTTGATGAAATATTTATGCATTTTGATACTTCAAAGTCGAAATGGACGGTAGTAAACTTGTTTCCAAAATGTTTTGGTATTTTGCTGCATTAACAGTATCTTCTATAAAATGCAGGCGACCCACTCCTTGTGCTGACATGCAGCCCCATATCATCACAGACCCAGGGAACTTCACTTTTCTCTTAATGCAGTTTTTATGAAATGCTTCATCTTTATTTCGGATAACTTTTTTCCGCACATCACCAACAGTTACCTCAAATTTGGATTCGTCACTTCATATAATTTGACGCCACTGGTCAGCAGTCCAGTTTAAGTGATCGCGGGCGAATTTCAGTCTTTTCTTTTTCTGAAGTGAGGTGAGTAGAGGTTTCTCTTTAGCCGTGTAAAAGCCGTAACCCATTCTCTTCAGAACACGTTTGCAGCCACGCCATTGTACGGCAAGTTCACCTGCACGGGCACGACGGTTTTTCTTTATAATTTTATTTAAAACACGATTTTCAGCTTCGCTAGTAAAGTGAGGGCGGCCTGGTCTCTTCAAACACGAAACTGTGGCGTTTTTTTTGTAATGCTGTATGATTGACTGGATCGTAGATCTTGGCAGTGATAAATTTTTGGCGATTTGGTAAGTCAAAATTCAAAATATATTTATTCAATAAACTCAATTAACAAGCACTTTGAATCGTCCAAATCTTTTTAGCCTACCACCCATTCAGGACGTCATATTTTAACTGTGGCAAAGAACGGGCGCAAGAAACCACAGCGCACAGAAGCAACGACATTTACAAAAAAAAAAAAAAAGAATATGTCGTTACCAGGTCATAAAATACAAAATATGAATTTAAAAAATAATAAATAAAGAAATACAAAACTACAATACAATTTAAGTATCAATTAATAATAGACAATTAGAAATAGCTGTTGGAGTAATTGGAGCATTTTAGATCCAAGCTGCTTTGTCTTCTGTGTAATCTGACACTTTATAATAAGCTTTTTTAAAAAGCTTTTCTTTGATTTTGATTTTAAATTTATTAATATCTAATTTCTGAATATCATTTGGTACTTTGTTGTAAAATCTTACACACAGACCCTTAAAAGAATTATTTATTTTATGGAGCCTAGTATAAGGTACTGCTGGGTCATTCTTTGAGACACGTTTTTCAAGCGGCATCACCTTAAAAAAATAGAAATCGAAAAGTCTGCAAGCCTCTTTTTTTTTCGGGCAAACTTTTAATCCTCTCTTACCTGGGTTATTGATTATTATTCAATTATCTTTATATTTAATATCATAAAAAAAATAAAACACCCACATTCTTTGATTTTCGTGGAGTGTCCCTAATCCCGATCAACTCACTTAGTAAATTATATATTTTAAACCAAACGGTACATGCTCACCAAAAAAAAACCGCTAAGTCCTAAGAAGTTGACAATGCTAAGAAAAATTAGACCATAGCTTTAAAAGAAATACATTATCTAAAAAAAATAAAAATGTAACTGTCCCGAGGTAGTTACTGATTTGCGTGGATTATTGTAAATTCACTTGTACATCCCTAACTTCGCGACCCGATGTTTCGTCATCCTAATTCAAGTTACAACTACATAGTTGCGCTCCAACGGCCGGGCAGAGTGCTTGTATGACGACGCGTCGAGTTTCCGAAAAAATAAGGTAAGAACCTTGTTGCGTGGGTATGGTTTCTCAAAAATTTTAATTGCGTGGTACAATTTTCTCCGGTGTCTGTGAATTTATTTACTGAATAAAATATTGTAGCGAACAAATATTAGGTTACGTAACTTATATTCAAAACACAGTTTATTTGCTTAAAAGGTTTTTATATATTTTTAGAATAAAGGATTTATTTTGATTTCCGTGGTCGTGATTTGCGTGGTTTACGTGGTAGTTTTGACCCACGCAAATCAATTATTGGCCATGCAAATGAAATAACTTAGTGTTTTGTAGTAGGTATTGTATGATAATATTTTTAGTTAAATGTCAATTCATTTAAATCAAACTTAAAATGACGCAGTTAATGGGTTTCTGATGTTATAAGTACCTACCTAATTATTATTATTATTTTAGTCATGGCCGTCCCACTGCAGGGCAAAGGCCTTATAATAATAAAAATTGTGTCAGATTAGCTACCTATATTAATAGTTGATAAAATTGTAATTAATTATTTTTTAGACCAAAAATGCCATTAACAAGCTGTAACGGTACAGAATGAATGATATCCGTCCGTTAGTAAGGAATGTGTGGGAGTAGCATTAAAATAAATATTAATGCGTAGCACCATTAATATAATAAGCATGAAAAGGGGAATAATAAACTAGTTCAGAATAATGGTCAATGGTCTAGCGCTTTATCTTTAGTTTGAATTTCGCGGAGACGGCTCTGCGCGTCCCTTGCGGCATAGGCGGCGTCTAGCGGAAGTTATTTACGTAAGCTTCGCATAAGGTTGCTAGTTTGACTTCTTTATTTTGAATTTCGCGGGGACTGCTCTGCGCGTCCCTTGCGACATAGGTGGCGTCTAGCGGAAGTCATTTATTTGGGCTTCGCGTAAGGTTGCTAGGTTGACTAGGACCGTATTTTATTTTGAGTTTCGCGGGGACTGCTCTGGGGTCGGCAAAGTGGTTCACCTACGGGCGGACGCCATCTATGGTCGGAATACGGAACTTTTGATAGTTTCCCAAAATATAGGATTATTGGCTTAAGTGGAGGATTATTAAGAGGGAAGTGTTAATAGAAGGCTACATTTAGATATTCAACGATGAAATATTGGCTGTCGGACGAGATTTGGTTAGATTATGGAAAAATTTTAGAATTGCGCGGCGAAAGCGGCTATGAGCGAGCGAGAGGTTGAGAAAAAGACAGAAAGAGAGGTCGGATGATAGCTCCACGTGGCGCGACGCGAAGGCGGGGGGGATCGGGGAAACAGCTAGCGATTGGTTGAAGGGAAGAAAAGTGGGCTCGCGCGGAAAAATCTTAGGCGTGTGGCGCGAAAGTAAGATGCTTAGGAAAAGGGCGGAAAATTAGCGGGCATTCAGTTTTGGGACGTCAACGGAGCGGTCCAACTTAAGAGTGCGGTACGACTCATACGGGAAAAATAGCGTCCGAGCTTGATAGTGCGCTAAGTGATATTCGAGCTGCGATATTAATTAAGATTTGTGAAATTGAAAGTTATTAATAAAGTAAACTATTGCGATCGCAACTCGAATCCGTTAACAGAATGAAGTATTCTGGGGTACATCGGCGGAAACGAGTCACGGTGACAACAAAACCCTATGTACCTTTCAACAGACTTCGGTCTGGATGATCTTTGATTGTATTTAATAAGATCGGCGTTTTACACTATTACGCTAAACAATACACTATCTTCGACGGAGTAATGGGGGAGAGACAGTTGTCTCCCTAGTGAAAGTTGAAGATAGGTCAGACACCATTTAGCTGGAGGTAGACCCGTATGACCCAGTCCAATCTCGAGTCTATCTCCATACATACAGTGTAGTGATAGGAAAATAACACACTGAGTATACTGGCTCGACTGATAGAACATTTAGGAGTTAGTTGCTTTCAGGGGCAATGCGACTCTCACCACACACCACGAATTTAAATTAAATGAGGCTTGGCCTAGTTTGCAAGGTACACAAGAGGGACTGTTAGTTCGACAAAATATAGGCATTTTCAAGTGAGGAAAGTTGTAGGAATCTATAGGTAGGCGGATATATATATATGGTTAGTTATTAATTCAGACTAATAAGGCAGGGATAATTAAGTTACGGCGCTAAATAAAATTATGATGAAGTGATGTGGGTCCTAGCTAGGCAAGTAATCTGTTACCGCAGGCCGGTAAAATTCTAATTGTTTTCCTAAAGTTGTTACCAATTAATTATTCATTTTAAATAATTAACAGAAGTATGATAATATCGTACCATCATTACTTTGGAGTACCTAAAAGTCTAGACTGGTTTTCTATTACAAGAAAAATACTAAAAGGTTATAGCAAATAAGCTTAGTCGTACTGTGATGTTTGATTTCTAACACTGATATGACCAAACAGGCATTTGTTAGCTTTCCCTGGGATGCAATACGATCTCACATGGCTATACTCTTCAAAGTATGGAAAATTTTACATCCGATACCTTAGCAAAAATAAGCTGATACAAACTGAACAACTAAAACCAGTTTAGAACCTAGGATAAGTCGTTGAAAGAAGACATTGCAAGCTATGAGCTTCTAATAATCTGAAACATAGAAATAATTGATTGATAACAACCAGCTAATTAGCCTGACAATGGTCTACTAATACCATTTGAATAGACCTCTTAAGATATGTAAGTACTTACTTCTAATAATATGAAACATAGAAATATTTGATGAGAACAATCTAATCAATCAGACTAATACCTAGTACAGTCTAATTTATACTTATTAAAGTGAGTAAAAGATAACTTCTAAATGTAATTTATTTAATGATTAACAGTGATAATTAACTACCTACTAAAGGTATACTAACTATGATTTAGTAGTCTATCAAATTAACCACTCAGTCTGAGAGACAGAGGGTGTAAGTTAATGGAAAAATAATTAACTACATTCACTCCCTAAAAGTCAGGGATGTTAAATAAATTAGGCATCTTTCAATAAACTTGAGATGTATTTATACTTTATAAGATCTGTATAATGAACACTAAGAGTAATCCAAAGTAATTTACTTCAAATGATAGTATTCTATTTCAGTTCACTTCCTAAAGTCAAGGATATTGAATGAATTAAACATCCTTTAATAAACTTAAGATGTGATAATCTGCCAATGCAGCCAATCCAATGTAGTTATATTGGAGCTTTACAGGACTTGTATAATAAATACTAAGAATAAATAAAAGTAGTTTTACCTGTATTAATAGCATTCTACTTTAGCCACCGCCTGAGTTGGCGTTTTATTAAATTATCCACCCTTTACGGAACTGAATATAAGTTATTGCATTGAATAATTAAGTTCTTAATGTGAAAAGGATATTTGGATGATAGCAAGCCTTGAGATAAACTCTATTGATTTATGTGGAATAATAAGAATTTAAATTGCTAACACATAGTGCATAATGTAAAATGAAATTAAATTTGAGGAGAGATGTAAATTCTCAGTTAAAGAATTAAAGGCACAAGCTAATAATTAAAGTTAAAGCCAATGTGTCGGAACTGTAATTAAACCATGAGATGTACAGTACGCTATGGAGCGGTGGTGGGGCTCATAAATTGCACCAGGCTTCTTATGTATCATGCTACTGATAATAAATAATAATACCTACAAGCTAAGCTATCATCTGATTACCTTTGAGTGGTTACAAATCTTCCCCGCAGCTGCAGTGAAGGATTTAGGTCACAGTTCAGACGGAGTCATTGCTAGGCTACACATATTTATGTTATGATTTATAGACTGGTAGGTAATTAGGTCAGGAGTAAATAATTTAACACAGGGATAAGCCAATTACTAAACTTTCACGAAAGAACTTGAGTTACTTAAATGCGGTTAACAACGGAGGGTTCACTAGACGATCTGGCCAAAATAGTAGTTATTATAATATTACATTGCTTGACTGAAATTCACTGCAAATAGAATTAAGCTATGCTAAGGTTCCATCTTCATACAAACGCTACACACTCTACAAAACTCCAGACACAACCATTAGATTGTAGATAAATTAGGTTAATTAGTTTTAAGAATTAGATAATAATTTAAGTTAAGGTAAAGCGGCGAGGATGTGTGTATGTATTATAAGCTAGCTAGGCATATAGGTGTGAAAGGCATTAGATTTAGGTTTAGATTTAGGTGTAGCAATTTAATAGGGGGGGAGGTTACAATTTGGTAAGCCATGACCAGGATCAGAAAGTTAAGTTATAAATTATCATTAATATAGTTGTATTGGATTTCAGTCAAGCGGTAATACTTTAATTTAGAAGTGGGATTTTTTCCCACAAATTGTTGTCGTGTTGCGATGCGTGAGTTTAGAATTGGCTTAATAGGGAATAATTCAATGAAGATTAATTAATTCAGAGATATTGAAGAATTATAATTTGACACTTTTCACAATAAACGTTGTTATCTTCTAAAGTTGATTCATACACTTTGTATTACGGGCTCTTGATAATGGGTGAATTATAATTTGACACTTTTCACAATAAACGTTGTTATCTTCTAAAGTTGATTCATACACTTTGTATTACGGGCTCTTGATAATGGGTGAATTATAATTTGACACTTTTCACAATAAACGTTGTTATCTTCTAAAGTTGATTCATACACTTTGTATTACGGGTTCTTGATAATAGATTAAGACCAATATTGTAGACAGTCGCAATGAGAGCTGGAGCTAAAATTTTGTTGTACGAAATCTGTAACAAAAAGATTTTCAGGTTAGGTTAAAGGTCAAAGGAGGAGATAAAGCTACAAAACAATAGCGTAATGAGTATTATTTGAAATATAATACCTTCCAGGGATGTCCGTTGTTGCGAGAGGCAATGTAAGATAATGACACATCTGTCGATTTGGCACTCGATTTTAGGGGACAATGAAATTGCTTCGGGTGTAATTTTTGTTTTGGTTGAGATTGTTACAAGAAAAATACTACGGTTGAATGTATGGTGATTGAAGATTGTAGTACTAAGACTTTGTATTCGATTTTGAGACGCTAAGTTAATTGTTGACGTTAAGAGTTATGGTAACTGTAGTTTTGTTTCTATTCCTGGTGATAGATTTCATATAGGCATAGGCAACTGGTTCATACAGCCTTGTGTTGAGTTATTTTTAGGATCGTAAAAAGTCGATAGGGTGACATAGTTCAACATTTATTGATTTAGAAAGATTTGTGGAATAGGGGGCGGTTTAATTATTATTGCTGTCGGATGGGAAGGCTAGGGGGCGAGATTGGACAGAGGTAACCAACTTAATTATTGCTGGATTCAATTTATATTATAGGACGGCGATATGCTGTACAATATTATAAAGTTATGACGCTAACAGCATAATATAAAACTAATAATAATTATATTTTGACTAATAATCGTTGAGCGATTGCGGTTTTTAGTTGATGTGCTATTCCACGTATTATATTTTATTTTGTTGGTTATGTTAGAGAAAAAAAATATAATAATGTACTTGAGTCTCACATCTGAAATCCATAGAGTAGTTAGGCTAGTCAAGGACTATTAAATCATTTGTCTATGGTTGGACCATAGAGACCAATGATTTAGCGACACCATAAACAATCTAGAATTAGGAATGATTATAAAACATGAAGTCATAAAACCAATCGGAGAGGAAACTTCCTTATCGCGTAATCATGTGATTTTGTAATAGCAAGCGGAATCACCTGTTATTTTCCATACCTGTTATTTTTAATACCTGCGATTTTTACATTGAAAGAGATTTTCCTAATATTTATCACGTAGTAGATTGGAATGCAATGACATTGTGGTGGAATTATTATTATGTGACATGTAGATGGGGACAATTGCTCTGCACAAGGAAAATGCCGCTTCATTTAGTTAGTTCGCTAAAATCCTAGGAAAAGTAACATAAAATAGTATTACGGTTCAAAACACACGCGTTGATGAGGAATCGCGATTATAAGTAATAACAAGTAGCAGGGATGTCATGTAGGGGATAGAATCATATGACTATTCATTGCTAGTAGGAATTTTGGGTTAAAAGCAACGTAGTTTGGGATGCATAATATAAACGGATAAATACGTCTAGTAGGCGATAAAAGTCGTTACCGTCTGGAAACAACTATCTAATATCTACTCTGTTGTGGGGAGGTTACCTATTAGCGAGGCTAGATGGCGTTGGATTACCAATAAAAGATTTTATTTTGGATGATGGTAAAAGGGTGCGGTCTAATAATAATATGTATAATTGAAATACTCTTGCAGCGTTGTGAGTAGTCGTTACCGGTAATCGTCGCTTCTTACCGTATAGTTGAAATCGTGTTAAATAGTTAATTATGAAGGTTTATAAAGGACTATTATTAGCCTAAGATGAGGTTAATGTACGCAGAGGTAAAGCTCGCTGGGCAAAGCTTACTATACCTACTTAACTAATATTATCAGTTGTGAGTTACCTAGAAATATCTAAGTCGGGAGAGCGGTGAAAAGAAAAGACCTTACTACATGACTAATTAGTTAGGATAGGTAGAGATAGATAAATCATTAAATTCACTGGGTTGGATTAGCCTATTAAGAAGAGTATCTTGCACAATTGTCTATCTCCGTTGAACGATTAAGATGTTGAAAAAAAAAAAAAAATGATATTACTAGTTAAGTGTTGTGTGAGAAAGTGTAGGAAGTATACTAGTGGTAGCATAGCACAGAATAGGGAGTAGTGAGTTTATTCTACTACAAAATATATATATATTTTATAAATCACATCCAATCAGTACTTGTTACAATACTCAATTACAGTACACAAAGCAAAACATAATCACCCATTTTACAGACAAAAACATTGAATCGGATGCTTGACCGCGTCTACATAAGCCAGCAGCTTTGCTTGTGGGTAAATCGAAAGAGGCACTTGTATAAGAGGCTGGTACTGACTAATCGGGTAGTGCCGAAGGAGAATATTCTGACGCGTATCCCAGACGCTAGCTTTGGTTAGTTGATGGTTCTTCTAGGGCAACCCTGCCGACTTACTAGGGATCATTGACTAGTCGAAGTTTGATTCTACACACACACGACACTAATCTATTATATTTATAAGTACATTAGAACCTGCACTTGGTTATATTTAATTATTGGTTTTATATAAATATATTTGGGCGGAGATACTCTTGTGGGTGAGAAAGTGTAGGAAGTATACTAGTGGTAGCATAGCACAGAATAGGGAGTAGTGAGTTTATTCTACTACAAAATATTATATATATATTTTATAAATCATATCCAATCAGTACTTGTTACAATACTCAATTACAGTACACAAAGCAAAACATAATCACCCATTTTACAGACAAAAACATTGAATCAGATGCTTGACCGCGTCTACATAAGCCAGCAGCTTTGCTTGTGGGTAAATCGAAAGAGGCACTTGTACAAGAGGCTGGTACTGACTAATCGGGTAGTGCCGAAGGAGAATATTCTGACGCGTATCCCAGACGCTAGCTTTGGTTAGTTGATGGTTCTTCTAGGGCAACCATGCCGACTTACTAGGGATCATTGACTAGTCGAAGTTTGATTCTACACACACACGACACTAAAATATTATATTTATAATTATCTTAGAGCCGGCTTTAATTATATTTAATTGAGGAACGGTAGAAATTATATATGCTGAAGAGATGTTAGTAGGAATACGATAGGCGGATTAGTAGAGAAAAAAAAAAAAAAAAGAAATGCTTCTCGAGGATACCTGAACGGATGATGGATAATTGTGGAAGGTGGATATTAATTGAGCTTGGGAGCAAAATAGGTGTCGAAAGAAAAATATAATAATAGTGGTAGAGAAAAAGAAAAAATAGTTGACTGGCTTGAAGTCGAGATTTAACTGCTAAATTAACGAGTTATAGCACTGTTACGCTATAGGGATAACAATAGCGTATGTTATCACATCAATTATAAAGGCGAGTTGCGGGCGGATGTCACGTCATAATCATTAGTTAAATCGTTTTATCATTTTAAAAGTTAACACCAGCTACTTATAAAACAGTGATCGATTATATATACCACAATTTTAAGTTGCAGGATAATTTTAAACTCATAGTCCGCAGAAACATTCAAGCCGGAAATAAAGCGACTGATATTGCGAGCTGAGAATAAATCTCTTAGTGTAAAATTTATTAATAAGTAAATCCCTGATATTGCGTTATCGAGATTACAATACAAAATCAACTATCACAATTCGAATCATACAAAGTAATTATTTAGATGTTGTCTCGCGTCGACAGGTACAAATTTTAATTTAGATGGGTAAAGACATTAGAACTGAAATGGGTTTCGGATGTGTGACGTTCTTAGGATACGTACTGTTTAGTAGCATAATTTAAATTTAATAAAATCGGCCGAATTAGACATAATTCGTTTTGCGGATATATATATTTAATCGAGATTATTGTGGAGGTAGCCATAGTTCAAAGTTTACTAAACCCGACCTAGAGTCATAGCCTATCTTTATATGTCAGAAGAAAATAATAAATTTATAAATAGTAGATTTTAAAGTCAATAGTAAATTTATTTTCCCGAGGTGAGACCTGAAACCTAGTTCGCACTAGGCCATTCAAATACTTTAACCGGTAATGTTGATTATAATAAATAAAGATGTTCGAGATTTATAATAATATTCTAATACTGCTATATTAAAATTGTTATTATGAAATTAAATAGGTTTGCTTAACAATTGGCAAATAATTATTAGCTCAAGAATTTGTTTAGTACAAAGTAAATGTCTACAGGTTTAGAAATGATAGGACGAACGAAACGCGTTTTTGACTTGTGGGAAGGTCAGCGCGGACTGTCACAGCGGGATGATCTTATTGGTTATTTATTAGAATTGCTAGAATTCTTAAATAATCTAGATTATTGGCATCTAATATGTACGTGATGTAATTGTAGATGATTAAAATTAGTGCTAAGGTAGGTTATTGTCGAAGTTATGGCACAACCTTAAAATTGTTAGTTAATGTGAACTGCATGTTGCATCTAGATTGTTTTATACAAACTAATTAATTGACAGTTTTCACATATGTAGGCCGGGACATTGAGTTGATGAAATAGTGTTATCAAAATCATTCATCACGGAAAGATAAAGATATTTTATTTGCTAGTGTGAATACAAAAGTTTACTTCGGTTAGTATTATTCTGTTCTATACTAGTTTTGTGGTAGCGTTTTACCTAGGGTTGTTCTAAATTATAAGTAATTAATTGTTAATTGTCTGTTGTTGTCTTCTACGTTAGAAGAGGAACGGAGAAAGATAAGGGGGACTCATTTTGTTATAGTCAGCTGTATGATAGATAATCCTTCTAGTAAATATTTCTTGTGATTGCGGTAGTAACATAGAATGTTAATAGGATGTTTTGTTCATTAACTAATTATCTTCACCGCAGCTGTGGATAGGGATGGCTAAAGTATGTGAACAGGGGTGGAGAAGATAGGTCATTATAAATTAAAATAAATACTTGAATTGCAATATGCCTGACTAAATAGTGCGAAGAGATGGAGTAACTATGTTAGAGAAATTCTCTATTGCATAATATTCGAACTTTTGACATTTTCAATTGTAACTTTAGAATTTTGATTAGAGTATTTAACTAAGCGGGTCCAACGAAGAAGGCATGCTGAAAGCGAGGTTTTTGGTCGTCTATGCACACAATAAAATTATAGATGACACAAGGGAGCATTCTTAATTGGCACTGTTAAATTAGTAAAAGTAGCTTGTTTAGGGTGTTCGAATATTTTTAGTCGCACAGGGCACAAATAGAACTTAGTTAAGCGTGTAGGGTTTATTTTGATTTACCTGGTGAAGTAATTGAATCGAAGTTTCGGAACTGTGCTGTAGAAGTGGGAATTACTCAGCACACAATAAAATTAAGTGGTTTCCATTTAGCTTCATTTCCTAAACTAGCCTTTCTTAAAGTTGCGGAAATTCTGCTGTAAGGTGGTTCCTTTGGGGGCGTCTTGTGAAGTCTAAATCAGGACAATTATACTTGACTAACCTATAGAGAGATAATGTCTTAGGCTGCAGAAACAGAGGCCATTGATGGCATTTCATTTTGGCGTGGTCAGGGGATCTCGTGTTGCTGGGGAATTTTACCATCTGGACGGAAGGCTGAAAAGTAAAGTAGAATGCATAATGAGTAACCAATTAGAGTTACAAACATTCGGGAGATTACCACCTTAATAATGTGTCTTGTGCGAGTGTAAAATTAAAATCATCTAATAAAAAAATAAAAAATAAAAAGAAACTAGCACTATTGAATCACGCAGTTTGGAATTCAGTAAATACGAGAAGGAACTTACGATATTAATTACCATGAATACTAAGACGAAGTGTCACCTTTAATGACTTATTATTTACCGATTTGACCGATTATTAGTAATATAAAAGGTAGGAAGTTAAGTAGAGTTGTGGGGGCGGATAAGATAGTTACCGGTCTGTTTAATTTAAAAAGAAAATGATATTTTTCAAAGGTATAGGAAAGTAAGGGGATATTGACGTATTATATATTAGCAAATGAGACTAAATGTTGTCTTTCGTACATAGTAATAACTAGGGATGAGACATAGTTACTAGATAGGTTTTGGCATAAGTATTTGCTTATACGTATAAGCTCAGTACTTGTCAATTAGTATACAATGTCCAACGCGTACCGGGGTATTAACAAGTACTTATCGATGACGCATACATTGACAGTTAGATATACATAGCACACAAACTTCTAATAGATCTGAACTACGGGGTAGCTAGTTCAAAACTCAAGGACGTGTTTCGAGATGCGTACCCCCCTTAGAGTGAATGAGTTTTTCCTAAGTATTTACGATCGACAACCTTATTGTAAGGCGTTAAGACCTCTATTTGTATGCACGGTGAGTGGGTGTCACTGCGTACCGGACGGAAGCGAGTCTAGTATTCTATCTCGGTTATTTGCAGGATTAGACATTAGATGTATCTCATCTAAAATAAAGTTATAACTCTTGGGCGATGATGGTATGCCTACTGGTTTTGGTTGATATGGGGGTTTGGTTAAGATTTCTTATCCGCGGAGAGGAAAATAGGTTTCCGTTAAAAGAAGTAGCTAATTAGGGATTGTGGAGGACGCGGGTTCGATCCCTGCCTGAGGTAGACAATTGTTCCGACGTTTCGTTATCTTAGGTAATTATATAAGCTAAGATGAGATTGGTAGCGTTGAAGTATGAAGGAAAGTTTTAATTCAAATTATTAATTATTATTCATTAACCTAGTTGGAACTAAAAGACCATGACGGCGAAGTGGTTGATGCTTCACCCACGAAAGATCCCAGGTTCGATCCCTAGGTTGCAACATTTAGATGCGAAACAAGTTGTAAGAAAAGACGTAAGTTAAAAGAAGGCCATGATGACAGATGTACTTGAAATTATTCTAGGAAAATAATTTAAAGAATAGAATAATTGAATGGTTCGGAAGATGTTATAAACTTACGTCGGAATCGTCATAGAGTTGAAGAGTTTTCGCTAGGGGGCGTTACTAGACAGCGCAAGAGACTGTTATATTGATTTAAATTATATTAAGATTTGTTGTTATGATGGTAAACAAAAGGCAAATCATTATTCGGCGGTTGTGTATGATTAGAGACATGGTAGATGTCTAAGTTATTGGGAAGTATTTACCGAAACTAAGTTTACTGGGATTCCGTTTCGAACACGAGAACTGGGTATGCGATTATGATTTTGTGTCAGTTGAATAGAATGAGGGGTGTGGGCTTTTTTGCAATGAGAAAGCTTATGGAGGGAGGAGTCATTAGGGATTTGGGGAAGAACTATAAATAGTAGGAATATCTTTGAGGGCTAGGATGACAATGGGGTTAGCAAGGAAGGACGTGCTATTTTGTACTTAATTAAGTACAGGGTTTAGATATAATTCGCCGCAGATAAGAGTGGTACTTTATCTGCTTAAATTCTATCGGGGGCGGCTGTAACGGTACAGAATGAATGATATCCGTCCGTTAGTAAGGAATGTGTGGGAGTAGCATTAAAATAAATATTAATGCGTAGCACCATTAATATAATAAGCATGAAAAGGGGAATAATAAACTAGTTCAGAATAATGGTCAATGGTCTAGCGCTTTATCTTTAGTTTGAATTTCGCGGAGACGGCTCTGCGCGTCCCTTGCGGCATAGGCGGCGTCTAGCGGAAGTTATTTACGTAAGCTTCGCATAAGGTTGCTAGTTTGACTTCTTTATTTTGAATTTCGCGGGGACTGCTCTGCGCGTCCCTTGCGACATAGGTGGCGTCTAGCGGAAGTCATTTATTTGGGCTTCGCGTAAGGTTGCTAGGTTGACTAGGACCGTATTTTATTTTGAGTTTCGCGGGGACTGCTCTGGGGTCGGCAAAGTGGTTCACCTACGGGCGGACGCCATCTATGGTCGGAATACGGAACTTTTGATAGTTTCCCAAAATATAGGATTATTGGCTTAAGTGGAGGATTATTAAGAGGGAAGTGTTAATAGAAGGCTACATTTAGATATTCAACGATGAAATATTGGCTGTCGGACGAGATTTGGTTAGATTATGGAAAAATTTTAGAATTGCGCGGCGAAAGCGGCTATGAGCGAGCGAGAGGTTGAGAAAAAGACAGAAAGAGAGGTCGGATGATAGCTCCACGTGGCGCGACGCGAAGGCGGGGGGGATCGGGGAAACAGCTAGCGATTGGTTGAAGGGAAGAAAAGTGGGCTCGCGCGGAAAAATCTTAGGCGTGTGGCGCGAAAGTAAGATGCTTAGGAAAAGGGCGGAAAATTAGCGGGCATTCAGTTTTGGGACGTCAACGGAGCGGTCCAACTTAAGAGTGCGGTACGACTCATACGGGAAAAATAGCGTCCGAGCTTGATAGTGCGCTAAGTGATATTCGAGCTGCGATATTAATTAAGATTTGTGAAATTGAAAGTTATTAATAAAGTAAACTATTGCGATCGCAACTCGAATCCGTTAACAGAATGAAGTATTCTGGGGTACATCGGCGGAAACGAGTCACGGTGACAACAAAACCCTATGTACCTTTCAACAGACTTCGGTCTGGATGATCTTTGATTGTATTTAATAAGATCGGCGTTTTACACTATTACGCTAAACAATACACTATCTTCGACGGAGTAATGGGGGAGAGACAGTTGTCTCCCTAGTGAAAGTTGAAGATAGGTCAGACACCATTTAGCTGGAGGTAGACCCGTATGACCCAGTCCAATCTCGAGTCTATCTCCATACATACAGTGTAGTGATAGGAAAATAACACACTGAGTATACTGGCTCGACTGATAGAACATTTAGGAGTTAGTTGCTTTCAGGGGCAATGCGACTCTCACCACACACCACGAATTTAAATTAAATGAGGCTTGGCCTAGTTTGCAAGGTACACAAGAGGGACTGTTAGTTCGACAAAATATAGGCATTTTCAAGTGAGGAAAGTTGTAGGAATCTATAGGTAGGCGGATATATATATATGGTTAGTTATTAATTCAGACTAATAAGGCAGGGATAATTAAGTTACGGCGCTAAATAAAATTATGATGAAGTGATGTGGGTCCTAGCTAGGCAAGTAATCTGTTACCGCAGGCCGGTAAAATTCTAATTGTTTTCCTAAAGTTGTTACCAATTAATTATTCATTTTAAATAATTAACAGAAGTATGATAATATCGTACCATCATTACTTTGGAGTACCTAAAAGTCTAGACTGGTTTTCTATTACAAGAAAAATACTAAAAGGTTATAGCAAATAAGCTTAGTCGTACTGTGATGTTTGATTTCTAACACTGATATGACCAAACAGGCATTTGTTAGCTTTCCCTGGGATGCAATACGATCTCACATGGCTATACTCTTCAAAGTATGGAAAATTTTACATCCGATACCTTAGCAAAAATAAGCTGATACAAACTGAACAACTAAAACCAGTTTAGAACCTAGGATAAGTCGTTGAAAGAAGACATTGCAAGCTATGAGCTTCTAATAATCTGAAACATAGAAATAATTGATTGATAACAACCAGCTAATTAGCCTGACAATGGTCTACTAATACCATTTGAATAGACCTCTTAAGATATGTAAGTACTTACTTCTAATAATATGAAACATAGAAATATTTGATGAGAACAATCTAATCAATCAGACTAATACCTAGTACAGTCTAATTTATACTTATTAAAGTGAGTAAAAGATAACTTCTAAATGTAATTTATTTAATGATTAACAGTGATAATTAACTACCTACTAAAGGTATACTAACTATGATTTAGTAGTCTATCAAATTAACCACTCAGTCTGAGAGACAGAGGGTGTAAGTTAATGGAAAAATAATTAACTACATTCACTCCCTAAAAGTCAGGGATGTTGAATAAATTAGGCATCTTTCAATAAACTTGAGATGTATTTATACTTTATAAGATCTGTATAATGAACACTAACCACCTAAGCGTCCGAGCCCCTATATACAACATGGCGCCCAGCGTCCAGCTGTTTTCAGAGCTGCTAGAAGAGAGTACAGAAGAATACGAACCCTGACTGAGCTGACAAAAAAAATTAGAACTAAACAACTACTCAGGCTATATCAAAACTTTATATACGTACGGAATGCTTAGAAAACGCAGTATTTTAATAAATTAACAGTTAATTACGAAAATCTATTACAAAAATTACAAAAATAAACATTCCAAGACAAAAAAAAATAATACGTAAAAATATATCGACATGTAGAAATTATTATTACTTGGAAGTCACTGTTTGAAACTATAAAGAATCATACCATGTTCGATAGCTAAAACCATAACGATTGTTTTGATGTGCACATTATTAAGAAGAAGGATGATTACGAAGAGTAATAACAACATTTTTAGCACCAAAAAAATCCTATGCAAAAAAAATGGCGAACCGTCAAAATTGTCAACAATTTTATTTTTTTACTAAAGGTTCTCGTACACTATGCCATAGTTTCAATTGCTCTACGGATCAATTGATATCCATACAGCCACCTCAAATTTTCTTGCGGAACTACGAACTAGGTGCAGTGGGCAACAACCTTATCAAAGAACGTTGCCGTGTTTATGGCGCTTGGTCAGAAAAAAAAATTAGTTGCAATGTCACTGTCTACGAATGTAAACAAACTTATCCAATCTTTAACGATAATTAGTTTGCGATTGTTTTGATGTGCACTTATTTAGGAAATATGGTAAGTAGAAGAGTATTTCGACATTTTTAAAGACGCTTACGCTGCAAAATTCCGTTTTGGCGAACTGTCAATTTCGTCAATTTCATTATTTTTTTCTGTGAAATTTTCTGTGGCAATATATAGATTTCTTTTACTTGTATAATGAATTAGTAACCACAGAACCACCTCAAATTTTTTCACGGACCTACGTACTACGTGCTTTGACCTATTAAACTGGTGACTAAAGTTACCATGGACGTTTCGCACTTTTTTTGTCGGGTGACTAAAGTCACCGTGGACGTTTCGCACTTATTTTTGCCGGGTGACTAAAGTCACCGTGGACGTTTGAGTGGCTAAGAGTAATCCAAAGTAATTTACTTCAAATGATAGTATTCTATTTCAGTTCACTTCCTAAAGTCAAGGATATTGAATGAATTAAACATCCTTTAATAAACTTAAGATGTGATAATCTGCCAATGCAGCCAATCCAATGTAGTTATATTGGAGCTTTACAGGACTTGTATAATAAATACTAAGAATAAATAAAAGTAGTTTTACCTGTATTAATAGCATTCTACTTTAGCCACCGCCTGAGTTGGCGTTTTATTAAATTATCCACCCTTTACGGAACTGAATATAAGTTATTGCATTGAATAATTAAGTTCTTAATGTGAAAAGGATATTTGGATGATAGCAAGCCTTGAGATAAACTCTATTGATTTATGTGGAATAATAAGAATTTAAATTGCTAACACATAGTGCATAATGTAAAATGAAATTAAATTTGAGGAGAGATGTAAATTCTCAGTTAAAGAATTAAAGGCACAAGCTAATAATTAAAGTTAAAGCCAATGTGTCGGAACTGTAATTAAACCATGAGATGTACAGTACGCTATGGAGCGGTGGTGGGGCTCATAAATTGCACCAGGCTTCTTATGTATCATGCTACTGATAATAAATAATAATACCTACAAGCTAAGCTATCATCTGATTACCTTTGAGTGGTTACAAATCTTCCCCGCAGCTGCAGTGAAGGATTTAGGTCACAGTTCAGACGGAGTCATTGCTAGGCTACACATATTTATGTTATGATTTATAGACTGGTAGGTAATTAGGTCAGGAGTAAATAATTTAACACAGGGATAAGCCAATTACTAAACTTTCACGAAAGAACTTGAGTTACTTAAATGCGGTTAACAACGGAGGGTTCACTAGACGATCTGGCCAAAATAGTAGTTATTATAATATTACATTGCTTGACTGAAATTCACTGCAAATAGAATTAAGCTATGCTAAGGTTCCATCTTCATACAAACGCTACACACTCTACAAAACTCCAGACACAACCATTAGATTGTAGATAAATTAGGTTAATTAGTTTTAAGAATTAGATAATAATTTAAGTTAAGGTAAAGCGGCGAGGATGTGTGTATGTATTATAAGCTAGCTAGGCATATAGGTGTGAAAGGCATTAGATTTAGGTTTAGATTTAAGGGAGCAAAATTAGTAATAGGGGGGGAGGTTACAAAGAGAGGAAAAATTAGAAAGAAAGAAGTTATGCGAAAGAAGAAGAGAGAGGCCTAAAAATAATGAAGAGTTCAAGGCCAAAAACCGGGCGAGATATATAAAAGGAAAGCCAAAGGAAAAATACTTAGTATTCATGAATTGAACCGCCGCGAACAAAAAACTAGACGAGACAAAAGTCGAATAAGTTCCCGAAAATATAACATGAAGAAAAAAAATGTTTCTAACAAATGACTGATTAGTAAGAGAAAGTGTTATTTTTAAAAAATATTTAAATAAGTGTTTTAAGTTTGTTATGTCTTTATAAATAATGCTTGACTGATTCAAATATAATTTAAAGTAAAAAAAAAACGATTTCTGTTTTAGTTATTTACATATTCTTTTACCTGCTAACATAATAACTTATTTTAAATATGATGTAACATTAAATAACTCATCTGAGAAAGCTAAATAAAAAAAATCATTTTCGTGGGGTGTTTTGTGATTTGCGTGGCCACCAATTTTTTAACCTCGATTATCTCTGTAAGTATATCGCTCTCTGATGTGCCTCTTCTACAAAAAATATTACTTTTACGTGTATTTTCAGATACAGATGTCGATTTAAAAAATATATTAAATTTGAAAATTGCCACGCAAATCACCAAAGAATGCCTTGCTCGAAGAAGCACCCTGCTAATTTGTTCTTACTTCTAGTGTTCACATTGCGAATATCACTGTTTTTTAAAAATATTTCAATATTTTTATGAACATAAATCAAATTTTCATATATGTATTGTGATGCAACAGTCATTATATTTATATCCTTAAATCTCTCTCTGAGAGAGTCACCAGCCTTTAGGTTATAGATTGCTCGAATAGCCCTCTTCTGCAGCACAAAGATAGTTTGAATGTCGGCAGCATTTCCCCACAGTAAAATGCCGTACGACATTACACTATGAAAGTAACTGAAATAAACTAATCTAGATGTATCAACGTCAGTTAACTGACGGATCTTCATTACTGCATAAGCCGCAGAGCTAAGTCTATTCGATAATTTAGCTATATGTGGGCCCCACTGAAGCTTGGCATCTAACGTTAAGCCTAGAAACACAGTGGTGCCCACAGGATTCACACTGTTATCTTTAATTTGTACACTAGTTGTTACTTGCTTAACATTAGGCAATACAAATCTTACACATTTGGTTTTTCCCTCGTTTAATAGCAAGTTATTTACACTAAACCAGTGAACAATCTTTGAGATCGCATTATTCACATCGTCATAATTTGTGTGTCGTCGTTTCACTTTGAATAAAAGTGAAGTATCATCAGCAAATAATACTATCTCATGACTGTCTTTTACAAAATAAGGTAAATCATTAATATAAACCAAAAACAAGAATGGACCAAGTATTGAACCCTGCGGAACTCCCATTGTAACCACTGATCCCGGAGATCTTTTACCGTCAATGTCGACCTTCTGAATCCTGTTACTCAAGTATGAGATTAGAAGGCTCAAAGAAGCATCCCTAATTCCATAGTGGTTAAGCTTCCTGACCAAAGTTTCATGTAAAACACAATCGAAAGCCTTGGATAAATCACAAAATACCCCTATTGTGTGTGATTCCTCCCAGGTATCAAATATTTGGATTAAAAGCTCAACACCGGCGTCAGTTGTTGAGCGACCCCTAGTAAAACCATACTGTTTACAATGTAAAAGTATATTTCTATGAAAATGAATTTTAGTTTGGTCTAGCATCAACTTTTCAAAATTTTTACTAAATGTGGGTAGCACAAAAATAGGTCTAAAATTAGAGGGGTCAGAAGTGCTACCTGATTTAAACAATGGAATTATTTTACTATGTTTCATTAGGTCAGGAAAAACACCACAGTCAATGCATTCGTTAAATATGCAAGCTAAAACTGGAGCTATTGTCATAATTACTGATTTAGCGACATCCACGGAATTACCCCACAGATCAGCAGTTTTATTTTTATTGAGAGTGTTAAATGTTTTTAATATATCTATAACACAAATTTTTTGAAAACTAAAATTACTTTCACAATCTTTAACATTCTCCTTCAAAACAGATTCAGCTACAGTGGGGGAGGAAATCAAGGCTTTTGTAGTTGAAACTGGAATGTCAGTAAAAAACCTCTCAAATGCTGCAGCAACATCAGCATCAGAGGTCAAGGTTTTATTATCACAATTTAAATTGTACTCATTATTACGACTTCTGACCTTTCCTGTTTCACTATTTATAATATTCCATGTCATTTTTATTTTGTCATTACTATTCTTAATCTTAGTACTCAGATAGTTTGCCTTGGCTAATCGGCATACTCTTTTAAATAACTTAGAATAATTTTTAACATATAATTTGAAGTTGTTGCTGGTGTTATAGTTGCGTTCACCATAAAGTTCATAAAGGCGTTTCCTACTTTTGTGAATACCAATTGTAGCCCATTCATTAAAAGATACAGTACCACTAACCGAGATCTTTTTTGGAACAAAAGATTTATTAAATTCTGAACAATACATTATAAATACAAATCATTATAAAAGACATCAGGGTTGTCATTGTATTCTAAATAATTTAATTTTGTATCTAGATTGCTTTTAAAGCGCTCCAGCCGACCTGCAGTTTTTGGCACAACAGTGATATTCTTTTTCATTACTTGCTTACGCTGGTGTGGAAAACTGACCATTAGGCCACAATGATCAGAGTCCAGGTTATTAATAATTTGCTTAGCCAGTGGTTTTACATTTGTATATATGTTATCAATACAGGTGGCCGAAGTGGCAGTTATTCTTGTCGGCTCCAAAAATAAATGATTCAAATTGTATGATAGAAATAAGTTTTTAATTTTAGTTGACAATGTGGAGTTTTCTAGCAAATTTATATTAAAGTCACCGCAAATAATTATTGTTTTACCTACATTGCGGACTTTACGCAATGTCTCATCCATAACTTTTTCAAAAAAATCATATAATGCTGAAGGAGGTCTGTATATACTTATCACAACAAACTGCTCCAACTCCACACAAGCTATTTCTATTGTTCGCTCAACCGAGAGGCTCACTAGTATGTAGATTTCTCACTTCTGTTTGCAATTATAATTTTTCGAGCTTCTTCCGTGATAGGTTTTCCGCGACCCATATTGTACGAATTTATTAGAAAAAAAAGTTGAACATGCCTTTTTATAGCAGGTGACATTCATTTCTGTTTTTTGAAATGAATTTTATTTATTTTCCCACGTATAAACATAAAAAAGACTTAGCGCAAGGCATAGATGAACTATTTTGCATCAATTAAGAACTAGACGAATTGTTTTGCGCGATTATTCGTAAAGTAATACTGCCTGGGTTCATAAAATAGGGAAATTATTATTTCTTTGAATGTGGAAAATTAATGTCTGTGTCATAGAGTATTAAAATGTGTTATAATACACTCGGCGTCAAAAAAATCGCACCTCTTAGAAAATCACTTTCAAATGTCATTTACTCTTGATATGCACATGCAGTCGCATTAATTATGATTTTATTTACAAGGTTACTTAATTAACTTAATAAAAAACATTACTTTTCATTATCAAATAAAACCTAATGCAACAAATAAAGTGTCACAAAAATTCGATGCAAATTTTGCTACCCGTGAGAGTTGCTAGTTGCGCTTCCTTTGTGGGTATAAAACGGTCAACACGGGTTCAATGTGGGTCATTCGCTATTCAACCGTTGAAGAGGACACACGCACAGATTTTGATGGATACCACAGCTGATAAAGCCGCTCAAGTGGTTGCACTACTGCAATCAGGGGTGCGGCAGTGTGATGTCGCCCGGCAACTGAACCTGAGCCGTTATTCCGTTCGAAGAGTGTACCAGCGCTTCATAGAGACCGGTGGCTATATCCGCAGACACGGTTCGGGTAGACGTCGCTGCACTTCGGAAAGAGACGACCGGTTCGTTGTGTCGAACTCTTTGAGAAATCGTTTCTCCAACGCTGTTGAGTTGCAACAGCAGCTCCAGGCAGTTCGCAGACGCACCGTAAGCGTATCTACGGTTAGAAGAAGATTGAAGGAGAAGAAGATAGCGGCCCACAGAGCTGCTACGGGTCCAAAATTGACTGCAGCGCATCGGCGAGCCCGCTTGCAGTTTGCTCGTGACCACGTCGATTGGACCCTTGAGCAGTGGAGAGCTGTTCTCTTCTCAGACGAGACGCGAGTGTGTCTTTTCTGCAACGACCGACGGAGAAGAGTATACCGGAGGCAGGGTGAACGTTTCGCCCAAGCCTGCATCCAGGAGACGGTGGAATATGGTGGCGGATCCTGCATGTTCTGGGGCGGTATGTCTGCTGCCGGCAAAACCGACCTTGTCTGCGTCTCCCGGACTGGAGGTGCTCGCGGACAAGGGTCGCTGACTGCTCGCCGCTATGTCACTGAGGTCCTGGAAGTGCATGTGGTCCCCTTTGCCGAATCTTTTGGCGAGGGGTTCACATTAATGCACGACAACGCTCGCGCTCACACTGCAGGCATCGTGAGCGACTTCTTGCAGAGGTCCCAAATCTCTGTGATGCAGTGGCCAGCGCGAAGTCCGGATCTGAATCCTATAGAGCACCTCTGGGACCATCTTAAACGTAAGGTTCGATCTCGGGATCCAGCTCCTTCGACTCTACAGGAGCTCCAAGACGCGGTGATTGAAGAATGGGGGCTTATCCCTCAAGAAGAGCTCCTGAAGTTGGTGAGGTCCATGAGGGACCGTATGGAAGCCGTGATCAGGGCAAGGGGGGGTAACACTAGATTTTAAGTTAATTTTAAGACACTTTTTGTACATTTTTCTTTGTAAATTATCTGTTGTTAATTAGGACTTAATTAAGGATTTTTATTATTTTATTAATTTTAATGTTGTTTGTATAATTATAATTAAACAGAAAGTTAAATTTAATTGTTTTTTGATACTCCTTTTTGTTACCTTTCTAATGATACCCAACACTATCCTCTACATAAGGTTTAAGAATTTTTAAAGATGATTTTTAAAAGGTGCGATTTTATTGACGCCGAGTGTATATCAAAATAGACAGGTCTAGTGCTGCCATCTATGTGACATGATATGAACTATGTAAATGACAGATTGTTAGACAGTGAAATAAATCTCTCTCTCGTTCCGATCTTCCAACAAGAACACGTTGTTTTATTTTAGGTTACGTGCCCAGCACCAAATAGTTCAAAAGTTAGTCAGTTTTGTTTAAAAAGTCTATAATTGTAGTAAAAAGTGTCGTGTGTTGTATTTGTGCAAAGATGTCGACGAATTACTTACTAAACGTGCCGAAATTAAAAGGACGTGAAAACTACAGTGAATGGACTTTCGCCGCGGAGAACTTTCTTATCCTAGAGGACATGCTGCATTGCGTGAAACCAGTTTCTGGGAAGCAGATGGTTGCCGCAGAGGACGCGAGAACAAAGGCTAAATTAGTTTTGACTATTGATTCGTCATTATACGTCCATATTAAGGACGTGACTACGTCAAAGCAACTGTGGGATAAGCTTAAGGCATTATTTGACGACTCCGGGTTTACGAGACGCATCAGTTTACTTCGTAATCTCATTTCGATTCGCCTAGAAAACAGCAGTTCTATGACATCCTACGTGACACATATTGTAGAAACCGGACAGAAACTTAGTGGAACCGGCTTTAAAATCAGTGACGAGTGGATTAGGTGTTTATTGTTGGCTAGATTGACTGATAAGTATTCCCCCATGATAATGGCGATCGAGCATTCAGGCATTCCAATTACGACCGACGCCATTAAATCAAAGCTAATGGATATGGAGGAAACGGAAGTGATCGAGAATGGCAGTGAAGTCAGTAGCGCATTTGCAACTTCACAGAAATGGCAAAACAAACATACAAAAAACAAGAAATTGTCTATGGCCAGCGGGAGCAAAGATGGCGGAAAGTTGACGGTGAACAATGTCAATGTCAAATCTTACGTCAGATGTTACAAATGTAAACAGATAGGGCATTACCGTAATCAATGCCCAAATACAAATATTGAAAATTGTTTATCAAACGAGAAGAAAACCATGAGAAAAGAAACCAATGCGTTCAGCGCAGTATTTCTTAACGGTAACTTCAACAAGAATGAATGGTATGTAGACTCAGGCGCAAGTAAACATTTAACAGCCAACGAACACTGGATTACGAATGCTTGTTACTTAGAAAATAAAGAAATTGTTGTTGCAAATAACAATAAAGTGAAAGTTTTGTGTTCCGGCGATGTGAATCTCGTGACAAAGACCCATGAATGTGAATATAATGTGCCAGTTACCGGCGTCTTATGTGTTACCGATTTAACGACAAATCTTTTGTCTGTAAGCCAACTGATCAGAAATGGTAATAAAGTGACATTCTGCAAGTGGCTGCAGTATATATAATAGAAATGGCAAACTAGTAGCCATGGCATCGTTGATCAATGGTGTATACAAGTTAAGAATGCCTGAGAATACGCTGGCTGCATCGGTTGTTACAGCAGAGACATGGCATCGCAGATTGGGACATGTGAACAGTGACTACATGAAGAAAATGCCTAGTTCAGTACAAGGAATGAATCTTGATGGGAGAATAGACATTACTAAGTCATCATGCACGGTGTGTTGCGAAGGTAAGCAGTGTCGGCTATCTTTTAATCATATTGGCTTGAGAAGCAGTGAGGTACTCAGTGTTGTCCACACAGATATTTGTGGGCCTATGGAGACAGAATCGCTTGCTGGATCTAAGTATTTCTTACTGTTTGTAGATGATTGTAGTCGCATGATTTTTGTGTACTTTGTAAAACACAAAAGTGAAGCCTTAACATGTTTCAAAGATTTTAAAGCAAATGTTGAAAATCAAACAGGCAAAAAAATCAAGACTATCCGTAGTGACAATGGGCGTGAGTATTGCAATAAGGATTTTTATTTGTATTTGCAGAAACATGGAATAAATCATCAGAAAACTAATCCGTATACTCCCGAGCAAAACGGATTATGTGAACGCACTAACCGCACAATTGTAGAAAAAGCAAGGTGTCTTTTGTTTGATGCAAATTTAAATAAGGAATTTTGGGCCGAAGCAACTAACACGGCAGTATACCTACAGAATAGAATTGTGGCTAATGGGTTAAATGGAAAAACTCCATACGAAATGTGGACAGGTAATAAACCTGATATAAGTCATCTAAGAGTATTCGGAAGTGCTGTCATGGTACATATAGCCAAGGAACGACGACAAAAATGGGATAAGAAGTCAGAAAAGCATTTATTAGTAGGATATTCAGAAAATATAAAGGGTTATAGAGTTTTTAACTTGAGAACAAAGAAAATTACAACCAGTCGGGATGTAATAGTGATTGAAGAATCTAATAAAGCTGTCATCACCATACCAGTCAGGGAACAGATAAAAGAAAGTTCTGTTTCATTGGGGGGAATATCTGATGAAGAATCTTCTGTCACTGAAGGTTTAATTGATAACTCAGATAGTACATACATCCCAAGTGAGTATGAAGATGCAGACTCATCAGGATCAAATGACTCTAATGAAGTAAGGAGAAGCAATAGAGAAAGGAAGGAACCAAAGCGATATGGTTGGTTTGTAGATAAGAAGATACAGAATAATGGTAGTGAAATAACTCTACAAGATGCATTGGAGGGACCCGAGAAAAAACAATGGTTAAATGCAGTTAATGAAGAACTTCAGTGTTTTAAAAACAATGGTGCTTGGGAAGTGGTAGACGCTCCAAAAAGTGGTACCATAGTGAAGTGTAAATAGGTGTTGAAGAAAAAATATGACAGTAACAATAAAGTGCGATTTCGAGCAAGGCTTGTAGCCAAAGGCTTCATGCAGAAACAAGGTGTGGACTATTCAGAGACTTTCTCACCTGTAGTCAGGCACACAACATTGAGAATGTTGTTTGCACTGTCAGTGCAATTAGGCTTAAATGTTACACATCTTGATGTCACAACAGCCTTTCTTAACGGTGACCTTGACGAGACGGTTTACATGCAAAAACCAGATTGTTTACCTAGTCCAGAGTGTGATGGAAAATTAGTATAGGTTATAAGAGGTCTGATAGTGAACCTTGTTTATATACTAAAACTATAGGTAATATGAAAACAATTGTAACACTATATGTCGATGATTTTTTTATTTTTAGTAATGATACTGTAGAAACTAATTACCTCAAAGATGTATTGTCATCTTATTTTAAAATCAAAGATTTGGGAGAGGTTCAACAATGTCTTGGAATGAGTGTCAAAATTGATAAAATAAATGGTGTAATAACTTTAAGTCAAAAAAATTACATAGAACAATTGTTACGTAAATTTCAAATGACTGAATGTAAAATAGGTGACACTCCTTTAGAAACTAAGTTAAATATAAGTAAGGAAGTAAATTGTAAGAGTAAATTTCCTTATCAGCAACTTATTGGAAGTCTAATGTATTTAGCGGCACTAACTAGGCCCGATATTGCTTTTTCTGTTGGATTTCTGAGTCAATTCAATAACTGTTTTAATCAAGAAACTTGGTCTTATGCTAAAAGAATTCTAAAATATCTAAAGAAAACGAAAGATTTTGGATTAAAATTTAGCAGGGACGGTAATAAAGAGTTAATAGGTTATGTTGATGCTGATTGGGCAAATAATGTAGTAGATAGAAAATCATATACAGGCTTATATTTTGTGCTATCTGGGGCTGCAACCTCCTGGGAAACGAGAAAACAAAAAACTGTTGCCCTCTCAAGCACTGTAAAGTAGGGTAACGGGTACAATGATTGGCCCTTTAAGACATTTGCTAAGTTTGACCTCATGTTACTCTGTGTATTGACGTATAATTCACTGCCAAAATATGTAGTACCATTCCGAAAATACCTAAAAACAATTTAAACATGATTTGGACTCACCAGCCTGGTGTTAAGATATATTTTTAAGTATTTTTTGTAATAAACACCCAAAAGTAGTATTATTGGCCCCCTGAAGCACAATAATTGACCTAGCTACCTGACAAACAATGACCGGGCCAATCATTGCACACGTGGTGTGCCAATGAATGTAGTGGATTATGCAATAGTGATGCGAAGCGAAGAAAAAAGTCAAAATGCGTCTTTATTTACTTGCATTTTTTTAAAAGCATCCTACCCCTAGACTCACATAAATAAAGTTTGATCAGCTGTCAACTGTACTTAAGAAAACCCTAAAAAGGCAATCTGTAAATAAATATTGGACAACATCACAGACATTGATGTAACTCCCGAGATAAGTAGCTAAAGCACTTGTGTTAAGGATATTAAATAAATAAATAAATAAATTTTGTTTACGCTCACACCAATTATCTAGACCAAGATGAGTATTCTTGTGAAACTCGTTTATATGGTAAGATAACGGATAAATATACATAAACATAGAAAAAACACCCAGACCCAAAATCAATTTAGAAAAACAGTTTTTTTCTAAATTGTACCCGACCGGGGATCGAACCCGGGACCTCAGAGATGGCGACACCATGAAAACCGGTGTACAAACCACTCGACCAAGGAGGTCGTCGAACCAACCAATTAGAATCAACGAAGGTACCACAATTTATAATAACACCCAGGCACAGAACAAATACATGTGTTCATCACACAAATGTTTCTCCTGGGTGGGATCGAACCCACGACTCTCGGCGCAGAAATCCGGGTTACTACCAAATGCTCCATCAAGCCCGTAGGTAGTGCCCAACCTAACCAAGGTACAGTAACACTTATTATTAAATACCTAGGTGACTATAAAAATGGATTTACACTATACAAAACAAAGAAGAAGGTAAGGGTAAAGTCAATGATATTATATAAAACAAATGTAAAGTTATTTAATTTTTGATTTACTGATAAAATAAAAATTAATTATTTTTTTTATTAAAACACGCACATCACTACTATGTCTCTTTGGAGCTGATATGATGATTGGCCCTGATGGAATACAATCATTGGCCGCGGTCAATCACTTCAAAAGCACAATGATTGGCCCTGCCAGTTTTTGTTTACAAAATGTTTATGACGGCTTTTGGACCAATTTTAAAAATAGCGTTTATAACTCGACACAAATTAAGTTTAACGTATAATAGAATATTGTGAAACCATATTTTAATCATTGGCCGTCATGCTATTCAATTAGACGTTCATATAACTCGTAAGTACAATGATTGGCCGTCCATTATTCCTTTTTTGATGTGAGATAGCCGGTTATATTTGAGTTAATTAGCACGTAGTCAATCTAACTAAATGAAAAAAATAATTCATTTACTATAACAAATCGTAATAAACAAGAAACGAAGCAATAAACCTAACCAGCCTTAACAGATTTTGCTAAGAATCCACAGCACATCGACGCGATCGCAACACACAAACAAAAATACTTTCTTTCTCAGTGTTGCTGCTAATTAAATCATAAAGCTACTACATGGTGTTGCCAATTATGAAATATAGGTTGTATATTTTTATTTTGTTAGCTTTATTTCTGCTGGTAATTGTTAATATCTTGCTTTAAAACTCAAAAGGTCAATCATTGGAGGGGGGCCAACAATAGTACTTGTTACCCTATATGGGACCTCAGAAGCTTGTAGGGAGGCCATATATCTGCGTAATTTGTTGTATGAAATGACTAGTAATTTAAGTACTGTATCTGTGTTTAATGATAATCAGGGTGCATTGAAATTGTCTGAAAATAACTTGTTTCACAAACGAACAAAACACATTCGTTCGTTATCATTTTTGTAGAGAATGTGTTAATACTAAAATTGTTAAACTTGAGTATTTGGAAACAGCTGAGATGCCAGCTGATTTGTTAACTAAAGGCTTGTGTAGTATAAAGCATTATCATTTTATGAAACTTTTAGGTATTCAGAATGTTAAGTTAACTTGCTGTTAAGTGTAAATATTCTATTTTGATATAGTGGGGGTGTTATAATATATCAAATAGACAGGTCTAGTGCTGCCATCTATGTGACATGATATGAACTATGTAAATGACAGATTGTTAGACAGTGAAATAAATCCCTCTCTCGCTCCGATCTTCCAACAAGAACACGTTGTTTTATTTTAAAATGTATAAATTGTTTACTGCTAGTGTCTTTCTCGAAATGAATCAAGTTGAAAAGAAAAATATCACCATCATAATGTATGACTAGACGAACTCTTTTGCATTGGGGCTCGTACAGGTTGTACATAATACAGTTCGAATATTAATAATAATAATAATAAACCACTGATAGCTTGGGGGTATCCCCGCTGCCGGTGGCAACCTAGGTTAAGTTTTTCATAATATTTTATATTGTAAATATGTTTTTCTTTTATATCCTCCTCCTTGCGTCGTATTCCTCAATGCTGAGGGTCGTGACCTCCCGGATATGCTACTTTCTCCCTCACGATGTTACGCTATTTGTTTCTGTCCGAGGCAACGTGGAGAGCATCGCGAAATTTGTAGTCAAGTTTGGTGCGGATCTGGTCTGACCATCGCATCGGACTGCGCCCCCTCGGTCTTTTGCCGTTTACTTCACCAGTGACAAGTAGACGTTCGAGGTTGTCACTGTTTTTCCTGGTTATGTGACCGATAAACTCAAAGATCCTTCGAAGGTAGATGGTGGATAGCCTCATCTTGATGTTAAGCTCCTTGAGGATCGATGCGTTAGTCCGACGTGCTGTCCATGGAATCTGCAGCATTTTCCTCCAGCACCACATCTCGAAAGCATCGATGCGTGCGCGGTCTGCTTTCTTCAGTGTCCAAGTCTCGGCACCGTATAAAAAGATGGAGAACTATAAGGTTGTCACTAGCTTGGACTTAGTCTTCAGTGTGATGTTTCTGTTCGCCCATATCTTGTGCAGTTGCGACATAGCACTTTTCGCCATTCCGATACGCCTGCGCTACGCTCAGCTTCTTTTAAATAAAATATTGTAAAAAAATTACTTAAGATAGAATGTTGAATAAAGAAAATAATAATAATAAAATTTCTTTATTATTCCTTCACAAACAATAAAAAATTAGGTACATAAGATCTTATTATATGAAGTAGGTAACCAAAACTTGTGAAGGACTGGTGCCTGACTGGTTTGTAACAAATCTATACTTATAGGTCACCAGGCCCCAACCGCAGAAAGGATACAGAACTAATTTATGACAATAGTAATAAAATTAAACGGAGAGATGATATTGAATGCAATTATTCAAAAATAAAGTAGCTGAGAGTTATACCAAAAAACATAATCAAACTAAACAAGACTAGCCGAGCTATAGAGTACCAATAATTTGTGGATGTTGGACACATTCGTCAGATTCCTTTTTGGTCAGAATAAATTATAGGCTGTTTTTTATCTGACGAAAACGGAATTCCTCGTTGGACAGAAAAAACTTGCGCGTTTGTGTAAGTATAGTGAGTATGAGGTGTCAGTGAACGTGTAAATGTATGTGTTGCGTTTGTGTATGAGTTTATTTTGATATTAATGTTAAATAATGATGGATTATTTACCGTTACGCGTTCGTGGACGTGCACGAGTGTTGGCAAATAAAACAAAGCAGTGCAACATCACTTTTCAAATTTTAATTCTATCAAGAAGTCCGTGTGAGTTCTTAGTAAAGTCCCACATTTCTACTGAAACTTGGAGTTTGGGCTGACACCATTTACCACTAAACGTTCATTTTATTATTATCACTCATGTGAATCAGTAACTGTTACGCGTAGCGGTGAAAGAATACTACCACCCCCTCTCTTCCCTTGGGTGTCGTAAAAGGCGACTAACGGACTAATGACTTCACACTCATACAACAGCATAGAGCGGTGATGGGCTCTCCACCTGTAACACTGAGCACATGTGCAGTCGCTATTTGGTGAAAAGTGGACTATGGTAGAGCACTGCTTTTGCTGTCCTCATTACATGTAGTACTATTATTTATTCTATGTCATTACCTAATCTCTGACTAACCCTTCGGGGATAACAGAGCGGCGATTTGATCACGCTGAACACATGTGCAGTTGCTTTTTGGTGTGGCACAGCTTTTGCGGTCCTCATTGCCTAGTCTGGCAACCCTTTAGGAATATGAGAGAGAGATAGAGGAAGAAACATTATTGACACACATAAAATAACACATTTGACGAAACACAACGATTATTGTTGTCAATCGGGACCCAGGATATCCCGTACAATATTTTGTTTCTCAGTGTCTAATATTCCATCACGCACAAAGAAATTTGGTTACTCGTTTCTTTGCCGCACTTCGAAAAGATGGAATAGTCTACCAGCACACGTATTCCCTCCTACCTATGACATAGGGTCCTTCAAACGAGGCGTGAAGAAGCACTTTGTGGGCTGGCAGAGTAAGGGTGACTGATGCTACGTCTCTTACGCTGCACCAGTTGTGCTCGCGCCTGGACTTCATTTTCACTTAACATCAGGTGGAGTGATCTCATTTGCCGGGCTTAGTATAAAAAAAAATTGTAAAAATAAAATATTTACAAAATATCTTAATAAAAAAACTATTGGATAATTATCGTTAAATCTAAAACTACCATTTCCGACATATTTCATATTTTATTGTTACAACTGTCAAATAGCTAATTGTTGTCAATCAGGACCCCGCCTCAGTAGGTACTAGGTAACATAAATTTACTTAGGTACATGCTTACGTACGATCACGTCTATTATCCCCGAAGGGTTAGTCAGAGAATAGGCAATGAGGACAGCAAAATTAAAGTGAAATGCCAAACTCGACGGGACACCAATTAACAACTGCTTAACAATTGCTTTGCTTTACTGAGTGTAGAGAGTGTAGAGTCACGCTGCGTTGCAGCTTGCAGCACTCATTGGGCCGGCTTGCCCGGCGTAATACACGAATATCCGGCGTAAAATAATGACACTTGATGGTGTTGTGTTTCGTCAGGCCAGTAAGGGTTCCGGAGGCACCTCCCCCCCCCCCCCTTCTCCCAATTCCTATTCCTTCCTTAAAGGCCGGCAACGCGCCTGCGATTCCTCTGGTTTTGCGGGTGTCCATGGGCGGCGGTGATTACTTTCCATCAGGTGACCCGCCTGCTCGTTTGCCTCCTTCTATCATAAAAAAACATGCTCAGCGTGACAGGTGGTGAGCCTGTTGTAGCTAAATGCTGTTGGATATTCTTGAAGACTTTTTATCGGTGATCAGGACTTGCTGGTTCCGACTAAGTAAGTGATGGCCATTGCAATAATAAATAATAAGACTTACATTACATGTCAGCGTTCCTCTTTTTTTTTCTGGGAAGTAAAGTTAATAATTATTAAGCGGATCCTGCACGAAATTGTGAAAATTAACGTATTTTTAATTTACTTGTACAATGCGATGAATTAGTTAAATACTTAAATTAAAAGAACTTACTTAAGTTAGCCTGATCATTGCACAAGGTCGTGGCCTTGTTGAAATTTGAAACAAATTCTTTAAACAATAACAAACAATACATAAATCTAATGACTCCTAAAACATTTTTTTCGACAACTTTCTTAATTTTACGCATGAAATAATAATTCTTACTCGAAAATATTTCTAGTTATTGATATTCCGCAGGTCACCCCCATCTTAAAAAAATAAATTTTAATTTTTAACACAAGCGCGTGATGGTTTTGTACATTTCGCAGAATGAAAACATTGCTCTAATCAAATTACTAGGTCTGAAACTTCATAGCAGAATTGTTCTAATTGATTGATTTTGCTTTGAAGTTCATTAATCTTTATGCGATCGCGCGGCACCCCCTTAATATTAAAATAATGATCATTCCACTCCTCCTTGTTACAAATAAAACCTCTTCATAAGTACAGGTGTACATCAATTAATGATTGATGACGTATTACTATCTTCTTCACATCATAAAAATGTAGGAAGACCATACATTCGAATTATTTTGGTTACTTGCCTAATTAAAAATACAAAATCAAATTTATAAACAGAAAACACGTAACTACTATTATTATTGCAATGACCATCATTTACTTAGTCATAGTCTTAGTAAATAAATAATAAATAAATTTCACAACTGTCACACCAATCATTCAGCCCCAAACTTAGCATTCATAGCCCGAACTATGGTGACTGAATAACGGATAAACATACATGTTACGGCGAAAGGCGGTTCGCCGTAACAGCGGCGAAATAAGGCTTAGGCAGGAATAAGGGAAAATCTGGGGCTTACCTGGTTCGGGCTGGAGCTGGCTGGAGCTGAAGGTGGCTGGCGCTCTAGGCGCGGGCGGCGGGCTTGAGGGCGGCAACACACAAACACAGTTCACTGAAGGCACTGGTCGTAGGCGGTTTAGGAATAGTTGAGCTGGTACCAAGCGCTCTTAATTCACAAACACTGTAGTCGTGGTTGTTCGCGGGCTGAATTCTTGCGCGGGCGACGCGTGGGTTCGTCTTGAACGCTCTAAGCACACTCCGTGGGCGACCGCGCCATCCCGCGGTCTAGGAGGCTCGTCGAGTATAATTGTCAACTCGCTGTGATTGGCCGATCGTTCGTTGCCCAGTCGTTGCACCAATATGCATCTTAATTGACCGGCGCAGAGACGGTTATCCGTCGCGCTGTGGCGCGAACATCTTCCCGGGCCCCAGAGGGTAGGAGGGGGGGGGAAGGAATGGAAGTTAAAGGGGAACTACAGCCCCGATTCGTGCTGTGTTGAGTTAATGTCGAGTGGGTGTGTATATGATGAGCTGGGAGGAATGCACGTGTGTGACTGTATGAGTACAATTGTATGAGGGCTGAAAGCCTGTGTCACGAAGCACAGGGGGGGCAGGGGCGCGAAGCGCAAAGGGCCGCAGTCAACGCAGAGGCGTGGGGGCGCGGGGGCGCAGAAGCGCAGGGGGGGCATAAGCCCGGGGGGCCGCAGTCAACGCAAAGGCGTGGGGGCGCGGGGGCGCAGAAGCGCAGGGGGGGCATAAGCCCGGGGGGCCGCAGTCAACGCAAAGGCGTGGGGGCGCGGGGGGGCAGAGGGCGCGGGGGCGCATAAGCGCAAAGGGCCGCAGTCAACGCAGAGGCGTGGGGGCGCGGGGGCGCAGAAGCGCGGGGGGGGCATAAGCCCGGGGGGCCGCAGTCAACGCAAAGGCGTGGGGGCGCGGGGGCGCAGAAGCGCAGGGGGGGCATAAGCCCGGGGGGCCGCAGTCAACGCAAAGGCGTGGGGGCGCGGGGGGGCCGCAGTGACTGCATGCTAAGTAAGATCGTGCACTGAGCACAGCACCAAATAGGCACAAAAAACAACAACAAAAAAGGGCTGTACACTGGGCCTACCATCATGTAGTCACTTGAATCGTGAACTGAGCACAATGGCATATAGGCACAAAAAAAGGGCTGTACACTGGGCACAAAAAAAGGGCTGTACACTGGGCATACCATCATGTAGTCACTTGAATTGTGAACTGAGCACAATGGCATATAGGCACAAAAAAAGGGCTGTACACTGGGCACAAAAAAAGGGCTGTACACTGGGCATACCATCATGTAGTCACTTGAATCGTGAACTGAGCACAATGGCATATAGGCACAAAAAAAGGGCTGTACACTGGGCACAAAAAAAGGCTGTGCACTGAGCACGATAGCATACAGGCACAAAAACAACAACAAAAAGGGCTGTGTACTGAGCACGATAGCATGCAGGCACAGAGGCACAGAAAAGCGCAATGCGCACTCTGGCGCAAAGAGCAAAGGCGCAATAAAAGCAAATACAAAGCAGACTGCATATGTGTATGTGCTGCAGGCTGATGTGTGGGTGCACATGTGTAGAAGTACTATGCTCTTGTGGTGAGCACGCACGAGATTGAGTCGATTGCCAAGGCAAGAATTAAAAGCAGAAAAAATATAAAATTAACACGACCATAAAAATTTCATTACAAAATAAAACGGGAAAAACAACAATATCGTCGTCTAGACGCGGGTGTATTATACGTACCTAAAGTTATATGTGCAACCCAATTAGTAAGTAAAAATATAACACGAATCGAATACTGTTCTTGGAACACGTTCTTAATTTATTTTTGTGGGTAGGTTAATAATATTTCGCAATGCACTTTGCAACGTCTATCGTGCAGAAAGGGTCATGTAAGGCAATGAAATTAGGAATGTTACGCGATAAAATTTAAAAATCAGAAATTAAAATTAAGCTACGTGATAACTACGAAATATGAGTAAATATTATTTTAACGGGTCGAATGACCAACATGTAATGAAATCGTTAATGGGCTGAAATAGTTATCCCATATACACATAATAGTGGACTGTATTAATAATGTGGGGCTGAATGTCTACGGTAACACAGGTACCTACTCCTGCGACCCCTCATGCGACCGCTGTGCATGCGAGGACGCATGCAGCGTTCTGTCGGCGGGTCGCTTTTCCGGAGTGTCCCGTAGCGCGGGCGGAAGCCACCGCGCCGCCGATTCCGGCTGGTAATGCTGTGTGGCATCGTCCGGTCGGTGAAGGGATGTGTGGTGATCTGCGATGCCACACACTCGGCATGCCTTCACCGACTTGCATTCGTCCGGGTAATGCGGTCTAAGGCAGCGGGGACAGCGCTCGCGCGACACCACAAAGTCCCACCGGCCCTGCGTCGGCTGGGCATTGTAGTCAGCGCACGCTACCAATCTATGCCCCCTTGATCCTACAGTAAGGGCAGTAAACGGTGTTTGGGCTGGCGTGCATTGTGTGGGTGTTGTGTGCAGTTGTGTAGACGTGTATGGGTGGCGGCACGAGTCGAGGCAAAAAAATGAAGTGTGTAAGGTAGTAGGGTTTAATTTAGTGGACTGTTACTGGGATGTATCCGGCTCGTAAAGGATCAAAATGTTACGGCGAAAGGCGGTTCGCCGTAACAGCGGCGAAATAAGGCTTAGGCAGGAATAAGGGAAAATCTGGGGCTTACCTGGTTCGGGCTGGAGCTGGCTGGAGCTGAAGGTGGCTGGCGCTCTAGGCGCGGGCGGCGGGCTTGAGGGCGGCAACACACAAACACAGTTCACTGAAGGCACTGGTCGTAGGCGGTTTAGGAATAGTTGAGCTGGTACCAAGCGCTCTTAATTCACAAACACTGTAGTCGTGGTTGTTCGCGGGCTGAATTCTTGCGCGGGCGACGCGTGGGTTCGTCTTGAACGCTCTAAGCACACTCCGTGGGCGACCGCGCCATCCCGCGGTCTAGGAGGCTCGTCGAGTATAATTGTCAACTCGCTGTGATTGGCCGATCGTTCGTTGCCCAGTCGTTGCACCAATATGCATCTTAATTGACCGGCGCAGAGACGGTTATCCGTCGCGCTGTGGCGCGAACAATACATAAATACTAAAAAACTTCCATAACGCGATCACAAATACTCGTGTTCATCACACAAACATTTGCCCCTACCGGGATCCGAACCCAGGAGCGAAGGTATCGCAGTCAGGGTCGCTGACCACTCGACCACCCGGCCGTCTAATATGTGTAGTTTTTAGTACTTTCGTCGTCTTTTACAACACTTAGGAGACGCGTTTTAATAATATCTTATATAACACCCTTAATTTCTACTTGTTTATAAGAAATTAAGGTTAAGTTCCACCAATGAAACTGAACAACTTTCCCCAAGAAACCTATGTGCAAAAATGACAAAAAAATTTCGACCTCCCATACAAAACTGTCCGATTAGCTGACGACAATAGTATGGGAGGTCGACATTTTTTTGTCATTTTTGCACATAGGTTTTTTGGGGAAAAGTTGTTCAGTTTCATGGGCGGAACTCACCCTTAATTTCTTTTAAACGAATAAAAATTATGGGTGTAGGTATAATATTTTCATATTTATTCTTTTAATTATAAGCCGCCAAGACAACTTTGAGGGACAGGCGTGATAATATTATGTAAAGCAATATAGGCAATGATATTAATAATGCTAATACAATTTCGGCGGCGTATAATCTCCCATTGTGTTCTACGTATACCTTAAGCCTCAGCCCAAATCTGTTTGTCATCGCCATTGTGAACAGGTATATGCAAATCGTCACTAGCAAATTGATCGAAGTATAATTAATTATAGTGAATGGTCGATAAAGTCCTAACATAACTATAATGTGCTAATGAAATTGTGCGTAATTTAGATGAGTTCGTTTAGAGATTAGAATCGATTTCACTAATAAAAAATTAGGGACAGATTTTGTAAAAAAAATCAGCTTTTTTTTACAAAATCTGTTACTTAATAAAATAAATATGTAAATACTTTTTAAATTTACATAACGTCTTCATTGCGATTTTTACTTTTCATAGTAGACTTTAAATCGCACTAACTCAGCTAAAAAAGGTTTTTTTAAAATGTTTTCAAAAAACTATTTAGATTCCTGTGTTTAGCTTGCAAAGTTTCATCAAAATTGGCTTATTGGTTTTTAAAAATTTCGACTTGGAAGTTTGTATGGAAAACCGAAATGCGTAAACCATCTTAAAGACACTATTTAAGTATTTTATTAAGATTAACATTGCTTTGTCTCTGTTGCTCAAATTCAAAATTTTAATGACGTTTGTGTAACTTAGACAAAACAATGTTTAATTTTAAAATGCTTAAATAGTGTTTTTTAAGTAAGGCCGTAAGATAATAACGCGTAATTCCGATAGAGTTTTTAGTAGCAATAAATAAAAAAAATACTTCATTGAAATTGCGAAGATTCTATTGAATAATAACCGTAAAGGTCATTGATCGCGTAGCGGTAAAAGAATACTACTACCATCTCTTTTCCCTAATTGCTACAGTCGTGACGCTGTTCTTTTATTTATTTTAGGTATACCAAGGTAATGCCACTTTTTTACATAATAACTTCTCTTGACGGTGGTTCCATTTGATTGTTTCCCACCGCAATTTAGAGAAAATGCAAAGTGGAACATTCAACAAGAAGCCGCTATAAAGAAAGATAGTAACGTAATTCAGCATGATAAAGACTGCAGCGATGCCGAGGACAGTCCGCTTCGAACCACCTTCCCTTACCCGATGTATAAAATAATAAATACGTCGAAACTAGGTCACCGCAACGAGAAAGCCATCGGTCCTTCAGACTTAGGAAACAAATGGAAATTCCTAATTTTTCTCTCACCGGCAAAACCTCCAATCTCACCTGAAACACATTTGCGCATAAAAGGCGAGCATTAATCAACTTTATTATGTGAAAATCACCGTTTTTCCACGAATATGCTTCGGAAAATTGGTAGGTGCCCACGGCTGGAAGCGTTCGCGCAACCAACGCAGAGTTGCTTCGGCCGTCGGACCAGACGCACGTCGTTTGAGCTCAGTACTCGCACCCAACTCGATCGAATATCGTTTGCGGACACACGCGACTCGACGTTTCGGACCGTGTCGGTACTAACGCCGCGCCCCCGCCAAAAATTCGAATTTCGAACGTTTCGGATTTTACAATTGCTGCGACGCCATCTTAGGTGAGTGCAAAACTTTTTAATGTGAATTTGTTTTTTTTTTGTGAAAAGCGGTTTTGGAATTATGGTTTATTCGGATGGAGAATAATCATTGTGACTTTTCTTTTCTTGTAAGGCTTGAAGTGAAGTGTCGTTTTGTTCAAAGGTCGTTGTGTAAAAGGGCGAGCTAATTAGGTTAGAACTAATTAGTGAGGGTGGTTTTCTCTGTTCATATTTATGTGTGAGCGGAGGTGGCTATTCTTGACAGCGGGGTTGTAACATATGCATACTATAGTGTTCTCTGCTATATGAGTCTTTTTATAAAAATAAAATTATGTGTTGCTTCTTTGAACCGGATTTTCCTGAAGCTTTGCTTGTTTTTCTAGAAAAAAAAATGTATAAAAAACAGAGGAGCAAATCTTCCATTGGTTACTCAATAAAACCGCAGTAACATTTTTAACTGAAGTTTCATATTTGTTTTAAAACTTACCTTCCCGACTTAAAAATGAATTAAAAACTATACCTAGTTATTGGTCAGGTAAAGCACAATTTTAATTACATAGCAAAAACATTTACAAACTCTTTAACAACAGTTCCGTGATCACTACATACAAGATTTAGAAAACGTCCCTCAGATCCCACTTTCGTCAAATCTCTTCTTATTTCCGTATAGGTCAGAATTTTAAAACTGGTGACGAAACAGCAATTCTCATGACTCCTTGTCCGTCAGATTCCTTTTTAAAGCTACTCTTTCAGTAAATAAATAAAACAAAATGTACAATATCTGTCGAATTGAGCTCCTCTAATCTAAAAACAATCAAATCTAGCAAAGGGATTATCAAAATGGGCGTGAAAAGGTCTTTACAGGGTCGGTAACGCGAAAGTGGTCGGCAACCTCAAGTGGTGTAAACGCAAGAGTCCATGGGTTACGGTAACCGCTTACTGGCAGATATACCTACTTAGTAGTAAAAAGTCTCAAACCAACAAAAAAAGAAAGACGGAGCATTACACACAATTTTAGTTAAGAGAGTTTACGGATTTCGGTCTCCCATACAAACTTCCAAGTCGAAATTATTAAAAACCACTAAGCCAATTTTAATTGAACTTTGCATGCTAAAGTAAAAAACAGGGATCTGAATAGTTTGTTGAAAACATTTTTTAAAAAACGTTTATTTAAGTGAGTTGTTTCGATTTTAAGCTTTCTATAGAGGACTTTAAATCGCAATAACTCAGCTTTTATGTTGTGACGCGCTTTCACGCACACAGATGCAACACATCCATGCTCATTTTGTTTAGTATTTTAATTTTTTGTTGGTATGAGCTCGTATTAAACAAAATGGGCATGGTTGTGTTGCATCTGTGTGCCGTAATAACATGAATGAGCACGGTGTTTTTGGCTTCACTAAACTGCGTGTAATGCTTCGTCTTTCTTTTTTTGTTGGTCTGATTAAAAAGAAAAGTACTGGTTTGTCTAAAAAAGTTGAATTTAAATAGTGGCAATACTGTATGGAGTTTTTGTCAGTTTTGACAAACACTCCATACAGTATTGCCACTATTTAAATTCTACTATTTTTAGACAAACTGTATTACTGTCCCACTGCTGGGCGACGGCCTCCATCATTGAAATCAAGCCATCGCTGCAATTGAATTTTTTTTTCTTTTAAACAGCTGCTCCCGCTTTTTGGCAGGTTTTTGTTTTCTTTTATGTCTTATTTATTTTCTTTTTTTACTGGGATTAAATAATCTTGAGCATTTAGAGCTCTACTCACTGTGTATTTGTTTTTCTTATTATCTTTTTTATCTTTTAATCTTTTATACAATAGTGTTCTTAATTCTATTACATTTGCCTTTTGTTTTTTTATACACAATTCCTTCTTACATACTATTTACATTTATTTTCTTACTTACTAATATATTTTATCTTTTATCCTATTTTTATTGATGGGTATTGGCTAAATCACCACGCTTGGCAAATATGGGTTGGTGATTACATAACCCGGGCTATGCATTGAAATGAAACACTTTTTAAGGATTAAAACTTAACAGGGTCCGTCCACCGTCCTCCGGTCCAGGGTCACAGGGAGACTGAAAAGGCACAGTGTCACTTTTAACACTGTGTTTGTTGAAGATGACCCCAAAATAATACAGCTCTTTTTCCTTGTATCGTATTTATGATTAGACCGTCGCTTTTTTATATCTAACGTCACATCTTAAGTATACATATTTTTAATATAAAAAACTATGATTTAGAAAACAACCAAAAAGGATAATAGGCGGTACAGATCGCCAACAGTGGTAAAGGGTTCAAATCGTCAGGAAATTTAAAAATTATAATGTCGTAAATTAAACGCAAGTTTTAATCCGTAAAAAGTGTTTTATTTCAATGTGTAGTGCACGCTTAAACCTTTGAAAACAATACCGGGCTATGCATCGAAGAATCCGGAAACACGCTTCGACCGACCTGAGAATTAAACCCTCCGAGCTTCGAGTCGAGCGCTTAACCATTCGGCCACCAGGCGACTTAGTATCCTACTAATATTAAAAACGTGAAAGTTTGTAAGTATGGATGGATATTTGTTATTTTTTCACGTAAAAACTACTCAATGGATTTGGATGAAATTCGGCATACAGATAGTTTATAATTTGGATTAACACATAGGATACTTTTTATCCCGATATTTCCACGGGAACGGGAACCACGCGGGTGAAACCGCGAGCGGCTGCTAGTAGTACCTATAAAAATAATACAAAAACTCATGACTTGATATATTACCCGCAAAAGCAGTACACAACCACTGTCCACTTTTAGCAACCAAATAGAAACAGCATGATCTGCTCAGCTTAAGGGGGGTTAGGCGGTCAGCGAAAATTCCGGGCTCTCGCCGGTGTTGCGTGGTACAGGGTCCGCGGTAACCCGTAAGCGCCATTCACATTTTTATCAAAAAATTATTAAGAATGTTCAGTTTTTTTGAAATCCAAATCAGTTAAGAATTCGAAAAGGTAAATAATAAACAGGAATTATTATTGTAAAACGCGGTCGTAATGTGCATTTATACGATACGTACGACGACCTCCTTGGTCGAGTGGTTTGTACACCGGTTTTCATGGTGTCGCCATCTCTGAGGTCCCGGGTTCGATCCCCGGTCGGGTCAATTTAGAAATTATTGTTTTTCTGAATTGTGTCGGGTCTGGGTGTTTTCTATATGTAATAAGTGTGTATTTAAGTATTTTAAGTACGTTTATCCGTTGTCTAGTAACCATTTAACGAGTTTCATAACGAAGCTTCTCTTGGGCTAGATAATTGGTGTGAGTGTAGGAAATTTTATTATTATTTATTATTTATATGAAATTTTAGAAATAACTTCATGATTTTTTTCTATCGAGCAAAATATTTCCAATCGTGTTTTGGAAACAGTCATCCCCTCACACATACCTACGTCCTGTTAATACACATTGATTCGTCGTAACGAATCACTTTCACACTGAAATTAACGTCCTGTTAATTTCAGTGTGAAAGATCTAAAATATTTTGAATAACAGCTAAAAGAAAAAAGGAAAAATTTTCTTTTTTCACCGCATAACTCCCCATAACAATGTCGCTTAGCGGAGAAAGAATACTACCACCCCCTCTCTTGCCTTAGGTATCGTTAAAGGCGACTATTAACGGACTAAAGACTGCACATACTTCCACCAGAATATAGCGGCGATGGGCTCACCACCTATCACGCTGAGCACATGTGCAGTTGTTATTTAGTTAAAAGTGGACTATAGCAGTGGACTACTTCTACGGTCCTCATTGCCTAGTCCTGACTAACCCTTAGGGGTCAATAGACGTCAATATATGTGTAGTGTCTATGTTTTATCTGTTATACCATCTATACAAATGGTTGTTTTCTTAATATATTTATTTTGGCTACAAACAGTCGTGTACAATAACAATAAATAGTGGCAAACAATAGTGTCCAAAAAATTGTTTTTACAAAATAATCTTACATGGCTAAACGTGATCGACAAGAACAAGTCTATTGACTAGAAAAGAAAAAAAATAGTCAAAACATGAATTTACGTACTAGAAAAATACTCAAACCACGGTGACAAAATTTATGGCCGCAAAATGAAGAACAGATATCATAATATTTTTTTTTGAACGATATACCTACCTACTAATTAACTTAATTTTATTGAATGACATGTGAAATCATAAAGTTACTATATTTATGTGTGAAACAGATCTAATTCTAAATTTTTTTTATTATATTGTATGAAAGAGATCGCATTAAAGCGATGAGGACGCAAATTTGCTGCTCTGTCTCATTGTAAACCAAAGCTTTTTGTTATTACCGAATTCTTGACGTCATAACATGGAGGGATATTAGGAAAACAGGTAAATGAAGAAAAATAGGTAAGAAACGTCGGCAGTTGGAACACAGTAATCGGTTGAAGACGTCACTGAGAGAAATGCGAAGTCCTTTGTCGCGTCGGTAAGCGGGTATACTGGCTAATATTTATTATACTATGGGCTGCCCTCGACTTCGTCCGCGTCAGCAAAGTGTAAACCGTAATGAACTTCTAAAAAAATTTCCTGACCATTGCAAACACAACAAAAAAAGAATCAGCACAATCGGTGAAGCCTTTCTCGAGTTTTGCGCTTAGCATAACGTTCTTTAATTAATATTTGCCCGCTGGTGACTTATTCCGGCGTAAACCCGTATCCCGTGATGAATTTCCAAAAAAGAAAACTTCATAAAAACCTTATCATGACAATTAAAAACACAACAAAAAAAGAAATAGTACAATAGATGCAGCCGTTCCAAATTTAAGCGAGAACATACCTACATTCGTGACAACTGATTATTATTTTGGTTCAAAAGTGGACTATGGCAGAGGACTGCTTTTGCGGTCCACATTGCCTCATTGACTAACCCTTCGGTGATAATAGTTGTGATCATGTGTATGTGTGATATTATAGAGGATACCTAAATTATTTAATACCAACCCATGGGGTGATAGACGTCCCAACTAAATTCTCCAGCACCCCCAGACCCAATGGTCCCCTAGAAGTATAGACAAGAACGTCCATACAAACTATTTGTTCAAATTCTGGAATGAGAGACTTAGAGTTCGCTGCAGCCGCTTAAAATGTCGTCTAATCAACAGACAGACAGAAAAAATATCTTTTCTATTCTAATAATACGATATAACTACATAATAATGACTTGAATAACAATTAATTTCACTTACTTGACAACTGAATTGTAGTAAACGTCTAAGTGTACACTTTGAAGAGAAATAAAGAATTAATTTCGCCGCTCTGCACGCTCGAATGTCAAAGCCACACTAAAGCAAGGTGCCGAGTCGACTCCGCAGATGAGTGGAACATAGTGCGTGTTCGGAAGGGCCTATCTAGTGTAACGTATATATCGCTGCCCCAGACAATACGCAAACACTCCATGTCGCTTCGTTAGCGTTTGCTTTTGTTGTTGCATTTTCATTTCTTGCAAATTAGAAACTCTATTGCAAGCGCCGTGCCGAGTCGTGTCACGTAGCCGCTTATTAAAAATATACTACCACCCATCCCCTCTCTTACTTTGGGTGTAAAAGGCGACTAACGGACTAAAGACTGCACATACAGCCAACAGCATAATGCAGCGATGGGCTCATCACCTAAAAGGTAAAGCCATAGCTGGCGCTGAGCAGAGCAAATGTGCAGTAGTAATTTGGTGAAATGCGGACTATCGCAGTGGACTGTTTCTACGGTTCTCATAGTCTCTGACTAACCCTTTAGGTATAATAGTCGTGTTTCTATGTGTGTATGTGTAAATCCATTAGGCAAAACGTGAAATGCCTAAAGCCTCGTATTTAGCGTGACGCGACACGTTTTATATTTAATTCGCGGCTCGCCATAACTTTGTTCTGCCCAAATGTAAATTTTTGACCTGAATTTTGTGGCGAATTCGTTAGCGCGAATGCAAACCCGAGTTGGGGGTATGGTAATTCAATTCTTTATTTATTCAATAGTTGTGCGATTCGAAATGTACCTTATACCTTTAGCGTTAAAATATATTTTTAATTGACGCGAAATATTTAATAGTCTGCCGGAATTGATAACAAGAGTTTCGTGGTTTTTGATGTGATGTAATTAAGGTTTCATGCAGCTATGACTACGAGTATTTCATAAGTTAAAGTCAAATAGTTTATTCAACACTAATAAAATAGTAGTTCACTAAAATTTTGTTGAATTTAAATTACTGAATCTCCCACCAGTTCAGCTTTTGGATTGATGCGTTAACATACATTTTTTTTTAAATTCCATAACGTGAGCTCCTGGCCTTCATCTCACCTGATGGTAAGTGACAATAAGGCCGAAAGTTAGGCTAAGCCATTATACCATATAGGCGATTAAAATTCATTAGATTAAGATTCAATCAACATTCTTGATATAAACTAAACTGAACTTTCCTACACTCACACCATTTATCTAGCCCAAGAGAAGCTTCGAAGAAACTCGTTAAATGCTTACTAGACAACAGATAAACATACTTAAAATACTTAAATACATACTTATTATACATAGAAAACACCCAGACCCGAGACAATTTAGAAAACAATAATTTCTAAATTGACCCGACCGGGGATCGAACCCGGGACCTCAGAGATGGCGACACCATGAAAACCGGTGTACAAACCACTCGACCAAGGAGGTCGTCAAATGTTATGATATTTTCTACAAGATACATTCGTGACAATTGATTTTTACCTAAAAATACACCTTGACTGGCTAGATGACGGACGCGTTAAAGGAGGTGTTTATGAAACCGATACCTGTTCGCCAACAATGCCTCCCTTACTCGTGCGTGTAGTACATGCGAAATGCAGAAAGTTCATTTTTTTTTAAATGCGTAAAAACTCGCGTGTTTTAAACTTTGCTACAACCTAACTAAAAGGGATGTAGAAAAGTTACTAGTTTACCTCCTTAAACGCATCCGCCGTCTAACCTATCACGGTGTATTTATTTATTATGTTACGAACCTATGAATTGACTTATGGTCCTTCGAATCTGACACCGGGAGTAGTCCACCCGACTACATAACCAATAAGTAACTCTACTACATTCTTGTAAAACATATATTTTACACTTGACTAATTCGTCTCAATGTACAATCGTGATTTCCGACTATGTACGAGTATCTTATATAGTTGTTAATAAGAGTTACAAACTATATAAAGTGTTTACATAAACTTTGCTCTTGCTGTTCAGCGAACTAACGTTATAATACTCGCAATCCTATTAACAGCTGTGGGGATAACAGTGCTTGCTAAATGCGGCAATATGTATGTGCAGTCATGTAAAGGATAGCCTGTGTATTGTCCCACTGTTAAGCAAAAGTCTAAAGAAATGAAGTAATCGCTACAATGAAATTGCGGGTAGGTGATCACAAACGCGGGCTATGCATTAAAAAAGTGTACCAGCTGGATATTTAAAAAAAAACATAATTGGAAAACTATTGAAAATCGCCCAACATAAAATGGTTGTGACTCTAGAGTTGCTCTACCTCTCTGCTTCCGCTTGACTCTGTTTCTTGAGACAGTCCGTAAAATGTGGTTTACGGCTATCACAGTATTGCATAAAAACACTAAATCACATTTAAGTTTCACTACTTTTGCAAAAAAAACCCATTTTATCGACGTGACAAATTATTATTATCCTACTAATATTATAAACGCGAATATTTGTATGTATGGATGGATGTTTCTTACTCTTTCACGTAAAAACTACTGAATGGATTTGGATGAAATTCGGCGTACAGATAGTTTATAACCTGGATTAACACATAGGATTATTTTTATCCCGATATTCCCACGGGAACAGGAACCACGCGGGTGAAACCGCGAGCGGCTGCTAGTTTATTATATTCAGCCCGGCTTTGCCCACTGCTGCGTAAAGGCATCCCTACCCTTGATCCACTCTTCACAGTTTAGTTCTGTAACTTGACATATAAGATAAGATAAGTTAAATCATAGTACAACCATCGCCAACGGGTTTGGTCCTTCGAAGCGGATCAAGCTGCTACCCTTGAATTTACGGCTGTGATAGCAACCACAGTGATATATAACGTTGTTGGCGGTGCCATCAGTTCGTGTTCGTGCGCCTTTAATAGGATTGCGTGCCGCATTAGTCTGGTTGTCGGTGAAGCTGACTTACTCGTTGTGACAAAGTCACAGGGTAACGTGACTCCGTACGGAATGCCTCTCTATCGGCTGTTTGATCTAGGCAGCCATTTTGGAAATCGAGCATGCATATGACTGATATACTGATGTTAAGTGATTATGGGGCAGAAGGTGAAAGCATACTTTACCTGGATTTCTCAACTAATGAGGAGCTAACTATGTTATCTCTAACTGTCGAAACAAAATAAGGCTTGTAATGGTGTTATGGTGACTTTTAGTGTATAGGCGGACTTGAAAACTGACATACCGCCATCCAAACCGAATACAAACACGCACCCCCAACTGGGAATCGAATCCGGGACCTCTGGGTTTTAGACCGGTGGTCTAACCATTATGCCACAGAGACGTTTAGTACGTAACCGTAACTAGACACTGTAACCGCGTCGCGTAGCGGTGAAAGAATACTACCCCCCCCCTCTCTTCCCTTGGGTATCGTAAAAGGCGACTAACGGACTAAAGACTGCACACACATCAAAGGTCATAGAGCAGCGATGTGGTCACCACCTGTCATTCTGAGCACATGTGCTGTCGCTATTTAGTGAAAAGTGGACATTGCCTAGTCTCTGACTAACCCTTAGGGCATGGATGCACAGACTTATTAAGACTAGGGGCCACTCGGGCAAATTATGAACTGATGGTGGGCCACCAGAAGTATAGGTAATTAAAGACAATGAAAAATTGATAATAATGTATTCAAATTGAAAAAGAATTTATTAATTTGAAGCGTGGCACTGCTGTCGGCGGGCCACCAGTATTCGACCGGCGGGCCGCATGCGGCCCGCGGGCCGTAGTCTGTGCATCCCTGCCTTAGGGGATAATAGCACAGAATAACTAATAGTACTAGGTACAGAAGGTTTACTCTCTAACGACTTTCACGCGAAGTTGAAACTTATCGTGTGACCCGAGTGTTCATATTCCGTTAAGAAACGCTGACTCGATATCGATTTGACGTCATGACGTCACAGAGCGTAGGCGTAGGGTTTACGCGCGCGCAGGGATTATTAAGCGACTCGGCGCTCAGTGTTTTTTTTTTCACTTAAATAATCGCTTCGTGCGATCAGCACATTTAGCCAGTGTCAAGTTTTTATAAGTAATTATTATTTTCTTTACATTACGTGGATGATAATGAGTGATAATGAACGATAAATGGTGAATGATTTTCCCCCAAACCCCTCGAGACTCAATAAAGCTGTGGGACTTTAATGAGGTCTCACACGAATTTCTTGAGAGAATATGAAAAGTGATGTTGCGCTGTTTTGTTTTATTTGCTAACACTCATGCACGTTCACGAACACTTAACAGTAAATAATCCACCATTATTTCATATTAATACTCGATAAAACGACAAGACGCCTAGGCCATAGTAGAATTAAACAAGTAGGCTATCTTCATACATACGCACCGAGCGCGGCTTGTACGTGAGTGAGCGCGGCCGAGCCATCCCGTACGTACGCGTCGGCGCACGCACACACTAACGAGTTTATTGATGCTAACGATACCAGTCGCGAGTCGCGGCTGAACTATACGTACCGTACGTAATGCCGCGCGCGCCTACCTGCGTATTTCGTCGCTGCGCCCGCCGCTGCTGCTCGTAAAGCGACAACCCTACAGTTTAGGCAATTATCGCTCGCTCGGGGGCCAAGTCAGCCTACTTGTTTAATTCTACTATGCCTAGGCGGCCTGCCCGGGAGGCGCATCGGCCGAACGTACCTTAACTGCGGAGTGACACCCCCTATTAATACTCGTGATGATGATATCCCTGAATGTATGTAGACACTATATAACCGAAATAACTTAACCACAGCAGATGGTAACCGTACTTCAAATCGGTAGTGTATGTGTTCATTATAACATACAATTTGCAGTTAACCTTGGCCCGGTATTCCTACGGCTCTATATACCTATATTCCCTTTATTGTTATAACCTGTAAACCGGTGAGCAATAACATGTTATTAAGGTAAGAAGGTTTTTTCCCAAAAGTAAACTAGAGTGGTACAGAATCGATTATAAATGAAATGACATCATAATATCACCACTGTTATCCTCGAAGGGTTAGTAAGAGACTAGGCAATGAGGACCACAAAAGCAGTCCTCTGCCATAGTCGACTTTTCACCAAATAACGACTGCACATGTGCTTAGCGCTTAGTGCATTAAATGCTCTAAGGCTTAGCGTTACAGGTGGTGAGCTCATCGCCATTTTATGCTGTTGGATGTGTGTGTAGTCTTTAGTCCGTTAGTTGCCTTTTAAGACACCCAAGGGAAGAGAGGGGGTGGTAGTATTCTTTCACCGCTACGCGTCACAGTTGAAATAAATAATATATGAATAACATAATTGAAATTAAAGAAAGTAAAATGTTTAACCTGTCTTCTCTTGGGGGTCGTAAAAGGCGAATAACGGACTAAATACTGCACATATCGATACCTGTAATTTCAATTGACGTAATGCACATTGTGGCCAAAACGATCTATGAATGCCATCTTACTTTGTTTTTTTTTCTCTTTTTTCTGTCTCTATCTTTTTTCTATTTTTATTATATTATATTATATTCTATTATATTTTATTATATTGTATTTCTTTTTTTATCTATTTTCTAAAATAACAAACTAGACTAAAAATTAAATTTTTCATCGCCTGCATCTCAAGATTTTAGGTATATTTTGTCTACGTCACATCCTCATCATCTCCTGTAAAGTCAAGTTTTGTGCTTTACGTCAATTAATATCACAGGTATCGATATACATCCAACAGCCTCACCACCTATAACGCGGAGTAAATGTGCATATGTAATTAGGTGAAACGTGAACTATGGCAGAGGACTGCTTCTGCGGTCCTCATTGCCTAGTCTCTGACTAACCCTTCGGGGATAATTAGCAGTAAATATAAGTATGTATTACGAAACCTTTATATACGCACTTTCATATCACGCGTACGTTGTTTGATGCTAACGCAGGTGGCGGCTAACTTCATTATCAGATTACGCCGCCGCCGCCGCCGCCATACGGGTCGGATCGTTTCTGCTAACTAGCTAAACCGACTGCTTCGTTTACCGTTGTAGTACTAGCCAGGCTTTGAACATATATACGTACATTATAATCACAATCACTTTTCACCAAATAGTGACTGCACATGTGCTCAGCGTGACAGGTGGTGAGTAGCGTTGAAAATGACATGTAAAATACATGTAGCGGTGAAAGAATCCTATCACCCCCTCTCTTCCCTTGGGGGTCGTAGAAGGCGACTAACGGACTAAAGACTCCACATACATCCATCAGCTTAGAGCGGCGATGGGCTAACGACCTGTCACGCCGAGCACATATTGTACAGTCGCTATGGTGAAAAGTGGACTATGGTGGAGGACTGTTTTTGCTGTCCTAACTAAGTACCTACATAAAGATGGGAGATATGACCGGTAACTTAGCCACTAGTCCTCAGAGGCGGTTAAAAAGTAACCGGACTTACGCCTTTGTCAGATGAGTTGATTGGCTTATAACATATTTGAACTTTATTAATATTTAAACCTCGGCAAACGTACTACTACTTATTTTTTTTTTATATAAGAAAGAGGCAAACGAGCAGGCGGGTCACCTGATGGAGAGCAATCACCGCCGCCCATGGACACCCGCAAAACCAGAGGATTCGCAGATGCGTTGCCGACCGACCGAGAAAGGAATAGGGTTAAGGAAGGAATAGGAATTGGGAGGGGGGCGGGGGTGGGGGAAGGGCCTCCGGAACTCTCACTGGCCGGACGAAACACAAAAGCACCAAGTGCCATTATTTCACGCTGAATATTCGTGAGAGGGTAGTATTACCCCGGGCGAGCCGGCCCATTGCATGCTGCAACGCAGCGTGGCTCTACTCAGTCAGTGTCACTCATTTAGCACCACCCAGGGGTCACGTGTAGGTCTCAAGGGTAAACCTACGGACGCGAGTAACTTTAACCCCCTACTTAGATCAGATCGGTGACGTTCTCGTTAAAGGTCAGGTCAAAAGTACCCTAAACCGACAAGCTTGTTGAAGAGTGTAATGAGAGTAAGACAAGCAAAGGTGTGTGTCAGGATTATAGCAAATGGAGAGCTGCGATCTCTGCCTACGCCTCTGGGAAGCGGACGTCATGTATTATGTATAATATTTATATTTATTTATATTTAATAGGTATTCACGTATAATATTTAGACAAGACTAGGTAAGTCGGTTCTTCCGCCTGTTCCACCTATCCCTACCAAGATATCCCCACTGGTAGGGATAGGTGGATTTTTTTTTCACCTGTCCCCACTGGTAGAGAGGTTCCCTAATTTTTTTGCATAAAATTTTATATCCTAATTTAACATGGCATACTTTTACTTAATAATAGTTACGCACAATATTAATTAGGCATAACTTTATAGGCACAATTTTTTTGAGCATAACTATTATAAGCATAATAATTGTTAAACATACTTTTCTATAGCCTAAATTTGCTTACGCATAATTATATTTAAGCTTATTTTTTTATAATAATAATTAAATAGGAAAAAGTTAGTTTTGGTGTGTTTGCATTTAATAAAATAATTTTCGTATATAAAATAAACATGTTGGCAGCTCAAGGGTGGCCCAAAGGCCACCCCCGCACCCTAACCTACTATTACACTACGGTATCCAATTTATAATTGATATACCTAATACCTACTTTTGGTTTTTCAGATTCACTATCACACAGCTATCAATAAAAACAAAAATATTGCAAAAACAAATCCTGATGAAAAACCAATCCAAATGAAAGAGAGATTTTGAAACTATAACCTCACCTTCTGTCTTGTCTAATCTACCAGACTATCTTTATGCCTAATAACTATTAGACGAATGAACAATATGCCTTATAACTTTATGCAAATCAAAATTAGAGCAAAAAACATTAGCCTTAATCATATTTATGCTTACTGAAATAGTATGCCAAAAAACAATTATGTCAAAATATTATTATGACAACAAAAGATATGCCAAACTCGTTATGATAAATTAAATTAGGACAAAAAAAATTAAGGCGACAGGTGGAACCTAGTTAGACGCTTTTATTTTGGTGAGGATACGTGGAAATATTATGGCTTTTTATCTCCACTGGTAGGGACAGTTACACAAAATAATTCCACCTACCTCTACTAAACACGAAGGGTTTTTTTGAGTGTCTAGACACTCATTATCTAGATAATATAAAAAACTAGCTAGCTTAGCAATTTCTAGTAAAATATATGAAATCACTTTGTAGCTGGCTACAGCGCCATCTGTTGATGCAATAAAGAAACTTTGTGTACTTTGATAATTAAAATATTTTCTCTCAACTCGTAAGCCGTAACTGGTGCAAACATTTCACAAACTCCATAAAGACGGTCTAAAATCTTTATCGTTGGCCGGAGGAGTTCGCTAGCGCGATTATGTCGTGACTTACTTAAGGTTAAAGTGCTGCAAAGTGCACTCTCTTAGGAATAATTCGATTCGTGCACTATTGCCTAGCTGTTGTTATATCACCATAATAACCTAGTCATAACATGGACTCACGACTATGATATCCAAATAGTTAGTCAGAGACTAGGCAATGAGGAAAGCAGAAGCAGTCCACTGCCACATTCTACGTTTTCCCAAAGTACAACTGCACATGTGCTCAGCGTGATAGGTGGTGAGCTCATCGTCGCTCTATGCCTAGTTATAGTATATAAGGTGACTGCTAGAAACCGCAGGAAACTTCAAGGGCTGGTCAGGTCAAGTGTTTTAAACATGACAAAAATGATTAAAAAGGAATTCGTGTTTTTAATTTATAATGAAATAATTCATTTTGTGAATTTTAATTGGATAGTCTTCGAGTATCTAATTTATTTTAAAGCATATGGCCGTCTGTTGACCCCTCCACGTCAGCTGGGCGATAAGTATCTTTTTTTTCCATTGAATCCGCCTTATGGATGACCGCCTTATGGACCCACAGAGGGGAGGCAGGGTTATGTGGGCTTCCTTCCGTCCCCTTTCCACAGAAAGGGAAGAGGGAGGGAAGTTTACCCACTAAACACTGGGGAACAGCAATTCGAGAAAAAGTGGGAACCGTGGGACCTGTCCACTAGGGAATTAAGCCACGGGGGGCGATAAGTACCTACGTTGACGGGTCAACTGACGGCCGGCCGGCCGGCCGTTGCCCCCGTCAGCTGGGTGATAAGTACCTACGAAAAAAGACGAATTTCTTTTTTGTCATTTTTGTCATGTATAAAACACTGGACCTGACCAGCCCTTGAAGTTTCTTGCGGTTTCTAGCAGTCATCTTATATACCTTCTTACTTTAAATTTTGTCATGGCTCCTTTTTACGACTATCATAATGTAGCAGCCGTGACCAGCAGCGTAGAATGAAATTTGGTCACCCATCCAAGTACCGAACATACCCAAGGTAGCTTAGCTCACAATCTTGACGAAGAACGTATCTACGCCTGAGTTGCTTAATAAATATACCTACATACATATAATCACGGCTATTATCCCCGAAGGGTTATTCAGATTCTAGGTAATGAGGACGCAAAAGCAGTCCTCTACCATAGTCCACTTTTCACCAAATAGCGACTGCACATGTGCACACCGTGACAGGTGGTGAGCCAATCGCCGCTCTATGCTGTTGGAAGAATGTGCAGTCTTTAGTCCGTTAGTCGCCTTTTACGACACTCAAGGGAAGGGAGGTAGGAGGGTGGTAGTATTCTTTTACCGCTACGCGACACAGTTAAATTTTTACTAATTATTGTTTAATAGTTTAACAAAATTTTATTTTTTTAGGGGATCAATAAGTATTTAAAATAAAAATAAAATCAATCAAACGAATGTATATGTTCGCGCATCACATAAGAACGGCTGCACCTATTTAGCTAATTGTTATTTGCTGCGTTTGTAAATGTTAAGACAAGGTTTGTGATTGCCGGAATTTCTCTTGTTATTCATCATGGGATACGCAAGCAGGCGGCCAGTATCAAATAAACCGTTTGACATTGACGTGAATAAGTTCAGTAAACTCCAGAGGTACTTCTAAAATATCATTATACCTGCGATCCGGCTAGACCACCTCCCGTTTGCGTTTCGGTACCCCGGGAAATGGGGACGAATTTCCCATGTCGGCACCGCGTTCAATGTAGCTAGGGTAAAGCCACCGAACACCACGCACTACCATAGAGCACAATGTCATCTTCGTGATTCGTCATAAGCTTATAAACGTCCAACTGCTTCACACAGGCCTTTCCACATGCACATGCGGATATTGGGCCATAACTTACCACGAGGCCCAATACTAGGGCCTTACTATCAACTTTTAGAGCAGTATTACTTTAAGCTTACGATACAAATTCCCCATACGTATTTGGAATAGCAAAATTATAGATACTGTGCTAAGAGGTGACAATAGGAACCCTGGTTTGTGATTACCCAAAATATTCAATAATAACTAAGGTTTTCCACATACTTAATATTTATTGCAACCATAACTATTAGGTTGTTTTACAAAGAGGTACCAATTAAAGACCTAGTCGGGTATTGCAGTAGAAAGAAGAGAGAAGGACATTGTAGGACTATTCTGGGGATCTATTGGCTGTTGATGATGATGATGAACTATTATTTATTATTATTTATTGTTTCCATGAATTTGGTTTTGGTTGGTGGTGAGGCTTGCTAAGTCCGCCTGGCTAGCTACCACCGCCTTATCTAAAGTCTGGCGCCATAACAGCAATGTTAATAGCATTGTTTGTGTTCTGACAATTTAGAGATAACATAGCTAATTCCTTAGTGGTTGAGGATTCCGAGTGAAACGAGCTTTTACCTTCGGGCTTTATCGTCAGTTACTATCAGGTGAGATGAAGGGCAAGCACTTACAAGTAGTGCATAAAAAAATGTGTCTCTTGTCAATGCTAATACGTTCTTTTTGGTAGTGAGTACTCTTTAGTGGCTTTACCCTATAGGAAATAGGAGCCGGTATGAGGCGGGGGTATCTTTGCCCGCCGTTAGCATTCCAGTTTCAAAGGAAATTCCTACAGGAAATGTACAGAAATATATATCTATATGGTGGGCTGTGGAAGGTAATATCGGCTTTAACGCGCGGCATTAAAGTGGCATTTTGGATGTGCAAAAGTGAAATGTTGAAATAAAACCCACGCATCGTTATTTTTTTTAATAATGTGGATTATCTAGAGCAAGATTGAAGCACATAAAAAGGCTTGATGGTAATAACAACTTTAACGCTAGAATACTTTTTGAATAAATGCAAAATTGGAATGAAATGGAACACACACACACATTGGTATTTTTTTCTTTAGACAATATATTAAGGATGTTTATTTTAAGAATAAATAATTGGTGTAAAATGTTGGACTCCTAAAGTAATTTTCTGGATATTTATAATCAAATCCATATTAATTGTAAATTCATAACTAACTATTTGTTAAAATAAAATAATTGCAATAAAACATTTGAAGTACTTACACAAAATATTAAGGATGTTTAAAAAAATGTTGGACTCTTAGAGTACCTACTCTTCAAGTGCCGTTGATCTCGGTTGTTTTGGTAATATGGCTAACTCGGTATGAAACATTCTTCCTGTGCTGTTTTTCTGATGATGATGATGAAGATGATGATGGCATCATCATCAGAAAATAAAATACAAAGGCGCTTTATTGGCACTGCTAAGCTTCGAAATTAGGAGAAGTAAATAAAACATTTCTAAGTGGGTGTATGACATCTTATAAGGTACCTACCTGGTTAACCTGCCGCAATATAAAGTGTATTATTCTAAAGTTTATTTTTTAAAACTATCGATAACGACCCCATCACTAGTGGTGTAATATCACATCAACTGACCCGATTCTTCTCTGCAAATCAATCGATGTGTTTGACTTACCACGGGGCCACTTTAAAACGATTTTTTTATTTCTATATCCGTCTTTTGTTAAGTCAGCTATGGCGTTGTAGTGAAGTTCACTTTCATTTTCTTTACGGCTTGGCTTCTAATTAATCATTTTGACATAAAAGTGATTTGGGTAGCGTGGGTTGCGAAGTTAATTGGGTTTCGCTATTCGCACCGACGCCGCTTTCTTTGTTTTAAACTATTACTATACTAATATTAGAAAACAGACACATAATTATTGCGATAGAAGAATCGGTTTGCCATATTTCTTACCGACCTTTAAAATTAAATGGTATCAAAACTACTGGCACAGGCAGGCAATTTAAGTAAAAACTCATCTTTGCAAGTGGTATTTTTATTTTCATATAAGGCGACTGCTAGAAACCGCAAAAAACTTCAAGGGCTGGTCAGGTCAAGTGTTTTAGACCTGACAAAAATGACAAAAAAGAAACTCGTGCTTTTTTATTTTTCATTAAATATTCATTTTATGAATTTTAATTTGATAGTCTTTGAGTATCTAATTCATTTTAAAGCAATAACTTAAGAAAAATAAAAGGAAAGAATTAACTATTAAATAACGATTATTTACAACGCGCGGGCAGTGGCCGGCCGTTGACCCACCCGTCCGCGTCAGCTGGGCGATAAGTACCTACGTTAGTCTGCAATCTTTTTTGTCATTTTTGTCATGTCTAAAACACTTGACCAGCCGGCCTAGCATGCGCAACACGAGAACTCTTCTCGACCCATTTTCTTGTGTTTTATTAATTTATCTCTAATGTCTATCGACACTAAAGACACATGGATGTCCTTAAAACTCTACGTAATATGTCAAAAATAGACTTAATAGTAGTTTTTGCATAAACTGTGGTATTTTTGTCAACAAACCTTAAAGTCCCCAGTACACAGTGGCGTGTGATGGCCCACTGCTGGCCATCGCCAATTGTAGGCCACGATTACGTCGCGTTCACACAATGGTGTATGCTGGCCCACTGCTCATTGCTGCCTGGTAGTGGTGGGGAATATATATTTTTTTGTGAATCGATTCAAAACTTTAAATCAATATTTGATATCGGATTCTGAAACTGTATAATATTTTAATATCGGTGATATCGACCATATCTATCACTGTATAGTATATTAATAAAGGATTCGTAAAATTTTACTTACCTGATACTAGTAACAAATAGTAATGATTTTCATTTCATGAAATTTTCACAAGCACATTTGTTTGTTAAAAAGATCGATCATTGATAATTGAATAAATATCAGCGATACGGTACAATATTCTTTTAACTGATCAGTTGTTTTAACTGATCAGTTTAACTGACCGTGAGTGTCGCTTTTTAATGGACCGTCCCTTGATGAAAATGAAAAAATGAAATTGAAAAATGTTTATTTCAACAAAATAGCATAACAGGACTATACAGTGTACCTCATAAAAATGTACTTCCTACTTTGTTGTCAAGATATATCAGTAGTTTAACTGTGACATCAACACTAAAAAAAATTTGTTACGTTGATACCAGTACGATTAACAAGAAAAATAGCCTCATCTTATCCTAATGTTACCTACATAAAATTAAGTTAACTAAGTATTTTATGTTATATAAAACAAACATAATGTAAAAATATGAATTTGAATGGATATGTACATAATATAATATTATATATATTTATAAAATACGTTTGTGCCTTACGTATCGTATCACTATCCAATTTCAATCCCAGTACACACACAGTGGCGTGTGATGGACACCTTGCTTGGCCACTGCCGGCCATCGCCATCACAGACTTAGTAGAGATGATCGCCATTGTGTAGACGGGGTAGATGGTGTACAGTGGCGGGCAATTGTCGACAGTGGCGCGCAGTGGCGCGCGATGGCACGCAATCGGAAAGTTGTCGGTTTTTGGGCACACATCAAAGGGAATCGTGGCGTGTAGTCAGAGAATATATACACTACCGTGAAAAGAAGCGACACTTAAGCATGTGTGCTCGTAAAATCGCTCGCTGTTATGTGTGGGTGTCTGGATCTGCGCGGGGGCGCGCGGGGTATGGGCGGGCGGCCTGGAGGTCGCCTCGGCTGAGGGCTGAGTCGAGCGAGCGAGCGTCTGTATTGCGCACCGCACGCACAGACTGACCTACACAATCCGGTTTATATCATTTGGCTAATAATGGATTAAAGGCAGTTAATAGCCATTAATAGCCGATTTCGGATGGTAGCCCTGCTATTAATGTTACAGTAATGATTAAAAATATCGCGACAATAAGCAAATAAATTGATTATGCTTATACAGTTTTTATCTACTTTTAACACTATACAACACTCGTAGGTACATAGAAATCTCGAGTTTTCGATCGTGAAAGTTAAGTAATGTTCGCCGAGGTCGCCAAGAGGATGGGTGACCGTAGGTTCATAAAATCTCGAGGTTTTCGATCGCGAAAGTTAAGCAATGTTCGCCGAGGTCGCCAAGGGGATGGGTGACCGTAAGTTCATAAAATCTCGAGGTTTTCGATTGCGAAAGTTAAGCAATGTTCGCCGAGGTCGCCAAAGGGATGGGTGACCGTAGGTTCATAAAATCTAGATGTTTTCGATCGCGAAAGTTAAGCAATGTTCGCCGAGGTCGCCAAAGAGATGGGTGACCGTAAGTTCATATAATCTCGAGGTTTTCAATCGCAAAAGTTAAGCAATGTTCGCCGAGGTCGATTACTGTGGCCTGATTCACGTATTTCGTAATAGTCGAAATGTCGTTTACGTTTAGCAGTCGTCCTATTGAAAAACAGTCACAAATCCGTATTCACCTGTCATTTCGCTGGAACCATTACTCGATAGGAACGCAACTCAGCGATTTGCCAACTATTTAAACTTAATGTTGCCATTACAGTTCTACCAAACAAATTCAAATACTTTTTGTTAACAAAACATGCAGAAATGTTTAAAATTTTTTTCCAACGACTTGGAAATTGTCTAATTTGCCGTGTAATCGCTGAAATCCGATAAAACTAAACGTCAAAATAATAGGTGAATACCGCGGAGGCAACGATCGAACTTCGATTAATGCACGTGAATACGCTGAAACCAAACTGACTTAAACAAAATCGTGCGATTGATACGTGAATACGAAAAGTGACTTCAGCGATCAAATCGCTTGCATGTCGTTGAAGTTTTGTTACGTGAATTAGGCTACTGGTCTCCCATCAATTACTCTACCTGCGCAAAGCTTAACTTTTGTGACTGTAAACAGAACGTCTGTTGAAATTGTATGAAACTATTAATAGCGGGGTTATTAGTCAATGGATGGCTAATAATGGCTATTAATGGATTATAATCGCTAATAATCCAAACAATCCGGCTATTAACCCATCTCTTCCTACGACTTACGAGTACACGCACGAGTAATCATGCCCGGTTTTCATTATTGTTGTGTATACGGCTGTGGTAATAACCAAAAACAAACTGATAAAAGTTTCTTCTCATTGCCCAGCGATTCAGAAAAGTAATTGCCTACTTTATATTAATATTCTATTACTTATGATATTTTTTATGTATATTTATCCGTTGTCTTACCGTATTAACGAGTTTCAAAAAGTACTCATCTTAGTCTAGCTAGATAATTGGTGTGAGCGTAAACAAATTTTTGAATTGAATTTAGGTTGGTAGATAGGTACTTACTTACTTAATGGAGTAACTGCTAATACTACTACGAGAACATAATATAAAATCGTTAGAAGTATAGCTAGGTAGTAGTAGTAAAAATAATAATAAAACTATAAAAGTAATAGAAAATACAGAACATTTTGTTTTAAACGTAGGTTTAGTTTAAGTAGGTGGTAACCCGATTCGATCCAAGAATCGATTCAGACGCCTACGATTCATTAAGATCCAAAAAATCGATTCAAAGAGAAAAATCATGCATGATGCATCCCTAATCGGCCATTGTGTAAACACCACCGGCCAACATATGCCACGATTCCTTTGATGTGTGCCCAAAAACCGACAACTTTGCCATTGCGCGCCACTGCGCGCCACTGTCGACAATTGCTCGCCACTGTACACCATCTACCCCGTCTACACAATGGCGATGGCCGGCAGTGGCCAAGCATGGCCCATCACAAGCCACTGTGTACTGGGGCCTTAACATGATAACTTAATATGATTTGTCGTCTCTCGTCCGCGACATATCTCGTGTTGCGCATGCTAGGCCTACTGACTAGCCTTTGAAGTTTCTTGCGGTTTCTAGCAGTCGCCTTATACATATATTTGAATGGAAAATAAAAATACATAATAATCGATGAACTAGTTTTGACCTTACCATTAGCTTCATATTTTAAGAAGGAGTGCCATGGCACAGTGTCTAAGGTGTTCTTAAGCAATGTCAGGTACGGGATGGGTGACCAAATTAAAAAGTGTTTCGGAAGGCACGTAAAGGTGTTGGTCCCGATTTTTGTCATAAGATGGTAGTCTTTAAAACTCAACGACCTGCATTTAATGGTTTCTAATCATTTAGGAAGAAAAGTTGCAACCATTTCCAGATTTTAACAGATATCAGACAATAACTCATCACATGTATTGTTTTATAGAGCTCACGAGGACCCTAAACATTATAGATTAACTTAGGTGCAAATATAAGAACACTTTAGATTTACTTACTGTAAATAAAAGAAGAATAATTTGTTAAATAAATAAACGTAAAAGTAAAGGTCGTACATTTAATCTATGACTTATGTTATCTAAATGTTGCCATAACTTCTCGACACATCATCCGTTATTTCTGATGTAGGTATTTGGAGTTATTATCACATAAACTTACAAAAAAATCAGCTACAGCAGGTGGTTTAATTTAAAGTTTTACTATCAATACATCATCGATATATCCCGTCAAAGTCCCGTCACTACCTTTGAGCCGGCTAATATGTCAACTGACCCGATTCGTGAGAACCAATCAATGTGTCGACTCACCACGGCTTAGAAGCTTCGCTGCACAATAATAATATACTAAAGTAACAAGTTTCCAATGGTATACTAATGATTATTAACCCTTTACGGGTGGTCGGAATTCGAGGTGATCTCTCAGCAAGTGTATACATACATAGACTCACGATTTTTATCCTAAAAGGGTTAGTCAGAGACTAGGCAATGAGGGGCTCAGGCGCAAATCGTCCACTTCGCAAAATGTCTACTGGTCGCAAAAGGTCCATTTCGCAGAATGTCTCGTTCTCAAAATGTCCACTTCGCAGAATGTATCTTTCTCAAAATGTCCATTTATCAGAATGCTCATTTCACAAAATGTCCACTTCGCAGAATGTCTCTTTCTCAAAATGTCCATTTTTCAGAATGCCCAATTCGCAAAACTCAATTTCGCAGAATGTGTTTTTTTCAAAATGCCCCCTTTTATCACTGCTTGCTAGCAGATAAATAAACCAAAAACAAAAAAAAGACCGCAGAAGGAGTCCACTGCCATAGTCCACGATTCACCAAATTACAAACTGCACAAGTAGGTACTCAGCGTGATAGGTCGCCATCGCCGCTTTATATTGTCTGCATATACATCCAGTCTTTAGTCCGTTAGTCGCCACCCAAGGGAAGAGAGGGGTTAGTAGTATTCTTTTAGTGAGCTGCTACACACACCTCTCTCAGCAAGTGGATTTTGGATAACGTCGCTTAGCTAACAATACCGCGCAAGTCAGATTTGCTTAGTTTTAAGGGGAGACAAAAAACTGCATCACATATTCATTGTATACAATACATGCTTGCTAAAAATATTAATATATTATGTTTTGAGTTAATTTATGATAATTTATAACAAAATAAATAAATATGGTCTGGATTGGTCATTTTCAAGACTTACGCGGGTTTGTTCGAACAAAATAAAGACTTATGCAGTGTTTGTACTTTTTATTTTGAATCATTTTAACCTTTTATCAAAAATATTTAAAGAAAATTATCGAAAAAGAAGGCTTATTATATTATTTTATGTTATTGGTGAAACAATAACTTAAAATAATGATTGCAAAAATAGCTTTTTATCACAATAAAAGTTCTAGAAAAACACAAACTGAAATTAAATATTGTGCACTAGTATTGACAAACAATGTAGTCAATAGTCAAAATATATTTATTCAATAAACGCAATTAATAAGTACTTTGAAACGTCCAAGTATTTTTTAACCTACCACCCATTCAGGACATCATTTTTTAACTGTGGCAAAGAACGGGCGCAAGAAACCACAGCGCACAGAAGCAACGACATTTACAAAAAATATATATAATAAATGTCGTTACCAGGTCACAAAATACAAAATATGAATTTGAATGTAAATAGTTTAATTAAATATGGTGCTCTATATAAATTAATTATAGGCAATTAGAAATAGCTGTTGGAGTAGGTACTTGGAGCATTTCAGACCCAAGCTGTTTTGTCTTCTGTATAATCAGACACTTTATAATAAGCTTTTTTATAAAGCTTTTCTTTGATTTTGATTTTAAACTTATCAAGATCTAATTTCTGAATATCATTTGGTACTTTGTTGTATAACCCTTAAAAGAATTATTTATTTTATGGAGCCTAGTATAAGGCACTGCTAATTTGTTCTTACTTCTAGTATTTAATTTGTGAATATCACTATTTTTTGAAAACATTTCAATATTTTTGTGAACATACACAAGATTTTCATAAATATATTGTGATGCAACTGTCATTATACTTATATCCTTAAATCTCTCTCTGAGAGAGTCACCAGCCTGTAGGTTATATATTGCTCGAATAGCCCTCTTCTGCAGCACAAAGATAGTTTGAATGTCGGCAGCATTTCCCCACAGTAAAATGGCGTACGACATTACACTATGAAAGTAACTGAAATAAACTAATCTAGCTGTATCAACGTCAGTTAACTGACGGATCTTCATTACTGCATAAGCCGCAGAGCTAAGTCTATTCGACAATTTAGCTATATGGGGGCCCCACTGAAGCTTGGCATCCAACGTGATGCCTAGAAACACAGGAATAGAAACACAGGATATAATAGGAACTATCTTAAAATTAGATTTTTATTTGGCGAGATTCACTCCCTACTGCTATCAATAAAACAATCTATCTACCTAGTATACTGTAACAATCAAAATAAGGTATTTTTTATTTACTCTTAATAATTTTTAGCTCATAGACACTTCTATATGAGCGGTACATTAACAAAACTATATAATTATTATAAATAAACTGAAAATAAAAAGTTTTAAAGCATAACGAACTTGTACCAATGCAAAACTTCCAATCAGTCTCAATAATTTCCAATAACTTAAATCTAATGACAAAAAACATTTTAATTTTTATAAGGTAACTCGTCATGAAATGAGTGGCATTCCGAAGGTATCACTGCCTTTAAATCTTGAAGGTCCTTATTATTTTCTTTGGGAAATTGGCAGTCTTTCTGAAAAAAATTTGGGGAGCTCTTCTAACGGTCTGATATTAGTGATTTTCATTGGACATTGAGGCAGCGGCTGCAAAGGTTCATCAAAGTTTAAGCTATACCAAATTGTTTCATCTGGTTTATAATTTAACATCCTTAAATCAGTAACAGTGGGATCTCCGACTTTTCTTCCAGGACGGATGGTTTTGTAAATTAAATCCTTACTGCAATCAGTATAAAACGAGAATTCTAATAATCGAGACTCATATGGCATTGGATTATCTCTAGCTATCTTTGTTATATTTACATTCTGAGAAGGAATGTAAATTTCTTTTCCATTTAACTAACATTCGATGGCACTGTGCACAGAGTCGCAAACCATTTGCGTATGACCTTTTTCCAAGTATTTTTACGTTATCTTAACATTTTTATCAATGGATAAACGCAGAAGAGCATTGCTTAAGATGGAATTGCGTAAGTGAATCAGGTATTTCTGTTACGTTGCAAGTATGCGTGGGATAAGCGTCTGGTGTTGGGGTCAAAGTAATTTCAGTATTCAATTCCTTATTCAGTATCGGATCAGTTGACGAAATATTTAATAGCTCATTAGTAGAAATATCCATCAAATCATAAAATGCTTAGAATTGCCTGGTTGTCTATAATATCCATACACGGCAAATTGTTGGTGTCTTGGTTTTCAATATTTTTAATATTTAGAACCGCTGTATAATTAGTGAATTCTAATTCTGATATTTGCCTATGGAAGCTAGTATTAATAGAGAAAGTATCACACTGAGCTGTTTCCTCGTCAGAGCTAATAGATTCGGGGCAAGCAAGGGGCAAAACTTGAGGTATTATGTTAGTCATTTGATTTGTAACAGCAGCTGCAGTTTTAGGGTCGCTCATCAAAAAGTCTGTTTTAACTTCTACCTCAGGCAGATTTTGATTGTTTTGTACTTTTTTGTTTAACAGAAGCATCTTCTGTTCAAGCAAAACTTGACGTCGTCTTTGTAAGTCTCGTAATGTAGTAAATTTGCATTGAGATTCAACCTTTGAAAAGTTTTCATCACTGCTGCAAGCCATAGTATCACTGTCCTCGTCCATATTTGTGTTCTGAAGTAAAAGAAATTAATATTATAGGAAATCAGTAGTGAAATCGCTTAAAAAAAATAACAACTTTTATTAACCTAAAGATTACAATTGAAATAAAAGATAACGAAATTAACGCAATTCAAAATCAAACATGACACTTAACAATAATAGCAAGTAAACTAGGGAATATCACCGCGAAGAGTCTGCAATACGTCCGACCGGTATGATGTTCAGCAGCAAAGTGGGCGCAAGCAGCCGCTCGTTTTGCTTTTATACAGAAAGTGCGGGTATTACCCACTCCTATTTTCTCTGACTGCTAACACGGCTTCTCCTGACACCCTGACGTCCTCGACAGGTATCAGCTTACAGTTCACTGTCAGTGACGCTTAGTTCCAGCTCAGGGAGGCCATGCTGTGTTGAAGGTCCGGGTTGAGGTGACTTTGGTATATCCAAAGTAGGCATGTCCAATGCGGCAGCTGGACCCGGCTTGTCGTGTATGGGAAGTTCTTGCCCTGGTGCTTCGAGAGTTTCATCATCTCGTTCGCTTGCTATGAAAACATAGTAAAAGGGCAGTAGTTAGCAATAGTGACGTCTCCCAATATTATACAAGTTAGATGTTAGTTATTGTTAGATCAGTTAACCCATAACCACTATGTTGCGACCAAAGAGTAAGTTTAGTAACAGGCTCTTAAGTCACAACATTAGATAAAAAAAAAAAACACACTCTTAGTCATCATGCAAGGGACACGAGGCGATGGAAAACTGATTTCTTTAGAGTCAAAAGCTTCCACCCCCCGTGGCCAGAGAGGGTCACAGGTGGTTGCCGTGAGACAACCCACCCTTCAGTGACCAGAACAGAGGTACCGTGGTGCGAACTGACTCCCAAGGAGACCAATCCCACCACAGCACAAAGAGGATTGAGGCAACCCGCAGGCTCACGCACTCAATCAGAAACCAGAGAGTGATACCGATCACTAGAATGAGGGCTATAACATAGCCAGACGCAGTACCACAAGCTTACCCTCAAAGAAAGCAGAGCAAGCCTCAGGGGTCCATTCGCCCCTCCATGGCACCATAAACTGGGCAGCAGCATACGTTGTCTTCCCATATGCGCCGGCCACCAATCGCAGCTCATACCGTCCATTAGGCATGGCTCGAACGATGCGATACGGGCCTCGCATGCCGGGGTCTAGCTTCCCACGTGACTGAGCATACTTGATAACATACACCAAGTCACCTTTCTGAACCACACGAGGAGGGCTCCTGCCCTCATTAACATAAGCGTCTTGGTCAGATTGGTTTTTCGACAGCCGCTCGGCCGTCCTTTGCCTTACCAACTCTCTACGACCTTCACGGTTAGTACCCGTAGGGTGCATTGTGACATCTCGCACTAGTACCCGAATAGCTGGAGTGGCACTCTCGTGACCAATAAGTAAGTTTAAAGCCGAAGTCTGGGTAGTTCGCTGCTTCGTAAGATTAAGAATCAGCTGTAACTGCCACAACTCGTCAGCCCACTCACGCTTTCTGTGGTTCGTCTCAACTCGGAGCATATTGAGAACAGTGCGAATGTAACGCTCCACCTGCCCATTAGCGTGATGCATTTCTGGCTTTATATGGTGTACTTCGATCCCTAATACTTGCATCCATGAAGTGAAACCGATCGATTCAAACATTCGACCTCTATCAGACACAATCATACGAGGGGTACCAAACAAGGAGAAAACAGTTTGAAAAACGCGTTTCAGCTCCTCCAGATCTTGTCGAGCGATAGGTGTTAACAAACAAAACTTAGTATATGCGTCTACTACTACCATGACATACTTATAGTTCTTGGACTCCGGAAGAGGACCCAGTACATCAGTATGTAAAGTGACAAAAGGTACATCAAGTTTAGGCCAAGAAGATATAGGCTGGAGCGGTGCACGTGGCACTCTTTTATGAGCAACACAAGTTAAACAATGAGCAATGTATTTCTTAACAAAAGCTCTAAGGCCGGGGAACCAAAAATGTCTTAAAATTAAATCGACTGTCTTATCGGTACAGATATGTCCATGCTCATCATGAAAAATTCTAAGAAGGCTCAAACGATAGCCCTTCGGTATATAACAAAGGAGCCTTTGTTCCTCACCCGTACAACTGTGCCGATAATACAGGATGTCATTACGCTTAACATAACGCGATGAGTCCAGCTCGCCCTGGTCAAGCGCCCTTAGCAAATTGCGAGTCTCTTCATCTCCGGACTGAGCGATCTGGGCCCAATTACGTGGCCTTTCGATGGTATTCACCGTATTACATGGGTTTCGGCTAAGGTAGTCCGCGTGCGGCAACATAGCGCCCTTACGATATAGAATGTTGAAATTGAAATCTTGAAGGTAGACCCACCATCTTGCCACACGCGGTAACAAGTCTCTCTTATTTTGTGTTGCTTTAAGAGCATTACAGTCGGTTATTATAGTAAAGGGGTTACCAATGAGATAGTGTCTGAAATGTCTAAGTGCTTTTACTACAGCCAAGGTCTCTAGTTCGTAAGAATGATATTTTGCCTCGGCTCCTTTAGTCACTTGGCTGTAGTAGGCCACCCCATGTTTCGTACCGTCTTTGTGAACCTGCAGCAGAACTGCGCCATAACCGATACTACTTGCATCCGTGTGGACTTCAGTAGATAGTTCGGGATTAAATATTGCCAGTACCGGCTCTGTAGTTAAATACGTAATAACTTCCTGGCGCACGCGTTCCTGCTCAGGTCCCCAACAGAAAGGCATATCCTTACGGGTAAGACGCGCGATACAAGCCGTCTTGGCGGAATAATTTGCAATGTACTTCCGAAAGTACCCTGCCAAGCCCAACAACTGTCTAACTTGTTTCGCATTATGAGGGGGAGAAGCATTAGCAAGTGCCTGAATTTTAGTTTTAGAGGGCCGAACTTTACCATTCGATATCACTCGACCTAAGTACTCGATTTTGGTGCACGCGAACGAACACTTTCTTAAATTAATGGAAAAACCGGCCGTAGTTAGAGTAGCTAAAACTTCATCCAGCGTCTGCAATCCTTCCTCAACAGAATGGTGAATGATTAAGCAGTCATCAATGTATACTAAGACCTTTCCTTCATTAATAAATTTCCGCAGAGTTTGGCATATAAGTCGCTGGTAAACTATGGGAGCATTAGCCAAACCGTACGGCAGTTTAACATACTCTAAATGGCCCTCAGGCGTAACGAAGCCAGTGAGTGGAACAGACTCCTCATCCAACCTTATCTGGTGGAAGCTTGTGGCCATGTCCAAGGTGGTAAAGAACCTACCGTTGCCCAAACGATCTATATGGTCATCGATAAGGGGCAGCGGGTATCTATCTTTGACCGTAATCTTATTTAGAGCCCGAAAGTCTACACACATGCGATCGGAGCCGTCCTTCTTCTTAACCAAAAGCACCGGGCTAGAATAAGGAGACTCCGATTCGCGCACGACCCCCTTTGACATAAGGTCATTTATTATTTCACGGACCTTTAACTTCTCGTCATGTGACATCCTATAAGGGCGATAATAAACAGGGGCGTCGCTGCTGAGTCGAATGTGCATACTACCAGTAGTAACAGTAGTGGTGGCAGTACCCGAAATCATGTACTGTGAGTACTTATCGAGAATGGATTTTAGCTTCGACAGATCATCACCAACTAATTCGGTATTAATAACTCGACACTCATTCGACTCCACAGCAGATACCACCTTGGGTGTCGGAACGCGCACGATACGTTGCAAATTCTTTGTACGTATGAAGGTAATACCGTCCCTATTTAGTACATCTGTTCCAATGATAACAGGTGCATTCATGCATTCACTCGGTACTACTAACAAATCTACTTCAAGGGACACACCATCTAACTCAATGTCTAAAGTGACATAAGAATTAATTTTAATAATTGACTCGCCTACACCCTTAATTTGTGATTCAGTTGGTTTATATTTACAAGAAAAATGTTTTACTACTTCAGAAGATATAAGTGAGACACCAATAGCCCCAGTATCTATAAGTATATCTACCGGGATACCCTGAACGACCCCAACTACGACATCATTGCGCTCTTGGGTTGCAGCTTTTTATTTTTTTGTTGATCGACTCGCTGCTTTGCAAAGCAAGAAGAAATATCATGTCCAAGTTTCTTACAATATGCGCAAGAGGTTGTACTTTTGTCGTTCTTAGTTTCATTTTTGACACTACTATCGGTATGCACAGGTTTAGATTTCTTAGGACATTCATTTTGCTTATGCTTAAGGTCACCACAAATAAAACACCTCGGGCCGGTAGGCCGCACATGTTTTTTAAAACTAGAAAACCGGTCGTTGGTTTTACTAGCCACTAATGGGCGGCTAGGGCGAGAATCATTGTTAGAGGACTTAACTGGTTTTGTAAATGTAGACAAGAAATTAACTAAATCGTTAGGTTTTAAATTAGCGTTTGTGGCGGTTGCTTTAACATGTGGGTCGTTAATACCTCTTAACACAATTTCAGTTATTAAATCATCGCTAAGTCCTCTAACAATGCGCAAACGTAATAAGGACTTTCTAGCATAGTCAGCATAAGTATTGAATTTATCAGAATTTGTACACAAAACCTCGTACAAAATACCCGCCGAATCAATACGTCTGATACACAATGGCTTGAAATCGTTCTTAAAATTAGACCAAGATCGGTCATCGGTAACCCATTCGTTCAGCCAAGACTTTGCGTCTCCCTTAAGGCAGTTACCGATGCGTGACAAACACTCAGAATTATCCCATCTATTCAAAACTTTGGCCCTATCAACCTCGGCACACCAGGCATCAACGTCGTGTATGCTGGGGTCAAAATTAGAAACATAATAATGTTGAGAACTCACGGTTTTCAACGACTGGATCGCCTCCACGATTTGTTCTGTACCTCGGCTAACAGGTGACACAGGATCACGAGGGCGCCCCTCCAATGCCTCCAGACGCGATAAGATGGCTTCAAGTGGCTCGGAGCGTGCTGGTGTCCGATGATCTGCACTGGAGTCCTGGCGTACGCAGCTGCGACTGCGGCTCCGTCGTCTCTTTGGCGTCGCCGGTGTCCGTGAATGACTGCGGGAACGGCGGCCACGAGAACGCCGGTTGTACGAACGCCGGTCACGAGAACACTGGTCGCGAGAGCGCCGATCGCGAGAGCGTCGATCATGAGAGCGCCGATCGCAAGAACGCCCGTCGCGGGGACGCCGGCTACGCGAGCCGCGTATTTCGGTACGACTGGATCTATCCATTAGCACAAAAACAACAAAAACAAAATACGCAAGGATTAAAAAGAGAAAAAACCTCGTTTTAAATTCTAAACGTAGGTAGTTTAATATTTTCTCAGCAAACCAAAATGTACCTACTGAGAAAAACCCTCGATTTAAAGAGAATTCTAAACGTAGGTAGTTTAATATTTTCTCAGCAAACCAAAATGTACTTGATAAAAGAACTGAATTAAAAATCAAAAGTGTGTGGAAGTGAATACTAATCCCACTTCTGATATAGGAAATCAGTAGTGAAATCGCTTAAAAAAAATAACAACTTTTATTAACCTAAAGATTACAATTGAAATAAAAGATAACGAAATTAACGCAATTCAAAATCAAACATGACACTTAACAATAATAGCAAGTAAACTAGGGAATATCACCGCGAAGAGTCTGCAATACGTCCGACCGGTATGATGTTCAGCAGCAAAGTGGGCGCAAGCAGCCGCTCGTTTTGCTTTTATACAGAAAGTGCGGGTATTACCCACTCCTATTTTCTCTGACTGCTAACAATATATTATATTTTTAAAGCAGCAATCATTACAATAAATTATTTCAGCCTTAAACTAATTAATTTTACTCCAAAAACGTTCCGTTAAATATCGCAGTAGTAAGAAGTTCATAACAGAAATACAGCGTAAGTCATCGAGAAAACAAGTTAACGAAACTTTTCATTACAACACCGCTTAATTAGTCATGTTTTTAATCACAATCATATGAACGAATTCAATGGATAACATTATAATGTAGGTTATTTTTATGTCCACTTACCTTTTAGCTACGTCCAAGTATCCACTCTGTTTGAAAAACTCCACTAATTTAAAAACAATAAAAGATCTAACGACTAGCGATGTGACCCATGCCAAATTCTATGGCGGATTGATGACTTGCGCGGTGTTAGCGCAACGAATGAGTTGTTTTGTGTTACTACTTTTTGAATAACGCGCTGTAATTGGATGATATTGCCTCCAGTGTGAGCTCATTGGATGCGCGGAAAAATAATCTACCAAATGGTATACAAAACGTCACATGGTCAATTTTTGACTTGCGCGGTATTGTTAGCTAAGCGACGAATTTCTTTTTTGGAAAGAAACCTCTTGCAAGCAGTACTGCAGTATAAATAAAGCTAAGTATACAGCTAATTACTTAATTTCTATCTTCTTACACATGATGCAACTATTGATAGACAGAGATATAAAAAAATAATTGTCTAAAGGTAAGCACTTAGTCGATTTAGAACATATTCGTCAGATTCCTATTACGTCAGAGTTCTTTTTCGTCAGAATAAAATAAAGGCTGACACCTAATGTCAGATGATAAAGCCCGATGCTGGAAGCGCCCTTCACCCGGATTCCTTAACAACTAAGGAACTTTCTATCTCATCTCTAAAGTATAAAACAAATTACTTACTTTCTACTAGGTAGGTACTGTAGAACACGTAAAGGTTGGGGGGCGTTTGTTTTAATAACAACAACCTTTATTTAGTATACGAGTTCATTTATTGTATACTTTTATATACATTTACAATTACATATTTACAATATAAAAATAACATGGTCAAGTCTACCCATGTTGGCACTTCCGATCCTTCTCCTCTAATCCCCGTTTTGACATCTTGTCAATTCAAATTACGTTTTTTTACAAATTACTATAAAGTAAAACCAGCCAGCGCCCTAACATGGTATAAACTCTACATTCCTCCCGACCTGGGAAAAAAAAAAAAATTTTAAACAAAAAAATTTTTTTTCCATCTTTTTTGTTACATTTCTACCCATTTCTATACATCACTACACAACCTAAACCCGACTTGGATTTAGCTATTCGAAGAATTAAACTTCGAAGAACTTGGCACATATAAACCCGTCAAAACTATATACCTATTTCGAATCATCCTCTAAATCACTAACTAACACGACTCACAAACATCACCCTTAACCAAAATTCCATAACTAACTTTATCAATCTGCATGTTAAAATATTTAATGTTAATGCAGAGAAAAATTCCAACTTTCTAAGGGTGTGATAGTCGTTCTTAAACTTAAGCTTTATAGCAAGACTCAAAGCAGATACTATCAACTTATCAATAGGAAAAAATATTCTACACCATTATATTTAAAACTCTCAAGAATTTAAGAGGCTCAAGTACAAGGTAAGTAATAGAATCCCCAAAAACATGTCAACTATCCCACGTTATGACTTGATACTCAACAATACAATATTCCCTCATAATCTATAGAATTAGGGAATTATTGATTAAACTTTAAGGCAAAAGATAATCAATCTATTTCCAATCCATTACTTAGGTAGAACTTCTACTAAGTAATTCCGAATGCTTATGAGAATAGTCACTCTATTCTACACCAGAAATTGCTTATCGTGAGAGAAATTTATTAACTCACTACAAACTACTAAAATAACAAACTATTAATTAAGCCTATACTACTATTACACTACTTCTATAAATCAAATAACCTACAACATCATACTTCCCCATACTACTAACTCCTTAACCCTTCATAAACTAATGTTATAAATACTCAACCCTTTATCTGCATACTACATACTGCTAACTCCTAAACCTTCACCAACTATGCTATAAATACTCAATCCTTTAACCCTCAGTATTAATAACACACCATTTACAAACCAGATACTAACCCTATATCCCATCATTTATGTGTGTGAAACCCAAATCAGGAATCCATGACAAATAGCTTATTGCCTAATCATGTTACACCAAATAATAGAATTAGTCGACTAGATCTACCAATCCAATTCTACTTAACCCTTACAACTCATTACCTTTCTCAAATACTTACTTTACCAGCATTCAACATTACAAATACGTTAACAAACCTATCTCACGCTTTTTAACAATATTTTCCTTAACATATCAAACTACATTTGTATTTGGGCCTCTTTTTCAAACATCAATTGCTCCCTGCCATCATTAGATTACCTAAAATACGTTATTCTTATTTCTCTCGTACATGAAAACATTAAGACACATATTAAAATGACAAATAACTATGACAACATATAACTTAAAATTAACCTACTAAGCCTTCCCTTTTTACACAAACTTATGATAATTTACAAACATACACATACACAATAATGTCTACAAACACACATCATCGTGACATAAAATGCTTTAGGCGATTTGTATGAAAAACGAACTTTACAAGCCACCAACATTAGACCTCCCACCGCTCAATGATTTTATATGCCATTGATAAAGACGTGCCAGTTTCGTACATCTGCCAATAACTCGCTTTGGAACATAATAAAATTAAATCATTGACGTTAAAGAATACCGGTCTAACTCTTACGTATTGCCTTCGTAAATAATCTACTCATACGACCTACCTGTTTTATCGAATTTTCGTTTTAGGATAACCCGTTCCTAAATCTACATTAATTACAAAACGTTTTTCCTCCACCGGCAAGAAAAACTCACCACTATTTGGTGCCTTCAAGAAATATACGTAATCATTGTTACGCAATTTCTGAAAATCAATAAAGTCAACAATTGATTGATGCCTGTCACTTGTTGACACATCAATGTTTTTCTTTTCCGCGCCCGGCTCGGAACTTTCTAAAACAATTGCCTGATATAGAACATTCGATGACCTATCTGACTTTTGTTCTAACTTCAAACTTTCTAAACCAATTGTTTGACATGGAACATTCGATGACTTACCTAACTTTTGTCTAACAAGTGAACTCGATTTTTCCGAATCCTGTCTTGCAACAATAGCGGCTTTACCTATTTCGCTCGACACATTTGGCTGAACTAAATGAATATCTCCTAACTTTTGTCTAACAATCGAACCCGATCTTTGCGAATCCTGTCTTGCAACAAAAGCGGATTCATCTTTTTGGCTCAACACAATTGGTTGAACAGAATGAATATTTCCTAACTTTTGTCTAACAAGCGAACATCTTTCAGAGTCCTGTCTTGCAACAAAAGCGGATTCATCTTTTTGGCTCAACACATTTGGTTGAACAAAATGAATTTTTCCTTGGGAAAAAGACACACAATTGTTATAAAAATCAATACACATTTTATTCGTTATTAAGAAATCCTGACCTAATACTACACTACATTTTAAGTCAGTTATAATTATAAATTCTTGTTTAAATAAAAAATCGCTCAAAGAAAACATTACATCGCATTTTCCAACTACTTTTAACCTACTACCATTACTCGCACTAATACATCTATTTTCTATATCTTTACACTTTACTCCTATCTCATCCGCGGCAACTTGACTGATGCAGGAAACCGTGGCACCTGTGTCTACAAGAGCTACAGATTTAATCTCATTTGTAGAAAATACTAATAATGGCAATAACGTAGAAGAAGGTCTAACCTGTTGACTAGCTTCATCCATCGCTTGCAATTTCACGTCAGATGTGTGCGCTTGCAAAAGACCAGACGACATCTTAAAAACATCACCGTCGCGACAATTGGCCTTCTTTACTGTCGGCGAGGTTGAAAACCCGGCTGCGACTGCGTTTTCCTAAAATTAGAACGTAAATTATAGCTATTTGAAGGTGCGGGTCCTGGTACAACGCGGCATTCATCTTGCACTTCCGTTGTCATTGGCGGACCAAATGGAGTGGGCGTACTACGATCACCTCCCCCACCAACAAACTTATGAACGAACGCAGCATGATTCTGCGCTAAGTTCATCTGCTCTTCACGTGCTTGTGGATACACCTTCTCCAATTGCAAAATAACCTGCCTGAGGTCTCTTTTATACGCATAGTGAGAATATGCTAGTTTATTCTTGAAGTAAGGCTTTAATCCCTTTAAAAATTGCGTAATGAACGTTGCTTCATTGGTTATGTTTGCTTTGCTAGCCAACTCCGATAAATTATACAAATACTCGCTCAGGCCTTTCTGGTCCTGCTTGGCATTATAAAATAATTCGGAGTAATCACACACTTCAAATTCTTCCCTCAATTTATCCACCACTTCTTCAAAGCTTTTACATGTAGCTTTTATTGATCGAAAGTAGAAAAGTGCTGATCCTCTTAAAAATGCTGGCAACAACAACAATAACTGTTCCTCAGAGCTAGTGCACTTCTTATAAACTGCTACTGCTTGGAACTGCTCCAGAAACTCTTCCACCGACTCATCAAAATGACCCGTAAAACAAGTGACTACGCGATCCATTTTGCTTAAAAAAAAAATTCTCTTCTTTCAGGTATAGATTATCATAATTTCTTTTCTATTCTTCATTCTTCAACACTTAGCTTATTCACCATTCTTTTCAGTGCTTTCGTGCCACCTGAAAAACGGAAACTTTTCGCGCACGGTCGGCTTTTGGCGCCTCCACCATTGTAGAACACGTAAAGGTTGGGGGGCGTTTGTTTTAATAACAACAACCTTTATTTAGTATACGAGTTCATTTATTGTATACTTTTATATACATTTACAATTACATATTTACAATATAAAAATAACATGGTCAAGTCTACCCATGTTGGCACTTCCGATCCTTCTCCTCTAATCCCCGTTTTGACATCTTGTCAATTCAAATTACGTTTTTTTACAAATTACTATAAAGTAAAACCAGCCAGCGCCCTAACATGGTATAAACTCTACAGTACACATGATTAAATTATTGGTAAACAAAGAAATAAAAAAATCTTCTAAAGATAAGCACTTGTCTTTATATCACCTGATGTCAAACGATGAAGGCCGATGTTCACCCGGATTGTTCAACTACTGAGGAACTGGCTATTTCTATCTCATCTCTTAACTGTCGAAACACCACATTGTTAGTAACATTGATGTTATGGCGACATATTTAGATAAGATGATGGTAGTAATTATACCAAATCAAGTACAAACATCTACCTCCATGGCAATGGAACCCGGGACCTCTAGATCTGAAACGAATGGTGTAACTACTAGACCACATAGGTGTTGAATGACAAAACGAAATTTCGTTTAATACGAGCGAGGCCGACTTTTTAAACGGATGTATTGTAATAATTCATCGTGCCTCGAATTCTTCGTGACGAAGTAAATTCCTGGAGGCATATGTCTTAATTTGTCAACGTCTCGCCACGACAAAGACACTGTTCGGTTTTAGGGATTCCTTAGCTACTTCGAAAGGGAAAGGGATGGTCATGACATGATAATGCTGAGGAATCCATAAGGATTGAAAGACGATCTACATAAAACGTAGGAAGATTGGGTCATATTTCTTACTGTTTTTGGTAGTCTCTATCAGCTATATTATTTATGTAAGAATAAGAAATTTTTTATTGACGCTCACACACAGATTCACGCAATACAGCACCTTAAAATAGAAAATTATAAGCAAAAAACAACAGTACATTATGAATACATAAAAAAAAATGTGAAAAAAAACAGGTGGTTATGCTACGGCCACATTAGCGGGCTAAAAAACTTCGTGTTCCATTGTCGCTTTACTACGCGACACAGTAGCGCGTTAACGCGATGATGCATCGCGCTAAGACGAAGTGTTCGGCCAGACGTGTCGAATTAGCACGCTAGCGAGCTAATGTGGCCCCAGCATTAGAGTTTGTGAGGCCAACAAGGACCCTGTCTCAGCAATATGCTGCCACATCCCTCAAAGTTGGGCAGAGTGACGAAGCGCTGAAATTTTGACAGAGCCTTAGCCTTATGTAGAACACCTTTTCTCCAAGAGAGATTTCTTTTTAAAGCTACTCTGGAATAGTCATACATACTTACAACAAGCCAATTTTCCCGAAGACCAGACGATTTTCAGTAAAAAAAACTCGTCCTGAATGGGTAGTAAATTAAAAAAAGTTTTTTGGACTATCAAACATTTCTTGTCAATTTAGTTTTCTTAAATAAAAATACATAACATTATGTTGATTTTATATACTTGAATCGATTTGATTTGACTACAATTGACTTTGAATTAAAAAGGTTTTCCACATGGATAACATCACATGGTGAGATTGGACCAAACTCACCACACTGGCTCAGCTAATGCGCGTTGGTGGGTTAAAAAGGTATTAAAACTAATGAGAATCTATTCAATCCAAACACGCTATTATTAGAACGCTTGTGACCCACAATAAAGTATAACTAATGTCCTGCCTACTCGCCGACATGTGCGTGTGTGTGTTAGTGTAAATCACCAAGCTCATAAACTGGGCTAGAAGTGATGTGCTCTGTTATCATTATTGTGTGTAGGGCTGCCTCCAACAAAATAGTCTGACGAACCACGTGTTCTGCCGTACGATTCTCTAAGCTAAAGCCTTGATAGCTGCGGCTGCCGCAGCGCTGAGAAATGACTCTGTCTCATACATATTCATCGAATTGGAAAGAGATAGCAGATCACAGCCTTGCGCGCAGCGTCTATGTGTCGCTTAGAGAATCGCATAGCAGCAGTGGACGACGTATTCTTATAGCTGATCCTGATTACGATGATTTATACGATTGGCGCAATCAAACATGCATTAATACATACTGTTAGATGAACATTAACCTCTAGAACCCCAAGCGGTCGCATGAGACCGCACTGACAGTTCGCGCCATTCCGTCAAGCCCCAAGCGATCGATGAGACCGCTCTCTCCCATTTGACTTTGTACCGTGTTTTCATAGACTTACAGACTACTTTAGTATGAACAAGATCGATTTTTTCGGTTCTGTGCTACATTTTATGCATTGTGATCGTAAAATATCGCATAGTCTGTGCTCGATTCTGTCATTTTCGACGTTGACAGTTGCGCCAATTTCTGTGTCGGAGTGAATTAGTCGCTGAGTTTTGTGTGCTATTTTTATTGGATTTATCTAATGTAAACGTACTGTTTCTTATTAGAAAATGATTATTGAGACTATAATGATCGTATTTAGATAATAAGTTGTAAGAAATACATCGTTATTACTACTAGACAAAGCGTGTACAGTCCGTTAGCATGTTACCTATTTCCGAGTGATTTTTAGAGAGATACTGATAAATAAACTGTTGCAATCATCACTTTATTTCGATACCTGATGGATAGGAAATATATCAGTTAGTATATTGTTGTTTACAGAACGACAAAATATGGTTTAATTTTAGAGTAATTTTTTTTTTTGTAAAAGGCGGGAATTGTGACGTCATCCGCAATTTAAAAAAAAAATGGTGCACCTGCTGTCATTATTTTTGACATTTAAATTCCAAGACTGCGGGGTTAAATCAATCGATTAGAACATCCCTAATGTCACCGTACCGCACTAGTTGCCGAAGTTTGACAGTTAAGCTACCGCGCTTTTAGTACATACATACAAAAATTCATGACCACTATTCCCAAAGGGTTAGTCAGAGACTACGCAATGAGAGCAGCAAAATCAGTCTTTTTCCATAGTCCACTTTTCACCAAATAGCGACTGCACATGTGCTCAGCATGACAGGCGTTGAGCCCATTGTCGCTTTAAACTGTTGGATGTATGTACAGTCTGTAGTCCGTTAGTCGCCTTTTACGACACCCAAGGGAATAGAGGGGGTGGTAGTATTCTTTCACTGCTACGCGACACGGATATAGATTAAAAAGAATTAATTATACTCTGAGACTTATATCTAGTTGACAACCCTAACGCTGTGTGTAGCAACATGGGGTCATTTAGTATTGACGGACATTCAACGGAGTGCGATGGCACGGATCAATATCCGATGCCAACAGAACTGGTGGGCTTTGGTGGTGTAGTAAAAGAAATGTGGTGCTCATCGTGAACCTTCGTATCTTTTTTGGCCTACAATTGTTTTTTTATCGCCAAACTTTAAGAGCCCCTTCTAAGATTCCTTTATGAAAAATGCCAAAGTTCAGGAATTGGCGTAACATGCAATCAAGGCACCTTGGCTTCCTAATTTAGTTCAACTTCACTATTCAATAGATTTTGGAGACCGCGTTAGGTATTTTACAGCCCAAAATATCGGGAAATGTCCTACCTATATTATTGAAGGACACGTTTCATTACAAATACCACCATCAAACTTCATCACACATAAAAGTTTTATTCACTGCACTACACGTGACGTTGTGACTGTGCGCTGATTTTAAATTTTCACCTCCTGACTTGTGTTATATTTTTCTTCTCTTTTCTTTGAGTAAGTGAATTGTTGTTAATTCTTAATGAGAATAAAGATCTTAAACCTTATTCTACAGCGTGTTTTGGAAATAGGCATATAATCCAAATAGGTATACGAGTATAACAGTGTCGCGAAGCGGTGAAAGAATACTACCACCCCCTTTCTTACCTTGGGTGTCGTAAAGGGCCACTAACGGACTAAAGACTTACATACATTACATACATCCAACAGCATAGAGCGGCGATGGGCTCACCACTTGTCACGTTGAGCACATGTGCAGTCGCTATTTGGTGAAAGTGTAGTATGGCAGAGGACTACTTTAGCTGTCCTCATTGCCTAGTCTCTGACGGGATTCTTCTTCGGGGATAATAGTCGTGATTATAAAATATTATGTAGGTATGTATATAAATAATCCAACAACCGGGTCATCCTATTAAGTGCAAAGAACAACAATTTGTATGGATGCAAATTGCGAAAACGTTTCATGTCCACACATTTCGGTCGAACAATATTTAATTTTGCAGTTGTTTGGAACGGATCCCTTATGTTTAACCAAAACCAAGTCAAACTGAATTGATTGTTATACATTTCTCCATCTAATGATGAAATAACAAACCATTTTTGACAAACGTTGTAAAGTGAAGTTATGTAACTTTTGGTGAAATGGTAGGACCCCGTATGGAACATTTGATTTTGTTTTCGCAATTTCAGTGTTGCTCTCATTATTAGAAATTTGTTATTTGCATTCAATATGATGGCCTAGTTGCGTATTTAGGTCAATTCACACGCATCAGTGAAGTCACAGTTCCGACACAGTACAAGCACAGTGCGAAATATTCTTCCATACATTCTCTATGATCGCATCCCCACTTGTCAGTGTCAGTGGCGACACAGTGCTCTCAGTGTTAATGATGCTCTTCTTCTTCGTCTAATCTAAAGCAATAGCTATCATTGCTAGCTCCGTAGTATTTAACAGAGCCATAGCAACAATCACGGTACTTGACGACAGACACGTTTTCACCTTCGATTTTTTTTTATATATTAGAAGGAGGCAAACGTGCAGGCGGGTCACTTGATGGAAAGCAATCACCGCCGCCCATGGACACCCGTAAAACCGGAGGAATACCAGATGCGTTGCTGACCCTTAAGGCTAAATAGGGTTAAGGAAGGAATAGGAGTTGTGAGAGGGGGGGGGGGGGAAGGGGCCTCCGGAACGCTCACTGGCCGGACGAAACACAACAGCACCAAGTGCCATTAATCACGCCGGATATTCGTGAGAGGGTGGTATTACGCCGGGCGAGCCGGCCCAATGCGTGCTGCAACGCAGCGTAGCTCTACCACTCAGTCAAAAACAAAGGTTATTACTGAAGGTCCGTGAACTGGGTACTGACAGTGTAAATTGAATTACGCAACACTGTAGCACTGATACTGAACTGAGCGAACACGTTGACGAAACTGTGACTTCACTGATATGTGTGAATTGACCTTTAGAATTCCCAAATAAACGAAATCACAAAAGCCTTAAAAGAAGTCATAATAAACAGACGAGACATTTCCTTTCATCGATCGGTAACCATAGCTACACATCGCTCATAAGTCATCGAAATACCTCTTGAGGTACGAATTTCTTAGAACCTTTTCCACTAGCAAATAACAATGTACTTACACATAGTATTAAGGGTAGTCGATATTAGAAAGAGGGTCCATGAAAGGGCAGTGAGATACATTTTATGACTTACTAAAGGCAGGGGTCGTTCCGACGACCTCTGCTTTATTAACTTCGATGACATGGCAGTAAAATGGGACATTTCCCCTTTGATGAAGCTTACATTTTTTTAACGTAAAAATGTTGCCTATCCCTGGCTTTTATGCAGCAGAAACTAATCAATTTATTTGTTGTTTTGCCTACTACATACGAATTAGCGTAGTTTAAGTTAAGTACTATGAGAGTCGTGACTACCCCCTCTCTTCCTTTGGGTATCGTAAAAGGCGACTAACGGACTAAAGACTGCACATACATCTAACAGCATCGATGAACTCACCACCAGTTGCAATTTGGTGAAACGTGGACTATATGGCTCTGACTAACCCTTCGGGGATAATAGCACAGAATAACTAATAGTACTACCGTACAGAAGGTTCACACTCTAACGACTTTCATGCGAAATTGAAACTTATCGTGTGACCCGAGCGTTCATATTCTAAGCAATGCTGACTCGATATCGATTTGACGTCATGACGTCACAGAGCGTAGGGTTTACGCGCGCGCGCAGGGATTACGAGTGTTGCGACTCGGCGCTCGGTGTTCGGTGCTATGGCTCGCGGCAACCTTTACTGCCATACGCCTAGGCGGCCAAACTGCGGAGGCGCGCCAAACGAATGTACCTGAACTGCGGAGTGACACCCCCCCTGATAATAGTCACGAATCTATCTTACTATACCGATCGGACTTTGGTAGCGCTTTAAATGTTCATCATTATAATAAGACCTTGGTAGAACTTTAAGGGTTCATCATAATCAGCTCGTATTAGGTTACTAATAGACGCCTCTCCTAATGAATGATTTTTTGGAGTGGAATTTTCGTATACAATCTACTAAGACCCTACTGTCTTTTTCATCATCATCATTCATCGTGTTTACGTTTATCCTGATGAAGATGATGCCTCTGTGGACCTTCGATTCTCAGCATCTAACTACTTCCAGCATCTCTACCTTTACACTATTGTCTTCAAGCCTGGTAGCCGGAATAACCTTAAGGGTTTTAGGGGCTTATATCTCTCAGCAGTGCAGTAACTGTGTTGCGTAGCGAATAAAAAGAAACCTCTCACCCCCTCTCTTTCCTTGGGTCTCTAAAAGGCGACTATCGGATTAAAGACTGCTAATACATCCAACAGCATAGAGCGGCGATGGGCTCACCACCTGTCACACTGAGTACATAATAATATGCGGTCGCTATTTGGTGAAAAGTGGACTATGGCAGGACTGCTCTTGCGGTCCTCATTGCCTGGTCTTTGACTATATGTATGTATGTAGGAAAATTTCGTGTGTACTACTAGATTATCCGAAACAGGGCATTCACTTGTTGACTGTTGGAAGAAGAAAAGAACGCTGCTTATTTTGAATGAACTGGTTTGTTTATTTAACCCGAAAATTATAATAGTAGTTATTAGCAAACTCAGAAAACAAAACAAAAAACAAGTAAAAAAAAGGCAGCTTAGAAAATTCATAGACTAGGTACTTGGTAGCTTTCCAGATGCCAACATAAATCTTCGTGACCGGACTACTCTGGTTTTTAAGGGTTGAGTTTGTGTGTTGTGTTTGTGCACATTACCACATTAGTGTGAAATAGTGTGTTATGTTAGGCTGTAAGGTATTTAAAATATGGGCATCTGTATTTTTACCATCTAGTACATTGTTTGTTGCCTGAAATTAAGAATTGTTATTATTATTAATAATAATAGTCCTGGGTGGTTATCGAGAAAGCTAAAAAGCGTGGTTTACGTATTATAGTAGTCCAACAGATTTATTGAGATTGAAATTAAACCACGGTAACCAAAGCATATCGAAGCGAAGAACTGAATGTGCTTCTAAAGGCCATAGTATCGTAAGATATGTTGATAAAGACCATTGCCACCTTATCGCTAAGATACTGATTGAGGCCGATCCTGCTCTTATCGTAGGTTGGTGATGCCTGCAAGCTAGGCTTTCCCCTCTCTCAGTGCACTTAGACCTCATTGGGCTCGTGTGCTCCTGTAGATTGTAAGTATATTTAGTGTCAGAAGTGCTTAGTAATTTAGTACGCTGTCATAGCAACCAAATAATGTAACGTTTTTTTTATTATATAATGGCTTAGTACGGTTTGCACTTTTAGACAGTGTCAAGTACGGGAGATAAAGATTCTAATCCACCATTGTTGCACACCAGTATTCGTCAAAACACAAATTTCAGAAAACAAAACGAAACTAATTACTTACTTAGTATAATATTTGTTGTTTTGTCTACTAGAGGTAGAAATATGACTAAATAGCTCCATATAAATTACACTGCATTGTAGACACGTCGCTTCATTTTCCCCGCCAAGAAGTCTATCGCTTGTTTGAGAACTTTAAAAAACGCCGGTGTAAAATGACATGGTCGTTCAATGGCGTGGTAAGTTGATGATATAAGAAATATCGCCAGCAACACCTGCTTTAGTGCTGCACACCAGTAGGCTTATGCTTACATGACGCTCATATCGAACTTCAACATCTATATCCTCTTGTGTGCTACGGCCATTTTTTTCAATATGGCCGCATGTGTCAAACTACTTCCGTATTACTTCCTGTTCATATCTGGTCTAGCTCTAATAACGATTTCCATGAAATTTGATGAAGATGATTAAAAAGTTCAGCTACTCTGCTGACCGTACCATGTAAACAAGCGCCTCGTATGCGACAGTGGCATAACAAAAACGGAACACAACACAACGGGGTTTTTTTCCCAGCTGTTTTCAAACTTTGTTACAGCTAAGTACTTCGTTACACATTGTTTTGCGGTCTGCGTATGTCGACCAACAATGAGTTTTAAGTGAGTTGGCAGCCAGAAAATATTTTCTACAAAATGTTTCGTGTGGAGATTTTATTCAATTCAAACATTTATTTTAGATCATTGAGGTATTATAGACTTTTGCTCACTTAGTTGCAGACCATGGGCTGGGCTGCAAACACCACAGTGATTGCGCGTGATCCAAGCGATTGTGACTTGGACAGCTATATAAGGTGACTGCTAGAAACCGCAAGAAACTTCAAGGGTTGGTCAGGTCAAGTGTTTTAAACATGACAAAAATGGTTTCATTGCAGACTAACGTAGGTACTCATCGCCCAGCTGACGCGAACGGGTCAACAGACGGGCGGCCGCTCGGCCGTTAACCGCGCGTTGTAAATAATCGTTATTTTTAATTGTTTTAAATTTAATTTTTCTTATGTTATTGCTTTAAAATAAATTAGATACTCAAAGACTATCCAATAAAATTCACAAAATGAATTTAATTAAAAATAAAAAAAAATACACGAATTCCTTTTTTGTAATTTTTGTCATGTTTAAAACCAGCCCTCGAAGTTTCTTGCGGTTACTAGCAGTCGCCTTATATACGACTGGTTAGAGATGAGTAGAATGAGTCCAAATGAGACTCGTTTATTTGTCTTATTTTTTCAAATTGAAAGAAAAGAGACAAAATTATTTGCTAAAAACGTCAAATGTATAGCGAAAATAAAAAAAACGGTCACCGTTTATGACATATATCTATACCGAATTCAAAAGCGACCTATACAAATGTAATTCGAATGGTGACCAAACGGAGTGCCCACTCAAATGTCATAGCACTCCTATGCTTTAGTTATTATTCTATGGGTTAGAGAGAGAATACTATCTGTCACTGTCAACGACTTTTTGATTTTAGTATAGAAAACTTTATATTTATTTAAGTAACTATAATATATACAATATTATATTTACTTATATAATATAATATTAAATTATATAAGTAAATATAATATTGATAAATATAAGCATGTTTTTTTATTTGTTTATCAAAGTAATTCTAATTTATATAAAACACCATAACTGCCCTTTTAAAATTTCACTTTCTGTCCAGTCCAACACGGTTGCCTGGAAGAAAATGCTTTTTAGCGATAAGGCCGCCAATTGAATGTTACTTTGTGTTTGTCCTTTTGTTGTTAATTTAGTGTACAATAAAGAATATTTTATCTTATCTTATCTTGTGAGCCTTGCGGCTGCAAATCAGTGCGCAACATTTTGCTTCGCGGCGACGTCTCTAGCCTATAATACCTCAATGTTTTAGACACAGAAGTACATAAACACAATAAAATACATACAAATAAACATAATAAACACGGCTAATATCCCCGAAGGGTTAGTCAGAGACTAGGCAACTAGGACCGCAAAAGCAGACCTCTGCCGTAGTCCACGTTTCACCTAATAGCAACTAATACACAATTAAAAAAAATGAAAAAAGACCATGACAATGTCAAAATAATTATGTTTACTCGAAACATTGTCCACGACACCGTATTGCTTAGATTTGCGGTCGCCTCACCTACAAGCAGTTCGCAAACTTCCAACTACATAGTTGCAGAAACAATAAATCTCGAGCGCGCCACCGGTCGCCGAGTCCCCTCTTAACATAGTCCTTGCTAAAACTTAGATTTTCAATCAGCTTAAAACTTCAGCTGCTTCTTATCCGGGCTCAGGAGGAGCCACAAAGTTACCCGAGCAATGTATTACCCAGTTTGATAGTGGTTTCTGCGTTTCGTTGCGAATTCCTTTCGTTCCATTTAACTACTGCTTAAGGATAAGTTATACCACACACACACACACACTTACACACACACACAACACAATTTATCATCACAAAAGAGTACCTGGCAACATTTTTGTTTTATTTTTATAATAATATGTTGCAATTATTTTTTTATTAAATTTTTCTTTTTATTTGTACTACTTATCTAATTTTTAAATCATAATTTATTATCTTTGTTTGTAATTATAATTATATTTTAAATTATGTAGCCTTCGTTACCTTACTCTCACCAAAGATCTCCAGAAAAGTAGGTATGGCTGAAAATCCGCGCTAGGATCCTCCCCCCAGGTCAGCACAGCTGCTTCCAATTGCATTGTTTGATTTCATTTTTATTTGTTCATTGTTTGTAATGCACTAAGAAGCAATAAACGTTTTTTTACTTTACTTTTTACTTACTTTTATTTTTATTCTTTTCCCTACGAAATTTCGTGACTCATTTCACCGAGAAAACCAAAATCATCAACCTGCAGTCAATATAGTTCGAGCTTCACTGATATATGTACATCACTGTCGTATCTTGGAGCGGTAGGCAGAAGTACAATCCTGATACTCGGATTTTGCTACAATTACTTTCACAATATTCTTCATCCAGTTTAAGGAACTCGCTTTTCACGAGAACGTCTCCGATTTTTTTTTAAATTCTACAACGGGAAAGAGCTTGGCCTTCAGCTTACCTGATGGTAAGTGACGATAAGGCCGAAGGTGGAAGCGCGCTTCACCCGGAATCCTCAACCACTGAAGAACTGGCTATCTTATCTCAAACTGTCGGAACACAACAATGCTATAAACATCGTTGTTATGGCGACAGACTTAGATAAGATGGTGGTAGCTAGCCAGGCGGACTTAACAGCCCTACCACCAACCAAACCGAGCACACAAAGATGTACCCCCCGCTGGGAATCGAATCTGGGCCTGAAACCGGTGGCTTAGCCACTAGACCACAGAGGCGATTGAACCCTAAGCCGACGGGCAAGTATGGAAAACGTTATGAGAGTTAAATAAAACAAAGGCAGTGTGTCAGGACCCCTTCGGGAAATGGGTCAGGACCCCTTCGGGAAATGGGTATGATCACAGAACAGAAGAACGAGGTGTGATGTGTGTACTCACCACCTCTCACGCTGAGCACATGTGTAGTCGCTATTTAGTGAAAAGTGGACTATGGCAGAGGACTCCTTTTGCTGTCCTCATCGCCTAGTCTCTGACTAACCCTTCGGGATTATAGTCGTGATTATGTGTATGTATCAATGTATACGATCTATCAATTGCTTTAAAACCGCACGCAGTCCATCCAGCTTTTTAACCCAGTCATTTCCACGTGACACGAGCCCCATTGTGTTAGGGAAGTGCCTCGGGCCCGGTTTCGCCTAAACACCTCAATAAATCAGGACGGGGCTGCCAGTCACGGGGCGTTTTAGTAAATTATCTTACAAGGTCGACCAGAAACGGGACAAGAAATATAAAGCGATGAATTCGGAGGGAAAAGTGTTTTTTGCGTTCACCGTTGGAACGTAATGAAAAGGGCGGGGGGAGAATATTTTTCGCACAAACATTCTCGACATTCAAAGTCTATAATTGGGTACCTTTTTGGGAAACTGATCCGGTCTCGTGTCTTGAATTCTGAAATGTTAATTACAACCCAAATGCTGCAACTGCAAATGCTTGCAGTGCTTTGCATATAATGCTGTTGGTCCCAGTTGTTGTCTTGGGATAGCAGTCGTTAAAACCCACCTATCCGCATTGGGCCTGCGGCGTGGTGGGTTATGGCCCAATTTTCCCATGTGATGTTGTCACGTGGGAAGGCCCGTTTCCAACAGGGAGACGCTTATAGTCTGACGATGATATTTTGCGGTTGGTTAGTATACGGCGAGCTACTTGTTGTTCCCCAAGCCGTTATTACCACAAAATTTCTGAAGGTTTCTTATGGCTATCACCATGGGAGGGTGTCTCTAAGCGGGCCCTCCTCTTTACTAGATTCTCAGGAGAGAGTAAAAGCCTGAGGGCGTCTCTAAAGGCGCTTCATCTTAGCCTAAAATGCCTTAGGAATAATTAACCTTACACTGACCACAGTGAGGAGCGAGGCGAGGCGAGCGAGTGAGTGAGGAGCTCGATGGCGCAGCGGCTAGCGCGTTCGACTTGCGATCTTGCCCGCTAAGCAACTTTCGCAATGCCGGGTCGCTGGATGGGTGACCAAATTAAAAACATCTCGATCTCCTCCGTGCTTCGGAAGGCACGTTAAGCCGTTGGTCCCGGTTGTTGTCGTAAAATGACAGTCGTTAAAACCTACCTACCTTGACAGCGTGGTGGGTTATGGCCCAATATCCCCACGTGCTATTGTTCACGTGGGAGGCCTGAGCTCAGCAGTGGGACGTTTATAGGCTGATGATGATGATGATGATGACCACAGTACAACCAGCAACAAACTGCTTGTGAGGGAGATGTGGAGAGAAAACAGGGTCCCTGCAGCAGCTTTTTTGTGCCAACTGAGGTAGAGTGAGGTGGTTTGCACAAAAGATCCCGATGGGTTGACGTGCTACTGTGAAAGGTGAACCTCGTTGGGTCCCACTAATATAAAATAAGAAATGCGCTTCTTAATTTCACTTCGGCAGGTGTCGACCATGTCACAAGGGACAAGAAAAATCGTCTAGGCACGCCGGTATCCTGCACTGAGAAAAATGGGGCACTATAAACTATTGTGCATGCACATCTTTTTGACCAATCGTGCAAGCACGTTAAGTTACGCTGCCGACGATGCACATAAAATTATGGTTCCACCGTAATATAGTGACGTCACAACCTTATTTGCAGCTCGCACTATAAAATATAGTGCAAGATATCATAACGTTTAGCCCTAAGAAAGAAAAAATATAGTGCACTGCTCCAAAATACCTAGTTGACGGCATTTTATATTATAATGCATTGCGATTACTTATAGTTCCGTATCATTATACTATTATGTGCATTTGCACTTTACTTATTGGTGCCTACCAAGTCGTGCACCATATTATTTCGTGCCTCCCCATGATATTATACGATTGCAGGAAGCATGTCTTTACATGCGAGTGCACTAACTATTATAGTGCTTCTTTACATTGGCATGATCTTTTTATGTGCTCGAGCATTTTTGTCGCACTATTTAATATCGTGATGGCATGGCTATTTTTCGGGATGAGCACTAAATCTATACAGGGTGTTTCCCGACGATGAAATAATATTGTCTAATTAGTGCTCGGAGAGGTATCCTGAGTCAGGCAAGATTGCTAGGTCAAACGAAAAATTCGGTCGTTTTTTTTACTTCACATACAAACTAGCGCCCCGTTGGAACTGATAAACAATTTGTATAGGGAGTCGAAAAAAATAATCCGTTTTTTTTGTTTGACCTATCAATCCTGCCTGATTCAGGATACCTCTCCGAACACTAATTTGAAAATATGATTTCATCGTCGGGAAACACCCTGTGTACATTTTGTGCTAATCCTAAAAAATATCCACTTACATCACAATAATATACAGAAAAAAATGTGCTGAAATTCACGATGCCTATAGTATTAATCACACACAAAGTCTAGGGTATGTAAGTAATTTAAAAAAAGGTTTAAAATTATACAAACATTTATTTTCCATAAAAATTAGAACTTATCCAAAAAAATAGTTAGTATCATAGATTAAAATAATCTTTATTATTATTAGAAAACCCAGGTTTAAAATTGTTCAAACATTTATTTTCCATAAAAATTAGAACTTATCCAAAAAATCTTTATTATTATTAGAAAACCATCATGTAATCTATAAAAAAGGCGCATAAAGAGTTTACATTGGTAATTATAATAAATAAATTTAAATACACTTGGCAAACTTACAACTATACATATTCAAATCGAAACAGTCTTAAATACTAAAAGCCAATTAAAGGTTTCCACGTCTGCACTAAACACACAAAAATACACATTTACATATACCTTTACAAATTCCAAGTTTAAGAGGAAACACTACGTGAAAGTGTATGTCCTCTGTTTCCTCCTTCAGAACTTGACCAATTTTTATAACTTTTTCAGCATCGGTTAAAGAAAAAGATTTTCTAAGTCTGTATGTTTGATTTTTTTGCATTAAGTCATTTATTTAATAACCAGGAGCCTTCATTTAGCAAAATCACGTCGTTTTAAGGCGTCTTCAGAAATATTAAGAAGCTGGTTTAAAAAAAAATCAAACTTACAAAGAAAATCTCTTTCAAGGGACTACTAAACGTCGTTAGTCTGTGTTTTGTATTAGAGTTTTGCATGCCACTTCGACGTAGTGTTTCCTCTTAAGAAGCCTATGAAGCTGTTATAAACAACTCCATTATGTAAGTGGTACGCATTAAAGAAAAAGACAACAACAGTGGCAATAACAGTGGTATGCATTTAAATAAATAGACCACATTAGCACTTCAAACTCATAAATTACTCGTGACGATTCAGTAACAATTAACAAATATATAATTTAATCAAAAATATCTCTAAAACCTGCCGAGTATAATTTATGAGTTTAATGTGCTAATTTTTTGCTCCTTTTCTGTAGGCAATTACTGTTCTATATACCATCTGCTAGTAATGTAGTTCATATCATTGTATAGTTTGCTTAGATTATGAGGGAAGGTTGATACAGAATCGCTGGCTTTTATACAGTTGTAGTTATTATTTTGTTCGACCTCATAATGCTCATTGAATTCAATAGTATCAAATAACCGGCAGTAAAAGTAAACAATATTTGAAGGAGTTACAACTATTGCTTCAATGGCTGCAAAAATGGGCAACTCATGATTTGGTTCATCGAAATCCACAAATACAATGCTGTAGGGTTTCCACTCCACACCTGCTATTTTTACGGATGCAACAAAAGTTATAGGACCCTCCAGGTTCAAACGCATTGCCCAAATGTTTCGTATTGGGCCGAATTTACGTAACATGGCAGGGTAATGAGTAAGAAAATGAAATTAAGGCTTTAGTAGTGACCCCGTGAGCTTCATAAACAAAGAGTTAAATTCAGAGACTAAGCAATTCCATTTATCGGCTGTAAAGTCATAAATTCTAAAAGCTAACAAAATGTCTAAAATCTTACGTAATAAAATGAACAAATCCCAGTTCTCTTCGCCAGTGGGAATATATCGACCAACGATTAGTCCAAAGTACCTTACCAGAACTATCATTTCGGAAGCTGAGCATCTTAGCCGGACTCTAGCCCCTTAGAACACCAAACAATTGCTAGGTTTTGAACTCGAATCGGGGCCGTAATTGAACGATATCATGGCTTCTTTCAGTATATTAGCCTATAATATACCATTGCTTACATAAAAGTTTATGTAAGTCATAACATATCGACAAACACCTTCAAAGAAATCGAGCATGGCGTCTACTGCTACATTTTCAATCTATCTTGACAAATTTATCTTGACATCGTCAACATCTGAAAGAAAAATTAATTCAATGAAAACATTGTTTTCCGAATAAATTATCAGAATAAATTGGTAAGTGGAGCTGCCGTCGATAGTTATTATTATGCTGGTAAAAAATATTTTACAGATATTGTTAATTTGACTTTGGTTTTTAAACTCCCAAATACTAAGACATCTAAAAGTTAAATAGTACTCAACTAACATGCTGTCACTGTCAGTTCCATAAATATAATATAGTATTCAGCAGTAAATTTATGAGAAACTCACCTCTTAACATGCACTGCTTCGTAATCGTTTTGATGGTAGCAACAAAAAAATTGTCTTTCAGGCTTTCAATCTTGTTTTGCCAGTAGCTAATAATTTTAGGGCACCAATTCTTTGCGCGTAGCAAGCCTGTCAGCTGCGGCTGGGTAAAGAGCTTCGAAATCTTTAATGAGGAGTGTCCAGCCTTCAGATCCCTTCAGGACAGGATATGTGTTTAAATATTCTTGAACCTTGCCCGTTTCTTGGTAACATGTATACAGACGAGCTCTAACTGTCTCTGACCACAGTTCATCAATTGTCCGCCAGGGTACGCTCACGATGTCTCCCTTCAGCTGGTCTATATAGCGCTTTTTACCAAATCAACTTCACCTGAAACAAAATTAATAATGAATACAATATAATAAAATAAAGACGTTTTGCCACAACCGACCATTGCATTCTACTTGACTTGACAGTTAAACGTGATAAATCACTATATCATATTGCGTTTCAGTGGTCATGGTAGGAGGCTGGAGATAAATGGGGAAATGATTACTGCAGCGCCCCCTAGCAGCTAAACACCATAACACATATCTAAGAACCAACTCTGATAACCTAAAACCCATTACAGAAAACCGCATCGAAATCAGTTTAGTAGTTTTTGACAACTTTTCAAGTGCCGACTTATCTGGTTGCTGCAGCGCCCTCTGGTGGTCTACCACCTTGAAACATGTCTAAGCTGCTCTGAAATGATACCTTTTGAATGCAAAAAACCGCATCGAAATCGGCCTAGTAGCTTCCGAGGAAAATGCTAACAGACATCCATACAAACAAACAACCTCTAACCCCAAACGCATATTATACCGGTACCGTTCCGTCCGTCAGTCGTGGGTAAAAATAATAGGTACTTATTGCTATCACGATAGAATCGCTATCAAAATCCCAAATAATGTTTTTTTAATCCAAATGTTAAACAAAAGTATGTTTACTTACCTACCTAAATTATTACTTGAAATGAAACACTTTTATAATAGTAATAATAAAAAACTATGTAAATAGTAAATTAAACGCGAGTTAATCCGTAAAAAAGTGTTTCATTCAATGTATAAGTAGTGCTCGGTTAAACCTCAGAAAACAATAAATTATTAGTGTTATAAATCGGTATCGGTGCTACTTACTAGAATTTGGCACTGATAAATATTTTAAATTACACTTTTTATAACGCCGCTAATTATATAGTTTATTAGATTTAAAATTCATGTTTTTTCCATTTAAAACTTAAGCACTTAGGTACTTATTCTATTTTTTTTCAAAACTAAGCAGGCAAGTGTCTGACGAAACGAAAAAATAGAAAACTAGGTACTTACTGGCTAAGTGTTCGATGATTTATTCACCAAAGCCCCATTTTCTTCACCAAAGTTCTCCCATGGGATCCATTACAGAAAAGCACAGCAACTCGCACTGCACGCTCGAGAGGTCACAATGATGAATGAAAGAGATGCGCCTACATGCCCGTTCCCGGACCCCCGCGTTCGATGCATGCACGTAATTTTTAAGTGCATACGCACCATATATTTTAAAACTTACATAATACTTTTTTGTGTTGAGCAATATTTTATTCAACCGGCACGATTCTTTATCGTGCAATAATATGTATGCGCACTGAATTTTAATGGTATGCATGCACGTAATCTTTATGTGCATACGCACCATATATTTTAAAACTGCTTTAATACTTTTTTGTGTTGAGCAATATTTTTTTGAACCTGGCACGATTCTTTAACGTGCAATAAATGTATGCGCTCTGAATTTTAATGTTCCTCGGGATTGTTATATTTATTGTGCAAATAATCAAGAATGGCACTATAAAATTTGCTGCATAGTTTGAAATATATACATGCATTGCATCAAATGTAATGATGCAACTCTTTGAACCATAACTTTCTACGCAAAAAACGATATTTTATAGTGCATTTAAGACGTTGCTAATAATATTGTGCTTTGATCACTATATTTTATGATGATATTCACAATTGTACGATAAAAGATAGGACATGTGTACTTTATATTTTGGTGAGGTTTCTTGCACAATAAAGTTTAATGCCCAGCAGAATAATTATACATTCATGTCACTATTTAAAGTGTTGCGCACTGTTTTATTAGTGGTAAGCAGGGTATTTTAAAATGTTTGCATAATATTTTACTACGTCGACTTCAATCCATTTTTCTCAGTGTGGTAAAGAGCGGGTATAAGATAGATAAGATAAAATAATATACTTTGTTGTACACCACAAAAAAACATTTTTGACAAGAAAAGTACAATTATATAAAAGTAGACGTACAAACGGCGGTCTTATCACTAATAGTGATTTCTTCCAGACAACCTTTGGATGGACAAGATTGATTTAAAATTAAAAGTGGGCTTGTAGTGTACCATGAATATCATATTTAGCAATAAATAATAGTAAAACTTATTAAACTACTTAAATTAATATAAACATATTATATATGTTACCGGCAATCTGTATAATCCGGTATTCTATACAATACCTAGGCAATGTATAGAATACCTAAAACGTGTAGGTAATGTATGAAATACAATCCCTAGGAATTTTATACATTACCTAGGTAAAGTATGTAATGGACAATAATATGCTTAATATTTTATACATTAGACGCCCCAGATATTCTATGCATTGCCTAGGTATTGTATAGAATACCTGAACTATACAGATTGCCGGTAACATATACACATACATACAGATTAGAAATAATCATAAACATCTAAACTACATAATGTAGCGATCTTACTACAAACGGCTGTGGCTAAAAAGACAAGTAATAGTCATTCACCTGTTTCATGAAAATCGCCAGCGTTTTGGCCATTCTGATTGTCAAAGGCAAATTGTTCCACAAACGAGCAGCCAGTACTGTAAAAGGCCTGTCATAAAATTTTGTAGAATGTACTGGCATCTCGAGTGTCATAGTCTAAGATCCGAGTATAGAACGACCTTCACCGGGAAAGTTAATGGATGAAAAGTATTTTTTATCAAATTTAATGTGTTAAAAAATAAATCGCGAGTGGGTTGGCTAAAAAATTTAGACCAGTATCTTTAATGATTAATTCAATATTAAAAAAAAAATTTTTTTTTTTCATTGCACCTGTTTTATGTGTGTGTGTTTGTAATGAAATTATCTTTATATAAACATAAATTTTATTTATTTAACCAGACGGTTGCAAATTACTAATATTGACTTACCTGTTTACACCTGCATACCCAATGTTATGACGGGAAAAAAATAGTCAACCTAACGTTTGCATATTCTATAGGCTTCATACTTTCGATTGGTACCTATGTAATTTATCTATTATCAAAACAAGTGCAATATTTTAGAAATTTTTTTTTTTAATATTTTATTAATCATATACTGGACTAAAATTTTTCAGCCAACCCACTCGCAATATATTTTTTAACACATTGATATAAAATACTTTTCATCCATGAACCGGCTCAGATCGTTGTATACTCGGATCCTCTACTATCAGGTTATGTGCAGATCTTAATGATCGTGAGTGAGACTCACACAAGAATTGACTAAGGATTGACGGGTGTTTGTACTCTTTGGAAATGAGCGCAGTGTCTGTTCCATTTGTTGATGATTCCGCTTGAAGGATTACGGGTTATAATGATGTTCTTTAACCTTCAACTTTATCGTGACATTATCACTATATCTAGGTAACTAATCTAGCACCACTCCACGACGTAGTGATTATTTCTTGTTATTTTGTTGTTCAATGTTTCAATGTTCAAAAGGAGGCCAACATTTAATTCGACCGTGACCTTATAACTATGTTGCGAGCGGGCGAAGTAGTTTATAAAAGTAAAGTGGCTTATCATTAGTAACAAATATCATGTGAATGTAAATTAATTTTCTTCTTTCACATCCTATTTTTCCGCAGCATATATTTGATGGAGCCATCTGAATATTTCGTGCAGAAGAATACGTGCCAATGCCTTTTATGCTTTTCTCTCACTTTGTTTAGCGTATTCGCTTATTTGTCTTATTCGTAATAACAAGGAGCCTATTTGTTTATGTTTGCAGTATTTGCGCCAGACACTCAAATAGACTGTAATAACAAATTACTCCATTTGTCTGTTCCTGGTGACATATAAAATTACTGTAACCGCGCGTAGCGGAGAAAGAATACTACCACCCCCTCTCTTCCCTTGGGTGTCGTAAAAGGCGACTAACGGACTAAAGACTGCACAAACATACAACAGCTTAGAGCAGTGATGGGCTCACCACCTGTCACGCTGAGCACACGTGCAGTCGCTATTTGGTGAAAAGTGGACTATGGCAGAGGACTACTTTTGCGGTCCTCATTGCCTATATAGTGATTATATGTATGTATATGTGTTATGAGTTTGGCCTTCGACAAATCCAAGGCACTTATCAAGGATTTGATTTGATTTCTGACGTACCTATCATGTTTGTTACGGATGAAATTGCATGAAATCAATATACCTTTTACAACTCCAGCTTAAAATCCCTTCTCATTTTACAAATTTCATTACTTATTAGCACTTTTTGCCAACCGTCAGGTTATAGAGCTTATTAAAATAATACTACTGACCCATATCTACCCTTGGGAGTCGTAAGGGGCGACTATCTGAATAAAGACTTCGCATACATCCAACAGCAATTAGCGGCGACGCACCACTTGTCACGCGAAACGTGGACTATGACAGAGGACTCATTTTGCGGTCCTCATTGCCTAGTCTCCGACTAACCCTATAATAATCGTGACCGAGTATAGAACGACCTTCACCGGGCCGGTTAATGGATGAAAAGTATTTTATATCAAATTTAATATGTTAAAAATATATCGCGAGTGGGTTGGCTGAAAAATTTCAGTCCAGTACCTATAATAATTAATTGATTCTGATCCTGACTCGCCGGATTCCTGATTCGCCGGATTCTTGTTTCGCCGGATTCTTTTTTGTCGGATTTTTTTGTTGAAGGTAAACTATAGAAATATCGCGGCTTTACCTATCTATTAAAAAAAGGCAGACATTAGGTACATTAATAAAAATATTTATTTGCTCTTAGTTTAATAACGTCTAACGTTAATAGATAAAAAAAATTTAAAGGATAAATCGTCATTTCTTTGAAAATATGAATCAAACTCATTTCTAAGTAAGCAGGTTATTTAAGTTATGTCCGATAGTGGCAACAAAATAATAATTAATCAGTAATTAATATATGTACATGTTTTCTTTACCCAAGTGATAATATTCTATATTAATATTTCCGACAAAACAAGAATCCGACGAAACAAGAATCCGGCGAATCAGGAATTCGGCGAATCAGGAACTAATCGATTAATTTAATATTAAACAAAAATATATTAACATTGCACTGAATTGGTGTGTTTGTGTGTTTGTAATAAGATTATCTTTATATAAACATAAATTTTATTTATTTAACCAGACGGTATCAAATTACTAATATTGACTTACCTGTTTACACCTGCCTACCCACTGTTATGACAGGAAAAAAAATAGTCAACCTAACGTTTGCATATTCTATAGGCTTCATACTTTCAATTGGTACCTATGTAATTTATCTATTATCAAAAATAAAAAAAAAATAATATTTAGTTAATCATATACTGGACAGACATTTTTCAGCCAATATATTTTTTAACATATTAAATTTGATATAAAATACTTTTCATCCATTAACCGGCCCGGTGAAAGTCGTTGTATACTCGGATCCTCTACTATATGTATGTTTGTATTAAGTATCGCTCAGCCACTCTGCCACTGAGGTACTAGTAAGTAAACTTTAATAACTATTTTCCATTTTTTTTTATTCCCTTTCAACTATTCTTCCAATAGACCGTGTCGTTATTCCAATGATTGATGTGAAAAAGTGACGGTGATTTTTCAATGTGTCATTTCAGTAAGTAGAATAGAGGCACGGTGATCAATACGTAGACATTTTCCATGTCAATCACGCACCATTAAGGCACTAAGACCGAAACATGATGCTTACAAAATTAAGGTTTACATACGGATTTCGATATAACCAAATGGAATGTCAAAAAATGTATAGTAATGTTGTTATAAACGTATGATAATTTTAAAAAAATGTGGGTAGCCCGACACTAGTGTGTCGGACTACCCTAATTGCACAAACCAGAACAGCGCCATCTAGGAACAGTGTAGTGATACACATTTATTGACCATTAAATACACTTGACTAATACTCAAAAGTCCATTGTTTCATCAAATAATAACTGCACATGTGCGCGATGTAACAGATTCTTCTTTACATACATACATAGTTCTAGGGATTGCAATCCCGCAGCACGCGGGATCCCGCATCTTTGAAATTATGTTAGAAAATCAATCATCATCAATTGAAACTACAGATTTTTGTGTTAAAATCTACTTTTATTAAACATTTCTTACACTAAGCAACAGAAATTATTAATTTTCTATTAATTAAGTATATGTAATATATTACATTACAATAAATAATTAGGAATGTTTAATAAAAGTTGATTTTTACACAGAAATCTATAGTTTCAATTGATGATGATTGATTTACTAACATAATTTCAAAGTTGCAGGATCCCGCGTGCTGCGGGATTGCAATCCCTACTGATAGAATCACAACTATTATCCCCAAAAGGTTAGTCAGAGACTAGGCAATGAAGTCTAGGATATGCAGTCCTCTGCCACATAGTTCACGTTTCATCAAATTACAACTGCACTTGTGAGCAGTGTGATTGGTAGTGAGTCCATGGCTGCTTTATATTTTTTTGGATGTATGGGAAGTCTTCAGTCCATTAGTCGCCTTTTACGACACCCAAGAAAAGAGATGCGTTGTGATTGAGCTGCCACCTAATAGCTCCTTTTTTGATTCATTTTCCAGTTTCAGTTATTTTACAAACGACACGAACATCGTCTTAGCAGCTAAACGGACGAAATACAAAATGCGCATCGCTTGCAGCTTTTCTCGCCGACTTCAAAGGCTAAAAGATATCCATCACATTAGTATAGAAGCTCTAGCTCGTTTTCAGTAATGGAAATGCAAATATTGATTTTTTTGTTTGTTCTGTCATAGTAGGAGCCCAGAATCTATTGCTGCTTCCATTTCTGCCGCTATGCAGCATTTTTTTTACATTTCATTGAAATTAGAGGGTATAGAGGGCATACGAACTAAAACTTCAGGGTCGGTAAAGCGCGAGAAATCGCTATCGACTTAGCTAAATAAAAAAAAATAAAAAACTTAATGCTTTATTTGTGTTAGTCAAGGCTGAAAAAGTTATGATAATTAAGTAAGTATTATTTTCGCCCTTGAAAATGAAATCTAACAAAAGGACGAATAAACATAATAAATACTATTCCAAGAAAACGAGGACGATGCCTTTTGACTTTGAGCGTAATAAAAACTCTTTTCAACTCACCTTTCATATTCTGTGCATTGTCTAGCATAATATAAATGGACTGTGTCTAAATAAAGGGGTAAAGAACTTAGTAAATGGTTAACACGCCAAACTAATCGATTTGCAACGAGAAATCTATATCAATCTGTAAACAAAATGATGGGCAATTAACCTTTCCCCACCTTTCAAAGGGAAATTAATCGCCGTCGATATAAAGTTCTAATCTTTTCCGGGCTTGCCGTCCGCCGCCGTGCCGACATTGGCGGACGGCGGGCGCCATTTTGTGTTCGAGTAATTTAACAAAATGGCTTCCGGTTTTTTTTGCTTCGAGCGTGAATTGCGGTAATTAATCACCGAGAAAGGGTACATTTGGGGGAGTTGACGAACTTGTGTCATGCTTTAGTTGATTGTTTTATTTGTGTATTTACAATTTAACAAGTCATGTGTCGTGAACACCATTAATTTAGAATGTAATTAGGTATGCTGTTTTCTTGATGCGGAACGATTTTACCTCTTATGAATTTTTTTGTTATTAATAGGGATAGGGGTGATCTTAAGTTTAACTTGGTTTAACTGATGCTGTGTCAGTTTTAGACATCGTTCTTATTCCTAAATTCCTTTATAGGCTGATAATCATCGTTCATGACGTGTATGTACCTCGCTATAAAATAACAATTAAATTGCCGTAAAACTGATGCTACGAGCCACCATAAAACTAATTTAACTCAAATCACCCACAGTACCTGGATAATGGTGATTTTATTACACTTCGACTTTAATTAATTAGACTCCTTAATGGTTGTTCAGAATTTGATGTTTTCCAATGGCAAGGCTCCAAGGCTCAAAAAAACGGACCGCGTCACTTGGTGCAGTTGGGTGTATGTGCAGTCTTTAGTCCGTTAGTCGCCTTTTATGACACCCAAGGGAAGAGTGGTGTTGGTAGTATTCTTTTAGTTTGTCGCTACACCATAAAGTTTCTTTTTTCTGCACTTATTTGTATTCCAGTGAACGCAGCTTCACACCGATACCCTGTGTCACGTGTCACCTTCCAACCCTTTTCAAAAGACAAAAAGGTCGCTATTGCGAAAAAGTTCAGCCAACCTTTTACATTTTGCAGAGGGGCTGGCAGACTGTCTACATCGAGCCCTTATTTAGGGCCAATCGTAGGGCAGACAATGTCGAAAGCTATTTTTTTATAACACACCTACACACAAACATAAATATAAACATAACCTTCGTACTTATAGGAATAAAATCAAATTTTAACAATAACTACATATTCATTCTTACTACAACCAAGTATCTTACCTTCAGAATAATATAATACACTCATACATACATATAATCACGACTATTATCCCCTAAGGGTTAGTCAGAGACTAGGCAATGATGACAGCAACAGTAGTTTTCTGCCATAGTCTACTTTTCACCAAATAGCTATTGCACATCATCTCAGCGTGACAGGTGGTGTGCCCATCGCCGCTCTATGCTGTTGGGTGTATGTCTAGTCTTAGTCCGTCCGTTCGCCTTTTACGACACCCACGGGAAAAGAGAGGGTGGTAGTATTCTTTCACCGACACGGTTATCTGATCTTGACAAAATTCCTTTGCTCCGTTTACTCTCATAATCATAACAGTTGTCGAACAACAACAGTAAAAAAAGTCGTAAAACAATACAGTCCAACACAAAAGGAGCAACAGTTATTAAAATTGGTGGCGGTTTGTTCCCCCTGTTTGCCTATCTGGAGCATTAATCTCCAATGAGTCCGCAATAACGCCCAGACAAAACAGAGTGCCTTAGGCGATGCGGATGTTGTCCTAGCCTACATAGGTATAGTTGCGTCGCTAGGTTTTTCTGTAAGGCGGGATTGTCTGTCGCAATATTGAAAGGGAAGGAAATATTAAGTTGTTAATATTAAGTAGTTAATATAAAGTGCTGCGCTGGTAACGGCACATTAACAGGATACCTTGATGTTCCTGCTCATTCCACTGACTTCGTAGCCAAGTCTTATACTGTGCATGCTATCCACCTATGGAACTCCCTGCCAGAGAGTATCAGGCGGGCGAAGACTCGGGACTCTTTTAACCGACAAACTAAATAATACTTCCTCAGGCTGGACTCTTCATCTTAACCTTTTACATTGACCTATCACTCTGTAGATGTATCTCCTCCATATTTAGTCCATTTCTAACTAATTCTTTTATATTCATTAAATTTATATTTTATTATCATAGTATTTTCCTTCTTATAGGTACGTACTGTGTACTGTACCCGTGATTGTTTCTTCAACTATATGGTTTCATTTGCCCAAAGATTGTCTGGCAGAAAGTGCTACCCTAGCATTAAGGCCTTTTGTCATACTATTTTTCTTTATTTTGTTTTAAATTGTTTTTATATTGCAATAAAGTATTTTCCATTCATTCACTCATTCATTCATTCAATACTACCGCCCCATCTCTTCCCTTGGATTTAGTAAAAAGCGACATGGATAAAAAGCTATCTACAAAATAGAGTTCAACTCTCAGAACAATAATATTGTTCTGAGGTTCAATTAGTAGAGATATGTAAAATAAATGCGAGTTTACAGGAAGAGTCATGCTTCTCTAAGACGAGATTAAGAGTGGTGTTCCACAAGGCTCTATTTAAGGACCTTTCTTACTTTTCTTGCTCTATGCTAATGATCTCCCAAACATTACTAATTTTCATTGTTTATTAAACGCAGATGATATTGCCGTAGTAATAAGTGACAAATCAGATAAAAATTTAAATGACAAAATTAACTCTACAGTTGTTGACATTATCATTTGGTTAAATTCTAATAATTTAATGGTGAATAAGATAAAACTAAATTAATCAATTTATAAATAAAGGAACTTCCAAAATAAATTTGTACATCAATTATAACGACAAAAAAATCACAGGAGTAAATCAAACTACATTTCTAGGAATTGAGTTCGATAATAAATGTACTCAATAAGTTCGCGTACGCTTTATGGCATTTGACAAAAATAAGTAATAAACAAACTGCACTGAAAGCTTATCATGGATACGTGGCTTCAAACTTAAGGTACGGAATAGTGGTATGGGGTAACTCGGTAAAAATTAATATGGAGTTCATTGCTCAAAAGCAATGCGTGAGAACAATAAAATTGGCTATTTGACATTTATAACAATAAAATATGAAATATGTCGGATATGGCAGTTTATAATTTAACGATAATTAACCAATAGTTTTATTATTAAGATAATTTCCCTAAATACACACATCAAAAGTGTCTAGGGATCAACATATATTTTTGCAATAACTTTTCTCCTGATTGATATTAATTAAAATTTTCTTTAAGGATTCATCAAATAAAGTGTTTTCGTTTGTCTACAGTAACGATAAACCAAGTCACCTTTGCATTAATTAAGAAATTTGCCATTTTCCTAATAAAGGGATTTTTGACATTTGAACCACTAACATTAAAGTTCAAAAAAAAGACTGAAATAACAGTTTTCTTTACAATTTTATTGGGTAACTTAAACAATTAATAATCCGTGTTTCTACCGCGAACACTAACAACACAAGAACATCGGTTTGGCATACTCAAAATGAGTTCATCCAAATCACGCTGTGGGATGGCCGCCCATGTTTGTTGCAACAACAAAAAAAGGTCTTCTTGCGACTGGATACCCTCCATATTCGGCAGAGCTCTTCTCTGTAGCATATCCCATGCATGCTCAATCGGGTTCAAGTCTGGCGACTGAGCAGGCCAGGGCATGACATTGATGTTAGCTGCGGCGAGAGTCTGTCTTACAACTTCTGCGGTGTGCGGTCGTGCATTATCATGCATTAACTGAAATAAGGGACCGATTTGCACTTGTAGAGGAACGATGACGTCTGATACAATCGTCTCAGCATAAATTTGAGCGTTGAGGTTGCCTCTGATCCAAATCAACTCAGTTCTTCCGCCGATCCAAATACCCGCCCATACCATGATGGTTCCACCACTATTAGGATGGACTTCCTGGCAGGATTTTAATCGCTGTTGGCGTCCAGGGGTTCTCCAGTGTCGTATACGTCTTGTATACGGTCTCATACCAAAACGAGACTCATCAGAAAAGCACACGAAACGCCATTGTTCTTCTGCCCAATTTCTGTGTTCAAGAGCCCATTGATATCGAATCCTACGATTGTGCATTGCTATAGGTGGTACCCTTAGCGGTCTTCGGGAATGAAGGTTCACTTCATGCAAGCGGTTTCTGACTGTTTGGTCGCTAATTAAGTTCCCTGAAGAGTGATGAAGCCTCACGGCTAACATCATGGCGGTTATTGTTGGAGCTCTTCGAGTTGTGATTTGAATGTATCGGTCTTGTCTCCGTGTGGTGCAGCGATACCGTCCTCCATGGCGCTCAGCCACGGTACCAGTGCTTCGGTAACGTGTCCAAAGTCGACTGATAACACTCTGACTTGTATTCAGAGCTAAAGCCACAGTACGTTGCCGGGAACCAGCTTCTATCATTCCCACGGCTCTGAGCATTTCTTCCCTGCTTAAATGACGTCGCCGCTCCATAATAACGTTGGTTTTAATCAGTAGTAGGGAAACAGTAGCACTAATAATGTCTTCAATGCGTTGTATGTTTTTATAGGGAAAATATTGACAGCTGATTTTCATCTTTTACTAGAAATTGATTGAAAGTTCCTGTTTCAAATTATGAAATGCACCAAAAAGGATCCATATAAATTTATAAAATCATAAATTTATTACAAAGCCACATCTCAATCTCAAGAAATCCGCATAAAAATGCTTGATCCCTAGACACTTTTGATGTGTGTATATTATTTTTTCAAAATTCCGCTTTTTTTTCTGTGAATTACAAGACCCGAAACACGATCGTGTGACGTCACATTTCACAAATAAACAAAAACTGTCTGTCAGATTTCAATGTAAATTTGTTTAGTTTTTTTTGTGGTGTGACGTCACAGAGCTAAATGTCACGTTACCAACCGTTTTCGCACGAAATTTGAAATGAATGAAGAAAAATATGTTTTTTTCCATTATACCTATAAAGCTTTTTCGAGAAAAAAAATATTGTGCTGTGTTTAAAATAAGCGTTTGTAATTTTTAAAATACTTTTCCGAAAACGGTCAAGTAGCCAATTGCTGATGTTGACTCAAGAACTACCTGCAAGCCTTTGTTTAAATAATTTGGATTGTTAACAGTAACGAGTATATAAATATTTTTGAAGTATGTGTCTTTGTAAAAATGCACCCAGAGCTTTAAATAACAAAAAAAATACAGATATCGTGCTCTACACGACTTAAAAAGGCATTGAAAATTAACCTAGCTATTATAAATTATTAATGGATTTTTTTTTTTTATTGTCGACTTTTCCAAAATTTGTTTATACTATCCTAAAGCCCTTAATTTTCCGCGTCTTTTAAGTCCTAATAGATCTTCGTATAAAACATTGATTCTTTTGATTTTATTTATTTTCAAAAGAAATAATCGACTTTTCCAAAATTTGTTTATACTATCCTAAAGCCCTTAATTTTCCGCGTCTATTAAGTTCTAATAGATCTTCGTATCTCAAAGCTGCGAAGTTCCACAGGGCTATGACGCCCGAGTAATACCGCACGGCGACGCTCCACGCGCCGCTAAGGGGAAGCATACCGCCCCCTCTATCACTCCCACAAAAAAAAGTAAAAAACATAAAATGTTGCCCGTCTCAATATCTCTAGGCGTCTTTCTCAGTTTTTTGATTTTCGACCTCGTTCACGAGATACCAAAAATATTCCGAGGAAGGTTTTAAAAAATCAAGGTTTTTTTGTTTTTTTTCTTTTTTTCGAAAAAGTTTTCGACTTTTACAACATTTTTTTTACTTTCTGAAATCCATTCAAATTCTGCGTCTTTTGAGCCCTCATACGTCGTCATGGCTCTAAGCCACTATATACCACGGGGCAAACACACTTTCAGCGAAAATGGGGCCGGCCCTACCAGAGCGATCGAAAAGACATTTTCAATGTTAAAACAATGTTGTGGTTTTAATACCAGATATCCAAAACGGAAATCTGTGCTGGAAGTAGCATGTCTATGTCAGTAAAAATATATATATTAAATTGCCTAACCTTGTAGTAGCACTCCCACTTTCCATATTCAGGCGCCGCCTACATAAACTTTTAATGTACAAGTGCTACTTACTACTCCCTGAATGATTTTTTTAAGGACGAGGCTACTTGAGCCTATATTATTTATTTATTTGGGTGATTTAATTAATAACATTGGTTTTATTATAATTTTATACATTTTAATTTTTATTTAGTGACATTGTGTGCTTTGATGTCCTGACAATTTATTTTATAGAATACTTTGTTTAATACTTTAAATTTTATACTGTAATTATTATGATTATGTTGAAATTATTTGTTATGTTTTTGCTTATTAGGTACTTAATATTGCATGCAGTACGACAGCCGAATATGTGAGACTTATAAACTGATACGAGTATAACAGCACTTTTTACCATATTTCTGGCAATAAATGAAAATGAAAATAAAAAATGTTTATTTAAACAAAAATAGGATAATACATGATTATACAGTGTACCTTATAGCAAATAACATCTGTGACATCAACACTAAAAAATGTTTGTTATGTTGATGCCAGTACGATAAACAAGAAAAATAGCCTCATCTTATCCTTAAGTTACATAAAATTAAGTTAAGGGTAAGGTCGTAAAAAATGTAAAATAACGAGCTGGAAGGCATAACACACAATAACGCAATGGAATATTGTTAAGGTAAGTGTACATTGGGTTAGGTGGTTGAAATAAACTAAAACGTCTAAGCGCTTCTAAAATTAAGTAAAAAAATAACAGATAATTAATTTTTTTAGTAAGTTTTGTCACATAAGTAAGCGCAATAATTAACAAATTCAAATTCACAACATAATAATACGTTTAATTAGAAAAGTCACATTATGGCGGTAGTCTCAGTCCAGTCCGTTATTCATAAATCATAAATTATTTATGATTTATGACTAACGGACCGAAGACTGAACATACCTACATCTAACAGCATAGAGCAGCGATAGATTCACCTCACCACCTGTCACGCTGAGCACGTGTGCAGTTATACATACATACATACATGTATATATTATTATAATCACGACTATTATCCCGGTTAGTCAGAGACTAGGCAATGAGGAACGCAAAAGTCCTCTACCATAGACCACTTTTCACCAAATAGCGACTGCACAAGTGCTCAGCGTGACAGATGGTGAGCGCTCTATGTGCAGTTATCATTTGGTAAAACGTGAACTGTGCTAGTGGACTGCTTATTATATTACGTCTCTGAGTCTCACACTAACGATTCGAGGATAATAGTCATGAACATAAACGTATGAATGCCATCATCATCATCATCCTATAAACTTCCCACTGCTGGGCACAGGCCTCCCATATGAACAGTTCGAAATCGATTTAGTTAAGGAAAGGCAAATAGCACGTGGGGATATTGGGCCATAACTCATCACGCTGGCCCAATGCGGGTTGGTGGGTTTTAAAAACTACCATCTTACGAAAAGAACCGGGACCAACGGCTTAACATGCCTTCCGAAGCACGGAGGAGCTCGAGATATGTTTTTTAATTTGATCACCCATCCAGCGACCCAAAACAATATCATGTATTTTATTAACCATCCCTCCCCTCCGTAGTGACCTCAATCGGCCTCCGTGGGCGCTCCGCGTCATTATTGGTAGTACGTCCACAACGAAATTCAGTGAACCACTTATGTATCATCCCATGAGAAGGCGGAGAATCACCATAATACTTTTTCAATTTGTCTTCGGTCTGCTTAATAGTTTTACCACGTAAAAAATAGTGTTTAATTAGCACTCGAAACTCGCTTTTCTCCATTTTCAAAGAATTCTTAGAAGTCGCCTAACTTTTTTGTTTCTAAAAAGCTTGTTTACGCGCCAAATTTGAAAAAAGAACGGCATGCGCTTCGTAGTGAATTTCCAAATATGAGACAAAAAATATATAAAAAAAGTTTTTATTCAACCAATAGGGGTGGTTTGATAAGTCCATGACTCTCATGGACTTATCAAACCACCCCCGTTTGTACGTTAAAATATACAATCACAAAATGTCGATTGGAACCAAATTAAAATCAAATCTTATTAAGTAATTGGTTATCCATCCAGTGACCTAGCATTGTGAAAGTTGCTTAACAGGCAAAATCGCAAACCGAACGCGTCAACATTTTCGCCATCTAGATTCTCGTTCAACGAGATTTGAAAAATACATACATACGACGACTATAAGCCCCTAAGGGTTAGTCAGACAGAGACTAGGCAATGAGGACCGCAAAAGCAGTCCTCTGCCATAGTCCACTTTTCACCAAATAGCTACAGAACATGTGCTCATCGTGACTTATGATGGTGGTGAGCCCATCGCCGCTCAATGCTGTTGGATGTATGTGCAGTCTTTAGTCGCCTTTTACGACACCCAAGGGAAGAGAAGGGTTGACAGTATTCTTTCACCGCCACGCGACACGATTTTAAATTGAAAAATAGATCCCTAAAAAGAAAGTGCTTTGAACTCTACGTCAATAATACACCCACACACACATAAACCATAAACACACACTTCTTTCGTCGCGGTTAATTACCTTTTTTTACCTGTAAAGCCTATATAGGTGCACGAAAGCTTTCAAATTACATGTAGCATACATGCCTATTTCAATTTTCACGTGAACTATTAACGGTACTGAAATGACTTCACAATAGAATGCATCTAAGCAAACAAACCATGTAAACATACTGAACAACTCCTAGATAAGCATGAAGTGTATTCATGGTTGAAACTTTGATGTATTCCGTTTGCATTTACTTGTTTATTTAAGTTAGTACATTAAATATAGCACCACTGTTATTAGTACACAAACTCTGTAGCGATGTGATGGGTATGTACAGTCACCAGCATTAAGATGTGCCTATAGATTGTCTGCAAAAATATCTCATCATTGGTGGAAGGCATATATATGCCTATAATTCGCCTTCCAACAATGATCAGATATTTTTGCATCATCACATCTTAATGCTGGTGACTGTACCACATACATATAACCATAAATTTACTATACCTAGCGGAATAGAGCAACAAACATGAGCTGTCAAACGAAACCGAAATATGATGGCATTTGTGTGTGTAAAGAATGCGTTCAGTGATTTTACGTCATGTCGCTTTTCACATTAACATCGATATCGATTATATTAATTACTAACAGTAATTGTATTAATAGAATAAACATGGGATAAGATGGGAATATATCCACAATTTCACGTAAAATCCGAAAAATTCACAAAACCCAAATTCTCAGCGTGCTGATAAGTGCTGACAAACAGTAGCCAAAAACAGTTCTGTGACGTTGCATCACGCATCTCTTTTTATCCCACAGCGTTGTTGCTAGTGTCATCCTGCCCGCTCAGCCCTTTGTTTCTCTATTCCGCTAGGTATAGTAACTTTATGCATATAACACGGCCGTTTTCCGGAGGAGTAGACAGAGACAACAAATGACCATTTTTTTTTAAATTTTTGTAAGTACTTAATACCTCCGATATAATGACCAGAGCCATTCTGTACTTGTTATATTCTCTTTCATTCCAGTACTCGCTTTTATGCCTCTCGTTCTTTACAAATTACCATTTGCTTCTATCGTGACACACTTCCTTTGGTTTTTTTATTATTATTCGGCAACGGGTAAACGCTTGGCCTTCATCTCACCCGATGGTAAGTGACGATAAGGCCGAAGGTGGAAGCGCGCTTCGAAAAGCAGTCGCGCGACAGAAAAAGCAGTCCTCTAGCATAGTCAACTTTATCACCAAATAGCGACTGCACTGTTCAGCGTGACAGGGTGAGCCCATCGCCGCTATATGATGTTGGATGTAAGGTATGTGCAGTCTTTAGTCCGTTAGTCGCCTTTTACTACATCCAAGGGATGAGAGGGGGTGGTAGTACTTTCACCGCCACGCGACACGGTTATTATTTACTCTTATAGCCTTATTTATACGTGCTCGTCGATTTAGGGACTATTATTAATGTGTTAGTATCTACGCGTTAACACTTATACTTATTATATAAAAAATAAGTCAATATCATAATTTGGAAAGTGAAAAATGTCAAACTCAAACTCAAAATTTCTTTATTCAATAAACTTAAAATAAGTATTTTGAATTGTCTAAATTTATTTGGATAGATGGGCACCCGCCCACCCAGTCCACCCATTTAGGAAGTCTTTTAGCTGTGGAGAAGAACGGGCACAAGAAACTAAACAGCTTTAAAATAATATAGATGTTAAAAGTATCCATATGCGGGATTTAAACCCGTATTTTCTGATAACGTTTATTTATTTTTTTAATTTAATTAGTACGGTTAATGCCAATTACACTAATACCTAATATACACTAACATGGGTGAGGCCCTACCAATTACCCGACCTTTGCTAACTTAGACAACACTATCTAATTGATTTATAAGGAAAGGGGGATGTTCAATGTCAACAACAACAAATATACGGATCAATAAATAGGCAAGTTACATTCACTCACGGTTAGGATTGCTACACGTACTCTAAAATAGAGTATTGTACTCTTTTTCATGTATGCGTACTCTATAATCTGCGACACCAATAGAGTACGCTAAAATACTCTATTTACGAAAAACTGATCGTTACTGGTTATGAGTACTTCAGAGTTCACTGAGAGAGTCTTCTCTCTTATGAATGTAAAGTAGAGAGACGAAAGGAATAGAGCTACCCTAAATTTAATAAAAAACGAGTTGATTTTATAATTTTAATCTAAAATAAGATTGCAAAGAGGCTGTAAATATCTTCAAGAAAGACAAATATTTGTTTAATGTCGCAAAGAGCAACTAAAATACGTTTTTAAGGACAAATAAATAAATACTCTTTTTTATGCTATGTACTTTGTATGTACTCTATTTTTGTTCTAACAAAATGAAAAAATACTCTATTCGTCCTAGAAAAAGGTGGCAACCCACCTTTTAGGTAGTATGTAGTAGGCAACCCTACTCACGGTTGTAGCTGAAAACCAGCGACTCGCTCGCAAGGCGATCGAATATGACGCAGAGCTGCCATCCTTTTGTACTGCAGCGGAACACACACATTTAAAGGTATGTTTCCGAGATGGGCTGCAGACTGCAAGAGCAGGCGACATTGCGTCTAGCGGCTGCGGTTGACCGCAGTGCTGCCTGCAGTCGTGGTTGCTTCTATTTCCTACCAAAACCTTATTTGTTTCACAAATTCTCCAAAGTCCATAAACGACGCAGCGTCGTAATAATTAAGGAGCAACGTCATACAAACAGAGTCCCTCAAGGATCCTAACTGGGTCGCCATTAATATAGGAATGCAAAGTGTTCCGGCGCCACTGCCATTGTTCATAGTTGCAGGACTTGAAATTCCTGGTGAATTCGTGAATATCACTTCTACTGTGTAGGTACATAGACCGTAGGATAACGTTTATGCACACCATTTATTTTATGACAGAGTTTTTCTATACAAATATTATAAAGAGGAAACATTTTATTGTTAGTTTGTTTGGATTGAATAGGCTCATTTTAATTTTTTTTTCACTTTTGGGAAGCTACCACTATCTCCGAGTGACATAATCTATATAATATATTTTAAATATTTTCAAAAATTCTTGACGGGGTACGTGGTCCACGCAGACAAAGTCGCGAGCGGTCCGCTAGTATTGAATAAAAAAGAACCGTTTGTTATAGCGGCACACAAAATAATACTACCAACCCTTCTCTATACATCCAACAGCATAGAGCGGCGACGGGCAATTTGGTGAAACGTGGACTATGGCAGAGGACTGCTTCTGCTTTCCTCGTTGCCTAGTCCCTGACTCTAACCCTTTGGGGATAATAGTCGTGAATTTGTGAATGTATGTAGAATTTTTTAATTAAACTCTCAGTCTTGGATTTTTTGACAGTCTTTTGACATTAACTGTCAACGTCAAATTTGACAGAATCGAGCATAGACTATGCGATATTTTGCGATAACAATACATAAGATGAACCACAGATCCGAAATAACCAAACTTGTTCATACTAAAGTAGTCTGTAAGTCTATGAAAACACGGTACAAAGTCAAGTGTGTTTTTGTAGGTGCGGTCTCATGCGACCGCTTTTGGTTTGAGGGGTGCGGATGACCAGGGTTGAACTCCCAGGTCGTGCAAAATGAGTTTCGGATTTTTTCGATGCATATCCCGCATTTGGCAAGCGTTGTGGTTTAGCTAATACATTTAATTGTAGCGATGACTTCATTGCAATAAGCGAGGCTATTGCTGTTAATAGGCTGAAATGAAGTTTTAATGATGGAGGCCTTTGCATAGCAGTGGGACAATACAGTATATGTAACTTAATCTAGAGCTACAGATTTAATTTTTTTTTAAGTGAAAAATAATAATACTAAAATTTATCAAACAAATAAATAAATAATAAATAAACTTTCCTACACTCACACCAATTATCTAGCACAAGAGAAGCTTCGAAGAAACTCGGTAAATGGTTACTAGACAACGGATAAACATACTTAAAATACTTAAATACATACTTATTATACATAGAAATACCCAGACCCGAGACAATTTAGAAAAACAATAATTTCTATATTGACCCGACCGGGGATCGAACCCGGGACCTCAGAGATGGCGACACCATGAAAACCGGTGTACAGACCACTCGACCAAGGAGGTCGTCTAAAACATATCCACAAAAATACCGTTAATCATGGTCAAGCGACCGGGACCGCGCAATTGAACTCTGACACATTACGATACCACAGTAGGATACCTAGGTTAGTTTACCTTTCCGTTACACGTGACCATTCGTTCGCCCGGTATCCACTAGTTAATTTTTATTGTGCAGGTCACATTAAATAAATAATGAATAATAAATAAATTTAAAAAAAAATGAAAATGATGTATCTTAACGTTATTGACACACGACCGGATATTCTACCCGCATCTTTTACTATTGAAAACAATACTAAACAAAGTTCGGTAGGCTTATTCTAAAAGTAGTAAAGGAAAATTTGAGGTAACGAACGAGGCTATTAAAAGACCTAAGAGATTAAAAGCAACCCCAATAAGACCGCTAATAGCATTGTGATTGCAATAAACGGAATGGTGCGACGATTCACTAATTGTTTTACAAAGATTTTACTCTTTTTTGCCTTTTAAATGATTATGATACTCAAAACAATTTGTATCTGATTTACGGCCGACAAGAAATGGCGTTTTCAATAAAAATAAATGTATATTTTTGTAAATCCTAATATTAGCTAATATAATAAATGTGAAAGTGAGTTGGTATTGTTGTTACGCTTTCATGCTTAAACTGCTAAACCGATTTCGATAATTTTGATTTTGATTTTGATTAATAGAATCTACATTGACGAGAGCGAAGCCGCGTGCAAAAGGTAGTATGGCTAATTTATAATTTAACGCAAATGTTGTAAAATATATAATAAAAAAAGGTATCTTTTGCTTTAAAAGTAAGAGATGATAGTGTTAATTTTTCACGAGAGCTGGCTGGTCAGACACACACTAGCATTAGTTGACCCGGAATGTCGGAAAGGTGCAGATTCGAAACTATTACTCATTTTTTTTAAAGATTTCTTAAAACATTTCATGATACATTTTTTGAAACATTTCTTGTCGACCTCCGTAGTCGAGTGGTTAGCACCACGGTTCTGGCGTCGCGCCATCTCTGAGGTTTCATTCAATTCGTGGTCGAAACAATTTAGAAAAAACTGTTTTTTTCTAAATGGATTTCGGGTCAGGTTTTTTCTATGTATATGTATGTTTATCCGTTATCTGTTTACAATTTAAACAAGTTTTACAAGAACCTTAACTTGGGCTAGATAATTGATGTAAGCGTAAAAAGGGCTCACCACCTGTCTCGCTAAGCACATGTGCAGTCTCTATTTGGTGAAAAGTGGACTAAGGTCTCTACCTTCTACATTCTAATAGTCCTCTGACTGCTTTTGCTGTCCTCCTAACCTAGTCTCGGGGTAATAAAAGGGGATGAAGATGGCACTTTGTTTCGAATAAAACAAAAATCCGTGTCCGAAGCAGCAATTTAAGTTTTCCATCGTCGAATGCCGAAGTGACTAGAACTTAATCGATTTAAAACTCCCCCGAGCGCCACATTGTGACGCGAAATACGACAGTCATCGTTCCGTAATTTTCGTTTGAAACGACCTTCGTGATAAGTCGGTCGCGAATCGAACTCGTGGAACCGTGCAATATATAAACCCGTATTTGCGTTTTCCGTTACAAAATAAATTAGTTTAAAGCCGAAGCGCTGTTGGAATGTCTACGATTTCTTAAAGATAAAGTGTATAAACATTTTAAACGTGTCGTGTAGCGATGAAAGAATTCTACCACCCCCTCTCTTCCCTTGGGTGTCGTAAAAGGCGACTAACGGACTAAGGACTGCACATACATAAAACAGTACAAGCGGCGATGGGCTCACCGCCTGTAACGCTGAGCACATGTGCAGTCGCTATTTGGTAAAAAGTGGACTAATGGTAGCCTAGTCTCTGACTAGCCCTTCGGGGATAATGGTCGTGATTGTATGTATGTGCATAAACTATTGAAAAAAATGTCTACCTCAGGCGGGAGTCGAACCTCCGCTGCAATTCGGACAGCTGCGTTGACGCTGACAGCTGCCGCACCAATAATCAAATTTTCGTATGTATATACATTTTTGGACTTGAATTAGCAACTAACGCGTTTTTCGTAACATCTCGGTGGCCAAGTGACTGAGCGCTCAGCCCAATATCTGGAGGTCCCCGACTCAATTGCCAATAGCTTCCTCTCACCCGATGGTAAGTGACTATAAGCGCTTCACCCGGACTCCTCAACCACTGAGGAACGGCTATCTTGTCTCTAAACTGTTGGAACACAACAATGCTATAAAAATTGTCGTTTTGGCGCCAGACTTGGTGGTGGTAGATAGACTGATTATTAAAATAGGTATGTATGACCAATTGGCTATTTGACAGTTGTAACAATAAAATATGAAATATTTCGGAAATGGTAGTTTATGATTTAACGATAATTATCCAATAGGTTTTTTTTTATTAAGATACGTTGTAAATATTTGATTTTTACAAAAAAAAATTGCGATTTTTTATCTGTGGATTACAAGACCCGAAACACGGGCGGCAAGGGGCGGCCATGATTGAGCTTCATGTGACGTCACATTTCACAAAATTATCAAAAACTATATGTCACAGGTTTCAAGATAAGTTTCTTTAATTATTGAAATATGACGTCACAGAGCAAAAGGTCACGTGACCAACCGTTTTCGCACGAAATTTTAAATCAATAAAGAAAAATATATTTTTTCTGTTAAATAAAGGTTTTTTCAAAAAAGAAAATATTGTACGGGGTATAAAATAAGCGTTTATAACTTTTTAAATGCTTTTTCGAAAACTGTCAAGTAGCCAATTAACGTTTCTTTGAACTATTTTTATTGTTTTCTTGTCTCTTGTGCGTTCCTATCATTCATCCGATTGCGATAAAACTTCGATATGTGATGTGCGCACTCCCGCAAAAGTTTTCAAGTATTTAAACCTTCTTGGAACTCGGGATAACACGCGGTCGATGACGCGGCCGTGACGATACTACAAATGAGGGGTCTACTTTCAAACCCTCCTTAAACAAATTTAATATTGGTAAAAATTTCACTATTACCAGAAAAACAAAATACAATGAATTCCTTTGCATGATCCACTAATGATTCCGTAACAAATCCCACTAAAAAACTAAAGTCAAAGTCAAAATATACTAATTCAATAAACTCAATTACTTTGAATCGTCTAATCGTCTATATCTTTTTTAACCTAACCCATTCAGGACTTAATTTTTAACTGTGGCAAAGAATGGGCGCAAGAAACCACAGCGCACAAAAGCAACGACATTTACAAACAAAAAGAAAGAATATGTCGTTACCAGGTCAATACAAAATAAGAATTTAAAAAATAATAAATGATGCAATACAAAAGTACAATACAATGTAGTATCAATTACATAAAGACAATTAGAAATAGCTGTTGGAGTGATGGAGCATTTCAGATCCAAGCGGTTTTGTCTTCTGTGTTATCTGACACTTTATAATAAGCTTTTTTAGAAATCTTTTCTTTGATTTTGATTTTAAATGTATTAAGATCTAATTTCTGAATATCATTTAGTACTTTGTTGTAAAACCTTATACACAGACCCTTAAAAGAATTATTTATTTTATGGAGCCTAGTATAAAGTAATGCTAATTTGTTCTTACTTCTAGTGTTTACATTGTAAATATCACTGATTTTTGAAAACATTTCAGTATTTTCATGAACATAAATCAAATTTTCATAAATGTCTAGGTCTCACTCATCACTAAAACACGACATTAGGAAAAGTGACATATTTTGTATCAAAACCCACTATTTAAAACACCAGTCTGACACCATCAAATTCCACTAAAACAGAGTTGGTCAATAGCAGAGCTTAATTACGATACGTAACTTTATAACGGTATGTCGCTATTGGGCGTTATTGTTGTCGTCGCGAACGATGCTTTATGCGGTTTTGTATTAAAATTTAAACATGAATTACCTTTGTTTGTGAAAAAATACCTTTAGGGGGTTTTGAAAGTAGACCCTCTAATATAAATACTGAATACAGACTGTTATTTGTTTCATACCAATTTGCATTAGGTGAATTTAAAACAAGAGAGGGAATCAACTGAAAGTTCAGAGCTCTCAGTCGGGTAACTACCCGACAGAGCCAATATTGGAGTTGTGTATTTGGGATTTAGCTCAGAAGCTTCGGTTTAACTTATTCATAGAAACACAGGTTGTTGTGACATGACAACGTCTCGTTACCTTGCTGATGAATTCAAATGCATTCAAAAGCAAATTAGTGAATTACTTCTATTATAACCTGTAACACACTTGGCAAACAGATGACTTTCTCAATTTGTTATTGAAACCTTTTATTTTATTTTATTCCATAGAGTCTGGCTAACGAAAACTAAACCAGGAAAAACGCGGCAAATTCAAAAAAATCATGACAGGGTAACACAGGTTACTCACACAGCTGCAATTTTCTCTGAAAAATTTCAATTTGACATACGACATGACACATCAGATAGACACACATAGAGACAAAGTGTTGCCAATCAAATAACTACGAGTTTCAGCTTTCGTTAGCCAGACTCTAACAGTTTATAAAAATCAAACTAATTTTAGTTACGGCGACTTAACTGATAAGAACTTTTGAATAGTCTAACATAGTTTTCAGTCTACCATCCTATTTTCGCGACGACTCTTTTAGCAGTGGCAAAGAATGGACGCAAGAAACTTCACAGTTTTAAAAAGAAGTACAACGAATAAGTTTAAAGAAGTAATCCTACTATTATAAACGCGAAAGTTTGTAAGTATGGATGGATGTTTGTTACTCTTTCACGTACAAACTACTGAATGGATTTGGATGAAATTCGGCATACAGATGGTTTATAAGCTGGATTAACACATAGCATACTTTTTATCAAGATATTCCCACGGGAACGGGAACCACGCAGGTGAAACCGCGAGCGGCCGCTAGTAACAATATAATATGGCAATTGCTGTATATACCACTAATATACCAAGTTACATATACACCGTGACATTTTAGTGGTTGTTTTTTCCGCGGCAGAACGATTTACCTTTAGTAGTACTATCGAATCATGCAAGTTATTTTTGACAAAAATTACAAAAAACTAAAAAAAAAAAAGTTAGACCTCCCATACAAAACGGTCCGATCAGCTGACGACATTAGTATGGAAGGTCGATTTTTTTTGTAACAAAAATAACTTGCATGATTCAATAGTACTACTAAAGGTAAATCGTTCTGCAGCGGGAAAACAATCACTAAAATGTCTCGGTGTATAGGTACAAACAGAACTTTCATAACATCAACGATATCAATGTTATGTACGTATTATAGGTACTAGTATGTACATATTTTCATCTCGCGCAAACAGAGTGTCATATAAATAACCGTCATTCTCTCCCCTACCATTTGACTTGTCGGCCTAAAAAGGTCCGAACATCTCTTGAAATAAAAAATATTCTGCCGCAACAAAGGCCGGCGAATGTGTACTCACGTGTAGTTAATAGGGTACCAGTATGTCAAAAGTAAAGTAACATAAAGCTTTATATAGTACCACGGTGGGGCAAAGGTCAATTGAAATCAATTATTCGCTAACAGTTGATTTGTAAAAAAGCCGGCCAAGTGCGAGTCGGACTCGCGCACAAAGGGTTCCGTACCATTATCTATACAACATGACACTATAAAGTAAATTTAAATCTAAATATATTGTAAATATTCTCGTTATTAAAATCGAGAGAAAATCGGCAATATCACGATTGTTGTATGGGAGCCCCCTTTAACTTATTTAATTTTAATTAAATTATTTATTTATGAAGAAATTACACAACTAAATATTCTGTAAATATTTCAAACGTCTATCTGTTGCCGTTATTAATATCGAGCAAAAAACGGAAAAAAAATCACGTTTGTAGTATGGGAGACACTATTAAATATTTATTTTATTCTGTTTTTAGTTTTAACCACTCTGTCTTGGAATTTAAATGTCAAAAATAATGACCGCAGGTGGGCAAATTTTTTTTAAATTTGCGGATGACGTCACAATTCCCGCCTTTTGCAAAAAAAAAATATTACTCTAAAATCAAACCATATTTTGTCGTTCTGTAAACAACAATATACTAACTGATGTATTTCCTATCCATCAGCTATCAAAATAAAGTGATGCTTGCAACAGTTTATTTGTCTTATAGTATTTCTCTAAAAATCACTCGGAAATCGGTAACATACATACGGACTTTACACGCTTTATCTAGTAGTAATAACGATGTATTTCTTACAACTTATTATCTAAATACAATCATTATATGCTCAATAATCATTTTCTAATAAGAAACAGTATTTACATTAGATAAATCCAATAAAAATAGCACACAAAACTCAGCGACTTATTCACTCCGACACAGAAATTGGCGCAACTGTCAACGTCGAATTTGACAGAATCGAGCACAGACTATGCGATATTTTGCGATCACGATGCATAAAATGTACTACAGAACCGAAATAATCTACCTTGTTCATACTAAAGTAGTCTGTATGTCTATGAAAACACGGTACAAAATCAATTGGGAGAGAACGGTCTCATGCGACCGCTTGGGGTTTGACGGAATGGAGCGAACTGTCAGTGCGGTCGCATGCGACCGCGACCGCTTAGGGGCTGTAAGGATAATTGTTGTATAGCGGCAACAGAAATACATCGTGTGCAAAAATTTAAACTGTCTAGCTATCACGGTTCATGAGATACAGCCTGGTGTCAAACAGACGGACGGACAGAGGAGTCTTAGTAATAAGGTCCCGTTTTTACCCTTGGGTACGGAAGAGAGTACCCTAAAAAGAGTCCCCTTAGTACCTAATGTGAATAAAAAAATTATCCTACTCAACTACATAACGTCACGAACACATTTATAATTAAGAATTAACAAAAGATAAAATATGGTGTAACTGTTGCTAAAATATTGTCTTTATTTTGGAAAATAAAGGTGCTTATTATCTTCCCAATATTCCTTCTAATTGATATTATTTGTTATTGTAATGCAACCGTGTCGCGTAGCGGTAAAAGAATACTACCCCCCCCCCCCCCTCTCTCTTCTCTTGGGTGTCCTAAAAGGCGACTAACGGACTAAAGACTGCACATACTTCCAACATCATAGAGCGGCGATGGGCTTACCACCTGTTACGCTGAGCACATGTGCAGTCGCTATTTAGTGAAAAGTGGACTATGGTAGAGCTAGCTTTTGCTGTCCTCATTGCCTAGTCTTTGACTAACCCTTCGGGGATAATAGTCTTTATTATATGGTATGTATGGTGCAATAACAATTTGTTCCTCATTCGTCGGGTAGGTTAGTTTCCTAACTGTGACCTCATACACTATGTTTTGAGGTGATCTATATGACGTCATTACCTGCCTCCTCCCGCCTCCCTTCTACCCTCCACGTGCCCCATTTTGCATGGAACGCGAGAACCGTGGTTGGCGCTATTAATAAACGCATAAAAAGGAGTTTGCGCAAAAATTAATTGACTTGGAGATATGATCAAAAGTGTGGGCAACGCTACGCTAAGCTGTTTATCTTGGATGGTTGGATCGCCCCTTTATTCCTTTATCGGGTGAAATACATACATACATTATAATCATGACTATTATCCCCGAAGGGTTAGTCAGAGACTAGGCAATGAGGACCGCAAAAGCAGTCCTTTACCATAGTCCACTTTTCACCAAATAGCGACTGCACATGTGCTCAGCGTGGAGCCCATTGCCGCTCTATGCTGTTGGATTTTTGTGCAGTCTTTAGTCCGTTAGTCGCCTTTTACGACACCCAAGGGAAAATAGGGGGTGGTGGTATTCTTAAAATTATATCTCAAGTGTTAGGTAGTTGCTCGGAAGAGATAGCCATATGGGCAATGTCCCACTGCCACTTGCCACGTTTCATCAAATAGCAACTGTACATGTGCACAGCGTAGGTGGTGGAGCTTGCTATTGGATGTATGTGCAGTCTTTAGTCAGTTAGTTGCCTTTTACGATACTCATTGGAAGAGATGGGTCAGTGGTATTCTTTTTATGTGCCTAAACCACACAGCTTAACCTATTGGAAGTTAATGATCGATGTATCTTTTTATAGTGTTGCAATAATGTAGTATCTTTTTCTATCTAATCTATTCATTCATTAGCCTAATGTATCTACAAAGTATGATTTAGATGGCGTCGTAAAAAGTTAGATAAGCAGTTTTTTTATTACGCTAACGGCCCGCCCTCTACTTCGTCCGCGTGAACACTGATATCCATGATAATTTACAAACACAACAAAAAAGAATTAGCCAAATATTTGCAGCCGTTCGGTAGTGATGTGCGAACATACGTTCGTAGCAATTGATTGTTATTTATGTAAAAACAAAATTGTCATTGTGAAGTAATTGTTTTTTAATTAATTAATTTGTTTTGTTTCAGGTAAGCCGAGAGGATCAAATTCTGCTTTGTGTAATATATTAATATATCACTTTTGACTGCATTTAAGGTATGACCATGGTCAGCGAAAATTAGGGCCCCGCTGGTGTTGCGCGGCGCGGGGTCCGCGGTAATTCGCATTTTTATCAAAAAGTTAATAAAAATGTTTAGTTTTTTGGAAATCCAAATCAGTCAAGAAACCGAAAAGGTACCTACGTGTATCGACCAATTTGAATATTCTTTGTTTAGTTTTGTTTCTTTTAATAAAGTTGTAGGTGGTTTAGAATGAAAAATAATAGTGAAAATCCTAAAGAGAAACTTGAAAAATAAATAAAGAAGTTGTGCAATATATTAATTTGGTTGATAAAAACTTTTTGCTGTGTTCCACTTGTTTTTCGCGACATTTTTATATTTTTCTTTTTATTAACCGTGACGCGTGGCGGTGAAAGAATACTACTACCCCCTCTCTTCCGTTGAGTGTCGTATAAGGCGACTGACGGACTAAACACTGCACATACTTCCAATAGCATAGAGCGGCGATGGGCTCACTACCTGTCACGCTGAGCACATGTGCAGTTCATATTAAAGGGAGGTATTTTGAGCGCTTCTCTCTCGCTCTCTCGACGGTACGACGGCAAGACCTTGTCCAGAAGGGGCGAATTCGCCCCGAATCGTGTCGCGCGAACTCATACGCGCGTTGTCGAGGTACTGAGTGCCAATACATTGCGTCCACAAGCATCGCGCGCTTCACGCGCGATTTACGCGCGAATAATCAAACGATTAGCGGCGAATTCGCCCTGTTCTGGACAAGGTCTAAGGGACGGGTATAACAGCGAAGCGGCGCGAATAATAGTGTTTTATATTTAAAAAAAATTATAGTTGTAATAAATAAAAACGATCGGTTATAATCCCTCAAGTTATATGAACTTCATTTTGGTAAATGACTAATAATATCAAATCACTTATTTTAAGAATAAAACCTAGAAACAAAAGATAAAATTACACAAAAATATGTAACTTTGTGAATTAATTCTATCGAGCCAACTTTATCAAATCGTGTTGCCATTTGGTCTATTCTACAGAATAAAGCCTCAACAATATTTCATAATTTTCACAGAGTTTAATTGTAATGTTTACTACTTCAAAAATTAATTCTAAGAACGTGTTATTTTAATTTTTCACTAACACCTAGCCTTAAGTGAAAAGTGGACTAAGTCCTGTTTTTCCTGTCCTCATTGCCTGTCTCTGACTAACCCTTCGGGGATAATAGACGTGATTAAGTATGTATGTAATTTTTATTATTAGTCCGCCAATGAATCCACTCCACCTGATGTTAAATGGAAATGAAATCCAAACGCGAAGACAAGTGGTGCAGCTTTAAAAAGACGCAACATTAGTCGCCCTCACCTTCATTTACTTTATGTTTTTCCTGTCAGTTGAGTTGTGATTATATAAGATGACTGCTAGTAACCGCAAGAAACTTTAAGGGCTGGTCAGGTCATATGTTTTATACATGACAAATATGACAAAAACGGAATTCGTGTTTTTTCGTAGGTACATATCGCCCAGCTGACGGGGGCAACGGCCGGCTGGCCGGCCGTCTGTTGACCTGTCAACGTAGGTACTTATCGCCCAGCTGACGCGGACGGGTCAACAGACGGTCGTAAGCTTTAAAATAAATTTGATACTCAAAGACTATCCAATTAAATTAAACAAAATGAATTATTTCATTAAAATAGAAAAAAAAAACACGAATTCCTTTTTTGTCATGTAAACACTTGACCTGACCAGCCCTTGAATTTTCTTGCGGTTTCTAGCAGTCACCTTATATAACATACATCATTACATAATATTATAAAATAAAGTCGCTGTTTTCCTCTGTGTGTGGCACCGCACTATTCTCCTAAACCACGCAATGGATTTTTATACGGTTTTCACTAAAAGATAGAGCGTTAACTGAGGATGGTTTTTGTTTATATTTTGTAGATATATTTTTTTTAATGACTGAAGTATGACGGTTTTTTTAAGTTAGCGTGGACGAAGGCGCGGGCGGGCCACTGGTACATAATATTATCATGACTATTGTCCCCGAAGGGTTAGTCAGAGACTAGGCAATGAGGACCGCAAAAGCAGCCCACTGCCACAGACAATGTTTAACCAAATAACAACTGCACATGTGCTCAGCGTGATACGTGGTGAGCCCATCGCCGCTCTATGCTGTTGGATGTATGTGCAGTATTTAGTCCGTTAGTCGCCTTTTACGACAACCAAGGGAATTGAGGGTGGTAGTATTCTTAAAATTATATCTCACTAGAGGCCACTCGCGGTTTCACCAGCGTGGTTCCCGTTCCCGTGGGAATATCGGGATAAAAAGTATCCTATGTGTTATTCCAGGTTAAAAATTAACTGTATGCCGAATTTGATCCAAATCCATTCAGTAGTTTTTACGTGAAAGAGTAACAAACATCCATCCATACTTGCAAACTTTCACGTTTATAATGTTAGTAGGATTATCTTCACTATTTCATTAATATTTGGACAGGACAATGTCTGTCGGATCTACGAGTATATTATACAAATGTGTTTCTATTGTATTCGATACATATCCAATGCCAAATACTATCGCGCACGAATAAATTATGGCAAACCGAACCCTATTCGCATAGAAATATTAGGAATCACGCGAACAACCTGTTTCGCATGCTAGGCTTCAAGGTAAAACATACTTTAAATCTAAATGTATTGGCTTCTGTAACGGGTTATATTCGTTTATTTATTTACATACATAAACATACATACATACATAATAATCACGACTATTATCCCCGGAGGGTTAGTCAGAGACTAGGAAATGACCGCAAAAGCAGTCCTCTACCATAGTCCCCTTTTCACCAAATAGCGACTGCACATCTGCTTAACGTGGCAGGTGGTAAGCCCATCGCCACTCTATGCTGTTAAATGTCCGTGCAGTCTATAGTCCGTTAGTCGCGCTGCGCGACACGGTTATATTTATTTAACGAAAGTTTTTACGAGCCGTGTGGTATACCGGGTCACTAAAAGAATTCTACCATCCCCTCTTTACCCTTGGGTGTCGTAAAAGGCGACTAACGGACTAAAGACTGCACATACATCTGACAGCATAGAGCGGCGATGGGCTCACCATCTATCAAGCTGAGCACATTGTGTAGTTTTATTAGGTTTTGTAAATGTCGTTACTTCTATATTATTTTAAAGCTGTGGAGTTTTTGTGCCCGCTCTTCTCCACAGCTAAAAGACTTCCTGAACGGATGGGGTGGGTGGGCGGGTGCCCATCAAATAAATTTAGACGATTCAAAATACTTATTTTAAGTTTATTGAATAAAGAAATTTTGAGTTTGAGTTTGAGGTGAATTATGTAGTGTGGCAGTAGACTGCTGGTTGCGTTCCTTATTGCCTGGACTCTGACTAACTCTCCGTGGATAATTGTATGTGAATAGGTATATAGTCGTTTAATAGAAATTAAGAATTCCCGCCTGAGGAAGACATTTTTTTCAACGTTTCGTTCTCTGTGAGTTTTTTTGACCGTTTTTTAATGAAAATAATCAAATATTGAGAAATTAAGAAGTTTGCACTTTTCTTACTTCTACTTATCAAGCTCCCGTTCTACCACCCCTCCTCAGCCCCCAAGCGGTCGCATGAGACCGCACCTACAAAAACACACTTGACATTGTACCTTGTTTTCATAGACTTAGACTACTTTAGTATAAACAAGTTTGATTATTTCGGTTCTGTGGTAAATTTTATGCATCGTGATCGCAAAATATCGCATAGTCTATGCTCGATTCTGTCAAATTTGACGTTGACAGTTGCGCCAATTTTTGTGTCAAAAAATTTCCACGATTAAGTGGTTAAAGGCAACTTGGCTGGTAAAGATCTCTTTTAGTGATAACTACAGCCTTGACTCATCATTATCTGTATGTAAAGATAACTACACCATTGACTCATCATTAATACATTATTATCTGTATGTGTTTTTAGTGCAACAAAGATTAAAGAACAAAATCTAAAAAAAGATAACTTTCAGAAGTAAACTCATTCCAGATTCTCTCTTCTTTAATTAATTAATTAGCAGGGCCTTTAAGTGCTCGGGTCATATTTAATGAAGGCAGCTGACATGATATGGATAAGCCCTTAATAAATCCTCTACTATTAGCTCTCTAGTTACTAACTTCGGGAAACTTTATTTACTGAGATTTTTGTATCCACATTTACTTTAATCAGAAGTATAAGTTATCGGAAGTTCAATACGTTTGGTTTTTTACTAAAATGTTTATATTATCGTCGTTTGTTTTCGTCCCGTTTTCAAAAAAAAATTGTATTAGTTAATGTGCGCCGTTTTAGTAAGTAGGTACCTACTGCAGATTTTTGTTACTTTTACTATTCCTATTCTGTGTTTTTGGTGTTAATTTTGTTATCTAATACTTTAAAACAATAGACAAAATGTTCCTTTGTTGTTGAACCTGAAGTTAGTTCTGAAACGAGCAAATATGTAGTTAAACAAAGACCGAGTTAGTTTTATTATAAATTTCCATTTGGTATGTAGGCGTGTACGAATAATAATCCATATACCTACATACATATAATCACGTATTATAATTAATAATGCACAATAATATACTTATAGAAAGGACATTTTTTTCTGGTTACCTATTTTATGTTCACGTGGAAGTGGCATGCAAAATACTCATACAAAAGACAGAAAAACAACGTTTCGTAGACCCCTGTTTCCTCCTTCAGAACTTGACCAATTTTTATTACTTTTTCAGCATCTGTTAAAGAAAAAGATTTTCTAAGTCTGTATGTTTGATTTTTTTGCATTAAGTCATTTATTTAATAACCAGAAGCCTTCCAAGTTTAGAAAAATCACGCCGTTTTAAGACATCTTCAGAAACATTAAGTGGCTGGTTTAAAAAAAATCAAACATACAGACATAGAAAATCTCATTCTTCAAGCGAAAAGTAATAAAAATTGCTCCCGTTCTGAAGGAGAAGACTACGAAACGTCGTTTTTCTGTGTTTTGTATGAGATTTTTGCATGCCACTTCGACGTAGTGTTTCCACACGGTGTCATAAATTATTCTATTCTACAAGCGTTCATGCCACTTTTGTCGCCCTCAGTTCAGTCAAATAAAATTACTAAAGAAACATACGAGTATTGTGACACCTTCAGTTCCTTCTTACCTTGACAAGTCTGATCCTTGCTCTCGGACATTAATACTCATACATTGCAAACACAACTTTATTAAATTGCCAAACTATTTCTACTCAGCGCAAACGACAAGTCAAATAAGTGCTTTCACAACAAACCGTAGCTCATTTATACTTTGCTAACTCGTACGTACAATATATTTTATGAGAAAAGTTCGTCCCTTATTATCATGAACCGTGGACACAATACAATCTAATATACCTACGTAGATGTTGTTATGGATACGTCATATCAATAAAAATAAAAAAATGTTTAGTACATCTATATAACCGTGACGCGTAGCGGTGAAATAATACTACCACCCCCTCTCTTCCCTTGGGTGTCTTAAAAGGCGACTAACGGACTTAAGACTGCACATACATCCAACAGCATAGAGCGGTGATGGGCTTCACCTGTCACGCTGAACACATGTGTAGTCGCTATTTAGTGAAAAGTGGACTTTGGTAGAGGACTGCTTTTCCTGTCCTCATTGCCTAGTCGCTGACTAATACTTCGGGGATTATAGTCGTGATTATAAGTATGTATGTACTATACATACATACATACTTTTCAGAAATCTAATAAAACCAAACTACTTACACTCTTATTTCGCTCTGGCGACCTTCGTGCCTTTGAAACTTCGAGTTGTTTTCGGGTCTACTATCGAGGAAGTCCCAGTCGACCACGTGTCGGCGATATTCTCTTGTACACGATCTACGCGCACGCACGTAGGGTTGCCAACTATAAAAAAAGTAATTTAAAGTAAGATAAGAAAAATAAACAGTAAGTATTTTATAAAAATGGGCAGCAAGTAAGTATTTTACTGTTTCAAAGATTTAAATATGGCTGCGCTGCACCATGCGGACAACGTACGCAACTTTTTTACTTTTTAAACAGGTATATATACCTGTTATATATTAACCTGTTTAAATATACAGGTATATATAAACAGGTTACCAGTGCACAGTGATACTAAAACAGTACTTTGCATACTTTATTTTTGTTTAAGAGGGTTTATGCATTTCGGTTTTCCATACAATCTTCCAAGTCGAAATTTTGAAAGACCAATCAGCCATTTTTTATGAAACTTAGCATGGTATAGTAAAATACAGGGATCTAAATTGGTTGTCGAAAACACTTTTAAAAAAAGTTTATTTAACTGAGGTATTGCTATTGTTATTTCAACGTTTTTTAAAAATGTTTTCAACAAACTATTTAGATCTTTATATTTTACTTCAGCATTGCCGAGTATCATCAAAATTTCAGAAGGAGTTCAGACAGGAAATATTAGAGTCATTTGATATAGCGCCAAACGATTGTTGATTTTATATAGGTATGTACTCCATTATTAATTTTGTCTTTTTGTAGCATTAATTGGCCCAGGAAGGGAAGCATTAAATACTTTTATTTAATGCTTCCTTTACAATAGATATTAATATTAATAAATTGGTTTTTTTATATTGTAAATTACAGTCCATTTTGCATGCCGTGGCAACGTGTAAGTAAGTTGACACTTAGCTTTAAGTTTATGTTTGTTTCTACAATTTTTGCTTGTATCAGTGTTTGTCTTGTTGGTTGTCCTAATAAATAAATAAAATAAAAATTGGCTCACTGGTTTTTAAAAATTTCAACATGAAAACTTGTATGGCAAACTGAAATACGTAAACCCTCTTAACAGTAAAAAGTATAAAGTAGTGAAAAGAGTGTAATACTGTTTTTAACAATATAGTTGGTAACCCTAACTGTACGTACGCGCGGCCAGAATGGAGCGGAAGCGAATATTCGGCTGGGAAGTTCCTGGATTGTGTTAGGTAGCTAGGTAGGTATAGTATGGAGCGCCGTGGGAAGTAACATCTTTAGCGAAGCTCTTTCTTTTTATCGCGCCGTAATGAAACAAGTCCGTTCAAACTTTTTCCTTTTCATACTAGCCGATGGCTGTAGAGTAGGTTAATAGGTTTTTTTGTTAAGCTCCGCGTACTCTATAATCAATGTGCACATTCTACTTTCGAGCTTTATGATATATTTTTATACTTACTAACTTTTATTGTACATTCACATAAATTAAAAAATATAAGTACTTCTAATAAAATAATCTGGTTATTAAAAGGAAACACTACGTCGAAGTGGCATGCAAAATTCTCATACAAAACACAGAAAACGACGTTTCGTAGTCCCCTGTTTCCACCTTCAGAACTGGACCAATTTTTATTACTGTTTCAGCATCGGTTTAAGAAAAAGATTTTCTATGTCTCTATGTTTGATTTTATTGCATTAAGTCTTTTATTTAATAACCAGGAGCCTTCAAAATTTAGCGAAATCTAACCGTTTTAAGGTGTCTTCAGAAACATTAAATGGCTGGTTTAAAAAAAATATAAACATACAGACGTAGAAAATATCTTTCTTTAACCGATGCTGAAAACGTAATAAAAATTTGTCCAGTTCTGAAGGAGGAAACAGGGGACTACGAAACGTCGTTTTTCTGTGTTTTGTATGAGAATTTTGCATGCCACTTCGACGTAGTGTTTCCTCTTTATGTACTATGCAGATACAGTTTAGTTTGATCATACACAAAGTTAGATTTTGGCGGTCTTGCCCGTTTCAAGCGGTCTCTTTTAGACGACCAAGTGGATGAAGTGTTACCAATTAGAAATGCTGTAATTTTGTTAAATTATTAGAAAAAAAAATGTTATTGTTCGATGTAGCCACTTTTAGCGCGGATAATAGCATTGAGTCTGTCCGGGAAGGCTTTCCCTGGGGTGTGGTAAAGGGCGACTAACGGACTAAAGGCTGCACGTACATCCAACAGCATAGAGCGGCGATGGGGTCACCACCTGTCACGCTGAGCTCATGTGCAGTCGCTTTTTGGTGAAAAGTGGACTATAGTAGAGGACTGCTTTTGCGGTCCTCATTGCCTTAGTCTCTGACTTCGGGGATAATAGTCGTGAGATTATATGTATGTATGAATGTGTGCAAGAAGAATTTGCAATGTAATAAAAATTTGAGTTTTGCCTTTTTGTCTCCGATCAGCAAAAAATCGTTGATTCTAGTGCCGGAAGATCGCAAGTGCTGAATTACAAGAAAGCTTACTGTGGCATTTTTTTTTAACTTGTCAAAGAAATAATATTTTTAGGAGTCTTTAGATTCATGTAGGTAATGTTTGTTATTGTTTAAAGAGTTTGATTCAAATTTCAACAAGGCCACTACCTTGCGCAATGATCAGGCTAACTTACGTAAGTTCTTTTAATGTATTTAACTAATTCAGCGCATAGTACAAGTGACTTAAAAATACGTAAATTTTCACGACTTCATGCAGGATCTCGGAATTAAACCCAAGACATCTGGATATAGAGCCAAGCGCTTTACCTTACCACTCGGCCACCGAGACATTTATTATTAAAACTACGTAAATTATACGCCAATCAAGACAGCCAATTAGAACTTGACACTCCAACAAATAATGAGCGATCATTATTAGAACTCCAAATCGAAATACATTAACATTATTTACCTCTTAGGAAGATTTGAAGCTCACCAAACTAAATTATTCCGTCCAACGGTATTCGTTAAAAGTTTTCCAGCAAAGAATGAACAGTGCCGGGGTATATATAGAAACAAGCCCAATTCAGAACGACCGACGATGCTCGGAAGCTTTCATCGCGAAAAACATTTATGTTTATTCTACAAAATGCTGGTTGAGAATCTTAGAATTGAGTTGGAAATAGAGACATCGTCAATGATTGGTTCTCGTTCAACTGAATCAATAAACAGACCCGCCATCTTAAATTCTAAACGGGTAAGAATTTTGGCCTTCATGTCACCTGTCGTGAATGATGAGCTATGTGGGTAGGGGCTAGTTTTCTCTACCCACGGGAAGACATGGGTTGGTAGTGGAACCAAGATTGGATTGTCATGCTCTTGTTGCTCGAGTGGATCATGCTCTCTCAAAGTGTCTCTGCGGTGGTGGCAAGTGCGTCGGGTCGTTACGTTCCCTAAAACATGGTTGAGCTAAGCGATGGCTGATTCACATGTCAATACTCGTGAACGGGTGCCGCCTGTGGAGGCTGGTCTGCTCTTACAATCAATCAATTATTTTTTATTGGTAGTATTTAATAGTCTATCTTTTTCTTGTTTCAAAGATAATGTAAGACTTTGTTAATTTTATTTTAAATTGAGCAGTACCTGTTTTTAATTAAATATTCTTTTGTATGTGTTGTTGTGTTGTCTTTGAATCGTATTAAATGTTTTTTTGTTGTAATGGAAAATGTTCTTTTATGATAGGGAGGGCATTTGCCAATTTGTATTTACGCTGTAAAAGAAAGGGAGAAAAGAAATGCCCTTGCTGAGTTTCTTGCCGGTTCTTCTCAGTACAAAGCTCCCGCCCCATAGTTAGGACTTACGAACCGATGGCATAGCGACATTCATAAGTGCTCAATTATTGTAGCGTAAATTGGAAAAATTGATGTTGAAATTTGAAATCACTTGCCTTAGGTGTCGTAAAAGGCGACTAACGGACTAAAGACTGCACATACATCCAACAGATCACATGTGCAGTTGTTATTTTGTGAAACGTGGACTATGGTAGTGGTCTACTTCTGCGGACTCATTGCCTAGTCTCTGACCAACCCTTCGGGGATAATATTTGTGAATATACGTATGTTAATGATAAGACAGAAGGTATAAACGCACTTTACCCTAAATCCTTAGGTAAGGAAGTTGCTACCTTATCTGTAACTGTCGGAACACAATAATGATAATACTACTACGTTGCTATGCCTTGCTATACTTGGTTTTTGTAGTAGCTAACCGGGTGGACTTACAAACCATTCACTAAACTGAGATTAATACTTAACCTCTCGGTCTTGGCAACGAAATGTCAAAACCTTTCTATTCTATTCTAAAAAAGTAGACAACAGGTGCGATTTGGCGGAAATTTAAATTTGCGGAAATGGAAAAAAAAAAAGAAAAAATCGAACGCAGTTCATGTTAAATTTTGCGTTCACGATGCATAAAATGTACTTACCACAGAACCGAAATAATCGACCTTGTTAATACTAAAGTAGTCTCTAAGTGTATCATAACACGGTACAAAGTCAAGTGGAGAGCGCGGCCAGGGCGGCCATATATGGACAAATATGGCCGCTTGGGGCTTAAGGGGTTAATTAACCGCCACTGGAAATCTAACCCATTATCTCTGGGATCGGCTACTGAGCGCTGTAGGTACCCTCGGTGCCACAAGTGTCAGTGGGTTGGGCTGACTGTTTTCACCCAGTGCCGTATGCTCGTTTACTGGTAATAAAAAACAAATTAATATTAGATGATGGTAATATGAAAAGTTAGCGAACGAACTTTTGATATTTTGATACATGCCGCGTTGACGCGACGACGTAAGAGATTACAATATAAATTATTACTCAGCCAATTTCGACAGGCTGTTCGTACGTGAAATATTTTTAATGAAACTCTGACATTTCAGTAGCTTCGTCTACGACATGGCATATTATTAATGTGCCAATTTTGCCATATGTTGCCGTTTTATTTACATGATAGAGAAAAAAATTCTCTTCATCAATAAAATATACTAATAATCATCAAAATCAAATAATCATTAAATATTAGAAAGTAAATTAACGAATTTTTAACTGTTGTTGCCATCTCCTAAAATATATTATCATTAATGTTACAAAAAAATGGATTTCGTTGTAAAAAAATAGTAAAACAAAGTACCGTAAGTACTCATCTGAAATTTACACATAAACCATTAAAAACTTACATTTACGTGCATTAGAAATAGGCTCCATTATAGAAACCTCGCAATTATATCTGAAGCCTAAGGCGTTGGATATTAATCTACTTCAGAATTATAGTAAAAGCGAATGGAAATTGGAATTAGCAAGACATGATTAAGCTCTTTATTGTATATCTTTGACAATGGAAAATAATATACAGTTATTTTCATTATAATGAAACACAATGACATTTGTTGTAACCAGCAATATATGTTGTTCTTATTAATCTTATTTTAAATAAAATTCAACCGTGTCGCGTAACGGTGAAAGAATACTACCACCCCCTCTCTTCCCTTGGGTGTCGTAAAAGGCGACTAACGACTAGCGACTAAAGACTGTGCGTGCATACATCCAACAGCATAGAGCGGCGATGGGCTCACCACCTGTCACGCAGAGCACATGCAGTCGCTATTTGGTGAAAAGTGGACTATGGTAGAGGACTGCTTTTGCTGTCCTCATTGCCTAGTCTCTGACTAACCCTTATGGGATAACAGTCGTGAATATATGTATGTATGAATATAAAAAAAAACAATTGCTGTTCATAGTTTAGGCTATACGGGTAGGTATACTGAAAAACGGCTTGAACGATTAGATTTTTTATGTTTTTGTTCGTTTTAAAGGGAAGTTTAGTCTAGGGGTGGTTTAGAAAGAAAAATAAAGAAAAAAAATCGTGCCAGAAGCTCTCCACGCATTATTCACATTGACTAGTCGATTTGAGAAACAGTAAATTTCAGGCAGTACGTGAAATAATTATTTTAAACAAAAATGGAGCGAGCACAATCCTTACCTACTTACTCTGTCTAAAGTTGAGATTAAGTTGTTACATTTAAAACTGTCAAAACGTCACCCCGCGGACGACGGCCGACCGCCGCTAAATTGAATTATTCACGACCGCCGACGGTCATAACGCTGAAACTTTATTGTTATTGTCAACTTTAAAACTTACGTTCGTTGTGATAAAGTTTATTTTGCAAGTTCTCCAACCATATGGCGTTGTCTCTCTGCTCTTGTCCCGTAGTACGTGAAAAAGAGAATATTAGATCATTGAGAATTCAGTCAATTTGTAATAAGGAGCTCGATGTCGAAACGGTTTAGATTGCAATCTTGCAAGTCAAGCGACTTTCGTATTTCGGCTCAGCTGATGGCTGACAAAGTAAATATGTTTCAGGAATAGTATGAAAAAAAATCATATGTAGGTTTTGATTATTTGTAACTTAAATATAAACAATATTTCTGCAAAGTTACAAGCAAATTGAACGACGGAATAAAAAGTTTTATGTAAAGTTCACCACCTTCTTATAACCTTCCTCACAAATTCAATTTTCGCGGTAAAACGGATCTTATATTTTAAGTTCTTCCTCTACCAATACATCCGTCAAATGTTCATTCAAAACCATGCAGTTGTTTTTGGAGTATTCCTCGAAGCACACCAGACCAAGCGCACCTAAACTATTCCTCCAAGCGCATCCGTTGGGTGCGCTTCAGAATAGGTAATTAAAATATTATATTTTTATTCCTCGAAGCGCACCAACGGTAAAAAATAGAGAGAAGCTTAAAAGATTCGTAATATTGATATCGATAGAAACTAGGACTAGGTGCTTAAGCAACTTACTACGTCAATAATAAATTGAATCATGACAGTCATATTGATCTAAACGTACAAGGGAGACATAAATGAAAAGAGGTAGATAGGCGCCTTAGCGATCTTACTTACCTTTAACTATCAGGAAAAAAGAAATAAACGAGTAGGACTAGGTGCTGCAACTTACTATTAAATCATGAAAGTTATTTTGAACTAAATGTACTTATTCTGTACTAAAAGTACCAGGGTGACATAAATCAAAAGAGCAGTGGCGAAGCGTGAAATATTGAGAGAGGTAAGCCGTAACAAAAAAAAAATGCTTACCTACTCCGAGCGCAAGCATGCAGTCTTGAGTCCTTAACGAAAATCTGTGATTGGCATCCTGGCTTCAGTCTTGTATAGGCAGATGTATCTTCAGTCCTCTTTTACTATACGTGTAAGCACTGAGATATTGAAACAGTGTCTTGCAAGCATAATAGAAGTGGCTTCGATAAAAGCCGTTTGTGGTGAAATGATGATATGATGTAAATTAAACAAAACTTAATAGACTAAGTACTAATAATACTACTTATACTCTAAAGCTATTCGTCTATTCTTTCTTACAAAGTGCGCTAAGACATTATCATAAAAGCCGGGAAGAATCTAAAGCTATTAATGCCGACATCTTACAATTCTACCGATTACTTTGCAAATCTACTTATTCTAAATACGTCATTTCAATTTATTACAATATCTACTTACCGCAAATACCTAATTACGACGTACGTCTTCGTAACTACTTTCATCACTACACACAACACAAATAAACAAAGTCCAACTACAATACTAATCATTCTAATAGGTGAAACTAACTAATAAATTCAAATACTAATAAAACACAGTCATGCATTCAATGATGAATTGCAATTACGTCAAATTATCTGTCAACAGAACACAAACCGAAAACGATATTCCTCCATCCCGCTCACGCGCAGGCAAATTGTATAACTTTCTCTATCAAGTAACTCGGATAAAGACGGCTTACCGGCTGCTAATACGCGGGTGGGTTTATTGACCTTCATGTGACGTCATGACGTAAATTTTGTACAGAAGTTTAACTGCCAAAAAGCCGATCGCGCCTGCGGCTTATTTTATAGCAATATGTTGTTAAAAAGCAAATTTTGTTGTATTAATGTCCATAGTGTAGGCGTTTTGTAATGTTTCTTTTATATATTTACTTTTATAATTACTGATTGTGCCATTTCTCAATTCAAGTAGAGAGTGGTTGTGTTCTAAACTTCTGAAGGGAAGCCGGTGGGAATCGAGTTGTATGGAACCTTCGTCACTGCAAAAGAGGTAGATACTCTAATAATAATCGTACGATAATCGTTATCGATATTTTCTGTTAGTTCCTACATCTCTTTCCACATTTATTCTGCTGGTGCGCTTTGAGGAATAAAAATATAATATTTTAATTACCTATTCTGAAGCGCACCCAACGGGTGCGCTTGGAGTATTATATTTTAGGTGCGCTTGGTCTGGTGCGCTTCAAAAGCAATCACATACATACAGACAGACAAAAATTCAAAACAATATTGTTTTGCTCTAATCAACCAAAAATGGCGGTTCCCAATTATTTTCCGAAAGTCCACTATCCAAGGTCGTCTAATAAAATAGTTAATACGGCGAACCAACCCTTTGCCTCATTAAAAGCTCGACGTCGTAATAAATCAGTGAAATTTATCACCACCCTGGGGCCGAAACAGTGTAAGGACATTGAACGGAACAATTATGTTGTCGTTCCATTCTGTTGTCGCCCAGCAAGTCGCTAAGCAACTAATAGGAAGAGGGTTGGCTGGCTGGGTATGGTAAGAATAGTAGTAAGACTACTAGCTGATACTACAATGTGACAAGGCAGTTTTGTTTCCATCCATGTTGAACTCGCTCACCTATGCAGGCTATGGCCCCTAAGACAAACAATGGAGTCAGCTATAAAGTAACAGTTTTCAGTGTTTGTTCACCATTAGAAGGTAGTTAGTTGCCTAACAATGGATTGGTAATCGGCTATTCACTTTATAGGGAGTATCCGTCATTATCTTTGATTTGATTAGATAAAGTAAATTTTAGTACTTGCGACATTTTGTCATCGTATGGACATAGTATGAAATCGCAGGATTTCTGGAAATAGAGTTTAGGTTTGTCTTCTACCTTTTTAAGTAGATGTACCGAAAACTACTTAAGTTAAACTAGGTTCATACGAAAATTACATTATTCCTAGAAAAACGGAGCAGATTAAGCATAAAATTGTTAATTTCAACATGAATGTGTGGTGTTCTTTTAGCAACACTTTTAAAACATAGAACCTTTAAAACAAACGGTAATTTATAAAAAGTAAAAAATCCGACTGTGTTTCTGTGTAATTTGGAAATGAAAAAACCATAACCCTAGAAATACCCGATTGCACTTCACTTAAGAATCGCGAAAGTTGCTGAGATAAATTGAAGTAGTTGGGACCCTTTCTAGAAATGGAGGCTTAGTGAATTGAGAGCACATACCTACATATATTACATTGCAGATTACTATAACCTACTGAACAACAAACTACAAACTAGACGGCTTACTTTCTAGAATGGGCCCCGACTGCTACAATTTTTTTTGCAACTTTGGCGATTCTTAAGGGGAGGTATTTCGAGCGCTTCTCTCTCGCTCTCTCGACGGTAAGACGGCAAGGGACGGGTATAACAGCAAAGCGGCACGACTAATCGCGTTTTATATTTTTAAAAATTGAGAGATGTAATAAAAAAAACGATCGGTTATAATACCTCAAATTATTTATGAACTTCATTTTGGTAAATAACTCATAATATCAAATCACTTATTTTAAGAATAAAACCTAGAAAAGAAGATAAAATGACACAAAAATATGTAACTTTGTGAATTTATTCTATCGAGCCAACTTTATCAAATCGTGTTTCCATCGGGTATATTCTACCGAATAAAGCCTCAATAATATTTCATAATTTTCGCAGATTATAATTTTACTGTTTACCACTTCAAAAATTAATTCTAAGAACGTGTTATGTTAGTTTTTCACTAACACCTAGCCTTAAGTTAAGTGCAATCTGGTATGACGACTTTCTTGTTTTAAGGTTTTTTCATTTCCAAATTACACAGAACCGCAGTCGGGATTTTTAGTTTTTTACATTGCCGTTTTTATTTTATTTGTTTAAAGTTTTATTATTAAATGAGTTTGTACAGTAACCTATTATACATATGACACACAAATACTTTGAAGCTAAAATCCATCGATCCGTTCAGGCTGCAGAGCGTGCCAAACATTTGAATTTGGCGAAAACAATCCGCCATTTTTTTTTATTTATTTATATATATTATAATATACTGATATACCCAATGTTACTCTCACAGTAAATACGAATCTAACGACACCTCTCAAGCTAAAATCCATCGAGCCGCTCTGGCCGCAGAGCTTGCCAAACAATTATACAAACAAACAGACAAACAAACATAAGTACACTAGCGGCCGCTCGCGGTTTCATCCGCGAGGTTCCCGTTCCTGTGGGAATATCGGGATAAAAAGTATCCTATGTGTTAATCCAGGTTATAAACCATCTGTATGCCCAATTTCATCCATATCTATTCAGTAGTTTTTACGTGAAAGAGAACAAACATCCACCCATACTTACAAACTTTCGCGTTTATAATATTAGTAGGATAGTACACACATACTCTCGAAAAACATAACCCTCCTTCTGGCGCAGTCGGGTAAAAATACCCTAACAACAGCTTCTGAATATCAGAAAAAGAGAAACGTATCGATTCTTGCCAAGCGTTCGCTGTAATTTCCCGTGGAAACTGAATGAAAGAACCGGATATTAGACGAAGCGACAACAATACGGTATGCCGAGAGCCTATAATTTTATTGGTGTCGACCATAGAGGTATTATAGACTAGAGACGACATCGCGAAGCAATTTGTAGCGCACTGATTTGCAGCCGCAATGTCCACAATCGCTTGGATCACGCGCAATCAATCACTAAGGGTGTTACCAGACCAATCGATCGATCGTCGATCGACGGCATCGATCAACGTCGATCGAAGTTGATCCACTGGTCTGGTAGTTTTAATTGATCGACGGATACCGCTTGACTAACCAATCGATCAACAACGGTCGGTCGACGTTGATCGATAGGTCTGGTAGCATTAATTGATCGATCGACGTCGACTAATCTATTTTACCATCGACCGATGTCGTCGATCGACGTACTATCGATAGGTCTGGTAGAAACTATCGATCGACGTCGACTAATCCATTCTACCATCGATCGGTGCCCTCGATCGACGATCGATCGAATGGTCTGGTAACACCCTAAGGCGTTTGCATGGACTCAGTGCGCAAAAACTTGCTTCGCGGTGTCGCTTCTAGCCTTTATAAGCCTAAATGGTGTCGACTGACGCCTTGGCACCGCGTTTTCCACTAATATGAATTCATGGACGATAAATAAAATGTCTGAAGATTAATCACTTTAACTTGCTAACCTGGATTCTACGGATAAAGAAAAGACGACACATAGTTTAACTTACCTTAGCAAAGGCAGTCCAAGGTTATGCTTTCGCGAGACAGAGAGAATCCTACATACATAGATTCAAGACTTTTATCCCCAAAAGGGTTATCCCCTCTCCTTTTTCACTAAGTTTTATTTGTACTGGCACCTCGAGACCAACCGTTAGGTTATGCAAGAAGTGCCAGACGTCCCTGCGCTAGTAGAACACTCGCGCAGGAGACCATCTGCGTTAGGTCTTGATGCCAAATCAGTGCCCGCCGAAGCACGCTCTTCATTCGGTACTCATAAGACTAGTGTCTCGGGAGAGTCTCCCCGTGGACACGTGTAGTTCACTGCCTATTGTCCAGATAGGTAACCGGAGCTGTCGAGCTCGCTCACTTCTCATTGCACGAAGGGCACAACTCGCAGTCAGTTGTCACTGCTTGGGTCGTCGACTCTAAAGTCGACTACGAAGTGTCCACCTTGGTAGCGGAGTAGTACTCGTAAGCACACTCACTTCTCGGAACCCATCTAGGCGCCTAGCCAGTTCCCACGTCCTACGCGGCTGGCTGGACCGGAGGCAACGGCATCTAGGGGGCCGCCTCTACTAGTTATCCAGACTAGTACCGGAGATGTCAACACCACTGTCCAATGAGAACCACCGGACAAAGCTGCCAACTATAAGGGAAACTCACGTTCCCCGCAGGACTTATCGCTGCTGGCCTCATAGAGACCGCTACTTGGCCCCGTTTGCTGTGAGTTTGGAAGTCCTGGCACACAATACCAGGACAAACGATCATTCCCAAACTCTACAGCTAACCACAAGCCACTACTAGTCCAACCCACGTCCGGATCCCGCCGGAGGCGCCGGTCAAGGCACAACCAGCGAGGGGCATGAACCGGAACCCCGTAGTACCCCTGAGAAACACAGCCGGACCCGTAGTTCCAGCTGCGATACCCTATCTATAGGGGTCAGTAGATAGGGGGACCCCAAAAGGGTTAGTCAGAGATTAGCCAACTGCCATAGTCCACCTTTCACCAAATACCGACTGCACATGTGCTCAGCGTGATACGAGTAGCTGGTAAGCCCATCGCCGCTTCATGCTGTTAGATGTATAAGAAGTCTTCAGTCAGATATTCACCTTTTACGACACCCAAGAATAGGAGAGGAGCTAGAGGAGCTCGATGGCGCAGCATTTAGCGCGTTCGGCTTGTGATCTTGCCCGTTAAATAACTTTCGCAATGCCGGATCGCTGGATGGGTCACCAATTAAAAACATCTCAAGCTTCGGAAGCCACGTTAAGCCGTTAGTCCCGGTTGTTGTCGTAAGATGGCAGTCGTTAAAACTCAACAACCCGCGTTGAGTTAGCGTGGTGGGTTATGGCCCAGTGTCCCCACGTGCTATTGTTGACGTGGGAGGCCTGTGCCCAGCAGTGGGACTTTTATAGGCTGATGATGGTGATGACGACACCCAAAAGAAGAGAAGGGTTGGTAACATTCCTTTATTGCAGACCGCCGGCGACTTCGTTCGCGTGGTTCCCGTAGGTACCCCGTGACGAATTTCAAAATGACTCCCCTCCCAAGCAGGGAGGGATACCGTTATTTATTTTATACCGGTAATGTACCAAAAAATTCTGTTCCGTTTTTGTTCTGTTACAAATTACCGGTATTTATAATGTTACCATTAACGTTATTATCGCGACGTTGCCAAGTCGCTTACACGTGGCAAGTTGGCAACAGTGTAGCGCCGAGTGCCGACCGACAGACTACTTGTTTGTTTTGATTTTGTTGCGATATTACTCTAGCGCTCTAAGTTATTAAACGTATTATTTATTACTTGTGCATTGTACAATAATGGGACGTAAAATAGAAAATAAGGTGTACAAATACTTTAAAATTAATAAAGAAAAACTTAATTCAAAGTGCTTCATATGTAATTAAACATTAAATGTAAATATTTTCATTTCTAGGTACTTGTTATCGAATCTTTTGTCATTACCTTAACTACCTACTTATTACCTACATATTTGTGTATTGGTTATGAGCTGTAGTTAGGCGTTTTCGAGCGAAGATGTCCCGGTTACAAAGTGGATGTCATTTTAGTTTATGTTATAAAATTATGTTATTTAGATGTAAAAATATTCCTTATATTTCAAGCTACCGATTGAACATAAAAGTTTTTTAGAAAAACATAAGAAACGTGTGAAAAACGGATTCAAATTCAGTACAACACCATTTTGACTTCCACTTTGTAACCATACTGTTTTCTAATTAACAAGAAAACTATAGTGTTTCGATTTGTATTTTTACTGCATTACATTAGTTACGCATAGCTTGATAAACTAGACAAAGCAGAAGCGCTAACAGCTATAGTTATAATTTTATGGGTGAAATAAGATCCACTTAGTGGTCCATAATGGACACTGATTTTCTTTGTCATTGTACTCAGAACGTCCAATATAACTAAATAAATATTATATAGTAGATGTTTAGCATCTACTTTTGCCTTAGCATAAAACAATTAAAACAACATAGTAATATTTTTAAGAAATTTTTAATTTTAGGGTAAGTATTTGAAAAATGGGACAGGGTACAAAATTGAATATGAAGCTACTAAATGGAAATATAAAGCCACAATCACAATGCAAATAATTATTCGAAGCATTTGTTACAAGTGTCGTGTAACAACATTCTAAATTCAATTCAACACAATATGATATATGTGTTTATTGAATGTTGCAAATACAATGGGCGATTTTCGGACAGCCCAAATTAAAAAATAAAAATTAATTAAAAAATACTCGATAGATATGGCGTTTTATGAAAACCGACCCGTTCCGAACGGGTCGGCTTTCATATTTATTACAGCCCTTAGGCTGTAATAAATTCTACATCTTTGATGTCTATCAAAAAAATAAAAAATAGTACTTACAAATTTTTATTTAGGATCTCCAGGACCTATTTCTATTTTGGAATGGAATAAATATTACGTAGCCCTACACGTGTTCTTCATGGACCCGCCTTTTACTAAGCGCCATACTAATCTATGCTAAGCGCCATCTATCAAGTGATTTACGAACCAATTTATTTATTTTTTTGATCTCGGAAAATCGCTCATTGTTTCAAATGTGTGTCTTATAAACACAAAACTATGTACAAACACATAAATAGGTATTTTGCTAATATTTTGTTAAAAAACTATGATGAAAATGGCTGAATCAGCTGAATTGTTAAAAATAAAGTAATGTAAAATTATTTACAGCTGATTCAGCCATTTTTGGAGTCGGTGCCAGCCAAGGTAATCATAAACATTAAAAGACATACTATATTATTATTATATTAGCCCATATTGTCCCATTACTGGGCAAAGGCCTCCCCCCCCCTTCCAGTATTTGCGGTCTTTTGCGTGTGTTGGCCAATCCTTCGCGTAAGCATCAAGCTCATCTCTCCACCTCCGTCTGGGTCGACCTTGCTGCCGTTTAACCCCATTGTCGTTTTTATTTGTAAATATGTTTAATTAGCCTTTAACAGTTGTCGTGTTCATTGCTAAATAGATTTTATTAGGTATTGTTACATTGTCGTATTAAGCTGGCACCGACTCCAAAATATTTTTTAAGATTATAAAATTGAGTAAAATAAAGGTTAATATTGCAAGTAAATTGAACAAACTAAACTACGCAATTATTTTTTACGTTTTAGTGCATTTATTTCAGTTAAATTTTTTGGAGTCGGTTTTTTTTTTGTTATATTTTTTGTTTATTTCTCGCTTTTTAGTGAATCGTTCCGTTCTATTTATCGAAAGCGAATATTGGTAAACCTACAAAACGCGCTACTTGTATGAGACAGCGCCGTTTAAATGCGACAAGCAAAGAAAACGAGAAACGCCTATCACAAAGTAGGAAATCAACATCCAAAACAGACGGCAAGTTACACGGATTTACTCGTGAACGCTGTATAGACCCTCCTACGATGATGACTTGCGAGTTACTTGGGTTCACCGTTAGGCAAACTAGAGGGACGTTTTTGACTTGCTCCAGTCGTAGATCGTAGCCAAGTCACCATTGATCTGCTCAATCGCTTCTCAGCCGAGGCCTGAAACTAAATTTGTAAGTCATCGGCAGAAATAATAGTGTGAATAGTGTATTTATAAATCCTAATAGAAATGTTTCGGAAGGAGTGATAAAGAGTGGCCTATGTCACTATTGTTCTTCAGCTATCTATGTGCAAAATCAGGTCGATGCGCAAGTGAGAGACGGACAAACAAACAAACACGCTTTCGCATTTACAATATTAGTTAGGAAGGATTTATTGCCGGAGTGGATCTCATTTGACCTATGGCTGAAAATACCAAAATCGCTATAGGATTCCACAATCAGAACTGAGTTCCGGTACCTGCCTTCTTTTAATTCGTCATAGGGCCGATTTTTCAACAGTCAGATAAAACTTATTTGTCTGTTAAAGTATTGCACAACCATTTTGAAAATCTATTGTCATCAGTCTTTTCTTTCTTTACAGGTGAGATTTTAGTTTGATTGTGTTATACTTTATCAGACGGATAAGTTTTAACCGAGGATTGAAAAATCAGCCCATAGTCGCTTAACTATCTTAATCGAGATATCTTATCGCCACCCGTGAAATACTTAAATTGAGGAGTACCAATGACATTCTGTGGTCTTCTTCATCAGTTCTACTTCATCAAATGATACTTTCTGAATGCAAACTCTTGACCTCTTGAACAATTCCTGAGGATTCCATCATCAGAACTGGATTTTGATAAAAATGGAACCAATCTGGAAGTATATCCTTTCAAATAAAAAAAGAATTTTCTAAATCGGTGTATAAATGACTGAGTTCTAATGTAACAAACATAAAAAAACATACAACCGAATTGAGAACCTCCTCCTTTTTTGAAGTCGGTTAAAAATAAATTGTAAAGTAATGTAAAATTGTAAAGTAAGGCCACTTAGACCTAAGTTCACCAATACATGTTAAACAATGGTTAACCGGAGTCTGCCACCATGTTTAAGCTAAACAGCCGATTACTGTACTTAAACTTAGTTTAAGGCTTGGCGAACAGCAAAATATTGTTCAACAGCCGATTATGATATAAAAAACAGATTCCGGTTAACCATTGTCTAGTCATTTTATCGCTTCGTATTTTTACGTATAAAAATGCAAGATTCTTTAAATTATATATTGAAAGAGGAGAATGTGTTGGATGATTTAGAAACTATTGAAATAATTTTGTAAACAATTATTACAAAATAACCGAATGATTATAAAATCCTCGGTTACGTTGTACTTCATGAACTCGGCCCTTAAAAGTGTAAGTATGATTAATGAAACTAAATCAGTACTTATACCCACTGACACCACACACATCACCGAGACAAAGTAGGTGTGCAAAGCCAAATGCATGAAATTAAAATAATTGTCCTTTACAACACCAACTGTTATTATATTTACAGTACCTGGTTTACGAAACATTTATTTTTAAAATAAAATACAACATGTGAATTCGACTTTATGTTTCCACTTTGTAACTTCTATTCCATCCAGAGGTTCCATCCTATATGTAACCAAACAAAGTGGAAGTAACGCTCCTCCATTTCGGCCGCTAAAAACTGTAATATCTCGTAAAGTGTGAACCCAATGGTTTTAAATGTATTATGTATGCATTGTAGTATAATCAAACTTGCCTTTCAAAATAGGCCTTAACAGCAATTCCTTGAATAACTTTTATTTTAACGGTTACAAAGCAAAGCCAACTTTTTGTACCTCTCTCAACGACGAGAGAACCTGAACCGACAAAACATGATTCTTGCCAATCCAAGTAAAATATGTTTGCCGGAATTGATTTACTTTTTCTAAACCATAAAAAGTGACATTCATTGGTAGTTTTTATACAATTTCTTTGCAAAAAGGCAGTTACAAAATTGAATTCCATGTCAGCACCAAAATCCGACACGTGTAATTAAATGAGTTTTAAAAATAATGTAGGTAGGTACTTGTATTTTCAATAATTTACACTCCATTTCTTAAAATTCATTATTATATGCTGATGCATATAATAATGTAAAATACTTCGCGACTGCATAGAGCTAACAATAAATAAACAATAATGTTCTAAACTTCATCTAGTCAGTATGGGACATGCAAAAAATTATCATCATTTTAAGTTAAAAAACTTAACCAAAACACACTGTGTACCTTACACTGTTAAGTACGCTATGAAAGAATTACGCGAGCAATTGCAAATTGAAAAGAGAAAGAACTATTGGTAACGTTATAATAACGTTAATTTTTAACGGTACTAAGAACGATACAAATTTTGGGTATAACGTTACATTAACGTTATATTAGTAACGTTATATGAAAAATACCGGTAATCCGGTCCCTGCTCCCAAGAACACTTATTGTGACGTAACGTAAATAGTTAGACATATGCTATCGCGAAACTTTTTGTAGATAATGGTGTGTTCTGCAAAGCCATAGTAAGTACATTATTTTATTCTATCATTAATAGTTTTCTTACCGCACGCGATTTAAGGAATTTATTTGACTTTTAGTAATGATCCCGAATTTTTTTGAAAACTTAAGATCCGAGTATAGAACGACTTTCACCGAGAAGGTTAATGGATGAAAAGTATTTCATATCAAATTTAATATGTTAAATAATATATCGCGAGTGGGTTTGCTGAAAAATTTCAGTCCAGAACCATTAATGATTAATTTAATATTAAAAAAAACAATTTTTTTTGCATTGCACTTGTTTGGTGTGTGTGTTTGTAATGAGCTTATCTTTATATAAACATAAATTTTACTTATTTAACCAAACGGTTGCAAATTACTAATATTGACTTTCCTGTTTACACCTGCCTACCCAATGTTATGACAGGAAAAAAATAGTCAACCTAACGTTTGCTAATCCTATGAGCTTCATACTTTCGATTGGTAACTATATAATTTATCTATTATCGAATTTTTTAAATCAGTTTAGTAGTTTCGGAGCCTATTCAATACAAACAAACAATCTAATGTTTCCTCTTTATAATATTAGTATAGATGAGAAGTGTTAAAACACTCCCGCTAGTCCACAAAAAGACAAAGAGTAAGTAATTCCACTGATCAAATGTTGCACAGAAAATGTAACTAGCAGTCAAAACCGCCGGGGACTAATTAAGTAGAATGCCCTACCATTTGGCGAACAAAAGCTGCGGTATATTAAATTTTATCAGAATTAATCTTTCTCGTCCGCCGCCGTTTATAATAGGATTGTGTCAATTTAACCGTGTCGCGTAGCGGTGAAAGAATACTACCACCCCCTCTCTTCCATTGGGTGTCGTAAAAGGCGACTAATGGACTAAATACTGCACATACATCCAACAGCATAGAGCGGCGATGGGCTCACCGCCTGTCACGCTGAGTACATGTGCAGTCGCTGTTCGGTGAAAAATTGTCTATGGTAGAGGACTGATTTTGTGGTCCTCAGAGTCTAGTCTCTGACTAACCCTTCGGGGATAATAGTCGTGATTATATTTATGTATGTATGTAAGCTCCGGTATATTAAATTTAATCAGGATTGATCTTTTTCGTCCACTGTTTACAATACAAAGAAAGACACGTTTATTTGACATTTCTGTAAACTAATAAATACTATTTTTTATTATCCGCACAAAAAATGAAATGCCAAAACGGCTTCTATTCAGCTTAATATCACAGACGGAGCTATGGCGCTGGTTTCAGGAGGAACCGGTTTAAAGGTTAAATAACGCTACATACAATGCTTTATAAACATTACAACAATAATCAGTTCCTGAATGTGTGCTTCAAATCTTAGTTCAGAATCTGACACCAGACCAGACCAGATTTTTTTTTTATATAGACAGTGACTATTAAAATTACAACGTCGTTTTTTTTTATTTTACCACAGATAAGCACTTGGCTTTAATCTGATTTAAGGTGCCAATGTCGATGGTCGAAGCGCATGCAATACTCTGGCTACTGGCTATCTTATCTCTATTTGTCCAACGAACCAACGAACCACGGAATATAGTTAAAGGATATCCTTGTCTCACTTTCGGTCGAGACAAGATTTATCTAAGCGTTTGTTAGTTACTATTGTTAGTGTGAATAGATTTAAGAATATGTGTGTGTTATTGTACCTATTACTTACAAGATAAACTTTGCTGAGAGTGACCCTTGTCGATGCCACACGTGTCCCGGTGGTTTCTTGTACAATTTGTGAGTTTTAATAATATTATTCCTTTACTATTTAATAGTAGGAGAGCAAAAGATTAAGATTGAATTGAGTCATGTAATAGACTGAAACTGTACATTACAGTATACTCGTAATACCTTAATGTTACGATGTAGTAATTCCTTTACGTCTTTTGTAGTTTTTACGTGATGCGAACGCAAAGAACCTTTTCCCTTTTCAACCTTTTCCGTACCAGTTTCATTTGTGTTGGTTTTGTAAACTGCTACGTAGGCATGCGTGAACAGGAATGCAAGAGAGTGAAGGAAAGTGACTTAAAAAACATATTTTAATTTAATTAAGTTTGTTGAAACAACGATCCTTTTAAATCCTCTTTAAATTATCCGAGCCTTTTAAACTATCATTGTCACTCACATGTATATTAATAAAAGTCAATTGCTACGAATGTTTGTTCGCGCATCACTTAGAAAAGCGGCCATATGTTTGGCTAATTCTTTTTTTATTGTGGTTTTAATTGTCAGGGCAAGGTTCATATTTTTTTTTAAATTGTAAATTCGCGGGTGGCCCGCAAGTTTAGAATAATTATTATTATGAATGCGATTATCATTTGTTTAGTTGTCTTTGAGTGTTTAATATTACATCGAGATAACAAGAAAAATAGACATTAAATTTAAGCATTTTATAAAAATCCACCTACGTTTTTTCTATTATTGAATTTAACAGAGCCCTGGCACCCATTCAAAAGGTTTAACGACCCCCGCATTTTAGCGGAAAAGAAGAAAAACTTTTTTCACATTTTCTTTCCATTTTTTTGTCACAGCTCAGAGGTTTTTCTGCGGCGATAAAAGTCGTGTAAGCTTTTAATTATGTTTTTTGTTCGGACGCGTTGGCTCCGTACCTTGTGTACCCTACAATTAATTGCAGCAGGCTCGCGGGGTGTGTAAACACGCCCTTTGTTACGGGACATGGTCGTGACAAAGGAAGTTAGAAAATAGCTACATACATACACGCGCCTATTATCTCTAACCCTGTTATAATAAACGTTGATTAAAGTTACACTTAGGATTTAATTGATGCTGTCTCTATCTGTCTTCTTTAACAAAAACGAGACAGCGACACTTTAAACAGAGGTGAAACATTGGGTCATTTTTAATAATAAGACGGTTCAGCCGGCCTAGCATGCGTAACACGAGAACTTTTCTCGACCCGTTTTCTCGTGTTTTATTCATTTATCTCTAATGTCTATCGACATTAAAGACACGTGGATGCACTTAGAACTCTACATTACATAGTATGTCAAAATTAGACTTAGTAGTAGTTTTTGCATAAACTGTGGTATTTATGTCTACAAACCTTAACATAACAACTTAAAATGATTTGTCGTCTCTCGTCCGCGACATATCTCGTGTTGCACGTGCTAGGCCTACTGGGTTAGTGAGAGACTAGGCGATGAGGAACGCTAAAGAGTCCCGTACCCGTCGTCTGGTGAGAAATTAGGGGCCGTTGATTAATTACGTAAGACATTTGTAGCACTTTCTGACTCCCTCCCGACATGTGTAAAAAAAATAAGCGTAAATGCACACTGTTTACATTAACCTCTCAGTCTTGGCAACGATATGTCAAAAAATTTTGACAGCAGGTGCGATTTTGCGGGAATTTAAATATACGGAAATGGAAAAAAATATTTAAAAAAAATCGAACGCAGTTCATGTTAAATTTTGCATTCACGATACATTAAATGTACCACAGAACCAAAATAATCGACCTTATTCATACTAAAGTAGCCTCTAAGTGTATCAAAACACGGTACAAAGTCAAGTGGAGAGCGCGGCCAGTGCCAGTGCGGCCATATGGCCGCTTGGTGTCTGACGGAATAGCGAGTTTTTTAGGTATATTTGGCTTGGGGCTTGAGGGGTTAAAATATTCAAAAATAAGATGTGTTCAGACCCCAAAATCGTGTACAATAATATTGACAGTTTACTGCACCTTTTTTAAACATAATTATATACTCACGGCTATTTTACCCTGAGGGTCAGATCAAGACCGCAAAATCAGTCCTCTGCTACAGTCCACGTTTCTCCAAAAATAACAACTACTCGGCGTGATAGGTGGTGATGCTGTTGGATATATGTGCAGTCTATATTCCGTTAGTCGGCTTTTACGACAAGAGATGGATTTTCTTTTTATTCTAAGTTTTTTTGTCTCATATATTTTGAGATATCTGGTCACCGTACTTACCCACCGAGCGTAGTCATTATAGCTGCACGCCCAATTGCGGCCCTGTGCTGTGGGCTCTTGCCAAGGGACATTTTTTCCCGTTTACACAGCACGATATTCACGTACTCCGTAAAGCGGATTGCAATTTTTAACGAGCCAAATAAACTGGCCGGCTTTACCATTGTATGCTTTTTTAAAGAGTCGGGTTTGCGATTTTTCGAGTTGCGATTTTTTATGCAACGTCATTTTTTTTTTCACCCGTTTTGAAAGAAAGCATTTAAGGGTTCGATGATGCAGCGACTAAACCAGCGGCCCTAACTGCGCAACACGAGAAAATTTTCTCGACCCGTTTTCTCGTGTTATGTCTGTACACGATATTAATGTTTTTATATATTTTAGCGTTTTATTAAGAGGCCTATTACATCTCGACTGTAATTTTTGTGTAAAATGGCCAATTTTGGCATTTTGGATCTCAGAAACAAAAATACATTAACATTTATGACTTATTGAATAGTGTAGAAAAGCTATTGAAATAGTGCGTAGCGGCCTCGCTTTTTGTAAACTTTGCTTAACTTTTTAATTAAACCCAAAATTGCAGAAAAGATTTTCATAAAATGCGCGAAAGCACTTTTTTTTAACGCATCGATTAAACTACTGTTCCAAACAAATGAAATAAAAAATTAGAATGTTATCTCTTATATAGTCGTATAGTGCGTAGTGGCCTCGGAATTTTCAGATATCATTGATTTTATATAGAAAAAAAATCTTATTCTAAATCAAAAACTTCGAAAATCGCTTTAAGTTAAATGTGAATTTCTCCTATCTCTGATAATATTATAGAGCAAAATTTATACCAAAGTAATTATTACTTCATGAGGAATAAAGATTTTACAATGAATAAATAAAATATTTAACAGCTGTATTTATTTAACGATGATGACGACAGCTGAAAAATTACTACAAAATGCGATACGCCGGCCGTCCGAATTTAACTTTTGCTCACAGAATGGAGATTTGTAATATTATGCACAAATTTACTGTCCTATTTCGATAAAAACGATAAATACAACTGCAAAATTACCACAAAATGCGAAAATGGGCATTTTACGCAAAAAATCAGATTCGAGATGTAATAGGCCTCTTAACCCTATTCCCTTCATAAAGGTCGGCAACGCATCTGCGACTCCTCTGGTTTTGCGGGGTGTCCATGAGCGGCGGTGATCGTTCTCCATCAGGTGACCCGCCGGCTCGTTTGCCTCCTTCTACCATAAAAAAACCACGCACCTTCCGCATTCCAGGCGGCTGCCTTAACTACTTGGTTACCGAGGTCTGGTTTTCAGTCGTCGAAATTTGTCAGTGCTTGGTGCTTATGTTTTTTTAGTCAACATTGCTTCATCAAATCTTAGAAGTTTTCACCTCTGAGATTCGAAAGAAATATTTTTACAAATATTTGAACATTCGGTTAAGATGAAGCTTTGTTATAGATTAGATTCTGTTTTTTATACAGAGCGTCCCACGGATATGCCACATGAAGCGAAAGTACCTTGAATATTAGAGATGGAACATTTTACTGAAAGAAGACATTATTTGAATTTAAAAAACAATTTAAACTGCATTCATAGATATTTAAATAAATACATAGTTGAACCGGGAATCGAACCCGTTACATGAGAAAAATAATCAACCTGTAGCTTTCTCATACCGATCGAAAGGCTTCATCATTAGGATTATTTTTTGCTAAATAAAATAGTATCACAAATAACGCTTAAATATACTTAAGTAAAATTTTGATCTCAACCGAATTATATCTTTCGAATCTCAGAGGTGAAACCTTCTAAGATTTGACGAAGCAATGTTGGCTTAAAAAAAAAGATGCACGAAATGTCAAAAATAGACATAATAGTAGTTTTTGCTTGTCTGTGGTATTTTTGTCTACATACCCTAACATGCAACAAAATTTTATCGAGTTTTGACAACTTTAACCGAGATAGTTTGTCGTTCCTCCATCGAAGGAAGAGAGAATATCTCATGTTGCGCATGCTAGGCCTACTTAAGAGTCGCAGATGTATTGCCAACCTTGATGAAAGAGTAGGATCTTTGAGGAAAAAGTAGGAATTCTGAGGAGGGGGGGAGGGAGATGGGTCTCTATAATTTTTCGGACGAAACACAAAACCAACGGGTGCCATTGTTTCACGTCGATATTCAGTTAGAGGGTGGTATTACGCCCGGCGAGCCGGCCCAATGCGTGCTGCAACGCAGCATTGCTCTACTACTCAGAAAAAAGCGACCGCGACCAGATGCAGTAATATCGACTAACATCCCCGCAGGGTTAGTCAGAGACTAGGCAATGAGGACCGTAAAAGCAGTTCTCTGCCATAGTCCACTTTTCACCAAATAGCGACTGCACATGTGCTCAGCGTGACAAGTGGTGAGCCCATCGCCGCTCTGTGCTGTTGGATGTATGTGGAGTTTTTAGTCCGTTAGTCGCCTTTTACGACACCCAAGGGAAGAGAGGGGGGTGGTAGTATTATTTTAATGAGCCCCTACGCGACACTGCTCAAGGGGCAGTAACATTAGCAAATAAAGTATGTAGACAAAATAGCCTTGTCAAAATACTTTCTAACGATGTGTACCGACATGAAATCTAAAGTTACGTCTTTCGGTGGTCATTAGTAGGAAAATATGAGTCGGTAAAATCACAGCGCGCCGCTCCATTTTATATCGTTCGTTAAACATTGATGCGCTCGGAATTTACTATGAGGAAGAAGCCATTTCATAACTAAATGTTTGTTATGTATTTACTACATTGAATTATAATGTACTACGTAATAGAGGAGCTATCCCAAGCAAAAGACGTGTTCTATTTTTTTTAAAGTTAAAACTAAAGTGCGCTGCAGCGCTAAAACAATAATTCATCGTCTTTCTGAACAATCTAAACATACAGCGCTAGACCGCTTCTTTTCTCGCGACCAAAAGTTCTAAAGCGCTGAAACATGGCCGCCGCTCATGCCTCGGCGATTTGATAAAATAATTAGTCAAATGCATGTAAAATCGATAATTTAGTGCGTATTTTCAGGTGAAAAGTGATTCGTTTAGTTTTATTTGTATTTCCCGAATTCTTTAAACAGTACCTTAGCACTCATGAAGGCATATTTTAATAAAATAGAATACAGAATACACACGTATTGTTGCGTCTAGCGCCTGCCACAGACTAATATCGTTAGAGCGAGCTGGCTCTAAAGCTAATCACACACTACGCAGATACGGTAAGATATCTGTATCTGAGCAGATATCTTTCAATATCGCTTACTATACAAATCATATGAACCAACACACACAGCGCAGATAATTTATATTTTATCGTACAGTATCTGTGAGCACCGACATATACCGACAGATGGTGAGATTATTATCTGCGTATACATATATATCTGCAGATAACATCTGCCGTATCGGCATGGCATAATATTTTATCTGCATGTAAATACAGGGTGGATGCGCAGGGGCAGGTTAGAAATACATTTTCGCATTTTAGTATTTTTTTTTTATATCTCTTTAATCAAATCCTGAATCGCCATAAAAGTTGCTCTTGGGTTTCGGAAATAGGTTGTAAAGTTATCTGATTGATTTATTTATTTATTTAAACTTTATTGCCAAAAAATACAGCAAACGGCGGACTTAATGCCATAAGGCATTCTCTAACAGTCAACCAGTGAAGATGTACATACATTTTTGTAGGCGGTGACATTAAAATTTAGAGAATAACAATTTAAATAAGGAAAAAAAAGAAACACTTAACTTAACTAGCCTAAATATACATACATACATTATACACAAAATATATATAACTATACAAATACATATTATACTATATAAGATAAATATAAACACTAGTAACTTATGCTGTAAATCAGTTTAAAACTATCTGATAGATCCTGAAAGATATTAAATTCGCCTCGGTCCTTTTTATACTTTAATATGGCGTTCTATCCAAATTCTTCGCGTTTTAGTACGTGAAGCAAGACGTGCATCAATTTTAAATTCATAATCATCTTCTGACGAGCTGTCTAATAAATCTAAAAACAATAAACGTGTTTTTTCCGTAAAACGCGAACTCATTGTAACACCCTGTATAAACAATCCTTACCAAAAAATAAGTCTACTCAGTGTGAAGGATTCCGAGTGAATGTATCGTCTTGTATATTATCGTATCTGTTTAGTGTGTGATGCTTTCAGATAAATAAGTTTTTATACGCAGATAAAATATTACCGTATCTGCGTAGTGTGTGATTCGCTTAACGCGTTTAGCAAACAATCTTGTTGCGACGTTTTCTCTAGTACGTAGTACATTATAACTCAACTAGCGGCCGCTCGCGGTTTCACCCACGTGGTTCCCGTTTCCGTGGGAATATCGGGATAAACAGTATCCTTTGTGTTAATCCAGGTTATAAACTATCTGTATGCCGAATTTTATCCAAATCCATTCAGTAGTTTTTACGTGTAAGAGTAACAAATATCCACCCATACTTACAAACTTTCGCGTTTTTTTTTTTTTTTTTATATCAGAAGGAGGCAAACGAGCAAGCGGGTCACCTGATGGAAAGTAATCACCGCCGCCCATGGACACCCGCAAAACCAGAGGAATCGCAGGCGCGTTGCCGGCCTTTAAGGAAGGAATAGGCTCGTTTCTTGAAGATCCCTAAGTCGTAACGCGTTCATAATATTAGTAGGATGATTTATTAAAACCACAATAATTTATGCGTATTATAATCATCGCAAATACAAACCCGGGCGATTCACACTTTACCGACTTGTTAATTGAATCCGCAACAGTTTAACCGTGTCGGTGTAAAAATACTGCCACCCCCTCTCTTCCCATGGGTGTGGTAAAAGGCGACTAACGGACTAAAGACTGTACATAGATCTAACAGCATAGAGAAGCGATCGGCTCACCTCCTGTCACGAACATATGTCCAGTCGCTATTTGGTGAAAAGTGGACTATGGTAGAGGACTGCTTTTGCGGTACTTATTGCCTAGTCTCTGACTATCCCTTCGGGGATAATAGTCGTGATTATATGTATGTAGTTATGTACGAATCAGCCATATTGTGTAAAAAGAAGATCGTAATAAAACGAAAATGAGATTGTAAAGATAAATATGTAAGGTACTCTCATGTTGATTGGAAAGAGTGTAACATCCCTAGTGATAAAAACAACTCATCTGTATTCATTGTGAATTCGTGAGCTGCTTTTACTATGCGATCAAATTCCAAATCGCAACAGCAGCTGTTTAGTACAAAATTAAAGTCTTCAACAAAATGTGTTGAACAGAATATTATTATGTTACTTTAGCGTATCATACGTTTTTGAAATCTTATAAGCTTATAAACAGCCCACTGCTGGGCTTAGGCCTTCCCACGTAGTGGCGGGGTCATAGCCCCCTGCCTCTGTAATATAGAATTGAATAGAATAGGATATAATAGTAAGAATATAATTTCTAACTTAGTGGGTAGACCACCGGTATTAAATCCAGATGTCCAGAATTCCAGCCGGTAGTGATAGGTACAAGTTATTGTACTTGGTTTATTTTTCAAATCTGTTTGTCAACCACTTCTCTATGCAAGGCGCTAAGTGTTCCTGCTGGGAGTTGAACCCGGTACTTATGGATCAAAAATCTGTGGTTTAACTGCTAGTGTAACGCTAAAAGTATAAAATGTCTCTTCAGCTTAAAGCCATCTATTGTTATTATTGTTATGAAACTAATACACAGAAAGCCTTTCATTCAAGCGAAACAATAAATTTCCAAACACCGACAATAAATTATACCTCACTATAAATAACTTTTTGGTACTTTTATTCTACCGAAACATGGCAACTCTCATGCATGAAGATTTAATGTAACGCCCGGTTGACATAAATATTTCACGCTCCCAATCACAACCGTTATTGCATTGTTTGTGCAAAAATATTAAATGCACAATGAATGTTTCGGAACGACAATAATGATCGGGCGGTGACAGTCGGTTCATTCGATTCGTTTGTTTTAATTACAATTGAGTATAAAACTATCGATAGAGGTAGAGGATTTTCAATATTCGGCAACATTTAATTAAGGTCTTCTTTTGCACTGGTTTACGGCTAATTTAAAAAATTGTTGAACTCCAATGTCTTCCAAAAGAAGAGGGAAATCAAATTTTCTGTTATCCATACCACCACGCCAAAGGAGCCTTACATTTACCACGCACGTCTTATTATTTAGCATTAGCATCTACTAATCTTTTTACTACATTATTTTAATTGTCCCTCATTTTTGTTTCACACTTTGGTATACGCACGCAGCGCAAAAATATAATAATTCCATTTTCCTCTAAGCCAAACAAAGGAGAAAAGCGCTGAACCACCGGAGCTATTACAAACACGCCTAAGTATATGTTACGTTTCCAAAAGATATACACATGACCGCAGATTCGGCAGTGTGACCAGTAGGTATATTGTTATTTTCTACCGTATTAGGTCAAGGATCATAAGACCGCCGGCGGTCGCGAAACAATTGATTTAGTCTGTGTCTGTGCCGGCTATGCGAGTGCATGTAGTCTAAGATCCGAGTATACAACGACCTTCACCGGGCCGGTTAATAGATGAAAAGTATTTTATATCAAATTTAATATGTTAAAAAATATATCGCGAGTAGGTTGGCTGAAAAATTTCAGTCCAGTACCTATAATGATTAATTTAATTATATTTTTTAATATTGCACTGGTTTGGTGTGTGTGTGTGTGTGTTTGTAATGAGATTATCTTTATTTATACATAAATTTTATTTATTAACCAGACGGTTGCAAATTACTTACTAATATTGACTTACCGGTTTACACCTGCCTACCCAATAGTTATGACGGGCAAAAAAATAGTCAACCTAACGTTTGCATATTCTAAGCTTAATACTTTCGATTGGTACCTACCTATGTAATTTATCTATTATCCAAACCAGTGCAGAATGTATAAAAATAATAATTTTAAAAAATTTAATTAATCATATACTGGACTGAAACTTTACAGCCAATCCACTCGCAATATATTTTTTAACATATTAAATTTGATATAAAATACTTTTCATCCATTGACCGGCCCGGTGAAGGTCGTTGTATACTCGGAATATAAATTTTGTTAACTGGGCCAGCGTGATGGGTTATGGTGCAATCTTTTCATGTGCTGTTGTTCATGTGGGGAGGCCTGTGTACCCCGCTTTGAGACGTTTAAAGGCTGATGATATAAATATTAGTTAAAATAGCTAACTAGTTGCTTTTCAAAGTTCTCTTTTGCCGCCTGTGGTGGTATGGCTAAACCACCAGTCAAAAACCATAACTATAACCACAATCACCATCAAAACCCATCCGTTCTATCAAATAGTTAAGTACTTACTAAGTAGTGGAATTATGCGTAATGCTGGACTGTAGTTAATAGTTTTACTTGCTCATAATAAGTAAACTCTTACTTTATGTTCTTATGAGTTTTAAATAAAGTTCTTTGAATTCTCTTTTACATATTATTTTTTTAATGCATACTTAAATAAATTGTACATTATCCTATAGCTCCCTTAAATAGCATTTCTTTGTTTTGTGTACTAACTTATTTAAATTAATACAAAAATTTTAGGAAAAATCTATAAAATAAAAATGTTAGCACTTAAAAAGTATAAACCTACATACTTTTATAAGTAATAAAATGAAATAATTAAAATAAACAATTTCCCAATCGGCCATCTTGCCATAGCGGCCATCTTGCTATTAGCCGCCATTTCACGAAGCACGTTAACCACGAGCTATGCGTCGCTGCGTTCCTTGCATGCTTGCGGGCTCCACTAACAAAGTTAGTGGTTTTAATAGAATGTTGGCTGAAGATTTTCCGAGCGTTTATTTTGTTTCGTAGGTTAGTTAAACGTAAGTAATTTAGGTCAGGCAAAGTGTGGTGTGCTTGTGAAATTATTGTAAAACTGAAATAAAAGAACAACATTGTTATTTCTAACTAACATTAATTCGTTATTCATTTGCTCAATCGAATTTGGGATAGTAATAAAATATGAAGTTTGTTATTTGGTTAGGATAGGACACGGATAAACATGAGTTTGTTTCCTTATTTTGTTGTCATTGTTATTCTGTGTTATGCTTGTCGCAAGAACCCCTTTTTTTCCCACAACACAAATCATTCTACCACGTGACCCGCCCAGTCCCACTTGAGCTTTGCGGATTTGTGTCCAATATCTATAGACTTATTTTTAAAAATAAATAAATAAAAAACTAAAGACTACAAAGCTATGACATCACAAAAACAAACAGATAGAATCAGCTACGATACCAGCGCTATTTTAGATTTATAATGGTTGAACAAATGGCATTGAGTTTTGCATTTAGTTCACTCAATATCGCGCAAAATGAATCCAAATTAGAGATGCTGTCGTAACTAACGAGTACTTAACTTCACAATACCAATTTTGATCGATCGGGATCGGTTTCAAGAGTAAAGGGACAGTATGGCACATAAATTGGTAGCGCGGCGCAGTTCGTTTCTCTCTAGGGATCCATCTATCTCTATGTCAAAATTCATCAAAACCAGATTAGTGGTTTAAACGTGAGCAGTAGAGTGGAGCATAACAAACAACCCAAATCTCTTTCGCTTTTAAAAATAATAATTATACTTAAGGCGAGGTATACCGAGCGCTGAGCGCTTCTCTCTCGCTCTCTCGACGGTACGACTGTAAGGGACGGGTATAACAGCGAAGCGGCGCGAATTGGTTTTTTGCATTCACTAGATAATAAAAAGTTTCTTCTATTGGAAAAAAAATTCAGTCATTTATTAATCTATTATCTGACTTACAGCTCTTTTAAATGTTGAACAGAGCTATCTTTGAATTTTTTTTCTGTCGAATGAAGTATTACCAATCATGTTTCTATCTTTAAGAGTCACTAGATAATATGTTCAACTATATTATATATGAATTTTAGAACTGTATGTTTTATATTGGTGGCGGTACAATCAATCAAAATTGTTAAAAATGGGAATATAGCGCCTTAAGTTAGGATTTCCCGTATGACGAACTCGGCGATGTTTGCTTGCGCTCTCCGAGTCAGTGACGTGTGCAAGCGATTATTCCTGAAAAGTTGCTCGATCGTACATTGTTTATGGAATAAATGACTACTAGTCAATTTGACAGCAACAAAATTGTATTGCACGCTAGTCAAACTGGCGTTATTTACTTATATTACACTAGCGGCCCGCCCGCGCCTTCGTCCATCCTAACTTAGAAAGACCGTCATAGTTCAGCCATTAAAAAAAATATATTTACAAAATGTCACTGTCCAAGGGATGATTACACTTGGCGCTTAGAGTGATATCACTCTAGCTTTTAGTGAAAACCGCATAAAACACGCCGACAGAAGAAAACGGCGACTTTACTTTATTATATATAATGATAATAATTAATACCTAGATTTTTTAAATAGTTAGCCCTTTTATTTGCTGTGCCCTACCAGGGCGTCACATATATACATTTGCTTATGTTTTAACACCAAGTCTAATGTAATGTGATATGCAATAAATAAATAAAAAGCAAAAACTGATATTCAGCTGGTACACGTAGTGGCACATTAATTGGTATCGCGGCGCAGTTCGTTATTCTCGCGGCGTCGGTCGTCGAGTGTCCTCGGCTTAAGGGTTGCTTGTGTCAGCGGTACGTGCAAGCCTCTTGCGCTAGGCAGTCCTTAAACAGCGACTATCAGACTCACATGGCACTTGTTAAGTTTCGAAAGGCAAACTAAAGAATAGGACTTACCATAGCATAGTAAAGTAGTGCTAAGCTCAATAATAGAAGAATACTACCAACCTATATATTCTCTTAGGTGTAAAAGAAGGAGGCAAACGTGCTGGCGGGTCACCTGATGGAGAGTAATCACCGCCGCCCATGGACACCCGCAAAACCAGAGGAATCCCAGGCGCGTTGCCGGCCTTTAAGAAAGGAATAGGGTTAAGGAAGGAATAGGGTTAAGGAAGGATACGAATTGTGAGGGGGGGGGGGTGCTCCAGGACCCTCACTGGCCGGACGAAACACAAAAGCAGGTGTCGTGAAAGGCGACTATCGAGCGGCGATGGGGTTCCCCGCCTATCAAGCTGAGCAAATGTGCGTTGCCAGCGGTAGTTGCAAGACCCTTGCCCTAGGCAGTCGTTACACAGCGACTATCAGACTCACATGGCACTTCTCAACTTCGAAAAGCAAACTAATGAGAAACTAAAGAATAGGACTAACCATAGTAAAGAAGTGCTGAGCTGTATGGTGGCGGGTCCTTATTAAAAGAATACTAGGTATCATCTCATATTTTTCTATGGGTGTCGTAAAAGGCGACTAAAGGACTAAAGACTGCACATAAATATCGAACAGTAAGAGCGGCGATGGGTTCACCACCTATCACGTTGAGCACATGTGCAATCGTTATTTGGTGTAACGGAGACTTTGGCAGTGTGTAGTGGACTTTTGCGTTCCTCACTTTCTAGCCTCTGACTAACCCTTTGAGGGGTTTGTGTTGTTGTACCTTTGCCACAAACTTACTCGCGTCCGTAGGTTTACCCTTGAGACCCTACACGTGACCCCTGGGTGGTGCTAAATGAGTGACACTGACTGAGTGGTAGAGCCACGCTGCGTTGCAGCTTGCATTGGGCCGGCTCGACCGGGGTAAAACCACCCTCTCACGAATATCCGACGTGAAATAATGGCACTTGGTACTGTTGTGTTTCGTCCGGCCAGTGAGAGTTCTGGAGGCCTCTTACCCCCCCCCCCCCCCCCCCTCACAATTCCAATTCCTTCATTAACCCTATTCCTTTCTTAAAGGTCGGCAACGCATCTGCGACTCCTCTGGTTTTGCGGGTGTCCATGGGCGGCGGTGATTACTCTCCATCAGGTGACCCGCCTGCTCGTTTGCCTCCTTCACATATACTCGTAAAAAAAAAGAAAGTTCGTCACATTTTGTACACTCCATACATTGAAAGTTAATTTGCTTAAAGTCGTAAATCTGAATCGTGAATGTGAATGCACGAGCTCGCAATAGTATTTTCTTAAAATAAACATTACCTCTTGTCCTGAAAAAGCGGTCTTACTATTATACTTCACAATATTAACTATTTACTCCACCCATCTCAGTTCAGCATTGCGAAACGTACTTAACTTACACGATCGCAACTATTCGCTACGCCAACATACAGTGGTCATCACAAAAATCGGCCCACCTATAATTTACACGAAAACTCATGTTTTAATATTTTGAAAGAAACAAATTGTACCTACTATCCTACTAATTTTTTAAACGCGAAAGTTTGTTAGTATGGATGGATGTTTGTTACTCTTTTACGTAAAAAGTACTAAATAGATTTGGATGAAATTTGGCATACAGATAGTTTATAACCTGGATTAACACATAGAATCTTTTTTATCCCGATATTCTCACGGGAACGGGAACCACGCGGGCGAAACCGCGAGCGGCCGCTAGTATTGTATAAAGTCATTCGACCCTCATCACAGACTATAACTGAAGCCTTATTGGTCTATAGTCCTTTCAAGATGTTTCCTCGCGAATTGCTCTGGCTTGGCGATGAGCTACAGTTGTGGTCCTGTTGCTGGCTTTTGAGGTCATAAGTTATGTTCACGAAGTCTTCTTCTCACCGTACTGTCACTTCACGCAGCCGTCGCTGGAGATCACACCAGAAAGATGCCGATTTCTTAAAGAAGATGTAACGATAAAGCGGTCATCTCTTTGAGTGGTGACCCTTTGTCTTCCAGATCCTGTTCTTCTACGGTACTGCCTTCAAGTCTATGGTAAATTCTCCGAACCGCAGATCGACTGAGATGTAATCTTCGAACGACAACACGTTGACTAAAACCCTCTCGCAGAAAGCCACAACTTGGGCCGATTCAGCTTCAGTAGTATTCATTATTCCAGGCTAATTTAATCCGAATTACAGTGATAATCAATAAAGTAAGAATCGTCAATAACAAATACACTGTTGCAAACACCTAGTTGTGAATTAAACAGGGCCAAAGCAGAGAATATAATATACACTACCGTGCCAAAGTGAATACTGACGCATTCATCAAACCCGCACAGAGCAGCGTTTACTTTAAAAAAGTTTATTATTATTATTATATGTTAATTAATGGCTATCACGTGTAGTATTAAGCCAATTTCAAGTGGTTTAATTTTTTAAAGTTTAATTAGTTATTTGTACGGTAGGTAGATAGAAATAAAATGGAGTCTCAAGCAAGCTAGTTACAACACGTGTTGTTGCTAAAAGAATACGGGAGAAAATCCTCAAAAAGTTTATTAGTACCCTCATGTGTGTTAAGATTTATGGGATTCAAATGTCACCCGATCCTAGATATCAACAAAACTTACTTCTAAACGCTTATCTTTGAAATTATAAAGAGCAATAGTGCAAAAACAGGGTGTGGCAATTTTTGTGATGACCAGTGTATGTGACTGACTCTTAGTCTAGTTTCCAACGTCACTAGCATTCCCTATTCTCTACCAACTTTCAACTTCACGTTTTGTTACACGAAATCCCGAGTGTCATAAAGAACATTCCCTTTGTCTGTATCTATTTTGTACGTGCACTCAACACTCGCATAAAGGCGGTAGAAACCGCATGCAACAAACGACAATGGAATACAAGTCGGTGCATGGTAATGGGACATTAAAACTGTTTTATAAAAAATATAATAATATAAACAGCTACCGGGTCGCGTAGCGGTGAATGCTACCACCCCTTAGGTATCGTAAAAGACAACTAACGGACTAAAGACTGCACATACATCCAACAGCGTAGAGCGGCGATGGGCTCACCGCCTGTCTCGCTGAGCACATGTGCAGTCGCTATTTGGTGAAAAATGGACTATGGCATAAGACTGCTTTTGCGGTCCTCATTGCCTAGTCTCTGACCAACCCTTCGGGGATAATAGTTGTGATAATGTATGTATGTATGTATGTATATACATAGATTAACTATTGTAACATTAACTTCAAAAATTAACACTGTAATATTTACTGAAAGCCATTAATAAGGGAAGAAATATTAGGTCTAGTAATGTTTGCGCAATTCAGAGCTAGTTCCGTTTTATAATTAGGTCAATGTACAATTTTTGTTGGCAATGAGCTCGATGCAGTAATGTTTGGGCAACATTAATTTCGTGATGAAGTAGCATTACAAAATTAATGCTAGAAATAATAATTTTGAGGCGTCGTTAGCCGAGCGGATACATGCTCGGGTTGAACGCGGGAAATCGTGGTTGAAACCCCATAGGTCCGTTAGACTACTGACGTGAACCCACTCCGACACAGTCATTCAAACTCAAACTATATTTATTCAAAAAACTCAATTAATAAGTACTTTGAGTCGTCCAAATTTTTTTAACATTTAGGACGTCATTTTTTAACCGTGGCAAAAACGGGCGAAAGAACCCACAGCGCACAGAAGCAACGACATTCACAAAACAAAAGAAAAATATGTCGTTACCAGGTCATAAAATTCAAAATATGAATTTGAATGTGATAGGGGTGGTACTTCTAACCTGTTAAGGCTAAGTACTACATCTAAATTCATCGACAAAAAAAATAATATGGACTTATAAAAAAGTGATTTTAAATCACAAAATAATTAAGTAATGATTTTTTTTCTTACCAAAATAAGCTCAAACATACGAAACAAAGTAATTTATTAGTTAGCCAGTGTCATTAGCTACCGTTTGCCATTTTTTTTCATGTTTCTCCGACGTATGAAACCTTTGATTTCGCATAAAGTAAAAATGGTCTTAAATTATAGGGGGAGGGGGTTGGACCCCCCAATATTATTTTTTTTGTCGATGAATTTAGATGTAGTACTTAGCCTTAACGGGTTAGAAGTACTACCCCTATCACATTGTATAAATTAATTAAAGACAATTTGAAGTACTTTGCTGCTGCTGCTAGCTAAATTTAGTATAACCGGATGGTTTAACAGGACTATTATTAATGTGTTAAACGCACATTAAAAACAATCTTTTTTTCAAAAAACTAACACAAATAATGAAAACTTTGTACTTAACCTAATTTTTTTAAACCTACCAACCAGCGGTGGGTTGTGGCCCAATATCCCCATGGGCTTTTGTCCATGTGGGTATAGGCCTGTGCCCAGCAGTGGGACGTTTATAGGCTGATGATGCTTGAATTTTAAATTCATAACTTAAGGGACAAGATGTCGTATTTTATTATAAACTCTTAAATTATGCCATATTTTTAGTTTTATACTCTGACAAAGAGTAATACAAGATTATTCTAATATCTATTCTTATCACAGCTGTTATACTGTATCGCTAACCCTGCATTAGGTATTTAATTAATTTATTTTATATTAAGTATTTATTTAAATTTAGATAGTGATTTATTCCGGAATAGATATTTACCTCTAACCATAATAAATGAATCATCATAATCATAATCTTGGTAAGTTTACCTAAAGAAATAAAAAGTTTTTTAGAAGAAGCGTAATTAAAATATCATAAATAGAGAGTGCACGATTTTTCCGCTCGCCAGTATAAAACTTAAGATAGTTTTCTTGGTGCATTCCGCGCGCAGTGCTCATAAACGGGCATTTAGCGGGATTTACTGTATAGTGCGGTGTATTAGCTCCACACAACTCATGCTTTATGATACCTAGCTGAGCTTAGGATGGCCTGTTATTTCGAAAGTTGTGGACTTATAATATTTTAGTAGGATACAACCAGTACTAGTAGTTCACTGCCAGTGCTGGCTGCCGATTTAGAGTGCCGAAATGAGAGGAACAGGATAGGACTGCGTAAAGAAAAAAGAAAAAAATATAAAGTTTCGTAATATTTGATTTGTGTTATTTGCGTTAAAAAACGCTCAAATAAACTCAAAGATAACGAAACGTTTAAAAAAATGTCAACCTCAAGCGGGAATCGAACCCACGTCCTCCGCAATCCGGGCGGCTGCGTTGAACACTCCGCCACCGAGGTATTGGTTAGACTGACGAAATTTTTCAACGCTTTTGACTTTATGTTTTTATAGCAACATTGTCTTATCAAACCTCTTAGAATTTACATTCTTATTCTTAGAGATCTAAATGAAAATATTTTACAATATTTAATGCTCCTGTGGAACGCGCTACCTCAGGAAATCAGGATAGCTACGAGTCGTGATGCATTCAAAAAGAAAGTCCACATGCTCCTGTTTGATAAAACCATGGCAGAATCATCTCAGTAACGTCCTATGTAGTGTATTATATATATAATTCTTCCCATGTTTTAACCGCCTCTGTGGTCTAGTAGCTAAGCCACCCGGTGTTACACTCAGAGGTCGCGGGTTCGATTCCCAGCTTGGGTACATCTTTGCATTTAAGTCATTTATTTAATAAATAGGAGCCTTAAAAATTTAGTGAAATCACTTCGTTTTAAGGGGTCTTCAGAAACTTTAAGTGGCTGGTTGAAAAAAAAATCAAACATACAGACATAGAAAATCACTTTCTTTAACCGATGCTGAAAAAGTAATAAAAATTGGTCCAGTTCTGAAGGAGGAAACAGGAGACTACGAAATGTCGTTTTTCTGTGTTTTGTATGAGATTATTGCATGCCACTTCGACGTAGTGTTTCCTCTTAAGGATTCCGGGTGAAGCGCGCTTCCACCATTTACCATCAGGTGACAAGAAGGCCAAGTGCTCAGCTGAAGGCCTATTATCTTTCTCTGAAATGAAATTTCAGCCGATATTCGTTTGCTATTTGTAGCGCATTCCATTATTTTTGAAATTTCAAACAATTTTTTTTAAAAATAATAAGTAATCTAAATGCCAAACCTATTTTGTATGAACGAAATTTTGGAAGGAATAGAAACCGCTGCAAAGTAAATTCGAAAATTCGTTTCGGAGAAAAAGAGTATGCCCTCTGTAGTGGAAAAAAAAATATGCCCTCTGTAGTGGAAAAAAAATGTGCCGATTGTGTGCGTGTGATGTGGGACGGCCGGTGCCCACGATTTGTTAGCCATAGGTCCAATACGCAGATCGTCCAAATGTTATTTCAACACACATTTCGTCCAACATATATTTGTCCAACGCGTATTTGGTCCAATATACATTGTGTCCAACAAGCATTTCGTCCAACAGGTTTTTCGTCAAAAAGGCATTTCGTCCGACGTGTATTACGTCAATATGTTTTTATTTCAACACGCATTTATTTATTTATAGTAAGTAATAAATAAATACGTTTGTTTTGTTATTATGGGATATTCATAGGCTTGATAACTTTTCCTTTGTGACATGTTTGTATTACCGTCCTGTCACTAATTTTGTAGATTATTGTTACTGTTAATATTTTTCCACTGATTACGACAATATATTTCTATTTCAGTCCTAATATTAACCCATTCAGAAAACTAATGACATGTTTATGCTAGGTACACGTATAAAGGCATTAATAATATCGGATCACATTATATTGATTACCCCAAACCAGCTCTGTAATAGTGAAATAATTCCCCGTTATTATGCGTGATTGGTCCATGAATAAAAATCACATAATATCGGAGTGCTTGGCAAACAAGTCATTGATACTTTCTTGATAAGTTACTTGGACACTAGTGATGTATGTATTAACCACTCACTCTTGGATTTTTTTGACAATTTTTTGACAGTAACTGTCAACGTCAAATTTGACAGAATGGAGCATAGACTATGCTATATTGTGCAATAACAATACATAAGATGAACCACAGAACCGAAATAACCAAACTTGTTCATACTAAAGTAGTCTGTAAGTCTATGAAAACACGGTACAAAGTCAAGTGTGTTTTTGTAGGTGCGGTCTCATGCGACCGCTTGGGGTTTGAGGGGTGGTATATAGGTATATTAATAACAAAATACGTAACATTTTAATCAGTAGGTAATAGTAATAATGAAATGTATTTTTTCATCAGCCTATAAGGCGTGTCGCGCAGCTCATTATAAGAACCACCCCCTCTCTTCCCTTGGGTGTCGTAAAAGGCGACTAACGGACTAAAGACTGCACATACTTCTAACTGCATAGAGCGGCGATGGGCTCACCACTTGTCACGCTGAGCACGTGCAGTCGCTATTGATGAAAAGTGGACTATGGTAGAGGACTGCTTTTGCTGTCCTCATTGCCTAGTCTCTGACTCCTCTCTCTTCGGGGATAATAGTCTTGATTATATGTATGTATGTCTAATCTTCTAAAGCCTTGGCTAAAACATGGGGGAGGGGGAGAGATGAGACACCGGTAATTTCACTCACTGGACCAAACACGGCAGATAAATTGTAGCTTATACGGAATTAATTTTTTTTTTCATTAAAAAATGTTAATTATTTTAAAATTCTTTTTTTGTTTGTTTGTTGAATAGACAGTCAACAAACATGTTTTATGGTAAATTGCAGCAGAAGTTGCCTAAATCCTGCTTTAAACTTCAACCTCTATTAACTTTAAACAACTAACGGAGTACAAACAACAAGCGGGATTACCGCTTAAGGGGAGGTATTTCGAGCGCTTCCCTCTCGTTCTCTCGACGGTACAACGGTAAGGGACGGGTATAACAGCAAAGCGGCGCGAATAATCGCGTTTTGTTTAAAAAATTGATAGATGTAATAAATAAAAAACCATCGGTTATAATAACTCAAGTTATTTACGAGCTTCATTTTGGTAAATGACTCATAATATCAAATCACCTATTTTAAGAATAAAACGTGGAAAAGAAGATAAAATGACACAAAAATATGTAACTTTGTGAATTTATTCTATCGAGCCAACTTTATAAAATCGTGTTTCCAGCGGGTGTATTTCACAGAATAAAGCCTCAATAATATTTCATAATTTTCGCAGATTTTAATTTTACTGTTTACTACTTCAAAAAGTAATTCTAAGAACGTGTTTTTTTAGTTTTTCACTAACACCTAGCCTTAAACAAGATTTACGACTACGACTTTGAATCAACTGTAACTTATAATCAAATGGCCTTTATATATTTTAGATCACAGAAGTAACTAGTAACTAATAGATATGTTTTTTTTATTTATTAACACCAAACAGAAAGAAAAACAACAATCCATGATAAATTAACTGAAACTAACTTAGAATAAGAATAGAATAGAAGAATAGAATAACTCTTAATTGGTAGGAACAAGTTCTTAGATCCATTTAGCATCTCATACTTAACCAAAAATTGGTATGCAAATACAGAGAGAGAAGTATTAAAAATTACAATCAATAAAATAAAATAAAATAAAACAATAATCAAATGAAAAAAAAATCCAAATAACATCAATTAAATAAAGTAAAATAACAAAACAACATAAAACAATAATAAATAAAAATTAAAGAAAATAATTAAAATTGTTATACTTAATTAAAAATAGTATTCAAATTTTGCACATAATAAGATCATTAAAAACCATTAACCTATAAATATCTTATAAAATTAAAAATATCTCTAATAGAACCGCTGCCGCGCGGCAAAGTCCCGAAATGGCTGGCAGCGTTGCCCTTTTGTATGGCTAAGCTATTTGGATTGGATATGTTGGATTATCGTCATCAGTCTGTACCATTACTATCATAGCCTTCAGCTACATAGTGAATAGCTCTATAGCGCCGCGGCTAAGGGTTTTTGCGATCTTGCCAGTTAAGGAAGTTCGCAATGCTAGGGCACTGGATGGGGGTGAACAAATAAAAACTTCTCGAGCTCTTCCGTGCGTTGTAAGGCACGTAAAGCTTCTGGTCTGGGTTGTTGTCGTAACTGTGGCAGTCGTTAAAACTCACCAGCCCCTGTTGGGAAAACGAGATGGATCCATATGGGAATACCTAACGTTAGACGTTATAAGCTGATGATCAAAAATCAAAATCAAAATATCCTTATTCAGTAAGCTTAAAATAAGCATTTTGAATCGTCTAATTTTTTTTATGGATGGATGGATAGGCATAGGAACACACCCATTCAGGAAGTCTTTTAGCTGTGGAGAAGAACGGGCACAAGAAACTCCACAGCTTTAAAATAATATAGAAGTAATGACATTTACAAAACAACATGTCGTTACCAAATTATACAATCAGTTATAAAGATAATAGATTTAAAAAAAAAAATGTAAATATATTATTATAACCAGGCTGTTTTGTCTTCTAAATATTCCTTGACTGTGTAATAACCTTTCCTAAGTAAACAAGATTTTACATGATTCTTAAACTTATCTAAAGGTAAATCTAGTATAGTACTTGGTATTTTATTATAATAGTGTATACCTTGCCCCAAGAAAGAGCCGAGAACCATTTGTAACCTAAACAGTGGCATTACTAGTTTTGACTTATTTCTAGTATTGAAATTGTGTACATCACCGTGTTTAGAAAATGTGTTAATATTGCAACGCTCAAAAACTAAGTATACAGTTATAATGATGGGAAGATAGAGTGTTGAACGGAAAGCGAAAGAACTCTTAAGGTATAATGACACATTTATTTCTTGCTAATGCTAATCTTGATTGAAAAAGATGGAGAAGCCATCATGAAGTAATATCAAAAATGTCTGTCTGACGTTTATTATAATGGGTAGGTAGGTACAGCAGTCGCCCGTCTTTACCGACGCGACGTGGTTGTAATGCCATCTATGGACCACTGGAAACAGATATCGAAATAAGGTATTTACTAAGGTTGTTTATAGATGGTGCAACATAGAGAGATAAGATAACTCACCAAGCTGGTTTATAAGATAATTTCTCGGACACAACATTTTTTTTTTCGTAAGACCGGTTATATTATTAGGTTTCCTGCATTATTTTCGACTATTTGACTGATTCAACGCCTTAACGCCTCGGATAATTAAAGGTACAATTCCTAGGTCAGGCAATGTGTTTCGGATTTATCGATGCATCTTATCCCGGGTTTTTTGTCGCCCTCTTTTCTGGTAAAGTTCATTTTTTTAAATAAATTCCTACTTGATTTGAATGTGGAATAGAGTGCAGACATATTATTATATTCAAGTAAAGTTATCGAAATACGAATACTTTGCGGAACGTATAAACCATCGGCATACCTCACCCAATTTTCGTATCCACAATCGGTCAAATAACCGTAACCCTACCATCACTAAACTCCGACCAACCCCTCATATTTCGGCCATAAAACTTTCGTTGGTAACCTCTCACTCGGAAATATATTATTTTAGTTTTTATTAGCAGCCGCAGTAATGCTAGTTCTGGGTTATTTCAAAGTAGCGGAGGCCCGAACACTGCCTTAACTTTTGTGAAGGTTATTATGCAGATTTTCTGTTACAAGTATAATTTGTTAGCTTCCGCCCGCCCGTGTTGGGCCGAGTGGAATTCGCCGCGAAAGCCTTAATCGCGTGTCTGAAGAACGTACTGTTTCATCTTTTTGTTCTTTTGATGGCTTATTGGTGTGGTTTGAACATTTAGCCAATGTCAAGTATAAGCCAATATCATTATTATTACCCACCTGAAGTACCCTTAGTCAACTTTTTTTTACGTTTCAATATTTTATCTGAGCCATGTCGCGTAGCAGCTCACTAAAAGAATAACTTACCACCCCCTCTCTTCTTCCCTTGGGTGTCGTAAAAGGCGATTAACGGACTAAAGACTGCACATACATCTAACAGCATAGAGCGGCGATGGACTCACCACCTGCTACGCTGAGCACATGTGCATTCGCGTTTTGGTAAAATTTGGACTATGGCAGAAGACTGCCTAGTCTCTGACTAACCCTTCGGGGATAATAGTAGTGATTATAATGATATCTTATGTAGACGTTGTAATACTTTTCCGGAGCGCTGTCAGCCTGTCGCGCCAACCGATTCGGAATCTATTCAACTTGTTTGGGAAGCGCTTGCCAACAGTCACTTGATATATTGACGCTCTCTTACGAGTTATCGAGTAAGCGTAAACATTTGTAGCAACTTAAGCCTTTTAGCTTTTCGCATAAACCAATATTGGGCGAATTTATTTTACTTTAAGTACTATTATTTTACTTTAAGTACTATTATTTTACTTTAAGTACTATTATTTTACTTTAAGTACTATTATTTTACTTTAAGTACTATTATTCTAACCGTGTCGCGTAGCGGTAAAAGAATACTACCACGACCCCCTCTCTTCCCTTGGGTGTCGTAAAAGGCGACTAACGGACTAAAGACTGCACATACATTCAATAGAGTGCATATAGAGCGGCGACGGGCTCACCAACTGTCACGTAGAGCACATGTGCAGTCGCTGTTTGGTGAAAAGTGGACTATGGTAGAGGACTGCTTTTGCTGTCCTCATTGCCTAGTCTCTGACTAACTCTTCGGGGATAATAGTCGTGTTTATATGTACTTATGTATATATGTACTATTTTTGTTTATTTACTACGGGTAAGCACTTGCCCTTTATCTCATATAATGGTACCTGATGGTAGGTAAGTGACGATAAGGCCGAAGGTAGAAGCGCTTTTCATCCTGAATCCTCAACCACTGAGGAGCTGGCTATCGCTAAGCTGTCGGAACACAACATTGCTATTAACATTGTTGTTATTTATTTATTTAAATAAAGAAAAGGTGCACTTGCTGATATACAGTGCAGACCAAAACGCCAGCAAGCTAATTATAAACATACATAAGTCAAGTTTAGAACTATTGTGATCCATCACTGAAACATAATCCAACAGACATGAAAATTAAGAAAATAATAAATAAGTATAAAACCTAAAAAATACGAATGTCAAAAAGTCAAAATACAATCAAAATACAAAAATATATAAAAAATGTCTAAATACAATAAGAAAAAAAAATACAATGTCACAATACAATAATTACACAAAAATAAGAATAAATAAAATAAAAAATATTAAACATCAAGCATATATTAAAGTCAAAATTAGTCGATATATTAAACTTATGGCGCCAGACTTCAGATATAAGATAACACTTATAAACTTTCGCGTTCCAATTTAAACTAACATTTAGACAGGGATTAACGCTAACAGACTATAAACTGCACATACTTGATGAAAAGTAGACTATGGTAGAGGACTGCTTTTGCGGTCCTCATTGCCTAGTCTCTGACTAACCCTTCGGGGATAATATCGTGATATATCGTATTGTCTTAACGCTAACTCCGCCTGTGACCACGACCGGTGAAACTCGGTCGAAACGTCGTCGGGTATGAAAAGGTATGTTAGCGATGCCTTTAATAAATAGTTAGCGTTAATCCCCGTCTAAATGTTTGTTTTAGATAAGATGTTTGTAGATATCCAGGCAGACATAACAAGCTCTTAAGCAATTACGTTTTGTCTTAACAGAAGGCCAAGACAAGTGGCATAAACGCTTTTAGAATAGAATGGTAATAATTCCAATCGCCTTATGTGGTCCAGTGGCTAAGCCACCGGTAATAGACCCAGAGGTCCCGAGTTCGAATGTCAGCGAAAGTATATTATATAAATACCTATTATCTAACAATTACCACTGCTGGGTACAGGCATCCTACGTGGACAATAGCACGTGTGGATATTGGGCCATAACCCACCACGCTGGCCCAATGCGGGTTACTGGGTTTTAACGACTGTCATCTTACGACAACAAACGGGACCAACGGCTTAACGTGCCTTCCGAAGCACGGAGGAGCTCGAGATGTTTTTCATTTGATCACCCATCCAGCGACCCGGCATTGCGAAAGTGGCTTAGCGAGCAAGATTACAAGCCGAACGCGCTAGCCGGCCGCTGCGCCATCGAGCTTCTCAACATACCGTAAATTTGTAAATTATGACCTAAATGGTCATTTAACATTTAAAATTTAAACTTGCGTCTCATTTACCATGTTTAACTTTGAACTGAGCGCAAGCTTGATATTGTCAATTTCGTATTTACCATCTTTCGAATTGGCCATGCCTAATATTGTAAAAAGAATTTTCGAATACAACCTTTTGTTGGTAGCGAACATATTTCAGTCACATTTTATTCCCAACTATTTTCGACAAAGAATATTCCACAAGGATTTTCTAGCTATTATCCAGAGCTATATGTTTTCAGCGAGAAATCTAAATGGCTTTAAAACTTGAATTCGGACGTTTGAATGGAGCTCTGGCTTTATTTGCGACGCAAATTTTACATTTTCTCCGATTTTAAAAGCGAAGAGATTTTTATGCGTTCCTTAATTTATTTTCTAAGATTATCCGATCGAGGTGCAAGATTGCATTACATTGATAGAAATTTATACTGCTAGAAACTGCAAAAAAATTCAAGGGCTGGTCAGGTCAAGTGTTTTAGACATGACAAAAATGACAAAATAGGTCGTGTTTTTTCATTTTTAATGAAATAATTCATTTTGTGAATTTTAATTGGATAGTCTTTGAGTATCTAATTTATTTCAAAGCATACGGCCGTCTATGGACCCGTCCGCGTCAGCTGGGCGATAAGTACCTACGAAAAAACACGAATTTTTTTGTCATTTTTGTCACTTGACCTGACCAGCCCTTGAAGTTTCTTGCGGTTTCTAGCAGTCATCTTATATTGCGTATTTCGTTCACATATTAAAAGGAGAATGACCAAGCCAGTTTATTCGATTTCTATTTTAATCATTCACATATTAAAAGTGTTCTCTAAAATTATAATGATTAGTGTTAAAAAAGGTTTTCTATAGTAGAAAGCCGCGTTAAGAGTCAAGTTATAAATAAATGCTGAACTGAACTGATAGTCATACGATAACAGTTGTCATAACCTCAAAATACCTAAAAAGTCTTAAGCTAAAAATGAAGATTAATCATTCACATATTAAAAGTGTTCTCTTAAATTATAATGATTAGTGTTAAAAAAGGTTTTCTATAGTAGAAAGCCGCGTTAAGAGTCAAGTTATAAATAAATGCTGAACTGAACTGATAGTCATACGATAACAGTTGTCATAACCTCAAAATACCTAAAAGTCTTAAGCTAAAAATGAAGATTAATCATTCACATATTAAAAGTGTTCTATTAAATTATAATGATTAGTGTTAAAAAAGGTTTTCTATAGTAGAAAGCCGCGTTAAGAGTCAAGTTATAAATAAATGCTGAACTGAACTGATAGTCATACGATAACAGTTGTCATAACCTCAAAATACCTAAAAAGTCTTAAGCTAAAAATGAAGATTAATCATTCACATATTAAAAGTGTTCTCTTAAATTATAATGATTAGTGTTAAAAAAGGTTTTCTATAGTAGAAAGCCGCGTTAAGAGTCAAGTTATAAATAAATGCTGAACTGAACTGATAGTCATACGATAACAGTTGTCATAACCTCAAAATAGCTAAAAAGTCTTAAGCTAAAACTGAAGATAGCTTCAAACTCCCGCATGTGTAATGCAATTTTTTCTTCATAATTCAGAGCATTGCTGCTATTGATTATTATTTATTTCATTAAAGTGCTAGCTAGCTAAAAAACTAGCCTAACTCCCATAGTAAAAAGGTCATTCTCCTTTAATGGTCAATCAATGTTCTCAAGACGTCTGCACAAAAGGTGTACCTAGCAAGATGAATAAGTACTCTTTTCGTTTAGTAGTACGAGCTAAAAGTCAATACGACGAAGAGCTTCTTACAAAATTTAAATATATACATACATACATCATGTGCTCAGCGTGACAGGTGGTAACCCCATCGCCGCTCTATGCTGTTGGATGTATGTCATTTAGTCCGTTAGTCGCCTTTTACCTTGACACCCAAGGGAAGAGAGGCGGTGCTAGTATTCTTTCACCGCTACGGGGACTGCTTTTGCTGATTTTGCCTAGTCTCTGACTAACCCTTCGGGGATAATAGTGGTGATTATAATATGTATGTATGTATGTATGTAAAACTAAAGTAAATACCCAAAACGCGTTTAGACGCGTTCGACCCAATGATATTATATGTGTAGATACGTTGCCTGCCCTCCGTAGTGACTAGAACAAATCCAGGTAATTGACTGGACCTCATTTAGTCACACGTCAGTCATTGTCACGTCAATACGATCGTTACCGTTATAAGTTTTGTGTTGTTATTTGGATAAAAGGCCTTCCTGTGTATACAGAAATTGTAAAAAATTATACTGCAACCATGAAACAAGATTTTATTTTTAATTTCACTCGTAATTATTGTAAAAATAAATTTAAAATAGAGATTTTCATTTAGTGAGGACATTTGCCCTGTTGCCAATTCGATATGCATGAGTGAGACGCGTGTACTATTTAAGAGACAGACGTTTCTGTAAGAGTGAAAGAGAGAAAACAATGGCGGCCGAGATGGCGCATAAATTCAATGAGCTCATTGGTCAACTCAACTACCATAAAGAGTATACAAAAGTAAAAATATATGTTTATCTCTTTTTAGCAATAGGCTAATGATATGATTGCATTTATTTTCTTTCCCTTTCGACGTGATTACGTCATAGAAAACATTTCGCCATTTTTAAATGCAATTTGTTCAGGTGTAACTAGTCTATATATTAAAGATCATTGGTTCGACCCCAGTGATTTTAGGATCACTTCCGCAGATAACAAAAATAGCTGACCTTGAAATGCCTGAACAATCTTCATACAATTTAGTTAAGAACCATCTCGATCATGTCAGTTTTCAAACAAAAAAAAACGCATCATAATCGGTGTATTTGTTTAGGAGTTACGATGTCACAGACAGACACACAGACACGTCAAACTCGTTATTATACATCCCTTTTTGCGGAAGGGTTTAAAAAGGATAAAAGCAAATATTAACACTTAGTTATGTTCGTTGGTAGGAAACCGTTTAACATAATATTGTATTTTCTAGTTCGGTGAATCATTTAATTAATCTCTATGATTAGGGAACGAGTATAGATGTTATTTTAGAATGTGGTAATGAATCCCTATCTCATTCTCATAACCCAGTTAGCCCAAGTGACCCCATTTAAAAATATCGCTCTCTGCCCATTTCTGCCTAATAAACAATAACTACTAAGTGCTTGTACTATCGCATTGGATTTATTTTCTGTAATGGTAGTATTAAGTTTTGTTGTTTCAAATAAATAAATAAATAAATAAATACTTAAGTACATAAATTAGCAAATTTCTTTGCGTACAATCAAAAAATCAAAATTTCTTTATTCAGTAAGCTTAAAATAATCATTTTGAATCGCCGAATTAAATTTACTTCTCTATATCGATGGATGGGCACACCCATTCAGGATGTCTTTTAGCTGTGGAGGAGAACGGGCGCAAGGAACTCCACAGCTTTATAATAATTTAGAAGTAACGACATTTACAAAACAATATGTAGTTACCAAATTATACAATCAATAATCATAAAACAATTATATACTTAACAAAAGAAAAGATAAAAACAAAAGTGAATCTAAAAGTTTTACTCGGGCACTATGAACGCATTAGAACAATATGTGTGCGAAACTAGAGGAATGGTAATTCCATGCATTTTCATTGATGTAATCGCTTACAGTGTAATAGCCCTTTTCTAAAAGTCTGTCCTTAACATGTATCCTAAAGGACAATGTTCTGCGCCCATACATTGTTAGCCTAAGAACAAACAATTTTGAAATGTTCTTTACTAGGTTCGAAATTGCAAGTAAATTACTGTAAAAACAAAGATTTTTGACGGACACTCCTAAAAACCTAAATATCAGGAAAAGATTATAATTATTTTGAGGTTATGTTTAATTAAAGAATTTGAGAAGTGATGTTCACTGTTTTGTTTTATTTGCCAACACTCATGCATGTTCACTAACACTTAAACAATCCATCATTATTTCACATTAATATGCGACAAAACATGAATTATAGAAAATAAAACAAAACTGTAGACATGACGCTTCACTTTCCCGCCAAGAAGTCCAAAACGACAACTTTTTTTTCTTGACCAAGGATAAGTACTAGTCCTTCAGTCGTATTATTAGAGTTCATTGTTTATGCTTAAACTGATGATAATGATGAGTGACGATAATATGAACGTTCGGTTTAATGCTATTCCCCCCAGACCACTTGAGTTCCAGTAAAGATGTGAGACTTTACTGAGATCTCGCACGGACTTCTTGAGTGAATTTGAAAAGTGATGTTGCACTGTTTTGTTTTATTTGCCAAGGAACGTCAACTGCACAACCAGTGTTGCCAGATCTTAGAGCCAGTGTTCCGTAATAACTGCCAAATTCCGTATGAAATCCGTACGGGAAGTATTTTTTTTTTCTTTTTACAAAAAAGGTTATAGACATGTAAAATAAAAACAAAAAATATTTTATCTTTAGGTTAGACCTTAGAGGTTGAAACTCTAAGGTATGTATATACATACTTACAACTATATAAAACTATATCAATGAAAGTAATAAGATAATTAATAACGGCAAAAACACACTAAAACAATATGGATGTCAGACAGACACAATAATGATTCATTCATAACAAAGTGTTTGACGTCTTGCTTGCACTAACACTAAATAACACCATTAACTCTCTTTGGCTCTCATTCTCATATTAGCCGACCAAGAAAATATCTCAATGGGAATCCTCAAAGCCATCGTTTTTACTATGCAGTTTGCTGGTTCAGTTCTGTAAAAATCTATGAAAATTAAATAAGACTAGCTAGTTTACGCAGAATCAAATAAAATGTAACACATTTCTTAGGAATAATAAAAGCTATTGGTAGGTACTACTTATTAAAAGTTATTACTCACTAAAAGATTTGCCTGAAAATTCCGTATAAAAATCCGTGTGCATTCATTGTCCGGTTTGAACATTGACATTATTTTACGGACAAATCCGTATATATGGCAACACTGTGTACAGCAGACAGTAACGTCAGTCAGCGAGTGACACAGCACCGCAGATTAGTAACATTATCCTCATTGGAAAAGCAAAAGAATCTTAAGTCGACTAACGTTTTCAGTTTGGTTAAAAAAGCGATGTATCATATTCTAATGATGCTTGGAGTATTTGGAACTAAGTATATCGAGTCAGCCATGCATGCATAATATTAGTAGGTTTGTTTGTACATATTGTAAATATTTTGGTCACAAACCTTTAATTCACTGGATGAATGCACTGAACTCTTACCACTCAACCGTCCATGGTGACTATAGTCACCAAGTGACATATAACCCCTTCCGTCCATGGTGACTATAGTCACCTTTGCAATTTTGCAAACTCGCATTACGACCACGGTGAGTGTAATTACTCACAACACGTATTACGTAGGCCGATCAAAAGATTCGAGATAATTCTGTGGTTATTGATTCAGTATAAAAGTAAAAGAAATCTATTTAATGGCAAACATAATTTCACAGAAAAAAATAATGAAATTTGACAGTGGCGAAAATTGACAGTTCGCCATCAGCGTAAGCGTTTTTAAAAATGTCGAAATACTTTTCTACTCACCGTATTTCCTAAATAAGTACACATCAAAACAATCGCATACTAATTATCGTTATGGATTAATAAGGTTTGTTTACATTTGTAGACAGTGACATTCCAATTTAATTTTTTTTCTGACCAAGCGCCATAAACACGGCAACGTTCTTTGTTAAGGTTGTTGCTCACTACACCTAGTTCGTAGTTCCGCAAGAAAATTTGAGGTGGCTCTATGGATATCAATTGATCCGTAGAGCAATTGAAACTATGGCATGGTGTACGAGTACCTTTAGTAAAAAAATGAAATTGTTGACAATTTTGACAGTTCGCCATTTTTTTGCATAGGATTTTTTTGTGCTAATAATGTGTTAATTACTCTTCGTAATCATCGTTCTTCCTAATAATGTGCACATCAAAACAATCGTTATGGTTTTAGCTATCGAAAATAATATGATTCTTTATAGTTTGAAACAGTGACTTCCAAGTAATAACGACTTCTAAATGTCGATATAAAAAATATATTTTTGTTTTTGTCTTGGAATCTTCATTTTTGTCATTTTTGTTATAGCTTTTCGTAACTAACTATTAACTTATTAAAATACTGCGTTTTCTAAGCATTTGGTACGTAGTTTAGGTTTTCATATAGCTTTAGCAATGGGTTAGTTCTAAGCTTTTTTGTCAGCTCGGGTAGTCTCGGTCAGCGTCGGCCAACTTTCGGACTGCTGTCAGAATGGCTGGACGGTAGGAGCCATATTGTATATACGGGACTCGACGTTTAAGTGGGTATCCAACCCATAATAAAAAAAATATACTCAATATTAATGTCCAAAACGTTCTTTTTATTATTGGTTACTTGTCTAAAAGTGTCCGCCAAAGTCTAAATACTGTTATCTGTCGTAAAAAATAAGCTAAGAATTATCATGTATGTCATGTTTGTGTTAGTTCTTAGGCTAACTTCAACAATGTCCTTTGTCAAAGGGCAAAATTATAACATCGTTCGGGATTTTAATGTGACATATGACACGTTGTCCCATGAATGATCCATAAACTTTCTAAAGTCGAAATTTAGGAATTACAAGTTTATACGTCTTATTTCTAGTATTTAGTTTGTGTATATCGAATTTTTTTTTGAAATGAGAAATGTTTTGACGCACTTAAACAATACAGTTATAAATAAATTGTAATACAACTGTAAGAATATTTATTTCTTTAAACAGCTCCCTAAGAGGCCTAATTACATCTCGAATGTGATTTTTGCGTAAATTGCCCATTTTCGCATTTTGTAGTAATTTTGCAGTTGTATTTATCGTTTTTGTCGAAATAGGATAATAAATTTGTGCATAATATTACAAATCTCCATTCTGTGAGCATATTGAATTCGGACGGCCGGCGCATCGCATTTTGTAGTAATTTTGCAGTTGTATTTATCGTTTTTATCGAAATAGGATAATAAATTCATTATAAAATCTTTATTCCCCATGAAGTAACAATTACTCTGGTATAAATTTTGCTCAATAATATTATCGTAGATAGGAGAAATTCACAGTTAACTTATAGTGATTTTCGTAGTTTTTTGGTTTAGAATAAGATTTTTTCGTTATATAAAATCAATGATATCTAAAAATTCCGAGGCCGCTACGCACTATTCGACTATATAAGAGATAATATTATAATTTTTTTATTTCACTTGTTTAGAACAGTTGTTCAATCGATGAGCTCAAAAAAGAGCCTTCGCGCAGTTTATGAAAATCTTTCTCTTTAATTTTGAGTTTAATTAAAAAGTTATGCAAAATTTACAAAAAGCGAGCCGGCTACGCACTATTCCAATAGATATTCTACATTATCCAATAAGTCATAATTGTTAATGTATTTTTGTTTCTGAGATCCATAACGCCAAAATTGGCCATTTTACCCAAAAGTCACAGTGGAAATGTAATAGGCCTCTTAAGGGAGTCACGTGATCCTAGGTTATCATTGACCTTACTGCTCTTTTCTGTAAAATGACAATGATTTCTATATCTGCTGCTTTACCCTAAAGTAGTATACTGTAGGACATAACACTGTGAAAGTAACTAAAATAGCGAGCAGTTTCCATGTCTATAAAATGCCTAATTTTTCTAACAGCGTAAGCAGCTGAACTAAGTCTCCCCGCAAGGGTGCTAATAATAATAAAAAATACAGTGGCACCCTCAGGTGCCATTGTATTTTTGAAAATAAGGTAATACCTAAGAAAACTGTGGAATCAACAAGGTCCAACAGTTTACCATTCAGTTTCATTTTATTAACTATAATATTCTTTATGTTAGGTACAGTAAAATTTATACATTTGGTTTTCTTAGCGTTTAGTTGAAGATTATTAGTAGTAAACCATTTCAACACATCTGTTAAGGCATTGTTGATGTCATCAAAACTATTTTAATTTCGATCAGTCTTAAATATCAAAAATGTATCGTCAGCAAACAAAACAATATTGCAAAAGTTTTCCGCATAAAATGGTAAATCATTAATATAAATTAAGAATAAAAATGGAGCTAGTATTGACCCTTGTAGAACCCCCATTAGCACAGAAGATCCAGATGAAATGGATCCATTCACGCTAACATTTTGGATTCTGCAGCTGAGATATGATTGAATTAATTTCAATTTATCAGAGTGCACTCCATAGTGTTTTAGCTTTATTAAAAGGGTGTTGTATTGAACGCAAACAAAAGCCTTGGAGAGATCACAAAATTAAGTAAGCCTATGACCCGGAATGCCGAAATATGCCGTTCTTCTTGGACACATTTTTGATATAGTAAAATATATACGTACATTATAATCACAACTATTATCCCCGATGCAATAGTCCACTTTTCACCAAATAGCGACTGCACATGTGCTTAGCATGACAGGTGATGAGGCCATCGCCGCTCTATGCTGTTTCATGTATGTGCCAAGGGAAGATAGGGGGTGGTAGTACCTAGGTATTCTCTCACCGCTACGCGCTACGGTTATTCGCTTCGCAGTTCGCTACAATTGATGGGTCCGAAAACACACTTTTCCGAATGGAATCTGAAAACACACTTTGCTCGACTTGGGAATTGAACCCGAGACCTCCGGGTATCCTTTTCTAGGGGTCTCTATCAGAATACCTACATTGTAAAATGACAATATCACCCAAACGTCTTGATACTAAAACGCCATTGTTACTAAATAGACAAGAACGCTAGTATAATTAACAAGTCGAACAAAAGAAAAGAACCGAGTAAGTAAACAAATACCTCCGCTGTAATTCGAACCATGGACCCACTCTAAAACCGATGATCCAATCACTAATACCCCAGTCGCGGTTGAAATATTCATATTTTTGTACTGGCCGAAAATACTGCATTTACAAAATAATGCAATTAATTTGAAACATTGCCAAACAGTAGATCCGATTGAAAGCTAAACCAAAATGGAGGCTTCTTGGCACGAACACCGTGATTTTTGGCAAACATGATGGAAAAAATAACTCCATAGTGGCTTCTAAACCTAATGCAATGAAAATATTGCACCGATTTTATTTGAAGAGATAGAGATAGTCAATTGCCGACTTCGAGTTTTATTTACCATTAGAATAAAATCAAATTATAATATTTATTACGTTAAGGAACCACCAGCCACCCATCCTAGTATCGTCTAGAAGCGGTAGCAATAATTTGTTCTGTAATAATGTTCTATAAAAATACTTTTACAAGAAAAAAAACTATAGAAAAAGAAAAACTATAACTATAGCAGAGGCAACGAATACAGACAAAATACAATAATAATTTTATCCTTAGTAGTTGTAACAATAACGAAACAGTATTCATAAATAAATTAAACTTATAATATTTAACAAAATATTTTAATATATATATTATGTCTTCATAGTTCTATGGTACTCAAACTTTGTAACTCACAAAAAAAATCAATAAAAAAAAACATTTCAATACTCCCCGGACTATTATTGCAAAAGGTCTCACCATAAATTCCCCTACGTGTGTCTGGCGGTAATTAAGCAAAGTAGACGCCAGTTTGATTACACGTCGGCTTTTTCAGGAGTTCTCAACACTTGCCGCGCAGAGAACTTGAGCACTCGACTTTTGAGCGAGTGACTGCAAATTGGCCCGGCTGGCACTTACAAATGAGGCACTTGCCAACTTTGACAATCGCTTGTTTTGGTATGTACCCGCTTGTACTACCAGGCACCGGAACGGAGTTCTATAAACTATTGAAAACACATAGGTAGGTACTAAAGTAGGGCTATAAACTTTCCTCATCAAGTCAATTCTTAATTTCATAGTCATAATTGTTGGGTATTATAGTTAGGACTGTTGGTATCAATAACATATCTATCTGTTGTTTTTTCTCTACTAGAGTTAAAAATTTAACAAAACCCGAAGAGTCGCAGATGGGAGAAGTAGTAGGACCTTTGAGGAAGGAGAAGGAAAAAATTGGGGTAGAGGGGGAGAGATTGGACTCCGGTACTTTCACGAAACACAACAGCAACGATATTCTGTGAGAGTGTGGTATTACGCCGGACGAGCATGGTCCAATTCATGTTGCAACACAGCGTGGTTCTGCTGCGTTGCAACACGAATTGGAAAATGAGTGCATTTTTATTTTTTTATTTTTATTTTGTTCAGGATAACAAACAATTGCGTAATAAAGCTTAATACTACTACAAAAGTATAATTTAAAACAATTGTTGTAATTACGCAACCAACACCATTATTCTCATAATAATATTAGAACTAAAGTAGGTAATTAAATACAAGCAAACTGAAGCAAACAAACAATGTTTTTAAATTTTCTATAAATGAATATTGCAACTAAAAAGGAATACAAGCTAATTTTTCAAGGATACATTTTTTAAACTGTGCATGTGACAAAACAAATAGATCTATATAGTAACAAAGTTTTCTATCTAACTTTTCATTAATCGACATAAAGTAGCTCTTTTACCAGGGTTGGTTCTAGATCGCTCATAAATAATATTTCCAACAAAAGCGTTCACACAAAATGAATCTTACTTTTTCTTTCCAGAAGAGCACCTAAAGAACACAGAGGAGCTACCCTCCGAAGAGCAGGCAGCCACCAAGATACAAGCGGCGTTCCGAGGACACCAGACCAGACAGACGATGAGCATGAAGGCCGCCACCAAACAACCGCAGCAGCAGCAACCGGAGCCTGAGCCCAGCAAGGAGGAGCTGGAGGCTGAGTTCCGAGCTGATGATAAAGGTCAGTCACCAAAGTGAAAAAATTAAAAAAACTTTTTATTTAATAAGCACTTTTGAATCGTCCAAAACCATTGTCTTTTTTAGCTGTGGAGAAGAATGGGCGCAACAAGCCCTAAAAAAAAGTGATGTCATTTAACCTTTATATTAAACAGTAAATATGACTAATAATTACCTTTATAATACATTAAATTAAGACAAAAGAAAAACAAGCAAGAATAAAAAACTAAGAGAATTTAAGTACATTTAAAATTTTATACAACTACATTACAGACAAAATATACTATTCTGTACAAGTATTGACCCCAACTGCGATATTTTTCACACCTAATTATAAATCGGTTGGGGATTCAAGATTCTATGGACGCATGGAGGAAGGCTAGTCTTAAAATAACATCATAATTTTTTTATTTAATCTACCTTACATGTTTTCGCTTACATCATGAAATCCAATTCCCAATTAGCTCTTAATTAAACCCGTTATCTGTTACTCGAAGAGAGAGGAAGCGCACTTCGTTTTTCCTATTGTCTTTTAATTAATCTCCCTACAAAAATATATCATTGTTTTAAGTCCGCACTCTATCGGAAAAGGAAAACAGAAGTCGAGCTTAATTGGAACGTTAAACCGCCTGATATTATTACAAAATTAACGAGCGACTGTTTTTCCGTTGGTTTAAATTTCTGCAATTAACTTAATTCGACTTATTCGAAGGTAGGTTCAATATTTTTGATAGGCTTTAGGGGTTTTTACCTTAAGAAATAAAAAGGGCACACTTAAAAAAATCTTTTCTAGGAATACTTATACAGTACCTAAGCATTTTTAGAAATGCCATGTGACAAAAAGAGTGAGGAATATGAGTGTTGAAGGTAGGAAAGCCAGAGGAAGACCAAAGAAAAGATGGATGGATTGTGTGAGGGATATCATAAATGAGAAGGGATTGGATAATTTGATGACGAATGACCGAGTTGTATGGAAGAAACGGACATACTGCGCTGACCCCAATTAACATGGGAACAGGGCAAGCGAATGATGATGAAACAGTTTTAGGTATACAGTTTTAAACAGTTTTAATTTTCAGCTCGAATCTGTAAATAAAATAAAAATACTTTAGAGAAAAGAAAAAAAACAACTCCTGAAACAACTGTTTTGTGCCATAAACCTAGCATAGAGATCTTAGGCCATTCAGTCTATTCACATACATATAATCACAACTATTATACCCTAAGTGTTAGTCAGAAACCAGGCAATGAGGACAGCAAAAGCAGTCCTCTACCTTAGTCCACTTTTGACGAAATAGCGACTGCACAATGCCCAGCGTGACAGGAGGTGAGCCCATCGCCGCTCTATGCTCTATGAAAGTATGTTCAGTCTTTAGTCCGTTAGTCGCCTTTTACAACACCTAAGGAAAGATAGGGGGTGGTAGTATTCTTTCACCTCTACGCGACACCTATTATTAAATATTAAATTTATTTTCAGTCTTTCTACCATCACTCGAACATCTTTAAAATGTTGTAATGTTGTAAGTAAAATTCCATTTTAATTCACAGAAAAGATAATATTACGTCTCGTACTAAGTACAAAAACAAAGCGACCTCACTCAAATAACGTCTAATCTAAACTCATAGAAATGAGACAAGCTATCGTCCATCCGTTAGGTTATACGTTTTATTTCCACTTCCGTACGTATCAAATTGCTTTTTTGCCACGCTTTATTATTGACGTCTTGGTACCCGGGTTTGCTCAGACGAGGAAAAATAAGTGGCAAACAGATGGTTTACTTTTGTTTACAATTATTTTTCAAATCATTTTTTCGTGTCACCTGATAGGAAGTAATCAACGCCGCCTGTGGACACCCAAGACCAGAGTCGCAGAAACGTTGCCGGCCTCAAAGGAGGAGTAAAAGTAGAATTTTTGAGGCAGGAGTAGGAATTGTAAAGGTGTGGGGAAGATGGGGCAATTACACGATCACTTTTAGTTCGTTGTAATGGTCCTAATTCTTTGTCTTTTGACTAGTCTGGTCTGTAGCATCGAGTACCACCATCACCAGCTTATACACATCCCACTGCTGGGCACAGGGGGAGATTGGGTCGTAACTAGAGTTGCCAACTATACTGTTTAAAACAGTATTATACTGTTTTTCACTACAGTCTACTTTTTACTGTTGAACAAAAATAAAGTATCCAAAATACTGTTTTAGTATCACTGTGTACTGGTTCCATATACCTACCTGTTTAAAAAGTAAAAAAGGTGCGAAAGTTGTCGGCGCGGTGCAGCGCAGCCACATTTAAATCTTAGAAAAATTAAATTACTGTTAATTTTTCTAAAATACTGTTTATTTTTCTTATCTTACCATAAAATACTTTTTTTTAAAGTTGGCAATCCTGGCCCAATGCGGGTTAGTGTGTTATAACAACTGCCATCTTACAACAACGCGGGTTTTACGTGCCTGCCGAAGCACAGCACCTTTTAATCTGAAACAGGCAGTTTAACCACTAGAAGCAGTTTAGTGTTAATCGGTATGACCTTGACTATTATTTAAAGTAATCTTGACATAAAGCAGTTCCGCCCCTTGCTACGTAATCTTATCGTGTGATCAAACGAATGGTTGACCTTGCTTGGCCAAGCAGTTTTCAAATCACTTATTCCACCTCGAATCGAATCTGACCTTCGTGAAATCACCACAAATTTAAAAAGGCCAACTTCTTGGTTGGAAAACGAAGCGATGTCTGCAGTTTAGTTTTTAGTTTTAAGGGGAGGTATTTCGAGGCTTCTCTCTCGCTCTCTCGACGGTACGACGATAAGGGACGGGTATAACAGCAAAGCGGCACGAAAAGGCGCGTTTTATATTTTAAAAAATTGATAGATGTAATAGAAAAAAAACGATCGGTTATAATACCTCAAGTTATCCATGAACTTCATTTTGGTAAATAACTCATAATATCAAATCACTTATTTTAAGAAAAAAACCTAGAAAAGAAGATAAAATGACACAAAAACATGTAACTATGTGAATTTATTCTATCAAGCCAACTTTATCAAATCGTGTTTCCATCGGGTATATTCTACAGAATAAAGCCTTCACAATATTTCATAATTTTCGCAGATTTTAATTTTACTGTTTACTACTTCAAAAATTACTTCTAAGAACGTGTTATTTTAATTTTTCACTAACACCTAGCCTTAACGTTCGTTTTAACGTTTTCGTTTTAACGTTGTGATTAAGCAAATACCCATCAGTTTTATCGCTGACTTGATTTCGATAGAGGCCTTTATAAACAAATTCTTTTTGTTTATAATGGAACGCGGAAGTTTAAAAGTAATATGGCATTTGCCCCGCTGCAGGACCGTTTAAGTTCAAAATCATTTACCTATTCAATTTAGGCTACTATAATTAGGGACTTATGAATGTCGCTATGCCATCCGTTCGTTAGTCTAACCTTGTACTGAAAAGAACCGGCAAGAGACTCAGCAAGGGCATTTCTTTTCTCCCTTTCTATAACAGCGTCAAATACAAATTGGAAAATGTTCTCCCTATCATAGAAGGACATTTTCCATTACAAGATAAGTTTATAAGCTGACTGATTGTAATAATTTATCTCCTAATAATTAGGAGACGTCTTAGTCTTCCTACGACAAAGTAAAGACTACAAAACGTCAAGAAAATAAAAATATTAAGTATGTAACCTTAAACGCGAGTCGCTTCTTAAAAAGAGTTTCATAGCAATAAATTAAAAAGCTTTCTCCACAGATAACTTCGTCATTTACGAATATGTATGTACGTATGTATATACATAGCTACTTAATACTCACTGCCGATGTCACTGATTGAACGCGTTTGAAGAGCCACTGACGCGAAAATATCCATTTAGGTGGAACTAACAAGTAGATAGCATATAATATTAACCGTGTCGCGTAACGGTGAAAGAATACTACCACCCCCTCTCTTCCCTTGGGTGTCGTAAAAGGCGACTAACAGACTAAAGACTGTACATACTTCTAACAGTATATAGCGGCGATGGGCTCACCACCTGTCACGCAGAGCACATGTGCGTCGCTATTGGTGAAAAGTGGACTATGGTAGAGGACTGCTTTTGCTGTCCTCATTGCCTAGTCTCTGACTAACCCTACGGGGATAATAGTCGTGATTATATGTATATTTGTAGATAGCTATATAAGTGTTGTGTGTGCATGTCTTTAGAAAACATTCTGGATTGTTTCATTACTTAGGCTTGTAGCTTCGAACACATAAAAACGAAATACGTACATACATAATTATGATTATGACTATTATTATCCCTGAAGGGGGGTCATCTACACATCACGGATGGGTAGATAGAGACAAAAAAATTCCGGTTGCTATCTTGAAATATTTTTTTTACTGCATACTCAAAACATTATCCATACATTATTTATACAGACTGTTTGATAATATATCCTACTAATAATATAAACCCGAAAGTTTGTAAGTATGGATGGATGTTTGTTACTCTTTCACGTAAAAACTACTGAATGGATTTGGATGAAATTTGGCATACAGATAGTTTAGAATCTGAATTAACAGATATTATACTTTTTATCCCGATATTCTCACGGGAACGGGAACCACGCGGGTGACACCGCGAGCGGCCGCTAGTATAATATAATCTCGCATCTAAACTCTCTTTCTACGAAACGAAATTGCGGCCGATTTTCGTTTACTTACAGCGGTTTCTATTCCTTACAAAATTTCGTTCATAGAAAATAGGTACCTATGCCATTTAGATTATTCATTTTTAGAAAATGGTTTGAAATATAAAAATAATGTAAATCAAACGCAAATCCCCCCATAATTTCGTTACGGAGACAGAGAGTAGACCTTCTGAGCAATCGTATTAAGTGCAAAGAACAGCTAATTCGTTAACAGGCATTTTTAAAATTGCATAGAAAACAACTGTTCCATACATCATAATCATCAACAGCCTATACATGTCCCACTGCTGGGCACAGGACAATAGCACGAGGGGATATTGGGCCATAACCCACCACGCTTGCCCAATGCGGGTTGGTGGGTTTTAACGACTGCCATCTTACGACAACAACCGGGACCAACGGCTTAACGTGCCTTTCGAAGCACGGAGGAGCTCGAGATGTTTTTAATTTGAGATGTCACCCATCCAGCGACCCGGCACTGCGAAAGTTGCTTAGCGGGCAAGATCGCAAGCCGAAAGCGCTAGCCGCTGCACCGAGCTCCTCTATGATTAAATAGTATTAAATAGTATTTTGCAGTATTTCCAGTTGAGGGATAATACTCGTATTCCTTAATGTTTTTATTATATATAATAAAATTAATCCATAAAAAAATATTTCTTTCGGATCACAGAGGTGAAAACTTCTAAGATTTGATGAAGCAATGTTGACCAGTTGAGGGATAATACTCGTATTCCTTAATGTTTTTATTATATATAATAAAATTAATCCATAAAAAAATATTTCTTTCGGATCACAGAGGTGAAAACTTCTAAGATTTGATGAAGCAATGTTGACTAAAAACATAAGCATCAATCACTGACAAATTTCGACGGGTGAAAACCAGACCTCGGTAACCAAGTGGTTAAGGCAACAGCCCGGAATGCGGTAGGTGCGTGGTTCGATTCCCGCCTGAGGTTGTCGTCTTTTTTCAGTGTTTAAAAAAAATATCTCTATCTATTACAAAATATGTTTAACTTATAAAAGGAGGCATACAGTGGGTAGATATAAGCTGATTTAAATAGATAGATATATGTATTACATACAACCGTCACAAAAGCACGAACATTGTAAGGCTCAGTGATTCGCCGAGTGGGGACTATGAGGACTATTTGCGGAGCTCTCACAACATCGCGGCAGAGCATAATACGTCTCAAGAGTCTCTACAGCGGAGAATCTTATTACTATAATGAGAATGCCCTTGTTGATTTTGTTATTTGTTGAGTTTCTGCTTTATTATAATTTATATTTACATTATTATATTATTTAGTAAAAACACTTTGTCTTACAAACTACTATGAATAGATTATCATTTTACTTATTCATACATATAATGACGACTATTGTCCCCGAAGGGTTAGTCAGAGACTAAGCAATGAGGACAGCAAAAGCAGTCCACTTTTCACCAAATAGCGACTGCACATGTGCTCAGCGTGACAGTTGGTGAGCCCATCGCCGCTCTAAGCTGTTGGATGTATGTGCAGGCCTCAGTCCGTTAGTCGCCTTTTACGACATCCAAGGGAAGAGAGATGGTGGTAGTATTCTTTAACTGCTACGCGACATGTTTCATGAAATCTTATTATTACGTATACATTGCCGTTTTAAATTACTATTACAACATACATACATATTTACATATATGGGAAATAGGCGGGAATATACATATATTCCCGCCTATTTCCTATAGGGGTAGGCAAAGGCTATGCATCGCCATCGGTCTCCGGTTCTTGCACACTTCTCTCGCTTCATAAAATATGGCTAAAGCAATTGAATTTTTCTGTACCACCAAACATGTACCCATATTTGCAAATAAAAATGTTTTTATTTTTGGGGGTTAAAGTTACTTGCGTCCGTAGGTTTACCCTTCAGACCCTACACGTGACCCCTGGGTGCTGCTAAATGAGTGACACTGACTGAGTGGTAGAGCTGCGTTGCAGCCGGCATTGGGCCGGCTTGCCCGGCGTAATACCACCCTCTCACGAATATCCGTCGTGAAATAATGGCACTTGGTGCTGTTGTGTTTCGTCCGGCCAGTGAGGAGGCCAGTTCTCCCCCCACACAATTCCTATTCCTTCCTTAAATCTGTTCCTTCCGGCAACGGCCTGCGATTCTTTGGTTTTGCGGGTGTCCATGGGCGGCGGTGATTACTCTCCATCAGGTGACCCGCCTGCTCGTTTGCCTCATTCTTTTAAAAAAAAAAAACTATAGTCACTTGAAGTTGACTTAAACTTTGGGGTTGGAATAATAACCTGTATAATGTGATCCCCAGTGGTTAATTCAGTAACCTGAGGAAACGATAAAGATCAAATAAACGCGATAAGGTCCATACAAAGAGTTACATTTGAATATATAAATTGAACGTTTCGCGCGGCGGTGAAACAATACTACCACCCCCTCTCTTCCCTTGGGTGTTGTAAAAGGCGACTAACGGACTAAAGACGGCACATACATCCAACTGTATAGAGCGGCGATGGGCTCACCACCTGTCACGCTGTGCACATGTACAGTCGCTGTTTGGTAATAAGTGGACTATGGTAGGAGACTGCTTTTGCTGTCCTTGATAGCGTGTATGTTAACCCCAGTGGTTAATTCAGCAACGTCAGGATACGATAAAGCTAAAAATAAACGCGATAAGGTCCATACAAAGTGTTACATTTGATTATAATAAATTCAATTGAATACTGCCACTTTAAAGTGTTTGCATGCTGACAGTTCGGCGGAGCACGTTCGTACTGCACTATAAAATGACTAACAATGTCAACTCTGTGAACATTGTTTCCACTGCAGATAAATATTACAATTTAACTGTATCGCGTAGCTTTGAAAGAATAGTACCACTCCCTCCCTTGAGTGTCGTAAAAGGCGACTAACGGACTAAAGACTGCACATACATCCAACAGCTTAGAGCGGCGATGGGTTCACCAGTTTACTATGGTAGAGCACTGCTTCTGCTGTCCTCATTGCCTAGTCTCTGACTAACCCTTCGGGGATAATAGTCGTGACTATATATATATGTATGTATAAAATAGCAAGCCGATATAAATGAAGGAGGCAATTGTAATAAGAACGGTACAAAGTCACAATGTGTAAATTCCACGACCTACTCCTACATAGAGGCGTGCTTAAGGTTTCAGAGTAGGACAACATTATTTTATTGTAATTTTTTACAATGAATTACGTATCTTTTTAATCTCCAGGGGGCACGGGACGGACACGGCAGCTGCCCCTGCTGCCACTGCCCCTCCACCCCCCCCCCCCCCCCCCTCCTCCTGGCGAATATATATCAGTATATAACCAAGTCCAACGGTTTTACGTAACTTCCAAAGCATAGAAGAGCTCAAGATGTATTTCATCTAGTAAAATACAGTGACCTGGCATTTCAAAAGTTGCTTAACTGGCAAGATCGCAGAACGTCTTAGTTGCTGCAGCCATCAAGCTCAACACCTCCTTTAAGTCAAAATCAAAAACATGTGAACTTAAAAATAAGTACAGTACAGTAAACTTTATTAGTATATGCACTTTGAATTGGACAAAATATATTTTTTAAATTACCATCCATTCAGGACGTCATTTTTTAGCTGCGGAGAAGAATGGGCGCAAACTGCACAGCTTTACACAGAAGTAACGACATTTACAAACTGTATTAAAAAAAGAGTCCTTTATCAAAAAACATACATGTCATTTTTCCAACGTTTTCCAACATAAGTACATGTGACATCTTCCGTATAAATCACGTCTAATGTCCCATGACACGGAAAGAGCCAATACACAAAACCCATGTATCTCCCGGTTTCCAATAAATGGGACCCGGTCCCTAAATTCGGGCCCAGTTTCATTATATATCGTGTTTTCCAATGCACACATGGTTCATGAATAATATACTTAGCTGTATCAAGAGCGCGGTCTGAGGGCGAATATTTTGTTTACCTTTTCGATGGGCACAAAAAAGATTATGTTAGAGAGAGAGAGCTATTCTGTTAGATTCTGAGAGATCATTGACCTCTCTAACCTTTTTATTTGACATTTTTTCTGTTAAAGTACATTCAACGGCATGGAAAGTGGCCCAAACCTATTTTGGTGCTTATAATTATTTTTGAAATTAAAATGCATACATTTTTTATTTAAATTAATGTACTTAATTGTTATCTTTACATACTTTTATGCCCAAAAATTTACAAAAAAAATGTTAGTTAGTTGTTAGGTTATCGGTTTGCTATTGGCACGCTTTCCAAATGCGGAATGGTAATCACAAACCCGGGTTATGCATCAAAAAATCCAAAACACACTTTGCCAGATCTGGGAATGGAACCCAGGATCTCCGAATATCGGCCCGAGCTCTTGACCATCATCATCATCAGCCTATAAACGTCCCACTGCTGGGCACAGGCATCCCACGTGAACATTAACACGTGGGGATATTGGGCCATAACCCACCACGCTGGCCCAATGCGGGTTAGTGGGTTTTAACGACTGCCATCTTACGACAACAACCGGGACCAACGGCTAGGAGAGCATAGGAGAACGTAAGTGACGATAAGACCGAAGATGGAAGCGCGCTTCACTCTTGATGACCTCCTTGGTCGAATGGTTTGTATACCGGTTTTCATGGTGTCGCCATCTCTGAGGTCCCGCGTTCGATCCCCGGTCTGGTCAATTTAGAAATTATTGTTTTTCTAAGTTGTCTCGGGTCTGGGTGTTTTCTATGTATAATAAGTATGTAATTAAGTATTTTAAGTATGTTTATCCGTTGTCTAGTAGGTAACCATTTAACGAGTTTCATAACGAAGCTTCTCTTAAGCTAGATAATTTGTGTGAGTGTGGGAAAGTTTATTTATAAAAAAATATTTATTTTATTTATAATCCTCAACCACTGAGGAACTGGCTTTCTTATCTCTAAACTGTTGGAACACAACAACGCTATTGAAATAATTATTATGGCGCCAGACTTTAGATAAGATGGTGAAAGCTAGCCAGGCGGACTTAACAAGCCCTTCACCAACCAAACGTACGCTGTGGCCGAAACGTCAAGCAGTAAGTAGATATGTACTTACAAAATTAATGGTGTTAGGTCCCGTTAAAATAGTTTTAAAGCAATGCAACACGATAGTTTAAAGTCTTATCAAGTACACAAAGGTGTCCTTCTAAGGAAATCCAACCTGGTACCTTTGAATCTAACACCGATGGCTTAGCCTCTAGACCTCAGAGGCGGATAAGAGATTAAAGTTTAAACATAAAGCCCTGTAGAAACACTACCTCCTTATACCAATTATGGCCAACGAGTTTTTTTATCAAAAAACTTTTTCCACCGTCCGAGAGCTAATTATATCGGGATTAACTGGCCGTACCAAAATGGCGGAGCTCGTTTTGAATTCATAACGCTTGCTTTTCTACTTTCAATCTGCATTCGGCCGAACGAAATTTAATTTAGAAGATATTGCCTGTTCTGAAATTAACTGTAACAGCTCTTTATTAATTTGTTTTTGTATTGACTTTGGAAATAGAAGAGATGTTTGAGAATACTTTGTTAGATGAAGTAAAAGTAAAAAGTTTCTTAATTAAGTAATAAAAAGTTTTGAATAGTCTAATAAGATAAGTATTATGTTGCTCTACTTTTTTTATAAATAAATAAATAAAAATATTGTTTTAACTTTGCCCAATATAAGGAGGTCTTTTACCAACCCGAATACTATTATTTAATCGTTAATAGTATTTAAGTTTAGTCTATGTTTGGGTATTTATCATTTCTACAATTCTTATCGTCACCTTCGTGTCAAATTTCAATCCTTATTTGAACTAATTTTACAAAAAACATATAGGGCTTGCTAAGACAAGTAAATTCAAAAGTAATTCAATCCAATCGTAAGTCACGTTTGGAAAATATAGTGTTTTGAAGTTATAGATTTTCTTCTTTCGTGAGCGAAAGTGACGCAATGGTCCACGAAAGTGACTTAATCATTTTACAGCCGTCATTTTGTCAAAATTTTCACAAAAAATCCAGTTTTTACAACATAATCTTACTTTCACATTTAAAGAAGCAAATATATGTATAATATCACAAAAGAGACAATTTTCGGTTCGATCCTAGGTTCTATCGTCCTGCGAAGTAGGTAATTTGACGTACTACTATGTCAATTAAAAGTGTAATGTTTTTATTACAATACAAACCATATTACTTGTATTATAGGTAACAAACAGGAACTTCATTAATGATTTACTTACTTTACCTACCGATAACCGAGTGTATTTTTCTTTAATATACCCTCTACAAACATATGAAAATGTAATAACATACAGATCAAACAATCCCAAACACAGCAGGTTTATCTTGTTTCATTGCTTTATTTCTGCTTCACGATGCTCAATTTGGATTCAGGGCTGGGATTATTAGGTTTAAAACAGTCAGGAATTACACATACCACAAAACCCCTGTATATGGTTGCTTCGTGGACCTGTCGAGGGATATTGACATGGTTTCGTAATAACTTTTTTGGTAAAAGCTTGCAGAATGTAACCTATCTCTTGTTTCACTATTGGTACAAGTACGGGACCAACTGCGTAAAATGGTCGGACAAGAGCCTTATAGGTTGAAGTGTGGCGTGGGACAAAGTAGTTTTAGCATACCTCAGTTGTTTAATTTGTACATGAAGGAACTACATAAGAGACCCGGCAGCACACAGGTCGGTTGTTTATTTAGGAGAGCATTTTTTCAATACGTTTCGTATGTTTTTTATTAAAAAAAAGTGCAGTGGCAAATATTTTTTTTATTATTTTTTTCGATGTGTTGTAATCACATATTATCCATTAAAAAAGCTTTTTATGATAAACAAAAATTCATGCAAATAAGGGCTAATGCCCACAACATGGTGTTGCTGAGTCCCTCGGTCAGCGCACTTCAAGCAAAAAGCTTCTGGGAATCTGTGAAGCATACTATTACGCCAATACGCACGGGCTTGTTTATAATGCAAAAAGAGTGCGTTTGTGTTGTTCAAAGCAGCGAATAAAAGCCCTAGCTTCATAACAAATATTAAGCTCTACAGCACAACTCTGGAGACGGTTTCGCACTTCCAGTACTTAGAGCATTACGAAACAGACGACTTTCGTGATAAAATGGTAATAGAGAAGGAGTGAAGGGTCTTGTCAAGGCGGAGGTTTGCGCGATGCAATAGCCATGTTAAGATTACATTGTTCAAAGCATACTGTCAGGCTTTCTATTCGTGCTCCCTCTATAAGGTCACAAAACAAAGGGCGCGCAAGGTATTAAAGGTGCAATATATAAAATATTGTAGGTATTTATGGTTCTGTTGGGGCTGCTTCGTTACTGCAACGGGTCCGATGCGATAATACTTATAAAGGGTAATTGTTATTGATATTGTATATATTTGCTGCTAATACGAGTAACTATATTAATTTTGTACCTTAATAGTTGTGTTATCCTCCAAATTATGTTTTAGGTTTTTAACTTATACCTTTTACGAAATATAGCTATGTGAACCATTTTGAGCTTCTATGAGAAGTAGCCCGTTTACTGTCGGTAGTTTTTTTATTATTTATTACAAAACTTCTAAAACCATTCGACCTGAATGTATGGAATAGCAGGTTTTAATTTGCTATTTCGTAATATTTTATTATTTGCTTTAATAACGTTAAAATAAGCTCGAACATAACAAAACATTGAAAAAAATGTCTACCTAAATGATTTTTTTTTTCAACGTTCGTGTCTTTTATTTAGCAATTTCAAAGTTTGCTTCCATACAAATACAAATAATTGTTCTTTGCACTTTATATATAGACAGCCCAGTTCCGGGACTACATAGGTACCTTTTACTGAACACCATGTATACCAAAACGAATCCAATTCGACGTTGCCAAAATATCTCCCGGACTGTGTCCGCTTAATAATGCAGCGTTATCCAAAAGTCGTGCGATTAAGAGTCGACCCCTCGCCACCTAAGTCGCAACTCGGTATTTTATTCAGCGCTTTCAAGCAACTTTGTTACTGCATCTGTCGGAAAGTCGAGCGCGAAGTGTTAGGAAGGACGGATGAAGTCGTTTTATAACACTCGTTCTCTCTTGGGAATGAGCAGATGAAATTTGACACAAGGAAAACGAAGCAGACGAAATTTTAATAAAATTCATTACGGGCCTTTTGAGCAGCTCGATGGCGCAGCGGCTAGCGCGTTCGGCTTGCGATCTTGCCCGCTAAGCAACTTTCGCAATGCCGGGTCGCTGAAGGGTGACCGAATTAAAATCGTCTCGAGCTCCTCCGTGCTTCGGAAGAGTCGTTAAACCGTTGGTCCCGGTTGTTGTCGTAAGATAACAGTCGGTAATTATAACCCACCAACTTGCATTGGGCCAGCGTGGTGGGTTATGGCCCAATATCCCCACGTGCTATTGTCCACGTGGGAGGCCTGTGCCCAGCAGTGGGACGTTTATAGGCTGATTATGATCATGGTGACGGGCCATTTACACACTGTGACTTTTAACAGCGATGCACACGTGATACAGTCGCGATGCAAAGTGATTCACTCGCTAACTGTCAAAGTGTCAATCTTTACACACGTGAGCGACATTTAGCAGCGATACAACTGTGATTTAAACGCGATACAGCGTCTTTATATGTCATTAACCTACTACCAACCCCTCTTCCCTTGTCGTAAAAGGCGACTAACGGTCTAAAGACTGCAAATACATCCAACGGCATATAGCGGCGATGGATTCACCACCTGTCACGCTGAGCAGATGTGCAGTCGTAATTTGGTGAAAAGTGGACTATGGCAGTGGACTGCTCTCAGGACTAGGCCTCTGACGTACCATTTGGGGATAATAGCCATGAACCTATATGTATGTACAGCATTGATGCAAACGCGGATGCTAATGTGATACAGACATGACGCAAACGTAGTACAAGTACTAGCTCTAGTGAATATTTTATTTTCGTACAATCAATATGAAATCGACCACTAACCGCGCAGACTTTTTACGCCCTGTCGCTCCCACCTATCACATTCACATAGCGATCACGAATCATAAAGTGTTTGGTGTAAGCGACTGGCATCTAAAAGTCGTCAGTTGCCGACTCACGCAAGTCGCGCAACATTAACAAAGTAGACCCGGCGTTTTATGATTTGGTGGTAAGTACAAGTATAAGTATACTTTTTTAATTTTTAAACTGTTATTCATTATCTGGCAAAATCTGATGACAGTTGTATTATTATTATTAATCTGAATTAATGGCTATCGCGTGTAGCATTAAGTAGTTTAATTTTTAAAGTTTAATTATTATTGTACAGTAGATAGAAATAAAATGGAGTCTCACAACACGTGTTGTTGCTAAAAGAACACGGGAGAAACTCCCATGACAGTTGTACAGTCGCTAGCTGTCAAATAAAACATGACGTGACGGCTCAGACGGCATTGTTGACATTTCACTTTTTTGAAAGCAAAAGAATTACGGTTTATGCCGCCACGTTAGACATTTTTAAAGTAACATTTGAATCTGCCTTTTGCAGACTCAGTGTTTCCAAACTAAAAAATATTAATTAATTAATAACTCTTATCTGCGATTGTTAAAAATAAGACAAAACTTGGTTTAGGTAGCAAATAATATTAGCTTTACTTTATGACCAAATTCTATTGTAAGTATACAAGTTTAGCATGTTTTCTATGGAAAGTGCCGGTTCTCCTTTATTTACAAAATGAACAGCGCTGTGACAGCTACATGACATAGCAAGTACGGTTTCCTTGGTGTGCAGTGTCGGTATGGTAACAGGCAACGGGCGACTGTGCCCGGTCGCCGCTTCCATATACAGCAAAAACGGTTTTCTGTGAGAGTATCCAGTGTCGGCAACATGTTTGCGCAGAGCCGAAGAGCTCAGCTTGTCGTAACACCAGTCAAAGTCAAAGTCAAAGTGATTTATTGCAATTAAGTGTACAAGAAGGTTCTTATATGTCTGTGGTTTCTGTTCCCGTGGGAATATCTGGATAAAAAGTATAGTATGTGTTAATCCAGGTTACAAAATATCTGTATGCCGAATTTCATCCAAATCCATTCAGTAGTTTTTACGTGAAAGAATAACAAACATCCATCCATACTTACAAACTTTCGCGTTTATAATATTAGTAGGCTAGGATAAGATAGTAGGATTAGTATTTTGTGCTAACAACTTAATTACCTTTTACAGGTACTGCAATATTGTTTACAAGCTTAAGTAGTGGTATAATGACGATAACTTATAGCAATATCACAATCTATTTTATTTTAGCAGAATAGGTGCGCCAAACTAAATAATTTAGGTTTTATCAGCAAAAAACTCATCAAGGTATAGTAGCATTTTAAAACTAAGTATTCTTTTAAGTATTTACCAGCAGACACAAAAGAAATTCAACATCTAGAAGCCTTTGTAGCAGCAGACAATGGTCTAAATAAACTACAGATTAAAGAAGAGTTGCTAAACACTATTCACCTTCCTCGTTCAAGAGAAATGAACCGCTATGACGCTATCTGTTACCAATAAAACTGAAATACGTAAACATACTATTAATAAAGGCCTAAAACTATAATTAGTTGACCGTGCCAAACGATTTTCGACCTTAACGTATTTAACTTGACCCAAATTCCATGAACGCCACATGTTTTTATCTAATATTCTGGTAATAACTTACGCAAGTTGCTTGCTGTTGTTATATTTAGCTGCGGAAGCCTAAAAGTAATGGGTGAGATATCGCATTTCACGGACGTTTTTGGAAAAACTTTTAGTACTACTTTTTAACCCTCACTACAGTATAATAGGCCTTTGAAGGCTCAAGGTAACTCAACGGCCAAAGGACAGTATGCTCCGGATTTTCCGTGAAATCGAATCAGAAATGAGAGGTTCCGTAGAAGAACTAAGGCAACCGTCCCAACCCGAAGAATTACATACATACATAGATTCATAGACTATTGTCCCCAATGGGTTTGTCAGAGACTAGGCAATAAGGACTACATCAGTAGTCCTCCGCCATAGTCCACTTTTCACCAAATTACAATTTACTGCACCTTAGCTTAGTGCTTAGCGTAATAGGTGGTGAGCCCATCGCCGATCTTCGGTCTTTAGTCCGTTAGTCTTAAGTGCGTTACTCTTTAGTCCGTTAGTCACCTTTTACGATACGCAAGGGAAGAGAGGGGTGGTTGTATTTTTTAGAAAGAACCCGGAATCGAAGAATTGCTATACTCAATTTGGCAATGGGCAGGGCACATCGTTTGGGGAACTGACGGCCGTTGGGGCAGAACGGTTCTTTAGTGGCCACGCACCAGAAGACGCAGAGTAGCAGACCGGTCAGACAGGTCGCGGGTAGCCGCTGGATACGAGCAGCACAAGACCGGTCGTGGTGGAGAACTTTGGGACACCAGTGGACGAATTTCGGCTGATGAGGTTATTACTAAACTCTTTGGCATATAAACCAATAGGTACTGAGGAGTCTATGATACCTGCACTGGCAGGTTCTACGTTAAAATAATTTATGAGTAGGTAAAACTTATAATTTGAAATGATGAAAAAGTTATTAGAATTTCAAACGGGACTTCTAGAAAGAACGGTCTGAAGTGCGAACATGGATAGATATCACATGACGTTTTTTTTATATGTGCTTTGTAAAGTTTCAATTATAAATAAATACGCAAGATGATTGTGAAGAAAAGCTTTTTAATTTAACAATACGCTCCCGCAAACTTTTCAGTACACACACGGCACGAACGGTCCAAAAACTCACTATTCCCTAACGAGTTATGAGGGAGAGCTTTTATTTCCAACCAGCAAAGAAGATGTTCTTGACCTTCATCTTAGAATGCCTAGTCATCAGCCTACAAACGTCACACTGCAGGACACAGGCCTCCCCACATAGAGCACAGGACATAAGGAAATTGGGCCATAACCCACTACTCTGGCTCAATGCGGGTTGGTGGATATAAACGACTGCCAGCTTACCAACAACAGATTATAATATACATATAATAATCACGACTATTATCCCCGAAGGATTAGTCAGAAAATAGGCAATGAGGACAGCAAAAGCAGTCCCCTGCCATAGTCCACTTTTCACCAAATAGGGACTGCACATGAGCCCATCGCCGTTCTATGCTGTTGGATGTATGTGCAGTCTTAAGTATGTTAGGCGCCTTTTATGACACCCAAGGGAAGAGAGGGGGTGGTAGTATTCTTTCACCGCTACGCGACATGGTTGCCACGACATACAGCATTACATGCCATCCGAAGCACAGAGAAGCTCGAGATGTTTTTAGCTTGTTTGCCCATTCAGTGACTCGTCATTGCGAAAATTGCTTAACTGACAAGATCGCAAACGCCTCAGCTGCTGCGCATCGAGCTCCATAATGCCTAGTGCATTACTATTCAACCAGGTTAGTAAGAATTAAATTCCAAATTGTGTCAAGATACTTCGTTAATGAAGAGGTAAATACTTAACTATTCAAAGGAAGAGACGATGTTAGGAAGTGAAAGCCATGGCCGTATTCAGGGATAGCGCAGGTCCCAGGATAAGTTTTTTGTGTTCTCTCTATTTGGAGCTTCTCTCTTCTTCAATTTTCATTTGGGGCTCCAAATATAAGCATGAAGTCATTATGTTCATTAATGTAGCGACAGTATTCATGTTTATTATGTTTATGTATTACTGTTAGGATCGAAACGCTACTTCGTTCACGTGAACCCCAGTATCTCGAGTCTGTATTATCTTCATTATTAACGGAATAAAACATTACGTTTCTACGTTCGGCTTTGTCGTCACTTACCATGAGGTGGTTATGAAGGCAAGCGTATACCCGTTGTGTTAAAATCTTAGAAACTGGGTCCTTTATTTGTGGTAAATACAGCCCTGGTTTATCCCCATCCTTTGATAGCTAAGAGGACATACCTGAGCTCTTCACATTCCACGAAATAGATAAGGTAGCGAAAACAAACATTGGAACGTAAGAACCCTCTCAAAGTTACGTGGAAGAAGCCGCCTAAAACATCCTTAAAGGAAAGGAAACACAGTTAAATAATGCTTGGTAATTGGTAAAGGGGTGAACACAATACTATTACCACACAACAGAAGAAAGAAGTACCTACTGTTACGGTCATAGGATTTTTCGTGAAATTATAGAATCTAAGAAAAAATCCACTTCTATTTTATTAGACGATTTTTACTGCGGGCTGGATCAGTGGCATAAACGATTGTAGTATAGTATGCTGAATGTATGGGATTTGACATGTGTCAACGATATGTCATTTAGTGAACTTTAAATTGGTAATTTTAAAACTTCAAAGAGCTAACTTATGAAGGTCATTCTTCGTTTAATTATTTTTTATTCAATGTTATATTCTGTTGCACCTAACGGTCGAATAGAGTGAACATTCGCCAAATATCTGTTAAGTTTACCTATTTACTATTGACAAATGCCAACGAATCGACTTGGAGCGCCACATGTCTAGGGGGGCTGTCCAGCAAGTCCTGCAATCACCATCTATCTTATCTTAGTCTGTTGCCAACACAACAATGTTGGTTTCATTGTTGTTCCGTGCCCTTCGGGCTATATTTTATTAGGACGCCATGGTTGCGCAACCAGTTGCCCGCCACCGTTGACCTAGAAGATATAGACAAGACGTTCATACAAACCATTTGTTCCAATTCTGGAACGAGAGACCTAAAGTTCGCTGCAGCCGCTGCAGCGCTTAAACATTTATATCGTCTAATCAACAGACAGACATCGCAGCGCCGCAGCGCCAGATCGGTCAAAGAAAACGTTATGTATCAAGATGGCGTCCCAAATAGATTGTCAATAACCATAATTGAAAAAATATCTTTTATATTTTAATAATACGATATAACTACATAATAATGACTTGAATAACAATTAATTTCACTTATTTTAGCCGCTCCGCACGCTCCTAGCCGTGTGAATGTCGAAACCACGCTAAGCAAGGTGCCGAGTCGACTCCGTAGATGAGTGGAACATAGTGCGTGATCGGAACGGCCTATCTAGTGTAACGTCAGGTGCCACGTAGGAGGGTATACGCATTTCGGTTTCCCATACAAACTTCCAAGTCGAAATTTTTCAAAACCATTAACCCTATTTCAATTAAACTTTACATGCTAAAGTAACATACGGAGATCTGGGGCCCAAGTCTGCTAATTTACGAATGGCATAATTGAATCGCAATTGGATCGCATTGTAATTGTTTGACACATTTGGTATTAATAAATGAGTAAGAGAATACCAAATGTGTCAAACAATTACAATGCGATCCGATTGCGATTCAACTATGCTATTCGTAAATTAGCAGACTTGGGCCCCAGAATAGTTTGTTGAAAACATTTTTAAAAAACGTTTAAAAACTAAGTTCATGTGATTTTAAACTGTCTATAGTGGACTTTAAATCGCAATAACTCAGCTAAATAAACCTTTTTTAAAAATGTTTTCAACAAACTATTTAGCTAACTGTATTTTGCTTTAACATGCAAAGTATCATTAAAATTGGCTCATTGGTTTTTAAAAATTTCGACTTGGAAGTTTGTATGGGAAACCGAATGGCGTAAACCCTCCTAACATCAGGTGGAGTGGGGTCATTTGCCGGGCTTTGTATATAAAAAAGTATAAATCGCTTCAGCTATGTATACAGCTGTATGGAGAGTATCTCACCGTATCGTTGGTTGCGGTAGCACCGTATACATTTCGTTGGTGACAGCAACTGGTTCCGCCACCATGGTGTCAAAATGCAATAGGGCCCTTAGTGACAAGATAAGCCAGTTCCTTAGCAGTTGAATGATCCTAACCTACTGAAAGAGCTACTTCAGTAGGCTTTTTTTTAATGGAGAAAAGGACAAACGAGCATTCAGGTCATCTCTTGGAAAGTAATCACCGCCGCCCATAGACACCCGTAAAACTAGAGGAGTCGCAGATCCGTTACTGGCCTTGAAGAAAGAGTAGGACCTTTATGGAAGAAGGTTTCGCACTTTCGGAGTTGCACGCATACCTACTACAAAACATCCTTTATAGAATGTTTTGTCGATCGTATGTGATCGTATGGCGCACTTTATTTTAGCGCACACTCGCCGACTCAGTTTACTGCCTACGCTACGAGTTATTGAAGTATTATAACTAGAGACTTCACCGCGAAGCAAGTTTTTGCGCACTGAGTAGCGGCTCATCCTTTTATTTGGGTAAACAAACAATGACAATACATAATAATGATCATAACAATGACAAATGCATATAATTACGACTATTATCCCCGAAGGGTTAGTCAGAGACTAGGCAAAGAGGCAGCAAAAGCAGTTCTCTACCATAGTTCAATTTTCACCAAATAGCGACTCATGCACATGTACTCAGCGTGACAGGTAGTGCGTCCATCGGTGCTCTATGCTATTAGATGTATGTGCAGTCTTTAGACCGTTAGTCGCTTTTTACAACACCCAAAGGAAGAGGACTCGGTGGTAGTATTCTCTCAGTGAGCCGCTACACGACACTGCTCTGATTGTAAGTCACTACTTACAATCAGACTACTTACTACTACGTGTTGTTGCGATAGCGATAGTCTATCGATAGTATCGTGATACTATCGTGACCTCGAAAATCAGTCATAATATCGACAGTCCTATCGAAACTATCTACCCTTGACGATACTATCGATAGTATCGATTGATAAAAATAAGTAATATTATTGCTAAAGATCAATAGAATCGATACTATCGATAGTATCAGCAAAAAACCAATCAATAGTAACGATATTTGTTCAATCGATAGTCGAACGTTTTCGATACTATTGCTTGCTCATAAATGGTAATATAGCTGGTAATTACATAGGTCATCTATCACATCATATCATTAGATTTACAATACTCACACGATAGTATCGAAATTTCGTCGATAGTAACTAAAGCAAAACTATCCATAATATCGAAACGCGTCGATAGTTTATTGATAGTATCGATACTATCGGCTATTTTAACGCGATACTATCGATACTGTCGATAGTATCGCAGTATTTCGATATTTTATATTTACACTATTCGCGCTATCGACTATATTTTAAGGTCAACTATCGATAGTGAAACTATCGCTATTTGTAAGTGCCCAACCAATTGTAAACCTTGCTGCCGCAAATCAGTAAACAAAAACTTTCTTCGCGGTGCCTCCTCTAGTTGTAACACCTCAAGCCTACAAGTTAGTGGGAGGATAACTTTGTTCCAACTTGTTTCTGGTACCGTTTATCTGTTGCCAACTTAGTTGCTAGGCTTTTGTGCGCCAGAGATTAGTAACGACCCTTAAACTTAGCAACTAATTGCTAACACAACATTATTGTTACTGGAATACTTTAGGCGGTAGGGTGAAGTATTCCTGTAACAATAATTAGAGACAATGGACAGCTTTGTGTTACGTTTTAACAGATTTTTTATACAGAGTGTTGGGATAAAGATTAATTAAAATCTCGCAACTGGACAATGCTATTATGTGAAAAGAATAAATATTTAATTATGTATTTAAATCCACATCGAATAGAATAGAATAGAATTCCTTAATTGCTTAAACTGTGTAACAAGTTCTTGAAAAAATATATAGTATCAACAGTTTGCCCATGATGCAATGTACAAATTTATCGTGAATAAAAATAATTCCAACGAACCATGCAACTACGCATTCGTAAATTAGAAACAATATGACTATTCAACTGGCGTTGCTTTAATTAAAGCTTGCCACGGCATGCATAAATTCATAAGAAAGCAAATATATTCCGCTATTAAAAATAATCAAGTATTATTACATACAAAACAGCAATTACTATTCTACAAAATGTATACAACTCAACCAACCATATCGCGTAGCGGTGAAGAAATACTACCCCCTCTCTTCCCTTGTATGGCGTAAAAGGCGACTAACGGACTAAATACTACATACATTCACTTTCATAGAGCGGCGATAGGCTTACCACCTGTCACGCTCAGCACATGTGCAGTCGCTGTTTGATGAAAAGTGGAAGCAGTCTTCATTGTCTAATCTTTGACTAACCCTTCAAGGATAATAGTCGTAATTAGAGCGGCTATTAGACACTATTCCATACAAAAACTTTGAGCTGGTGCTCAAGTAACGCCATCTAACGTTGAAAAGCAAAACCTTATATTAAGAATATAATATTAGGTATTTATGAACAACTAGAATAAGTTTGTCATACTTTCGATTGATTATGTCAAATCTGTTCACTAACAAAAACGACTGCACTAGAGGGCGAATGACATCAAACTGAGCGACTTGTCACTACTTAGTGCTAAGTTGTGGATTAAAGCTTTGATCTCAATGTCCCGTCTATAGTAATAGTTTAATGTCTTTGCATGTATGTATAGAACTCACCAACACGCATTGGGGCAGCATGGTGGGGTATGGCCCAATCTCCTTATATGCTGTTGTCCATGTGGGAAACCCTGTGCCCAGAAGTGGGCCCTTTATAGACTCATAATGATAAGATAAAATCCCGTAAAAAATGTCTGTCTACTAATACACAAAGGGGCGTAACTGTATATTGCATTTTTTACATTTTTTAATTGGCTATTTGACAGTTGTAACAATAAAATATGAAATATGTCAGATATGGTACTTTATAATTTAACGATAATCATCCAATAGTTTTTTTTTTACTAAGATAATTTCTAAATATTTCTTATTTTCAAAATATATTTGGTATTTTTTATCTGTGGATTACAAGACCCGAAACACGGGCGGCCATGATTGAGCTTCGTGTGACGTCACATTTCACAAATAAACAAAAACTGTATGTCATGGGAGTTTCTCCCGTGTTCTTTTAGCAACAACACGTGTTGTAAGACTCCATTTTAATTCAATCTACCGTATCTACAAAACTAAATATAAGTTTAAATATATCTTTCTACTTACTTGAAATTGGCTTAATGCTGAACGCGAAGCTATTAATTAAGATTAATAATAATAATAATATGTCAGGTTTCAATATAAAAACTTTGTTTAGTTTATTGTGGTGTGACGTCACAGGGAGAAATGTCACGTGACCAACCGTTTTCGCACGAAATTTGAAATGAATAAAAAAAGAAAATATATATGTTTTTTTTATTAAGCATTTCCGAGAAAAAAATATTGTACATGGTATAAATTAAGAGGGTTTACGCATTTCGGTTTTCCATACAAGCTTCCAAATCGAAATTTTTAAAAACCAATAAACCAATTTTGATGAAACTTTGCATGCTGAAGTAAAACAAAGGGATCTAAATAGTTTGTTGAAAACCTTTTTAAAAAACGTTTTTTTAGCTGAGTTATTGCGATTTAAAGTCCACTATAGAAAGTTAAAAATCGCAATAATTCAGTTAAATAAACTTTTTTTTTAAATGTTAAAAATTTCGATTTGGAAGTTTGTATGGAAAACCGAAATGCGTAAACCCTCTTATGCGTTTGTAATTTTTAAAATACTTTTCCGAATACTGTCAAGTAGCCAATTGCAGCTCACTGTATTATTTTTAACATAAGAATTAAAACCTTCCTCGCTTGTTAACCATTCGGAACATAGATGTAACGAGAAACAGAGTCAAGTTGGTGGCCCCCGGGCCGTGCGACATTGTTTCCCGCGCCCAGACAGAGTGTCGCCTCGCAAATAAAACGGGGAATTATTTCGCCAGTTTTCCCGTTGGCTACAATTCAAGTCGCCTTCGGTGGCCCTACCAAGATTTCGCTTAGATCTTACTTCGAGAAGAAAAACGGTATTTAGCCGTGCTTTATTTATTAACTATGGTATGCGCTTGGCTTCAATCTAGGGTTGCCAGGTCGCCAAACCAAATAGCCGGACAGACCAGCCAGTTTAGCCGGACATTTGGGTAAATAGGCCGGACACCCTACATTTTCGGGAGCAGGAGCGACCGCCAGTCGACTCGCCTGCGCTCGGCCACGCTCGGCGCTTGCTCGTTTGCGAAATGTAAAAAGTCTTACAAAAGCCGGACAAGCCGGACATCGTTTATTTCAGCCGGACACGCAATCAAAAATCCTAACTATGTCCAGCTTTATCCGGAATCATCAACCACTAAGGAACTGGCTATCGTATCTCTAAACTGTCGGAACACGACAATTAAAAAAAAATTTTTTTTCGGGCATAGCCTAATCTGTAGTGTTAGTAACATTGAATTCTTATCCTAGTGTTAGTTAAAACAAATAATTATAAACAAAAACAATGCATTGCAAAAACAATGACGTTCACATTGTTGTTGAGGCGTCAGACTTTAGATAAGATGGTGATAGCCATCGGTGGCTTACAATAATACTACCATCCCTAAAGCTAGAAAGTTAGTAAATTACAATTTGGAAAAGGTTGAAAAATATGCAAAGCGGATGACTCGCCTTTGTTTGTTCAGCAAATCAACCAAATTTGCGTTAAATTATACAAAAAATAAGTAAGTACCTATATCACTGCAGTACACGCGCGGGGTGAATATTCGCCCCAGACCAATGTTTTAATTCATTTTTTTAAATTATTTGAATACGGATTGTGTCGTTTTGTGTAATACTAGTTAAGTAAACAAGGTTCAAGGTCAATATGGCGCCGGCATCCAACGCGGGCGCACAAGTAGCAAAAAATGGCGGGAAAGTGCTCGGGACGGAATTTCACCCCACGCGAGTATCGGCGTTACAAAACCTCTCGTTCGATCTGAATTGATTCTTGTGAGTATTGCTTTTATTTATCATCTACTTAAGATGTTTACAGTTTCTATAAGACTATAGTATATGTTACAATTATTTAGGCATGGTTTATTACAGATTCGTCGTCATTATGGACGAACGTCAGGAAAATATGATACGAGCCTGGTTAGAAGAAAAGTTTGAAAGTGATATTGCACCCAGCGATAAAGAAGATAATGAACAGGAGTGTAAATAGAGCTAAACCATGACTCAGAAACAAAACAAAATATGAAAACAGCACAGAAGAAACGGAACAAAGGATGTGGCGCTTGAAATGGTGAAACTCGCTATAAACTTAAAAATTGGTATACAAAATATCCCACGAGAACTAAGAACTAAAGCTCAGAGACTTCAAAAACAGCAAGGTCGTGATATTGTACTTGATCCAAATCGGAATGTCCAGAGAACAGGAAAAAGTGGTCGATGTTCTTATTGGCCCAGATCACGTGATCGTTCTGCTTCAAAATTCTGCAAAACATGCAATAAATGGATTTTATCCGGACCAGCAAATCCTAGTTTGCTCATATTGTTACCAAAATGAATAAAAATTGTGAAAAATAATAACAAAATTCAAAAATATCTGGTGACTTAGTCATGTCATTTTTTTTCCTTTTCTTAAAAATTACTTTCTGTGTTTCATTTAATTATAATATTATAAGTGTCATAATATTTATAATAAATTATAAACACATAACAATATTTAAACGTATTTTATTTCAAATTTTACTATCTCAACATGAAAAGAAATAAATTAAAATGGTCTTAATATTCACCCCGCGCGAGTAAAACATTAGAAAATTAAGGCGCGTGTACCGTAGTGATATATCAAATAACGAAGCAAATACATGACAATGGTATCATCTATCTCATATCTTTACTAGTCGGTATCTGTCATCAGTTTGCTGATGTTAAATTGTAGAAATACTTTTTATATATTTACAGTAAGTTCCTATAACAGTACAAGGTAGGTAGAATATTCTATCTGTATGCGACATTTTCCACCTTTTTGACATTTACTCAAAAACATTTTTTTTAGTGTTATACACTTTTAAGGTAGGGTCGGGAATTAACCCCATGTCTATCACGAATCCTCCTAAGGGTTCTAACAATTGAATTTCTATTATGTCTGGTATTAGGATAGCTTAAATTGCTAGGAAGGTGCATCCAAAATTGGGTTATTTCGTGTTTGTACATGTCAAGACGACATACATAGAAACATATAATCACGACCATTATCCCCGAAGGGTTAGTCAAAGACTAGGCAATGAGTACAGCAAAAGCAGTCCTCTTTTCACCAAATAGCGACTGCACATGAGCTAAGCGTGACAGGTGCCCATCGCCGCTCTATGCTGTTGGATGTATGTGCAGTCTTTAGTCCGTTCGTCGCCTTTTACGACACCCAAGGGAAGAGAGAGAGGGTGGTAGTATTCTTTCACCGCTACGCAAGATGGTTATGTCATGACAAGATTACTATAAAAGTGTTTTTTAGAAATTCGTCACTGAGGTAAGGTGTCCATGCAAACGAGGTCGCGGGCCGAGCCTCAAGCATTTAATAACGGTTCCGAAGTTAAATTACAACTGTTATAGTGTACCCACATACATTCGTGACTATTATCCTCAAACGGTTAGTCAGAAACCAGGCAATTAAAAAAAAATTAAAATATTTTATTTCAGACTTTACATCCATATTTAATTAGTGTGTTGTAACAATTTTTCTATAAAGTATGTTAGTTGGTTAGTGTGGATAATTATTAGGTACATATTAAAAAATAACTTATTTTATTTGGCCAGTTACTATTTCTATCCAGTGCTGTTGGATAGAACAGTCAGGACGAGCAGTAATTGTCTTCAGAACGCTGTTTCTGCTGGCCCTCATGCATGCGTCGCAGTAGGGCCGTTTCGCTGTTATTACCCGTCCCTTACTGTCGTACCGTTGAGAGAGTGAGAGAGAAGCGCTGGGAATACCTGGGCTTAATGAGCCTCCACCACGCATATCAAAACAATCATCATCATCATCAGCCTATTAACGTCCCACTGCTGGGCACAGGCCTCCCACGTGGACAATGGCACGTGGGGATATTGGGCTATAACCCACCACGCTGGCCCAATGCGGGTTGGTGGGTTTTAACGACTGCCAACTTACGACAACAACCGGGACCAACGGCGTAACGTGCCTTCCGAAGCACGGAGGCTCAAGATGTTTTTAATCGGTCACCCATCCAGCGACCCGGCATTGCAAAAATATATGTATTACATGCATCCAATACCCAAACACTCGCACACACACACTCGCATAGGTTATCTGTTTCTTATTTGTTTCGATCTGTTTATCTTTTTGTTTTTGTTTTCTTTTTGAATAAGTATAATCTGTTAAAAACGTAATTCATCGTATAGTTACCTACTATCTGCAGAGGGGGCCTGGCGACCTGTAGACCAGGTTTCCTTTTCTGAAACTTTTTTCAGGCACCAGTCCCTCACACTTATAGATGTTTGTTATCTTATACTATTAGTTAATAAGCTTTAGCTCTAATATGCCTATTTTTTATTTTTTATTTTTTTTTATGGCGAAAGTTGCTTAACGAAACAAGCGATCAAATCATTGTTTCGAGTAAACTCACCATAGTAAGGCTTCGAATAATGTCAGCATCGGTAGGGTTCTAAACTCACGTCGAATTTCGCTTTTTACTGTCACTGTGTGTGAGAGAACTTTTTTTTCCGTTGCGTTTGTTTGTTCTGCTGTAACGTTATTGCGTAAAATTTTATTGTAATGAAGATGGGTGGTGCCCTTAAACATTTGGGAATTTTGGGAAACAACGCTTTGTTATGCAAAGTGTATTGTTAGCCAAACGGATGCAGAGCTTTTGTTTTTGCATTCAATTTAATGACGTCATATCCATTTGCATACCTACCGATATTTATACTTTAGGACATACATATAATCATGACTATTATCCCCGAAGGGTTAGTCAGAGACTAGGCAATGAGGACAGCAAAAGCAGACCTCTACCATAGTCGTGTTTTCACCAAATAGCGACTGCAGTATGTGCTCAGTGACAGGTGGTGAGCCCATCGCCGTTCCATACTGTTGAATATATGTGCAGTCGTTAGTTCGTTAGTCGCCTTTTACGACACCCAAGGGAAGATAGGGGGTGGTGGTGTTCATTCACCGATACGCGACACGGTTTATTAGATTTTTATATTTCGCACACGATTTTGTACACGTGAATTTTTTTTTATTTACTACGGGTAAGTACTTAGGCGGTAGGCCTTCCTCTCCTCTGATGGTTAGTGACGATAAGGCCGTAGGTGAAAGCGCGCTTTGCCCGAAACCCTCAAACCACTGAGGAACTGGCTATCTTATCTCTAAACTATCAGAACACAACAATGCTATGAACATTATTGTTACAGCATCAGACTTTAGATAAAATGGTGGTAGCTAGCCAGGTGGACTTAACCAACCAGCCCTACTACCAACCAAACCAAGTACGCAAAGACGTACCCCCCGCTGGAATGATATTCGCTTCTTCTCTTTCTTACGAAAGCGGTGTAAAAGAGATGGAGCGAATATGAGGTCATTCGCTTTTTCTCTGTCTTCTTATAGCGGTGTAAAAGAGATGAAGCGAATTTGTGTTTATTTGGTGCAACAATGCTTGAGAAATTAGTTTTAGTAAGTACCTAGAGCTAGAGCTATGATTTGTTTGAAAGAGTTTTTTGGTAAGTACCAACATAATAGCACTAATACTTTTGATGCGCCCTTGACCTCGTAATTGCCGTGAAATGGAGAGAGTAAATATTGCGTTTATTGTGTTGTGCAACTGTGCATTTGCTATAGTGTAATAAAAAAGGATTCCTTGTATTTATTATGATAGTTTTAGTGCCTCCTTTTTAAGAATTTGTAATTAGTTAAATTAGTTTAAACGTTTCAAGTTACAACGTATTTTATACTTAGTTAAGATATTTTTATAAAAAAATGTAGCGAAAGACGAATGAGATAAGTATGGACTTATTTTGATAAAAAGACAATGCTGCTTCTATAGCTGTGTTTAAAATTAATATTGTTCTTCAAATTAAGGGAAATCGCCTTATCTGACTGTTTTAACATCGATGTTAAGTCCTCAAAAACATCTATACATACATACATCGATGATATTAGAATAATATCGGTACATTGATGAAGAAAATATTTTAAAATATCAAGGCCACCCGAGTATTTCTCAAAAAAGTGTCCAGTCATGAAATCGTCAAGAAATCAGTTTGTCAAGAAACGTCAAGAAATTATCAATTACAAGGATGACATTATACCAAAGAAAGCTAGAATCCAGTAACGCAAAATTAAACACTTGCTAGTAGGTACCTATCATAGTAATCAAAATGCATTTTTTTATTAACTGTATTTTAATAATGATTCAACCGTATCATATCTGGAGGAGCCCAAACTTGGTATGTTTTAAAAATGATTTTTATTTTAATTTATAACAAGTGACTGAAATATAATGATGTGATATATTCTTAGAATACGTGTACCTACTACATTTTGCTGACTCCTATCCACTACGTGGCTGAACGGATACTTATTCCTTAGTCCTATGCTTTGTTTGTCGTCTGTCTATCAAACAAAGACAGGATCAGACTTAATCCTGATATCCTATCCTACTAATATTATAAACGCGAAAGTTTGTAAGTATGGATGGATGTTTGTTACTCTTTCACGTAAAAACTACTGAATGGATTTTAATGAAACTTTACAATAATATGGCTTATACATCAGAATAACACTTATGCCACAATTTGTTTGGAAATTCGTTGCGGTATACCGGGACGGGGGTTCACGCAGACGAAGTCGCGGGCGGGCAACTAGTATCAAATAAGACAAGGCTGTATACGAAGTCGCGGGCGGGCAACTAGTATCAAATAAGACAAGGCTGTATAGTCACCGACTTTTGCCTGCCCAATGGGCGAAAAGAAGCGAACAAACTTTGTCAAATATCCATTACGGAATGAATGAAGACCTACTTTCTAATAGAATTGGCTAAACTAGCCTTACTATGAAAATGGAAAAGAATTAAAAGATTTGGCTGTATGGCGTAGGCGTAGTACCTTTGCCTATCCTTTTTGGATAAAATAAAACAATAACAATCAAAACCAGTGTTTCTTTCTTTCTTGTTTTGTTTTGTTTGTTCATTCATATTCGGTAACATATCGGTTCGGTAGTGGTAAAAAAAACGAAAACGCCCAATGTCTACGTCTAGTAGCGATGAGTAGCTCGCGAGCGAGTTGTTTAAAAGAGCCGGCTCACCTATTCTAATCTAGCTAGCGATGGGCGTTGAATGAACGAACGGTTTAAATAGGTAGACGGTCTACGTTCAATCGACGCTTCGACGGTCTAAACTGAGAGTCCACAGCGTTCTTTCTACTGACAACGCGACGACGACGCGTGAACGTCGTTCGTTGAAATAATATCGTCGGCGTCGGTACAAAGCATTTTGAACCTTGAGTAGGTATATCGCGTAGGAGGTGATATTTGTTTTTTTTTTAAAGTAGAAGGGAAAAGTATGAAGGGAACATTAAATTGCTAGATTGTACATTTTTTAAGTAATTTTGCAGTTCATTCAAATAGTGCGTAAAAAACTAGACTACGTAAAGACACCGTCGCGCGTCGTTGAGTCGCGCCCGTAGACCAGACACCGCGCCTACCTAGTCGATTGAATTGACCGCCTCAACGCCTGTCGTTATTTATCGCGTTCGCGTCGACTAGTCGATGGACAGTCTAGTTTCGTTGACGAAAAATACGTCGACGACCCATCTCTAATTCTGGCTCACTCCCGTTCAATTTACCTTAATTAGCTCAGTGTTTCATCGGAAATTAGAATAGGTTAGGGAATAAAAGATAATTTAGAACTAACTTAAAATACAGTTAATAAAAAAATGCATTTTGATTACTATGATAGGTACCTACTAGCAAGTGTTTAATTTTGCGGTACTGGATTCTAGCTTTCTTTGGTATAATGTCATCCTTGTAATTGATAATTTCTTGACGTTTCTTGACAAACTGATTTCTTGACGATTTCATGACTGGACACTTTTTTGAGAAATACTCGGGTGGCCTTGATATTTTAAAATATTTTCTTCATCAATGTACCGATATTATTCTAATATCATCGATGTATGTATGTATAGATGTTTTTGAGGACTTAACATCGATGTTAAAACATCGATGTTTTGCCTCTTAACATCGATGTTTATCTGACATCGATGAATATCGATCATCCCTATACCGATATATGGAGTTTTGTTATCATATCGATATGGAATTATGGATCCTTTGCTCTTGGTATGCCTATAACGCAGTGTGCCTAAGTCGCGTAATGCCTAGATCAAACGAGATGTGGGCGTATTGCGACTTAGGTCAATTCCGTTTTTGTTCAATAGCGAGATAGGCTTAGTGAGACTAAGGTTCATTGCGTTTTAGTCCAATAGCGAGATAGGCTTTGTGAGACTAATGTTTATTGAGTTTTAGTTCAAGGTTACGGCACGGCAAACTAACAACAAATGTTAACGCGCATATTTGTCCCGTGTCGAGTTATATAAATGGTTAAGTACTGTGTTATACAGATCGCGCTCGCTCAGTCAGATAAATCGATTTCCCTTAATTTGAAGAACAATATTAATTTTAAACACAGCTATAGAAGCAGCATTGTCTTTTTATCAAAATAAGTCCATACTTATCTCATTCGTCTTTCGCTACATTTTTTTATAAAAATATCTTAACTAAGTATAAAATACGTTGTAACTTGAAACGTTTAAACTAATTTAACTAATTACAAATTCTTAAAAAGGAGGCACTAAAACTATCATAATAAATACAAGGAATCCTTTTTTATTACACTATAGCAAATGCACAGTTGCACAACACAATAAACGCAATATTTACTCTCTCCATTTCACGGCAATTACGAGGTCAAGGGCGCATCAAAAGTATTAGTGCTATTATGTTGGTACTTACCAAAAAACTCTTTCAAACAAATCATAGCTCTAGCTCTAGGTACCTACTAAAAATAATTTCTCAAGCATTGTTGCACCAAATAAACACAAATTCGCTTCATCTCTTTTACACCGCTATAAGAAGACAGAGAAAAAGCGAATGACCTCATATTCGCTCCATCTCTTTTACACCGCTTTCGTAAGAAAGAGAAGAAGCGAATCTTATTCCAGCGGGGGGTACGTCTTTGCGTACTTGGTTTGGTTGGTAGTAGGGCTGGTTGGTTAAGTCCACCTGGCTAGCTACCACCATTTTATCTAAAGTCTGATGCTGTAACAATAATGATTATAGCATTGTTGTTCTGCATAGTTTAGAGATAAGATAGCCAGTTCCTCAGTGGTTGAGGGTTTCGGGCAAAGCGCGCTTTCACCTACGGCCTTATCGTCACTAACCATCAGAGGGGAGGAAGGCCTAAGTACTTACCCGTAGTAAATAAAAAATATTTCACGTGTACAAAATTGTGTGCGAAATATAAAAATCTAGTAAACCGTGTCGCGTATCGGTGAATGAACACCCCCCCCTATCTTCCCTTGGGTGTCGTAAAAGGCGACTAACGGACTAACGACTGCACATAATATATTTAACAGTATAGAACGGCGATGGGCTCACCACCTGTCACTGAGCACATACTGCAGTCGCTATTTGGTGAAAAGACGACTATGGTAGAGGTCTGCTTTTGCTGTCCTCATTGACTAGTCTCTGACTAACCCTTCGGGGATAATAGTCGTGATTATATGTATGTCCTAAAGTATAAATATCGGTAGGTATGCAAACGGATATGACGTCATTAAAGTGAATGCAAAAACAAAAGCTCTGCATCCGTTTACAAAAGTTTAAAGTAAGCACTAACACTACCTACACTTAAATTATTTTTACTAAAACTTAAATTATATGTACAGAATCCCAATTGTCAAAAAACATAAGAAAAATAACAGATAATCAAATGTAACTGTTGTGCCCTGTTACGAGCAGTACGAAGTAACTGTTCCTCAAAGGAACAGGCGAAACAGAGACTGTTCCGCCGTCTTCACTGTTCCTACTGTTGTCGGAGGAACTCTACCGAGCTGTAACAACTGTTATTTTACCTGTTATATACCCGACCATATTAAAACTACATTTTAGTCTATTGAAGCACCATAATAAATTCGACTTCGTAAATTATTCGTGCTAACTGTTCCTGTTCCTAACAGTTTTTTTTCTCTTAATAATGGCTTCGCGCGGTCAGCTCATTTAGCCAGTGTCACGTAATATTATTGAAAATATTTTTATTGCATAAAGTAGATGATAATGAACGTTTAATGGTAAATGATATTCCCCTAAACCCCTTGAGATTCAATAAAGCTGTGGGACTTAATTGACAACTCACACTGCTTCTTGAGAGAATTTGAAAAGTTATGTTGCACAGTTTTGTTTTTTATTTGCAAACACTCATGCACGTTCACGAACTTATAAGAGCAAATAATCCATTATAATTTCACATTAATATTCGACAAAACACAAATTATAGAAAATAAAAAACTGCAGACATGACGCTTCACTTTCCCGCCATGAACGTATGTAGTATTTTTTAACCATATTCAGGGAAAGGGACATATAGCCCATACACTAGACGTCTTTCGTTTTTTTAATTTCCTTGATATATCTACTATCAGCTTTAGGTCCAAACAATGCTTAAAAATTTTCAACGAAGCAAATATTTTCACTCCTCCATTTTCAACGCGCGGGAACCGACATTTTATGGCTTCCTATTTTGGCTTTTCGCGCTTAGCTTAGCGTTCTAGAGTGCACACAAAGTAAGTCTGCGCGTGCCGCGTGACAGAAAAAGGAACTAAAGTTTAACCAAATTATAAATCGATGTTAGTTGAATTTAAAATTTAACCCAAGAACTACATATTTTACCACTAAACGGGCGATTTAAAAAAAGAAACTGAAAGTTTCTTTCATAACGGTAAATGGCAGGAATTTTCAGTGTTGTAAGGTCGTGTTTTTCTAGTATTTTTGATTTATGTATGACTTTTGATTTACATTAATGATAGATCAATGTTTGTCAAGTGCTCGGGAAAGTGTACAATTATCGTTAAGTGTAATAAAATGCACATTAGTGATGAGACACTTTGTGTGATGCTGCAAAAAATCCTTTGAGTCTTCAGTAAATTTTCTATCTTTTTACTGTGGAAACCACATCAAAGCTTAGTTCTTAAATTGGTCTGTATTTTTAAGCAGACTGCTTGAAGCTGGCAGATATTGAAGAAAAGTATTAAAAATCAGACCTGGCTGTATGGGCAATATGGGCATAGAACCTTTGCCTTTTCAAAAAAAAAAGAAGTCTCATAACGGTAACTGTCTTTTTCGCGCCACAATCTGTGTTCCGTGTTTTACTTAATCGCTTTAAAAGTGATTTTTCTTATGTTTTTTGACAATTTGGATTCTGTACATATAATTTAAGTTTTAGTAAAATTTTTTAAGTGTAGGTAGTGTTAGTGCTTACTTTAAACTTTTGTAAATCATTAAGGCTTCAATAAGGACTACCGTATAGTATAGTTTGGGACCACTTTACGAACCTTGGGAACAATGAAGCTTGTTGTAATATAATAAATTTTAAATTGTTGTATTTTGATCACTGTAAAATATAAGTAACAAGTAGAACTTATATTAGATTTTTTTAACAAAATAATTAAAACTACCTATACCTAGTTATTAAGTTTACTTATTTTTACCTTCAGTTTTTCAATTATAGTTGCATTAAATAATTATCGTTGAAACATCTATTTTAAGTTATTGTTTATATAAAGTTATAACACAAATTTTAAAAAAAAATTTTTTTCGGCACTGCATTTTTTCAATTTGTTATCTATTATTTTCATTAAATTTATATAAATAAATACCTCCGCAAAGAAAAGCTGGATTGGTCGTCGAAACTTCGAAAGGGCTGTTATTTATATAACAGGTTTTTGGAACTGTTATTTTTTGAAACAGGAGTAACAGGTAGACAATTTACCCTGTTACAACCCATGTCTAGTAGGTGTAGGTAGGATAGTGATGGGCGATTGTGAATGACATTATTCGAATTATTCGATTGTAGAAGTCATTCGAATTATTCGAATAACTTTACAAATCATTCGATTTTGAATATAAGCGAGAAGCGAATAAGAATGTATAGCGTCGTCTCATTCCTTTCGATTCAAATTTCATTACTACTAGTTTATCTAGTCGAATATTCAAACCATCGAACTAACTTGTACGAGGGAATAAAAAGATAAACGAAATAAGTGTGTGTAAGAGAGAAAGAAAGAAGTATAAACAATCATGGCGTTTGCTCTTTTTGCATTCCCGCCAATCGCGCCATTGCATTATTCGATTGTTCCTTCGAATATCAAATAAAAGTTGACTTTATGTTACGATAGATAAAAACCAATTTTGAATGGCATAGTGAATGAGTGAACTAGCGGTTTCATTCGAATTTGCAAACTAGTGATCGATTGTTTTTGTATTAGATTGTTAATATTAGTTGTATCCAGCGATGGGCGTTGAATCAACGAACGGTTTAAATAGACGGTCTACGTTCAATCGACGCTTCGACGGTCTACAGTTCATTCGTGAACTAGTTGAATTCATAGACGGCTAAACTGAGAGTCCACAGCGTTCTTGTCTACTGTCAACGCGACGACGACGCATAAACGTATCCGGTTAATATAAGTTCCATACGTTCGTTGAAATAAAATCGTCTGATAAAGCGATTTGAACCATAAGTATATCGCGTAGGAGTTGATATTTGTTGTTTTTAAAAAAAGCAAATAAAACTTATAAAATTCTTAGGTAAATAATAATATTAATAATATAAAAAAAATGTAAATAAAAAAAATTTCAATTAAAAATGTACATAAAATCAGTTGATCTTCTAAATACGTCTTAAATACGATAGTAAGTATTAAAATCTTTTCAAAACGTATTCAGCCAGTCCTAAGCCTGGAAAAGTAAGAAGGGCTTGATTTTACATTTTGTAACTTCGTTTATTCAACTGTCAAATAGTGCGTAAAACTAGATTAACTAAAGACACCGTCGCGTCCGTCGTTGCGTCGCGCCCGTAGACCAGCCACCGCGCTTATTCGATTGAATTGAACGCCTCAAAACGCCTGCCTCCTGCCGTTATCGCGTCGACTAGTCGACGAATTCAACTAGTTGATCGACTAGTCGATGGACGGTAGTGGACGGTCTAGCTACGTTGACGAAAAATACGTCGACGACCCATCTCTAGTTGTATCAAACCATTCGATTGTACGAATAAGTAACAATCGCCCATCTTTGAGGTAGGATAATAATAAAATAAAAATCAGTCACCCCTAGGTATGGGCGTTATTTAACGTAACCAGTTTCAGTAACAGGTTATGCAGCCTGTAACGGAATCACTAGTTTCGGCTTGAACAATGAACCGGTGATTTTTCGTAACCAGTTTATTAGAGCAACGACGTTATGCACAAAGCGCGAGTAACGCCGACCGGTGACAAATGTGACTGACACAAAAAAACGTAATGTAACAAAGAACAAAAAAACGTAAATATTGTAAAAATGTGTTAAAAGCTAGAAAGAACTATGAAAATCTGTTAATAATCAAAAGGTGTAAAAAGACAGAAACGATTCTTCATATAACTTTTAAAACCTTTAAGTGAAAATGTTTAAATACTCGTAACTGTATATTATTGTATTAATTTCAAATCATTGGATAGAATGAACTTTTAAATACAATTTATCCTTGCTACATAGTTAATGCAGTTAGTCCTAAGCCTGGATAGAGTATGAAGGAAAGTTCATTAGATCAATAATTATTAGATCATAGATATAACGCTTTATTGTACACACAAAAATATAAAAATATATAAAACTTGTTTAAATTGTCACTAAGTTCCGATAATAACTAAATAACGGTAACTAGCTACAGCATACTCATGCATGTGGTGTCACTAGTCAGGCTGTTATTAGATTAATCATTGTCAAATCACTTGTAAAAATCACTGGTTACGAAAAATCACTCGTTTCGAAACAGGTGACGACATCGGAATAACTGGTTACGTTTCGTTTCTTTAGAATCGCGTAACGACTCATAACTAGTCACCCCTTAAAAATAGTTATAATCATTTATATAAACTTCTTTATAAATGACCACAAAGCACAAACATCTGTTCTGTGCTTGTTAGACTATTCTCCCTTGACTTTCACTTGACTCATGTATAAAACGTAACAGCATCATGATAGCGCGATTCAGAATGCCACAACGCCATCTATGAACAACTGTACCAACTAAAGGTACTTACGACAAAACATGACAACCGACACATGAGGCTTCTTGACGGGAACTCGGAAGTGAAGCGACATGCCCGCAGTTTGTAATGTTTTCTATGTACACACATACATATATACAATCTGTCCCGGGAAGTAGTAATCTAACTTTAAGAGCTTGATCTATGGATAATTTTATCGATAAAACTACCTCAAATCAAGGGTCTGACCCGCCTCTCGCCAAATCACAAGAATTTAAGTTTTTTATTTTTAGTATTGACCTCTTCCTTAAAAAAAAGCGATAACATGGGCACCTTGACACTGATAAGCAACTATTTGATATCATTCGATAGCTAACAAGATTAACTATTAAAAAAGTAGCAAACATACACGGGCCCTATACATTTCGAGAGAGTAAGGATTGATTTAAGTAAAAAAACATGTAATTTTTTTACGTCTTCTTCAGTTATTTTAAAATATCATAAAAACAAGGTCATTAAAGTATCTTTTATATGCACCGTATTACTAGTATTTTATCTATTCTACAAAACAAGGGTAAATTTGTTACTGTACGTCTATTAGTTCCGATGCTATCGTTGAACAAAGAGACCCCTTCACAGCGGTCGCGTAGCGCGGCTAGTCAGGTAGTCGGATTAGTTAATGTAATTAATAAATAATTAGTTAAGTTAATTGATAGTTAATTTAGTTAATTAATTATCCATAGATTATGCTCTTAAAGTTAGATTACTACTTCCCGGGACAGATTGTATAATCACGACTATTATCCCCGAAGGGTTAGTCAGAGGCTAGGCAATGAGGACCGTAAAAGCAGTCCTCTACCATAGTCCACTTTTCACCGAATAGCAACTGCACATGTGCTCAGCGTGACAGATGGTGAGCCCATAGCCGGTCTATGCTGTTGGATGTATGTGCACTTGCAGCCATTAGTCCGGTAGTCGCCTTTTACGACACCCAAGGAAAGAGAGGGGGTGGTAGTATTCTTTCATCGCTACGCGACAAGGAAAACCGTGTGTTTTGTCTTAAACCCAGTTCTAATAAACAAGAAATGGGTAATAGACCAAGTCGTGTTAGTTATTAGAAAAATATGAAAAAAAATATTTTTCAAAGAATCGCGATCGCGACAGATCGCAGTACCGGTTTAAAGTAAACATGTGGACGGGAATTTTGAACGGTAATATTAATTGGTCCAATCGAGCTGCCGGTGAACTTAAATGCCCAGGCTTTTTTGGACTTGTTACAGAATCAATTACCAGATTTATTGGAAGAAGTGCCGCTGATACTACCACCCCCTCTCTTTCCTTGGGTGTCGTATAAGGCCACTAACGGACTAAAGACTGCACATACATCCAACAGCATAGAGCGGCGATAGTCTCACCACCTGTCACGCGGAGTACCAATGTGCAGTCGCTATTTGGTGAAAAGTGGACTATGGTAAAGGACTGCTTTTGCTGTCCTTATTGCCTAGTCTCTGACTAACCCTTTGGGGATAATTGTCGTGATTGTCAGGTCCTTAACGACTGTAATCTCACAACAACAAGCAGAGCAACGTGTTTTACAGAAAGAGCTTGATTTATATAAGTTTGGGCACCCATCCAGTTACCTGACATTAAGAAGGAAGCTTATGAGGAAACACTACGTGGAAGTGGCATGCAAAATTCTCATACAAAACACAGAAAAACGATGTTTCGTAGTCCCTTGTTTCCTCCTTCAGAGCTGAACCAAATTTTAGTCAACATTGCTTCATCAAATCTTAGAAGTTTTCACCTCTGAGATCCGAAAGAAATATTTTAAAGATGAAGCTGCGTTTATAGATTAATGTTTTATATTTTAGCGTTTTATTAACGCTTAAATATACTTAAGTAAAATTTTAAACACTGAATAAAGACGACAACCTCAGGCGGTAAAAAAAAAAATTACTCAAGTATATTTAAGCGTTAATAAAACGCTAAAATATAAAACATTAATCTATAAACGCAGCTTCATCTTAACCGAATGTCCAAATATTTGTAAAAATATTTCTTTCGGATCTCAGAGGTGAAAACTTCTAAGATTTGATGAAGCAATGTTGACTAAAAACATAAGCATCAAGCACTGATAAATTTCGACGGTTGAAAGCCAGACCTCGGTAGCCAAGTGGTTAAGGCAGCCGCCCGGAATGCGGAAGGTGCGTGGTTCGATTCCCGCCTGAGGTTGTCGTCTTTTTTCAGTGTTTAAAATTTTACTTAAGTATATTTAAGCGTTAATAAAACGATAAAATATAAAACATTAACAAATTTTATTACTTTTTCAGCATCGGTTAAAGAAAGAGATTTTCCATGTCTGTATGTTGATTTTTTTGCATTAAGTTATTTATTTAATAACCTTCAAAATTTAGCGAAAACACTCCGTTTTAACGTCTTCAAAAACATTAAGTGGCTAGTTTAAAAAAAATTAAACAAATTAAACATGCAAGATCGCGACTCAAAGCTAGCTGCACTATCGATCGCCTTACCGATTTATTATACTCGTATTATTACGAGTCTATCGGTACGCGAGACATTGTTTAGGTAATTGTAAAGTGTCATTGTGGCTAGCTGTCTAATTTGTCTCTTGTATTTGGTACTGTTTCTTTTATAATAGATACAAGTGAAATACGCATCTTGAGTGTGATATACTAGAAAATTTGGATACATGTTTATTTAGTAAACAATAATGTAAACATTGTTTACATTATTGTAAGTACAGTTAAGTTAGTTTCTCATAAACTCATTTGTTAAAACCTTTTTATATTAAGTTATGGTACTATAGGTTTAGTTGTAAACCACTTTTTATTTAATTAGTCTGTTATAAAATAAAAAATATTTTTTGGCTGTCGAAATGTAAGGACATTAATTTTCTCCTTTTATTAACGGGAACTAACAATACTTGACAAAGCCTTCAGTGTTTCGGACGCTCCTATCACAATGGTATTAAAGTCGTAATGCCAACAAAATTGGCAGAGGGAATTGGGAGTTGTTATACTTTGCGTTGGTAGCGCAGATTTTTGTTGTACGTACAGTTGAATGAGGATGTTATGTCGACCAATTTTCGGCTATATTCTAAAGAATTCTACCGCCCTCTCTCTTCCTTTGGGTGTCGTACAAGGCTTAGGCGACTTACGGACTAAAGACTGCACATACATTCAACAGCATAGAACAGCGATGAGCTCATCACCTGTCACGCTGAGCACATGTGCAGTCGCTATTTGGTGAAAAGTAGGCTATGGCAGAGGACTGCTTTTGCTGTCCTCATTGCCTGGTCTCTGACTAACCCTTCGGGGATAATAGTCGTTCCGTTTCTTTACTCATGTGCTACGTACCGCGCGGTCGGAATTAAGGTTGCCACCCATACCAGGCCTGGCCTGGCGCACTCCACGCTTTAAGTATGAAGCTACAAGTAGCCGACCGGACGGACGCCCGCGAACACCCTGCAGTCGTTAGAAGAGATAAGAGCTACGCGATAGAAAGAGAGGCAACTTCTAGGTGAATTTAACTGTAGGTATGGGAGCGGTGTGCGACCTGAATTGCACTTTATTGTGTCTAAAGCAAGAGTCGCTATTTATTTAAATGACTTAGCGGAGTGAATCTTCTGTGCTTGTACTATTATGTATTCTATGCCCGTACTCTAAAATAGAGTAGGTATTGTCTTCTTTTTCATGTAGGACTATTCTATAATCTACGACACCAATAAAGTACCTACGCAAAAATACTCTTTTTACGTAAATACAAATATTTGTTAAATTTCGCAATGTGCAAGAAAAAATACGTTTTTAAGGACAAATAAATAAATACTGTTTTTTAAAAAAAAAAAAGTACGTAGTAAGTACTTTATTTTTGTTCTAACAAAATGAAAAAATACTTTATTCGTCCTAAAAAAAAGTGGCAATCCTAGTCGGAGTGGAGCGGAAGCGAATATCACCAATATGTGGTTAACCGGGAACTTCCTTACCTACATACATACCTCGGTGGCGACCGGCCCGATAACTGGAGGTACAGGCTTAAATAGTATAGGCCCAGGTATAATGAATTTCGGACTTTTCGATGCGTAGACCGAGTTTGTGGTCACCGACCCATCAATTGTGGTGATGATGAAGAAGAAGATGAAGATTCAATGACTACCACTGCAACTGCCACTGCCTTTACCCAGCTGTGAGACTGATCTGCTGTGGCGGTTTATTATATATTGCTTCTGGTGCCTGTTTTGGACATTAATACACAAATACTTTACTTGCCTTTTAAAGACAAATACACCCGAGATAACTTAAGGCGCTATATTCCCATTTTTAACAATTTTGATTTATTGTACCGCCACCAATATAAAACATACAGTTCTATAATTTATATATATAGTTGAACATATTATCTAGTGACTCTTAAAGACAGAAACATTAGTAATACTTCACTCGATAGAAGATAGATCTGTTCAACATTTAAAAGAGCTGTAAGTCAGATAATACATTAATAAATGACTTATTTTTTTTACCAAAAGAAGAAACTTTTTATTATCTAGCAAAAGACACATTTTTTTATTTCACTTCTTTTTTCCTTTATAAGCAAAAAACCTATAAAACGCGTGCTTCGCTATTACGATCATAGTGCTGCCCGTAGATGTTATGCGATTCTCTAAGCGACACAGATGCTGCGCGCATGGCTGTGATCATAGATGTTACAGCTGTCACATTGTTCGCTGCAGTCATGGCTGTAACAAAGTTGAGGCTGTTTTACAAACAAAATACTGAAATGTCAAAGAAGTGATTTCCCACCACGCCGCTTACAGCCGTGCGGAACTTGTGTCGAACAGCGTTGAAAATTATTTAGAAGGATACCCATTGGTATTCTGGTACGCTCACCGCTGTTGCAGCCGCTGCTTTCAAGGCTTTAACGATGTTTGCGCTTAGATAATCGCACTACTGTAAACGTCCCACAGCTGAGCCCTTCCCACAGAAAGTAAGCCATAACGGACCACGCCAACCCAATGCGGGTTGGTGGGTTTTAACGACTGCAATCTTACGACAACAACCGGGACCCGTTGGTCCCGGTTGCCGTTAAGCCTTTGCTTAACGTGCCTTCCGAAGCACAGAGGATCTCAAGATGCTTTAATTTCTCTCTCTCTCTCTGTCTTTGATCATGGACCCTGTAAGGTTTTCTAAACGTCAGTATAAAATAGTGCAAAAACAAAACGCAAGTAGATTCGTATAAAGCCAGCGTTTCATTTTAATGTGGAGTGTTCGCATTAATTCGGGAAAACAATAAATCTAGCTCAATTCCAAATCCCTTACAGTGTAAAGCCAAAACTAAAGTAAGGATTTTCAAAATTTCCCTCTGGGCTATAAAAGTCGGAACCTCCCCGAGATTTTTCCCCTTTTATACATTATTATGTTTACGTGGGAAAATTCAGGTCTCCGGTGAAAGATAAAAACAAAAGCCTATCCGGCATTCGGTATGTCCACTACAAACACTGAAATTAGATCCTCCTTTTTCTAGCACCTTCGATTTGTAGGTAACGTGTTCTTTTTTCACCTCTTCGCACATAAAACGAAATAAACGTAACACTGTGTCTAGCACGACGCCCCGAGGGGTGTTAAATTGTAATTCTGCAGCCGTTAGAGCGAGCGATTGTAAAAGCGAGATCGAAATAAAACGCCGTCGGGGGAACAACCTATTTTTACTTCGAACAGTTGTTTTGTGAATCGTAATACTTAGCTGATAGGGTTCGAAATGGCTTTTCACTTCCGTAGCGATGTATCTTTATCAAGTAAAAATGACTTGATTGGCAAGAAGAGAAGTGCTGACAAGAGAAGGTAGTTATTGTAAAAATAATGCTGCATGCTATGAATAGTTCTGCTGCAAAGTTTACAGTTTAAAATGAAGTTACAGGGCATATAGAGGCATAAGAACTAAATCTTCAAGCGAACTACCGGAACCAACGGCTTCAATTTCTCCAGAAGCACGGAGGAGTTCGAGATGTTTTTTAATTATGTCACCCATTCTGTGACCCAGCATTACGAAAGTTGCTTAACTGGCGATATCACAAACCGAACATCTTAATAAACAACAACAACAACAAGATCGAGACCGAGAGAGACCGAGATAAAAAAAATTGGTTCGTAATGACTTCATAAATGGCGCTTAGCATAGATTAGTATGGCGCTTAGTAAAAGGCGAGTCCATGAAGAGCACGTGTATGGCTGCGTAATATTTATTCCATTCCAAAATAGAGATAGGTCTTGGATGTCCTGAATGAAAATAGGTATGTACTATTTTTTTGGTAGACGAGCAAAAGTGTAGAATTTATTACAGCCCATATAGGTACGGCTCGGCTTTCATAAAACGCCATCTATCTAGTGTTTTTGAACTAATTTTTACTTTTTAATTTGGGCTGTCAGAAAATCGCCCTTTGGCACCCTGCGTCAGTTTCAGACTATTTGTCAGTGTACTGTGTGACTGGAGCATTTCTTTGCATGGCTGTGTAGGCCGATGTGCCAACGACAAAGTCTTTTGCACGTTTGGAACCTGTGGGTTGGACTGGGGGGACCATATTTAGCTGCTGTGCCATCGAGCTCCTTTTTTATCCATTACTGCTAAGCACTTGTTCTTCATCTCGCCTGATGGTAAGCAAAGGCCGAAGGTGGAAGCGCGCTTCACCCGGAATGCTCAATCACTGAGGAACTGGAACTGGACCTCCGTGGTTAGATTCTGAATTCCGGCACCTTGACTCACACATTCTTAAAAATTCAGATTGATCAGTAGTCTTGTGACTCCCGGCATATGCAAACGTCTCCGAGACGTTAACCGCTTGCTGTTTCAACCAGGGTTGCTATTTTTTTTCGCTGTTCCTACCAATTGACGTCCTCTGTGGTCAAGTGGTTAGCGCGCCGGGTCTGGCGTCGCGCCATCTCTGAGGTCCCGGGTTCAATTCCCGGTCGGGTCAATTTAGAGAAAACTGTTTTTCTGAATTGGTTTCGGGTCTGCGTGTTTTTCCATGTTTATGTATATTTATCCATTATCTAGTTTAACCATATTAACGAGATTCAATAGAAGTTTATCTTGGGCTAAGATAATTGGTGGGAACGTAAACAAATTTAAAAAAAAACTGAAACTATCTTATCTCATAACTATTAACATTGTTGTTATGCGTTAGACTTTAGATAAGATGGTGGTAGCTAGCGAGGCGGACTTAACAAGATATACCTTCCGCTGGGAATCGATCCTAGGATCTCAGGGTGTAAGTCTGGTGGCTTAGCTACTGGACCACAGCGGCGGTAGAAATTATCATGAGGAAAATTATCATTTTAAGATAGAATATTCGAAGAGAAACATATATCAGCGTTGTGTCTACACATTAGCGGGTCGTTATACGGAGACGTTCAATCACGAACCGCTTCATAATGTTAACTTTGTTAATGACGTTATAATAGGGCTTTGTGCCGTCATACCTAATGTTTATAATTATACATACATACATATATATAAACACGACTAATATCCCCGAAGGTTTAGTCAGAGACTAGGCAATGAGGACAGTACAAGCAGTCCTCCACCTTAGTCCACTTTTCACCAAATAGCGACTGCAGTCTGCACATGTGCTTAGCGTGACAGGTGGTGAGCCCATCGCCGCTATATGATGTTGGATGTATGTGCAGCCTTTAGTCCGTTAGTCGCCTTTTACGACACCGAAAGGAATAGAGGGGGTGGTAGTATTCTTTCACCGCTACACGACACTAAAATATGGAGACAAAAAAGGCCTCCTCAGTTTATTGCCAGTTCTTCTCAGTCGAAGGCTCTCCTGAAATGTGAACTGGTGGTGAATTTAGTAGTTAAGGTTTAACTAACCGTTAGTTAACTGTTATTTTATTAGTTTTTGACGTCAATAAGTGCCTGTGAAGGCTTTGATATACTGAATATACTATTTGACTTTTTAAATGTTTAATTAATACTCTTACTTATATACCTACTTAACCAGCGGCCGCTCGCGGTTTAACCCGCGTGGTTCCCGTTCCCGTGGAATTATCGGGATAAAAAGTATCCTATGTGTTAATCCAGGCTATAAACTATCTATATGCCGAATTTCATCCAAATCCATTCAGTAGTTGTACGTGAAAGAGTAACAAACATCTATCCATACGTTCCCGTGTGAATATCGGGATAAAAAGTAGCCTATGTGTTAACCAGGTTATAAACTATTTGTATGCCGAATTTCATCCAAATCCATTCAGCAGTTTTTACGTGAAAGAGTAACAAATATCCATACATTCTCACAAACTTTCGCGTTTATAATATTAGTAGGATGTTGATGTATGTAGTTCTCTTGTGTAATGCATATGGTTTTTTGTCGTGACCTTCTATGAGAGGGAGGGCAATTGCCAATTTTTATTTGATGCTGTATAAGAAAGCGACATTAAAAAACTTTTGCTGTGTTTCTTGACAGTTATAGGCTTACGAACAAATACGATTATCTAATTATTGTAGCCGGAATAAATAACAATTTGTAAAATGTAGAAAAAGAAATCCACAAGCAGGATTCGAACTTTGATTGTATCTGAAACAAAATGGGTCAAATCAAAAATCATAGGTCCACGACTATTTTTCTCAAAGGGTTAGTCAGAGACTAGGCAATGAAGACCGCAGTCCCCTGCTATAGTCCACCTTTCACCAAATTACAACTACACATGTGCTTAGCGTGACATAAATAAAAAATAAATCTTTCCTACACTAACACCAATTATCTAGCCCAAGAGAAGCTTCGAAGAAACCTGTTAAATGGTTACTAAACAACGGATAAACATACCTAAAATACTGAAATACATACTTATTATACATAGAAAACACCCAGACCCGAGACGATTTAGAAAAACAGTAATTTCTAAATCGACCCGACCGGGGATCGAACCCGGGACCTCAGAGATGGCGACACCATTAAAACCGGTGTACAAACCACTCGACCAAGGAGGTCGTGTAGATAGGCGATGAGCCAATCACCGCTCTATGCTGTTGGATGCATAATAAGCAGTATTTAGTCCGTTATTCGTCTTTTACCACCCAAGTTAAGAGAGAGGTCAACGATAATGATAAAGATAAAATTTTATAAATTAAGTATTATGAATTTTAAATGCGGCAGAGCCCCTCTCTATAGTCTCTGAGTCCCTTTGGGGGTAATAGTCGTGACTCCTTGTTATATACGTATTTTAATATTTTTCACATACGTAGCGCCCGAATGAAAATATGTATATAGGTACATGCTCAGCTTCATAAAGCGTACACAAAATAAATCAGGCATTTCACGGTTCGCTCGCTGTTTGTTGGCCAAACTTTTGTTTCGAACAAAGCGGGCGCGACGCGATGTTGCGCGTCAAATTAGCGATCAATGAGAACGAATAGAATAGAGCAGAGATAGCAGATATGCCGGCAACTTATGAGTTAGTTCAAAGTTTGTTCTAGAGATGTTTTAATTATGAAATGTAAGCGAAATCGCTGTTATGTTACAACTAAGTTAATAAGTACATAAGCAGCAAACAAAAACTAGGGGTGAAGTGCCGGCCTCATTGCTACCTTCCGACGTTCTAGACAAGTGGCATGTACGCTTGTAAAATAGAAAGATAAATGTATGGAATTTCCGTGCACCCCTTAGATGGAACTCATAGGAGATGGACGCGATTTAAGGGGGAGATCCCCACATAACTCACTGGTTGCTCCAGACCCACGACCCACGTACGCAACCTAAAAAATTTTAACGATCAATCATTGTGTAGAAAAGCCTAAAACATTAAAAGATACAAACCGAATTTCCCTAATTTTCTCTATCACACCATTTTATAAATAAACGAAATCTGTTTAGCAAATGCCGCTGAAAAATTTCAATACTGTCTTGGCAAATTACCAAGGCAGTAAGTGGTTCCAGACTAGCTCGCGTAGAGACTGAAAAATGTAAGGCCATTTGCAACGATTCCTCTTTTAAGTTGGAGCCCGAGATATATAGGTGCGGTCGTCACCAGTATCGCAAAGAATAAAAAAACAGCAATTTTTTTTTAATTGCTTCGGCTGAAAATTCTGAATTATTTCTGTCGGATTGTACTGAAACTAAAAATATGGAAGGGCTTTGGTAAATTTTCCGTTTACATTGAAATCTGCGATACTAGTTAAGTGCCCATATAAAAAATATGAGACTACAAAAAAAATTACGCCTTTGTCCAACACTAAAGACTGCACATAAATCCATCAGCTTAGAGCGGCGATGAACTCACCACCTGCTACGCTGAGCACATGTGCAGTCGCTATTTGGTGAAAAGTGGACTATGGCAGATGACTGCTTTTGCGGTCCTCATTGCCTAATCTCTGACTAACCCCTCGGGGATAATAGTCATGATTTTACTATGTATTATCCAACAATGGACGTCCTTGAAGCTGATGACGATGATGAAACACAATAGATTCAAGACTACTTTTTTTTATTTATTTATTATCAGGCAACAAAGTTAAATTAACAGGCCACATAGCGTTTTAGGTTGTACTGAGTGGTAGAGCCATGCTGCGTTGCAGCACGCATTGGGCCGGCTCGCCCGGCGTAATACCACCCTCTCACTAATGTTCGGCGTGAAATAATGGTGCTTGGTGCTGTTGTGTTTCGTCCGACCAGTGAGGGTTCCGGAGGCCCCTTCCCCCCCCCCCCCCCCTCCTCCCAATTCCTATTCCTTCCTTAAACCTATTCCTCCCTGAAAGGCCGGCAACGCGTCTGCGATTCCTCTGGTTTTGCGGGTGTCCATGGGCGGCGGTGATTACTCTCCATCAGGTGACCCGCCTGCTCGTTTGCCTCCCTCTTTTATAAAAAAAAAAAAAAAAAAAAATAGGTATTATAGCACCAGTGGCATCTTGCATTTTAAGCAATCTGCTTTTTAGTCAATTAGCGTTTTAGGTATTATAGCAGCAGTGGCATCTTGCATTTTAGGCACTGTGCTCATAATCGATATATACCTTATAAACTAACATACACATATAAATATAAACAAAATCATTGTTAGTATATATTTCTTATAACTATGTTAGTATTTTATTGAAGCACTTGCTTGTGCTGCTCCGGTGGTGTTGGTGGGCAATCTCCCGCGGAAGCGCCGGTACACCACGCCCTTCGGCCAGAAGTCCTCCTTCAAAAAGGTATGGTCCAGCTTGGCTGTCGGGACTCGCACCACAAATGCCTTAAAGCTGACATTGTGTCGCAACTCCAGCGGCTCCACCCTTACAAGGAAGTTGGTCTTCGTCTTTATGTACTCTATCACATCCTGCACGGTGATGGTGTGGTGCAGGCGCGACAGGTACAACGGCGTGGTCGGCGTCGCAACGCGCAACAGGAACTGGGGCCCTGTCAGTGCGACTGGGGCCTCAAAGGGTTAGTCCGGGACTAGGCAACGAGGATAACAGAAGCAGTCCACTGCTATAGTCCACATTTCACCTAATTGCAACAGCACATGTGCTCGGCGTGATAAGTGGTGAGCTCGTTGCCGCTCCATGCTGTTGGATATATATACGAGGGTGGTTTGATAAGTCCATGACTTTGGAAAGAAGAAACACTCTTTTTACATATATTTTTTTATTTTTCTACATAATCTCCTTTCAATTCTACGCACTTAGTCCAGCGATTTTCCATCCAACCTCTTCAACCCATCAAATTTTTTTTTTGTCATACCCTGAAAAATAGGCCTCAGTTTCGGCTACCACCTCTTCGTTTGACGAAAATCTTTGCCCGCCAAGTCATGTCTTCATGTTTGGGAAGAGGAAAAAGTCACAGGGGGAATCACGAATACGGAGGAGTGGCAATAATTCGTATCCTAATTCGACAATTTTTGATGTCGCGATTGCAGACGAGTGGGCCGGTGCATTATCCTGATGAAATAGAATTTTTTTTCTATGCTAGATGCGGTCGTTTCTTGATCAACTTTTTATTGAATCTATCTAACAAGTAGCATAGTAAGCTCCGGTTATTGTCTTGCCTTTATCCAAAAAATCGATGTAAATAACCCCTTGGCTGTCCCAAAAGACTGTGGCCATCACTTTACCAGCCGAGCAAACAGCATAAGCCTTCTTTGGGGCACGTTCCCCGGTAGAAGTCCATTGCTTCGACTGTTGCTTAGTCTCTGGTGTATAATGATGGACCCACGTTTCGTCAACTATTATGTACCGACGCATAAACTCACTCGGATTGCGATTATACATGGCTAGGCGTTCCTCAGAAGCTGTTACACGATTTCGTTTCTGGTCGACTGTTAGTAAACGCGGCACCCATCTTGCAGAAAGCTTTTTCATGCCCAGATGCCCAGAATATCATGCAAAATATAAAAAACCCGTTCAGTCGAGATGTGCACTGCACAGCATCACTTATTTCGCGTATCTTCACTCGACGGTCTGCCAAAACAATATCATGTATTTTATTAACCACGCCCTCCGTAGTCACCTCAATCGGCCTTCATGGGCGCTCTGCGTCATTAGTGGTAGTACGTCCACAACGAAATTCAGTGAAACACTTATGTACCATCCCATAAAAAGGCGCAAAATCACCATAATACTTTTTCAAATTTGTCTTCGGTGTGCTTAATAGTTTTACCACGTAAAAAATAGTGTTTAATTAGCACTCGAAACTCGCTTTTCTCCATTTTCAAAGAATACTTGTAAGTCGCCACGCCAATTTTGGCCGTGTTAGCCCCTATTCTTAAGATAATAATGTCACTAATGTCATTTAAAGCAGCCTTCAAATTCATATTGTAAATAATAAAAGCCGCGTCGTTTGAGATTGTTGATTGACGAATCTGATAGCAGTGATGAAGATTATTTTAGACCCACGCCCGAGATGGTTTATGGAAAAAACTAATTACTTAGAAGATTGACAACAACAAAATTTTTCTGATGCCATCGTCAGAAACGTCACGTCAAACAAACAATGTTACGCCAGAAAATAAAAAAGTGTAAAGCGCCTTTACTCTCGTACGAGATAAACTGCAACTATACTTTGGTGGTTAATACGCTCATTCGTTCGATCCGCATATGTTCGTTCAATAGCACAGAGTAACTATGCGAGAGTAACTTATTCTTACATTAGCGTGGTGAAATGAAATACAAGTTATACGTATGATAAATCTAGATAATAAATTTGTACTCGGGTAGCTATTCTCGTGTAGTTTTTGATATTAGGTCAGTGTGGGGAAGTGTAGCTAGGCAAGTGTGGATGCCCTTTATATTTCGAAAACTATTTGAGCTTTTTTTGGCAGCGACATCTGTTGTTGTGATTAAAACAAATTTCAGTTTACTCAATTTCAATCTAGATGGCATTTCAAACACTTTTGAAGCTGTCGCCATTTTAAAATCTGACACATTTTTTAAGACGAACTCGAGTTAGCACGTGTTTTTTCAATCGTTAAAAATTTTGGTGATTTTAAAGAATTTGTATATTTTTTGCCAATAAGTAGTTTTAATACTAACCAAACTTATTATTACTCTTGTAGTTTCGTTGCAATCGTTGATAACAAGAGAATTATGTCCAATTAAATATTTATACCTAAAAATTAAATGGCTGGGGAAGTGTGCCTACTTTGCATGAGGCAAGTGTATCTATATGTTACACTTGCCTCAAATCAGGGGTTACAAACATTTTCTTTGAAGTTAGTGATAGGTAATTTCTAATTGCTTAAAAAAGTATTAAAAGATTGATGAGCAATTTTCTATGAAATCTGGGCGTAAAATTAACAGAAATGTTACTCCCCGATAGTTTGGACTTATTACTAGAAACGATTTTCTCGTATATAACTACTATATGCCCCCGGGTTTGCTTGTAAATTACCAAAGTGAAATAAAACACGATTTTTAATTCGGTAATTATACCTCTTTTTCTCACTTATTCTGATTTAAATAATTAAAAGGTATGTTTATGTACGTAGCCAACAGCAAAACCGCGGGAAAATAATAGTTGTTCCATAAAAAAGTACCGATACCCACTTTATGAAAATGTATGGAACAGCTGTTTTGTTTTATGCGATTTTGTTGTTGACTACATACAATGATATTATGAACTATAGATAATTAAATTTGCGTTTAAAATCTGTTCCGAGCAATCCAAAACTGCACACATTGACAAGTTTTACTGTTAAGTAAAACAAAAGATACGAAATAGCACGCAAATGAAAGAGATAGTATAATTTTAATGATTGCACTTCAAATGTTTCTTGTCCATAGAATAATATTTTTAGTCGTAGGTGGACACTTGATTGAAAAGTAAGTACATAGGTAAGAAATAAAACATCTTGTAAAAGTAAATCATATTTACTGAAAATTTTAAAAATGAAATAATTAATAATGAAAGATACATAATAAAATACATATTTTACCTTTTTTCTGAAAGTTTTTATATTCGGGGTTATTTTTATGTGCAGAATGGCTACGAATATTTATGTATATATTAATTGTGCTTTTAATGAGGTGTACTTGATGATTAAAAATGGGTGTCTGATGTTTCGAATGTTTGAAAACTGAGTCAAAACATTAGAATTAAAAAGTTTTTTAAAATTCGGCACTTTCATTTTTATACGTCTTCATTGCTAGCAAATCACCCTTTTTCATTTAAATGAGATTTTATGACAAATTCGCTTCTTTGTTCACGAACTGACCTGTAATGTATTATAAATAGTAGAAAAAGAAATTGGCTACTTGACAGTTTCGGAAAAGTGTTTTGAAAATTACAAACGCTTATTTTAATAGAAAAAAAAATATTTTCTTTATTCATTTAAAATTTCGTGCGGAAACAGTTGGTCACGTGAGATTTAGCTAAATGTCTGTGACATCACACCACAATAAACAAACTTTATCTTGAAACCTAAAAAATAGTTTTTGTTAATTTTGTGAAATGTGGCGTCACACGATGCTCAATTATGGCCCGTGTTTCGGGTCTTGTAATCCACAGATAAATAATCGCAAAATTTTGTTATAATAAAATATTTACAAATTATCTTTTAAAAAAAAACTATACGATAATTATTGTAAAATTATAAACTAACCATAACCGAAATATTTTATTGTTACAACTGTCAAACAGCCAATTCAGTGAAACTATTTTAATGTTTAATATATTAGTCCATTACATACAACAGATAGCTTTATAAAAACCTTCGATCAGCAATACAACTAGATGTCAGGTTGGCGCTAAAAATGTGTCTCGGTAAATAAGTGAGCTCTTATTTTCTCGAAAGGCATAACAGGAAAAAGTACTTTATTTGTTGCCACTTAAGGTTGATTTCACCACTAAATGTTATTGACGTCATTTCTTTTTTATGATAAATGTTTACTAGAAAAAAACAACCAGTCTCAGGAAAGCTCGAATGGGATACCGAGAGTGGTTGTTTTTTTCTAGTAAACATTTTATCCTACCCCTTGTGTGTCAAGCGGCCTCCTGGAGGCCGCGAGCTATTTTTTTTCAAAATGGCTGCATGTGTCAAACTTTCGTATTACTTCCTGTTTATATCCGGTCTAGCTCTAATGACGATTTCCATGAAATTTTTATATGGATACTATATAAAAAACTTATATCACTGGAATCCATCCAATCCATTGTGAATGGAAAATTTCAATAATAAAGATATTTCTTTTTTTAAGTGACAGGAGTAATTTATGGCTTTGAAAAAGTTTAAAAAATTAGGACGTATTTGAGTCTTCACATCGCGCGCGCTTATAACATATCTGTTGTATATAATATCATTCGCTACATAGTAAAAGTTGTTCGTTGTTCGTATTGATGAATACTACCTCCCCCTATAATAAAAACTTCATGCACTTATACTAAAAATAGTACCAAAGAAATTGTTCCCGACGGGTGTAGTCGCCGAACAGTTTAGCCGTTGTGCTTCGATGTGGACTGTAGGTTCTTCAATAAAACTCGGTTCTTGATTAGTGCTTCTTTATTCTTCTAGGTGGGGTCCGGAGAGCTTACAAATTCTGCTCTGACCGGCCGTGACTTAAACACATTATGGGTTGGCAACTAGCAGCCTTGTGGGACAGCTGCCGGCTCATGTGGGCAGTTTTACATTTTACGATAACTAACTACCCACATGAACCGTCGTAATTTGTGCAGCTGTCCCTTTCGTTCGGACCTCTCTTTTTATCTTAAATTTGTTACCTACCCTACGGTATCACTCGTAATCTGGATACCCTACATATATTTATTTTCCTAGTTACATTGATATTCATAACAATAGAAACCTATAATTACGAAAGCTAATTAATATCCTAGTGTTTTTGATTACTATTGAAACTTTTAACATTCAATGGCCTCCATCTTCGTATTTCGGTGTATTTCATGATTGGTGTCATAGTATAAAATCTTCTTCTACACGTACAAGCACAGAAAAGCTTTCATTTAGTTAGCGTATTAAGATTTTTACTTAAAAATGTTTTTTATCCCTGCCCAATGTAGTATGAGAGTATGACACACTTACCTCATAATTTTTGATCTCTTAAACTATTCTCACAAAGTATATTAAGTTATATAGTCGACAAATGATTGGATCCAACGATCAAGTACAAGAGACTTTCCATTTTTGAATAAAAAATAACTGTCTATTGTACTTTAATAATATAGTCACACTTGCCTCACTTTGTTGGGGAAGTGTGTCTACCATAGGATTACCATACCATAGGATATAGTAGACCTTAAAAACTAATGATTTAATGGACAATATTGCGTAAAACACTTTGTTTTCAGCCAATTATGAACCTCATTTTAATTTGTTTACGTAGAGAGTTAGAAATTATACCCTAAACTATATGATTTTTAAGTTCGAAATAAACTTCGAAAAAAGTATGACACACTTATAGTCTAAGATCCGAGTATAGAACGACCTTCACCGGGCCGGTTAATGGATGAAAAGTATTTTATATCAAATTTAATATGTTAAATAATATATCGCGAGTGGGTTGGCTGAAAAATTTCAGTCCAGTACCATTATTGATTAATTTAATATTAAATTATTATTTTTTTATTTTGCACTGGTTTGGTGTGTGTGTGTTTGTTATGAGCTTATCTTTATATAAACATAAATTTTATTTATTGAACCAGACGGTTGCAAATTACTAATATTGACTTGCCTGTTTACACCTGCCTACCCAATGTTAAGACAGGAAAAAAATAGTCAATCCAACGTTTGCATATTATAGAGGCCTCATACTTTCGATTGGTACCTATGTAATTTATCTAATAATGAAACAAGTGCAATATATAAAAATAAAAAAATTAATTAATCATATACTGGACTGAAATTTTTCAGCCAACCCACTCGCAATATACTATTTAACACATTAAATTTGATATAAAATACTTTTCATCCATTAACCGCTCGGTGAAGGTCGTTGTATACAAGGTCGTTGTATACTCGGATCCTCTACTATTACCCATATTGACCTTTGGTGAAATCGGGTCTATAGGATTACTTTACTGTAGACTTAACTAATATGAAAGACTAGCGGCCGCTCGCGGATGCTCGCGGTTTCACCCGCGTGGTTCCCTTCCCGTCGGAATAGCGGGATAAAAAGTATCCTATGTTGTAACTGTTAATCCAGGTTTAGCCAGGTTATAAACTATCAGTATGCCAAATTTCATCCAACCAAATCTATTCTGGGCCCTTATTCTGTAACGATTCCTTGTTTCAAATCCACGTTAATTCCTTAAAAAGTTACGATATCTTCCCAAAAATGTATGCGTTTGACGTTTGTGCGCGGTAAGGTTTAGGTGTGGAATCTATAGGTTGCGATACAGAATCAGGGCTCAGCAGTTTTTACGTGAAAGAGTAACAAACATCCATCCATACTTACAAACTTTCGATTTTATTTATAATATTAGTAGGAATAGGAAGTAGGATAGGAATTAGTTAGGACCTACTGATATGATATCGATATCTGAAAACGGTTATCCATATCGATGTTTAAAACAAAACTCCATTCCATATATCGGTAATATATCGGTTACGTACGGTGTAAAAACGAAAATACCCATGTCTAGTTAGTAGCGACACAGTATAAATATAAGCTATATTTATACTGTGGTAGCGATGAGTAGCGAGTGAGCGAGTTGTTTAAAAGAGCCGGCTCACCTATTCTAGCTCAACGTATATCTAGCTCACTTCCAATTTAGCTCAGTGTTGATTTTAGCTCAATTAGCTCAGTGTTTCATCGGAATATGTCGGCTTGAAATCGATAGCGGCTCGGCTTGATAGTCAAAAGGGTTATTAGGGTGTCGCAAAGGGGGTGCAGGACAAAATGTTTCTGTTGATTTTTATATGGAGCCTTAAAACTTAAAAAAATTAAGGTAACTTTTTATAAAAAAGCGAATATCTCGAAAACGGTGCGTCGTAGCTAAAATCTAACAAAATTTTGCACCCTTGTAAAACCGCTCAAGAACCTGAGCGGTATCCGATGTACTTGACAAAAAAAATATTTTTTTTTTAGGAAAAAAATTTTTATATTCTAATTTTTGTATGGAGCTAGATTTCTGTTGTATATTTAAAAAAAGTACCTCGAAATTTACGACAACAAATACGTTTCGCTTAGCGATATTTCCCTAACAGTACACATAAACGACTCAAGAGCCATCTATCTTCATATTCTTCATGAACTATTGAACTACACTGAGCTAAATGAGCTACTGAGCTAAAAGAGCTTTATAGCTCACTTGACTTGACTGGGTAATAGTAATAGTAAAGAGCTATTAAATAGTATAAATAGCTCCTAGCGGTGAGGCGTATTTATCGTAACAGATAAAAATAACATATAATTAAATGTAACTGTTGTGCCCTGTTACGAGCAGTACGAAGTAACTGTTCCTCAAAGGAACAGGCGAAACAGAGACTGTTCTCGCCGTCTTCACTGTTCCTACTGTTGTCGGAGGAACTGTACCGAGCTGTAACAACCTGTTACCATAGTTACGCTATATGTCTGTTACGCCTGTTCTTGGAACAAGCGCTTCTTTACTCTAACTTATGGGCTACATAAGTATATAAAGAAAAGAGACAACGCTTGTTATTTAACTGTTATATAAACCGACCATATTAAAACTACATTTTAGTCTAATAGAGAACTGAATTCGATTTCGTAAATTATTCGTGTTATCTGTTCCTGTTCCTGCCAGTTTTTTTTTCAAGCTTTTATTTAAGTTCACATGTATGTCCTGGAATTTTGCAATATAATATTTGACCCACTTCCCGGTTATCGATTGACCTGAAATTTTGCAAACATGTGTAAATCGCGTGACAATGCAATATTTAATGACATGGTGCTGATCTGATGATGCAGCTGGAAGGTGGCCATAGGAACTTCGCAATGAAACACCACAACCTCATCGAGTTTGAGCTCGTTTGAATCGTCTTGACGAGTAGTTTGTCTTTCAATGGTAACCAGGGTCTGATGATGGAGCTGGAAGGTGCTCATAGGAACTCTGTAATGAAACGACGCAACCCCATCGAGTTTCGGCTCGTTTCATTCGTCTTGACGAGTACTTTGTTTTTAGATGATTACCAGGGTCTGATCTGATGATGGAGATGGAATGTGGTCCTAGGAACTCAGTAAAGAAACGACGCAACCCCATCGAGTCTCGGCTCGTTTGATTTGTCTTGGCGGGTACTTTGGTGCTAGATGATAACCAGGGTCTGATGATGGAGCTGGAAGATGGCCATAGGAACTCAGTAATTAAACAACATAACCCCATCGAGTATGGGCTCATTTGATTTGTCTTGACGAGTACTTTGGTGCTAGATGGTAACCAGAGTCTGATGATGGAGCTGGAACGTGGCCATAGGAACTCAGTAGGAAATTAAGCGACACAAAGGCGTCGAGTTTGACTCGTCTTATTGGGTGAACCGTTTTTGATGGGTGGTGAGTGGTGGTGGTTTGGTGGACGTGAATAAATTTTCTATACATTTGTATTCAGTGAGATGAACAGATGAAAAACGAGTGTATGGATAACTAAAAAGTAAAAAATAAATTAAAAGTAAAAACCTTTGTAAAAACAAGCTTTTATTTAAATGCGTTAAAAAGAAAAAATAAAACTTTTTTTACTTTTACTATCAACTTATAACGTCATTACACAATTTATATGTATAAAAGGTTCAAAAAAAATCAAAATCAATATCTCTTTATTCAGTAAACTTAGAATAAGCATTTTGAATCGTCAAAAGTTAAAGGATGGACGGGCACCCGCCCACCCACCCCGCCCATTCAGGAAGTCTTTTAACTGTGGAGAAGAACGGGCGCAAGAAACTCCACAGGTTTATAATAATATAGAAGTAACGACATTTACAAAACAATATGTCGTTACCAAATCATACAACATACAATTAAACAAATTATGAGCGTCAATACAAGTTGGAACATGCCCTCCCTGTCATAGAAGGACATTTTCCATTACAACAAAAAAAAACATTTGATACGATTACAAAAAACAGGTATTGCTCGATTTTAAATAAAACGAACAACGTCTTACAGTATCTTTGAAATAAAAAGAAAAACTATTAAATACTACCAATAAAAAAAATAAGATTGCAAGAGCAGACCAGCCTCCACAGGCGGCACCCGTTCACGAGTATGACATGTGAATCAGCCATCGCTTCGCTCAACCATGTTTTAGGGAACGTAACGACCCGACGCACATGCCACCACCGCAGAGACACTTTAAGAGAGCATGACACACTCGAGCAACTCCAACGAAAGCAAGAGAACAATAAGACAACTTTAAACGCAACATAAATTTTGAGTGGGTACCTTTGTCTGTAAGACACTGCTGTTAAAGGCTATCATACCAGCGTAAAATTAATTATTAAAAAAAAATATATATTGCTAAGAAAATAAAATGTGAAAATATTATTATAACCAGGCTGTTTTGTCTTCTAAATATTCTTTGACTGTATAATAACCTTTCTTATGTAAACAAGATTTTACATGATTCTTAAACTTATCTAAAGGTAAATCTTGTACAGTACTTGGTATTTTAATATAATAGTGTATACCTTGCCCCAAGAAAGAGCCAAGAACCTTTTGTAACCTAAACAGTGGCATTACTAGTTTTGACTTACTTCTAGTATTGAAATTGTGTACATCACCGTGTTTAGAAAAAGAGTTAATATTGCACCGCACAAAAACTATACAATTATAAATATATTGCGATGCAACAGTAAGAACACCAACTTCCTTAAAAATATTTCTCAGAGAAGTTTGTGATCCCAGTCTATAAATGGTTCTTATTGCTCGTTTCTGTAAAATAAATATAGTTTTAATATCAGCCGCTGTTCGTTCCCCACAAAAGGACGCCATACGACATGACACTGTGAAAATAACTAAAGTAAACAGTCCTAGCAGTTTCAACATCTGTTAATTGTCTAATTTTTCTAATGGCGTAAGCTGCTGAACTGAGTTTGCCGGCCAAATTCGATATATGCGGATTCCATTGGAGTTTTGAGTCCAGGGTTATCCCTAGGAAAACTGTCGAATCTACCAAATCTAATTTATCACCATTCATTCTAACATCGGTTTGTTCGGTCTTGACATTTGGTAGTGTAAATTTAATACATTTCGTTTTTTTAGCGTTTAGCTGTAAATTGTTAGCAGTAAACCAACTAAGTACCTCTGAGAGAGCATTGTTTACATCGTCAAAATTATTCTTATTCCTAGTCACATTAAAAATGAGTGAAGTATCATCTGCAAACAATACAATATCACAGAAGTTTTCTACAAAGAATGGCAAGTCATTGATATATATCAAAAATAAGAAAGGGCCAAGAATTGACCCTTGTGGAACTCCCATTTTTACATGAGAACCGGATGACTTAGTTCCATTAACATCGACAGTTTGTGTTCTAGAACTAAGATAAGACTGTATCAATTTAAGCGCAAAACCTTTGAGACCATAATAATTTAACTTCATCGCCAGTGTTCGGTGCTCAACGCAATCGAAAGCCTTGGACAGGTCGCAGAAAACTCCAAGAGCGTTCTGAGACCCCTCCAAAGCATCAAATATATGTTTTATTAGAGCAACACCTGCATCAGTAGTGGAACGACCCTTTGTAAAACCAAATTGCTTACTATGTAAAAGATTATTTAAGTTAAAGTATTCTACTAACTGTTCGAGAATAATTTTTTCATAAATCTTACTAAGTGCTGGTAGTATTGAAATTGGTCGATAGTTACTGGGGTCTTCTTTATTTCCCGATTTAAATAAAGGTATAACCTTACTAAACTTCATAAGATCAGGAAAGATTCCCTTATCAATACAGTTATTAAATATGTCAGCAAGATAGGGTGCAATAGAATATATAATATTCTTAATTGACTTTATAGACATGCCCCACAAATCACCTGTGTTTTTCATTTTTAGTGATTTGAAACTTTTAATAATATTATTAGAGTTAATATATTGAAAATTAAAAGAAAAATTACATTTGGGTACATGTTCTTCGAGAAAAGATTGTGCCGCCACTGATGATGAATTCAAATTAGAGGTTGTTACCACAGGTATATTTATGAAGAAATCATCAAAAATATTAGCAATTTGTGCATCCGAATTGACAAGGTAGTCATTAACTTTTAGAGTAAAAGTGTTGTCCCGTGGTTTTAATTTACCAGTTTCACGGTTGATGATATCCCAAGTGGCTTTTATTTTATTATTAGACTTTTTAATTTTATCTTTAATGAAATTTGATTTTGCTAGTATGCACACTTTCTTAAACAATTTAGAGTATTTTTTTACATATTCTGTAAAATTTAAATTATGGTTATATTGTCTTAGATTATATAGCTCAAACAGTTTATTTCTACTTTTATAAATACCAGGCGTGGCCCAGTCACAGAACTTAAGTTTTTGTGAAAACTTTATTGTTTTAGAGGTAAACACCTGGTTGTATTCTGTCTTTATTAAATCAAAGAGATTACTATATAGTTCATCCGGATCATCTTGTACAAGGAGCAAAGTATCAATTTTACAAGCTACATTGTTTTTAAAATATTCCATTCGCTTTTTTGTAACTGGTTTACATGTTACAGTTTTAGGCTCCTCCTTAACATCAATATCATAGCTCACCTTCAAACCGCAATGGTCAGATGTAAGACTACTAATAACTGACTTAGATACAGGGTCATAGTCTGTAAAAATATTATCGAGACAAGTGGCCGAATATGAAGTTATTCTAGTGGGTTCAAGAAATAGATTTTTTAAATTAAAACCTTTAAATAAAGCTAGAAGACTAACACTCACTGAAGTGTTTTCTAAAATATTTACATTAAAATCCCCACATACTAAAACAAATTTATTTTTAATTTTATTTTATTAAGTACATCTTCCATTACTGATTCAAAAACATCGAAATTGCCCGAGGGGGGTCGGTATACACACACTATTATAAACCTATTTAACTCTACGCATGATAGCTCAATATTACGCTCCTTTGAAGGACATACAATATCATTTCGCTCTTTGTATTTAATATTATTACTAACAAGTATTAAAGAACCGCCGTGAATAGCTGTGCTTCGTACGTACGCACTTGCTAGTTGGAAATTATTTACATGGAAAGACGTGTCATGTGTTTTTAGCCAATGCTCAGTTATACAAAATATATGAATAGCCTGACTTTTTGCAATTAATTCTAATTCTAAGTCTTTGCCAGCCAAACCCTGAATGTTTTGATTTATAATATTAATGGATGTGGACTTGGCTTTTGTCTTAGACCTCAGTTTAAACTAGAGGTAGTCACCTTACTACTACTTATAAAAGATGCATTAGTAGAACTACTAATGATGACATTATTATAAATAGACTTTGTTTTACCAGGTACAACTGGGTCTTGTATATTATAAGCTAATAAATTAGCTATCTGGGTCTTATATTTCTTTGGCAAATACATAGTATCTGAAGTCAAAATAAAATTATTAATAAATTTATTAATGTCAAAAAATAAAATATTGTCACTATGACGCCATAATAAATTATATAATAATAAATTTAAGTCAAAAATACGTTTGTTTTGTTCCCAGGTTAAGTTTTTACAGTAGGGAAAAGCACTAACAATTAACCTGCAATTTGTATTCGCTTGAAATTGTAACAAATAAGTTATGTTTTCTATTATGTCACGTTTCTTAATTTGTGAACTGTCACCACATAAAATAATTACATTAGTGGAACTGCTCAATGACTGCTGAGATATGCTACGTACTATAGCATTCATTGATAAACCTGGGGCACAGACATTCGTTACTTGTTGATTTAAACTTCCATTCAAAAGCAACCCCAACCCCTGACCCAGTCTATCAGAGAACATAACTGTTTTTCTTTTTAATTCATTAGCATTGTTTATGATCAAGCTATTTAAATCATAAGTAGGTATAATTTCTGTACAGGCCGTTAACGGACTGGGATCCATGACAGACAAGTTAGTCGACTGAATACTTGAGTTTGATAATAAAGGACTTTCACATCTGTTTATCTCATTATTAACTAAAGAGTCGTACCGATCAGCATTGTATTTGCATAAATCAATCAACTCTGTAGCTGATTGAATATGCTGAATGAATTGGTTGTCGCGAGTATGGGCAATATGGGCATAGAACCTTTGCCTTTTCGAAAAAAGAAGACTCAACGGTATGTCTTTTTTGCGCTAGATGAATATCTGTGTTCCGTGTTTAAAATTAGCGCTTTAAAAGTGATTTTCCTTATGTTTTTTGACAATAGGAATTCTGTACATATAATTTAATTTTAGTAATAATATTTTAAGTGTAGGTAGTGTTAGTGCTTACTTTAAACTTTTGTGAATCTTTAAGGCTTCAAAAAGGACTACCTACCCAGTATAGTTTGGGACCACTTTACGGACCTTGGGAGAAATGAAGCTTGTTGTAATATAAAAGATTTTAAATTGTTGTATTTTGATCACTGTAAAATATAAGTAACAAGTAGAATTTTAGATTAGATTTTTTTAGCAAAATAACTAAAACTACCCTTAAGTTTATTTATTTGCAGCTTTAGTTTTTCAATTATAATTGAATTAAATAATTATCGTTAAACATATATTATTTTATAAGTTAATGTTTAGGTATATAATTATAACGCAAAATTAACAAAAAAAGATTTTTTTTCTGCACTGTATTTTTTCAATTTGTAATCTATTATTTTCATTAAATTGATAAAGGTACCTCAGCAAAGAAAAGTTGGATTGGTCGTCGAAAGGGCTGTTATTTATAAAACAGGTTTTTGGAACTGTTATCTCTCTGAAACAGGAACAGCCCCCTTACTCTTGAAACTGATCGCTTTTGGATCGGATTGGAATTGTGAAGTTTCGTATTTTTAAGTTACGACACCAGCGAATTTGGATTCATATTGGGTGAACTAAATGGCATTAAGTTTTGTATTGTTTTCACTCAATATCCACGCAATATGAATCAATATTAGCTCTGTTATCGTAACTTAGGAGTACGAAAATTCACATTACCAATCCGATCCAATAGCGATCGCTTTCCAGAGTAAGGGGGCAAGTGTAACAGGTAGACAATTTACTCTGTTACAACTAGAGATTAGTTCGCGAACGAGAGATAAGAATGAACTAGTTCATTACAAAATTGTCAGTGCATCTTTCGTTCAGTACCGTTCTGACTGTATCTATAGTTCAATTTATAGTAGAGGATCCGAGTATACAACGACCTTCACCGAGCGGTTAATGGATGAAAAGTATTTTATATCAAATTTAATGTGTTAAAAAATATATTGCGAGTGGGTTGGCTGTAAAATTTCAGTCCAGTATATGATTAATTAAATATTTAAAAATATTTTTTTTTAAATATTGCACTTGTTTCGATAATAGATAAATTACATAGGCACCAATCGAAAGTATGAAGCCTATAGACTATGCAAACATTAGGTTGACTTTTTTTTTCCTGCCATAACAATGGGTAGGCAGGTGTAAACAGGCAAGTCAATATTAGTAATTTGCAACCGTCTGGTTAAATAAATAAAATTTATGTTTATATAAAGATAAGCTCATTACAAACACACACACCCAACCAGAGCAATGTAAAAACATTTTTTTTTTGTATTAAATTAATCATTAGTGGTACTGGACTGAAATTTTTCAGCCAACCCACTTGCGATATATTATTTAACATATTAAATTTGATATAAAATACTTTTCATCCATTAACCTTCTCGGTGAAGGTCGTTCTATCAGTGTTGCCAGAGGTAGTTTTGTGAATTCCCCGCGCCATGTTGAAAAAATCCCCTTTTTGTAATTAAATTACCCTCGAGTTTACATATAAAATCCATTGTAGCTCTTCGTATTTCATAAGTTAATAACTTTATAAAAAAAAAATTGTTGACAATTTTGACAGTTTGTCATTTTTTACAAATGATTTTTGTTGTGTTAGAAATGTGATTAATACTTTTCGTACTTCCTAAATGAGTGCACATAAAAAAATAATGCGATTATTTTGATGTGCAATTATTTACGAAGTACGAAAAGTAGGTTAGGTAGTAAGTAGTAGGTTTTAGCTATCGAAAATAGTATGATTCTTTATAGTTTTAAATAGTGACTTCTAAGTAAGTAGGTAAGTACTAACTTCTAAATGTCAAAATGCGAAAACGTAATTTATTGTTTGTCTTGGAATCTTCAATTTCGTCATTATAACTTTTCGTAATTATCTGTTAATTTATTAAAATTCTGCGTTTTGTAAGCATTCCGTACGTATTTTAAGTTTTGATAATATCGCTTTAATAATTATTGTTATAATAACCGTTTTTGTCAGCTCAGTCACGGTCGGTAATCTTCTGTACACTCTTCTGTAACTGCTAGAAAGCCTGGACATGGACAGCCCGTGTTAGATCGTATAAATATGCTGGACAAGTAAGTGGATAAGGATAAAGAGAACAGAAAAGCAGAAACATTATTCGCACGCAACCTTGTACTTATCAAAACAAAGCCAAAGACTATAGACCACTACAGACTTACAACATTTTTCCTTCACTACAATAAAATGTTCAACTCCCACTTCCCACTTAGCCCAGATTGTGCCCAGATTCCACTTAATATATACCTATAGTTATATTGTTGTTTCTACGCATCTGGACTATATTATAGTCCAGATGCGTAAAAACAACAATTCTAAACCACATTATCTATTATGAAACTTGCAAAATAACAAAGTACCACCAAACCACCTCAACGAAGTGGCGCCCCGAAACTCTCCTCCAGGCAGACTAGGTAGGTTAAGATACATAGACCCACCTACATTCTTATTCTTTCCGGTAACAACCATGACAGAGGAGCTACTTGCGTACAAAATATATATGTCAAAATGAACTGTCATATGCAAAATGTTTTAGTTCCACAGATTATCACCGGAAAGGAATTAATGCTTGTCGCACTCATGGACGTAATATTATACGTCCATGGTCGCACTATACTTCTTCCTAATTTACTACCAATGACATTATTTTTATGTTTGTTTTATTAAATGGAACAGACAGAAGGATCGTACGTAGCCCATTCAGCCTTGCCCGATGTGATCAAATATGCTGTCAATATTTTTTTTCAGTCAAGTAATTGCAGCTTTTTTATTAAATTCCCCTTTTATTCACAATACCCTTTTTTGCCCCTCATTTAAGCTTAATTCCCCCTAAAAAGGGGAATTCCCCCCAGATCGGCAACGCTGCGTTCTATACTCGGATCTTAGACTATTAGTTCTTTCGTTCGAAGCGAAGTAAATTTCCTCTCGCTCGCCTCAGTTCGGCCCGTGTCGGCTTAAGGTCGGAGCCGAGTGTCGATTGTCGGCTGTCTCGTTTTTTCTTCGTATTAAAAAGTGAAACATATACTTTGTTTGTTTACATTTCGCTCGAGCGACAATTTGAAAATAGGTATTAATTAGTTGTGTTTTGTCATCTCATTTGTGTGACCGAATACGTGGTTGGAAATTGAGAGTTTTTTGGTATAATTACGTGACCTCTATGTAATATTCTTAAAAAAAACCAGTTTTAGGAAATTTGTTCCTTTTTTGATAGGTTGATAAGATGTAGTTGACTATACTTATACAACCCGAAACAAATTATTAAAATTATATTTTATTTATTTATTATGTATGCCTGTCAAGTATAAAGGAACAACAATTTTTAAGTACCTATCGATTGCTGCCCCAATTATGCTTTAGTTATTAATGTAAAGTTAACTAAGTTCGGTATTGTGCTCAAAAAGATTCAGAGATAATCTGATAAAAAGAAATGATCAATAAAGTCAATTAGTTCGTGTATGGGGGAGCTGATTGAAACGGCGAACCAAATGAACTAATGAACTAGTGAACTAAATGAAAGATGTGGTTCGTCGTATCGTAACGAACTGTATCTCTCTTTTCACCAGTGAACTACAATGCGCATGTCTAGTTACAACCCATGTCTATTAGCTCTTAGCTCCTTAGCTCTTATCTTTTCAGAGCTGAAAAATTTCCCACTGATGACTTGACTGACTACTATTACAATACAACCCATGTCTATGTCTAATCTCTACTAGTTAGAGAGAATAATATAGAATAGAATAGGATAATAAGGATATAGAATAGAATAGGATAATAAGGATATAGTATAGACAGATATCCCTCAAAAAATTGTTTATATTATTATAATTAATATAAACTTCTAATAGAACTGACATTAATTGATACCAAGAATATATGTTAAAATCAATCTGGTCTTAACATTCCATTGACTTTCACTTGACTCATATATAAAACGTAACAGCATCATGATAGCGCGATTCAGAATGCCACAACGCCATCTATGAACAACTTTACCAACTAAAGGTACTTACGACAAAACGTGACAACTGACACATGAGGCTTCTTGATGGGAACTCGGAAGTGAAGCGACATGCCCGCAGTTTTGTAATGTTTTCTATGTACGCACATACATACATATATATAATCACGACTATTATCCCCGAAGGGTTAGTCAGAGGCTAGGCAATGAGGACCGCAAAAGCAGTCCTCTACCGTAGTCCACATTTCACCAAATAGCAACTGCACATGTGTTCAGCGTGACAGATAGTGAGCCCATCGCCGCTGTATGCTGTTGGATGTATGTGCAGTCTTTAGTCCGTTAGTCGCCTTTTACGACACCCAAGGGAAGAGAGGGGGTGGTAGTATTCTTTCACCGCTTCGCGACTCGGTTAACCATGTGTTTTGTCTTAACCCCTCAAACCTCAAGCGGTCGCATGAGACCGCACCTACAAAAACACACTTGACTTTGTACCGTGTTTTCATAGACTTACAGACTACTTTAGTATGAACAAGTTTGATTATTTCAGTTCTGTGGTACATTTTATGCATCGTGATCGCAAAATATCGCATAGTCTATGCTCGATGCTGTCAAATTTGACGTTGACAGTTGCGCCAATTTTTGTGTCAGAAAATTTCCACGAGTGAGTGGACAAGAAACGAATAGTTTTGCCTAATACCCGTTATACCCGTATTAGCTACTAGGCGCAAGTGAATTACGTTCCTATATAAAACTATCGAACCGGTATTTTACTAACGAACCAGGAACGCTTCGTAGCGTGCAGTCTTTAGTCCGTTGAACTGACTTTAATTTTAATTAAAGTTAAAATTTAATTCATTAATAGGAATACTACCACCCCCTCCCTTTTTTATAAAAGAAGGAGACAAACGAGCAGGCGGGTCACCTGATGGAGAGTAATCACCGCCGCCCATGGACACCCGCAAAACCAGAGGAATCGCAGGCGCGTTGCCGTCCATTAAGGATGGAATAGGGTTAAGCAAGGAAAAGGAATTGTGAGAGGGGAGAGGGGGAATGTGCCTCCGGAACCCTCACTGGCAGACGAAACACAACAGCGCCATGTGCCATTATTTCACGCCGGATATTCGTGAGATGTTGGTATTACCCCGGACGAGCCGGCCCAATGCGTGCTGCAACGCAGCGTGGCTCTACCACTCAGTCAGTGTCACTCATTTAGCACCACCCAGGAGTCACGTGTAGGGTCTCAAAGGTAAACCTACGGACGCGAGTAACTTTAACCCCCAAATCTTTCCTTGAGTGTCGTAAAAGGCTACTGACTACCGGACTAAACACTGCACATACATCCAACATCATAGAGCTGCGATGGGCATACCACCTGACCTGAGCACATGTGCAGTCGCTATTAGCTGAAAAGTCTACTATGGTAGAGTACTGCTTTTGCTGTCCTCATTGCATAGTCTCTAGCTAACTACTAGGGATAATAGTCATGATTATATTATGTTTTTTTAAATTAAAGATAATTATAAATTACCGCTAGTTAGAACCCTTAAACTTTCCTACACTACTAAGACCTTATTTGTACACAGTGAACAATAAATAAATATTCTTTTTTTTTTCTATCCACAACGGGTAAGCGCTTTGCCTTCATCTCACCTGATGGTAAGTGACGATAAGGCCGAAGGTGGAAGCGCGCTTCACCCGGAATCCTCAACCACTGAGGAACTGGCTATCTTATCTCAAACTGTCGGAACACAACAATGCTAAACATCGTTGTTATAGCGACAGACTTAGATAAGATGGTGGTAGCTAGCCAGCCGGACTTAACAGCCCTACCACCAACCAAGCCGAGCACACAAAGATGTACCCCCCGCTGGGAATCGAACCCGGGACCTCTGGGTCTAAAACCGGTGGCTTAGCCTCTAGACCACAGAGGCGGTTAATATATTCGGCGGTTATTCTATTCTACACTAAAATCGCTGCTCGCTCACATCGCAACAAGCGTTCGCCCAACCCATCATTCTATACAAATTGCTTTTGTGTACAATAGCTTGTATGAATACAAGCAGCAATCTATAAAGCAGTTCCCGTAGCTGGTTCATTAGTTCGCTGCGGGCCGGCGGGTATAATAGAAGGCGAAGGACACATTGGGGAGATGAGCGATTTCCATTAGAGTGGTTTTGAACGCGCTTGCGGTTATTAGTTACATACATAGTCATATAATCACGACTATTATCCCCGAAGGGTTAGTCAGAGACTAGGTAATGAAGACAGCAAAAGGAGTCCTCTGCCATAGTCCACTTTTCACCGAATAGCGACTGCACATGTGCTCAGCGTGACAGGTGGTGAGCCCATCGCCGCTCTATGCTGTTGGATTTTTGTGCAGACTTTAGTCCGTTAGTCGCCTTTTACGACACCCAAGGAAAGAGAGGAGGTGGGCTCACCACCTGGCACAATAGTATTCTTTCACCGCTACGCGGTTAGCGTTATTCCAGTTAGCGGCAGTGATTCGCTTTTTTTTATTTATTTATTAGGTACGTATAGGGTTATTAGGGTTACCATCGGTCCGGATTAGTCCGGACATGTCCGGATTTTAAGCTCTAGTCCGGACTTTGTCCGGCTCTTAAATTTGTCCGGATTTTGTAATATGAGTAACAAAACTACATTTTAAGTAAAATCAATAAGTCTTTAATCTTTATTAACTTCTAAAGAATTAAAAAACAAAACATAAAAAGTAAGTAAGTTTCCACTAAAACGTCCGGACTTTTATCAAAATGTCAGGCTTTTTGTCAGGACTTTTCAAATTCCTAAATGTTAACCCTAGGTACGTAAAACAGATAGAAATTAAAAGCATCACAAATTTTATAAAGCTATCTTCCTATCTAAAACATGTGTACACAACACGATTAATATTAAGCGTCCATATTAAAGTTTATCGAATCTAAAACTAAAATTCAATTAAAAACTAACTACTTATATAGGAAAATTGGCCTTTTAAATCCGGGGTCACTCGGTACGCGGTTAGATGAGTTTCTCATAGCTATGGAGCGGCATGCGGTAGATATAATGGCAGTCAATGAAACGTGACTCAGGACTGGCGAGGAAGCGCGTGCGACGTCACTGCCTGACTACAAGCTGCGTCATGTGCCAGGCGGAGTTGGTTTTTGCCTCCGCCGTATATTTTTTCAATTATTGTTGTCGACAAACTATTTGGGACGCCATCTTGAATAATCTTGATAGACGCTACGTTGTCTTTGACCGATCTGGCGCTGCGGCGGCGCTGCGATGTCTGTATGTTGATTAGACGACATAAAAGCGGCTGCAGCGAACATTGTATCTCTCATTTCAGAATTTGAACAAATGGTTTGTATGAATGAACGTCATTGTCTATACTTCTAGGTCAATGATCCTCAACCACTGAAGAACTGGCTATCTTAGCTTTAACTGTCGAACACAACAATCCTATTAACATTGTTGCACTGCTGCACAGGTTGTCTGTCTGTTGGTAGTTGTATTCTGTGGAGCATTTGTTATGTGGCATAATGCCCAGTCAGGGCACCGGTGATTGGGCTTGCCTTTTACAACCTTCTCATGGTCTTACTTCATGGCGCCTTCGCCTATGAAGGATTTTGAGTGTCTTACGACGCGCCGTTTAGCTATTTTCATTCGGTGTGATGTCTGTTTTGGAAGTGGTCCTTAAATACCTTATTAACTGTGTCAGTGCCCTAACCGGATCAGGACAAATAAATGAGACCACAGAATATCTAATTCGCCACGAAATACTCTAAAGTTTGTCAAGAATGACGTATCGATGGCTCGTGTCACTCTATTCACTCCTCCATTTCACTCATAGAATAAATAACTAAAGCATTAATAAACTTTGCTTTGAAAATCGATATCTGAGGATCTGTGTGGTTTCTGACAATGAATCCGTTATTAGAATGAGAAAAAGTAGCCGCCATATTGAACTTTTTAGTTATTTAACCGATTGCTTTGAAAATCTATATCTGGGGAACTGCGTGGTTTCTGAAAACGACTCCGTAAGGAGTCCAAATGAGACTCGTACATAGTTGTCCTATTTTTTCAAATGGGTCAAAAAAAAGAAAGAAAAGAGGCAAAATAAGTGGCCAAAAATGACTAATGTCTAGCGAAAAAAAAACCGGTCACCACTTATGATACAAAATAATTCAAAAGCGACCTATACAAATGTAATTCGAATGGTGACCAAACAGACTGCCCACTCAAATGTCATAGAACTCCTTCTATACTTTAGAGACTTCACTCTATAAAAGTGTTTACTCCACTTTTCCAGGCAGTCAGTAATATTAAAAGAAATCGGTGGCTAAAGGACTAAGCGACAACTCGGACACTTTAAATTCGGACACAGTGTCCGAATTGACACTTATTAATTTTATTATTTTTTCACTGACTATTCGGACACTCTTAAAAAAACGTTACCAAAATATTTTAGAGGTTTGTGGATTCTGACTGTACTGAACAGCTCTAATAATTTAAGAGTGTCCGAATTATCAGTGAAAAAATAATAAAATTAAAAAGTGTCAATTCGGACACTGTGTCCGAATTTAAAGTGTCCGAGTTGTCGCTTAGTCGGCTAAAGATACGAAAACTACAAGTTTAATGAAAATGTTTTTCTAACCCGCTAAGCTAGTAAGTATAACCTACGTGTTACAAAGCCACGGTTAGAAACTATGCTGTTACAAAGTTAATTCTACTATGAAGGCGCACAGTGGAATATTAACTTGAAAGTGTATACTTATTCCCAGTAAGAATTTCCCGGTTAAGTGATGGAATTGCAAAATCTTTAGCAAATGGTACCGTTAAAAGTGCATAAATTTTTAGTTTTTCACTTCGATCATAATTATATAGTTATTATTATTAAATATATTTTATTATTAATTTGCATACTCTTATGGGAGTGGAACATATAGTACATAATATAATTCTAACAAATGTAACATAGTATGTTCTTGGCAAATAAAGAATCATTTAATTTTATTTCATTTCATATATAAAAACTAGATACACAATCATAAACCAAATCGTAGCGGAATAGTGGCAGCTTTGGATTTGTTAGCTGTAAGTCCAATACGCAGTTCTAGTAGAGGATCCGAGTATACAACGACCTTCACCGAGCGGTTAATGGATGAAAAGTATTTTATATCAAATTTAATGTGTTAAATAATATATTGCGGGTAGGTTGGCTGAAAAATTTCAGTCCAGTATATGATTAAATAAATATTTAAATATTTTTTTTTTAAATATTGCACTTTTTTCGATAATAGATAAATTACATAGGTACCAATCGAAAGTATGAATATGCAAACGTTAGGTTGACTATTTTTTTCCTGTCATAACATTAGGTAGGCAGGTGTAAACAGGCAAGTCATTGTTAGTAATTTGCAACCGTCTGGTTAAATAAATAAAATTTATGTTTATATAAAGATAAGCTCATTACAAACACACACACACCAAACCAGTGCAATGTAAAAAAATATATTTTTTTTAATATTAAATTAATCATTAATGGTTCTGGACTGAAATTTTTCAGCCAACCCACTCGCGATATATTATTTATCATATTAAATTTGATATAAAATACTTTTCATCCATTAACCTTCTCGGTGAAGGTCGTTCTATACTCGGATCTTAGACTATTCGTCCAAATTTTATTTCAACGCTCATTTCGTCCGACTCGTACCTATATAGTCCAACACGCATTTCGTCCAACATCTATTCGTCTAACACGTATTTGGTCCAATATACATTTTGTCCAACAAGCATTTCGTCTAAAAGGCATTTCGTCCAACGTGTATTACGTCAATACGTATTTGGTTCAACACGCATTTATATATGTTTATAGTAATAAATAAATTCGTTTGTTTTGATATTATATTATTTATTATACATACCCCTTTTTAAACAAAAATTAGAGTCTAGCTATCACGGTTCATGAGATACAGCCTGGTGACAGACAGACGACGGACAGCGGAGTCTTAGTAATAGGGTCCCGTTGTTACCCTTGGGTACGGAACCCTAAAAATGACAGCGGCTGGTTTAAAGCCTACCGCAGGATCAATTAACGAATTCGTTTCACGACTAAGCTCCTCATTGACAAACTGCGTAATGACGATTCACGAAATGGACGAACTGCATAAAGACGAATCTCGAAATAGACGAACTGCGTAATGGCGATTCACGAAATGGTCGAATCAAATTATTGACGAATTGAGTAGTAGGCGAACGGCAAAATGCAAAATGGACGTATTGCGTATTGGACCTACGGCTAACAAAGCCAGCTTTGATGTCAAATGTATATATAAATTTGACATATATGTGTCACGCGTATAATATGTCAAAGCTGTCCCATAAAAAGTTATTTGATGAATTTTGTCCAAAGACCCAACGTAGTAATTATAGCAAAAATATGATTGTCAAAACTGGCACAATTAGAAAAACTTTGTTTTTCGGCATATTTCTTCGTTTCATGTATTTACTAGCTTATAATCGTATCGTAATTGCTTTCAATCGTCGAAAATTTGATGAGGGTATAGTAGTGGCCTATAAACTTTTTCGATATTCAGTGCATTTTATAATCATTTAAGTCGCGTTTTACGACACTCTTCAAACGGAATCATTCTTTGACGAGCCAATACAAAGTAATGTCATTAGAAAGAAGTACTTTTAAATGGCGTTGTAGCAACATTCCATTTTTCCGTTACGTTACTGCTGCCAGATGTCTGCAGTCTCATTACACAAAGTGTTCATAACATGATGGAGCTAAACATAGAAAGGCACGTTATTCGTGATTTGACGTATAAGGTTTCAACAACAACAATGGCGTTTGTTGTCAGTATATACCACGTATATACACGAAGACTTTCTATCGGTGATCAGGGCTCTGTTTAATAAAACTTTCTAATAGTAAATTGTCATTGTAAATTACAGGCTACAATTCTACAAGTTTCGGTTCAATAAAGAAAACAATTTACAATTCTACCAATGTGGAAAATCTACAAAACAGTAAAATTGTAGCTACAAATTCACATATTTCTGTTCAATAAACATTTACAATTTACAGGTGATAATTTACATATTTCAAACTCAAACTCAAACTCAAAACTTAATGTTCTAGTTAGACCACCGCCCGCCCGGTCTCAAACCCATAATATGTCGTGAGTCATTATCCTTATCAGCCTATCATTGTCCCACTGCTGGGCCCAGGTGAGATGAAAGTATAACTAAAAATATTTAATCAAGACATAATCAAGTTACTCCAGAAACTTTCAATGATTACGTACTTACATAGCAATTATAGAGGTGATCGCTAATGGTCCTTCGAACCGGATTCGGCGATTAATTCAATTTGCAACGGTGAAATTCAATTTACATATAAGTGGTGGGGGATCGTATTTCCACCTATTATTCTTTCGGGGAAGTTCAAAGTAGAGCCTCTTCGAGGAATTTCGATCTGTCTCGATTCGAAGAGGTTATCTTCAATTTTGGGCCCGATTCGGCTTACAAATTGACGGCTTACCCTTCTAAATTGCGTCAGTAATTGGACAAGAATCGCTCAAGTAGGAATTAGGAGGCGCGAGATTGGTGGAGACAATTTATTCCCTTCGAGAGCCGGGAAGGTTATATGCCAATGTTTACATACATGAGAGGACCTAACGAACATATGCGAGTGGTTTGTTTACGTTACGTCTTAAAAACGTTGCCCTACGGAATTGCGTACAATCCGTCAAACATACGTAAACGTAACTCGTTAGATTACTTCAACGTCAATCAGTTTGAATCTAGCGAGACTAGTTCTAAAGTGATGAAACTCAAATAATATCTTTAAGAATTTGTACTTTAATGCCTTAAGTTTAAGGTTTACTTTACAATAAATGTTCCTATATAAGACGACTGCTAGAAACCGCAAGAAACTTCAAGGGCTGGTCAGGTCAAGTGTTTTAAACATGACAAAAAGGACAAGAAAGAAAATCGTGTTTTTATCATTTTTAAATAAATAATTCATTTTGTAAATTTTAATTAGATTGTCTTTGAGTATCTAATTTATTTTAAAGCAATAACATAAGAACAATAAAATGAAAAACAATTTAAAATTACGATTATTTACAACGCGCGGGCATCAAACGTCTGTTGACGTCAGCCGGTCGATAAGTATAATATACATTAGTCTACAATGAGACCCCATTTATTTTCCTATTTCGAAATATGCGTAATTTTCTTATGTTATTTATTTTAAATAAATTAGTTACTCAAAGACTATCCAATTAAAATTCGCAAAAAAATGAATTCATTAAAAATAAAAATAAGCACGAATTTCTTTTTTTTTCATTTTTGTCATGTTTAAAACACTTGACCTGACCAGCCCTTGAAGTTTCATGCGGTATCTAGCAGTCGCCTTTTATAATTATCTCGTTTTATTTCTGATGTTGATCTAGTCTATGGCTATGTATTTACGCGGGGACATTATTTGAGTTTGATTTTGTATGAGACCGTAAAAACTGACATAAGTCTCTTAAGGAACTTCAAAGCAAAATCAATCATATTGATATTTATAATTAGAACAATTCTGCTTTGAAGTTTTAGACCTAGTAATTTAATTAGAGCAATGTTTTTATTCTGCGAAATGTGGAAAACTATCACGCGCTTGTGTTAAAAATTTAAATTTTCTTTTTAAAGAAGGGGGTGCCCTGCGGAATATAATAACAAATATTTTCATTTAAAAAATTAAGAAAGTTGTCGAAAAAGTATGTTTTTAGGAGTCATTAGATTTATGTATTGTTTGTTATCGTTTAAAGAAAATAAACTTTCCCACAATCACACCAATTATTATCTAACCCAAGAGAAGCTTCGTTATGAAACTCGTTAAATGGTTACTAGACAACGGATAAACATACTCAAAATACTTAAGAGGCCTATTACATCTCGAATGTGATGTTTGCGTAAAATGCCCATTTTCGCATTTTGCAGTTGTATTTATCGTTTTTATCGAAATAGGATGATAAATTTGTGCATAATATTACAAATCTGGATTCTGTAAGCATAACTTGAATTCGGACGGCCGGCGCATCGCATTTTGTAATAATTTTGCAGTTGTATTTATCGTTTTATCTAAATACGATAATAAATTCATTATAAAATCTTTATTCCTCATGAAGTAACAATTACTCTTGTTTCAATTTTGCTCAATAATATTATCGTAGATAGGACATATTTACAGTTAACTTATAGCGATTTTCGAAGTTTTTTGGTTTAGAATAAGATTTTTTTTCTATATAAAATCAATTATATCTAAAAATTCCGAGGCAGTTACGCACTATTCGACTATATTATAATATAGATAACATTATATTTTTTTATTTCACTTGTTTAGAACATTAGTTCAATAGATGAGCTCAAAAAAGTGCCTTCGCGCACTTTATGAAAATCTTTCTCTGCAATTTTGGGTTTAATTAAAAAGTTAAGCAAAATTTACAAAAAGCGAGGCCGCTACGCACTATTCCAATAGCTATTCTACACTATTCAATAAATCACAATTGTTAATGTATTTTTGTTTCTGAGATCCATAACGCCAAAATTGGCAATTTTACGCAAAAATCACAGTCGAGATGTAATAGGCCTCTTAAATACATACTTATTATACATAAAAAAACACCCAGACCCGAGACAATTTAGAAAAACAATAATTTTTTTGAACAATAATAATTTCTAAATTGACCCAACCGGGGATCGAACCCGGGACCTCAGATATGGCGACACCATGAAAACCGGTGTACAAACCTAACGGTGTGTAAACCTACTTTGGTTATTACTCTTTCTTTTGGCCTAATTAATGCTTTTTCTCTTTTTTCTTACCATCTTCAGCTCGTATACACGCCGCGTCGGGCTCAGGCATTTTTCCATGCAGATGTATCCACGCATTTCCTATTCAAAGGGAAGGTAGTTATAAATATCCTTGGATAAATACGCAAATCTCCGCTAATAGGATTACTTAAAGCCTCTTTTCTCGTTAACTTTTGTGGCACAAGGCAGTAATGAGGGCCAATTTTACTCAGCAGCCGTTGCGTTATTATAGCACCATTTAGGTATTATAACTAGAGACGGCATAACAAGCAATTTTTTGTGCACTGATTTGCGGCCGCAATATCTACCGAATATTCCCAGTAGTCCCCTCTAGCACTGTCCCCCGGGGTGACAACTGAGAATTTTCCTCCGTGTTGTCACCCGGGTGACATGGTATTCTTTTTTCTCAATTGTCACCCGTGACTCCGAGGGAGAACAATTGCTACGACTCCTTCCCAGTTGTCCACTCCGACAACTGGGAAGGAGTCGTAACAACTCTCTCTTTTCTACGACATTTAAATGTTTTCAAAAATACTGTCCTGATTTGGATAACATAATAATTTTAAAATTAAGTAAATTCAATGTTTTTAGTTTCATATTTTTTGTTTTTATTTAAAGTGATTAATTATGTTTCGTATTCACTAAATAATAAATCTTTGCATATAAAGTCTGTTTTACATACGATATTATCACGGTTTTGTTTGACCCACTAAACACTAATAATATCAAATACAAGTATTTATAAGTTTGAAGTAAGAAGTAATTTAATAAATTAAAAATTATAAACATTTTGTTGATATACAAAATCAAACTAGTCTTATTAAGGAAATATGTAAATACTCACTTTTATCCTGATACGCCCTTTGCAAATTTTTCTTCTGTGACTGCACTCCCATAATGAAAGGCCAGTATTGTACTGTTTTTTTTTTACAAAACTTATATCCTGCACAAAGGAGAACGTTTCCAATTCCTCTTTGTATTATCACAAAATAAGAAACACCCGAACTAGTATTATTCCCGGACATTTTACACTCATTCTAGCTACTGCACGTTAGAGATGTTAGCCACGCGCCGTTAAAAAGTTAATCGTAGGGAATGTTAAGCAGTGTCAATATTTTTTTATCATGTACCTACATTTTAATTCATAAAAAATATTTTCTAACGCTGTGTTACTAGCAATTTCCGTAATTGTCAGTCGTTTTTTGTAATATGAAAACACTAAATGTACAATGTTTTAAGAGTGTCTAATAATAATCATCATTGTACAGATACAGAAATAAAACAGCTTGTGGAACACTTACAATCACTGAGGCTTTTGGAGCCGACGATGGACCGCAACTTAGTGCGCAAAAACTTGCATTAAATGTCGTCTCTAGTTATAATACCTCAATATATAACACACGTAAACAGAGTAATTTTGGGTGGGGACATACAATGGAGTGTGTTATTAAGATAAGCGTGGCATCCATTATGCGGGAGAGAAAGTTTATTGGACAAACAAGGGGGCCAGTAATTTGTGGCATTGTTATTCCTCAACCCCGTTTATGGTATCACGAACGGTGGCGAGTGAAAGTTTTATACACCATTCGATCGCGTTAACGAAAACGAGAATTTACATATGATCGAGAATCTTACCGGTCGACTACTCCTCGGCGATATTCATATTGATCTTGCACATGGTCTATGTACGAGCTATGTACCGTACCGTCGTCGTAGTACCACAGAATAATATGTAGTACGCGCGGTCGGAAACTCGGAATGGAGCTTAAGCGAATAACAACCACGAGAACATGACATGCTCCTCCAAAGTTTGTTTTCAACATGACTGTGTGTCAGCATTGCCAGATGTCCCGATTCTGGCGGGAAGTCCCGACTTTTAACGGGACAGGCTCAGTACCGCTTTTCAGGGATATAACTCGACCGTGCGTGCAGCGAGGATCTTAGGGATCTTCAAGAAACGAGCCTATTCCTTCCTTAAAGGCCGGCAACGCGCCTGCGATTCCTCTGGTTTTGCGGGTGTCCATGGGCGGCGGTGATTACTTTCCATCAGGTGTCCCGCTCGCTAGTTTGCCTCCTTCTGCTATAAAAAAAAAAAAAGCGTGCTGAGGAAGCGCGGCCGGGTGACACAGACAAAAGTGTGAACCTGATTTAAAATACCATAATTTTTATGAAATACATTTTCTATGGCTATTTTTGCTATCTATTGTCATGTCACGTAAACGTAATTTAAAAATCAAATAAAAAGGTAAATATTTTTAAACCTCTTATTATAAGTACTCTGTATGTGCGTAACGGAATATGAACGCTCTTGTCACGCGATGGGTTTCGGTTTCGCGTGGGGGTCGTTGGAGGGTGAACCTTCTGTACGGTAGTGATATTAATTCTGTGCTTGTACCAAGACGAAAAACGAAACAATTTTAAAATACACAAATTTATGCTTATTAATTTTTGACGTTTTTTATGCTTAATTTTTTATAAAAAATTATATTTGAATGATTAAAAATGTCAACCTTATTGGTTAGGTACTAATGTTTTCCAAAACTCATTTCAGCCGTTACTTTATTTTACTTCAAAAACTCTCCAATTTCTATTACTTACCACAATATCAATACGATAATTGGAAATCATATTTAATTTTATCCCATTAAATAATAACTTAAGTTAACAATTCATAATGATTTTTCATTTTCCACCTTTCATCCCAAAAAAAAAGATAAATTACCTATAAATTTTAGCCTTTTGTGTCGCTAGGGGAGAGACACTTGCCCGCTATTTTTTCTCGTACCAGGATACGTATGTTTACACAATTCTATGACCACGGCTTATATTTCGGTTCGACGCGATTCTGTATCGGCGTGCAGTGGTACTGGGGGTAGCGATGCGCATTTGTCTGGCACAGACTTTAGCTCGTTAGATTAGTTGTTAAGTCTTAACTATAAGTTAGTTAACTGTTTTTTTATTACTATTAGTATTGACGTCAATAAGTTTTTTACTATGTCCCGCTTTCGACGAAAGAATCCCGCTTTTTTCACTCAAAATGTTTCAAAATCCCGATTTGACAAAAAAATATCTGGCAACGCTGCGTGTGTGCATATAACCAAGGAGTTCGACAGATCCATGTTATTGTTTAAGTTAGACCTACAGTTGCGGAATGCACTCATCTGCGCTAGAAACACACCCGTTTCCGGAGCTGTGGACGGAGACGAGACCACGACTTTTCATTGCCTACGATATTGACATACTTGTCGTCAAACCTTTTTTTTTTTTTTTTGTTTTTTTTTGTTTCCCCGGGAGAAATGCGTTACGCATACCACCGCGTTGGGCAACACGGTCGTTATGTGGGACTCCCCTCCTCTAAAGATGGTAAATGAGGAGGGTTTACCCACTAAAACTCCCGGGCACTCTCCGTTTTCCGCTATTGCCGAAACATGGCTACTACTAAATAAAATAAATAAATAAATCTTTCCTACAATCACACCAATTATCTAGCCCAAGAGAAGCTTCGAAGAAACTCGTTAAATGGTTACTAGACAACGGATAAACATACTTAAAATACTTAAATACATACTTATTATACATAGAAAACACCCAGACCAGAGACAATTTAGAAAAACAATAATTTCTAAATTGACCCGACCGGGGATCGAACCCGGGACCTCAGAGATGGCGACACCATGAAAACCGGTGTACAAACCACTCGACCAAGGAGGTCGTCGTACTGGTGCAGTTTTCCACGGATCAGCGCGGGGTCTCTTCGGACACACCTTGCAAGTCCTTGGACTTGCTTGGACGGCAACTCCACCACCTCAGGATGGACGAGGTGGGTGTTGCCGTTTTCCCCACGGAGAGGCCTGGCGGGGGGGCTAATGGGAAGCTCCGATTCCCTCCCCCGCGTCAGGGCTAGGACGGGTGCAGCTGACCATGCACGCGTCGTCTTCTGCCTGTGCGCCGGCGGCGTGAAGCACCGGATAAGGGGTCGTCTTCCCTCGCACGTTCGTCGGCCTCCTTGCGAGAGATGGTAGATTCGCAAAAGGAGGCGACCGCAATCCAAGACCTTCTGTTGGAGACCATCGCGTTAACGATGGTCTCAAGTGTGAGGTCTCTGCCGATAACAGCCCGCAGGTCTTCGCGCGGCTGCTCAAACTCTCAACACGTCACCAGTGTATGCAGCACCGTATCATCCGCCGCACCGCACTGGTGACACATAGTGGTCGGCTCACGCCCGATCTTACACAGGTAGTTGCCGAAGCAACCGTGACCAGTAAGTACCTGTGTAAGCCGGAACGTGAGCGACCCCTCCATGCGACAGACCCACTCCTCAAATTTGGGCCGAATCGCCGAACTTGTCGTCAAACCTAACCTAAGCTTCTTTTTTTTTATTTGGGGAAAAATGTGTTGTACACAGGCCATGCGCACCTAATGGGTTATAGGATGACGCATGACACAGAGAGGGACTCGAGGCCACATGTCCCCACCCCACCTAATAAACAACCCCAATGCCTGCCCTCAGAGCCGCTAGCGGAACCCGGGACCACGCTTGCAATCTCCGGGAAGAAACCTTTCTTTTTTTTTCTTTTTTTTTTGTTTCCCAGGGGAATGCGTTACGCATACCAGGGCCTTGAAGAGGCACCCGGTTATGTGGGACTCGCCCGTCCGCCTTTCCGCCCCCACTGACAAGGAGAGAGGCTCCAAGTCAGCTGCCAGGTAAGACCCGGCTGGGAGGGCGAGACGGAGGGGGATACCCACTAAACCCCTGGGGGCCACACAATCCGATAAGCTGAAGGCTGGGGAGGAGCACGTTATCTGCCATGGGCACTGGACCGCGAACCCCCCCGTCGCCCGTGTGTCGGCGCATGACCGCGAGCGGTCATGCGCCGGCACACGGGCGACTATGTACACGAAGCACAACAGGACAAGACGACATGCCCACCCTCTTAATGGACACGCGAACCCCCAAAACAAGCAACACGCACACAACAATATGTACAATTTGCACACGACGCATTCAAATCACACTAACATGCCCATACCCTCGCGGGCATGGGCATGCACAGCCACTCACACATAACAACAGGCACAACCGACACTAACACGTACAACAACACAAGACCGACGGACCCCGGGCACTTGGGGTGGTATCCGGCGATACCCATGCCAGTGCCCGCCTTCTAAACAATCCGCCGGACCACAACATACGAATATTTACAACACACACATACACACTACATACACACATTTATTTATTTACATATTTACATCGGAGCCGTACTAGTGCCCGGGCTTTCCGGCACTTCTGCCACCTCCATCGGCGCGGCGCTCGGCGCGGCGCTCTCCTTGGCTGCGGGCCCCCCCCCCCCCCTTGCCCAAGGGGTCCTCGCAGGCTTCGTCTCTGGGGGACGGCAACCCCTCCCCCCCAGCTGGTGCTCCCCGCACTCCTCCTTCTCTGCCGTGCAGTCCGCTGCTATGTGCCCTGGAGCACTGCAGCGGAAGCAGAGGGTGCTACGGTCGGTCTTCTAGTCACACACGTATTTCGTGTGACCCGTCCCGTAGCACCGGAAGCACCTCACAGGTAACTTCTGGAGCACCACCACCTGCACCTGCGCCCACCCTATTGTGAGGCGGCCCGCGATCGCCAGCCGTTTCGCCTCCGCTACCGGAAGCCGGGCCAGCATGGTGTACCTACCCCACGGGCCGGCTCGCAGCTCTCCGAGGGACACCAGGTCCGGAGAGCAGCCCACCTTCGCTGCGATGGCCGCCTTCACGCTCTCGGGCTTCACCCCCTCAGCCAGGCCAACCAAGCGCAGCTCGGCCTTGCGATACGGCCGAGCCACCTCCGCCTCCTCCGCGATTACCAGCAGCAAAGCTGCGAGAGCGTCCGCTTTGGGCCCGCTGGAGACCCCTGGGATCTCCAGCTTTCGCCCCCCCGCCGCAGTATTCCGCACTCGGAGCGCCTCCACTCCGAGCTCCTCCAAACTGATGGCCCCTATGGCCCGCTCCATAACGGAGACGTAGGTGGCACCCTTCTCCATCGCCTCCGGTCTCAGGGTCACCATTACTACTGCGGACCGCGGCGGCACCAACCTGGCCGCGGGGACAGAACCCGCGGCAGCCACCCTCTTCGGCGCACCTGCTCCCTCCTTTAGGGCCCGGGCAGCCGCGGCCGCGGCTTTCCTCGCCTTCTTGGATGGGACGGTCCTCCATCCATTCGCCGGCGTATTGGCCGCCGCTGCTAGAGCAGGGTAGGTCGTACGCACGTGCGGCGCCGTCCTACCAGGGGGGGCCCTTTGGGGCATCGGCGGATCCTCCCATACGGGCATTCCTGCGGGGTGGGCACGGGGGGCGCCGGAGGGTCCAGCGGCCGCCTCGGCGTAGCTAATCTGCCCTGTCGAGCGCCAGCGGCGGCCTTATGGGGCGCTCACGTGGGAGGAGCTTCTCTATCTCGTCCATCCGCACCATGAGCATTCCTCCCAGGGACTCTAGAAGGTCCTTCTTGAGGGCCCCCAGGACCTCCTTCTTGAGTCCCGCCAGCAGGGACTCCGCCATCCCCTTCTGGGCCTGTGCGCCCGGGGTATCCGCACAGGTCGGAGGGGGCGTCCGTACCACGTCTTTAAGCGCCGCAACCTCCCGCTTCAGCGCCGCTACCTCCCTCTCGAGGTTGGCGCAGTACCCCTGGAGGCGCTTTTCCTCTTCCTCCCCATCCACCACGGCAAGCGACTCTAGGCAGGCCAGTATGGTGCGCGCCCCTCGGTTCAAGTCCCCTCGGATACCTCCCTTGAGGTTGCCCGAGACCTCAATCGCGTGGAGGATCACCGCTGCGCCCTCCCCCGCCCTCTGCACGAGCTGCGCCTTAGGGAACCCGGCCGCCTCCTCGCGATAGCGCTTCATCGCCCTGTTGTGCCTGGCCAACTTCTCCCTCTGCACCTCGGCGGCGGTGGGCGGATCACGCCCCCGTGCAGCGCCCTTCCTGGGAGCGGGAGCCTCCTCCCCGGAGAAACTTTCCACGGAGGAGTCCCTCACGGCCCTCATGGCCTCCTCCAACCCAATTGAGGTGCCCAGGACCTCCTTCCGCTGGCTCCTCTCGAGGGCGACCTTCTTGGCCTTTGCCCTGGGGTCCTCCTTCCTCAGGCCACCCTTGCCGGAGCTCCCGCTGGAGTCAATTCGCGCGTCAGCCAGCGAGCGCTTCCGCGAGTCCTCCGCTATTCGCGCCACCATTTCCTGTGTCTCCGGGTTATCCCGCGACAGTCTGCCGCACTCTACCATTTCCAACATGACCTTCTCCGCAGCTATCGCAATGCGCTGGTCGTAGTCGTCGGAGTCCTCATCGGTCCCTTGGTCCAAAGGCGACCTCGGCCTGCCAACCGGTCCTCGCCTCCTAGCCACTCGAGCGGCTTGCTTTCTCCGCAAAACCGCATCAGCGTCATCCTCCGACTTGGCCTCGGACTCATCCGATCTGTCGGGCAGTACCGGCTTTCCAGCCACTCTCCTGCTTGACCTTTTCTCGGGAACTGGTTTCCCACTCCGCGAACCCTTCCGGCCGTCGCCAGCCCCACCACCCACGGCGGGCCTAGTACAAGGCCCCGCCGTGGCGTCAGATTTTAAGGTTTGTTTTTTCTCCATAATTGAACCCACGAGTGTGGAGCAAATAAAGGACCACCCGCGCAGAGGCCCCTGTACGCCACCCTAAGTACTCCTGAGGTCGGGAGGTGTCAGGAGGTTGATGACGGGTTTTCTCCCGGGGTGCTTTTTGAGACTACCCTTGTCGCGGCCGGCCGGTTAAGGCAGGCCCTCGCCCCCCTCCCTAAACAGCTCCCCCACAGACGCCTCGAGTGGGATCATTGCCGCCCAGGTCGGGGACTACGATGCTCAGGGGCTGGCGTGAGGCCCCTGGTACACCCCTTTCGGGGTGCTCCCCTTTCCCCCGCATGGTCGCTAGGTGGGTGGGCTGTTTGCCGCCCACCAACCCGTCCGAAAGACGGGCGCCCGTCGCCGCGTGCCCCAACGACGAAGCCATTGCATGAAGCGGCGCCCAGAAGGGGCGCCGGACTACCCCATTCCCCCCCGTGTAACGACGCCCAGAAGGGGCGCCGCCAAACCTCCCCTTAAAGCCGCTCGAGAGTGAGCGGCGAGCGTGCGACCCAGAGTGGGCCGCACGTGGAGATCCCCCCCGCAGGTCCGAATGACCCGCAGTGCGGTCCAGAAGGGACGCGCTTTGAAGGGGGTGCAGTGCCCAGAAGGGGCACCGCCTATATTATTCGACGCCCAGAAGGGGCTCCAGGGATTAGCATAAAGCCCCTTGTCCCACGCTGAACGTGGGCCGAGAGGTCTTACCCCAGGGTGCACCACGAGGAGGTTCCCAAATTTGCACCCCCCGGGAAGAAACCTTTTTTTTTTTTTTTTTTTTTTTTTTTTTTTTTTTCCCAGGGGAATGCGTTACGCATACCGGGGCCTTGAAGAGGCACCCGGTTATGTGGGACTCGCCCGTCCGCCTCCGCCCTCGCAAGGGGGAGACGGAGGGGGATACCCACTAAACCCCTGGGGGACAAACAATCCGACAGCATAAGGCTGAGGTGGAACGCGGTACCGACCATAGGCATTGAACCGCGAACCACCCCCTCGCCGTGTGTTGGCCTATGACAGCTGTCACGCGCCATCACACGGCGACTGCCACGAGGCACAGCAAAGAAAGGGGGGCCCTTAAGGGGCAGACCTTACGGTCAAAGATAGGACCAGCTTGTGCAGCCCTTGCCGAGGTGCAAGGGGCACAAGTCGGCCCCCGTCTTGCGGGAGGAGGGTGGCATTATACTGCCGCCCTCGACCCTACCACCGCCGGTTGCCCGGCCACGTCCGTCGTCGCCCTCATTGGCGACTCCACCATCTCCGCCGGTTGCGCGGCCACGTCCGGCATTGCCGGCGACTCCGCCACCTCCATGGGCGCAGCGGCGCCCTCCTCAGCCGCAGGTGGAGCCCGCGGCCAAGGGGCCCTCCTAGCCCTCGACTCTGGAGGACGGCACCTCCATCCACCCATATGGTGGTGGTGTGGGAGCCCAGCCTCCCGACACACACCGCACACCGCCACCTCCGCACCACAGTCGGCCGCCCTGTGCCCGGGGGCGCCGCACCGGAAGCACAGCGCACCCCGGCGGGCCTCCGAGTTACACGTGTAACTTAGGTGGCCCACACCGTAGCAAACGTAGCAGCGGATGGGGCCCCTCTCCAGGAGCTCGACCCGAACGGTTGCCCAATCAAAACTGACCTCCCCCTGGTCCACCAAGATCTTGGCCGCAGTGACCGGGAGACGGACCACCGCGGAGCACCGGCCCGACAGTCCGATCCTAATCGGCCCCACGGTCACCCGCTCCTCCTCGCACCCTACACTCTCCGCGATCACACGCCCGATGCGTGCCCCATTGTCCGGCAAGTCGGGGTTGAGCCCCATCAGCCGGATCTCGGCCGTCCTGCACGGCCGGCCCACTACCACACCCTTCGGCACGACCTTCCGGAGCCGGTCCGCCAGCGCATCCGCCTGGGGGCCGCTGGAGGCGCCAGGAATTTCCAGAATGCGTCCCCCCGCCGCGGTATGCCGCACCCGAATGCAGTCGCCCAATGGCGCCCCTTCCTGCTCAATTCGCCCCATCGCCGCCTCCATCACTGAGGCGTACGTTGCCCCCGTGGCCGCTGCTTCTGGCCCGATCGTCACTGTTACAGCCGACGATCGTGGCAGCTCTAACTTTGCCGCAGGGGCGGCCCTCCTCGGGACAATTCCCCCAACCTGTGGGGCCCGGGCAGCCGCAGCCGCAGCCTTCCTAGCCCTGCCCCTGGCCTTTTTGGAGGTGGCGGTCCTCCAATCAGCCGACGAATCACGCGCCGGTCCTGCCACCTGAGCCTTCAGGGGAGCGCCGGGGGCGCCAAGGGATCCGGCAGCCACCGTGGCGTAGCTCACCCCGGCTACTCCTGCGTCCCGCGCCAGCGGCAGCCTTCTGGGGGGCTCAGCTGGGAGGCGCCTCTCGATCTTGTCGAGGCGCCCTCCCAGTGTCTCCAGCACCTCCCTTCTCAGGGCCTCCAACATGCCCTCTACACCAGTCGGGGGGGGAGGAGGAGGGGGGGGCGCCCGCGCGGCGTCTTTCAGCGCCTCAACCTCCCGCCTCAGCGCCGCAACCTCCTCCTCGAGGTCGGCGTTCCTCCTTCTCCATTTCTCCCGCTCCTCCAACTCCAACACAAAGATTTGGTCCATGGCCCGCATCATGCACCCCACACTGTAGGACACCTTGCCGCGCGTGGACTCGTCGCTACAGCCCTGCAAATAGGTGTCAACCCAGTCGGCGCTTCTCGACACCTGGCCAATCAGCCTCTCCCTCGACCACCCTGCCATCGATCCAATGCCACGGTCCCTTTCCTGCTGAACGGTCCGTCCCTGTGCTGGACGCTTCTTAGTTGCGGGCCCGCCGGAGCTTCCGCTGGAGTCGGCCACAGCAACAGCCAACGCGCGCTTCCTCGACTCTTCGACCAGGTCAACCACCATCTGAGCCGTTTCCGGGTCGGAGTCTCTCTCCTGCGCCATCTCGGCCGCCCAGTCGAGACGACTGGCGCCACCCGCACCGGGCACCGCCGGCTCCACGCCGCTCGAGCCATTAGCCCGAGCGGACGCTTCCCCGGACGCGTCCCCGGCCTCTCCGTCCTTCACGGACCCCCCACCAACGTTCCTCCTTCTACCACCACCAGTAGCATTTGCCGCTACAGGAGCCTGGTCACGCGCTCCTGCAGGGCCTTCGGTAGTACATTTAACACATGGAGGCCCGGGTACCTCCATGCGCCGGGCGCTAGCCGGACCGCATCGCAAACACACCTTTTTTGTTGTACTCATCATTAAAGGCGGGCTGTTTAGGGGTGGCCATCCCCTTGGTCGCTAGGGGGTGGGCTGTTAGCCGCCCACCAACCCGTCCGAAAACGGGCGCCCGTCGCCACGCCCCGCAACGACGGCACCTTTGCCTGAAGCGGCGCCCAGAAGGGGCGCCGAACTACCCCGTTCCCACCCCGTGTAACGACGCCCAGAAGGGGCGCCGTCAAATCTCCCCTCAAAGCCGCTCGAGAATGAACGGCGAGCGTGCGACCCAGAGTGGGCCGCACGTGGAGATCCCCCCCGCAGGTCAGAGTGACCCGCTGTGCGGTCCAGAAGGGACGCGCGTTGAAGGGGGTGCGATGCCCAGAAGGGGCACCACCTACGTTATTCGGCGCCCAGAAGGGACGCCAGGGATTTGCATAAGGCCCCTTGTCCCACGCTGAACGTGGGCCGAGAGGCCTTACCCCAGGGTGCACCACGAGGAGGTTCCCAAATTTGCACCCCAAAAATCAACTCGTGGTAGGATTTGATCTCAGGATCCACGGCGCTCACACGGGTGAGTCCGATGCGCGAACCACTACGCCAACCAGGCGATAAAATATTTTTCCCCTCGCTGAGGTTTGAACTCTGGGCCTCTAGAATCTCATGCACTGCGTCGCAACAACGTCTTTGAATGCACCAATCTGCGCATACCCCCCGGGAAGAAACCTAACCTAACCTAACCTAACCTAACCGTGTCGCGTAGCGGTGACAGAATACTACCACCCCCTATCGCTTCCCTTAGGTGTCGTAAAAGGCGACTAACGGATTAAAGACTGCACATACATCCAACAGTTTAGAGCGGCGATGGACTCACCACCTGTCACGCTGAACAAGCACATCCCAACTAGCAAATTGGTCATATAAAAACTGTGCTATGCGACTTTCAGGTATATAACTGTTGAATTGATGTTATTAGACAACTACAACGTTGTGTATCCGTTATTCCTACAACGATTTAGTCCCGTAACTAAATGGTCTACTAAATAAGTCGAGTAAACGTTTTTACGACTACTTTATACAACGTCGTATAATGGTACAAAAATATAGGTTAAGTAAACGTTTTTACGACGGTATTATACAACGTTGTATAGTGGTGCCTGTGTATAGGTTAGGTAGACGTTTATACGACTGATTTATACAACGTCGTATAGTGGTGCCTGTGTATAGGTTAGGTAGACGTTTTTACGACTGATTCATACAGCGTCGTATAGTAGTGCCTGTGTATAGGTTAGGTAGACGTTTTTACAACTGATTTATACAACGTCGTATAGTGGTGCCTGTGTATAGGTTAAGTAGACGTTTTTACGACAGATTCATACAACGTCGAATAGTGGTACCTATGTATAGATTAGGTAGACGTTTTTACGACTGATTCCTACAACGTCGAATAGTGGTGTTGGAGTATAGGTTACGTGAACGTTTTTACGACTGCTTTATTATATCGTCGTATTATGAAGCCAGGTTGTAGGTCGGATAAATAAAAAAAAATATGACACCATGTATAAAGGGTTTATTTAAATTAAAGGTTATCATAAAGGGTTTATTTAAATTAAAGGTTATCTGTTCATGTTTATTATCTCACGGAACTCTAAAATAAATTATCATGGCCGACCATCTTGGTCTCAAGAAACCCCATTATGCGACATTTTCATTCTATAATTGATGTATAGAAGTCGTTTCTTAACTTAGACAAGATGGCTGCTATTTTAGTATGTAAACAAATTTTAAGCAATAGTCTACAATAATTTAATTTCAAGAAATTCGATGGGGGCGTAAAAAATTTCACAACAACACACCTATATTTCACCACAAAACCAAACGTCCCATAAGAACTAGGTGCACTGCACACATTTATCCATACACTCTGTTCATGAATAATATTTTTAAAGTAAATGTAAAAATAATGAAGTAAATTATAACTTATAAACCGTTTAAATTTTGTATTTGATAACCCGCACTTCTCCAGCAAACATCACAGGAACGAATGAATGGAATGAACTGAAGTTCATTCCATTGTGTACAATAAAAGTCGATGTTAAACATTTAACCGACATTACAGTCATCTTCTAATGTCTATGCAATTGTTATAGGACTTCAGTGGTTCGATAACAGTCGGTCGAAAACTTTTATGTAACATTTAAAAGTTGTTAACTGACGTTTATTTAACTTGTAAATAACAATAATGTCGTTTAATATGGGCCTATTTCGCGTTGTATAAACGTCTACGACACGTTTATATGACCCACTTTATAGAACCAAAAGGAAATGTAAAACGTTTTCTCAACTATTATGCAACAATAATTTGTTACTTGGGATGTGCAGTCGCTATTTGGTGAAAAGTGGACTATGGTAGAGGACTGCTTTTGCGGTCCTCATTGCCTAGTCTCTGACTATCCCTTCGGGGATAATAGTCGTGATAATATGTAATATGTACGTCTGACACACTTATTTGCTTCAATTTAAAAGTACTGTTTCATCCGTGGTCTTGGCATAACATTCTCAATTTTTGTTCTATCTACATATTCATTAATTCCACACATAATTTTTATTACAACTACAATGAAAACTTTCACATAACTAAATCTGCAATGAGAAAACGGTACAATTATCACCAATTATGGCATACCAATAAACTTAAACACTATAGTTATACTATATTGACTGTGCCTACGTAATTCATCATATCGTTATCCCTAACGACAGCACATACAATTATCTAGGGATTGTCGACGAATGGTCATTTATCATTATTTATTATGTTGACTGCGTACGCTGGGAATATTTCGCTAATGATTCACAATTAGTTCAAATTACTTTTATATGTAAGTAATACAAATATGTTATAGGAAAACGTTTACCGTAGCATGTTATGGAAGCTCGTTATATTATTTATCACCGCCATATTTAGTTTTGAAATATCATGTACCAGCGGCCGCTCGCGGTTTCACCCGCGTGGTTTCCGTTCCCGTAAGGATATCGGGATAAAAAGTAGGTATCCTATGTTTTAATCCAGGGTGTCAGCTAACTCCATACTAATTTTATTAAAATCGCTCCAGCCGTTTAGACGTGTAGAATTAACAAACATACACACTCACAAACTTTTGTCTTTATAATATTAGTGTGATGTGATGTGGTAGTAGGATTTGTAAGGCCGTGTCTTGTAGCGGTAAAAGAATACTGCATTCTCTTCCCTTAACCACAGAATAAATAATAGTACTACGCCTTAACGGACTAAAGACTGCACATACATCCAACAACTTAGAGCGGCGATGGGCTCGCCACCTATCACGTTGAGGACATTGTGCTGTCGCTATTTGGTGAAAAGTTGACTATGGTAGAGGACTGCTTCTGCGGTCCTCATTGCCTGGTCTGTCTGACTAACCCTTCGGGGATAATAGTCGTGATTATAAGTAGGTACTAGCGGCCGCTCGCGGTTTTACCCGCGTGGTTCCCGTTCCCGTGAGAATATCGGGATAAAAAGTATCCTATGTGTTAATCCAGGTTATAAACTATTTGTATGCCGAATTTCATCCAACTCCATTCAATAGTTTTTACGTGAAATAGCAACAAACATCCATCCATACTTACAAACTTTCGCGTTTTTAATATTAGTAGGTATGTATGTATGACACGGCACAACGTTATACCAAGACAAGCCGATTGGCCGTCATTGTGATGGCAACCGTCTGGCATTTAGGTTGGCATCACTTGTTAGTATCGCGGCGCCCGCCGCCGAGTCCTTCTTTTTTACTCGCCCATGGTATTACTATTATCCCCGAAGGGTTAGTCAGAGACACTGAAGACATCCCCTCTCCTTAATTCACTAAGTTTTATTTGTACTGGCACCTCGAGACCAACCGTTAGGTTATGCAAGAAGTGCCAGACGTCCCTGCGCCAGCAAACTACTCGCGCATGAGAACATCTGCGTTATGTCTTGACGCCAAATTACTGCCCGCCGAAGCGCGCTCTTCATTCGGTACTCATAAGACTAGTGTCTCGGGAGATTTTTCCCGTTAACACGTGTAGTTCACTGCCTATTGTTTAGATAGGTAACCGAAGCTGTCAAGCTCGCTCACTTCTCGTTGCACGAAGAACACAACTCGCAGTTGCCACTGCTCGGGTCGTCGACTCTAAAATCAACTCCCAAGTGTCCACCTTGACAGACTGAGGCAACAGCAAAAGCAGTTCTATACCGCATAGTCCACTTTTCACCAAATAGCGACTGCACATGTGCTTAGCGTGACAGGTGGTAAACCCGTCGCCGCTCTATGCTGTTAGAAGTATGTGCAGTCTTTAGTACGTTAGTCGCCTTTTACGACACCCAAGGGAAGAGAGGGGGTGGTAGTATTCTTTCACCGCTACGCGACGCGGTTAATTTTGTATTATATTTTAATGACATACAGGGTGTTTGGTAGGTAATTAGTACACAGGATTTTTTTTGTGTGCAGATATATTTGATATCATTCAGTATAACGTTAATAGACATCATTTTTATTCTTTTATTTATTAATATTTATTATATGTCCGGCACATTAAAAAATAACTCGTGGATACCGGGCAAATGAAAGGTCACGTGTAACGTAAAGGTAACCTAACCTAGGTATCCTGTGGTATCGTAATGTGTCAGAGTTCAATTGCGCGATTCCGGTCGATTGACCATGATTAACGGTATTTTTGTGGTTATGTTTGATCAATTTTAGTTTCTTTATTCTTCACTTAAAAATAATTAAATTATATCTATTGATTCTTACCTGTACGATGTAAGTTCTTAATACAGTTTTTTCTGCATCTTGAGCACTTGCCATCGTGACATAGCCATAACATCTAGAACCTGGCGTTCTCGCATTTGTAACGCGAAAGTTACTATAAGTAGGTACTTAATTTAAAAATTACGTGCTTAGATAAAAAAAATTGCTGTACAATATCGCAACTGTGTCACCCTACTAAGTGCAAATATGGAGTATTAAACTAAAAAAAACGAAAAAAAAAAAACTAATGTTCCATTCATCATCAGTCATCAGCAACCTATAAACGTCCCACTGCTGGGCACAGGCCTCCCACGTGGACAATATCACGTGGGGAAATTGGGCCATAATGTTACATACATTAGGTCGAAAAGTATTCCACGGAAGTAGGTAGTCGTAAACAAAAATAATAAAATTAAACTTACAGCAAGTTAAACGGATGAAACGAAAAATTCAATCTTAAAAACTATAAACACAACGATACATTCACGCTTACAATCGATCGAATAGAATTTGATTTGACCTGTTTCAGTTTTTTTTATGGCGTTGCAGCGTTGTATCTTGTATCCCGATTATTCCCGATGCATAGCCGGAGGCTTAACATCGTCATAGCTTTAAAACAAGCCACGCGAAGTATATATCATGTGTTTTCAATAGAGCGATTCGTTTGTTTTGGCATAACGTTTGAAACGAGTCGGATCAACTACGTGTCCAAAGCGCAAACGTCTGTCAGCCTATAACGGAGCGCTGAATTTCGCTTGCACCTTGGTGTGGTCCAACATTTGGCTTAAAAAGGCAATATTTTCTTTTTGTAACGGCAACAGACTGCAACGTTTGTTCTTTATTAGAATTCTATTTTTACTCGGTAGTCGTTGAGAGGAATTGGCTATTTGACAGTTGTAACAATAAAAAAAAAATTGGTTGCCTGTAAAGTCGGTATACGGGCGAAAGTTTTACGTGACAACGACTTTGAGTGGTAAAATAATTTTAATGTGAATATTCATTCGTATAGTAGGAAGAAGGATGAAATAATAGTAACAATTTAAAACATTTATTTATACAAAGAATTATATGGAAGGGACGCGTGCCTTTCACTTTTTATGTCTGTCTCTCTCGCTCTTAGACGGGCTAACCATGCCCGAGTGGAAGGGACGCGTGCCTCTCACTCGCTCTCATTGTGAGCGCATAACGTGAGCGGAGCGTAACGCAGTTTCTTGAAGTGTCACCCGGCAAACCAATTTATAAGACGTTGTCACGTCAATATGAATTATGTCGAAAATGGTAGTTTATGATTTAACGATAATTATCCAATAGTTTTTTTTAATAAGATAATTTGTAAGTAAATATTTTATTTTTACAAAATCAATTTGCGTTTTTTTATCTGTGGATTACAAGACCCGAAACACGGGCGGCAAGGGGCGGCCATGATTGAGCTTCATGTGACGTCACATTTCACAAAATTATCTGTCTGTCAGGTTTCAAGATAACTTTCTTTATTTAATGAAATGTGATGTCACAGAGCAAAATGTCACGTAACTAAACGTTTTCGCACGAAATTTGAAATCAATAAAGAAAAATATTTTTTTTTCTGTTAAATAAAGGTTTTTTCGAGAAAGAAACTATAGTACGGGGTATAAAATAAGCGTTTGTAACGTATTAAATACTTTTTCGAAAACTGTCAAGAAGCCAATTCCATAAAAGTGATGAAATGGAGCCGTCTTAGATAATATGTTTTAAGCTTAGATTAAAACAAAAAGGGTTTTAAGTATTAAAAAGACACTAAACTGTCACTGACCTAGTGGTGAAGCGCCCGGCCTGATATCCGTGATCCATGATTCAATTCCCAGGTGAGGCAAAATTATGTTTCGAATTTTACGATGCTTTAACCGGATTAACAGTGTCGCGTAGCGGTGAAGGAATACTACCACCCCCTCTCTTCCTTTGGGTGTCGTAAAAGGCGACTAACGGACTAATGGCTGCACATACATCCAACAGCATAGAGCGGCGATGGCCTGTCACGCTGAGCACATGTGAAGTCGCTATTTGGTGAAAAGTAGAATATGGTAGGGGACTGCTTTTGCGGTCCTCATTGCCTAGTCTCTGACTAACCCTTCGGGGATAATAGTCGAGATTATAAGTAAGTATGTATGATAGACCGGATTTGTGATCACCTACCCAGTTGTGGGAAGTTTATAGGTAGACTGGTAATTCTGATGATAATAATGTTGGATAAGACTCACGCTAGCCACCCCTAGCGGCCAATAGGTTGCCTTAGATAGAACCTTGAATTAACGGTGTAACCTTCTGAAGCGAACCCTTAATATTTTAACAAGTTTATGTTAACACCAACCGTCAGATTATACGAGAAGTGCAAACAACCCTTCACAGGCGTACCAACTTGGTATTATAACTAGAGACGCCTCCGGCAACCAAGTTTTTGCCCACTGCGGTGTGGCCCATATGGGCAGCAAACTGCAAACGCCTTACAATTACAAAAAACCCGTCATTACAGATACCGTGCAACGTAAAAGGCGACTAACGGACTAAAGACATTGACCTAGAAGTATAGACAAGAACGTCCATACAAACCATTTGTTCAAATTCTAGAATGAGAGACCTAAAATTCGCTGCAGCCGCTGCAGCGCATAAACATTTCAATGTCGTCTAATCAACAGACAGACATCGCAGCGCCGCAGCGCCAGATCGGTCAAAGACAACGTAGTGTGTGTATCAAGATGGCGTCCCAAATAGATTGTCAATAACAATAATTAAAGAAATATCTTTTCTATTCTTATAATACGATATAGCTACATAATAATGACTTGAATAACAATTAATTTCACTTACTTGACAACTGAATTGTAGTACTTAAACGTCTAGGGTACACTTTGAAAAGAAATAAAAAAATATTTTCGCCGCTCCGCACGCGCGAATGTCAAAGCCACACTAAAGCAAGGTGCCGAGTCGACTCCGCAGATGAGTGGAACATAGTGCGTGTTCGGAACGGCCTATCTAGTGTAACGTAGGTATATATCGTTGACTAAAGACTGCACATAAGAGCATTGTTATTTGGTGGACTGTGGCAGTGCTCTGCTTTTGCGGTCATCTTTGCTTATTCTCTGACTAACCCTTTAGGTCGTTATTAAATGATCACCAATCCACGTACCAACCTCGCCCGGGGTAGCTTAACATTTGCAATCGATGAAACAATCAACATGGCCGCTTCGCCGCCGCGCGTGAACAACATTATGCGCCGCAATGTGTGGAATTAATCTATGACGTTTGGACCATTCATTACGACGCCATATTTGTCTGTCTGCAGTGGTTATCGGCTCCGTATGACGTAGGGTTGTCAACAATTATTTTAATCCACATACTTAATTATTACAGTCCACTGTCACAGTTCACGTTTTATCAAATGATAACTGCACATGTGTACAGCGTGACAGGTGGTGAGCCCATCGCCGCTCTATGCTGTTAAATGTATGTTGTGCAGTCTTAAGGCTAGGTGTTAGTGAAAAATTAACATAACATATTCTTAGAATTAATTTTTGAAGTAGTAAACAGTAAAATTAAAACCTGCGAAAATTGTGAAATATTTTTGAGGCTTTATTCTGTGAAATATACCCGATGGAAACACGATTTGATAAAGTTGGCTCGATAGAATAAATTCACAAATTTACATATTTTTGTGTATTTTTATCTTCTTGTCTAGGTTTTATTCTTAAAATAAGTGATTTGATTTTATGAGTCATTTACCAAAATGAAGTTCATAGATAACTTGAGGAATTATAACCGATCGTTTTTGTTAAATACATCTATAATTTTTTTTAAATATAAAACGCGATTATACGCGCCGCTTCGCTGTTATACCCGTCCCTTACCGTCGTACCGTCGAGAGAGCGAGAGAGAAGCGCTCGAAACTTTCTACGCGACACTGCTTGTTGTCAACAATTATTTTTTTCAATATAAAAATCAATTGCTACGTAAGCATGTTCGGGCATCATTTCAGAATGGCTCCACGCTCCAACTTTTTCTTTTTTTCTTGGTGGTAGGAATTGTTAAGTCCGCCTTGCTAGCTACCACCGTCTTATCTAAAGTCTGGCTCCATATCAGCAATGTTGATTGCATTGTCGTTTATAAAATACATGTATATAATCACGACTATTATCCCCGAAGGGTTAGTCAGAGGCTAGGCAATGAAGACAGAAAAAGCGGCATGCTCTACCATAGTTCATTTTCACCAAATAGCGCCTGCACATGCGCTCAGATTGGTGAGCCCATCGCCGCTCTATACTGTTGGATGTATGTGCAGTCTCTAGTCCGTTAGTCGCCTCGGTAGGTTAAAGATAAAACAGCCAGTTCCTCAGTGGTTGAGGATTCCGGGTGAAGCGCGCTTCCACCTTCGGCCTTCTTGTCACTTACCATGAAGGCCCCGTAGTGGATTAAAAAAAATATACAAAAAATTCAAAACCGTATTAAATGCATTTATTTCTGTATTTCGGCTACTTAGTTTTAAATGCTGTTTACAAAAACACACAAAAACTTTAGAACGCATACCTAAAGCCTTACCCGCATCGAGGTAAGTTGCATAAAAAATATAAATATGCAAAAATTTCAAAAATAAAATATAAATACTTACATTTTTTTTATTCTACAACGGGTAAGCGCTTGGCCTTCATTTCACTTGATGGTAAGTAACGATAAGGCCGAAGGTGGAAGCGCGCTTCACCCTCCTTCCTTAAACCACCGAGGAACTGGCTATCTTATCTTAAACTGTCGGAACACATCAATGCTATAAAAATCGTTGTTACGGCGACAGACTTGGATAAAATGGTGGTAGCTAGCCAGGCGGACTTACCAGCCCTACAACTAACCAAACGAGTACCTACACAAAGATGTACCTCCGCTGGGAATAGGACCCGAGGCTCAGCCACTAGACTACGATTCTACGCGGCGGTTACACTAGCTATCGACAACCCTAAATAGACCTACGAATTTAAAATAATCGATTGCCGTGACCCGAATCATGTCACAGCACAGCAGCTGTTTACCATCGACAGTGGCTATTTCTGTCTCTGTCACGCGCGCTAATTTAAACAGAGATGTCAACATTTACATGGAAATGTTTTGTCAATACAGCAGTGACTTTTTTTAATTGTACAATCGATTTAGTTTAGAAATGAAATGCCCTTGGCTAGAGTTTTATGTTCTGATAGAAACAGATAGTGAGTAGGTAGCGTAATACTACTAAGGGTGGATTTCACCAAAGTAGTATAAGTCTTATTCTAAGAATAAATCCTTATTTACACGCGTGTAAATGAACTTTACGTTTCACCAACGCTTAATTAACCTAATGATAAAGTCACTACACTGGAGTAAATTCTTATACCGCCAATTTTGGCCGTGTTAGCCCCTATTCTTAAGATAATAATGTCACTAATGTCATTTAAAGCAGCCTTCAAATTAATATTGTAAATAATAAATGCCGCATCGTTTGAGATTGTTCATTGACGAATCTGATAGCAGTGATGAAGATTATTTTAGGCCCACGCCCGAGATGGTTTAAGGAAAGAACAAATTACTTAAAAGATTAACAACAACAAAATTTTTTTTGATGTCATCGTCAGAAACGTTACGTCAAACAAACAATGTTACGCCAGAAAATAAAAAAGTGTAAAGCGCCTTTGCTCGAGATGCAGTTTATCTCGAGCAAAGGCGCTTTACACTTTTTAACTATACTTTGGTGGTTAATACGCTCATTCGTTCGATCCACTTAAGTTCGTTCAATAGCACAGAGTAACTATGCGAGAGTAACTTATTCTTACATTAGCGTGGTGAAATGAAATACAAGTTATACGTATGTAAAATTTAGGTAGTAAATTTATACTTATGTAGCTATTCTCGTGTAATTTTGATATTGGTGAAATCGGGTCTCTCTCTTCCCTTGGGTGACATAAAACGCGACTAACGGACATTCATTAGTCCGTTAGTCGTGTTTTACTGATGAATACTCATACACCCAACAGCATAGAGCCGCGATGGGCTCACCACCTGTCACGCTGAGCACATGTGTGTTGTTTGTAGGAACGTGGACTGTGGCTGTGGACTGCTTTTGCGGTCCTCGTTGCCTAGTCGCTGACTAACCCTTCGGGGATAATAGTCGTGATTATATCTATGTACTTAGAATAATAACGCATAGAAAGCGAGAACACGCACGATAACTGAGGCCAGTACAACCAAGCCCAGGTACTGGCTTGGTACCGAAACGGCCCGCGTCAGTACTAATAATCTAAACTTATCTATCTATCAACAGTTCCAATTTACTTCTGGGGCAAATCTGATTCCTCTAGCAACCTTACTTGTACACTTGCGTGCGTGTCGCCGACATAGTACGCGTAACTTACTCCTACATCCATTTTTTTCAGTCTTTACCCGTGGTCCCGGTGGGTCGACCCATTACCGGGTCCACGGGTAATTTTAATTCCCCGTGGTCCCATGGCACTAGGGATTACATTTGGATGAATATTTCGACTTCGCTTAAATCGATATTAAATTAATTACAACCATGAACTTCAACTTATGATTACCTATGTATTATTATACAGCATAGAGCGGCGATGGGCTCAACAAAATAATATTACCAACCCCTTTCTTCCCTTGGGTGTCTTAAAGGCAACTAACGGACTAAAGACTGCACATACATCATCACTTACTTACTTAGTAAGTTTTTTTTTGTTTATATTTTCTTAATTACTTATTTTTTATATTTTTCATGGTTATAATTAATTTAATATCGATATAATCGAGTCGAAATATTCATCCAAATGTAATCCCTAGTGCCATGGGACCACGGCTAATTAAAATCAAAATTACCCGTGGACCCGGTAATTGGTCGACCCACCGGGACCACGGGTAAACACTGATTTTTTTCTTGCCTCACGCCATGACAGTTTTCTAATAAAAGACTATCGTTCTATGCGTTATTAATCTATGTGTATGGATGTATGTAGATTCGTTTTAGCTCAAACAAATTCACAACTATGCCTCGATAGTGTTATTTTCATTCGTGTTGCAGCGATTTGATTTTAGCATTATAAGTTCCTTGCATTTAGACTGTGGGAAAAAACATTTGAAATATAATTCTCTATCGTTTGCTAGAGGCTATGTAGTTTTATAAAGGAACGTACTTAGTTCACATGCGCCTCGTAGCTAATACAACGGGCTTCCCTTGGATGTCGTAAAAAGCGACTAACGGACTAAAGATTGCACATACATCCAACAGCATATAGCGGCGATGTGCTCACCACCACTGTCACGCAGAGCACATGTGCAGTCGCTATTTGGTGAAAAGTGGACTATGGTAGAGGACTGCTTTTACGGTCCTCATTGCCTAGCCTCTGACTAACCCTTCGGGATAATAGTCGTGATAATATGTATGTATGTGTGTACATAGAAAACATTACAAAACTGCGGGCATGTCGCTTCACTTCCGAGTTCCCGTCAAGAAGCCTCATGTGTCAGTTGTCACGTTTTGTCGTAAGTACCTTTAGTTGGTAAAGTTGTTCATAGATGGCGTTGTGGCATTCTGAATCGCGCTATCATGATGCTGTTACGTTTTGTATATGAGGCAAGTGAGACCAATGTTCAGTAGTTCAGCACCGTTCTTACTATATTATTCCATAATAAATAATAAATTTTTGAGGGATAGCTCATAGCTGTTATTTACGGTATATCTTACTACTTACCTTATTTATTCTATGTGCCAATGCCAACTAGGAAGGAATGGACACTTGAAAAAAACATCGATGTTGTTTTCGATGTAATACATCGTTCTATTGATACGATGTATGTATGTATATCGTATCGAGAAGTACATCGATGTTTCCAAAACATCGATTGTTTTTCTCAATCGGCTTGTTTAGGCAGTAAGGTAAGGTGATATTAAAACTACCTACACTAGTGTTTGTTAGGTCACTGGTTAATAGCCCACAAGAAACTAAAAGAACATTAGGTACTATATGGAAAAATATTTATTAAAAAATCAAAGGACAATGCTCATGGCCCATACATAAGAAGATATTATCAAGACTATAAGTATGTGAGTTTATAAAATAAAAATAGCGAATCGGACCACCTCACACAACAGTGACAGAAAGAGCTGACAACTGACAAGTCAGAAAGACGTTTATTTTTACCCTTGTTATGTAAAGCCGTTCAATCATTTGATAATGATTAATTAAATAGTTAATAATTATTCATAAACCGTTAAGCGGATAATTCTTTTTAAAAAGGAGACCAAGAATTTATTTTTAACGTTAACAGATAAAGAGGCGGTACGAAACGTTTTAGTGGCAGAGTGCGTTCAAAAACCTAGAATTCGTTACTACAATAGGAAAGTAAAACTTAGTATTGTTTCTTTCCTGACTTTAAAGGGAAACTATGAAAGCATGGTTACACTTAGTGAATTAGTGAAATGCATTTTCAAAACAAAACAGGTCCAAAATGGGCATTGTCCATTACAAATCTCAATATTTATTTTCAATGCTATGTAAAACCAACAGTTTATTTAATCTTTTTCCCTTCAATCGGTTTTTTTTTAATAAAAAGTGGCCGTAGTGTCATATTTTGCGTATACGATACATCGAATAAAAACATTGATATATATTCGATATTTAAGTATTAACAATACATCGGTTCAATACGATGCATCGTGACAATACATCGAGTATTTAAAATACATCCATGCATATCGTCCATCGCTAGTGCCTACCCAAACAACATTGTACAGAATTGGATTAATGCGGAGCGGACAGACCTTTCAGAAAATAATAAGATTACGATTAATTCTCCTTATTATTTTTATAAGATTTTCTGACCATTTATTGAAGATGATTGAATCAATAATCAATGAGTTACACCTACCACCTCAAAGGTTTTTGATTTTAGTTAGCCACAGAAATAGATAGATCTATTTCTGTGGCTAACTATCCTTCCCTTCCGCCAGGTGGCGTCTACACGTAAACATTAGCTCCGTACAATTATTGCTTAAATAAATAGTAATACGAATAAATTACGAAATTTCAATGCAAATTTTAAATAATCTAGTGTGTTTTAAACTGTGAAGTGTTATTTCGACGAATTGTTCATTTCGGGTCTCCGTCCCAACGCCATTACAGTTTAAATGAGAAGAATTTTCGAAAACTGACCAGACAATGTTTTTACCGTGACGGAAAAATTACCAGTTTATTTCTATTAATTAACTCTCAATAATGCTCTAAACATCTAATTAATTGTGCCCCCATGACATTTAAAACTATGGAAGATTACAACGTAACATTAAGAAAAAAAAATGTTATGGACATAAGTGACTCATTCGAGTCTTTACCAAATACAGAAAGTAGCTCTCCTTCATCTGTCACAGATCGGAGAAATAGTTTGCCGGATCTATCAACTGTAAACAATTATGAAGTCGAAGAGTCGACATTGCTTGATTTTTTCCGTAGGATTCCTTGCAAGAAACACTTGACAAAACAAACCAGTTTACTGCCTCCTGAATCTGCCCCATATGTAAATATAGATAGCAACGAATCAATCCCCCTAGCTCAAACGAGTAGCAATTTGTTTTTTTGGAAATAATTGTAATGTATCATGTGGTGAATCATTGGTGCTACTGCATCAGAACATAGCAGGATTTCTGAGCAAAAGAGACATGATTCAAATTGTACTTAATGAATTATCCGAAAATGGCAAACAAATAGAGATTATTTGCTTAAGTGAAACTTTTATAAAGTCAGGGGAGGAGAGAAATCTCTACATAGACGACTTTAACCTAGCTGATTTTTACTGTAGATCTGATCAGAGACGAGGCGGCGTATGTATCTTATGCAGAGATCACTATACATTTAAGAAACTTCCATTTCTTAAGGAACTAGCAATTTAAGGTTCATTTGAGTGTTGTGGCATTGAAATTCCTCAAATTAAATGTATAGTTGTCTGTATTTATCGAACATCTAGCTCTAACCCTCATATATTCCTGGACTGCGTTGAGACCTTACTCTCAAAAGTAAGATATAAAAGAAACACCAAAGTGATAATTGCCGGTGACTTTAATATAAACTTATTAAAAGAAAGTAAAATTATGGAAGAGTACATTAGATTAAATCAAAACTATGGAACCATAATACACATTAAAGTGCCAACTCGTGGAAAATCTTGCTTAGACCAGATAGTAAGTAATATTCCTACAGCTATTGGAAATACTTGCCCAGTGGAATTATCAGATCATGACACTTTTTAAATCCTCTGCATCCCAATACAAAATAAAATAAAGCAAAATAGAGCACACTACATTTACAGAAGGGATTTCAGCATTGAAAATATGAAACATTTTGCAGAAATCCTATCTAATTTGTCTTGGTCGGATGTATATGAGCCTACTGATCTAAACACATCATTTATTATATTTCATGATACCATAGCACTGTTTTTCAAATTGTGTTTTCCGTCGTGTAAAATTAAGTTAAGAAATAGAACTAAACCATGCAATTGGATCACAAGGGGAATTAAAAAGTCATGTGTGTTAAAGAGAAAATTGCGTTTAAATATTACTTAAAAAAGAATATATCCAATAAGTGCAAGTATCGAAAGTATTCCTCAATTTTAAAGATGTTAAAAAACTTGTGAACGAGGCACGCCTCCATAAAAGTAAAAACGTTTGTAAAACCACATGGGATCTAATTAAATCGTATGATCAACCAGAATTCAATAAAAGTTACATAAGCCAAATCAGACATAACAATATGAATAATTTTTATACCGACATTACAAATCAATCATTTAATTCTAATAATAATTTTAATTCTGACATTACAATCCAATCATCTAATTTTAATAATTCTAATGCGACATCTGCTAATAATATCCAACATTTAGAACCGAGCATCTTTTTATATCCTACAACACATGACGAGATATTTAAAATTATAAGATCACTCAATAACACAACATCGGTGGGCTATGATGAACTACCCACAAAGATTCTTAAGTACTGCGCACTAGTTCTTTCTGACATACTAAGCTATTTAATAAACCTTTCAATGACTGAAGGCACATTCCCGGAAGCCCTCAAACTATCAATTATAAAACCAATCCATAAAAAAGGCGATATTGATATAATGGATAATTACAGGCCTATCGCATTAATACCAGTACTATCTAAAGTTTTTAAAAAAGGTCATGCACACTAGAATTTACGACTTTTTAGAAAAATTTAAAGTATTAGCCAAAAAACAAAATGGTTTTCGGAAAGGTAAATCAACCACATTAGCAGCCTTTCATTTGATAAAAAATGTTACTGAAAATATTGACAAGAATATCGATACAACAGCCGTATTCTTCGACATGAGCAAAGCTTTCGACTTTGTCTCACATGACATACTTTTGTCTAAATGCGAGAAATACGGTTTAAGAGGCATTAAAGTGGTTACAAACTTACCTGAGAAATCGTACACAATATATCGAACTTAATTACGTTAATGAACAAAAGGAAAAAACTTCTGCAAAATCACTGCTTGTCCGAAAAAATGTGGGTGTCCCACAAGGGACTATCTTAGGACCCTTATTATTCATAATATACATCAATGATCTACCTCGTGTTACTAATCATCAGTGCAATTTATTCGCTTATGATATATCTGTGGTAATACCTAAGACAACAATAATAATATTACGAAATGGCTGACAGAGAACAATTTAAAAGTTAATGTAAACAAAACTAAATATATCCAATTTTATAATAGAAAACTTTAAAGTCAAAATCAGTTCGTGCTTCTTAATAATGAACCAATATCAGAATCAGATGAAGTCGCTTTTTTGGGCATAATAATTGACAGTCAGTGCATATGGAAAAAACATATTAAGAAATTATGTTCTAAAATAAATAGATTTGCTTACGCGTTGTGGTGACTAACGACGCAAATCAACCAAAAAACCGCATTGATGGCTTATCACGGATACGTGGCATCAAACCTTAAATGCGGCTTACTTTTGTGGAGAAATTCAGTCGACATGAATAAGGCTTTCATATCACAAAAACAATGCGTACGGATGTGACGTGCCACCAATGACATCATGCAAACAATTGTTCCCAAAATTAAATTTATTAACTCTCCCATCATTGTATATACTGGAATGTTGTATTTTTGTAAAGAGTCATCAGTATTTATTTATTAATAAAGATGTAAACACTAGCAGAAGTATAAGGTATCGTGGAAAGCTGTTGTTACCCAAAATGCAGACAGCATTATATAAGAGAAATTGTTATCCCAGTTGCATAAAAGTATACTATACATTAAGTTACCTCACTCATTAACCGAAATGAACATACTTATGTACTTTTAAAAGAAAACTATTTAACTGGCTTAAAATAAAATGTTTTTATTCTATTAAAGATTTTCTAAATTGTAATATTGACATACTGTAGGTAGTTTATAATGTAATTAAATACAATGAATATAATAATACAATATAATTATTATTATCAATTAATCTTATTTGTTAAATGTGGCGTATTATTCAATATAATGTAAATTGGCTATAATGTATAATTATTAATTAAGTACATACCTATTTTATTTTTTACAATTTTTTGCATCTCCATTCACATAGCAAAATAGACGGCAAAATAGACGAACCTTATAATGAATTAAACGTACCTACTCTATTTTCAGTGATTAAATTATTTCATTTCATTTCATAAGTAAAAGCGGCAATAACGGCATGTGTACGGATACGGAGGAGCTCGATGGCGCAGCGGCTAGCGCGTTCGGCTTGCGATCTTGCTCGCTAAGCCTCTTTCTCAATGCCGGGTCACTGGATGGGTGACCAAATTAATAAAAAAACATCTCGAGCTCCTTCGTGCTTCGGAAGGCACGTTAAGCCGTTGGTCCCGGTTGTTGTCGTAAGATGACAGTCGTTAAAACCCACCAACTCGCATTGGGCCAGCGTGGTGGGTTATGGCCCAATATCCCCATGTGTGCTATTGTCCACGTGGGAGGCCTGTGCCCAGTAGTGGGACGCTAATAGGATGATGATGATGATGATGATGATGTACGGATACGGACGGACGTACTTTGCGTGCTAATATTGTCAAAAGCACAGAAATACATTTCTGTGGTCAAAAGAATGGTAAAATCCACTTATCCTTTGACCGCGTTTCATTTAACCGTTGCTTGTCAGCATCGGACATAAGCAGAATTCTAAAAAAATACTACTTGCGCTGTATTGAGCTGTAAAAACTGTCGAGAAAGGTCAGCCGATAATCAACAAGTGTCTTATAGTTATTTTTAATCGTATTAACACGCGTTTAATTTACTACATTACATAGTTTTATAATATCCTGTCGTTTCGTGGTTTCGTGGTCACAGGGAGAATCCCTGACTATGTACATACAAACATATAATCACGAATATTATCCAGGCAATGAGGGCCGGGCCGCAAAGGCCATCTCTACCGTAGTCCGCTTCTCATTAAATAGCGACTGCGCTCTAAGCTGTTGGATGTTAGTGCAGTCTTTAGTCCGTTATTTGCCTTTTACGACACCCAAGAGAAGAGAGGGGATGGTACTATTTTTTCGCCGCTTTGCTGTATTTATTGCCTAGTCTCTGACTAACCCTTCGGGGATAATAGTCGTGATTATATGAATCATCGTCATCATCATCAGCCTTTAAACGTCCTACTGCTGGGCACGGGAGTCCCACATAGACAATAGCACGTGGGGATATTGGGTCATTAAAGGACAATGTTTTGCGCCCATACATTGTTAGCCTAAGAACCAACAACTATGAAATATTCTTTTCTAGGTTCGAAATTGCATGTAAATAACAATAAAAACAAATATTTTTGACGGACACTCCCGAGAACCTAAATATCAGGAAAACTTGAGGTTATGTTTAATTACAGAATTTGAGAAGTGATGTTGCACTCTTTTGTTTTATTTGCCAACACTCATGCACGTTCACTAACAAATAAATAATCCATCATTATTTCACATTAATATTCGACAAAACACAAATTAAAGAAAATAAAACAAAACTGCAGACATGACGTTTCACTTTCCCGCCAAGAAGTCTAGAACGTCAACTTTTTTTTTCTTGACTATGGATACTAGTCCTTCAGTCGTATTATTAAAGTTCATTGATCGACTTAAGTCGACTAACGTTTACAGTTTGGAATAAAATGCGATGTATCGTATTCTAATGATGCTTGGAGTATTTGGCACTAAGTATATCGAGTCAGCCATGCATGCATAATATTATTAGGTTTGTTTGTACATATTATAAATATTTTGGTCACAAACCTTTAATTCACTGGCTGAATGCACTGAACTCTCAATACCCAACCCATAATATAAAATTGATACTCAATATTAATGTCTAAAAAGTTCTGGTTATTATTGGTTACTTAACTAAAAGTGTCCACGAATATCTAAATACTGTTATCTGTCATAAAAAATAAGCTAAGAATTATAATGTATGTCATGTTTGTGTTGGTTCTTAGGCTAAATTCAACAATGTCCTTTAAAGCGTAGCTACTCAGAAAAATTATATACGTCTGGAGCTGGATGCACGGTGCCGCGGTTAAAAGGGCTTATACGCATTTCGGTTTCCCATACAAACTTCCAAGTCGAAATTTTTAAAAACCAATACGCTAATTTTGATGAAACTTTGCATGCTATAGTAAAATGCAATGATCTAAATAATTTGTCGAAAAAAAAAATGTAAAAAAATTTATTTTACGGAGATATTGCGATTTAAGGTCCACCTTAGAAAGTTTAAAATCGCAATAACTCAGTTAAATAAACGTTTTTTAAAAAAATATTTCAACACATAAGACGCTCGGTTTGCAAACTTACCAGTTAAGCAACCTTCGTAATGCCGGGTCAATTTATGGGTGACCAACCACCTCTTTTCCTTCGTGTTTCTCGACTAATGTTTGTCTAACATTAGTCGAGAAAGCATCGATATAAATATTTCGTTCGATTGGCGAATAAACATCGGTCAAGTCTCGCAGCTATTTCAGGCTGTATGGAGCCGGGCTGTCGACGGGCCGCATCTGTGGCATCCAAGGTATTCAGGTCAGATGTGCGATCGATTCGGAATCTGTTTGTTTTCGTATAGGTGTTCAGTGTTGAGATAACGCTATTATAAAAATGTTTGTTCGCCTAAACCAGTTGATTTTTTTTGGCGATCGTTTACTATAAAAGTCTTCAAGCCTTTCAATATGGTAAAAAGTTCCAATAAAACTTAGTAAAGTAAGACTTTTTTACTTTTGATTTTTTATTAAAAAGGAGATTAGAGATTACTTTTTTAAACTAATCTTACTTATATAAATATATCTTAACCATCCATTTAATCGAGTTTTATTATTATTATAGAATATTATACAACCTGGCTTGTTCCACTGGTGTTTCATCGTAAGATGATAATGTCTACGTTAAACTTTAGACATTATTATGATAGATAGCTAAGGCCCTATAAATAATATGTCCAACTGGGATAAAGGCAAACTGCTAAGGATATCGTAATTTCACGATATCCTAGGCATACCTTATAATACCACGGGTTATCAAAAGCCTTGATGCCCAGAAATATCGCAGCATAGCTAGACAAGTGGCAGGCAACTGCTAAATGTCGATTCTATTGCACATTGCATTTGACGACCTCCGTGGTGCACGTTAGCACGCCGGGTCTGGCGACGCGCTATCTCTGAGGTCCCGAGTTCAATTCCCGGTCGGATCAATTTAGAGAAAAACTGTTTTTCTCAATGGATTTCGGGTCTGGGTGTTTTTTTTATGTTCATGTATATTTATCCGTTATCTTTCCATATTAACGAGTTTCAAAAGAATACTGATCTTGGTCTAGATAATATATAATTAGACATTTGTTCAGATGCTTGTACTGTAATCGATTGCTACCATAATAGTACATTATGATATGAGTGCGGTAAGATGAAAATTACGGCCGAGGCGATATTGCTGGCCCGAGCCGTAAGCGAGGGCTACAAGAAAGCAGAGGCTGCAATTATCAAAGCGCACGAATGCCATACGACGTTTTATAACATATTTGTGAGGAAAAAAAGTCCGAAAAAAGGCGACTAACGGACTAAAGATTGCACATACATCCAACAACATAGAGCGGCGATGGGCTCATCAAAATAATACTACCAACCCCTTTCTTCCCTTGGTTGTCGTAAAAGGCGACTAACGGACTAAATACTGCATATACATCCAACAGCATAGAGCGGCGATGGGCTCATCAAAATAATACCACAAACCTCTCTCTTCCCTTCGGTGTCGTAAAAGGCGACTAACGGACTAAAGACTGCACATACATCCAACAGCATAGAGCGGCGATGGGCTCATCAAAATAATACTACCAACCCCTCTCTTCCCTTGGGTGTCGTAAAAGGAGACTAACGGACTAAAGACTGCACATACATCCAACAGCATAGAGCGGCGATGGGCTCATCAAAATAATACTACCAACCCCTCTCTTCCCTTGGTACTAACGGGCTAAAGGCCTATGTTGTCCATAGATTCAAATGATAACTAATTTTTAAATTACATTACCGCACTAGTGCGAAACTTATTACATTACGATACTGAAATCGGTGTAATAAGAGCTTCTTTACGAGCAAATGTGTTATAATAGTACATTATGATACAAGTGTATTACCAATGCACACGCGTTTCATACGACGTTTTTCAACACACTAGTGAGGAAAACGTATTTTCTAAAAATGATTGCGTTTTTTTGTTGTTTTTCTAGTGTTTAAATCTTTGGTATGCCAACATGTATTTTTCTTTGGATTTAGATGGTAATAGGCTGTCAATAACATTTCGTGCTTCACTTAATATTTCCGGCGGTGTAGACTGTAAATTTAGTTCTTCATTACTAGATCTAGACTTAATTATTTTTAAACTTTCAAAGTAATATTGAACTCTACTCTATTGAACTCTACTCTCTTTCACATACCAACAAAATATTGGCATGTGAAAGAGACAGCAAATTTTATTACGCATGCTGATTCTCGCGCGCAAGTTAAAATAATAATAAAGCAAATGACAACAGCTAAACAGCCTAAAGATATCAAAAATATAATAAACTAAACAATAATGTAACGAATTTAAGGTTAATTTATCGACAATATAAATAATTTGGTGAAATTACTCTGTGTTTATTTATCTAAAACAGTTTATTTATTCATAATTTTAATCAAAATAGTTAAATTATTCACAAAAATAATTATTGACTTTTGAAAAAATAATTTAGTTATAAAAACTCTATGTTGAGATTCTATTTTTAAACTGCATTACCGCACTAGTGTGTAATAAGCTACATTACGATGCTGAAACCGGTGTAATAAGAGCCACTTTACGAGCTAGTGTGTTGAAAAATGCATTATCTCCTTGTTTGTCACGAAGAATCCTAGAGGTTGCTAACTTGCTAATAATTGGCTACTTGACAGTTTTCGAAAAAGTATTTAAAAACCTTAGATGAATGATTGGCCTCGCTGCGGTCGAGCGCAGCGAGACCAATCAATAATCTAAGTTAAAAAGTTACAAACGCTTATTTTATACCCCGTACAATATTTTCTTTCTCGAAAAGGCTTTTTTTAATAGAGAAAAACATATTTTTATTTATTAATTGACGAAATTTTAAAATTTCGTGCGAAAACGATTGGTCACGTAACATTTTGCTCTGTGACGTCACACTTCAATAAATATAGAAACTTATCTTGAAATCTGACCGATAGTTTTTGATAATTTTGTGAAATGTGATGTCATATGAAGCTCAATCATGGCCGCCCGGTGTTTCTTCTCTTGTAATCCACAGATATAAAATTGTATACTTATTTATTTTGTAAAACTAAATTATTTACAAATTATTTTAATAAAAAACTTATTGGATAGTTATCGTTAAATCATAAACTACCATTTTCGACATATTTCATATTTTATTGTTACAACTGTCAAATAGGCAATTGAATTTCTATTGCGCTTGGTATTATGACAGCTGAGCTCACATGATTCGCTTCACATGTACCTACAGTTGGGAAACTTTGACTGTATGAGTGCACTGCTTTTGCAGTCCTCATTGCTTAGTCGCTGACTAAGCCTTTGCCCTGTTATTAATAAACGTTGATTAAAGTTAAACTTAGAATTAAATTAACGCTGTATCTATCTTCTTTAACAAAAAAGGGACAGCGTCACTTTAAACCGAGGTGTAAAATTTGACCTTTTTTATTAATGAGACGGAAACCGTTATATTTGTTAGTTTATGTATGTACACCATAAGAACAATAAAATTGTTATGGCAACATTACAACGATGTTTATTGTTTTCTAATGTGGCATGGTGCCCCCCTATTTCCTTCAAGGTGGCAATAATCGATCCCCTTTTAAATGCCACAATACAAGGCCCTTCCCCCCTTTCAATCCGTGTCAAGGTTACACAAGGTGAATTTCAATGAAGGTTGCATTTAGGGTTGCCGGTTACTACTTAGACAAAAGCTAATTGCATGGCTAAAGTACTTGGAGAATGATGAAACTTTAAACATTCTCAAAATTGACACCTGACACACACACATACACACTATTACACACACACACACACACGCACGCAAAATATTTATTTTTACTTTTTTTATTTATTTAAGGAAACAACAGCATAATTACAAACTTAATAGTAAAATTTATGTTAGCACATTAGCCTAACAGTTTCATCTATTAGTTAACCCAGATATAATTTCTGTTGAGCAACAAAGATGCGATATAATAAACGTACCTAAGCGTATTAGATCTAATACTTATGTATATTATTTAGGCATAACAAAATCAAAGAAAACGTGAATTGACAGATATGGTACTATAACAGTTATTATTTATCACCGTTTAAAAGGTTGTGAAAACACTTTATTTTTTCCATGAAATATGTCGATGTGATTAAAAGTACTATTATAAACTTTCTTGAGAATTCAGGTACTGTCTTAAATGATATGTCTTTTTTCTTTTTTTTGATAATCTATTTTAGCCTTTGCTTAGTTGTGTGTGGCTGACTCAATGAAATCAAGGTAAAATCTGAAAGGGCCATTGGATATCGGGCCAAAAGCTGGACCACTCTGCCACCGAGCCGAAGATCATGGAAATGGCAAAAAGAAGTTGTACAATAGTAGATTGTGTCACAAGGGAATAAAATGATGTATTTAAGGCAAGAGCGATGTTTTGAATCCAGAGCCTGGATTTAAAGTATGTCGCTCGAGGTTATATAAATTTGGTTTCGTGTGGCACTCTGTTTTTCATCCTAAACTATGAGAAAAAATTATCATAAGAGGAAACAAAACGAATAAAAATTACCCGCGTATCATTTTTTTAAATTTGGATACCTAGCCAACAGCCAATGCCACGTCGTCGGCACGTGCGCTTTTTTTATTACCGGCCAGGACTTTATTGAAGCGAATTGCATTCATTGGGTGTCGTAAAAGGCGACTAACGGACTAAAGACTGCACATACATTCAACGGCATAAAGCGGCGATGGGCTCACCACCTACCACGCTGAGCTCATGTGCAGTCGCTATTTGGTGAAAAGTGGACTATGGTAGAGGACTGCTTTTGTTGTCCTCATTGCCTAGTCTCTGTCTAACACTTCGGGGATAATAAGTATGTGTATGTATGTAATTTCTTACAACGATATAAATAAAATTTAATATTGTCATTTGGACCAACCCTAACCGCACCCTTTAAGTATTAGATGTAAAGCCTTGTTAAGCCCACCAGGATTTCCGAAGCGGCCGTTACGCGAACGAATTTGACGGACTATAATTTTATTTAGTCTACGATTTACTTACCTACGAGTATTTCAAACGCATTTGCGTCTACTCTCTTTGAAGTAACTTTTTTGTTTTATGCCCAACGTTTATTTATTTATTTATTTATTTATTTATTTTACTTTGGAAGACCAACAGCACATGAAACATACTTACATTAAGATATAGGTAGCAGATGGCCAATAACAGGTCTCCACGTTTAAAATCAGATTAAACAATGCTTTGTGTGGACAAAAAAACAAAAAATTAAATACTAAGAAATATAAAAAAAGTTACAGATTAATATTGAGAGGGGATTATAATAATGTCTTAAATTATTTAAAAAATTAATCTTGACTTAATAGCCGCCTTGCTGTTGCTATGCTAGAATGAAATATATCGAAGTCGTTTGTCTTACAAAACTCATTTAGACTCCTGCTAGCTCGCCATAGAAATACGTTCTGATGGTAATTTGATGAAACTAACGGTATATTAATTGGAATGTAATGTCTTATTGATCTTGATGGAATGTTAAAGTAGATTTTAGAAAGAAGCTCAGGAGAATTTATTTTATTCGTAATTATTTTTAGTAAAAACACAATATCTGATATTTCCCTTCGTCTTTGTAAGGGAAGAAAGTGAAACCGCGAACAAAGTTCCAAATAGTTGCTAGAATTATATGGCAACTTCAGGCGATAGCATAAAAATTTTATAAATTTTTTCTGCACATGTTCAATGCGGTCAACGTACTTATTGTAGCGCGGATTCCAGATCTCCGATCCATATTCCAGTATACTTCTTACAAAGGTGCAGTACAATATTTTAATGGTTTTGATGTCATTAAAACTTGTCGAGGATCTCATCACAAATCCCAGTGCCTGTGAAGCCTTCTTAACAGTCCTATCAATGTGATCGTCAAAAAGAAGCTTTGAGTCATGGTGAATTCCAAGATCTCGTATATTGGATAATCTTTGTAAAATTGTGCCCTTTAGTTTGTAACCCGACAAAATACTGACAGTTTTTCGACTGAAAGTTACAACGGAACATTTTGATGGATTAAGATCCAGTTTGTTTGCCTCACAGTACATATCCAAACGCGTCAGATCTGACTGAAGATCCACTGTATCGGATTCACATGAAATGGATTTAAAAATTTTCATGTCATCTGCGAAACAAAGCAGCCTGGAGTGATGGAAACAAGAGCCGATGTCATTTACAAAGATCAAAAACAGAAGTGGACCAAGAAGAGAACCCTGGGGCACTCCGCTAGGTACCACGACCCAGCTAGAAATATAGTTATTAATAACAACAGCTTGGGATCTGTTGGAAATATAAGACTCAAACCACCTTAAGAGATCACCGTTAATCCCAATGTGTTCCAATTTGCTGATTAACATAGTGTGGTGTATTCTATCGAAACACTTGCTATAATCCGTGTAAATGACATCGGCCTGCTTACCATTTTGCATAGTATTGGTGATAAATTCATTGAGTAACACGAGATTCGACACGGTGGATCGTCCTTGAAGGAAACCGTGCTGAGACTCGGTGAATGAGTTTTTCAAAGAAGAGTATAATTGATTATAAATGATTCTTTCAAATACCTTAGCTACAATGCACAGCTTTGAAACTGGCCTGTAGTTAGTTACCTCGGTTTTAACGCCTTTTTTGTGAATTGGCGTTATAAAAGCGGACTTCCATATAGATGGCAAATTATTTTCATTAATTGACTTTAGAAACAACAAGTATATGGGTGTTACAATAGATTCCGCGCACTTAGTCAGAAAAATCGGAGGCAAACCATCAGGTCCAGCCGACTTGGCGACGTCTAGCGACGAGAGTAGCTTACCCACTTCCTCAATGTTTATGTCAATATTCGAAATACTAGAAAGCGGTGTCGTGTTGACATTGGCAGATAAGTTAGATAGTCTAGGTGAGGAAGAAGGCTGCAAGAAAGTAGAGTAAAAGAAGTCAGAGAAAACGTTAGCAATAGAACAGCCATCGTTAGCAACTTTGTCTCCGTATTTAATTGTGCTTGGTATATTTGATGATTTATATCGTGATTTAATAAACGACCAAAAATACTTAGGGTTATCTTTAATAGACCTTTCAACTGACGATACATAGGTTTGATAGCACTCTGATTCCAAAGTTTTTACTCTTTCCCTTAATAATTTATAAGTACACATATCAGAATGGTTACCGTATTTTTTAAATCTAATGTAATACTTATGCTTATCTTTAATTAACTTCTTTAATGATAATGAGTACCAAGGCGGGTATGTATTTTCGCGAAAAATTTTTGAGGGTACATACCTTTCAATTAACTTATTTATTGAGGAGTAAAAATAGCCAACAGCTTGTTCTATATCTTTGTTTAATAATTCAGACTGCCAATCGATCTTTTTAATTTTTAGATTTAATTCAGTATAGTCACCCTTACTAAAAATACGTTTAGTTATCGTTCCATGTTGTAAATAAGAATGACTTTGGAACTTGAAGTCAATTACAATAGCCTTATGGTGAGGATCGAGGGGAACCAATGGGTCGCAACACTCCGTAACAGTCACTGCAGAGTTAGATAATACAAGGTCCAATAATTTACCATAAACATTTAAAACACCGTTATACTGTATTAAATTATGTGTAAATAAATCATCATTTAATAATTGTTCATCGGTGCTTGTCATATTAGCCGCCGAATAAGAACCATCATTGTTAAATAACCATGATATTCCACTCATATTATAGTCGCCGACAATGAGATATATGTCATCGGGACTATGTAACATAAATTCACCAACTCTAGATAAATGATTACTTAATTGTCCAGAGAAAGACAAGCCTAAGTTTTGCTTACATAAATAAACAACGCATAAATTCAAATTTATGGTCTTATTGACGTTATTTTGCTTAATTGGTAGCGATAACCAAAGATCTTCCGCGGTAGAATTAAATTGGTATTGGGGAGTAGCAGGTAGATGTTTCCGCACTGCGATAAGTACACCACCGCCACGACCTTGACGAGTTAACTCGTAATTTCTGTCTCGTCGCCAAACAATATACCTACCATCGAATAACTCGGAATCACTCACACTATCCAGCAACCAGGTCTCCGTTAAGATTATCACGTCATACGAATTGAGGCATACATTACGATAGAATGTTAAGGTTTTAGAACGTAATCCTCTAACGTTTTGATAATAAATACTCAGATTAGAGTTATTTATATTTACACCATCGACATCCATCAGTGAATCGCCTTTGAGACATAAAAATCATAACAACTGTTATAAGTATCATAATACAAACTAAACACATATATTAGATTAACATTTGAACAAAAAATAAACGAATTAAAAGTGCCGGATAGGTAATCACTGATAAACAACGAAAGCAGCAAAGTACGCAACGGACAGCGAGCGTATGATGTGCATAGCAGGGCGTTTAAAGAGCAATGACGATAAGACAAACAGGAGCGAGAAGGTGCGACAATGCGTTTAGACGATGCGCGTAATAATAATTGTGGCAGAGCAAGCGAGACCGTCATATATTTGTCACATGCAACTCGAAGTTGCATGGGTGTGCAAGTTAAACAATAGCAAGGCGGTATCGGCGGAGGTGGCAAGCCAGATGTGACCAACATAAAGCAACAAACCACCTCACATCTGATTTTGCAATTACAGTTAATAATGGATATATTTTTACTTAGAAAATACTGACAATCAATAAAAAGTGTCAAAACAATTATTATAAAAAGTGAACCGTATGAAATACTTAACAACAAAAATAAAAATAAATCCCTTAATATGAAACAGTCTATACAAACTTGTTTAAATCACTTAATTTGTTGATTATAAATACGCCGGATGTATCATTCTTCCTTGCATGAATTTTTCCAAATTTGACCCAGACGTAGCTGTAATTTTTTTCCTTAGCAAGTTGTTTGGCCTTATTTAATAGGTGCTTGGATTCCGAATTCAGGTGGTCATTGAGGAAAATGCGTTGTTGCGATCCATGGTACCCAATGTCTTCCGCTTTTAATATTTTATGTGTACGCGCTGTAGATATAAATATATATCTATCAATTTTTTAAAATATAAAACGCGATTATTCGCGCCGCTTCGCTGTTATACCCGTCCCTTACCGTTGTACCGTCGAGAGAGCGAGAGGGAAGCGCTCGAAATACCTCCCCTTAAGTAAATTTAAAAGCGGCATACTTAGGCAAACATTTTTTTTTATTATAAAGCGTGTCCCATATTTTTACTATTGTAATCGATTTTACTATAGTTTCTGAACAAACTAATTTCAGGTTTTGGTTAACACGTGGTATTAGCTATTACTACGATACGGCCAAAGTATTGCAATTTCCCCTCTTACTTGCCACTTCCAATTTGTTCTAAGACAAATTGAGGAAGCCTTAAAGTGTTACCGGGACCGTTAATGTTCATTAACGTCTAATGAAGACTTATAATTTGGAATATAAATGGGGTCTGCACCAGAGGGACTGCCATTTTTTTTATTATTTATAAACTTGGCAGTTTTCGGTCATGGCAACTTTGTGAATAGATGACCATTACTTCTTACTTTTTTATTGTGATTCATTTTTCTTTGTTTATCATATTTTGTCATTTTGTTAAGGCTAGTATTTTTGTCCTTCTAATTTGTAATTATAGGTACTTCTTTTTTGTGTAGACGTCGCCCCTACTCAAGGCCCAGCTGAAAATCAGCTTTGTGGCGTCTTGCTGCAACAAAAGCTGAGCTGGCTAGCCTTTTCGGCCAACATAATATTGTTTGATTTTTATTATTTTTTATTACTACTAAGTACCTATCTATTTTTTTTTATACTTAATTATTTTTATACTTTTCTTTGTTTCGTAGCTGTAATTTTTGAATGATGTACCTAGCCGAATAAATGATTACTTACTTACGTACTTACTTACTTAGAAACGCACTTATACTTCAGCCATGTTCCACAAAACATCTAGTATTTATATAAAAATAAACATCGTCCTTTTTGGATCTTTCTATTAATGAAGATCGCGTAAAAACCAGAAAGCCTAGCCACAGACGAATTATTCGTCAACTCGCACACATGTACGAGATGGCACCTTTTGATTTTACCTATCACTTGTGTCGTCAACTCGCACAACAGTTAAAATCTGAGGTAGTCATGTACAGTCAATTACAAAAAGGTTTGGAAAAAGTTATAATCCTCAAATGTTTGACAGTTATGAGTTATGAGTACAAAATAAAACAAAATTTCTTATTTCCAATTTTTTATTCCATTATACTTTGTATGTCCCCTTGTTATACGGAAATATTGGCTAAATTTAAAATCATGTGTTTCAACCAATTTAAAGAATATTTTGATCAGAGAAGTAAAGAAAAAGGTATTTGGTATAAGACCATCCAATGTCAGCCGCTTCGAACGCCATGGTTTGTAGAAACAAAGTTAAGTAGATTTTATGTAGTTCTTGCTCACAGATTACGATCCGGACATTTTCCTTCTAGGAAATTTGCACACTTGATGAGAAAGGTCGATTCACCAAATTGTGAAGTTTGTAATAAGATAGACGATGTCCAACATTTGTTATCAGAGTGTGAGAAAAACAGGAGTGCAAGGGAGTCATTGGTGCAAAACCATAACCTAAACATGTGCCAAGTAGGTGTATTTTTGGAAATATTAGCGCAACCTAACTCTGATATGGCAAGGTCGGTGTATGATATGGTTTTGGCATCAATGAATCTTAATTCAGTTTAGACTTTAAGTTTCTTAAAATTATTTTAGATTAGGATATTATGAGGCTGACTGTAATTAATTGTATTAATGAGGAACGGGACAAGCTTCAGTTGTTAGTAGACGGGTTCGACCAATGCAGGGATGAGTATGAGCAGGCCCTTGTGCGTATCTCTGGGTTGGAAAGGCAGTTACATGAGGCTAATTGTAGTATAAGTACTCTAGAATGTGACAAATTACAAGTAACTACCATACAGAACCAAAGTCTGTTCGATGAGTTAGTTAGCTGTGCGCCTGAAATAGTTTCTGCTTCATTTAATATTAATCCTTTGGTAACAATTGACTTAACAAAGGAGGATAGTATTTATTCCAGTGCCACTATCCAGCCTGTTAAATGTAGCAGAAATAAATTAAAAAAATATATTAAATTAAATAAATGTATTAAGAAAACTCAACTTTTAATGAAAAAAAAAGTCTATATGAAGAAAAATGTAACATTAATTAAAGAAAGATTACAATTAGTTAATAAATTAAATGAGTGTTCATCATTATTAGAAAACAATAAATTAAAATATGACATTGAAATTGAAAAATTAAATTATAAGTTAACTAGTTTGCAGGAGTCATTAACAAGTATGACTACTAGGTATGAGTCCTCAAAGAAGGAGATTGGGGAATACATACTGGCCCTAAATAACCTTTTGGATAGTTCTCGGACTGAGAACTTTGATAATGAATCTAGGCAATCCCTGGCGGCAGGCCTGGCTGCCTCGGAGCATTCCATGTCCATACCAGTGTGTGATCCCTCACCTCCTAAGCAGCTATGCCATGGTTTGTCCAGTTTGAATTCCAATATTTCTTACCAAAAAGACAATAAATGTACTAAAAGTAGCACTCTAATGTTTAGTGATGAAATTGGAAGAGGGTTGGGTCAATTTTTAAACACTGAGGGGCAAACTGTCTTAAATTATTGTATGCCTGGTTTGACATACCATGATATAATGAAAAAATTGATTTCACATGACCTTAATAATGTAGAAACTGTTATTATTTTAATTGGGAAAAGGGGAAATGTGAACAAAAAAGTATTAGTTAACTTTTATGAAAAATTACTTTCTTTAAATATTCCAAAAATTATAATGTTCACACTTCCTTACAGTAAAAACTTGCCACACGAAGAAAATAATTATAGATTTAAGCTTAATTTGACATTGAATACAATGGCTTTCTATGAAAAGAAAGTAGAATTAATAGACATAAATAAATTATTAGATAATAATTTTATATTGACAAAAGATAAATATTATCTTAAGACTTATTTTAAGCGACAGATAGCAAATTCGCTATCATTTTATTTTAAGTATTTAGCCAATAACATGGCTAGCTCAGCGGCTTCTATTGAGCTGCAACATACTGACATGCCAATTCAGACTTTGGAATATGTTCCAAATAATTTAAATTAGATTATAAGACAATAGAGGACACCTCTAGCAAATTATTGGAATTAAATTATAAGACAAAAGAGGAACTCTCTTGCAAAATGTTTGCAAATAAAATGAAATTAAATCAATGTAAAAAAAACTTTATAAAAAGCCCCGGTCAATCATTAAATTTAAAAAATGTAGAATCTTTGAACATTGTTCACCAGAACATCCAAGGAATGATAGGCAAAGATTTAGAGATTGAATTGTTCATGAACTGTAATAATATTGATATTCTTTGCATTACCGAGCACTGGCTTAGAGACCATCAGTTCATGTTCAATTTTAAGAATCATTTGGTAGGAAGTTCGTTCAGTCGAGGAAATGCAATACATGGTGGCTCCTTAGTTATTGTTAGTAAAAAGTTTAAATTAAAAGAACGCAAAGACATAGTGAGCCTCTCGGTTGAGCGAACAATAGAAATAGCTTCTGTGGAGTTGGAGCAGTTTGTTGTGATAAGTGTATACAGACCTCCTTCAGCATTGTATGATCTTTTTGAAAAAGTTATGGATGAGACATTGCGTAAGGTCCGCAATGTAGGTAAAACAATAATTGTTTGCGGTGATTTTAATATAAATTTGCTAGAAAACTCCACATTGTCAACTAAAATTAAAAACTTATTTCTATCATACAATTTGAATAATTTATTTTTGGAGCCGACAAGAATAACTGCCACTTCGGCCACCTGTATTGATAACATATATACAAATGTAAAACCACTGGCTAAGCAAATTATTAATAACCTGGACTCTGATCATTGTGGCCAAATGGTCAGCTTTCCACACCAGCGTAAGCAAGTGATGAAAAAGAATATCACTGTTGTGCCAAAAACTGCAGGTCGGCTGGAACGCTTTAAAAGCAATCTAGATACAAAATTAAATTATTTAGAATACAATGACAACCCTGATGTCTTTTATAACGATTTTTTTAACATATATTGTTCAGAATTTAATAAATCTTTTGTTCCAAAAAAGATCTCGGTTAGTGGTACTGCATCTTTTAATGAATGGGCTACAATTGGTATTCACAAAAGTAGGAAACGCCTTTATGAACTTTATGGTGAACGCAACTATAACACCAGCGACGACTTCAAATTATATGTTAAAAATTATTCAAAGTTATTTAAAAGAGTATGCCGATTAGCCAAGGCAAACTATCTGAGTTCTAAGATTAAGAATAGTAATGACAAAATAAAAATGACATGGAATATTATAAATAGTGAAACAGGAAAGGTCAGAAGTCGTAATAATGAGTACACTTTAAATTGTGATAATAAAACCTTGACTTCTGATGCTGATGTTGCTGCAGCATTTGAGAGGTTTTTTACTGACATTCCAGTTTCAACTACAAAAGCCTTGATTTCCTCCCCCACTGTAGCTGAATCTGTTTTGAAGGAGAATGTTAAAGATTGTGAAAGTAATTTCAGTTTTCAAAAAATTTGTGTTATAGATATATTAAAAACATTTAACACTCTCAATAAAAAAAAAACTGCTGATCTGTGGGGTAATTCCGTGGATGTCGCTAAATCAGTAATTATGACAATAGCTCCAGTTTTAGCTTGCATATTTAACGAATGCATTGACTGTGGTGTTTTTCCTGACCTAATGAAACATAGCAAATTAATTCCGTTGTTTAAATCAGGTAGCACTTCTGACCCCTCTAATTTTAGACCTATTTCTGTGCTACCCACATTTAGTAAAATTTTTGAAAAGTTGATGCTAGACCAAATTCAAATTCATTTTCATAGAAATAAACTTTTACATTGTAAACAGTATGGTTTTACTAGGGGTCGCTCAACAACTGACGCCGGTGTTGAGCTTTTAATCCAAATATTTGATACCTGGGAGGAATCACAGGATGCCCTAGGGGTATTTTGTGATTTATCCAAGGCTTTCGATTGTGTTTTACATGAAACTTTGGTCAGGAAGCTTAACCACTATGGAATTAGGGATGCTTCTTTGAGCCTTCTAATCTCATACTTGAGTAACAGGATTCAGAAGGTCGACATTAACGGTAAAAGATCTCCGGGATCAGTGGTTACAATGGGAGTTCCGCAGGGTTCAATACTAGGTCCATTCTTGTTTTTGGTTTATATTAATGACTTACCTTATTTTGTAAAAGACAGTCATGAGATAGTATTGTTTGCTGATGATACTTCACTTTTATTCAAAGTGAAACGACGACACCCAAATTATGACAATGTGAATAATGCGATCTCAAAGATTGTTCACTGGTTTAGTATAAATAACTTGCTATTAAACGAGGGAAAAACCAAATGTGTTAGATTTGTATTGCCTAATGTTAAGCAAGTAACAACTAGTGTACAAATTAAAGATAAGAATGTGAATCCTGTGGACACCACTGTGTTTCTAGGCATCACGTTAGATGCCAAGCTTCAGTGGGGCCCACATATAGCTAAATTGTCGAATAGACTTAGCTCTGCGGCTTATGCAGTAATGAAGATCCGTCAGTTAACTGACGTTGATACATCCAGATTAGTTTATTTCAGTTACTTTCATAGTGTAATGTCGTACGGCATTTTACTGTGGGGAAATGCTGCCGACATTCAAACTATCTTTGTGCTTCAGAAGAGGGCTATTCGAGCAATCTATAACCTAAAGGCTGGCGACTCTCTCAGAGAGAGATTTAAAAATATAAATATAATGACAGTTGCATCACAATACATTTATGAAAATTTGATTTATGTTCATAAAAATACTGGAATGTTTTCAAAAAACAGTGATATTCACAATGTAAACACTAGAAGTAAGAACAAATTAGCAGTACCTTATACTAGGCTCCATAAAATAAATAATTCTTTTAGGGGTCTGTGTGTAAGATTTTACAACAAAGTACCAAATGATATTCAGAAATTAGATCTTAATAAATTTAAAATCAAAATCAAAGAAAAGCTTTATAAAAAAGCTTATTATAAAGTGTCAGATTACACAGAAGACAAAACAGCTTGGATCTGAAATGCTCCAAGCACTCCAACAGCTATTTCTAATTGTCTTTATTTAATTGATACTACATTGTATTGTAATTTTGTATTGCATCATTTTTTTTTATTTTTAAATTCATATTTTGTATTGACCTGGTAACGACATACTCTTTTTTTTGTTTGTAAATGTCGTTGCTTTTGTGCGCTGTGGTTTCTTGCGCCCATTCTTTGCCACAGTTAAAAAATTATGTCCTGAATGGGTGGTAGGTTAAAAAAGATTTGGACGATTCAAAGTGCTTATTAATTGAGTTTATTGAATAAATATATTTTGACTTGACTTGACTTGACTTGACATGCTTTTGTAAAGCAAAAGCCTCAAAAAAAAAAAACATAGATAAAAAAAAAAAAAATATACTTTGTACGTATGTGCGAGTTGACGACACAAATAATAGGTAAAATCAAAAGGTGCCATCCCGCACATGTGTGCGAGTAAAAGTGTGCGAGTTGACGAATAATATTATTCCCACAGACACAGGGAAACGTCGACTTTCTTTAGATATAATATACGTAATGATAGATTTAATCACGACAATTATATTAAAGGGTTAGTCAGAGACTAGGCAATGATGACCACAAAAGCAGTCCTCTGCCATAGTCCACTTTTCACCAAATAGTGACTGCACATGTGCTCAGCGTGACAGGTGGTCAGCCCCATCGCCGCTCTATGCAGTTGGATGTATGTGCAGTATTTCACCGCTACGCGACATGGCTTGTTTGAATGTATGAGTATTCTAAAACAAAAGCGATATCTCCCAATTCTCCATCCCATTACAATAGAAATATCATTTGGTCGCAACAGAATCACCCAGCGCACTGCAATAACACGAACTTATCTCCAATTGGTAGTTATTTATCGCTATTTGGCTGCATACCAACCGCTGTAAGCCTCCTTTAGCGCTTCAAGTCGGGTGATTGCACTCATGATGGCCCATTACAAGGAATATTAGTGACAAACAGATGGTCCATGCAGATTAGTGCAGGTTCTGGTGTAGATTCTAAATTGGCTTTGAATTTCTGCAGTCAGATGTTGTATTGTTAATTTTTTTTTTTGTAAGCGCTTGGCATTCATCTTACCTGATGGTAAGCGATGTTGAGGCTTCGCGAAGAACTGGTAGTCTTATCTAATCTGTTGGAAAATATGTTTTATTAAATGTTTTGTTTTTACTCTTTTTGCGTTTCGATAATTAAGTCTGACGAATGTTAAAGTCAAAAAGTCAAAGTCAAATTATTTATTCAATGTAAACCTTTACAGGCACTTAATGACGTCAATACTAATAATAATAAAAAAAAATTGGTTGCCTGTAAAGTCGGTATACGGGCGAAAGTTTTACGTGACAACGACTTTGAGTGGTAAAATAATGGGACGCGTGCCTTTCACTTTTTATGTCTGTCTCTCTCGCTCTTAGGCGGGCTAACCATGCCCGAGTGGAAGGGACGCGTGCCTCTCACTCGCTCTCATTGTGAGCGCATAACGTGAGCGGAGCGTAACGCAGTTTCTTGAAGTGTCACCCGGCAAACCAATTTATAAGACGTTGTCACGTCAAAACAGTTAACTGGCGGATAAACAGTTATATCTGTATATCCGCCAGTGTACTGATTAACATCCTTTTAATGTGTAATCATTTAATACCAGCACATAATATTAGGCCAGGGTGGTAGATTAAGGCTTATTCTCTCTTAGGCCTCTATTAGGCCTTTCTATGCGTTGTTGTCCATGTGGAAAAGCTAAATTGGTTCGTTCAAGTATCAGTTAAACGTCGTAGCGGTGAAAGAATACTACTACTCCCTCTCTTCCCTTGGGTGTAGTAAAAGGCGACTAACGGACTAAAGACTGCACATACATCCAACAGCATAGAGCGGCGATGGGCTCACCACCTGTCACGCTGAGTCCATATGCTGTCGCTATTTGGTGAAAAGTGGACTATGGCAGACGACTGCTTTTGCGGTCCTCATTGCCTAGTCTCTGACTAACCCTTCGGGGATAATAGTCATGATTATATGTATGTATGTTTGTAAGTATCAGTTCAAATACCTAAAGTCATTCGTAATATTACTGTTTTACGTAAGAAAGACCATTGTTAGTGTTGTTTTCTCGTGAATCCTCAAGAAAAAGTTAAAATCTTTTTATTTATTTATTTTAGGACAGCTAACAGCTTACAATGCAAAAGATAACTACAAAAAGAATAACACTAAGCTATTAACAAGCTACCACATTTAAAATTCTTACTAAACTTATCATAATACCCAACAATTTAATCTTAAATAGTAATTTCGGCGCCTTTTTTATGCAATTTATACTGGCACAAAATATGTCTATATCAGCATTAGAATTATTTATGTACATAGAATTACGATAAAACTGCTCTGTCTGTAGTTGGTGTGAGTGGAGGGGATGCTAAATGGCTTAAATGAATTGTTTACAAACATTCTTGGCTGTTGGCTTGGCTAGGCTGATTACAATTACTGAATACAACTTTAAGAACTCGGTAATGTAACGGTTTCAGTTTCAAATTCGTGAACCTCAACACGACTAATGAAATTCTCTTTGCCACTATAAGCCGACAAACTCTCGGTACTTTACCTTGTTAAAGTAAAACTTCTCTCGGATTCAAAGGAGGCGCCTTTACAAAATGGCGAATATTCAGGCGTGTAATGTATGAGGACTTCTTGGCGGGAAAGTGAAGCGCTACGTTGGCAAGTTTGCATTATTTACCACTGTATTATGTATGAGTCTTAGTTAAAGACACTAATTAGTTAGCACTTAGAACGCGGAGCCAGACGCAATAGAAATTGTATTCATAGTGCACTGATCAGTGCGCGGCCGCAGTTTTTTGCTTAGACCCTTATGCCCAAATTCAAAATGACGTTTGTGTGACAATATTAATAATAATAAAATTAGCACTTAAAAATATAGGTAAGTACAATAAAAGTTTTATGCAGCAACTTTTGCACTTGGCTCGGCAGGCCTGAATTTGCAGTAGGTACGAGTAGTTAAGGTTAGTAAGCATAGATTAATTATTAGTTAATTCAACAATTTGTTTAGCTCCGGTTCCTTCAACTCTAACAAAAAATAAAGTGACTAAATTAATAAAAAAGTAAAAAGTAAGAAAAAAATTGTAAGATGAATGGGTGTGTACGTAACAAAAATTAAAATTAATGACAGTGTATGGTTGTGTTGTGTGTTGTCTGTGTTAATAAGTGACTAGCGGCCGCTCGCGGTTTCACCCGCGTGGTTCCCGTTCCCGTGGGAATATCGGGATAAAAAGTATCCTATGTGTTAATCCAGGTTATAAACTATCTATATGCCGAATTTCATCTAAATCCATTCAGTAGTTTTTACGTGAAAGTGTAACAAACATCCATCCATACTTACAAACTTTCGCGTTTATAATATTAGTAGGATTGTGTGTGCGTGCGTTAGTGTGTGTATTTGGATGTGTGTGTGAGTACTTATGAGTGTGTGTGTGTGGGGGGGGGGGTGTGTGTGTAGGGGGGTGTGTGTGTGTGTGTGTGTGTGTGTGTGTTGTTGATGGATATATTACAGGAATATACAGCATGTCAGGGTTATAGAAGAATTTGTTCTGTTTCAATGTAATTAAGGCCCGTAGATAAAACATTGTTTAATACTTCACAAATACAACGCGGCTCTACTAGACACAATAGAATATACAAACATATATTTACGACTATTATCCCCATAGGGTTAGTCAGACTAGGCGATGAGGACCACAGTAGCTGACCACTGCCATAGTCCACGTTTCACCAAAACACAACTGCACATATGCTCAATGTGGTAGGTGGTGAGCCCATCGCCGCTCAATGAAGAGATGGGTTGATAGAATTCTTTAAGTAAGTTGCTATACCCAAACAGCTCAACTAAATAATGCCTCAGACATGGCGACGCCAGAACCGGCCGGCGCGGCGTGCTAACCAGCGGGCATACTCTCTTTCTCCAAAACGAAATTTCGGCCGATTTTCTAAAAAATAAATCTAAATAATAAATAAACCTTCCTACACTCACGCCAATTATCTAGCCCAAGAGAAGCTTCATTATGAAACTCGTTAAATGGTTACTAGACAACGGATAAACATACTTAAATACATACTTATTAAACATTTGAGAAAAACCATTATTTCTAAATTGACCCGACCGGGGATCAAACCTGGGACTATTAGATGTAAAGCCTTGTTAAGCCCACCAGGATTTCCGAAGCGGCCGTTACGCGAACGAATTTGACGGACTATAAGTTTAGTGTAACTTGCGTAGTGAGAAAAGAAAAACCTTTATCTGTAAATTGCAAACACAACAAAAAGAGAATCAACTGAATAGGTGCAGATCGTTTGAAGTGATGCCATGTATATATTACAAGTACACAAGATATACTTTCGAAACAAGAAGGACTCGAAAAAGAGTTTAATTTTGTAAAACAAAAGAAAAGTAAGATGATAAAAATTGCTATATAACGTTTTTTATTTTAAAGCTTCTACAGTTTAGAAAAAAAATAATTTTAAAGTGTGATATTTATTTTTGCAGGCCAGTGTACATTCGTAGCAATTGCTAAGTGCAACGTTGCTAAAAAAGGTTGATCTAAGAGGGTGCCGCGCGAACGCAAAAACTGACATATAAGTCTTTTAGTGAACTACAAAGTAAAATCAATCATACTGATACTTATAATTAGAACAATTCTGCTTTGAAGTTTTAGAGCTAGTAATGTTTTTATTCTGCGAAATGTGCTAAACCATCACGCGCTTGTGTTAAAAATTAAAATTTGCGCAAAATTAAGAAAGTTGTCGAAAAAAAATGTTTTTAGGAGTCATTAGATTTATGTATTGTTTGTTATTGTTTAAAGAATTTGTTTCAAATTTCAACAAGGCCATGACCTTGTGCAATGATCAGGCTAACTTAACTAATTCAGCGCATAGTACAAGTGACTTAAAAAGACGTACATTTTCACAATTTTGTGCAGGACCCCCTTAAGGCCAGGTGTTAGTAAAAAATTAAAATAACACGTTCTTAGAACTACTTTTTGAAGTAGTAAACAGTAAAATTAAAATCTGCGAAAATTATGAAATACTGTTGAGGCTTTATTCTTTAAAATACACCCGATGGAAACACGATTTGATAAAGTTGGCTCGATAGAATAAATTCACAAAGTTACATATTTTTGTTTAATTTTATCTTCTTTTCCAGGTTTTATTCTTAAAATAAGTGATTTGATATTATGAGTAATTTACTAAAATGAAGCTCGTAAATAACTTGAGTTATTATAACCGATGGTTTTTTTTTTTATTATATCTATCAATTTTTTAAAATATAAAACGCGATTATTCGCGCCGCTTCGCTGTTATACCCGTCCCTTACCGTTGTACCGTCGAGAGAGCGAGAGGGAAGCGCTCGAAATACCTCCCCTTAAGTAAATTTAAAAGCAGCATACTTAGGCAAACATTTTTTTTTATTATAAAGCGTGTCCCATATTTTTACTATTGTAATCGATTTTACTATAGTTTCTGAACAAACTAATTTCAGGTTTTGGTTAACACGTGGTATTAGCTATTACTACGATACGGCCAAAGTATTGCAATTTCCCCTCTTACTTGCCACTTCCAATTTGTTCTAAGACAAATTGAGGAAGCCTTAAAGTGTTACCGGGACCGTTAATGTTCATTAACGTCTAATGAAGACTTATAATTTGGAATATAAATGGGGTCTGCACCAGAGGGACTGCCATTTTTTTTATTATTTATAAACTTGGCAGTTTTCGGTCATGGCAACTTTGTGAATAGATGACCATTACTTCTTACTTTTTTATTGTGATTCATTTTTCTTTGTTTATCATATTTTGTCATTTTGTTAAGGCTAGTATTTTTGTCCTTCTAATTTGTAATTATAGGTACTTCTTTTTTGTGTAGACGTCGCCCCTACTCAAGGCCCAGCTGAAAATCAGCTTTGTGGCGTCTTGCTGCAACAAAAGCTGAGCTGGCTAGCCTTTTCGGCCAACATAATATTGTTTGATTTTTATTATTTTTTATTACTACTAAGTACCTATCTATTTTTTTTTATACTTAATTATTTTTATACTTTTCTTTGTTTCGTAGCTGTAATTTTTGAATGATGTACCTAGCCGAATAAATGATTACTTACTTACGTACTTACTTACTTAGAAACGCACTTATACTTCAGCCATGTTCCACAAAACATCTAGTATTTATATAAAAATAAACATCGTCCTTTTTGGATCTTTCTATTAATGAAGATCGCGTAAAAACCAGAAAGCCTAGCCACAGACGAATTATTCGTCAACTCGCACACATGTACGAGATGGCACCTTTTGATTTTACCTATCACTTGTGTCGTCAACTCGCACAACAGTTAAAATCTGAGGTAGTCATGTACAGTCAATTACAAAAAGGTTTGGAAAAAGTTATAATCCTCAAATGTTTGACAGTTATGAGTTATGAGTACAAAATAAAACAAAATTTCTTATTTCCAATTTTTTATTCCATTATACTTTGTATGTCCCCTTGTTATACGGAAATATTGGCTAAATTTAAAATCATGTGTTTCAACCAATTTAAAGAATATTTTGATCAGAGAAGTAAAGAAAAAGGTATTTGGTATAAGACCATCCAATGTCAGCCGCTTCGAACGCCATGGTTTGTAGAAACAAAGTTAAGTAGATTTTATGTAGTTCTTGCTCACAGATTACGATCCGGACATTTTCCTTCTAGGAAATTTGCACACTTGATGAGAAAGGTCGATTCACCAAATTGTGAAGTTTGTAATAAGATAGACGATGTCCAACATTTGTTATCAGAGTGTGAGAAAAACAGGAGTGCAAGGGAGTCATTGGTGCAAAACCATAACCTAAACATGTGCCAAGTAGGTGTATTTTTGGAAATATTAGCGCAACCTAACTCTGATATGGCAAGGTCGGTGTATGATATGGTTTTGGCATCAATGAATCTTAATTCAGTTTAGACTTTAAGTTTCTTAAAATTATTTTAGATTAGGATATTATGAGGCTGACTGTAATTAATTGTATTAATGAGGAACGGGACAAGCTTCAGTTGTTAGTAGACGGGTTCGACCAATGCAGGGATGAGTATGAGCAGGCCCTTGTGCGTATCTCTGGGTTGGAAAGGCAGTTACATGAGGCTAATTGTAGTATAAGTACTCTAGAATGTGACAAATTACAAGTAACTACCATACAGAACCAAAGTCTGTTCGATGAGTTAGTTAGCTGTGCGCCTGAAATAGTTTCTGCTTCATTTAATATTAATCCTTTGGTAACAATTGACTTAACAAAGGAGGATAGTATTTATTCCAGTGCCACTATCCAGCCTGTTAAATGTAGCAGAAATAAATTAAAAAAATATATTAAATTAAATAAATGTATTAAGAAAACTCAACTTTTAATGAAAAAAAAAGTCTATATGAAGAAAAATGTAACATTAATTAAAGAAAGATTACAATTAGTTAATAAATTAAATGAGTGTTCATCATTATTAGAAAACAATAAATTAAAATATGACATTGAAATTGAAAAATTAAATTATAAGTTAACTAGTTTGCAGGAGTCATTAACAAGTATGACTACTAGGTATGAGTCCTCAAAGAAGGAGATTGGGGAATACATACTGGCCCTAAATAACCTTTTGGATAGTTCTCGGACTGAGAACTTTGATAATGAATCTAGGCAATCCCTGGCGGCAGGCCTGGCTGCCTCGGAGCATTCCATGTCCATACCAGTGTGTGATCCCTCACCTCCTAAGCAGCTATGCCATGGTTTGTCCAGTTTGAATTCCAATATTTCTTACCAAAAAGACAATAAATGTACTAAAAGTAGCACTCTAATGTTTAGTGATGAAATTGGAAGAGGGTTGGGTCAATTTTTAAACACTGAGAGGCAAACTGTCTTAAATTATTGTATGCCTGGTTTGACATACCATGATATAATGAAAAAATTGATTTCACATGACCTTAATAATGTAGAAACTGTTATTATTTTAATTGGGAAAAGGGGAAATGTGAACAAAAAAGTATTAGTTAACTTTTATGAAAAATTACTTTCTTTAAATATTCCAAAAATTATAATGTTCACACTTCCTTACAGTAAAAACTTGCCACACGAAGAAAATAATTATAGATTTAAGCTTAATTTGACATTGAATACAATGGCTTTCTATGAAAAGAAAGTAGAATTAATAGACATAAATAAATTATTAGATAATAATTTTATATTGACAAAAGATAAATATTATCTTAAGACTTATTTTAAGCGACAGATAGCAAATTCGCTATCATTTTATTTTAAGTATTTAGCCAATAACATGGCTAGCTCAGCGGCTTCTATTGAGCTGCAACATACTGACATGCCAATTCAGACTTTGGAATATGTTCCAAATAATTTAAATTAGATTATAAGACAATAGAGGACACCTCTAGCAAATTATTGGAATTAAATTATAAGACAAAAGAGGAACTCTCTTGCAAAATGTTTGCAAATAAAATGAAATTAAATCAATGTAAAAAAAACTTTATAAAAAGCCCCGGTCAATCATTAAATTTAAAAAATGTAGAATCTTTGAACATTGTTCACCAGAACATCCAAGGAATGATAGGCAAAGATTTAGAGATTGAATTGTTCATGAACTGTAATAATATTGATATTCTTTGCATTACCGAGCACTGGCTTAGAGACCATCAGTTCATGTTCAATTTTAAGAATCATTTGGTAGGAAGTTCGTTCAGTCGAGGAAATGCAATACATGGTGGCTCCTTAGTTATTGTTAGTAAAAAGTTTAAATTAAAAGAACGCAAAGACATAGTGAGCCTCTCGGTTGAGCGAACAATAGAAATAGCTTCTGTGGAGTTGGAGCAGTTTGTTGTGATAAGTGTATACAGACCTCCTTCAGCATTGTATGATCTTTTTGAAAAAGTTATGGATGAGACATTGCGTAAGGTCCGCAATGTAGGTAAAACAATAATTGTTTGCGGTGATTTTAATATAAATTTGCTAGAAAACTCCACATTGTCAACTAAAATTAAAAACTTATTTCTATCATACAATTTGAATAATTTATTTTTGGAGCCGACAAGAATAACTGCCACTTCGGCCACCTGTATTGATAACATATATACAAATGTAAAACCACTGGCTAAGCAAATTATTAATAACCTGGACTCTGATCATTGTGGCCAAATGGTCAGCTTTCCACACCAGCGTAAGCAAGTGATGAAAAAGAATATCACTGTTGTGCCAAAAACTGCAGGTCGGCTGGAACGCTTTAAAAGCAATCTAGATACAAAATTAAATTATTTAGAATACAATGACAACCCTGATGTCTTTTATAACGATTTTTTTAACATATATTGTTCAGAATTTAATAAATCTTTTGTTCCAAAAAAGATCTCGGTTAGTGGTACTGCATCTTTTAATGAATGGGCTACAATTGGTATTCACAAAAGTAGGAAACGCCTTTATGAACTTTATGGTGAACGCAACTATAACACCAGCGACGACTTCAAATTATATGTTAAAAATTATTCAAAGTTATTTAAAAGAGTATGCCGATTAGCCAAGGCAAACTATCTGAGTTCTAAGATTAAGAATAGTAATGACAAAATAAAAATGACATGGAATATTATAAATAGTGAAACAGGAAAGGTCAGAAGTCGTAATAATGAGTACACTTTAAATTGTGATAATAAAACCTTGACTTCTGATGCTGATGTTGCTGCAGCATTTGAGAGGTTTTTTACTGACATTCCAGTTTCAACTACAAAAGCCTTGATTTCCTCCCCCACTGTAGCTGAATCTGTTTTGAAGGAGAATGTTAAAGATTGTGAAAGTAATTTCAGTTTTCAAAAAATTTGTGTTATAGATATATTAAAAACATTTAACACTCTCAATAAAAAAAAAACTGCTGATCTGTGGGGTAATTCCGTGGATGTCGCTAAATCAGTAATTATGACAATAGCTCCAGTTTTAGCTTGCATATTTAACGAATGCATTGACTGTGGTGTTTTTCCTGACCTAATGAAACATAGCAAATTAATTCCGTTGTTTAAATCAGGTAGCACTTCTGACCCCTCTAATTTTAGACCTATTTCTGTGCTACCCACATTTAGTAAAATTTTTGAAAAGTTGATGCTAGACCAAATTCAAATTCATTTTCATAGAAATAAACTTTTACATTGTAAACAGTATGGTTTTACTAGGGGTCGCTCAACAACTGACGCCGGTGTTGAGCTTTTAATCCAAATATTTGATACCTGGGAGGAATCACAGGATGCCCTAGGGGTATTTTGTGATTTATCCAAGGCTTTCGATTGTGTTTTACATGAAACTTTGGTCAGGAAGCTTAACCACTATGGAATTAGGGATGCTTCTTTGAGCCTTCTAATCTCATACTTGAGTAACAGGATTCAGAAGGTCGACATTAACGGTAAAAGATCTCCGGGATCAGTGGTTACAATGGGAGTTCCGCAGGGTTCAATACTAGGTCCATTCTTGTTTTTGGTTTATATTAATGACTTACCTTATTTTGTAAAAGACAGTCATGAGATAGTATTGTTTGCTGATGATACTTCACTTTTATTCAAAGTGAAACGACGACACCCAAATTATGACAATGTGAATAATGCGATCTCAAAGATTGTTCACTGGTTTAGTATAAATAACTTGCTATTAAACGAGGGAAAAACCAAATGTGTTAGATTTGTATTGCCTAATGTTAAGCAAGTAACAACTAGTGTACAAATTAAAGATAAGAATGTGAATCCTGTGGACACCACTGTGTTTCTAGGCATCACGTTAGATGCCAAGCTTCAGTGGGGCCCACATATAGCTAAATTGTCGAATAGACTTAGCTCTGCGGCTTATGCAGTAATGAAGATCCGTCAGTTAACTGACGTTGATACATCCAGATTAGTTTATTTCAGTTACTTTCATAGTGTAATGTCGTACGGCATTTTACTGTGGGGAAATGCTGCCGACATTCAAACTATCTTTGTGCTTCAGAAGAGGGCTATTCGAGCAATCTATAACCTAAAGGCTGGCGACTCTCTCAGAGAGAGATTTAAAAATATAAATATAATGACAGTTGCATCACAATACATTTATGAAAATTTGATTTATGTTCATAAAAATACTGGAATGTTTTCAAAAAACAGTGATATTCACAATGTAAACACTAGAAGTAAGAACAAATTAGCAGTACCTTATACTAGGCTCCATAAAATAAATAATTCTTTTAGGGGTCTGTGTGTAAGATTTTACAACAAAGTACCAAATGATATTCAGAAATTAGATCTTAATAAATTTAAAATCAAAATCAAAGAAAAGCTTTATAAAAAAGCTTATTATAAAGTGTCAGATTACACAGAAGACAAAACAGCTTGGATCTGAAATGCTCCAAGCACTCCAACAGCTATTTCTAATTGTCTTTATTTAATTGATACTACATTGTATTGTAATTTTGTATTGCATCATTTTTTTTTATTTTTAAATTCATATTTTGTATTGACCTGGTAACGACATACTCTTTTTTTTGTTTGTAAATGTCGTTGCTTTTGTGCGCTGTGGTTTCTTGCGCCCATTCTTTGCCACAGTTAAAAAATTATGTCCTGAATGGGTGGTAGGTTAAAAAAGATTTGGACGATTCAAAGTGCTTATTAATTGAGTTTATTGAATAAATATATTTTGACTTGACTTGACTTGACTTGACATGCTTTTGTAAAGCAAAAGCCTCAAAAAAAAAAAACATAGATAAAAAAAAAAAAAATATACTTTGTACGTATGTGCGAGTTGACGACACAAATAATAGGTAAAATCAAAAGGTGCCATCCCGCACATGTGTGCGAGTAAAAGTGTGCGAGTTGACGAATAATATTATTCCCACAGACACAGGGAAACGTCGACTTTCTTTAGATATAATATACGTAATGATAGATTTAATCACGACAATTATATTAAAGGGTTAGTCAGAGACTAGGCAATGATGACCACAAAAGCAGTCCTCTGCCATAGTCCACTTTTCACCAAATAGTGACTGCACATGTGCTCAGCGTGACAGGTGGTCAGCCCCATCGCCGCTCTATGCAGTTGGATGTATGTGCAGTATTTCACCGCTACGCGACATGGCTTGTTTGAATGTATGAGTATTCTAAAACAAAAGCGATATCTCCCAATTCTCCATCCCATTACAATAGAAATATCATTTGGTCGCAACAGAATCACCCAGCGCACTGCAATAACACGAACTTATCTCCAATTGGTAGTTATTTATCGCTATTTGGCTGCATACCAACCGCTGTAAGCCTCCTTTAGCGCTTCAAGTCGGGTGATTGCACTCATGATGGCCCATTACAAGGAATATTAGTGACAAACAGATGGTCCATGCAGATTAGTGCAGGTTCTGGTGTAGATTCTAAATTGGCTTTGAATTTCTGCAGTCAGATGTTGTATTGTTAATTTTTTTTTTTGTAAGCGCTTGGCATTCATCTTACCTGATGGTAAGCGATGTTGAGGCTTCGCGAAGAACTGGTAGTCTTATCTAATCTGTTGGAAAATATGTTTTATTAAATGTTTTGTTTTTACTCTTTTTGCGTTTCGATAATTAAGTCTGACGAATGTTAAAGTCAAAAAGTCAAAGTCAAATTATTTATTCAATGTAAACCTTTACAGGCACTTAATGACGTCAATACTAATAATAATAAAAAAAAATTGGTTGCCTGTAAAGTCGGTATACGGGCGAAAGTTTTACGTGACAACGACTTTGAGTGGTAAAATAATGGGACGCGTGCCTTTCACTTTTTATGTCTGTCTCTCTCGCTCTTAGGCGGGCTAACCATGCCCGAGTGGAAGGGACGCGTGCCTCTCACTCGCTCTCATTGTGAGCGCATAACGTGAGCGGAGCGTAACGCAGTTTCTTGAAGTGTCACCCGGCAAACCAATTTATAAGACGTTGTCACGTCAAAACAGTTAACTGGCGGATAAACAGTTATATCTGTATATCCGCCAGTGTACTGATTAACATCCTTTTAATGTGTAATCATTTAATACCAGCACATAATATTAGGCCAGGGTGGTAGATTAAGGCTTATTCTCTCTTAGGCCTCTATTAGGCCTTTCTATGCGTTGTTGTCCATGTGGAAAAGCTAAATTGGTTCGTTCAAGTATCAGTTAAACGTCGTAGCGGTGAAAGAATACTACTACTCCCTCTCTTCCCTTGGGTGTAGTAAAAGGCGACTAACGGACTAAAGACTGCACATACATCCAACAGCATAGAGCGGCGATGGGCTCACCACCTGTCACGCTGAGTCCATATGCTGTCGCTATTTGGTGAAAAGTGGACTATGGCAGACGACTGCTTTTGCGGTCCTCATTGCCTAGTCTCTGACTAACCCTTCGGGGATAATAGTCATGATTATATGTATGTATGTTTGTAAGTATCAGTTCAAATACCTAAAGTCATTCGTAATATTACTGTTTTACGTAAGAAAGACCATTGTTAGTGTTGTTTTCTCGTGAATCCTCAAGAAAAAGTTAAAATCTTTTTATTTATTTATTTTAGGACAGCTAACAGCTTACAATGCAAAAGATAACTACAAAAAGAATAACACTAAGCTATTAACAAGCTACCACATTTAAAATTCTTACTAAACTTATCATAATACCCAACAATTTAATCTTAAATAGTAATTTCGGCGCCTTTTTTATGCAATTTATACTGGCACAAAATATGTCTATATCAGCATTAGAATTATTTATGTACATAGAATTACGATAAAACTGCTCTGTCTGTAGTTGGTGTGAGTGGAGGGGATGCTAAATGGCTTAAATGAATTGTTTACAAACATTCTTGGCTGTTGGCTTGGCTAGGCTGATTACAATTACTGAATACAACTTTAAGAACTCGGTAATGTAACGGTTTCAGTTTCAAATTCGTGAACCTCAACACGACTAATGAAATTCTCTTTGCCACTATAAGCCGACAAACTCTCGGTACTTTACCTTGTTAAAGTAAAACTTCTCTCGGATTCAAAGGAGGCGCCTTTACAAAATGGCGAATATTCAGGCGTGTAATGTATGAGGACTTCTTGGCGGGAAAGTGAAGCGCTACGTTGGCAAGTTTGCATTATTTACCACTGTATTATGTATGAGTCTTAGTTAAAGACACTAATTAGTTAGCACTTAGAACGCGGAGCCAGACGCAATAGAAATTGTATTCATAGTGCACTGATCAGTGCGCGGCCGCAGTTTTTTGCTTAGACCCTTATGCCCAAATTCAAAATGACGTTTGTGTGACAATATTAATAATAATAAAATTAGCACTTAAAAATATAGGTAAGTACAATAAAAGTTTTATGCAGCAACTTTTGCACTTGGCTCGGCAGGCCTGAATTTGCAGTAGGTACGAGTAGTTAAGGTTAGTAAGCATAGATTAATTATTAGTTAATTCAACAATTTGTTTAGCTCCGGTTCCTTCAACTCTAACAAAAAATAAAGTGACTAAATTAATAAAAAAGTAAAAAGTAAGAAAAAAATTGTAAGATGAATGGGTGTGTACGTAACAAAAATTAAAATTAATGACAGTGTATGGTTGTGTTGTGTGTTGTCTGTGTTAATAAGTGACTAGCGGCCGCTCGCGGTTTCACCCGCGTGGTTCCCGTTCCCGTGGGAATATCGGGATAAAAAGTATCCTATGTGTTAATCCAGGTTATAAACTATCTATATGCCGAATTTCATCTAAATCCATTCAGTAGTTTTTACGTGAAAGTGTAACAAACATCCATCCATACTTACAAACTTTCGCGTTTATAATATTAGTAGGATTGTGTGTGCGTGCGTTAGTGTGTGTATTTGGATGTGTGTGTGAGTACTTATGAGTGTGTGTGTGTGGGGGGGGGGGTGTGTGTGTAGGGGGGTGTGTGTGTGTGTGTGTGTGTGTGTGTGTTGTTGATGGATATATTACAGGAATATACAGCATGTCAGGGTTATAGAAGAATTTGTTCTGTTTCAATGTAATTAAGGCCCGTAGATAAAACATTGTTTAATACTTCACAAATACAACGCGGCTCTACTAGACACAATAGAATATACAAACATATATTTACGACTATTATCCCCATAGGGTTAGTCAGACTAGGCGATGAGGACCACAGTAGCTGACCACTGCCATAGTCCACGTTTCACCAAAACACAACTGCACATATGCTCAATGTGGTAGGTGGTGAGCCCATCGCCGCTCAATGAAGAGATGGGTTGATAGAATTCTTTAAGTAAGTTGCTATACCCAAACAGCTCAACTAAATAATGCCTCAGACATGGCGACGCCAGAACCGGCCGGCGCGGCGTGCTAACCAGCGGGCATACTCTCTTTCTCCAAAACGAAATTTCGGCCGATTTTCTAAAAAATAAATCTAAATAATAAATAAACCTTCCTACACTCACGCCAATTATCTAGCCCAAGAGAAGCTTCATTATGAAACTCGTTAAATGGTTACTAGACAACGGATAAACATACTTAAATACATACTTATTAAACATTTGAGAAAAACCATTATTTCTAAATTGACCCGACCGGGGATCAAACCTGGGACTATTAGATGTAAAGCCTTGTTAAGCCCACCAGGATTTCCGAAGCGGCCGTTACGCGAACGAATTTGACGGACTATAAGTTTAGTGTAACTTGCGTAGTGAGAAAAGAAAAACCTTTATCTGTAAATTGCAAACACAACAAAAAGAGAATCAACTGAATAGGTGCAGATCGTTTGAAGTGATGCCATGTATATATTACAAGTACACAAGATATACTTTCGAAACAAGAAGGACTCGAAAAAGAGTTTAATTTTGTAAAACAAAAGAAAAGTAAGATGATAAAAATTGCTATATAACGTTTTTTATTTTAAAGCTTCTACAGTTTAGAAAAAAAATAATTTTAAAGTGTGATATTTATTTTTGCAGGCCAGTGTACATTCGTAGCAATTGCTAAGTGCAACGTTGCTAAAAAAGGTTGATCTAAGAGGGTGCCGCGCGAACGCAAAAACTGACATATAAGTCTTTTAGTGAACTACAAAGTAAAATCAATCATACTGATACTTATAATTAGAACAATTCTGCTTTGAAGTTTTAGAGCTAGTAATGTTTTTATTCTGCGAAATGTGCTAAACCATCACGCGCTTGTGTTAAAAATTAAAATTTGCGCAAAATTAAGAAAGTTGTCGAAAAAAAATGTTTTTAGGAGTCATTAGATTTATGTATTGTTTGTTATTGTTTAAAGAATTTGTTTCAAATTTCAACAAGGCCATGACCTTGTGCAATGATCAGGCTAACTTAACTAATTCAGCGCATAGTACAAGTGACTTAAAAAGACGTACATTTTCACAATTTTGTGCAGGACCCCCTTAAGGCCAGGTGTTAGTAAAAAATTAAAATAACACGTTCTTAGAACTACTTTTTGAAGTAGTAAACAGTAAAATTAAAATCTGCGAAAATTATGAAATACTGTTGAGGCTTTATTCTTTAAAATACACCCGATGGAAACACGATTTGATAAAGTTGGCTCGATAGAATAAATTCACAAAGTTACATATTTTTGTTTAATTTTATCTTCTTTTCCAGGTTTTATTCTTAAAATAAGTGATTTGATATTATGAGTAATTTACTAAAATGAAGCTCGTAAATAACTTGAGTTATTATAACCGATGGTTTTTTTTTTTATTATATCTATCAATTTTTTAAAATATAAAACGCGATTATTCGCGCCGCTTCGCTGTTATACCCGTCCCTTACCGTTGTACCGTCGAGAGAGCGAGAGGGAAGCGCTCGAAATACCTCCCCTTAAGTAAATTTAAAAGCAGCATACTTAGGCAAACATTTTTTTTTATTATAAAGCGTGTCCCATATTTTTACTATTGTAATCGATTTTACTATAGTTTCTGAACAAACTAATTTCAGGTTTTGGTTAACACGTGGTATTAGCTATTACTACGATACGGCCAAAGTATTGCAATTTCCCCTCTTACTTGCCACTTCCAATTTGTTCTAAGACAAATTGAGGAAGCCTTAAAGTGTTACCGGGACCGTTAATGTTCATTAACGTCTAATGAAGACTTATAATTTGGAATATAAATGGGGTCTGCACCAGAGGGACTGCCATTTTTTTTATTATTTATAAACTTGGCAGTTTTCGGTCATGGCAACTTTGTGAATAGATGACCATTACTTCTTACTTTTTTATTGTGATTCATTTTTCTTTGTTTATCATATTTTGTCATTTTGTTAAGGCTAGTATTTTTGTCCTTCTAATTTGTAATTATAGGTACTTCTTTTTTGTGTAGACGTCGCCCCTACTCAAGGCCCAGCTGAAAATCAGCTTTGTGGCGTCTTGCTGCAACAAAAGCTGAGCTGGCTAGCCTTTTCGGCCAACATAATATTGTTTGATTTTTATTATTTTTTATTACTACTAAGTACCTATCTATTTTTTTTTATACTTAATTATTTTTATACTTTTCTTTGTTTCGTAGCTGTAATTTTTGAATGATGTACCTAGCCGAATAAATGATTACTTACTTACGTACTTACTTACTTAGAAACGCACTTATACTTCAGCCATGTTCCACAAAACATCTAGTATTTATATAAAAATAAACATCGTCCTTTTTGGATCTTTCTATTAATGAAGATCGCGTAAAAACCAGAAAGCCTAGCCACAGACGAATTATTCGTCAACTCGCACACATGTACGAGATGGCACCTTTTGATTTTACCTATCACTTGTGTCGTCAACTCGCACAACAGTTAAAATCTGAGGTAGTCATGTACAGTCAATTACAAAAAGGTTTGGAAAAAGTTATAATCCTCAAATGTTTGACAGTTATGAGTTATGAGTACAAAATAAAACAAAATTTCTTATTTCCAATTTTTTATTCCATTATACTTTGTATGTCCCCTTGTTATACGGAAATATTGGCTAAATTTAAAATCATGTGTTTCAACCAATTTAAAGAATATTTTGATCAGAGAAGTAAAGAAAAAGGTATTTGGTATAAGACCATCCAATGTCAGCCGCTTCGAACGCCATGGTTTGTAGAAACAAAGTTAAGTAGATTTTATGTAGTTCTTGCTCACAGATTACGATCCGGACATTTTCCTTCTAGGAAATTTGCACACTTGATGAGAAAGGTCGATTCACCAAATTGTGAAGTTTGTAATAAGATAGACGATGTCCAACATTTGTTATCAGAGTGTGAGAAAAACAGGAGTGCAAGGGAGTCATTGGTGCAAAACCATAACCTAAACATGTGCCAAGTAGGTGTATTTTTGGAAATATTAGCGCAACCTAACTCTGATATGGCAAGGTCGGTGTATGATATGGTTTTGGCATCAATGAATCTTAATTCAGTTTAGACTTTAAGTTTCTTAAAATTATTTTAGATTAGGATATTATGAGGCTGACATGCTTTTGTAAAGCAAAAGCCTCAAAAAAAAAAACATAGATAAAAAAAAAAAAAAATATACTTTGTACGTATGTGCGAGTTGACGACACAAATAATAGGTAAAATCAAAAGGTGCCATCCCGCACATGTGTGCGAGTAAAAGTGTGCGAGTTGACGAATAATATTATTCCCACAGACACAGGGAAACGTCGACTTTCTTTAGATATAATATACGTAATGATAGATTTAATCACGACAATTATATTAAAGGGTTAGTCAGAGACTAGGCAATGATGACCACAAAAGCAGTCCTCTGCCATAGTCCACTTTTCACCAAATAGTGACTGCACATGTGCTCAGCGTGACAGGTGGTCAGCCCCATCGCCGCTCTATGCAGTTGGATGTATGTGCAGTATTTCACCGCTACGCGACATGGCTTGTTTGAATGTATGAGTATTCTAAAACAAAAGCGATATCTCCCAATTCTCCATCCCATTACAATAGAAATATCATTTGGTCGCAACAGAATCACCCAGCGCACTGCAATAACACGAACTTATCTCCAATTGGTAGTTATTTATCGCTATTTGGCTGCATACCAACCGCTGTAAGCCTCCTTTAGCGCTTCAAGTCGGGTGATTGCACTCATGATGGCCCATTACAAGGAATATTAGTGACAAACAGATGGTCCATGCAGATTAGTGCAGGTTCTGGTGTAGATTCTAAATTGGCTTTGAATTTCTGCAGTCAGATGTTGTATTGTTAATTTTTTTTTTTGTAAGCGCTTGGCATTCATCTTACCTGATGGTAAGCGATGTTGAGGCTTCGCGAAGAACTGGTAGTCTTATCTAATCTGTTGGAAAATATGTTTTATTAAATGTTTTGTTTTTACTCTTTTTGCGTTTCGATAATTAAGTCTGACGAATGTTAAAGTCAAAAAGTCAAAGTCAAATTATTTATTCAATGTAAACCTTTACAGGCACTTAATGACGTCAATACTAATAATAATAAAAAAAAATTGGTTGCCTGTAAAGTCGGTATACGGGCGAAAGTTTTACGTGACAACGACTTTGAGTGGTAAAATAATGGGACGCGTGCCTTTCATTTTTTATGTCTGTCTCTCTCGCTCTTAGGCGGGCTAACCATGCCCGAGTGGAAGGGACGCGTGCCTCTCACTCGCTCTCATTGTGAGCGCATAACGTGAGCGGAGCGTAACGCAGTTTCTTGAAGTGTCACCCGGCAAACCAATTTATAAGACGTTGTCACGTCAAAACAGTTAACTGGCGGATAAACAGTTATATCTGTATATCCGCCAGTGTACTGATTAACATCCTTTTAATGTGTAATCATTTAATACCAGCACATAATATTAGGCCAGGGTGGTAGATTAAGGCTTATTCTCTCTTAGGCCTCTATTAGGCCTTTCTATGCGTTGTTGTCCATGTGGAAAAGCTAAATTGGTTCGTTCAAGTATCAGTTAAACGTCGTAGCGGTGAAAGAATACTACTACTCCCTCTCTTCCCTTGGGTGTAGTAAAAGGCGACTAACGGACTAAAGACTGCACATACATCCAACAGCATAGAGCGGCGATGGGCTCACCACCTGTCACGCTGAGTCCATATGCTGTCGCTATTTGGTGAAAAGTGGACTATGGCAGACGACTGCTTTTGCGGTCCTCATTGCCTAGTCTCTGACTAACCCTTCGGGGATAATAGTCATGATTATATGTATGTATGTTTGTAAGTATCAGTTCAAATACCTAAAGTCATTCGTAATATTACTGTTTTACGTAAGAAAGACCATTGTTAGTGTTGTTTTCTCGTGAATCCTCAAGAAAAAGTTAAAATCTTTTTATTTATTTATTTTAGGACAGCTAACAGCTTACAATGCAAAAGATAACTACAAAAAGAATAACACTAAGCTATTAACAAGCTACCACATTTAAAATTCTTACTAAACTTATCATAATACCCAACAATTTAATCTTAAATAGTAATTTCGGCGCCTTTTTTATGCAATTTATACTGGCACAAAATATGTCTATATCAGCATTAGAATTATTTATGTACATAGAATTACGATAAAACTGCTCTGTCTGTAGTTGGTGTGAGTGGAGGGGATGCTAAATGGCTTAAATGAATTGTTTACAAACATTCTTGGCTGTTGGCTTGGCTAGGCTGATTACAATTACTGAATACAACTTTAAGAACTCGGTAATGTAACGGTTTCAGTTTCAAATTCGTGAACCTCAACACGACTAATGAAATTCTCTTTGCCACTATAAGCCGACAAACTCTCGGTACTTTACCTTGTTAAAGTAAAACTTCTCTCGGATTCAAAGGAGGCGCCTTTACAAAATGGCGAATATTCAGGCGTGTAATGTATGAGGACTTCTTGGCGGGAAAGTGAAGCGCTACGTTGGCAAGTTTGCATTATTTACCACTGTATTATGTATGAGTCTTAGTTAAAGACACTAATTAGTTAGCACTTAGAACGCGGAGCCAGACGCAATAGAAATTGTATTCATAGTGCACTGATCAGTGCGCGGCCGCAGTTTTTTGCTTAGACCCTTATGCCCAAATTCAAAATGACGTTTGTGTGACAATATTAATAATAATAAAATTAGCACTTAAAAATATAGGTAAGTACAATAAAAGTTTTATGCAGCAACTTTTGCACTTGGCTCGGCAGGCCTGAATTTGCAGTAGGTACGAGTAGTTAAGGTTAGTAAGCATAGATTAATTATTAGTTAATTCAACAATTTGTTTAGCTCCGGTTCCTTCAACTCTAACAAAAAATAAAGTGACTAAATTAATAAAAAAGTAAAAAGTAAGAAAAAAATTGTAAGATGAATGGGTGTGTACGTAACAAAAATTAAAATTAATGACAGTGTATGGTTGTGTTGTGTGTTGTCTGTGTTAATAAGTGACTAGCGGCCGCTCGCGGTTTCACCCGCGTGGTTCCCGTTCCCGTGGGAATATCGGGATAAAAAGTATCCTATGTGTTAATCCAGGTTATAAACTATCTATATGCCGAATTTCATCTAAATCCATTCAGTAGTTTTTACGTGAAAGTGTAACAAACATCCATCCATACTTACAAACTTTCGCGTTTATAATATTAGTAGGATTGTGTGTGCGTGCGTTAGTGTGTGTATTTGGATGTGTGTGTGAGTACTTATGAGTGTGTGTGTGTGGGGGGGGGGTGTGTGTGTAGGGGGGTGTGTGTGTGTGTGTGTGTGTGTGTGTTGTTGATGGATATATTACAGGAATATACAGCATGTCAGGGTTATAGAAGAATTTGTTCTGTTTCAATGTAATTAAGGCCCGTAGATAAAACATTGTTTAATACTTCACAAATACATACGGCTCTACTAGACACAATAGAATATACAAACATATATTTACGACTATTATCCCCATAGGGTTAGTCAGACTAGGCGATGAGGACCACAGTAGCTGACCACTGCCATAGTCCACGTTTCACCAAAACACAACTGCACATATGCTCAATGTGGTAGGTGGTGAGCCCATCGCCGCTCAATGAAGAGATGGGTTGATAGAATTCTTTAAGTAAGTTGCTATACCCAAACAGCTCAACTAAATAATGCCTCAGACATGGCGACGCCAGAACCGGCCGGCGCGGCGTGCTAACCAGCGGGCATACTCTCTTTCTCCAAAACGAAATTTCGGCCGATTTTCTAAAAAATAAATCTAAATAATAAATAAACCTTCCTACACTCACGCCAATTATCTAGCCCAAGAGAAGCTTCATTATGAAACTCGTTAAATGGTTACTAGACAACGGATAAACATACTTAAATACATACTTATTAAACATTTGAGAAAAACCATTATTTCTAAATTGACCCGACCGGGGATCAAACCTGGGACCTCAGAGATGGCGACACCATGAAAACAGGTGTACCAACCACTCGACCAAGGAGGTCGGTCGTCAAGTGCCTAAATGCCAAACCTATTTTGTATGAACGAAATTTCGGAAGGAATGGCAAACAAAAATCGGCTTAAATATCGTATCGGAGTGTTTACGTCGTCAAGTAAGAACTGAACAGCTTTCGGGTTTGCGATTCATCCATAACTTACATAAACGCGTTGTGTTTATGCGATGACTCTTGATTTAAATGACGGAAACTTTACATTGTCAGTTCAAAGCGATTTATTTGAGATAACTCAGAAATTACTATAAAAGAACGTACCTGTACGTAAAGTATAATAACAGTTGTACCTTTTATAATTACTTAAAACTCCAAAGTTTTCAAAAGTGTGTTATACTATGAGTTAACGTTACCTTCTTAAAGATTCATATAAACAACATCAAAGGAATAATTTCATTTTCCTCTCGATTTAAACGCCAAAGAAATTCTATTAAAGACTGACGCCCCTACCATTTGTGTTCTGTTCTCGCAAGTGAGCGATATTATCTTGCTATGTTACAAACTAACATGCATGCATACTTACATATATAAGACTATTATCCCCAACGGGCTAGTCAGAGACTAAGGCAATGAGGACAGCAAAAGCAGTCGTCTACCATAGTCCACTTTTGGGGGTTTAAGTTACTCGCGTCCGTAGGTTTACCCTTGAGACCCTACACGTGACCCCTGGGTGGTGCTAAATGAGTGACACTGACTGAGTGGTAGAGCCACACACATTGGGCCGGCTCGCCCGGCGTAATACCCTCTCACTAATATCCGGCGTATAATAGCACTTGGTGCTGTTGTGTTTCGTCCGGCCAGTGAGGGTTCCGGAGGCCCTTCCCTCCCCTCCCCCTCACAATTCCTATTCCTTCCTAAAACGTATTCAGCAACGCATCTGCGATTCCTCTGATGTTGCGGGTGTCCATAGGCGGCGGAGATTACTCTCCATCAGGTGACCCGCCTGCTCGTTTGCCTCCTTCTATTAAAAAAATAAAAAATGGCGACTGCACATATGCTCAACGTGACAGGTGGTGAGCCCATCGCCGCTCTATGCCGTTGGAAGTATGTGTAGTCTTTAGTATGTTAGTCGCCTTTTACGACACCCAAGGAACGAGAGGGGGTTGTAGTATTCTTTCACCGCTACGCGACACAGTAACAAAGTAACAGCCTTACTTAAGACGTTACTGAAATTCGAGACTTTACTTTCGCTTTGACAACTCGACAAAACACTTATTATATGATAGTACAAGCGGCCGCTCGCGGTTTCACCCGCGTGGTTCCCGTTCCCGTGGGAATATCGAGATAAAAAGTATCCTATGTGTTAATCCAGGTTATAAACTATCCGTATGCCGAATGTCATCCAAATCCATTCAGTAGTTTTTACGTGAAAGAGTAACAAACATCCATCCATACGTTCCCGTGGGAATATCGGGATAAAAAGTATCCTATGTGTTATTCCAGGTTATAAACTATCTGTATGCCGAATTTCATCCGAATCCATTCAGTAGTTTTTACGTGAAAGAGTAACAAATATCCATACATACAAACTTTCGCGTTTATAATATTAGTAGGATAGGATTACTCAATATTAAAGAAACGTTTATTAGTATGGCTATGTTTGCGGTCCGCGACTTCGTCCCCGTGAACACCCACCCTCTAGTCTAAGATCCGAGTATAGGACGACCTTCACCGGGCCGGTTAATGGATGAAAAGTATTTTATATCAAATTTAATATGTTAAAAAATATATTGCGAACGGGTTGGCTGAAAAAATTCAGTCCAGTACCTATTATGATTGTCTAAATATTAAAAAAAAAATTTAAACATTGCACTGGTTTGGTGTGTGTGTGTGTTTGTAATGAGATTATCTTTATTTATACATACATTTCATTTATTAACCAGACGGTTGCAAATTACTAATATGGACTTACCTGTTTATACCTGCCTACCCAATAGTTGTGACGGGAAAAAAATAGTCAACCTAATAGTCTAAGATCCGAGTATAGAACGACCTTCACCGAGAAGGTTAATGGATGAAAAGTATTTTATATCAAATTTAATATGTTAAATAATATATCGCGAGTGGGTTGGCTGAAAAATTCAGTCCAGTACCATTAATGATTAATTTAGTATAAAAAAAATATTTTTTTTTACATTGCACTGGTTTGGTGTGTGTGTGTTTGTAATGAGCTTATCTTTATATAAACATAAATTTTATTTATTTAACCAGACGGTTGCAAATTACTAATATTGACTTGCCTGTTTACACCTGCCTACCCAATGTTATGACAGTAAAAAAATAGTCAACCTAACGTTTGCATATTCTATAGGCTTCATACTTTCGATTGGTACCTATGTAATTTATCTATTATCGAAACAAGTTCAATATTTAAAAAAAAATATTTTTAAATATTTATTTAATCATATACTGGACTGAAATTTTTCAGCCAACCCACTCCCAATATATTTTTTAACACATTAAATTTGATATAAAATACTTTTCATCCATTAACCGCTCGGTGAAGGTCGTTGTATACTCGGATCCTCTACTATAACGTTTGCATATTCTATGAGCTTCATACTTTCGATTGGCACCTATGTAATTTCTCTTTAATCCGAACCAGTGCAATGTTTAAAATAAATAATTTTTAAATATTTAATTAATCATTACTTACTGGACTGAAATTTTTCAGTCCAGCATTATATTTTTTAACATATTATATTTGATATAAAATACTTTTCATTCATTAACCGGCTCGGTGAAGGTCGTTGTATATTCAGATCCTCTACTACTGTACCCTTTGACGCATTGCCAAAAATTTTCTTTGATACAAACAAACCTTGTCCTAAGAAACACCACAAAAAAAGGAATCAGTCAAATCGGTCCAGTCGTTCATGAGTTTATTTAGCGCTTAGTAACACATTTGGCGATTCGTTTTTATTTATAGAACGTCAGTCGGAAAGGGGGTACTAAGCCGCGGACAACTGAAAGTGCTACTATCAACTGTTATATTGCAAATATAAACTTTACGAAAAACATTCATATTTTAAGAATATTCATATTTAATAAATGTACAACCCTGAATAGGGGCAGGGCTAACGCCACTTGTAAACCCCGGCAATGAACTCAATGAACTCAAATCTCTCTCAAAACAGCTGACCGCCAGGGCTACCACAGTGTCATTTCTTAAACAATCTTAAAACAGCTGTAAATCTAATTATCCATTTTTTAGGAAAAGTTCTTAGACAAAACTTATTTACTATCATGTATACTTAACCCTCCTTTCGTCTTAGTACCCCATTTCCGACTGACGTTGTATAGATTAGGCGACTTTTTTGACATTTGATCCCGTTAAAAAAAAGGAATGGCTTTCAGTGGGATGGGTGACCAAATTCTAAACCTCTTGAGCTTCTCCGTACTTCAAAAGGCACATAAAGCTCTTGGTACCGGTTATTGTCGTAAGAGAGCAGTCGTTAAGACCCACCAACGCGCATTGGGATAGAGTGGTAGGTAATGGCCGTTGTACTAGTGAGAACGTTTAACGACGTTCACAGGCTTATGAGTTATGACACAGATTAAATAAGTAATTATACATACATATATATAATCACGACTATTATCCTCGAAGGGTTAGTCAGAGTTTAGGCAATGAGGACAGCAAAAGCAGTCCTCTACCATAGTCCACATTTCACCAAATAGCGACTGCACATGTGCTCAGCGTGACAGGTGGTAAGCTCATCGCCGCTCTATGCTGTTGGATATATTATGTGCGGTATTTAGTCCGTTAGACGCCTTTTACGACTCCCAAGGGAAGAGAGAGGGTGGTAATATTCAAGGTTAGTTACTTTATCAACTGATGAGTTATTTGTTTTAAAAGCAAACAAATGGTAAGGCTTTCCACTGGCGGACTCAGTTTAGCGTGCCTCAACTTATCACAAAAGCTAACTCCTCGCAAAGTTTAATCCTGTATTGTAATTGAAAAAGTTGCGAGTAGTTTATAAATAAATCCGCAAGATGGCGTTTTTTAACATTTTATTTTAGTTTCACTTTGAATTCTCTTGTGAGCAAAGTTGGTTTGTGTATAAGCAATGCTTCTTATAAAAAATACATTTACTCCGACCTGGAAGTCACCAGGTTTACTTCCTAAAGTTTTATAGGTTGTAAGGCTTATTCTAAGTTCGCCAGGCAAGCTACTACTATATACCATAAGATCTTTGATTGTATAATCAAAGCATAAGATATATTACCTATTGTTAACACAAAATCCATCTACAGACATACATACATATTATAATCACGACTATTATCCCCGAAGGGTTAGTCAGAGACAAGGTAATGAGGACAACAAAGCTGTATTCTACCATAGTCCACTTTTCACCAAATAGCGACTGGACATGGGCTTAGCGTGACAGGTGGTGAGCCCATCGCCGCTATGCTGTTGGATGTATGTGCAGTCTGTAGTCCGTTAGTCGCCTTTTACGACATCCAAGGGAAGAGAGGGGGTGGTAGTATTCTTTCACCGCTACGCGACAGGGTTGTATTATTGATAAAAAATATTTATTAATTTACCAAGGATGTAGAAAATGAATTACAAACCTCTCAAACTCAAACTCAAAATTAAAAACCGATGCTAATGTAGATATTGAACCGTCATTGTTACCTTAACCTTTAAATGTAAACACATTTGCACAATGTTTAAGGCAAGCTCAATAAATTAACTTTAAGCACTTGTTTAATATTAATATATTACAGAAACACTTTTATCTAAGAAAATAAAACCTTGAATATTATAACAGCCGGAATAAAACCTCAAAACTCCTAATCTATGATAATTTTACGAGTCCCGCCCCCTATCTCTTTCTATCTCATAGAGTAACAAATGTGGCACAGACACGCCTCTATAAATCTTGTGAGGGAAACCTCAATTATTCATCGATTCCGGATTTAGGTACATACCGAACGGTAAGGATTTTTATATTTCGGCTGTTACTTCAATTTTAGTGGTAATAAACGAGAAAACATAACAACATAAGGTTTTATGATAGAAGCGTTAGCTAATATAGTATCCCACTGGCAGGTATACATTCCGTAATGTGGGGAAAACAAAAATTTATGTTACACCATGCCGAGCCGTGTGGAATAGCGACTTACTTAAAACCCTTGGGGTGCCTGGTGGGTCTGACAGACCCGCGTCACTTTAAGCAATTGTTGATATTTTTTAAAATATAAAACTAAGCTTGCGGCGCTCAAAAGTAGCTTCGCAATATAGGCTAGAGCTAATTTTGTAACCGTCCGTGCAGCCTTCAGTGCATTTGCGTCGGAGTAGCACGTTTGTTAAGTGTGTTGGTGTCTGGCACTGGGCTATTTTTTTTACCTAAACTTAGATGCATGTAGAATTCAAAAATTTATAATATTTTTATAAACGGGTCCAATAGACCCACCCACCAAGCACGCCATGTGAGTTTTACCCACCAGGCACCCCAAGGGTTAAAGAACCTCTCTCTTCCTTTGCGGCTGGTGTTTAGAAACCCGGGCTGTGCTTCAAAAATTTGCCCCACCTGGGAATTAAACCTGGGCCCTCCGGATATCGAGTTTTGACCACTCGGCCACCGAGGCGTTTTTAGAAAACATATCAAAATGTATTTCTCTATCTTAAGCTGCATTTGAGCTTTAAGGTGAAGGTTAAGGCTGCCGACAGGCGGCACCGCACAATACGACAATGTCGCAATCTATACAAATTAACGCCTGAAAACTTAGTAGGAAAGAATAGATTTCCGCTAAAAATCCAAATTTTTGATTACTGTTCGTAACAAATGGACTAACTGGAAAAAGGTACAAACTACAGATGCATTTTTTATATTTAATTAAAAAAATATATGTTGATGTCTTTTGACTTAACTTCGACGGGAAAAATAAATAAAAAAATATTCGTTAGTTGTAACTAATTTATTTTAGTACAGTTTTGAACAAATGTCGGTTATAAACATAGCCTAAATATAATAAAACAATGACTACTTACCTTGAAAATTCCTACTAAATAACAATTTCAAAACACTGCAAGTCGCACTTACCAACTTTGCGCGCCAGACGAAAATAAAACAGCTATGTATTCTAAACTTTTGAAAGGTGACGGTAGTGGTAACTTAGAAACAATAAATTAGTCTGTCGCCGTTGACAGATGTAAGTTTTAAATTAAACAGGCAAATGAATAAAATACCACACAGCCAAATCGTTGGTGTAGGTAGGTAGACATCCTACACCATGCATTTAAAAACGGATTTGTCAAACTGATAAAAAATGTGTGCAAGATAAATATAGAGCTTAGCATTTCAATTTAGTTCTGAATGCTAATGAAGCTAACAGCAAGTATTTCGAACCTACAGGTAGAGCTTCAGGATATGGTTAAAAGCGTATATTATATAAGAAGCTTCATATTCATATATTTTGGCCAGGAAACATGATTGTCTCAAGTCACCTCGTATACATGTTCACTCAGTATCCTTCGCCTTAATGAGAGAAACTACATCGATTCGAAAGTCTACGAGAGTAGAAGAAGAAAGTAATTAATTATGTATAAAATTATCAATAGAGAGATTTTATTAATTGAGAAACATCGTGTAAACAAGCGTTAAGAAACCTATTTATATAATGTCTATTTTGGGATTTTTGACAGAAAATAGAACTTCCGATGCTTGTAACAACAAAAACTTATCTACACTATTTTTACCTTTATCGAAACTTAAAATAACCCTTTTATATATGACCCTATCGAAAAGATGGGTTGGTCGCCACCACACAGGCACACAAGGCGCAAAGACCGCACATATAGGGTGTAACAATATCAATAAGCGAACGTTTAAGGGGAGCATCTATACATCACACTGAGCATGCTCACCAAATTTGGCCCAAAACTACAGGCTCGTTACCGAGATAATCAACAAAACATTATCATAATTCACCAAAAAATACACTTTTTCCAAACCCGTACAGCTGTACTACACGCATACAAAGATAGCCGAACATGCACACTTAACTGAGCTATCTTTTTATTGACGCTTGCGTGCGTGTTAGTAAAGATACAGCATGTTACGTGATGTGCATTATTTTAATTGATTTAGTTTGTTAGAAAACATAACTTTGTAAAATCACTATAAAACTGGAGCCCATTTTTTCTAATTGTATTCAGAATGATGTATAGATAGATACCGCCCTTAGACGTTCGCTTATTGATTTTGTTAGACCCTGTATATCCAATAGAGCGGCGATGGGCTCACCACCTGGGCTCACCACCTGTCACGCTAAACACATGTGCAGTTGTTTAGTGAAACATGGACAGTATCAGTTTACTACTTTTGCGGCCCTTAATTGCCTGGTTTTTGACTAACCCGTCGGAAACAATAGTCGTTAGTACAATGTATGTAAAACCGCGTCGCGTAGCGGTGAAAGAATACTACCACCCCGTTTCCTCCATTGGGTGTCGTAAAAGGCGACTAACGGACTAAACATTGCAAATTCATCCAACAGCATAGATCGGCGATGGGCTCACCACCTGTCACGCTGAGCACGTGCGGTCGCTATTTGGTGAAAAGTGGTCTATGGTCGAGGACTGTTTTTGCTGTCCTCATTGCCTAGTCTCTGACTACACATAATGTATGTATGTAAATATGACAACTGGTTTATAGTGTGACTTCAAAACTATTATCCCCGAAAAGCGAGACTAGGCAATGACAGCAAAGGCAGTCCTCTACCATAGTCCACTTTACACCAAATAGCGACTGCACATGTGCTCAGCGTGACATTTAGTGAGCCCATCGCCGATCTATGTTGTTGAATGTATTTGCAGTCTTTAGTCCGTTAGTCGCCTTTTACGTATTATGTATAATGTATGTATGTAAATATGATTACTGGTTTATAGTGTGACTCGCAACTTTTGCAATTAAACTATCAGCTTTTCTAATTGAGACATTAATATAGTATTCAATGCTCTTTGTTATGTAATTCTATTTGCCCATAATCCAAATTTCCAAATCTTCACTCCATTTAGCAAATGATGTATGCACCCCAAGCGCATCTGAATTTATGGCCGATATAATATATGGTGGCTGTTCTTGGCTCACGACTTATCATATTTCAGAAGAGATAGCTACCGAATTTCGGTACCCTGGCAACGGAGAGAATTCTCTATAAAGGAGAGTAGAATATTAAGTAAAGCGCATTATAATAATATATTAAAATCTCTTTACAGTACACAGTATCCTTTTTTTTAAATTGTTGAAACTGGGCAAGCATTTGACCACCAACCAACCTGCTTGTTTTTTTTATGCGTAATAAGACAGCTCTTGACCTCGATCTCGCCTGATGGTGAGCGTAGATGAGGTCTATTTTTACAATAGGCTAGTTGACTAAATTTCAAAATCATATTAAAACGTTACCTGTTTACCTATTTTAACATTATTTTTCAAAAAATCCTATTTTAACCTAAAAATACATTATTTTTAAAAAAATCGATAATTTACAATATTTATTTTTCGTTTTTATATTCCGATTTAAATTTACCGCAAAAACGCTTAAGACCGCCATGTGGAGTAAATGACGTCACGCCGTGCCAAACAACCGATTCCTTTGAAGCTTGTTCTAGAAATGTCACAACAATAAAATGACTTTGGCACGGCTTGAACATCACGGCGTCTGATTTCCGTTTAATGTCATATGACTGAATGCGTATTATTGTCGATTTTTTTCTTTAAAAATATTAATAATCCCACTTTTTTATTAATGAATATTTTAGATATTTTGTTTCTATAAATCATAATTGATCATTAGAAATGCCAATCCACCTGATTTATTCTTAGTAGACACAAGCCTATTATTACTATTCCATAACAAAGCGTATTAACTTTAACCATTAAATAGCAATGTATAGAAACTTGAATGGCTTATCTTCGCCTCCGATATCCTTAATTGGTGCACCAACTCGATCCCTCGGAACTAACATTCTTACAGCGCTCCTTCACTTGGATTGAGTCCACGGAAAGTTTTTATTTCCCAACTTTTTTCCTTTACTCCCATCCATTTGTTAGGATGACAAACGACTTCTGTCGACTCGAGGAAATCAGTTCTAGCGATGAACGTACCAGTAATAGTGACTTTTACGTTTATTGGAATATGCGGAGGTTCTGAGTTTCCCGTTTTTTGCCTATTATTATTTTTGCCTATTATTATTTGAGCTGGTCGCGGCTCATTATAAACCCTTCAACTGTAGCCGAAAAAAATTTAAGTGTTAAAAGATACTACCAACGAATCTCTTGTCGTGGGTGTCGTAAAAGGCGACTAATGGACTGAAGACTGCTCATATTACTCATAACATTAAGCGGCTACGGACTCACCACACTGAACACATGTGGAAATAGCTAGTTCCTCAGTGGTTGAGTATTCCGGGTGAAGCGGCTGAAGCTTCCACCTTCGGCCTTATCGTCACTTACCATCAGGTGAGATGAAGACAAGTGCTAACCAGTAGGAGATAAAAAAACTGTCGGAACACTACAATGCTATAAACATTGTTGTTATGGCGACAGACTTAGATAAGATGGTGGTAGCTAGCGAGGCGGACCCTCCAACCAAATTCATTTAATTCCTCCAGCCCGCTAACCTAGGGAGGTTTGCAAGCGTGAGAACTTATTTTTAAACGCATACATAGACATTTGCACTTTCCACAGCTGTATAGCACTGTACATTATACACATATCTTAAAAAAAACTACAACAAATATGTGGAGTGTGTGACAGTTTATATCTCCAGTGCGCGGTCGCTCCTGATCCTGAAGGAGAAAACGCAGAAAACGCGTAATGTATTTAGCTTTTCATTCACCGCGCGTGATCGCACTGCAGGCACATAAGTAACGCTGGGTTTCTATCTTGTGGAGCGGAGATTTCGATCATCGTGATTGGTCAATTCAGCTCCGCTCCTCTCAGCTCTGCCTCAGTGGAAACGCACCCTAAAGAAAGCAGGGCTAGCGAGTTCGTAGTCTAAGGCCCTTCGTACAAAAGGTTACGCAAATCTCCAATACTAATGTTGTATACTACATTAGTATCAAGTCGCGAGTATCGAGTAGCGCATAGTCCGTACACAAGGCTACGCAAACAAAACAATTTTTAACCTCAGAAACAAATTTAATATTTAATGATTGCTCTGCCATCTTGGAAATCGCCGCGACTTATGTAGCGAAGATCTTGACTGGCAGGTAGCGCGCGACTGGCGCGACGCGAGTCGCCAGACAAATGTCGGCGACGCGACTAGTGTACGAACCTCAATGGATTTGTAAGGCGGTAGTCGCTTGGAAACTAAAATCGTCGAGTATCGGAGATTTGCGTAGCCTTGTGTACGAAGGGGCTAAGGATTGTTGTCTAAAATTGTGGGGTCACAGTGTAGCCGGTTGTACGGTTTGAATGTCAAATGGATACGAGTACGCGAATAGTAAATCCTTTATGGTCAATTCAATTCGTTTTGCTAAATAATTACCCGACGATATTACTTTGTTTGGTAGTTTTGACGTCTATTCGCATTATTCTTCTTCTTCGTCGTGTCGATGGTTCAGCATCCACGCAGCAAACCTTAAACAGTTTTGGCCCAATATTCCGCTGTTGCCACCCTAGTAGGAGAACCCTCATTTAGATCTTTCAGCGTGTAAGGGCAACGCGGGCATGACAGCAGATGCCGCATGTCTTGCTCTGGAGCGCCACACTCGCACTGGGCAGAGTTCAGAGCAGTATAACCCCACCTGGCCATATTCGATCTGCAGCGGCCCATTTGGGTCCGGAGTCGGTTAAGCGACTTCCATATGGGCCACGCTAGTTCATTGCCAGGGGGAAGGTTATCGGAAGGTGCAATGGAATTAGGTGGTGGAGCACAAATTTCCTGCCATAGTTTACAGCGGGCCTCTCTAGGGTGTTCCTTTCCTTTCCTTCGCATTATTATACAACGTCGACTGGAGATTTTCTTTTCATAATTTCATTCATTTTATTTTTCTCCTTAAGTCATAATCTTTTTTTTATAATTTTTTAATCTTCTTGTTCACGCTGGTCTATACCATGAAAATACAATAATTGTTTTGTGTAATTTGAAGCTGTCCATGAACCTGATAAAACCTGTCATGGTTTTTATTTATTACAAGCGGCCGCTCGCGATTTCACCCGCGTGGTTCCCGTTCCCGTGGAAATATCGAGATAAAAAGTATCCTATGTGTTAATCCAGGTTATACACTATCTGTATGCCAAATTTCATTCAAATCCATTCAGTAGTTTTTACGCGAAAGAGGAACAAATATCCATCCATACTTACAAACTTTCGTTTATAATATTAGTAGGAAGTAGGATAGTAGGATTAAACCCCTGAATGATAAAATTTACAAAAACTATTTTTTTTTTCATTTTAATTCCATCATATAGAGTCATTTTCGAACACAATTGAGGACACTCGACTTGATTTTAACCCTTTTATCATCCTACAATAAACCTTTAGTTAAGCCAACTCCTAAATATCCAAACTCTGGCTCAGGCCCAAAATATCGATACGCAAAATGTCTACCGGTCGTAAAATGTCTATATTATCTTTGTTTCAAAATTTTGCGATAGGAACTAGAAAAAAAATATTTCTTTTAAAGGAAATTTATTTATTACCGTCGAAAGAAAAGAAAGAAGACAACATAATATTATGTGTAAATCATTTTAGTTCTTAAATTTTTATTACTACGAATTTAAAATAATACTGAAATGAAAATGTGATTACCAAACAAAAGTATCCAAATAAAGGTCTGTATCGACAGTCGCAGTGTGGGCCAGGACTCGATTTTTCGAGACTGGTCTCGTAAATGAGAGCTCAAGCCTTTTTGTCAGTGATAAGACTCACGAGTCCTTACAATATGACTCGAGAACTCGAGTCTTTTTACAAAAATATAGACACTCTTAAGACGAGCTCATTGCTAGTGCCGGAGTCTTTATAGGAACAGTGAGTTCCATATCCATTCTGTTGATATAGGCGTTCGTCAACCACCTCCATGATGAGTGCGCCAAAGAGGAAAATAGAAGTTCAAAGAGTTACTACTACGATCATATAATCGAAGAATTACTACAATTAAATGAAAAAATATTCGCCCATGGAGTTGACGCCTTAGCAAAATTTATATTAGTATTATACAACTAAAAAGGTTAAGTTTTTTTAAGAACTTGAGTTCCATAATAAAGGCTCAATCCTATGAGTCGACTCTTTTTGCATTTGGACTCGACAAAAGGACTCAAGGCTCAGAACTCAGGACTCATTTTAGTCTGAGTCTTGCGAGCTTTGCCAAAATGAGTACTGTCCCTTTTTAAATTAAGACTTAAGAACTCGAGTCCTGGCCAATACCTACTAGTCGCAACCCACCCTGATTCTTTTTTTTATTTGCGTTGACGTTTTTCAAGCTTGGCGCGGATCTCAAACTGACATGATCTCACCTTAGAATCTAGGGGGGTACTGAAATTTTGACGCGTTTTCAAATATAAAAGGAATTATGACAGCGCGATTTGCCATACTAAAATGTATGGAAAATAACTAACGTTTTGCGTCAAATAATTAATAATATTTAGACTTAAATTCCTGTCCTTTGGCTTGATTAAAAATATATAAGTAAAGCGGTGAATTTCAAGTTCATACTTTTATACTTTCCCTTTTAAAACTTAAGTAAAATTTAAAGTCAATTTTGATGATCTTGAGAGATGGTAACACATTTTTTTCTCTGAAATTAAGGATTTTTTTATAAATGTCACTCGGTGAAACTGTAGTCACATCTATTTTGATTATTAATTATTTTTTATGTTATTTAATGCACTGAATGTTAAAATATCTTGCAAACCGTAAAGGTCTGTTTCAGGCGTTTTTTAAGGACTCGCCTCTTAGTTCATACAATAGCAAATCTTTATACCAACATATCTCGCAATTCATATTCAACCGAAGCTAGAAATAATGCGTGATAAATGATCGCAATAATTTATACAGCAAGGTACAATGTGCTGAAATACGATACCTGAATGCACGCGAATTGAATCGCAGAACTTATAGGCTGGGAGCTAGTTACCTTTTTGTTTACGACCTTTTATTCCGTTACCTACGACTTACGAGGCTCTGGGGAGGTCGAAAGCCGAACGCTGTTAATTTTTTTTTTTCGGGCAGGTGTAAAAATTAATTGAACATTTCACCTTTTAAACCATGTCGAGTAGCAGTGAAAGAATAGTACCATCCCTTCTTCCCTTGGATGTCGTAAAAGGCGACTAACGGACTAAAGACTGCACATACATCCAATAGCACAATGCGGCGATGCGCTCACCACCTGTCCTGAGCATATGTGCAGTCGCTATTTGGTGAAAAGTGGACTATGGTAGAGGACTGCTTTTGCTGTCCGTTCGTTTTAAAGATTCCGTGCCCACGGCTCTTGTATAGGGATTTAAACGTTGTGCTGTAAATAAAAATTCTGTAATTGAGACTCTGTAAACCATTTATGTAGTCTTTCAGCAGTACGCATCTTTATATTTTAATGCTTCATTTTTGACTTAATAAAAGAGTAATATACATTGTATAGCCTTTTTTAAACTAAAATAGTTTAAAAACCTGCTTTATCACTAGCTCGTAATAGATATTCTTCTAAGGATGAGGAGTTCCTCTGATTACCAAATACAGGAGCAAATAAGACTGGACCAAGATCATAGCGATTTTAGTTTACTACTACTACCAAAAACTATTTTTGTAAGTCCATTGCTTTAAAGTGTATTTCAAAGCTTTAAACTCTTGGATATTAATAATACCGATATGTCGTGTCGATCGATCTTTAATAGAAATGCCACCGGCTCTCGGGCTATTACGAATCGAATGGTTTTCGTTGACAAATTGCTTCCATATGTACGTTCTGTATATTACTGTAATGTTTATTCTACATTGAAACGTGTGACTTGGTATTAGAAGACAGTTTCGATTGAACACAGAAATATAATCGATTAGAGTAACAATATATTAAACAAACAACCGTGTCGCGTGGCGGTGAAGGAATACTACCACCCCCCTCTCTTCCCTTGGGTGTCGTAAAAGGCGAATAACGGACTTAAGACTGTAAATACATTCAACAGCATAGAGCGGCGTTGGGCTCACCACCTGTCACGCTGAACCCATGTGCAGTCGTTTTTGGTGAAATGTGGACTATTGCCTAGTCTCTGACTAACCCTTCCGGGATAATAGTCGTGATTATAATATGTATGTATGTCTTATTATATCATCATCATTACATATTATAAAATAAAATCGCCGTTTTCCTCTGTCGGGGGCACCGCACTATTCTCCTAAACCACGCAATGGATTTTTATGCGGTTTTCACTAAAAGATAGAGCGTTAACTGAGGATGGTTTTTGTTTATATTTTGTAGATATATTTTTTTAAATGGCTGAACTATGACGGCCTTTCTAAGTTAGCGCGGACGAAGGCGCGGGCGGGCTGCTAGTACATTTTATTATAATGAAACTTTTATAATCATCTGCCTAGAAACGTTCCACTGCTAGGCACTGGTCTTCCCACATGAACCACATGTACATGTACATGTACATGGGGATATTGGGCCATAACCCACCACGCTGGCCCAATGCGGGTTGGTGGGTATCGCTTTAGCTACTGCCTTCTTGCAACAACATCCGGGACCATCGACTTCACGTGCCTTCCGAAGCACGGAATCAAATTGTTAGTCGGTACAATTTGGCACAACTCGTGTTTTATAATAAATAAACTTTCCTACACTCACACCAATTATCTAGCCCAAGAGAAGCTTCGTTATGAAACTCATTAAATGGTTCCTAGACAACGAATAAACATACTTAAAATACTTAAATACATACTTATTATACATAGTAAATACCCAGACCCGAGACAATTCAGAAAATCAGTAGTTTCTAAATTGACCCGCCCGGGAATCGAACCTGGGACCTCAGAGATGGCGACACCATGAAAACCGGTGTACAAACCACTCGACCAAGGAGGTCGTTCGTTTTATATTGCTATCTCGCTTGCACTTCCCAGAGTGAATGTAATTTCAACATGTACACAATGGCAACATAGATATTTAGGGATCGCGATCAAAATTCAGATCATGCTCTCAACTTTGGGGAGTAAAAAGCACTTTTGGAATTCAACGTGTCGATCTATGTAATCCGTGATGTGCTGACCCTAAAGTTTGACACTTATTGTTGCTGATTGGGTAAACATTATTCTGCGGTTACAATGATGTATAAATATGTGCGGTTAGGGATATAGGAGCTCAGTTGTACCGGACACAATAGGAATTCAATTGTTAGCAACATTATAGAATAGAATAGAAAAACTTTTATTGGGTACCCGCACACACAAAATAATGAAAAAAATTAAATATGTCGCAGCATCACTTCTAGGCTGTCGCGTTATTCTTCCAATTAATCACGCTATTTATTGAGCTTTGTCAGATTAAATTAAACGGAAACGGCTAGTGTCTAATAGACATTTGGGTAAGGTCGATACCTCGGACCAAATATTTGATCCGAGGTCGATACAGCAGCGATGACATTGACAGTTGTCCCTGGCTGACAAGTGACAGTGACTGATGAGTGAGGGTTGTCAATTCGAGATGACATTAGGTGCGGCGGGGGAGACCGCCGTCATTCTTGTTACGGGTGTGCTCATGAACGGTTCTCAGTTTGGGTCTGCGTCGCCGTATCTAACTTGCCACGTTTCCTTAAAAGTAATCTCTCTCCATCTGCTTAATCGTTAATTATTTTGTAATAAATTGTATTGCATTGTGAAAATAGACGCCTGTACTTTACCGAGAGCCTATTATTTCAAATCCAACGCCCCCCCTCCGACAAATATAAACAATGAAATGAACTAAAAATTAAACTTAAACATAAACACCAGCTTGGGTAGGTACACCAAATAGGCCTCTGCTCAGTTTGAGCCGTGACAACACGTATTGTCACGGCACTGGTATTCTGCAGATACCTTTGCTGAAAAAAAGGCGAGCGCCACTGCACTGAAAGAACAAAATGGTTGATTTTGCACGGGTTGGCGACACATTAGTTGAACTAACAAAGTGATGGGTTAAAGCAACATGAACAAATTGTTGTTTTCACAGAAAAGTTTTTGTTGATATGAAAACAGTTGTTTTTACCTATTTGTACATGTTGGCGTTACAATTCATGCATAATTAATAGGTAATTGTTGATTTTGCTGTTCAAGTTGTTGAAATAACCATTTTTAAAGTTAAATTTTTCTAAATAAATACGTTAAAACAACAAATGATATATGTAATAAGTTCAAATTACCGTAACTAATCAACAATACAGTTTTTGTTCATTCAACAAAACTCAAGAGTAGGTGCTATATTAACCCTAAAATTTTTGTTGAAATATGGTAAACACAACTAATAATTTCTTTCCGTGTGTGCAAACAACCAATTCATTTTAACATAAGTAAATCAAAATAAAATATTTTCAACAATTATTATTATTATTATAACTAGTTACAATATGTATTATTATTATTATTTCCGAAGTTTACAAATTAATTTAATTATAGCAAAAGATAATTGTAAAAAAAAGTGTAAAAGATAAATTAGGTCTTTTTGGGAAACGGATATAAAGCCAAACCTATCTTTTGGGAGAAGCACATTTTGGGAAACACTTATATCGGAAAACGGATTATTTGGGATAAGGCGGTGACAGGAACGGATGTTTTGGAAACGGGTGTTTTGGGAAACGGATAGAACGTTCCGAAAGGATCTCTAGGAGTCTTCGTGATAGACGAGGGGATAGTATACTATATGTCTACAACCTGAGCTGTGTAGGTATAGCGGCTACACATTATTATAAGAATACTTCCAACCCTTCACGCCTCTTGGGTGTCGTAAAAGGCGACTAACGGGCTGAAGACCTCAGCGACATCACCGACATTCATTCAGTGTCATTGAATACATATGTGAAGCACATTCGACTTTTTAGTAGACTTAAAACTTTAACCTATAAATTATTTTTAATTTAAATTGTATTACATTTTTTTTTTGCTTTGTTTAAAAAAAAACTTAGTTAAAAAAAGATAAAGGTACTTATTATGTTACTTTAAACATGTTGTATATACCTACTTTATTAAGTTTATTAGTGGATGGAAGTGGTGTTATAGCAGCATTTTGTGTTGTGTTCCTTATTTTTCCTTTTTAAAAACACTCAAAAATCAGGTGAGATTTTCAGTTGGCAAGCCTTATGCAGAATATCATTAAAATAATGCAATCGAATCGGTCACGTGATAAACAAACAGACTACCCAAATGAACGAGCCTAATTAATTGATTGATTGATCATACTCGTATTCTCCTGTGATTAAACTGTAATGAGCATTCAAATGACTCAACTTAATTAGCCAACATACAAAATTACATTTTCGATATCAAATTATTTGAATAAGGTTTTTACAACTATGCAATTAGTTACGAACTCATTCATACTTAATAAAGTCATTTATGATTTACTTACATATTTATTATAATTATAAATATTATCCCTGAAGTGTTGAGGAATAAAAGTTATTATTCAACTTTGAATTAAGTTTGAGTTAAAATGTTTTGTTTTAAGTTTGCAGCTGCTCACTAAATGAACACAATCAACTCCTCTCTTCTCTTGGATGTCGTAAAAGGCGACTAATGGAATACAGACTGTACATACATTCTACAGCTTAAAGCGGCGATGGGCTCACCACCTGTCACGCTGAGCACATGTGCAGTCGCTATTTCGTGAACGGTGGACTTTGGTAGAGGACTGCTTTTGCGGTCCTCATTGCCTTGTCTCTGACTAACCCTTCGGGGATCATAGTCGTGATTATTGTATGCGTAAAAATGTTTGATTATAAACCGTTACACGTTCGTAAACGTGCAATTCAGTCCAATGACACTATTTAAAATGTCTCAAGAAGTCCGCATGCCAAGTCTAATGCTAGTATCCCCTCCGGAACCATCGGTCTAATTTCCCGATCGGTCCACTTTTGCAAACCGTCTACTTTTTCCATTTGGTCAACTTGTTCAAACCGTCTACTTTCTCGATTGGTCAACTTGTACAAACCGTCTACTTTCTCGATCGGTCAACTTGTACAAACCGTCTACTTTCCCGACCGGTCAACTTGTACAAACCGTCTACTTTCTCGATCGGTCAACTTGTACAAACCGTCTACTTTCCCGATCGGTCAGCTTGTACAAACCGTCTACTTTCCCGATCGGTCCACATGAGCAAACGAGCGAAACTTTTACATGAGGCGGTGATCCTCCCTAGAAATTTTAACACGCAAACGTTTATTAAATAGTAAAAATACTAGGTAACAATATCAAATGCCAAAGTGAAGTCCTTGAGTGGTCAAAGTCTAGCTACCCCTAATTTGGACCATTTCACGAGATGGCGCAGGTACTGGCTGTATCAGCTGTAAGTGTCGGAACAACAATGCCACAAACGATGTTGTTATAGAGACAACATCCGTTAAGATTGTGGCAGCTAGCCAGGTAAACTGAAACTACCTGAAACTATACTCTGACACCAAAATGTTGACTTTTTAGTTACGTAGCTGTAGTTACTTCTAATTATAGAAGACATAATTTATTACAATATAACCTGCACCCTTTCCGGGTCAGGTGCTCGTCTAATTGGCTATTTGACAGTTGTGATTGAATTTGCGATTTTTTTTATCTGTGGATTATAAGACCCGAAACACGGGCGCTAATGATTGAGCTTCATGTGACGTCACATTTCACAAAATTACTACTTAATTTAATGAAGTGTGACGTCACAGAGCAAAATGTCACGTGAGCAACCGTTTTCGCACGAAATTTGAAATGAATGAAAAAACATTTGTTTTTTTTCTATTAAATAATTTTTTTTCGAAAAAAAAATATTGTACGGGGTATGAAATAAGCGTTTGTAATTTTTTAAACACTTTTCCGAAAACTGTCAAGTAGCCAAATTGTCCTGCTCATCGAATTATTTTCAACATTTACCATTTTGTAATTTGTTTGCAACAAAATTTGCGTTATATACATATAATCACGACTATTATCCCCGAAGGGTTAGTCAGAGACTAGGCAATGAGGACAGCAAAAGCAGTCCTCTACCATAGTCCACTTTTCACCAAATAGCGACTGCACATATGCTCAGCGTGACAGATGGTGAGCCCATCGCCGCTCAATGCTTATGGATGTATGTGCAGTCTTTAGCCCGTTAGTCGCCTTTTACGACACCCAAGGGAAGAGAGGGGGTGGTAGTATTCTTTCACCGCATACGGTTCTTTCACCGCTACACAACATAATAATAATAATAAAATTCACAACCAACTAACCGGTTGTGAATTTTATTATTATATAGAAAGTTGCACGTAATCCAACGTTCCGTTTGAAACAATGATGGAAACTACCCTTCGCTGTGAAGGATCGATAAGTACTTATCGTTCAAATGTAATCGAATCAAATCGAGCGTAATCGACGTCGGGTTGCGGCGAAAGGCATTCGGTGGACGCGAAATGGTTACAGCTCCAGTTTTAGAAGCATACTTTGAAACAATGTTGAAGAGCTAAATCTGTTTTATGCTGCGCCTTCTGACATGAAAGAAGGAAAGAATAAAATGTATTTTTATGATTTTTTGTGATTGAATATACTTTACAACGAGCAATGTGGAATAAGCGGATCGGTGAAAGAAATAAAGAATACTATCACCCCCTCTCTTCCCTTGGGTGTCGTAAAAGGCGACTAACGGACTAAAGATTACACATAGATCCAACAGCATAGAGCGTCGATGGGCTCACCACCTATCAAGCTGAGCACATGTACAGTTCAGAGGACTGTCAAAGTCAAAGTCAAAGTCAAAAGATATTTATTCAATAAACTCAATTAATAAGTACTTTGAATCGTCCAAATCTTATTTAACCTTTCAGGACGTCATTTTTTAACTGTGGCAAAGAACGGGCGCAAGAAACCACAGCGCACAGAAGCAATGACATTTACAAAAAAATATATATATCGTTACCAGGTCATGAAATATAAAATATGAATTTGAATGTAAATTATGTAAATGGTATATAAATAAAATTAATTATAGACAATAAGAAATAGCTGCTTTAGTACTTGTTTGGAGCATTTCAGACGCAAGCTGTTTTGTCATCTGTGTAATCTGACACTTTATAATAAGCTTTTTTATAAAGCTTTTCTTTGATTTTGATTTTGAATTTATCAAGATCTAATTTCTGAATAACATTTGGTACTTTGTTGTAAAATCGTACACACAAACCCTTAAAAGAATTATTTATTTTATGGAGCCTAGTATGAGGTACTGCTAATTTGTTCTTACTTCTAGTGTTTAAATTGTGAATATCACTGTTTTTTGAAAACATTACTGCCTGCTTTTACATTATTGGACTGCTTCTGCGGTCCTCATTGCCAAGTCTCTGATTAACCCTCTGAGGATAATACTCCAATGTTTGTATTATACTGTATATAAAAAAAAATCACCTGTATGACCTTCTTAACGTCTTATAACTTGTTAACAAGCCTTTTTCATATTGCCGCTGCTATTGTAATCTTCAAAAAGCACCAAAATTACTTTCTTACGTTCATTTTTCACATTTTCACACCAGTCACCTCCCTTTCATTAGGTAATTGCTTTCCAACCGACTGCGGTTCTCAAACTTATTATAAACTTTCAATGACGCTTTTGCATGCGAGAAAGCTGGTACTGATGCCGCTACTCCCGCGTGTTGCAACAACCGTAAACGTTGAGCTAATATGGTGTGGTTGATAATCGGATGGGTGTCAGAGAATTTTCTGACATATTTATTTCGTGCATAGCTATCTCAGCTTATACCAGAAGACTGCAGTTGTCTAAAACAAACTATATCAGTATAATGAATTAATACGTATATAAATTTATAAGTGATCATTTGACATACCATTTTTACAATAGTTAGTCAGTTAATTATTTTACTAATTTATTTACTATAACTTGTCAATGTACGTTTATAACTCTCTTATTTTAATCTGTATTATTTATCCGTGTCGCTTTTAGCGGTGATAGAATACCCTCCCCCCCCCCCCTTCCTCTTCGCTTGGGTGTCGTAAAAGGCGACTAACGGACTGAAGACTGCACATGCATCCAACAGCATAGAGCAGCGACGGGCTCACCACCTGTCACGCTGAGCACATGTACCTACATTAGCTATTTGGTTAAAAGTGGACTATGGTAGAGCACTGCTTTTGTTGTCCTCATTGCCTAGTCTCTGACTAACCCTTCGGGGATAATAGTCGTGATTATATGTTTTTATTATTTAATTTTTATGTAAATACCAATACACAAACGTTAATTATTTTATGGAATAAATAACTATGAACTCGTTTCGCACAGTTTGAGAATAACTCTTACACGCGTATCATTATATCAGTTATGGCGTACGTAGCCGTAGGCGTCATACGATATTATTAGTGACATCTTGACATTTACAATAATCGTATTTGAATTGTGATAATAAAGATCGGAACTGGAAATAGCAACTAAATATTGTCAGCCCCAGGTGGGATTTATTCTTTATTGGATATGTTGATTTAATACAACTACCCACTTACTTTATTTATTTATTTATTTATTTATTCAGGATAATAAACAATTGTACTATGAAGATTACTTAATTAAAATTACATTCATTTATGTTACTAATTGTACAACCAGCAACATTATCCGATTATTACAACATTATTACTTTCGATTCTATTTAGAATTACCTAGATTAATACAGATTTATCAGGATGTTAATATTATAAATATTATACAATAATCGTGAATCGTAAGCGAAAGCGCGTTCGGCTTGTGATCTTGCCAGCAAGCAACTTTCGCAATGCCGGATCGCTAGATGCACCCATCTTTAAAACATCTCGAGTTTCTCTGTGTTGCGGATGGCACATTAAGCCGTTAGTCCCGGTTGTTGTCGTAATATGACAGCCGTTAAAACCCACTAACCCGTAGGCGTGGGCAGGTCGCTTGTAATCCTACTAATATTATAAACGCGAAAGTTTGTAAGTATGGATAGATGTTTGTTACTCTTTCACGTAAAAACTACTAAATGGATTTGGATGAAATTCGGCATACAGATAGTATATAACCTGGATTAATACATAGCATACTTTTTATCCCGGTATTCCCACAGGAACCACGTGGGTGAAACCGCGAGCGGCCGCTAGTATACAATATATGTGTCATTGTTTTTTTATGTTGTGTAATAAATAAATAATAAAATTTGTCCGTTTTGTTCACAGACCTCTGCCATGCTGCTACCAAAATCCAGGCCTCGTTCCGGGGCCACCAGGCCCGTAAGCAGACGCAGGCGGAGAAAGACAAAGAGCTACAAGATCTGCAGGATAAGGTGACGAATTAACATTTTTTTTAATTTATTTACTTGGACTAATCGGATTCGGAACTTGGATTAACCGCGTCGCGTAGCGGTGAAAGAATACCCTTGAGTGTCGTCAAAGGCGACTAACGGACTAAAGACTGCACATAAATCCAAAAGCATAGAGCTTCGAAAGGCACACCACCTGTCACGCTAAGCACATTTGCAGTCGCTAGTTGGTGAAAAGTGGACTATGGTGGAGCACTGCTTTTGCTGTCCTCATTGCCTAGTCTCTGACTAACCCTTCGAGGATAATAGTCTTGAATGTATGTATGTATGTACTAATCGGATAAGTAAACTCATCACTGAGTGGAACTCAAGCAACGTTAGACGACGTCGCGGCACGCCCAGAAGCAGGTGGCAGAACGAGCTGGACTTTCGGAAGGACTGGCGAGTTACAGTCCTAAGGGTGGATTCGACCAAACTGGAAAAGGTCATATACCTAGATTAAACTCCGAATTTGTATAGACTAATCTCGGAGTAAGTCTTATTGCAGTTGGGTCGAATCCACCCTAAGTCGTGAAGAGTGGAGGGAGGGTAGGGAGGCCTTTGCTCACCTGTCACGTTGAGCACATGTGCAGTCGCTATTTGGTGAAAAGTGGACTATTATAGAGGACGGTTTTTGCGGTCCTCATTGCCTAGTCTCTGACTAACCCTTCGGGGACAGTAGTCGTGATTATAAGTATGTATGTATGTATGTTAACTCATCACTGAGTGGAACAACGTTAGACGACGCCGCGGTAGAACCAGAAGGAGATGGCGGGACTACTATCGGAAGGACTGGCAAGTTACAGCCCTTAGCCGTGAAGAGTGGAAGGAGGGTAGGGAGGCCCGCCAGTAGTGGGACAAGCCGGACTGGATAATAATAATAATTTAGGGCTCATTAAGGGCGCGCAGTCGCTAATTGTAACCACTTCAAGCTGTAATGGAAATAGCTAGATTTCTTTATGATGAAACGTTGAAAAAAATACTACCCTAAATGGGAATCGAACCCACGTCCTCTGCAATCCGAGCGGCTGCGTTGACCTCTTCTGTATAAGCCAACAAGACTACATATATGAAAATATGTAATAATCATGCGCTACTATGTAAGTATACAAAATAAACAAAACATTTTTTTATTTCCACAGGAGGATATAGAGAAGATTGACTTGGCCGATCCAGACCTGAACAAGGCCGCCACTAAGATACAGGCCTCGTTCCGCGGTCACAAAGTACGCAAGGACGTCCCCAACTAAGGTGGCCATGGTGATCACAGGGCAGGACACAATCTGGCTTCGTATGCGCCACATTATTGAAGGCCAACACTCTTTGTATTAATGGTTTCTCAAAGGCATTTTCTACAGAAAAAGGAGGTTTTAGTAATATAGTTCATAAAGATAATGTTCCTATTCACTTATAGACAGAATATTATCTATACGCCTTCTTCTTGAAATTGATACTTTGTTATGAGAAACTGGAAAAATTTTAAACGTTTTTATCGTTAAAGTTTTATTTGTTCACATCCCTCCGTGCCTCTTGTTCGTTTGTGATATAACAATTTTGATTAGGATAATAATTTTAGGTTTTCAAAGTAGTACATACGAAGCCATATTAACCAGCATCGTTTATTAGTTACGTAAAGTGTGTATCATGAATGGTATGTCAATTCTCTACCAAACAGTTTCGGTCAATTTTTCCTTTTACGTGAAGCAATATAATATAATCCAAAAGAGTGAGATTGACGTGTCACATGAATACCAATGAGTAGCGAATATTGGAAATGAATTGAACTATTTATTATAATACATGGTAGGTATCTGTCCCGTTTTTCTATTATAAATTACAGACACCCTACTTCGTGACGCTAATATCATCGTAAGAGACATTTCTTCGTAATTACTTTACATTCCGATGCTTTTTTCTTCTACAGTGTTTGTTAAATATGTAAGATTTTATTTTAGATTAAAGTAGCATTAAGATAATGATTATTGTAGCTTTAAAGCCACTGAACAGCTTAATTACGTTATATTACGATAAAAAAAATATGTCACTATTATTTAAAGTTTAATTTAATTATTATATACATCTAACTGTCCTTTTAAAATGCAAAAGAAATGTATTCATCTCTATGTTTTCATATGGTTAAGAAATTTTATTTTGTACCTCACTGAAAGCTGAATTTTCCTGTACATTTCTGATAAATTTAGGATTTATATTAAATAAAAATATTTAATATTCGCCTATGCCAAAGCGTGTTTTATTGAAAAGTCTCTTTTCGTCAATAACGTTGAGCCGTAGTTGATTTTGGATCCATTGTAACATTGAAAACAGCTCTTGATCCTATAATTTTACTTTCACACGGTCTCGGTGGTAACCGTGTCGTGTAGCGGTGAAAGAATACTACCACCCCCTCTCTTTCCTTGGGTGTCGTAAAAGGCGACTAATGGACTGCAGACTGCTCACTTCTAACAGCATAGAGCGGCGATGGGCTCACCACCTGTCACGCTGAGTACGCAGTCGCTATTTGGTGAAAAGTGGACTATGGTAGTGGAATGCTTTTGCTGTCCTCATTGCCTAGTCTCTGACTAACCCTTCGGGGATGATTATGGGGATGAGTATGTATGTATATCCTACTAATATTATAAACGCAAAAGTTTGTAAGTATGGATGGATGTTTGTTACTCTTTCACGTAAAAACAACTGAATGGATTTGGATGAAATTCGGCATACAGATCGTTTATAACCTGGATTAACACATAGGATACTTTTTATCCCGATATTCCCACGGGAACGGGAACCACGTGGGTGAAACAGCGAGCGGTTGCTAGTCTTTTATATATTCAATCTGCTAGAAGAAAACAACATGATCTTTGCTCAACTGCCACTCATTTTATATTAAGGCATTTTCCTTATATTATACGATTCATTAATCATACACACGTGCGGCCCGGTTAATATTTTTTTAATTATAGTATAATGAAATAACTTTTGTGGTTGTGTTAAAAAAATACCTTGTTTGTGTAGCCATGTGACACAGAACAGCATAAGTCAATAAAAGTCGTATTAAAGAGTTCAGGCATGAATTATTGTTCTAATATAATTTGCTATTGCAAATAACAATAGCAAATAAATCCACAAATTTATCCCCGAAGGGTTAGTCAGAGACTAGGCAATGAAGCAGTCCTCTGCCATGCCTTGTAAACAGTTTTGGCAATAAATTATATTCTATTCTATTCTATTCGCGTCCACGTTTCGGGAAATTGCAACTGCACATGTGCTCAGCGTGATAGGTGGTGAGCCAATTATCGTTAAATGCTGTTGGATGTATGTGCAGTCTTTAGTCTGTTGGTCGTCTTATACGACACTCAAGGGAAGACGTTTAGTAGTATTCTTCTAGTGAGCCCTAATGCAAATTAGATGTTTGGGCCATAACCCACCTAGTTGGCCCATTGCGGCTTGGTGGGTTTTAAGAGGAAACACTACGTCGACGTAGCATGCAAAATTCTCATACAAAACATAGAAAAACGACGTTTCGTAGACCCCTGTTTCCTCCTTCAGAACTGGACCAATTTCTATAACTTTTTCAGCATCGGTTAAAGAAAGAGATTTTCTACGTCTTTATGTTTATTTTTTTTGCATTGAGTCATTTAACAACCTTTAAAATTAAGCAAAATCACTGATTTAAGGCGTCTTCAGAAATTTTAAGAAACCAGTTAAAAAAAATCAACCGTACAGACATAGAAAATTCTTTCTTTTATCCATGCTGAAAATGTAAAGAAAATTGGTTTAGTTCTGAAGGAGGAAACAGGGGACTATAAAGCGTCGTTTTTCTGTGGTTCGTATAAGAATTTTGCATGACACTTACACGTTGTGTTTCCTCTTAACAACTGCCATCTCAAGAACACCGCCGTGGTTGAGTGGTTAGCACGCCGGGTCTGGCGTCGCGCCATCTCTGAAGTCCCGGGTTAAATTCCCGGTCGGGTCAATTTAGAGAAAAACTGTTTTTCTTAATTGATTTCGGGTCTGGGTGTTTTTTCTATGTTTATGTATATTTATCCTTTATCTTACCATTAACGAGTTTCAATAGAATACTTCCAAAAGAAGAAGAACAACCAGGACTAACGTCTTTACGTGTCTTCCAAAAGCAAGGAGGAGTTCGAGATATTTTAATTTGGAAACATTTTGTCAGTCATTTATCAGTAAGTATGTCTACAGAAAAGCATACATACATAAATACATACACGTAACGACTATCCCCGAAGGGTTAGACAGAGACTAGGCAATGAGGACCGCAAAAGCAGTCCTCTACCGTAGTCCACTTTTCACCAAATAGCGACCTGCAGCGTGACAGGTAGTGAGCTCATCGCTACTCTATGCTGTTGTATGTATGTTTTTTCTTATAAAAGAAAGAGGCAAATAAGCAGGCGGGTCGCCTGATGGAGAGTAATCACCGCCGCCCAATGAACACCCACAAAACCAGAAGAATCGCAGACGCGTTGCCGTCCTTTACGGAAGGAATAGAGTTAAGCAAGGAATAGGAATTGTGAGATGGGGGAGGGGGGGCTCCGGAACCCTCGCTGGCCGGACGAAACACAACAGCACCAAGTGCCATTATTTCACGCCGGATATCCCGTGAGAAGGTGGTATTACGCCGGGCGAGCCGGCCCAATGCGTGCTGCAACGCAGCGTGGCTCTACCGCTCAGTCAGTGTCACTCATTTAGCACCACCCAGGGGTCACGTATGGGGTCTCATGGGTAAACCTACGAACGCGAGTAACTTTAACCCCCAAAATGTGCGCTCTTTAGTCCGTTAGTCGCCTTTTACGACACCCAAGGGAAGAAAGGGGGGGGGGGGTATTCTATAGCCGCTACGCGACATGGCCATTACTTAAGAGTAAGTATACACAAATGAAAAATACCATAATATAGGTACCTACATTGCAACCTTAAACGATAATTAACCTTGTTTGTCTACGTGACTATAATCCCATGTCGTACGTATCTAATTATTAAAAAAACTTTACACTTTGTATTAAGTATTTGCGTTTTTATCACAGACCCAATTTTTATAAAAGATGTCAAGTTTTGGTATTATTGTAAGGTAGACGAAGAAGGTTAATATAGGTACTTATATAATGGTATTTTTCTTATCAGGTTTAAATTAATTTTATCTTTTTAGTTCTTATTATTAACAAGTAATAAAAGATTATTTTTAAAAAGTTTTTATGCTTTTGATTTTATTTTTAACTTTTTAGTATTTTTGATGCGAGGTTGACTACGGCGTAGTTCATAGCGCGTAGCAGTGTTTTTCCGTTATGTAGCTCGTAGTACGCTCACATTGTGTTGATTTGAGCTTTTATTGTATTGGGATAAGGGTTTCAGTACAACAAGGTTCGCCCTGGTACCCTGAGGCGCAACGTTAGCGATATGACATGTTTATATACACCCTCATACTATTCAGCTCTCGGCACGTGCTCACCTTGACATTGGAGTGGACTTCGGAGTGGCGCCTTCCGACTGAACCGAAACCGAAAAATCCACGTCAAAGTCGATCAAAAGTCAAAGTCATGTTGACTGTTTTCTTTGACTATCGCGGTGTTGTGCACTCGGAATTCTTGCCGGAAGGTCAAACGGTAAATAAAGAATATTATTTGAGCGTTATGCGGCGTTTAAGAGAGCAAATTCGACGAAAAAGGTCAAATTTGTGGAAAGAAAATTCTTGGATTTTGCACCACGATAATGCGCCTTCGCACAAGGCCATCATTGTGAACGAATTTTGACCAAAAACTCAACCAATACCTTCGAGCAACCACCTTATTCACCAGATATGGCTCCAGCCGACTTCTTTCTTTCCTAAACTCAAATTACCACTTCGTGGCACCCGTTTTCAATCTGTAGAAGGCATAAAGGAGAATTCGCGGCAAGAACGAACTCAATTCCGGAAAAAGCGTTTAAAAATGTTTTGATGATTGGATTACTCGTTGGCGTAAGTGTATCGTTTCTGAAGGAGCATACTTTGAAGGCGATAAAATAAATTTAGATGAATAACTAATATTTTGTGTTTCCCGGTACTGTCATGACAGAGTAGTTTAAGCATTTACTTGTTTGTTTGTTTGAACGAAACATAACTGTGCTTAGTTCTTCATCCTGTTTTAAGGCAGAAATGGGTTTAAGAATGAAAGTCTTTAAATATTAAATTGTATATTCTTCAACGGCTGGTGTCAATGACCAAGTGTATCTATCTGTTTTTTTCCTACTGGAGTTATAATTTGACATAAGATTAAACAAAAAGATAAACTTTAGTGGGCAAACAACAGAAAGATAGGTAACTTCGGGCGTAAGTGTACATGTAAGTGAATCTTTCAACTTGAAATGAAATTTTTCAGCCCCCTTACTTTTGAAACCGATCCCGATCGATCAAGATTGGTATTGTGCAGTTTTGTTCTCCTAAGTTACGACACCAGAGCTAATATTGATTCATATTGCGCGTATATTGAGTAAAAAAATACAAAACTCAATGCCATTTAGTTCACCCAATATGAATCCATATTAGCGTTGGTGTAGTAACTTAAAAGTACGAAATTGCACAATATCAATCCGATCCAATAGCGATCGGTTTCAAGAGTAAGGGGGCTGTACTACTAATCAAAAGAAATTCTAATAAAACAAAAATAAATAGAACACGAAGATACGTACAACGATACGTTGAAAAAATTTCTACCTCAGGTGGAAAGTAGTAATTGTTTTTTCAACATTTCGTTGTTTTTTATTTGAGCGTATGCATAAATGCATAAATCAAATATTACGAATAAATAGAACACTTAAAATTAAACTTTACAGACATAGAACATGGGATGAAATGGCTCTTCGATACAATTTTGTTCCATAGGTTCAAGTAGTACTTTTTAGGTGAGTCCCATAGTAAAAGTTGCTTATTTGGTAAACCATTTCATCCCCTTTGTGAGATAGCCAAGGATTCTAAACAAACAACCAGTATAGTGACTGTCATAACAGTATGTATGGTGTCCTAGACAATAAACGAGGCATTTATCTCAATTCTACTTTTTTTAAACGTTCTTGTGTCTTTTGCCAACTTTTCTCAATACAAAATGTCTCGCCCTCGTCTATAAACTTACGGCGACATTTTAAGTTGCTTAATTATTGTATAAGTTATATGAAATATTGGGACTAATATCAGAATCAGGGAACAGTGACACGATAGTAGACATTTTAAAATAGCAAAATCGAGGCCAAGTGTTGCCCATAAAAGATTTCATTAAGCGTAATCTATCAATTACATTAGTTGCTCAAAGCGTAACTTCCTTTGGAATAAACATAATACGGATAAGACGAGTATATTGGATAGTACGCGTTTCCATTGTAACCATAACCGTAGTTGTTGTAATTATTATTAAGGGGAGTTCTTTGATAATACGTTGGTGGCACTGTCATTTGTATTTCGACAGGTTTATTTCTTGATTTCTCGATGAACACTTCTGTGTTGAACCATGACCTCCAAGTGCTTTTGGCTGTTTCAGCTTCTGGAGTGAGTCCAGAGTTATTTTCAAGGATACCACGTGATTTGTAGTGACATGTATCAATATTGAGCTGGTTTGGGAAAGGATATTCATAAGGTGGCGGCGTGAGTGTTGTATCCGGTTTGTAATTGTCGTAATCGTTTTTAGGGTCCATTCCGTATTGTTGCAAATTATTCTGGGGCTTGGGACAATCGTTTGTTACTAAATTGTTTGTTGGGAACCGTTTTTTAACTATTTCGGTGTGGCTGTCTTGTTTTATTTCTATAACATCAGTAGTTTCTGAAAGTATAATATTAATAGTTTATAATAGCATATTTTTTACTTCGCTTATATGAAAAAAAATACAATTAATGTTGTAATTTAAAAAAATGGTACAATTCATTTCAATGTTGAAGATAAACATCTTCTGAATAAATACACCCGTGTCGAAAGGTCATTATTTTCTATATCTGTTAAATTCAAATTCATTTTTGTTCCTTAAATTAAATTGATTAATCCTTATGAACTTAAAGTATAATAAGTACAATAATAAGTAAAATACCCACAAATTAGCTACACACATTCAAAGGATTTTAAAAGGAAATCAAATCAAAACTATTTGTTTCCCTAATATTAAATAAATAAATAAATTGTTACAAACCATTTTTAACAAGTGCACTTGTACTATTATCACCCACATTTTTGTTTTCTGGTTTTTGAATAGTGTGTTCTAGTCGCTGAATGCTATCATTTCTTTTTGGTGGCAATAACATAGTACTCAAAACTGTGGAAGGCAGGACAGAAGGAACAGTATTCAAATCATCCCTTTTAATGTTCTGTGTATGAGTAGTTTCTATGATCTTTTGCACTTGTTTCTTATCATCTTTAATAACATTTACATTTTGTTTTTGTGCTTCTGATTTTGTATCTACTGTAGATTTTGCTGCTATAGTTTCTTTCCTAGACAGTGTAACATTATCTTGATTTTTGCTACTAGAAACTGGTTTTGAATTATTTGTCTTATTGACTGTACTTATTGATACTTGATCACCACTGTTATTTTTACTTTTATTGGTTGATTCTCCGAGTTTCTTTCGTTTATTTACCCCTGGTGGAATTTTCTCTCGTTCTTTCACATCAACCATATCAATCTTATTATCAACTGACGTATTGGTTATAATTTTGTTTTCATTTTGTTTATCTATAGGTCTTTCGATTTGAGTATCAACATTTGGAGGTGGCGTTGTATATTGCGGTTGCTCAGTTGGTTTGACATCATCTCCTGAATCCTCAATGAACTGCTTTGGTTTCATGGCAAGCTGCAAGTTGTTTACTTCATTTGAGTTTGGTAGTTTGTTAACATTATTGGTTGGATCCTTAGGTTTTATTTTCGCAGCTCCAAAATTGCGTGGTGTCACTTGAAACAGTTGCGGTCTAATGTTTCTACTAATTGGTTCCCTTCTTTCTCTTTCTCCTATTTTGTTATTAGATATAACTTTTTTTATAACTGGCACTAGTCGTGGTAAGTTCTGCTGTTTAGCTTGTCTTCCAGTAGACGTTGGTACCAGCTGTAAATTAAATTTCAGGTTATCTTTCTTCAGTCTTTTTGGTTCATTTGATCTTTCTTTTTCAGACGCCCTTCTAAAACGATGAAGAAAGCCTTCCACCTTTAAATTTTAAATAATTTATTACTGATGAACTTAAGTAAACACCTAATCATCATTATCTTCTTTATCTCATTCCATGAGGAAATCCTAAGCATGTATTGTAAAAAACAGAGAAGACAAACATTCAATTTTGACAGAAGTTTGTTGCACAACTCTTTGTACAACTCTACGGGAATAACATTGACGAGGACAGTTTACATACAGAAATGCAATAAAAGGAGTAAAATTTGGGAGCTTGTTACATTTTTGTACAGTAACAAACGATTATCCCAAACGATGACGAAGTCACATCTAACATCTAGATAGACATTACACAGGCCTATAAGATTCCGATAATGGCTAGTTACAAGCTGTTTGATAATCTCCATAAAACAATAAAACACTCACCTTGATATTTTGCAATTCGCGACAAAAGCAGAATGGTATGCAAACGATAATAACGTTTAAAATGTGCATTTCTGAACGTCTTCATTTGTCCGTTACTTGTGTGAGCTAATGCAAAATGAGTTCAATTTCACAATCTAATGTTTATAATAATCTTTATGCACCGTAATTGATTTTGTATGGTCCCTTTGTAATGCTACAAATCCATAATAAAAGTGTCTCATGTACATTATTGTTTAAAAATACGAGCCGATGACGTAATTCTCACGCATATCTTCGTTCGAAAGGTAACATTAACAGTAAAACTTAATTAAATTCGAAAAAGTGTTGAAAAAGAATCGTAAAGTAGAACGTGAAGCCGGTGATCGTCGTAAGTCGTTCGTTACAATCCACCAAGAAGCATTGATTCCTATATTGTACTGATCTCATAATGAACAAACATCAAAATCACCTTTTCCCAAAAAGGCTAATTTTCTAAATGTCTTTGTTTTAGAACGCTGGAAACTTTTATTGTCTGACAGAAAAGGTACATTCGTGATATTAAATCAAAAACAATGTTTAAACAAAAATCAAACCTGTTTTCCTTTAACGTTTGAGTATATAGTTGGGCAATCTGTAAAGTGCAATACTCCAGTAAAAGCCCATTGGTGGCCACAGCCGTGGTGGGACTCGAACCAGCGACCTAGGCGGAGCACGAACTATAACGCGCCAACGACGGGCTCAATACCTGTCACGCTGAGCACATGTGCAGTCGCTATTTAGTGAAAATTGGACTATGGCAGAGGACTGATTTTGCAGTCCTCATTGCCTAGTCTCTGACTAACCCTTCGGGGATAATAGTCGTGATTATATGTTTGTATGTATGTAATAAAATTTTAATTAATCTATAAGAATATTTTATAATATTTAATAAGAATTAAAAAATGCCCTAATCATGGATAAGGATAGGATAAGTACATGTACAGGACCCTAACTTTGAGTTGCGGTCTTGGAAGTAAAGTTACGTTCGCAATATACTGCTGCCGGACGAGTGAGCCATGAATCAAGTCTTTGTTTTTTTTTGAGAATGAGAATGAGAATGAGAATATTTATTTGTGAAACATAGGTATTACATTGATGTCATAAGTATATAAGTCTCACTACATTTCCACCTTAGTTAAGGTATACAAATACAAGTTTAAAAAACACAGTCTAAAACAATGTATTGTAGTCTAAAAGTATTAGTAATAATAAATGTCAAAATAATCAAAATGTCATTATTATCATGTTGGTCAATGATGTTACAATGTTACAATAAAAAGAGGTAGATGCGTTACATGTGCCAAAAACTGGCAACAGAAAACTATGCTAATTGACTTACCTTAGCGTAGTCTCAGGACAGCGTTGACAGCGGTCTGTGGTTGACAGTGTCAGTTTGCGTATATTCGTTTCCGTAAATTAGTTTAAAAATGCCGTCCTGGTAATACGACACTGTAGAAACAACACAATTAAGACTAATAAAATTCATGGGATGTTAACATTGTAACGCTTTGGTCCATTATTGACACCACATTAGTACTGACATAACCTATCTACCTCTTTTTATTCTTATTCTAATATCATTGGTTGTTGGTCCTGTTTGACTTCGAAAGGCAGTCGTTAGAATTTACCAACAAACGTTGTAGGTAACATTCTGCTAATATGCTATTCCCGTACAAAGGTCTGAGTAAAGCAGTGGTAACATGTTCCGGCTGAACAGAAAAAAACATACACTCTGACTTTTTTTTTCTAGTAAACATTTTAATAGCATTTTAAATGCAAAAATTTCAATAATAAAGATATTTATAAGCAATTACGTCTTTATCGATTGTTAAATAGTTGCAATAGTATTTCTTTCGACTGTGAGTGTAGACTTCACAGTGACGTTATTACGTATAGACAACCCTATTTTTTCTTTATACAAAAACAATTAAGGGTGAGTTCCATCCATGAAATTGAACAACTTTCCCCAAGAAACCTATGTGCAAAAATGACAAAAAAAATTCCATCTCCCATACTATTGTCGTCAGCTGATCGGACAGTATACCGCTGGCTCACAGCGTAAATCACAAACTACTAGAAAAAAATCAACGAGTCTTCTGGGGTCTCGGTACCTTAGCGGTTAGAGCAGTGGACCGGCAATCCAAAGGTCATGGGTTCGAATCCCATTCGAGCTTCCTGAGACTGGTTGATTTTTTTTCTAGTAGGTAAACATTTTATCCTGTATCTAGCAACGCTATAGCATTGTGAATACAAAAATTTCAATAATAAAGATACTCTAAGACAATTATCCAGAAAGGGTTAGTCAGAGACTAGGCAATGAGTGCACTGTCACAGTCAGTGACTTAGCATGATTCATGCTGTTGGATTTTTTTTTTATAGCAGAAGGAGGCAAACGAGCAAGCGGGTCACCTGATGGTAAGTAATCACCGCAGCCCATGGACACCCGCAAAACCAGAGGAATCGCAGGCGCGTTGCCGGCCTTTAAGGAAGGAATAGGCTCGTTTCTTGAAGATCCCTAAGTCATAACGGTCAGGAAATACCGCCGCCGAGAGCTGATTCCACAACACTGTAGTTCGAGGCAAGAAATTTCTTGAAAAACGCACAGTAGTAGACCGCCATCCATCAAGGTGATGTGGATGGAATGACAGTCGATTGCGTGTAGTGCGGTGAAGGAAATCAGCGGCAGGGATCAAGCTGAACAATTCCTCAGAACACTCCCCATGATATATACGGTACAATATACAGAGAGACGCAACGTCTCTCCGAAGGGCCAGTGGATCGAGCCGTCCTGAAATAACCACGTCGTCGACAATTCGAGCAGCTCTGCGTTGAATGCGGTCAAATGGAAGGAGTTGGTATTGGGGTGCTCCAGCCCAGAGATGGAAGCAGTATTCCATATGCGGCCTGATCTGTGCTTTATACAGTTGTAAACGGTGGCCGTGGCAGTTTTTTCGAAGCTAATTTAGCTTTACCTTCCAAATGACCACGAAACTGAACGTCACTCGAAATATCGACGCCAAGGATTCCAATAGTCGGATTGGTATCAAGGGGAGCTCCCTCAAAGTTCAGAGGTACGACGAAGGGATGTTTTTTCTTGTGTCAAACTTGTGTTTTGGAGGGGTTAAAGCGGACTAGGTTATGTCGGCCCCAATCTGAGACATGACTTAACATGTTCTCGGTGTCAGTCACAAGTTTATTCCGGCTCTCGATGACGCTTTCCAGAGAAATATTAGCTCGCCCGGTGTAGAGCGTATCCCCAGTACTGTCGTCTGCATAGCAATAAATGCTGTTGTTATGCAGCATGTCATTGATATGCAGAAGAAATAGAGTAGGGGGACAACACACACTCCTGCGGGACTCCAGCATTCACGGGCTTCATGTCGGAGCACGAACCGTCGACTGCGACTCTGATGCTACGCCCAGTGAGAAAGCTGGCAATCCATGAACACAATTTCTCAGAAAGCCCGTATGATGGAAGTTTAGAGAGAAGAGCCCTGTGCCATACCCTGTCGAAGGCTTTTGCTACTTCCAAGCTAACTGCCAGTGCCTCCCCTTTACTCTCGACTGCCTCCGCCCATCAGTGAGTAAGATACACTAAAAGATCACCAGCCGAACGACCGCGACGAAAACCATACTGGCGATCACTTAGAAGCTGGTTCTCTTCTAGGTACCTTAAGAGCTGGCGGTTTGTAATGGACTCCATCACTTTGGAGAGTAAAGAGGTAATAGATATTGGCCTGTAGTTGGACGGATCTGAGCAATCGCCTTTTTTTGGAATCGGGTGGACGAGGGCTGTCTTCCAAGAGCTCGGGACGACGCCAGTAGTGTAAGAGAGCCGGAAAAGGCGCGTTAGAACTGGTGCCAATTCAGGAGCACACGTCCGAAGCACAATGGGTGGAACTGCATCAGGCCCACTCGCCAGGGAAAAAAGAGCCTTACGAACTGACCTTTGCAGGAACTGAACGTTTGGCATTGTACAAGCGCAATGCGGTATGGTTGGTGGAGAGTTTTCCCCATCGTCCAAGGTCGAGTTTGAAGCGAAAAGAGAGCCCAAGAGATCGGCTTTCTCTTTTGCAGTATAGGCCAGGCAGTCATCGGTCTTGTGTAATGGTGGTAGGGACGGCTGACAAAAATTCCCTAAGATAGCTTTGGCGAGAGACCAGAACGCATGCGTCCCCGAAGGAAGGCGCACTAGCCTCTCGCCATTTCTACCTATGAATGATGACTTCGCCTTGGCAATGTCCTTCTTAAAGGATCTGGCGGCAAAGTTGTACTTCTTTCTGAGCGCACTGGTTTTTGGATCCTTTGATGACACCGCATTAGCCCAGGCTTGGTGTCGCTTTTGGCGAGACGCCATTTTGCAGCAACGACCAAACTATGGTTGGGACTTGCCGCCAATGGGAACCACAGAGTTTGGAATGAAAAGTTCCATTCCCTGCAGTATCACATCAACAACAGAGTCAGCGGCGACATCAGGATCATCCAGCGAGAAGAAAACTCGCCACCACGGGTAGGACGCAAAGAAACTTCGCATCCCATCCCAGTCCGCTGACCTATAATGCCAGACTCGACGGCTAGCCGCTGGTTGCGGTTTTGAAGTTTCTGTGAGAGGCACAGTGCTGCGAATCAAACAGTGGTCTGATGAGCCTAGTGGTGCATCAACAGAAACTTGATAGCCGTCTGGGTGCGAGGTCAGCAGAAGGTCCAATAAAGAAGGTGCATGGCCCTCCACATCTGGAACCCTTGTTGGCTCTGTTACCAATTGGGACAGACTGTAGGCTAAAGCGAAGTCATGAACGGCTCTACCCGCGTGGTGAGTTGTGCGTGAACCAAGCCATTCGACGTGATGGGCATTGAAGTCTCCCAATACCACAATCTCGGCCGAGGGGATCCGTTGGAGAAGGGAGTCCGTTGCCGCTTGGACGGTCTTGATAAGTTGGTCAGTTCCGATATTACCGCTGTGGGACCTATACAGGCACGCGTAGATGCGAGGATGACGTCCGCAGTCGACGTGTAGCCATAAGATGGAAAGGTCCCTATCTTCAAGATTGCCAAGGCGACGGACGCACATATTCTCCCTGACAAAGGCACAAACACCGGCTCGTGGCACAAATGCATGTTCCAGGTTGCATCCCGGGTAGCGCAAGTAGGAGATGTCAGGAGGGAGGGATATCTGCGTCTCGGTGAGGAAGAGCAAGGCCAGTTTCGCCGTCTCGAGGTGGTAATGGACGGCGCTCAAGTTAGAGTGGATTCCCCTGATGTTGCAGAAGTCCACACGAAGCGTAGGAGGGGGTGCCAGTTGTCTTGCCTTTCTCCTGCCTGCAGCATGCCTTGGCACGAGCGAACTTTTGCCCTCCCCAGAATACGTAGGGCAGCCTGAGCGAGAACGCTCAGGGGGGGATTCTCCGACACTGGGTGTGTCGGTACCCCCCTGGGGTAAATCTAAATTATAGTTCGCTGCCATATCAATTGTGAGGGGGGGAGGGGTCTCCAGAACCCTCACTCGCCGGACGAAACACAACACAGTGTGCCAATGGCACAGAGTGCCATTGTTTTACGCCGAAAATTCGTGAGGGGGAGGTATTACGCTGGGCGAGCCGACCCAATGCGTGCTGCAACGCAGCGTAGCTCTACCACTCAGTTGGTGTCACTCATTTAGCACCACCCAGGGACCCCTGGGACCCTTGAGACCCTACACGTGACCACGTGTAGGGTCTCAAGGGTAAACCTACGGACGCGAGTAACTTAACCCCAAAATGTATGTATGTTGGATGATGTATGTATGTATGTCATGAAAGAAAAGATAAATACATACATAATAATCACGACTATTATCCCCGAAGGGTTAGTCAGAGACTAGACAATGAGGACAGCAAAAGCAGTCCTCTGCCATAGTCCACTTTTCACCAAATATCACCTGCGCATGTGCTCAGCGTGACAGGTGGTGAGCCCATCGCCGTCTTTAGTCCGTTAGTCGCATTTTACACCCAAGGGTTAAAGAAGATGGGTTGGTAAGATTCTTTTAACGACCCACCACCAACTCAGAAAAATAAAGATCAATATTACAAAAACATTTATTGCATAATCATGGATATAACAGACTGTACAAGATGTTGTACAAATGCTGGAGCATGGGATAGAACTCAAGCACTCCAGAGACCAGTAACACGGTCAGGGTCAGCACTCTGCTCACGCTTCGGACCAGCTCGAGGGTGTCGGTGAGAGGCAGCGACTTCCTGAGTGACTTGCCTTCGAACCACACGGCGTCTTTTGGAGGTAACACCTTGAACGAATGGAAGGACTTATTATAATGTACATTCATACATATACGGTCACGAGTGACACGATTATATAGGGTCTAACAACATCAATATGCGAACGTTTAAGGGGAGCATCTATACATCACACTGAGCATGCTCACCAAATTTGGTCCAAAACTACAGGCTCGTTACCGATATAATCGACAAAACATTATCATAATTCATCAAAAAATACACCATTTCCAAACCCGTACAGCTGTACTACACGGACACAAAGATAGTCAAACATGCACACTAAACTCGGAGCACACTGAGCTATCTTTTTATTGACGCTTGCGTGCGTGTTATTAAAGATACAGAATGTTTCATGATTTAATTGATTTAGTTTGTTAGAAAACTTCACAATAAAACTGGAGCTCATTTTTCTCATTGTATTCAGAATGATGTATAGATACCGCCATTAAACGTTCGCTTATTGATTTTGTTAGACCCTGTATATGGGTTAGTTAGAGACTAGGTACTGAGGACCGCAAAAGCAGTATATTCTGTCGGTTCACATTTTACCAAATAGCATGTGCTCAGCGTGGTGTGATAGGTGGTAAGCTTAACACCGATTTATGCTGTTGGATGTATGTGCAGTCTTTAGTCCGTTGTCGTCTCTTACGACACCCATGAAAAGAGCGCCACCACACAGCAGATGGCAGGATGGAATAAATATTCAGTTTCCATTTCCATGCTGTGTAATTCTCTGCTTTCATCTGAAAGGACTAATCTGAATTGTACTGTGTGTAATAAAAATCCTGGTATCGGTTAGGGTTTGCCGCTGCAGGGGTGGAACTCGGTGCTTACAGAGTGCGATCGCGATAAATAAACTCAACCAAACCACAACTTAACCGCAGCTGTTCTGCCGACTTCGTATAGCGCCATCACGTGTCTCAATCGTTTTTTTAGAGGATTGGCCACCCTTTTCCTTGTCCAGCTTTTGTAACAGGGAGGGGATGGAGAGTCTCCGACCCCGAGATCGCCCCAGGCCTCGTTGAATGCGTAAGTCAGCATTTTTATTTGACAGTCTGTTTTGGGTACTACACCCAGTAAAATTACAGGGCAAAGAGGCCAGGGGTATAATCTGTTAGCGTATGTACAGTCGGACTTAGAAGAAGCGTAGCACTTTAGTACCAACTACTGCACTCATTTACATGATGGTTACATAACCGCAATAATTCCGAGTCTTTCTTTTGTTCTGTGGTTCTAAGCGAGTTTGTGTGACAAGCTAATAAATTGTTAAACTAATTTTGAGGCGAACTGTACACACGGCGTCAGATCAACCTACCCTATACTGTCAAACTTCTCCAATGAATATTGATCCTTAAAACTTAAAATCCTTAAATAAAGTTCAAAATTGATTGTAGAAATTTGACAGTTTTGGGTAGGTTGAACTGACGCCGTGTGTACTTACGAGTAAATCGTTACCTGGAAAACTGTGCCCATTTCAATATGGGAAGGTTCACTTTTCTCTGGGCACTGCAATATCGTTTCTCAGTAAATGACTCATTGACAAAATTACGATAACGGTAAAATTATTTATCTGTTATTAAACAACCTTTCAACTTTTATTGCCCTCTTTCATTTTTGTTATTCGCCAAGAGAACGTTCTCATGCATATAATAACGACTATTATCCCCGAAGGGTTAGTCAGAGACTAGGCAATGAGGACAGCAAAAGCAGTCCTCTGCCATAGTTCACTTTTCACCAAATAGCGACTGCACATGACTCAGCGTGACAGGTGATGAGCCCATCGCCGCTCTATGCTGTTGGATGTATGTGCAGTCTTTGGTCCGTTACTCGCCTTTTACGACACCCAAGAGAAGAGAGGGGGTAGTATTCTTTCACCGCTACGCGACACAGTTGAACGGAGAACGTTCTCAAATCTTACTAGGTAGGTAGGTATGCAAATTCCTAAGATTAGATTAAAGTAAGACTGCTCTTAGAAGGGTTCTCTATCAGAATACCCTCGTTGTAAAATGACAATATCGACCAAACGTCTTGATATTAAAACGCCATTGTTACTAAATAGACATGAACGCTAAACGCCTTAGTAGCAAAACGTCTGGATTTTAAAATGTCGTAATTCAAAATACTCTAGTAGCAAATCGTCTTTATAATAAAACGCCATAAGTGACAGTTAATCTACCTATGCTAATACCATATGAATTTTACGTAGTAATATTAAAGTAATTTTCTACTTAAAAGTTTTCGAAAAAGTATTAAAAAAATTACAAACGCTTATTTTATACCCCGTACTATATTTTCTTTCTCGGAAAAGCTTTATTTAACAGAAATAAAACAATATTTTTCTTCATTGATTTCAAATTACGTGCGAAAACGGTTGGTCACGTGACATTTTGCTCTGTGACGTCATATTTCAATAAATATAGAAACTTAACTTGAAACCTGACAGATAGTTTTTGTATACTTTGTGAAATGTGACGTCACTTGAAGCTCAATCATGGCCGCCCGTGTTTCGGGTCTTGTAATCCACAGATAAAAATCGCAAATTTATTTTGTAAAAATAAAATATTTACAAATTATCTTAATAAAAAAAACTGTTGGATAATTATCGTTAAATTATAACCTACCATTTCCGACATAGGTATTTCATATTTTATTGTTACAACTGTCAAATAGCCAATTCTGCTGTTTTGTTGATTAATAACATTAATGTGAAAACACACGAGCCCACACTGAATTGACCAATCACGATGCTCGAAATCTTGTGGAGTGGAGATTTCGACCATCGTGATTGGTCAATTTAGCTCCGCTCCGCTCAGCTCCGCCTCAGTGGAAACCCACCCTTACACTATGCTGAAAAGGCTCTTTGACGTATTTTAATCTTGTTTTAACGTGCATAGTGCCTTTAGCTTGATGAAAATGGAAGGCGCACCAATTTAGGTGCAGGCTAACGACCTTTTTTTAAACGGTTATTACGTACGTTTTTTAGCTAAACTTTTTTCTTGTTATGTTGCATGGAAAAACGATTTCATTATAAAAGAGAGCCCAACAGACGGGTCATGTTTCGTGATCACATAAACCAATACGTCATTTATCGAATTGTATCTAATACTTTAAAAAGCTTATCCACGAACATTTGGTTTTTCGTAGCGACTTATATTGTATACGAGCATTCTGTATAGAGTGAGCGTTTGTCGAGTACACACGGCTATCAAATTTCTCTATTCGATATTGAGGATCCTAATCCAAAGGCGACTAACGGACTTAAGACTGCACATACATCCAACAGCATAGAGCGGCGATGGACTTACCACCTGAGCACTGTACAGTCGCTATTTGGTGAAAAGTGGACTATGGTGGAGGACTGCTTTTGCTGTCCTCATTGCCTAGTCTCTGACTAACCCTTCGGGGATAACAGTCGTGATTATATGTATGTTAAAGTTCTGGCTTAGCTATGCACTTGTCTATCAATTTACTATCTACAACGCTAAGAAGTTAAGCTTTTGAAACAAGTTTCAAATTGAATTTTGACTTGGACTGGCCCAAGTCAAGCTTCACACTATTCATCTAAACAAATCACACACCATTTACGCGTGGAAAAGTTCTCAAATTTTTATTATAAATTTTATTTCGCATCTTACATCATTCCTTCTAGTAAAAATTTCTATTTAGATCATTTCATGTGTAAGCTTTAAGGCTCATTAACAATTTCGTTGAACCAACATATTCCTGACCAATTAGTCTATCAATAAATTCTCCTTTCATTGGTTTTGAAAGGTAACATCTTTCAGTGGGTAGGTTATTACAGTAAAGGGTTAAAGTGGTGACGTTGAGACTGTTAAAGAGTTGCACTGTGTTTTTTTATATATCTTTGTCTTTTGTCTTACTGTTTTCCTGTCGTTTTTCCTGTTTTCGTGTTGTATAGTGCAATAGATAAATATCATTGATTTACTAACAGTGCTATTAGCTAAAAGAAAACGCCACTAAATATTATGTAAGATGAAAATACTAATATTCAAAAAGCAGTACGCAATTCAATACAACTACATACAATAAATTTTATTAGAATCTAATCGCTTTAAAATTATGGTACGATGATATAAATTTGTCGGTCGGTTGCACGTGGAACAGGCTAGCAAGAGCTAACAAGACCGAGGCGAATGGAATAAACAGAGAGTGGGTTGAGAAAGGCTGGAAATTATGATAATGACGAATCGCTTTAAAATTTATGTATGCAACTAGTATGTTTGTATGTACACTCGGCGTTAAATCAACCTACTCTAAACTGTCAAATTTCTCCAATAAATATTGATCCTTAAAACGAAATAATAAAGTTCAAAATTGATTGTAGAAATTTGACAATTTAGGGTAGGTTGATCTGACGCCGTGTGTACAGTCCACTTTTCAGCGATATTTGCTTACGCTCCATTCCGACCACGCCTACCAGGGCTTGGAACCGGTACCGAAAATACAGGTATTATATCGCTACCTATGTACCGGTATTTTAAATTTCGGTTCCTGGATACCGATTCTTCCACGAGTACTGTTATGAAATGTTATGAAACCTTAAAATCTTGTACTTAGACAAGTTTTTTTATTTTTGAGTTGTCTTTTTTTATGTGTAATGTCAATGAAGCAGAAAAATATAGATTGAGAATTTAAGAGAAAAAACATAGGTTTTATTTATTATAGTTTTCTCCATAATGAAGAACCTTAAGATTTTACATGTGGCGACCGTGATAGTTTGAAATTGTATGATTTCTGTAAATATGGAGAAGTACTTAACCGAACGCACAACTGCGAGACGGCTTTTTAGTCGGTCTGTAAATAAATTGTCGGAGGCTCTAGTTGCAGAAGACTTTGTTGAGGCTGCCGTTGCCGTTGTAATTATTTGCCAAAGTTGAAACATGGTAGTATTTTAGCAGATAAATTACAGAACAGAGGTATTGTCCTAAGCGACTTGAGCAGTACAAATACAGATATAGGAATGTTAATCGGGTCAGATGTGTACGGTTCTTTACTAACCGGTAAAGTCATGCCAATTGAAAACAATTTAGTAGCAATAGAAACAAAGCTAGGATGGACGCTACAAGAGCCGGTTTCTGCAGAATCTTGTAATGCTATGACGGCCACAAATGTTTTTATGAGCTTTCATTGCGCTACTTTTGACATCACTGACATGTGGAAATTAGAATCTTTAGGAATTAGAGATGCATGTGAAAATTTGAAAGATGACGTTTTGCACTCAGAAGCGTGGAAGTTTTTTGAAAGTACTGTACGGATGAATGAAGAAAAGAGATACGAAGTTAAACTTCCATGGCTAGCAACTCCGCAATTCTTACATTCAAACTATGATAATGCTTTTAAACGTTTGCAATCGACCACGTCTAGGCTAACAAAGCTAGGCATTATAAGAGAGTACGAAGAAGTTTTTAAGGAATGGCTTAACTGTGGTATAATTGAAAAATTGCACGATTCAGATCAGCAAGTAGGCTTTCATTTACCACATCACGCGGTTGTTAAGGAATCTAGTCTGACGACTAAAATTCGTCCAGTTTTTGACGCGTCTTCGAGTAAGAAAGGTGAACAGTTACTTAATGACCTTCTCAATAATAGCGTTAGTTTAATAAAGCTTATACCACCGCTAATTCTTAAATTTAGAAAAGAAAAGATAGGTATTGTGGCAGATATTAAAAAAGCATTTCTACAGATTTCTTTATATCCAGAGGATTATCTTAAGTTTTTATGGTGGCAGAATCCTGAATCTAAAAAAGCAAAATAATTAGATTTAGACATAGACGGGTTGTTTTCGGTGTAACGACTATAATAGTCCATTTTCATTGGCAGCAACGATACGTCATCATTTAAGCAAGTATAAAGGTACTACGGCTGCAATATTAAGGGAATCGTTTTATGTGGATAATCTTGTCACTAGCGTAAAGAGCAAGACAGACATGAACATTTTTATAGATGAAGCACAAGGTATAATGTCAGAGGGAAATTTTGATCTAAGAAGTTGGGTAACCGGCCCAGATATGGTTGATACTGATGTAAAGTCCATTGCAGTATTAGGTTTGATCTGGGATCCTAACTCAGATGAATTATTTTGTGAGGTTCCTTCGGTTTTACCTATTTTAATTACTAAGAGATCAATCATGTCCCTTGCTCATAGTATATTTGATCCTATAGGGTTTACGTGTCCAGCGACTCTACTACTAAAAATGTTAATTCAGAAGTGCTGGCATTTAAAAATAGACTGGGACACAGAACTTCCAAGTGATTTAAAGAAACCAGCAATAGAGTGAATTAACCATTTAGATAAGTTAAAATGTAGGATTCCAAGACGTTTGTGTACATTATCTTTGAATCAAAGCACTAACCCTTTACATATCTTTTGTGATGCTAGTAAAACGGCATATGCTGGTTGCGTTTTTTACGTTCGGAGCTTGATGGTATTGTTTTTGTAGAGTTAATTCTTGCCAAATGTAGAGTGGCTCCAGTAAAGCCAGCGTTAACTATACCTAGACTAGAATTATTAGCAGCGGTAATGTCTACACGGCTAGCTGCTCAAGCAAAGTCTTGGTTAGATTTAGAATATTATAATGAATATTATTGGACAGATTCTAGTATTGTGCTTGCGTGGTTGACAAAGTCAGGGTTATGTGTATATGTACATAATAGAGTGAAAGATATTAGACAAAAACAAATGTAGAGGACTGGTATCATATACCGGGTAGCATGAATCCCGCAGACCTTCCGTCTCGTGGCTGTAATGGAGACGTATTATTAGACAGTAAGTGGTGGAATGGTCCAGATTGGCTCTATAAGTGTTCTAGAGAGTGGCCGAAGTCGGATATTGAACCAAATGAGGATGAGGTTAGTAAAGAGATTGTGACTGAGACTTTAATTGTAAACTGTGAGGAATTATTTTCTACAAAAATATATTATTCCAAATTTTCTAAAACGATTAGAGTTGTAGCTTGGTGCCTAAGGTCGTTATTCTATATTCGTGATAGGGCTAATAGACGTACAAATGATTTAGAAGTAGAAGAAATTAAACGCAGTGAAATTAAAATAATTAAGATGATTCAAAAAGAATATTTTGTAGACACAAATGATCTTAAAACGTTAGGTTTGGATAAAGTTAGAGATAAAAATGATATATTGCGAGTGACGACTCGCCTAGTACTTATACAAGATATCGGTTTTGGGAGCGGCTTTGAAAATTGAACGCAGCGAAATTAAAATAATTAAGATTCAAAAAGGATATTTTGTAGACACAATGATCTTAAAACGTTAGCTTTGGATATAGTTAGAGATGAAAATGATAAATTGCGAGTAACGACTCGCCTATTACTTAGACAAGATTTTAAGGTTTCATAACATTTCATAACAAGTACTTACCGGTATAGTACCTCAAAAATACCAATATCAGTCTACGACGTTGGCAGTCTGTTTGTCACGTGATATCGTGACAAACAGACTGGCAACGTGACGTGCGAAATGCAGTGCAGTTAGTCAATCCATGCGCCACTTATTTATCTACTCCGTATCTCTCGCTCGCACTAACGAATTTGGGTACTTGGTACCAGTATTAGTACCTGTATTTTAAACCTGTATGATACCGGTACTACTACAATCCTACTTACCGGTACTCATCGGTTAACTGGTATTATGAAAACCGGTATCAAATTGATACCGGCACCTTATTTAAGTCAAAGGTACCGATAATTGAAAATACCTATATTCCAAGCCCTGCATACAAGCGTGCGCGTAGATCGTGTGCAAGCATATAGCTGAAAAGTAAAACTGATTGTTGACCCCAATAAAAAGAAAAAAAAAAGTGGTGGCGGGAACTGTAAAATGAGTACTGTAACCTCCCCCCTCTTTTATTAGATTGCTACACCTAAATCTAAACCTAAATCTAATGCCTTTCACACCTATATGCCTAGCTAGCTTATAATACATACACACATCCTCGCCGCTTTACCTTAACTTAAATTATTATCTAATTCTTAAAACTAATTAACCTAATTTATCTACAATCTAATGGTTGTGTCTGGAGTTTTGTAGAGTGTGTAGCGTTTGTATGAAGATGGAACCTTAGCATAGCTTAATTCTATTTGCAGTGAATTTCAGTCAAGCAATGTAATATTATAATAACTACTATTTTGGCCAGATCGTCTAGTGAACCCTCCGTTGTTAACCGCATTTAAGTAACTCAAGTTCTTTCGTGAAAGTTTAGTAATTGGCTTATCCCTGTGTTAAATTATTTTCTCCTGACCTAATTACCTACCAGTCTATAAATCCTAACATAAATATGTGTAGCCTAGCAATGACTCCGTCTGAACTGTGACTTAAATCCTTCACTGCAGCTGCGGGGAAGATTTGTAACCACTCAAAGGTAATCAGATGATAGCTTAGCTTGTAGGTATTATTATTTATTATCAGTAGCATGATACATAAGAAGCCTGGTGCAATTTATGAGCCCCACCACCGCTCCATAGCGTACTGTACATCTCATGGTTTAATTACAGTTCCGTCACATTGGCTTTAACTTTAATTATTAGCTTGTGCCTTTAATTCTTTAACTGAGAATTTACATCTCTCCTCAAATTTAATTTCATTTTACATTATGCACTATGTGTTAGCAATTTAAATTCTTATTATTCCACATAAATCAATAGAGTTTATCTCAAGGCTTGCTTGCTATCATCCAAATATCCTTTTCACATTAAGAACTTAATTATTCAATGCAATAACTTATATTCAGTTCCGTAAAGGGTGGATAATTTAATCAAACGCCACTTCAGGCGGTGGCTAAAGTAGAATGCTATTAATTCAGGTAAAACTACTTTTATTTACTCTTAGTATTTATTATACAGGTCTTGTAAAGTTCCAATATAACTACATTGGATTGCTGCATTGGCAGATTATTACATCTTAAGTTTATTAAAGGATGTTTAATTCATTCAATATCCTTGACTTTAGGAAGTGAACTGAAATAGAATACTGTCATTTGAAGTAAATTACTTTGGGTTACTCTTAGTGTTCATTATACAAATCTTATAAAGTATAAATACATCTCAAGTTTATTGAAAGATGTTTAATTCATTCAACATCCCTGACTTTTAGGGAGTGAATGTAGTTAATTATTTTTCCATTAACTTCCACCCTCTGTCTCTCAGACTGAGTGGTTAATTTGATAGACTACTAAATCATAGTTAGTATACCTTTAGTAGGTAGTAAATTAGGTAGTTAATTATCACTGTTAATCATTAAATAAATTACATTTAGAAGTTATCTTTTACTCACTTTAATAAGTTTAAATTAGACTGTACTAGGTATTAGTCTGATTGATTAGATTGTTCCCATCAAATATTTCTATGTTTCATATTATTAGAAGTAAGTACTTACATATCTTAAGAGGTCTATTCAAATGATATTAGTAGACCATTGTCAGGCTAATTAGCTGGTTGTTAATCAATCAATTATTTCTATGTTTCAGATTATTAGAAGTAAGTACTTACATATCTTAAGAGGTCTATTCAAATGATATTAGTAGACCATTGTCAGGCTAATTAGCTGGTTGTTATCAATCAATTATTTCTATGTTTCAGATTATTAGAAGCTCATAGCTTGCAATGTCTTCTTTCAACGACTTATCCTAGGTTCTAAACTGGTTTTAGTTGTTCAGTTTTTATCAGCTTATTTTTGCTAAGGTATCGGATGTAAAATTTTCCATACTTTGAAGAGTATAGCCATGTGAGATCGTATTGCATCCCAGGGAAAGCTAAAAAATGCCTGTTTGGTCATTTCAGTGTTAGAAATCAAACATCACAGTACGACTAAGCTTATTTGCTATAACTTTTTAGTATTTTTCTTGTAATAGGAAACCAGTCTAGACTTTTAGGTATTCCAAAGTAATGATGGTACGATATTATCATGCTTCTATTAATTATTTAAAATGAATAATTAATTGGTAACAACTTTAGGAAAACAATTAGAATTTTACCGGCCTGCGGTAACAGATTACTTGCCTAGCTAGGACCCACATCACTTCATCATAATTTTATTTAGCGCCTTAACTTAATTATCCCTACCTTATTAGTCTGAATTAATAACTAACCATATATATATCCGCCTACCTATAGATTCCTACAACTTTCCTCACTTGGAAATGCCTATATTTTGTCGAACTAACAGTCCCTTTTGTGTACCTTGCAAACTAGGCCAAGCCTCATTTAATTTAAATTCGTGGTGTGTGGTGAGAGTCGCATTGCCCCTGAAAGCAACTAACTCCTAAATGTTCTATCAGTCGAGCCAGTATACTCAGTGTGTTATTTTCCTATCACTACACTGTATGTATGGAGGTAGACTCGAGATTGGACTGGGTCATACGTGTCTACCTCCAGCTAAATGGTGTCTGACCTATCTTCAACTTTCACTAGGGAGACAACTGTCTCTCCCCCATTACTCCGTCGAAGATAGTGTATTGTTTAGCGTAATAATATAAAACGCCGATCTTATTAAATACAATCAAAGATCATCCAGACCGAAGTCTGTTGAAAGGTACATAGGTTTTCGTTGCCACCGTGATTCGTTTCCGCCGATGTACCCCAGAATACTTCATTCCGTTAACGGATTCGAGTTGCGACCGCAATAGTTTTACTTTATTAATCACTTTCAATTTCACAAATCTTAATTAATATCGCAGCTCGAATATCACTTAGCGCACTATCAAAGCTCGGACACTATTTTCCCCGTATGAGTAGTACCGCACTCTTAAGTTGGACCGCACCGCCGATGTCCCCAAAATTGAATGTCCGCTAATTTTCCCAAGCATCTTAACTTTCCCGCCACGCGCGCCTAACATACGCCCGCGCGAGTCCACTTTTCTTCCCTTCCACCAATCGCTAGCCGTTTCCCCGATGCCCCCCGCCTTCGCGTCGCGCCACGTGGAGCTATCATCCGACCTCTCTTTCTGTCTTTTTCTCAACCTCTCGCTCGCTCATTGCCGCTTTCGCCGCGCAATTCTAAAATTTTTCCATAATCTAACCAAATCTCGTCAGATAGCCAATATTACATCTTTGAATATCTAAAAGTAGCCTTCTATTAACAATTCCCTCTCAATAATCATCCACTTAAGCCAATAATCCTGTATTTTGTGAAATTATAAAAAGTTCCGTATTCCGACCATAGATGGCGTCCGCCCATAGGTGAACCACTTTGCCGACCCCAGAGCAGTCCCCGCGAAACTCAAAATAAAATACGGTCCTAGTCAACCTAGCAACCTTACGCGAAGCCCAAATAAATGACTTCCGCTAGACGCCGCCTATGTCGCAAGGGACGCGCAGAGCAGTCCCCGCGAAATTCAAAATAAAGAAGTCAAACTAGCAACCTTATGCGAAGCTCAAATAAATGACTTCCGCTAGACGGCGCCTATGTCGCAAGGAGCACACAGAGCAGTCCCCGCGAAATTCAAACTAAAGATAAAGCGCTAGACCACTGACCATTATTCTGAACTAGTTTATTATTCCCTTTTCATGCTTATTATTAATGGTGCTACGCATTAATATTTATTTTAGTGCTACTCCCATGCATTCCTTACTAACGGACGGATACCATTCATTCTGTACCGTTACAGCCGCCCCCGATAGAATTTAAGCAGATAAAGTACCACTCTTATCTGCGGCGAATTATATCTAAACCCTGTACTTAATTAAGTACAAAATAGCACCTCCTTCCTTGCCAACCTCATTGTCATCCTAGCCCTCAAAGATATTACTACTATTTATAGTTCCTCCCCAAATCCCTAATGACTCCTTCCTCCATAAGCTTTCTTATTGCAAAATAGCCCACACCCCTCATTCTATTCAACTGACACAAAATCATAATCGCATACCCAGTTCTCGTGTTCGAAACGAAATCCCAGTAAACTTAGTCTCGGTAAATATTTCCCAATAACTTAGACATCTACCATTTCTCTAATCATACACAACCTCCGAATAATGATTTGCCTTTTGTTTACCATCATAACAACAAATCATAATATAATATAAATCAATATAACAGTCTCTTGCTCTGTCTACTAACGCCCCCTAGCGAAAACTCTTCAACTCTATGACGATTCCGACGTAAGTTTATAACATCTTCCGAACCATTCAATTATTCTATTCTTTAAATTATTTTCCTAGAATAATTTCAAGTACATCTGTCATCATGGCCTTCTTTTAACTTACGTCCCTTCTTACAACTTGTTTCGCATCTAAATGTTGCAACCTAGGGATCGAACCTGGGATCTTTCGTGGGTGAAGCATCAACCACTTCGCCGTCATGGTCTTTTAGTTCCAACTAGGTTAATGAATAATAATTAATAATTTGAATTAAAACTTTCCTTCATACTTCAACGCTACCAATCTCATCTTAGCTTATATAATTACCTAAGATAACGAAACGTCGGAACAATTGTCTACCTCAGGCAGGGATCGAACCCGCGTCCTCCACAATCCCTAATTAGCTACTTCTTTCAACCGAAACCTATTTTCCTCTACGCGGATAAGAAATCTTAACCAAACCCCCATATCAACCAAACCCAGTAGGCATACCATCATCGCCCAAGAGTTATAACTTTATTTTAGATGAGATACATCTATGTCTAATCCTACAAATAACCGAGATAGAATACTAGACTCGCTTCCGTCCGGTACGCAGTGACACCCACTCACCGTGCATACAAATAGAGGTCTCAACGCCTTACAATAAGGTTGTCGATCGTAAATATTTAGGAAAAACTCATTCACTCTAAGGGGCCACGCATCTCGAAACACGTCCTTGAGTTTTGAACTAGCTACCCCGTAGTTCAGATCTATTAGAAGTTTGTGTGCTATGTATATCCGTCCAACTGTCAATGTATGCGTCATCGATAAATACTTGTTAATACCCCGGTACGTGTTGGACATTGTATACTAATTGACAAGTACTGAGCCTATACGTATAAGCAAATACTTATGCCAAAACCTATCTAGTAACTATGTCTCATCCCTAGTTATTACTATGTACGAAAGACAACATTTAGTCTCATTTGCCAATATATAATACGTCAATATCCCCTTACTTTCCTATACCTTTGAAAAATATCATTTTCTTTTTAAATTAAACAGACCGGTAACTATCTTATCCGCCCCCACAACTCTACTTAACTTCCTACCTTTTATATTACTAATAATCGGTCAAATCGGTAAATAATAAGTCATTAAAGGTGACACTTCGTCTTAGTATTCATGGTAATTAATATCGTAAGTTCCTTCTCGTATTTACTGAATTCCAAACTGCGTGATTCAATAGTGCTAGTTTCTTTTTATTTTTTATTTTTTTTATTAGATGATTTTAATTTTACACTCGCACAAGACACATTATTAAGATGGTAATCTCCCGAATGTTTGTAACTCTAATTGGTTACTCATTATGCATTCTACTTTACTTTTCAGCCTTCCGTCCAGATGGTAAAATTCCCCAGCAACACGAGATCCCCTGACCACGCCAAAATGAAATGCCATCAATGGCCTCTGTTTCTGCAGCCTAAGACATTATCTCTCTATAGGTTAGTCAAGTATAATTGTCCTGATTTAGACTTCACAAGACGCCCCCAAAGGAACCACCTTACAGCAGAATTTCCGCAACTTTAAGAAAGGCTAGTTTAGGAAATGAAGCTAAATGGAAACCACTTAATTTTATTGTGTGCTGAGTAATTCCCACTTCTACAGCACAGTTCCGAAACTTCGATTCAATTACTTCACCAGGTAAATCAAAATAAACCCTACACGCTTAACTAAGTTCTATTTGTGCCCAGTGCGACTAAAAATATTCGAACACCCTAAACAAGCTACTTTTACTAATTTAACAGTGCCAATTAAGAATGCTCCCTTGTGTCATCTATAATTTTATTGTGTGCATAGACGACCAAAGACCTCGCTTTCAGCATGCCTTCTTCGTTGGACCCGCTTAGTTAAATACTCTAATCAAAATTCTAAAGTTACAATTGAAAATGTCAAAAGTTCGAATATTATGCAATAGAGAATTTCTCTAACATAGTTACTCCATCTCTTCGCACTATTTAGTCAGGCATATTGCAATTCAAGTATTTATTTTAATTTATAATGACCTATCTTCTCCACCCCTGTTCACATACTTTAGCCATCCCTATCCACAGCTGCGGTGAAGATAATTAGTTAATGAACAAAACATCCTATAAACATTCTATGTTACTACCGCAATCACAAGAAATATTTACTAGAAAGATTATCTATCATACAGCTGACTATAACAAAATGAGTCCCCCTTATCTTTCTCCGTTCCTCTTCTAACGTAGAAGACAACAACAGACAATTAACAATTAATTACTTATAATTTAGAACAACCCTAGGTAAAACGCTACCACAAAACTAGTATAGAACAGAATAATACTAACCGAAGTAAACTTTTGTATTCACACTAGCAAATAAAATATCTTTATCTTTCCGTGATGAATGATTTTGATAACACTATTTCATCAACTCAATGTCCCGGCCTACATATGTGAAAACTGTCAATTAATTAGTTTGTATAAAACAATCTAGATGCAACATGCAGTTCACATTAACTAACAATTTTAAGGTTGTGCCATAACTTCGACAATAACCTACCTTAGCACTAATTTTAATCATCTACAATTATATCACGTACATATTTGATGCCAATAATCTAGATTATTTAAGAATTCTAGCAATTCATATTAATATAATAAATAACCAAAACAAGATAATACCGCTTTGACAGTCTGCGCTGACCTTCCACAAGTCAAAACGCGTTTTGTTCGTCCTATCATTTCTAAACCTGTAGACATTTACTTTGTACTAAACAAATTCTTGAGTTAATAATTATTTGCCAATTGTTAAGCAAACCTATTTAATTTCATAATAACAATTTTAATATAGCAGTATTAGAATATTATTATATTAATCAACATTACCGGTTAAAGTATTTGAATGGCCTAGTGCGAACTAGGTTTCAGGTCGCACCTCGGGAAAATAAATTTACTATTGACTTTAAAATCTACTACTTATAAATTTATTATTTTCTTCTGACATATAAAGATAGGCTATGACTCTAGGTCGGGTTTAGTAAACTTTGAACTATGGCTACCTCCACAATAATCTCGATTAAATATATATATCCGCAAAACGAATTATGTCTAATTCGGCCGATTTTATTAAATTTAAATTATGCTACTAAACAGTACGTATCCTAAGAACGTCACACATCCGAAACCCATTTCAGTTCTAATTTCTTTACCCATCTAAATTAAATTTTGTACCTGTCGACGCGAGATAACATCTAAATAATTACTTTGTATGATTCGAATTGGGATAGTTGATTTTGTATTGTAATCTCGATAACACAATATCAGGGATTTACTTATTAATAAATTTTACACTAAGAAATTTATTCTCAGCTCGCAATATCATCGCTTTATTTCCGGCTTGAATGTTTCTGCGGACTATGAGTTTAAATTTATCCTACAACTTAAAATTGTGGTATATAAAATCGATCACTGTTTTATAAGTAGCTTGCGTTAACTTTTAAAATAATAAAACGAGTTAACTATTGATTATGACATGACATCCGCCCGCAACTCGCCTTTATAATTGATGTGATAACATACGCTATTGTTATCCCTATAGCGTAACAGTGCTATAACTCGTTAATTTTGCCGTTAAATCTCGACTTCAAGCCAGTCAACTATATATATTTTTTTTCTACTATTTTTTTTTTTTTTTTTTTTTTTCAACATCTTAATCGTTCAACGGAGATAGACAATTGTGCAAGGTACCCTTCTTAATAGGCTAATCCAACCCAGTGAATTTAATGATTTATCTATCTCTACCTATCCTAACTAATTAGTCATGTAGTAAGGTCTTTTCTTTTCACCGCTCTCCCGACTTAGATACCTCTAGGTAACTCACAACTGATAATATTAGGTAAGTAAGTATAGTAAGCTGTGCCCAGCGAGCTTTACTTCTGCGTACGTTAACCTCATCTTAAGCTAATAATTATCCTTTATAAATCTTCATAATTAACTATTTATCACGATTTCAACTATTCGGTAAGAAGCAATGATTACCGGTAACGACTACTTACAACGCTGCAAGAGTATTACAATTATACATATTATTATTAGACAGCACCCTTTTACCATCATCCAAAATAAAATCTTTTATTGATAACCCAACGCCATCTAGCCTCGCTAATAGGTAACCTCCCCACAATAGAGTAGATATTAGATAGTTGTTTCCTGACGGTAACGACTTTTATCGCCTACTAGACGTATTTATCCGTTTATATTATGCATCCCAAACTACGTTGCTTTTAACCCAAAATTCCTACTAGCAATGAATAGTCATATGATTCTATCCCCTACATGACATCCCTGCTACTTGTTATTACTTATAATCGCGATTCCTCATCAACGCGTGTATTTTGAACCGTAATACTATTTTATGTTACTTTTCCTAGGATTTTAGCGAACTAACTAAATGAAGCGGCATTTTCCTTGTGCAGAGCAATTGTCCCCATCTACATGTCACATAATAATAATTCCACCACAATGTCATTGCATTCCAATCTACTACGTGATAAATATTAGGAAAATCTCTTTCAATGTAAAAATCGCAGGTATTAAAAATAACAGGTATGGAAAATAACAGGTGATTCCGCTTGCTATTACAAAATCACATGATTACGCGATAAGGAAGTTTCCTCTCCGATTGGTTTTATGACTTCATGTTTTATAATCATTCCTAATTCTAGATTGTTTATGGTGTCGCTAAATCATTGGTCTCTATGGTCCAACCATAGACAAATGATTTAATAGTCCTTGACTAGCCTAAACTACTCTATGGATTTCAGATGTGAGACTCAAGTACATTATTATATTTTTTTTTTCTAACATAACCAACAAAATAAAATATAATACGTGGAATAGCACATCAACTAAAAACCGCAATCGCTCAACGATTATTAGTCAAAATATAATTATTATTAGTTTTATATTATGCTGTTAGCGTCATAACTTTATAATATTGTACAGCATATCGCCGTCCTATAATATAAATTGAATCCAGCAATAATTAAGTTGGTTACCTCTGTCCAATCTCGCCCCCTAGCCTTCCCATCCGACAGCAATAATAATTAAACCGCCCCCTATTCCACAAATCTTTCTAAATCAATAAATGTTGAACTATGTCACCCTATCGACTTTTTACGATCCTAAAAATAACTCAACACAAGGCTGTATGAACCAGTTGCCTATGCCTATATGAAATCTATCACCAGGAATAGAAACAAAACTACAGTTACCATAACTCTTAACGTCAACAATTAACTTAGCGTCTCAAAATCGAATACAAAGTCTTAGTACTACAATCTTCAATCACCATACATTCAACCGTAGTATTTTTCTTGTAACAATCTCAACCAAAACAAAAATTACACCCGAAGCAATTTCATTGTCCCCTAAAATCGAGTGCCAAATCGACAGATGTGTCATTATCTTACATTGCCTCTCGCAACAACGGACATCCCTGGAAGGTATTATATTTCAAATAATACTCATTACGCTATTGTTTTGTAGCTTTATCTCCTCCTTTGACCTTTAACCTAACCTGAAAATCTTTTTGTTACAGATTTCGTACAACAAAATTTTAGCTCCAGCTCTCATTGCGACTGTCTACAATATTGGTCTTAATCTATTATCAAGAACCCGTAATACAAAGTGTATGAATCAACTTTAGAAGATAACAACGTTTATTGTGAAAAGTGTCAAATTATAATTCACCCATTATCAAGAGCCCGTAATACAAAGTGTATGAATCAACTTTAGAAGATAACAACGTTTATTGTGAAAAGTGTCAAATTATAATTCACCCACTATCAAGAGCCCGTAATACAAAGTGTATGAATCAACTTTAGAAGATAACAACGTTTATTGTGAAAAGTGTCAAATTATAATTCACCCACTATCAAGAGCCCGTAATACAAAGTGTATGAATCAACTTTAGAAGATAACAACGTTTATTGTGAAAAGTGTCAAATTATAATTCACCCACTATCAAGAGCCCGTAATACAAAGTATATGAATCAACTTTAGAAGATAACAACGTTTATTGTGAAAAGTGTCAAATTATAATTCTTCAATATCTCTGAATTAATTAATCTTCATTGAATTATTCCCTATTAAGCCAATTCTAAACTCACGCATCGCAACACGACAACAATTTGTGGGAAAAATCCCACTTCTAAATTAAAGTATTACCGCTTGACTGAAATCCAATACAACTATATTAATGATAATTTATAACTTAACTTTCTGATCCTGGTCACGGCTTACCAAATTGTAACCTCCCCCCTCTTTTATTAGATTGCTACACCTAAATCTAAACCTAAATCTAATGCCTTTCACACCTATATGCCTAGCTAGCTTATAATACATACACACATCCTCGCCGCTTTACCTTAACTTAAATTATTATCTAATTCTTAAAACTAATTAACCTAATTTATCTACAATCTAATGGTTGTGTCTGGAGTTTTGTAGAGTGTGTAGCGTTTGTATGAAGATGGAACCTTAGCATAGCTTAATTCTATTTGCAGTGAATTTCAGTCAAGCAATGTAATATTATAATAACTACTATTTTGGCCAGATCGTCTAGTGAACCCTCCGTTGTTAACCGCATTTAAGTAACTCAAGTTCTTTCGTGAAAGTTTAGTAATTGGCTTATCCCTGTGTTAAATTATTTTCTCCTGACCTAATTACCTACCAGTCTATAAATCCTAACATAAATATGTGTAGCCTAGCAATGACTCCGTCTGAACTGTGACTTAAATCCTTCACTGCAGCTGCGGGGAAGATTTGTAACCACTCAAAGGTAATCAGATGATAGCTTAGCTTGTAGGTATTATTATTTATTATCAGTAGCATGATACATAAGAAGCCTGGTGCAATTTATGAGCCCCACCACCGCTCCATAGCGTACTGTACATCTCATGGTTTAATTACAGTTCCGTCACATTGGCTTTAACTTTAATTATTAGCTTGTGCCTTTAATTCTTTAACTGAGAATTTACATCTCTCCTCAAATTTAATTTCATTTTACATTATGCACTATGTGTTAGCAATTTAAATTCTTATTATTCCACATAAATCAATAGAGTTTATCTCAAGGCTTGCTTGCTATCATCCAAATATCCTTTTCACATTAAGAACTTAATTATTCAATGCAATAACTTATATTCAGTTCCGTAAAGGGTGGATAATTTAATCAAACGCCACTTCAGGCGGTGGCTAAAGTAGAATGCTATTAATTCAGGTAAAACTACTTTTATTTACTCTTAGTATTTATTATACAGGTCTTGTAAAGTTCCAATATAACTACATTGGATTGCTGCATTGGCAGATTATTACATCTTAAGTTTATTAAAGGATGTTTAATTCATTCAATATCCTTGACTTTAGGAAGTGAACTGAAATAGAATACTGTCATTTGAAGTAAATTACTTTGGGTTACTCTTAGTGTTCATTATACAAATCTTATAAAGTATAAATACATCTCAAGTTTATTGAAAGATGTTTAATTCATTCAACATCCCTGACTTTTAGGGAGTGAATGTAGTTAATTATTTTTCCATTAACTTCCACCCTCTGTCTCTCAGACTGAGTGGTTAATTTGATAGACTACTAAATCATAGTTAGTATACCTTTAGTAGGTAGTAAATTAGGTAGTTAATTATCACTGTTAATCATTAAATAAATTACATTTAGAAGTTATCTTTTACTCACTTTAATAAGTTTAAATTAGACTGTACTAGGTATTAGTCTGATTGATTAGATTGTTCCCATCAAATATTTCTATGTTTCATATTATTAGAAGTAAGTACTTACATATCTTAAGAGGTCTATTCAAATGATATTAGTAGACCATTGTCAGGCTAATTAGCTGGTTGTTATCAATCAATTATTTCTATGTTTCAGATTATTAGAAGTAAGTACTTACATATCTTAAGAGGTCTATTCAAATGATATTAGTAGACCATTGTCAGGCTAATTAGCTGGTTGTTATCAATCAATTATTTCTATGTTTCAGATTATTAGAAGCTCATAGCTTGCAATGTCTTCTTTCAACGACTTATCCTAGGTTCTAAACTGGTTTTAGTTGTTCAGTTTTTATCAGCTTATTTTTGCTAAGGTATCGGATGTAAAATTTTCCATACTTTGAAGAGTATAGCCATGTGAGATCGTATTGCATCCCAGGGAAAGCTAAAAAATGCCTGTTTGGTCATTTCAGTGTTAGAAATCAAACATCACAGTACGACTAAGCTTATTTGCTATAACTTTTTAGTATTTTTCTTGTAATAGGAAACCAGTCTAGACTTTTAGGTATTCCAAAGTAATGATGGTACGATATTATCATGCTTCTATTAATTATTTAAAATGAATAATTAATTGGTAACAACTTTAGGAAAACAATTAGAATTTTACCGGCCTGCGGTAACAGATTACTTGCCTAGCTAGGACCCACATCACTTCATCATAATTTTATTTAGCGCCTTAACTTAATTATCCCTACCTTATTAGTCTGAATTAATAACTAACCATATATATATCCGCCTACCTATAGATTCCTACAACTTTCCTCACTTGGAAATGCCTATATTTTGTCGAACTAACAGTCCCTTTTGTGTACCTTGCAAACTAGGCCAAGCCTCATTTAATTTAAATTCGTGGTGTGTGGTGAGAGTCGCATTGCCCCTGAAAGCAACTAACTCCTAAATGTTCTATCAGTCGAGCCAGTATACTCAGTGTGTTATTTTCCTATCACTACACTGTATGTATGGAGGTAGACTCGAGATTGGACTGGGTCATACGTGTCTACCTCCAGCTAAATGGTGTCTGACCTATCTTCAACTTTCACTAGGGAGACAACTGTCTCTCCCCCATTACTCCGTCGAAGATAGTGTATTGTTTAGCGTAATAATATAAAACGCCGATCTTATTAAATACAATCAAAGATCATCCAGACCGAAGTCTGTTGAAAGGTACATAGGTTTTCGTTGCCACCGTGATTCGTTTCCGCCGATGTACCCCAGAATACTTCATTCCGTTAACGGATTCGAGTTGCGACCGCAATAGTTTTACTTTATTAATCACTTTCAATTTCACAAATCTTAATTAATATCGCAGCTCGAATATCACTTAGCGCACTATCAAAGCTCGGACACTATTTTCCCCGTATGAGTAGTACCGCACTCTTAAGTTGGACCGCACCGCCGATGTCCCCAAAATTGAATGTCCGCTAATTTTCCCAAGCATCTTAACTTTCCCGCCACGCGCGCCTAACATACGCCCGCGCGAGTCCACTTTTCTTCCCTTCCACCAATCGCTAGCCGTTTCCCCGATGCCCCCCGCCTTCGCGTCGCGCCACGTGGAGCTATCATCCGACCTCTCTTTCTGTCTTTTTCTCAACCTCTCGCTCGCTCATTGCCGCTTTCGCCGCGCAATTCTAAAATTTTTCCATAATCTAACCAAATCTCGTCAGATAGCCAATATTACATCTTTGAATATCTAAAAGTAGCCTTCTATTAACAATTCCCTCTCAATAATCATCCACTTAAGCCAATAATCCTGTATTTTGTGAAATTATAAAAAGTTCCGTATTCCGACCATAGATGGCGTCCGCCCATAGGTGAACCACTTTGCCGACCCCAGAGCAGTCCCCGCGAAACTCAAAATAAAATACGGTCCTAGTCAACCTAGCAACCTTACGCGAAGCCCAAATAAATGACTTCCGCTAGACGCCGCCTATGTCGCAAGGGACGCGCAGAGCAGTCCCCGCGAAATTCAAAATAAAGAAGTCAAACTAGCAACCTTATGCGAAGCTCAAATAAATGACTTCCGCTAGACGGCGCCTATGTCGCAAGGAGCACACAGAGCAGTCCCCGCGAAATTCAAACTAAAGATAAAGCGCTAGACCACTGACCATTATTCTGAACTAGTTTATTATTCCCTTTTCATGCTTATTATTAATGGTGCTACGCATTAATATTTATTTTAGTGCTACTCCCATGCATTCCTTACTAACGGACGGATACCATTCATTCTGTACCGTTACAGTACCTTTTCGGTGGTCTCCCCCTCCGGCTTCACATCCGCGTGAATAGGCTGCGCGTGGTTGGTGACGATGTGTAACGCACCCACAGCTTCTCTCTTACTGCGCAATTTCTGACCTACTAACTGGTAATAAGACATATATTACAATGAGCTCGTGAGCGCAACCATTTAGGGCGTTCGGTCTGCGATCCTTCGATTACATATAAAAATTTGATCCAAAATCCCATACTGAATCGTAGTGAAGAAATGGCAGCGTTGCCATACACTTGACTGATGTGTTTTAAAAAAAACCTCTTTGTCATGCTCACACACAACGACAATAAAATTAAATGATTTTTTTTATAATACAAGGAGGCAAACGAGCAAACGGGTTACTAAGAATTAGGCATTTATCGACTAAGCCACAGTAATCACCGCCGCACATGCATGGACACCCCGCAAAACTAGAGGAATCGCAGACGCGTTGCCGGCCTTTAAGGAAGGAATAGGCTCGCTATATTTGCCAAATGAGTACTTAAACCTAGGATCAAGTATAACATTGCGCCCAGACCTAAACATATCATCATGATCATCAGCCAGAGGACGTCCACTGCTGGACAAAGGCCTCCTCCAAGGATTTTCACCACACGTAAACATTGTTGGAAATTTACTTGTGAATATATCTCTCTCAAGAAAAATATAAAAACTGGATGACACGTCATGACGGTCCGTGGATGACACTAGATATTTGCACAAATAAATTGTGAATAATTTATTTACAAACATTATTCATCATACATAACTTACTTATATACATAAATATAATCACGACTATTATTCTCGAAGGGTTAGTCAGAGACTAGGCAATGAGGACCGCAAAAGTCTACCATAGTCCACTTTTCACCAAATATCGACTGCACATGTGTGTAGCGAGCCCATCGTCGCTCTATGCTGTTGGATGTATGTGCAGTATTTAGTCCGTTAGTCGCCTTTTACGAAACCCAGTGGAAGAGAGAGTGTGGTAGTAAGTAGGAGAAAACTGTTTTTTTTCTTTACAAGATTATTTTACTGACTAAGATCCAAATTAAAATCTACAAATAAGTAATTAACAATAAAAAAAATACTCACAACATTATACCCTTCTGCAAATAAAACACAATGTGCGAAAAACAACCATACATAAATCCTCATTCTGTTTCAAAACATTTCAACATACACTCCGAAGGTTTATTTTCTTTGAACATAAAAATGCTATAAAAATAACGTTACAATACAAATATTGTAATTTGGTACCTATTTTTTTATAATTTATTTTCAATTTGTTATATTGGTTACAACATGTTGCCACAGTTAAGTTTTTGTTTATTTGTTTTGACAGTTCAAGGTCACAACTATGTAAGTAATCTATAGAGGTCACTCCGGGAAATTTCATAAGCAGGATTTTGCACAGTGGTCTTTCGGGGAAGTGGCGGAAGTGGGAATTTGCATAGTGGTCTTTCAGGGAAGTGGCCGAAGTGGGAATTTGCATAGTGGTCTTTCAGGGAAATGGCTGAAGTAGGAAAAGCCCTAACAAGGAAATGGCCGATGTAGGAATTTACAAAGTGTCGGTCAGGGAATTGGCCGTAAGTGACCGGATCGTAATCCTACTAGTGGCCCGCCCGCGTCTTCGTCCGCGTGCACACCTTGTATTCGTATCCCGTGACGAATTCTATAAAAAACATTTTTCAACATTGATCCCTGGATTATTTATTTAAGATAAATTCCAAAGTGAGTTTGTTTGCTGCACAGTTAAACCACTGAACTCATTTTGATGATTCTTTGCATAGTAATGGATGGGGCCCTGAAAACAACAGCCTCTTACAAAAAAAATGGCACTTTTTTACAGCGAAAAATTTACGAGTTTAGCCGCGAGCAAATGCCAGTGTTTGGTTTTTAATTTCCTTTATAATTTTGTGCTGTACTGCCTACATACGTTACCCAATCATAATATATTCCAGAAGTTGCAAGAAGATGCAGCTTTTCAGTCGGCGTTGATGCCCCAGGAACTGAATCCAGATTTTGCACCAGAAAAGGTAAAGAACCACTATTCTACTTAGATTTGTTTAGACGTATTGTGAAGACTTAGACGTAGACGTAGAGCTTGCGGCTCTTTAATAGAATGCTACCAAACCCACCTCTTCCCTTGGATGTAGTAAAAGGCGACTAACGGACTAAATACTGCACATACATCCAACAGCATAGAGCGGCTATGAGCTCACTACTCGTCACGCTGAGCACATGTGCATAAACTCCCACTGCAGCATGTCGATTTTAAATTATCTTCACACACTTCTAGAACAGAAGACGCAATGTCTGCCTCAGAGATTCTCATTATATGATTATATATAAGGAGTCGAATTTAGATAATGGGGATTTAATGACGACATGCTTGATCCTCAGTGAGTTATCAAATCCGCATTCTATAAATTTGACTACGCTAACGTCCTAAAAGTCACTCTTGATCCGAACGTGATGGTCGAAGTGAGCGCGAGTTCACGATCGAGCGTTAAAGAATCCCACCAATGTAATAGATTTGAATATAAATTTGATTTGTTCCAACACTAGTGGAAATGGCATGCAAAATTGTCATACAAAACACAAAAACGACGTTTCGTAGTCCCCTGTTTCCTCCTTCAGAACGAAACCAATTTTTATGTTTTCTTCAGCATCGGTTAAAGAAAGAGATATTCTACGTCTGGATGTTTTATTTTTTTTGGATTAAGTGGTTTTTTTAATAACCAGGAGCCTTCAAAAGTTTAGCGAAATCACTCCGTTTTAAGGCGTCTTCAGAAACATTAAGTGGCTGGATTAAAAAGAAATCAAACATACAGACATAGAAAGTCTCTTTCTTTAACCGATGCTGAAAAAGTAATAAAAATTGATCCAGTTCTGAGGGAGGAAACTGGGGACTACGAAACGTCGTTTTTCTGTTTTAGATCTTATTTTTTTATTTTTTATTTTTTATACCAAGCACGGTAAATGATCCCACTCCACCTGATGTTAAGTGGAAATGAGGTCCAGGCGCGAGGACAACTGGTGCAGCGTAAGAGACGTAGCATCAGTCATCCTCACTCTGCCGGCCCACGTAGTGTTTCCTCTTAAGTGCTGTATTGGTAGCGGCTCAGTGTTAGAATATTACCGCCCCATCTTCTTCCCTTAGGTGTCGTAAAAAGCGACTAACGGACTAAAGACTGCACATACATCTAACAGCATAGAGCGGCGTTGGGCTCACCACATGTCACGCTGAGCACATGTGCAGTTGTTATTTGGTGAAACGTGGACTGTGGCAGTCGACTGCTTTTGCATTCCTCTGTAACGAGGCAGCTAAAGCCTTGTTGCTTTTCTGACCTCTTTACCGAATCACATTTCTTTTTAAGAGGGTTTATGCATTTCGGTTTCCAATACAAACTTCCAAGTCGAAATTTTTAAAAACCATTAAGCCAATTTCAATGAAAGGACATCAGGCAAATTCCTTTGACAATAGACCCAAAAATGTATATCATTTCTGTTTTTACCACAATGTAGGTATGTAAATAGTGGATCGTGGAAACTATTCGGAGTTTAATAAAGATTTTTATTAGAAGAGATATTCACGTTTGAAATATTTTTCTTTGGTAACACTGACACTAGTATAGCAACACTTGTAACTCAAACGAAACGTTTCGATATGTGCTATATGAACATATTGTTCTCGAAAAATTGACTAAAAGTGGGCGTACCGATTCAAATTAAAATTATTTATTATGCCTTCTTGTTGTACACCAAAATCATAAATATCAAACATGATACGGATGGAGCGTGTGGAATTCTGTTCTATTCATTTAACCATGTGGTTGTAACCAAACGCTTCAGATGACAGTGATTGACAATATCAGTGACCGCCGATAGGCTGGCTGATACATCAAAAATGGCATGGCATTCAAATCAAAGCGATACCCATTTTCAAGTATTTGCCTATGCTTTAGTAACAATAAAAATCTAAAAGTTAGATTTCTCTAACTTCAGAACTATTTCTCCGAGAAATCCAAATCCAAATCCAAATCCAGCCAACTTCTGTCAATGTCATTGTTGTCAATGTCAGTGCTATGCCACGCAATGCGCCTTGTTCTTACGCAAAAAAGTAGTGATGGCGGCCACAAAATGACCGTTTCATAGTCGTAGTTTTGTTTTCTAATTAATTAATTTCAGCCAAATAAAGGAGTTTAAAAATAAAGTAGATACTGATTTAGGCTCGGACCAAATATTACATGGACAGAGTCTTACGACGTTGCCGCTTTTACATACGTGTATCAAAGTAAAGTATTTGTATCTCTGTCTGTATGACTGTAGTGTGATATGAGTAAAAGAGATAGTTAATGTACGTTTGGCAACGACGCACTGTCGGTGTGAGACGTGTCATTTCATGACCGACTACTCGGTCAAAACATTGCTGGATTGTGCGAAATAATAGTGAAATATTAAGAAATCTTAGTGTTTGTGTTATTTGTGTAATATATAATTGACATAATGTCTTGTTCAGCTGTTTATTGTTCGTCAAGAACAACAAAAGGAGGTGTGAAAGACCAGGAATTATCATTTCACACGTTAGTGATTTCTCATAATATGTATGCTTTACTATGAGTTTTTTAATAATTAAAACGGCAAAGCATTCATTTTTGCTAATTCTAAATCATACTATATCGTACACTATTCATAAGAATCAGGTTTTAAATCTTAATTAAATGTAATTTAAAGGCTTTGTTTTTGGCATAATGATTAGTGATGTACGTATTTGTGTATCGAAGCTTTATCGATATTACTAATATTCTTTTTATTATTCTTTTTTTAGGTTTCCAAAATGCCCGGAAATAAGACGTGAATGGGTTAAAGCTATCAGACGTGATAACTGAGAGCCTACAAAATATTGGCTCTGTTTCAAACATTTTGAAAAATCTTTTTTTACAGTATAAATTTTAGCCTTAGTTCAAAATTGAATCTTAATAATATGGGCGGGAATATGAATAGTAAAAAGAATTGCTCTTCACTTTACTACACAAATTATTATTTTTTATTTGTTTGTTATAATAGAAGGAGGCAAACGAGCAGGCGGGTCACCTGATGGAGAGTAATCTCCGCCGCCCATAGACACCCGCAACACCAGAGGAATCGTAGATGCGTTGCCGACATTTAAGGAAGGAATAGGAATTGTGAGGGGGGGGGAGAGGCCTCCGGAACCCTCACTGCCCGAACGAAACACAACAGCACCAAGGGCTATTATTTCACGCCATATCCATTAGGGTGTTACCGGACCAATCGATCGATCGTCGATCGACGGCATCGATCGATGGTAGAATGGATTAGTCGACGTCGATCGATAGTGTCTACCAGACCTATCGACGACATCAATTGATGGTAAAATTGATTAGTCGACGCCGATCGATAGTTTCTACTAGACCAATCGATCGATGTCGATCGACAATCGATTGGTAAAATGGATTGGGTGTTAAATCGAGCTGTTTGATTAGACGCACCGGCCGCTTCACTTTTTTATAAATTTATGTCGTGCCCATGGATAATAATCGTAATATTAGATTATGTTTATGTTGATAATAATGAGTGATGATAATATGAACGGTTAAATACTAAATGATATTCCCCCAAACACCTTGGGAAGCACTTTAGATTAAGCAACATCGAAAAAGGTGGGAAGGGGAGGGGGAGGGGGAGCCAAAGTGCGAAAATGCATAGTTTTCAAGATATTTTTATTTTGAGGTTATTTTAGGTTATTTTTAGGAAAAAATAACAAATATTCTACTAAGTTAGCCTTACCGTACCCCCTTCATCCCCCTCCTCTCTACCTCCCTCGAAACTACTAACCTCGAAATTCATGACAATCGCAACGCAAAAAAAAAACAAAAACAAAAACCGCTGCTTAAAATGTCATTTGGATAAAATAAGCGATCGTTGGCTTTAAAAAACGGCCGCATCCAGATTCTTCTGCGTTTGCGTCTCCGTAATAATAGTACGAGCACAGACATACTAATATGTCTGTGAGTACGAGCAACATCGTACTGGCCAAGAACAACGAGTCCTTTTCTGAATACATTTCGAAAGAAACTGATGGAATTTAGCCAGAGTTTATCGATCAACGTAAACCGACCGTCGATCGATGGGTTAGACGAACGGTATCCGTCGATTGATTAAAGCTACCACACCTATCGATCAACGTCGACCGACCGTCGTCGATCGATTGGTTAGTCAAACGGTATCCGTCGATCGATTAAAGCTACCAGACCAGTCGATCAACTTCGATCGACGTTGATCGATGCCGTCGATCAACGATCGATCGATTGGTCGGGTAACACCCTTAGTGAGAGGTTGGTATTTACGCTGGGCGAGCCGGCCCAGCGTGCCCGGCGTGCTGCAACGCAGCGTGGCTCTACCACTCAGTCAGTGTCACTCATTTAGCACCACCCAAGGGTCACGTGTAGGGTCTAAACGGTAAACCTACGGACGTGAGTAACTTTAACCCCCAATTAATAGCGAACTAGGTACACACCACATTAAAGTGATTATATCGATATACTAGTCACATCTTTAGTCACGCACACATGTACAGATAGAAAGCTGCACACTAACAAAATACGGACATGCTAAAAATCCAAAGACTCTGTTCATTGTGATATTTGGTCCGAGGATTTAGGTATATAATGACACATAGTGCATATAGATAATAGAGATAACTTTATACATTTTTGGGTCAAATGTGCCTGATGTCCTTTGCATACTAAAGCAAAATACAGGGATCTAAATAGTTTGTTGAAAACATTTTAAAAAAAGGTTTATTTAGCTGAGTTATTGCGATTTAAAGTCCACTATCGTTTTCTTTAAGTTTTTATGTTTACGACCTCCTTGGTCAAGTGGTTTGTACACCGGTTTTCATGGTGTCGCCATCTCTGAGGTCCCGGGTTCGATCCCCGGTCAAGTCAATTTAGAAATTATTGTTTTTCTAAATTGTCTCGGGTCTGGGTGTTTTCTATGTATAATAAGTATGTATTTAAGTATTTTAAGTATGTTTATCCGTTGTCTAGTAGCCATTTAACGAGTTTCTTCGAAGCTTCTCTTAGGCTAGATAATTGGTGTGATTGTAGGAAAGTTTTTTTTTTTAAGTTTAAAAAGTTTAGAAAGTTTAAAATCGTATAACTCAGTTATTAAAACGTTTTTTTTAATGTTTTCAACAAATTATTTAGATCTTTTTATGTTACTTTAGCATGCAAAGTTTCATTGAAATTGGCTTAACGGTTTTTAAAAATTTCGACTTGGAAGTTTGTATGGGAAACCGAAATGCGTAAACCTTCTCAACTAGTTTTAAAAATTCAAATATTGCTTTTACATTCTCTGTCTAGCCTCTGTTTTCATGTAAATTCAGTTCAGATTCGTTCGCGGAGCTAGGAAGAGCTCCTACTATTTATTGTTATTCTTACAAAAATACTATTATTAGTGAATAGTGAATTATTATAAATAGTCTTGTTAATAACTCGTTAGGGTTCCTTAACCAAAATGGCAAAAGACGACAAACAATTTGTGGTTTTGGTAATTGGCCAATATGTCTACTAGACGTTTTGGCAATTGGGTGTTTTGATATTGGACATTATGACAATCCGACTTTTTAACAATTTGTTGTTTTGGTAACTTGACATTATGGCCATTAGACGTTTTAGCAATTTGTTGTTTTGACACCTGGACATTATGACAACTGGTCATTTTAACAATTGGGTATTATTGCCTTGTCATTTTGACACACTGGACATTCTGACAATTGTCCCAACACACCCCGGAGTCATAATAAATAACCTAACCTAACCTAATAAATAACCTAGTTCCAGTGTATAGCGCTCAAATTGTGCTTCATAACTAACTTTTCTATTAAGTATCATAATATGCTTCTGAATTCATCGTGCTTTTACTTCATCAAACTCCTTCTCATCGTGTCACTCCTCCCTTTCCACTGCTATGTGACACCTCATTGCCTGGTCTCTGACTAACCCTTCATAGTCGTGAATATATATGTATTGAATGTTTGTTCCTCTTCCCAGGAGCAGCCATGGTCGGCGGTGATGCCAATACTGAGGTCACGCCGCGATCTGTCTGCGGAACCAGTTGCGCCTACATCTGTCTCGCTCACCGTCAAACGTTACAGCCGCATGATAGCTTGCGTGGTTCTTGCTATGTCCTCTGTTGTTGAAATAGTTTTGTACATACTCGATTTCTATATGGCTTAAACGTTGCTAAAGCTCTTTGTACACTACTCGTTTTTGCAGCGATGGCTAATGCATCTAGGGTTGGCAGATCGGGAAACTAAATAATCTGGAAAAATTTCAAAATGTCTGGATTTTGGGGGTTATTACCTGGAGAAATAAATTTTAAGAATCAAAATTAACTTTTTATTTTAAAAATCAACAATTTTAACATCAATCAAACTCGTGCTTCTTTATTTACCCTATTAAATATTTACGTTGCCACAAGTATTTTGTTATTGATTTTACTGCCTTTACAAATTTCGAGCCCTGATGTTTTCAAGTAATATTTAAAATTTAAACAATTTACATCGAAATTCAGCCTAATTATTAGTTCGGCTTTAGAGAGGAGCGGCTGGCCCGCCGGCCGCCGTCATTCTTATAACTTGTGCGTAAATCTTTACGAAAACTATTGTCTGGAGATTTTGTATTTTGTCTGGAGTCTGGACATCATGTAAAATATCTTGAGAATTCAGACGAATCCAGATCTGGCAACCCTAAATGCATCGCTGCGAAAAGTCGTAGTGTGTAAAGGGCCTTAGTTGAAAGTGGCTTATTGTTGTACATGTATTTTTATCACTTATTACAAATAATTTATTGGGATTAAACGTGTTTTTTTAAGGATTAACGTAGTGTCGCGTAGCGGTGAAAGAATACTACCACCCCCTCTCTTCCCTTGAATCGTAAAAGGCGATTAACGGACTAAAGACTGCACATACATCTAACAGCTTAGAACGGCGATGGGCTCACCACCTGTCACAATGAGCACCATGTGCAGTCGCTATTTGGTAAAAAGGCTAAAATATATATCTTATAAAACTATCTAATATAAGTAGGAGCGTCGGAACATAAATCGATATGTCGCATTTAAGCCATATTTATTAGGTTTTTTTTTCGGCTATCAAATGTTCAACTAAACAGAATCCAGGAAAAAAATCTATTAATTAAAAACCGTTATATCCACATCTAAAAAAATATCCAAATCAATACCTGACAAAAAAAATGTTCAAGAGGTTCTAGTTGTCGGATCAAAAACCGATAATTTGAATAAGTTTTTTTCTAATTTGTGAAAAGTATGTTTTTTGTTCCAATGCTCCTCCTACCTATGTATTTTTCTAAATCATGCAAAATTTCATAAAAATAGGCTCATTGGTTTGTAAAATTTTGTACTTGTAAGTTTGTATGGGGAACTGAAATGCGTAAAACCTCTTTAAGGTTTTCTCCCCTTCCCTCTCTTCAGGGTTGGGGAAGAGATTTCGCTACGATCTGAACCAAAGAGTCTACATCGAAGCCGTGATTAAAACAGCGTCAAACTCGGTGTCCTGAGCAAGGTGCGGCGATTCTTCACGCCTGATTAGTTTTCTTTTATACAAGACACAGGTGCGGTCGTCCGTGGACCTTTGGGACGGGTTTGCAAAGTACCTTTTCTATGAATTGGACAGATTGCAGCGTCGCATAAATATGGAATTTGAAATAGGATTGAATTTTGAGCTGGCTCTATGGAAAATAAAATACCTAATCAAAACATTTATAATCGCCACAAGAGTTTCAGCAGCACACTTTCCAGAAATAAAGAATAATGATTAAACACTAGGCCTCTTAATACAAAATTTAATCATTACCGTCAATAAAATCTGTGACAAATCTACTATAGGATTTGCCAACAATAATACTATATGAATAAGATTTAATTAAAGCCCACGTGACCAATTGATTGTAAATCGACAACTTTATATGCAATCTGGCGGTTCACGCAAATCAAACATGGCCGCTATAAAACAGTGGGGAAAACAAATATAAACACAATTGTCAACACGGAGGCGTCGTTGTCGCAGCAATGAAGTGGTTCGGAGTGATTTGTGTGTTGTTTGCTCTGCTCAGCGTTGCGTTGGTAAGACATTTTGTTTATACACACATACATACATAAACTCATCACGCCCGCTTCCGCAGGGTTCGCGCAGGGAAAAAAAAGGGTAGGCAAAGACCACAGTTGACTTCTTGTCGGGAAAGTGAAGCGTCATGTCTGCAGTTTTGTTTTGTTTTCTATAATTTGTGTTTTGTCGAATATTAATAGGTCAAGGATCATAAGACCGCCGGCGGTCGCGAAACAATTGATTTTTAATTGTGTCTGGTTTTACGATCCTAAATGGGTTAATGTGAAAAATGATGGATTTTTTACTGTTAAGTGTTGGTGAACGTGCATGAGTGTTAGCAAATAAAACAAAACAGTGCAACATCACTTTTCAAATTCTCTCAAGAAGTCCGTGTGAGATCTCAATAAAGTCCCACAGCTTTATTGAGTCTCGAGGGGTTTGGGGGAATATCATTTACCATTAAACGTTCATTTCCTTAATCATCTACTTAATGCAATGAAAATAATTACTAATTATATCTTACTTGACACATGCTAAATGTGCTGATCGCACGAAGTCATTATTTAAGAGAAAAAAAAAGACCACAGTTTTCCATTCGCTTCACTTGCTCTCTTAACGTTCTCCAGACATGCTCGTCGATGCTCGTCAAGAATATCCTATACCTAGAACGTCAGCTCAGTAGTCGTAGGTGAAACTAGAACGCCATTGATTTGATCTAAGAACGTTCACCGAGGTCTTCCAGTTCCAACTATCCAACTCACTCACGCCTCATGCACCTTTCCTGTAATTGTTTTTTCATCATAAACTCCAGCTTATAAACGTGTCGTTTATTTTTCAATTATATTTTCTCCATCATCAGCCCGTAAATATCCCACAACTGTGCAAAATCCACGTGAACAGCAAGGAGATTGGGCAATAATAGTACACCAGATTTTTTTTACTACAAAATTATTTAACTGCATACATAATCATGAAAGTTGCAAGCTTACGGAGATAACCCACCATCCTGTAAGCGACACATAGACGCTGCGCGCATGGCTGTGATCTGCTGTCTCTTTCCAATTCTATGAATATGAAAAAGACAGAGTCAATTCTCAGCGCTGCGGCAGCCGCTGCTACCAATGCTTTACTTAGAGAATCGCACTGCTGGCTCAATGCGAGTTTGTGGGTTAACGACTGCCATATAACGACAACAACTGGGACTATCAGCTTTATATGCCTTACGAGCCTATTCGCCATTGATCTCCTTTTATTTTTTCTTATAAGTAAGGCACTTCTATCTTCGTCATGCTAGCTACCAACATTGTTAGTAATGTTAGTAACATTGAAAGAAACTTTGCTAGTAACATTGTTAGTATCACCATAATTCAAGATGAGGGCTCTATAATTATGAGCTAACTCTTCGTTAGAAAAAACGTTTAACTTATATTGCAACCCTAACGCTGTAGTATTTAGTACATATATACATATATAATATTAACGACTATTATTCCCAGAGGGTTAGTAGGAGACTATATAGGCAATGGGGACCCTAAAAGCAGTCCACTGCCAATGTGGTGAGCCCATCGACGCTCTATGCTGTTGTATGTATGTGCGTGCATGTGCCTTTAGTCCGTTAGTCGCCTTTTGCGACACCCAAGGGAAGAGATGGGGTGGTAGTATTATTATAATGAGCTGCTACGCAACATGGCTTTTATCTAATCTTATTATCTTATTTTAATCTATTACACAGTCTATTACAGTTCTTTCTCCTACGAGTATACGTCTTTGACGTAGACAACCTACAAACTTTAAAACTTGACTTACTGCTTTTTTAAAAAAATACAGAAGAGGGAGACCAATCAAAAGATAGATGGATTGTGTAAGTGATGATATGAATGAAAAAGGAGTGACTGCTCAGGTAACGGCTGATGGAGAAGAATGAAAAGAAATTAATTTGTGCCGACACCAAAAAAAGAATAATTAAGAATATAATAATTCTATCAATCTAGAAATGAAGAGATCCGTAAAACTAAGATAACCGACACAGCCCGCAGAATTGCTAAGCATTCAAGTGGTAATGGGCAGGCTTTCCGTGTTTCAGTTTTGCTCTAACGAGAGCAAAACTGAAACACTGACTGAGTGGTAGAGCCACGCTGCGTTGCAGCACGCATTGGGCCGGCTCGCCCGGGGTAATACCACCCTCTCACGAATATCCGGCATGAAATAATGACACTTGGGGCTGTTGTGTTTCGCTCGGCCAGTGAGAGTTCCGGAGGCCCCTTCCCCCCCTCACAATTCCTATTCCTTCCTTAACCCTATTTCTTTCTTAAAGGTAGGCAACGCATCTGCGACTCCTCTGGTTTTGCGGTTGTCCCTGGGCTGGGGTGATTGCTCTCCATCAGGTGATCCGCCTGCTCGTGTGCCTCCTTCTTACATAAAAAAACGGTTTTAAGTGGTGAACGCGCACTGGAAAGACAGGCTGCCAACAAGGTGGACCGACGATCGACTGTCAAAGGTTGCGGGTAGCCGCTGGATGCAAGCAGCAAAGGACCGGTCGTTGTGGAGGGCTTTGTCCAACAGTGGATGTCTTTTGGCTGATGATCGTGATTATCATTTAAACACATGAATTTTGAATATTTTCAGGGTTTGGAGGAAACAGACGAAACACGAAGCGGTGCTGATTACACTGGGAGATACGCGGAGTTAGCAGCTCCTGTGCCCCTCAATGTGGACGTCGCAGAGCTGGTCTCCAGTCTCAGGAGAGCTGGCACTCACGAATAGCGCGCATCACGTTACCTTTATACCTAGATTAGTAGCACGAACCGATTAGAAGGGGGCGTAGAAATCGAAAGAGCACAAATTGGAGTATCGCACTTCAAATTGGACACCGTCCAAAACCTTTAACAGACGAACATCGCAGGGATGGAATCGGAAAAACAAAAGAGTAGAAATATTACAATTCAAAAACGAAGTGGGCGGCGAATTATGTTTTTCTTTTGTAAACAAACGCGAAACGACGACCGAATCGAAATATAAATTGAGTAGTTATTGAAATCTTTGCTCGTCCCCTAAAATGTAAAATTATATTTTTCGTTAGGCTAAGCGTTATCCCACTAAGATGAACACTAAACTATAAGGTATTAAGTATATATATGTGATATAGCAATTATATTTTGTTGTCGTTGACATGTTTCACTACTAGTATTTGACAATTAAAATATGTCTTCTCAAGTGTCTGCTGAATCAGTCATATTTAAATGTAAGTAAGTGTATATTTTATAGAAAACGAGTTTTTTTTTGTGATTCACTAGATAACTCAAATTGGCGTTGTCTTTTTTATATTGTATATCATTTCTTGAAGAGTTAAAGTTTGCTTGCTATCAAATCGTGTTTTATTTGTTTGTATAGGTATCTACACCCTTAAATCTATTTCATCTATTTCATTGGGAAATGACGAAGTTGCTGTAAGCAAAATCTTTGCAACTGGGGGTGTCCTGTTGGCACAAATGAATGCGAGTGTGGTGGAGCCTTCCTTCAGTCGATGCAAGGCCTGATCACCTGTTCCATAAGCCTAACTTCATGCAAAGGCGAGCGGTACGCATTATTGGAGATTCTATGAGGTTACAGCCTCTCTTGAGCACCTCCAGCTGCGTCGAGACATTGCTTCTCTCAGTGTCTTCCACCGAAACTACTATGAAGAGGGGGTTCTGAAGAACTTTTTGAACTAATCCCGCTCTCTTCTTTCCTCTCCCGGACTATACGTGCTGGTCTTAAGAGCCAATATCATACTGTACATACTATCAGCACTCGTACCAAAAAATTTGGCAAGTCGTTCCTATGTAAGACCATTCGGCTCTGGAATTCTTTGCCGGTGCATGTGTTTCCCAGCTCCTATAGTCCTGGGTCTTTTAAGCGTGGCGTGAAACGGCATTTATGCAGGCCGTCATGAATGAGTGCGCTTGTCACCGTGCTTGTTTCACGGTGAGGAGCGCTCTCGATATTTTGGACTGTATCGGCTGCTTACCATCAGGCAGGATGAAAAAAATACACCATTTGATCGATGCCAACCAGAAGGCTGTTGACATGGCAGCTTCCTGGTCAGTAAGAACTGAGCTGTCGCTGACTCGAAAAGAAGAAGTAGTAGAAAGAAGGAGATCTGCGTCTTCCCGGGCAGTGGTATGCGTATAATGCATTTTCTACTGTATAAAAGAAAGGCTCAATACCCCATACTCATAAAGGAAGAGTGCAAGACTTGGTTCTCATGTGCGCTAGGTATCTGCACATGAACCAAGTGCCTGGGCGCAACTCCACCCCCCATACACACATATAATCACGACTGTTATCCCCGAAGGGTTAGTCAGAGACTAGACGATGAGGACAGCAAAAGCAGTTACCAACCAAAGTCCACTTTTCACCAAATAGCGAGTGCATGTGCTCAGCATGACAGATGGTGAGCCCATCGCCGCTCTATGCTGTTAGATGTATGTGCAGTCTTTAGTCCGTTAGTCACCTTTTACGACACCCAAGGGAAGAGAGGGGGTGGTAGTATTCTTTCACCGCTACGCGACGCGCTTCTACACCCCTACGGCACAGTAAACCCGCGAGGAGTTTGGAGTAGTCCTGAGTTTTCAGCTGTCGTCAACTGCCCGCTTCTATCGGTTTTGCGGCGCGGCTCGCCGTCTTCACACCTCTACGCAAAACAAACAGTGTCTTGCGTAGAGGCGTGAAGACAGCGCGTCGTCTTTTAGTCAGCCTTTCTAAATATTTTTTTGATTCTTTTTTTTATTCTACAACGGGTAAGCGCTTGGCCTCCATCTCACCTGATGGTAAGTGACGATAAGGCCGAAGTTGGAAGCGCGCTTCACCTCTCATCCTCAACACTGAGGAACTGACTATCTTATCTCAAGCTGTCGGAACACGACAATGTTATAAACATCGTTGTTACGGCGACAGACGTAGATAAGATGGTGGTAGCTAGCCAGGCGGACTTAACAGCCCTACCACCAACCAAACCGAGCACACAAAGATGTACCCCCCGCTGGGAATCGAACCCGGGACCTCTGGGTCTGAAACCGGTGGCTTAGCCACTAGACCACAGAGGAGGATAGGATAAGATTAGTATTAGGATACAAAATTTTGCCACGACTTTGAGATTATAGGCCATAACCACGTCTGTGGCCATAACAAACCATTATAGTTGGTGGGTTTCTAACGACTGCCATCTTAGGCTGAATCCTGAGTGACGGCACATAGCGCGGAATCCGACAAATACTCGACATGTAAGAACCTGTCCGAACTGCGAGCGGGCGCGCTTACATACTTTATTTCTACGCTCCGCAATCCGCTTCCGCGATGCGCCATGACTCAGGACTCGGGCTTACGGCTGCCGAAGCACGGAGAAGCTCGCGTTATTTTAAACTTGCTGCCGCTCGCGGTTTCAACCGCGTAGTTCCCGTTCCCGTGGGAATATCGGGATAAAAAGTATCCTATGTGTTAATCCAGGTTATAAACTATATTGCCGAATTTCCTCCAAATCCATTCAGTAGTTTTTACGTGAAAGAGTAACAAATATCCATCCATACTTACAAACTTTCGCGTTTATAATATTAGTAGGAAAGATGAACACTTATCCAAAGTTGCTTACTCCGAAAGATACAGTTTAAAATGAAACATCATTACATATCGTATATTTTTAAACAATGATCGAGTATTGTTTTATTATTTGCATTGCTCAGTCAAGCCATTTCCTCCTGGATGGAAACAGCTTCTCGTAGGTGAGGTTTACGTCAGAGGGGTGGAGGGCGGGTTGATTCTCCCGTCTGGCCGCCCGACCTATTGGTATGTAGTCATATGGTACCTGCAATAAAAATGTTCCATACATACAATATAATCACGACTAAGGTACTACCCACAGTTTTCCAAGGCCCAAGTGCAGAAAACTATGTTTATTACAATTGATCCGTGCCGACTTCGAACGACCAAACGAACGAACGAACGAACGAACCAAATATGAACGCGGAAACGCAGCTCCGGTCAGCGAGCGGCCGGCCACTATCTTGTCAGTGACACCCGGTAGTTCGCCGACATCGGTCGTGGTCGCTCATATTACTAATTTTGGCTCCTAAAAAACAACAGTTTTTACTTGTTTATACTACGATTCGTTAGTAGATTTTTATTTAGTGTATTTATTTGATCTTTTGATATTCACATAAACATGTGCGATATTATAGATTTTTATTTTGTAAATATTCAATTTGGTTTGTAAAGCCCACAACGGTTAGGAAGGCCCAACGAAGTAGTTGCTTGGGCCTTAATAGGAATATATACAATAATTACTTAATTTTAGCATAAATAACAATAATTTATAAGTAAAATCTAATATTGATACAATAAAAAACTTAAAAATTCGATACCTCGGCTGTTTTATTACAAAGTGGAAAAGTATTTTTTTGTAACAAAATATTCATCATTGTAGGGTAACAAGTACTATTGTTGGCCCCCCTCCAATGATTGACCTTTTGAGTTTTAAAGCAAGATATTAACAATTACCAGCAGAAATAAAGCTAACAAAATAAAAATATACAACCTATATTTCATAATTGGCAACACCATGTAGTAGCTTTATGATTTAATTAGCAGCAACACTGAGAAAGAAAGTATTTTTGTTTGTGTGTTGCGATCGCGTCGATGTGCTGTGGATTCTTAGCAAAATCTGTTAAGGCTGGTTAGGTTTATTGCTTCGTTTCTTGTTTATTACGATTTGTTATAGTAAATGAATTATTTTTTTCATTTAGTTAGATTGACTACGTGCTAATTAACTCAAATATAACCGGCTATCTCACATCAAAAAAGGAATAATGGACGGCCAATCATTGTACTTACGAGTTATATGAACGTCTAATTGAATAGCATGACGGCCAATGATTAAAATATGGTTTCACAATATTCTATTATACGTTAAACTTAATTTGTGTCGAGTTATAAACGCTATTTTTAAAATTGGTCCAAAAGCCGTCATAAACATTTTGTAAACAAAAACTGGCAGGGCCAATCATTGTGCTTTTGAAGTGATTGACCGCGGCCAATGATTGTATTCCATCAGGGCCAATCATCATATCAGCTCCAAAGAGACATAGTAGTGATGTGCGTGTTTTAATAAAAAAAATAATTAATTTTTATTTTATCAGTAAATCAAAAATTAAATAACTTTACATTTGTTTTATATAATATCATTGACTTTACCCTTACCTTCTTCTTTGTTTTGTATAGTGTAAATCCATTTTTATAGTCACCTAGGTATTTAATAATAAGTGTTACTGTACCTTGGTTAGGTTGGGCACTACCTACGGGCTTGATGGAGCATTTGGTAGTAACCCGGATTTCTGCGCCGAGAGTCGTGGGTTCGATCCCACCCAGGAGAAACATTTGTGTGATGAACACATGTATTTGTTCTGTGCCTGGGTGTTATTATAAATTGTGGTACCTTCGTTGATTCTAATTGGTTGGTTCGACGACCTCCTTGGTCGAGTGGTTTGTACACCGGTTTTCATGGTGTCGCCATCTCTGAGGTCCCGGGTTCGATCCCCGGTCGGGTACAATTTAGAAAAAAACTGTTTTTCTAAATTGATTTTGGGTCTGGGTGTTTTTTCTATGTTTATGTATATTTATCCGTTATCTTACCATATAAACGAGTTTCACAAGAATACTCATCTTGGTCTAGATAATTGGTGTGAGCGTAAACAAAATTTATTTATTTATTTATTTAATATCCTTAACACAAGTGCTTTAGCTACTTATCTCGGGAGTTACATCAATGTCTGTGATGTTGTCCAATATTTATTTACAGATTGCCTTTTTAGGGTTTTCTTAAGTACAGTTGACAGCTGATCAAACTTTATTTATGTGAGTCTAGGGGTAGGATGCTTTTAAAAAAATGCAAGTAAATAAAGACGCATTTTGACTTTTTTCTTCGCTTCGCATCACTATTGCATAATCCACTACATTCATTGGCACACCACGTGTGCAATGATTGGCCCGGTCATTGTTTGTCAGGTAGCTAGGTCAATTATTGTGCTTCAGGGGGCCAATAATACTACTTTTGGGTGTTTATTACAAAAAATACTTAAAAATATATCTTAACACCAGGCTGGTGAGTCCAAATCATGTTTAAATTGTTTTTAGGTATTTTCGGAATGGTACTACATATTTTGGCAGTGAATTATACGTCAATACACAGAGTAACATGAGGTCAAACTTAGCAAATGTCTTAAAGGGCCAATCATTGTACCCGTTACCCTAGTATCCGATTGCTTTTATCGAAGTTTAGGAATGTTACAATTTTGATGTGTATATATCCTTATGGTCTTTAATGCTTACTTTTGCTCCACAAGACTTAAAAACAGCACAGGCCTTATTGGATATACCATGTTTAGTAAAGCCCAAAATAAGGGTTTTTAAAAATGTTTTAAAACCTAATTTATTATCATTGTAGCTTCAATAACTACTTTTATTTGGATTGTGAAATAATCATAGCTTTCATTGTAAACACTCTTTTTCTTCTAAATGATAAAATATAGGTTTTATTTCAATTTGTAAAAAAGTGGGCCTGGTCACCCGGTAGTACCTTATTATCCCCGAAGGGTTAGTCAGAGACTAGGCAATGAGGACAGCGAGACTGCAGTCCTCTGGCATAGTCCACTTTTCACCAAATAGAGATTGCACATATGCTCAGCTTGACAGGTGGTGAGTCCATCGCCTCTCCATGCCGTTGGATGTATGTGCATTCTCTAGTCCGTTAGTCGCCTTTTACGTCACCCAAGGGAAGAGAGGGGGTGGTAATATTCTTTCACCGCTACGCGACATGGTTCTGTATGTTTCATCATCGGCCTATAATTGTCCCACTGCTGGGCGCAGGGCTGTACAAGCACCAGTATGTATACACTTTGACTCTTATTCCATTGTATTAAGAGTTACAATTGTTTACATATTTTTTCACGTGACTGTCCAACAGCACATTGGGATATTGGATCATAATCTAACTACTGTGACCTAACTCGGGTTGGTGAGTTAATATTAGGACCGATGTTTCGAACTTCGGACAAAGCTCTACCATCTGATAAAGTACCTAGGTATTAAGTAAGCTTCTGTTCTAGTTATGTACTAACATAGGAGTTAAGCTTTTGGCATACTAACCACAATATGGATTTTTGTTGTCCGATAAATGATAAATGATTTTACCATACATTTTCAAAATGTGTATTAATACTTTACAAACAAACAAACAAGTTTTATCGAAAAAGTGATAATCGGCCTATAAATAGAAATAAAAGTATTGAAAAACATAAAAAAGTCATAATATTTTACCTGTGGCGCGGCGGTCACCGCCGCGATAAGAAACACACAGATTAAAAATATATTCATTTCCGGCGTTGACGCTGCGACTGCGCGCTCCTTTATCGCTTCATGCCTTATCTGTGTTTATAATTAAAAAAAATAATGAAAATTCCGCCGATTCCGATTTGGACACACATAGGATTATGTTGACATGTGTGTTTGTAGTTGATTTGATTTATTATCTCTGTGAAATTAAATGAAAATTTTCTATTTTCGTATCACACGCTTAGGTACTTAATTCGTTGGTTGGCCACCATTGCGCAACTGACGGATCACTGGATGGTCAGTGGTCACCCATCCACCCAGTGAGAAAGTAGCTTATCAACAATCGTAAACCGCTTATATGGGGGTTAAAGTTAATCGCGTCCGTAGGTTTACCCTTGAGACCCTACACGTGACCCCTGGGTGGTGCTAAATGAGTGACACTGCCTGAGTGGTAGAGCCACGCTGCGTTGCAGCACGCATTGGGCCCGCTCGCCCGGGGTAATACGACCAACTCACGTATATCCGGCGTGAAATAACGGCACTTGGTGCTGTTGTGTTTCGTACGGCCAGTGAGGGTTCCGGAGGCCCATTTTCCCTCCCTCCTCCCCACAATTCCTATTCCTTCCTAAAACCTATTCTTTCTTTAAAGGCCGGCAACGCGCCTGCGATTCCTCTGGTTTTGCGGGTGTCCATGGGTGGCGGTGATTACTCTCCATCAGGTGACCCGCCAGCTCGTTTGCCTCCTTCTAATATAATTTAAAAAAAACACGCAGCGCTATCGAGCATCCACATACTTAAGTAAAAGTTCTTGCCACTAATATGATACAGATTAGCTGTTTCTTATAAAACAAATTGATTTTTAATGTTTTATATTTTTAGCGTTTTTATTAACGTTAAATATACTTAAGTAAAATTTTAAACACTGAAAAAAGACGACAACCTCAGGCGGGAATCGAACCACGCACCTTCCGCATTCCGGGCGGCTGCCTTAACCACTTGGCTACCGAGGTCTGGCTTTCAACCGTCGAAATTTGTCAGTGCTTGATGCTTATTTTAGTCAACATTGCTTCATCAACTCTTAGAAGTTTTCACCTCTGAGATCCGAAAGAAATATTTTTACAAATATTTGAACATTCGATTAAGATGAAGCTGCGTTTATAGATTAATGTTTTATATTTTTAGCGTTTTTATTAACGTTAAATATACTTAAGTAAAATTTTAAACACTGAAAAAAGACGACAACCTCAGGCGGGAATCGAACCACGCACCTTCCGCATTCCGGGCGGCTGCCTATGTTATGTTTTTAGTAAGCATATGTTTTTAGTAAGCATCAAGCACTGACAAATTTCGACGGTTGAAAGCCAGACCTCGGCAGCCGCCCGGAATGCGGAAGGTGCGTGGTTCGATTCCCGCCTGAGGTTGTCGTCTTTTTTCAGTGTTTAAAATTGATTTTTATTAATGTTTTGTTTTATTCTCTTTCGGAATAACACACAACGAAACACTCTGTGTTTTACGGTTTTGGTTATTTCACTACGGTTACCCGTAGTTAGTCTCCATCTCATCTGACGTTAAGTGATGCTAGAAGGCCGATGGCGGAAGCGCACTTCACCAGGATTTCTCAACTACTAAGGAGCTGGCTATCTTATCTCTAAACTGTCAACAATGATATTAACATTGTTGTTATGGAGCCAGACTTTACATAACATACATATTACATAGTAAAAGCCAAGCAGACTTAATAAACTCTACCACCAACCAAACCAAGTACCTACACAAAGATGTACGCCCTGATTAGGGTTACCAGATGGTATCCAAAAGGAGGACATGTCCTTCTTTTCCATGCTTTGTCCTCCCGTCCTCCCTTACCTACTGTAAGTAGAGGTGGGCGTTAAAAGCAAAAGCACTTATATTATACTTTTTGGCAAAAGTAATAAGCATGCTTTTAGGTTTACACTTATTATGCTTTTCACTTAAAAAAGTGTACATCCCGCCACCTATGAAGTCTCTATAAAACTACTTCAATACTTCCAGTATTTCAGTCTTTCGCCACAAGACAAGAGGCAGCACCGTGCATGCGCATTATTATGCGACAAAATGCATTGCATAAAATTACACTTAATTTGGTCGATTAATGTTAACGATTTTGTATTGCTTTTTTAAGATAAAAGTAGTACGTTTTTCCGTGTGAAGCGGTAAGTGTAAGTAGCTAAGTAGGTAAGCTTTACGTTTTTCGTTTCAACACAACGTAGTCAGCTTGTTGTAAGTAAAAAGCAAAAAAGTAAAAAGCATTTTTAATAGCATGCTTTTTGAAAATCGTACAATGCTTAAAAGTGAAAATAAAATAAGCACTTTTTTCCACCTCTAACTGTAAGTCCTCCTTTTTGCTAAACGTCTAAGTGCTATAAACATTAAATGTTTCTCAGAACTGCTCAAGATGTGCGACTTTTATTTTTATATAAGCGCACGTAACGCAACGTTTTTTCACTGATACTAAGTGGAGCAAACAGAGGTACAATTCAAACCAAGTGTGCAGTTCTTGCTCAATACCTACAACTTCGAAAACGTGACATATAAAGATTTTTATAATTGTTTGTTGAAAACCCAAGAACTTCTTGCAATTGGCAGCTCAGCTAAATATGATTAAAATAAAGTAAAATAAACCAAAGACAAACCTCAAATACTCGCCAAGGAACAACGATTCATCCCTAGGATGATACGCGTGGCTATTGAAATTAAAAAACATCGAAATTTCAATAGAGGGGATGGTTGGAATTTACCACCTGCCTGGGACCCCATCATACAGGTCATCAAATCCCAGCCCAAACAGCAACACATTGCTAGACCTAAAAATATTGTTAGCTCGTATTGTATAAACTTGAACGCACCCGGTTAAATATAAAAATGATTGACGGTAGGCAAATAACTTCTAATTAGGAGACGACCAAGGCCTCAGTCTCCCTGTGACCACGGACCCTGTAAGTAAAGGGTTCGAAACGTCAGGATAATATAAAAAAATATGTAAATAGTAAATTAAACGAGAGTTAATCCGTAAAAAAGTGTTTCATTTCAAAGTAAAATAATATAAAAGAATCGTTTAATTGTGAATGTCCTCCTTTTTTACAGAAAATCCTCCTTTTTAGACCTATCTGCCCTTCTTTACCAAATTATCATCAGGCAACCCTCGCCCCGTTGGGAATCGAACCTCTGGGTCGAAGACCAATGACTTAGCCACTAGAACATAGAGGCGGTTTGTCCTTTAACACCAGACTCCCGCTGGTACACTGCTAATTTATGATAGTGGTAGCTAGCCAAATAGACATAGATAAAACAAGGCCTACCGCGTACGAAACGAGGTCTGAGAGGTTTAAAGTACTAGACCACAGAAGCGGTTAAACGGTTTCCTAATTAAGAGGATTTACGCATTTCGGTTTCCCATACAAACTTCCAAGTTAAAATTTTTAAAAAACCAATAAGCCAATTTTAATGAAACTTTCCATGCTAAAGTAAAATATAGGGATCTAAATAGTTTTTTTTTTTTTTTTTAAAACGTTTATTTAACTGAGTTATTGCGATTTTAAAGGACAATGTTCTGCGCCCATACATTGCCTAAGAACTAACAATTGTGAAATATTCTTTTCTAGGTTTGAAATTGCAAGTAAATTACTGTAAAAACAAAGATTTTTGACGGACACTCCTGAGAACCTACATATCAGGAAAAACTTTTAATTATTTTGAGGTTATGTTTAATTAAAGAATTTGAGAAGTGATGTTGCACTGTTTTATTTGCCAACACTCATGCACTAACACTTAAATAATCCATCATTATTTCACATTAATATTCTGCAAAACATAAATTATAGAAAATAAAACAAAACTGCAGACATGACGCTTTACTTTCCCGCCAAGAAGTCCAGAACGACAACTTTTTTTTTCTTGACCAAGGATAGGTACTACTCCTTTGGTCGTATAATTAGAGTTCATTGATTATGATCAAACTGATGATAATGATGAGTGATGATAATTGAACGTTCGGTTAGTAGGTAATTATTGGGCATCCTGGAACACTTTTTTTTTTTTCACTCCATTGATCTCACTGCCGTTCGAGCAATGTCGTAAAAAAGTGTTCCAGGATGCCCAATAATCATTTATGAAATGTTGTGCAGACTTACGGAATATTGTAGGTTTTCCATATTGAGTCACCAAAATTCACTGTTTTTATCACTATGATACACTATTAGCTAACCAAAACCTAAATTTGGATTACGCACAGTAGCTACCACTATGAAATTTTTCATTTTCGTCTAGGCTGGTGGCACCTAACAGCAAGTTTTTGTCGTGATCTGGTAATGGAATATGATTTTTCAATTTTTCCCAGTGGCTGATGCTAAGGAATAAAATCTAGGCCGATTGCTCATGCCTGTCGCCCAGTGGCTGGTGGCATCCAGATATTATTCCATTAAAAGTATCTAGGCCGATTGCTCATGCCTGTCGCCCAAGGGCTGGTGGCATCCAGATACAATTATTCCGTTGAAAAGTATCTAGGCCGATTGCTCATGCCTGTCGCCCAGGGGCTGGTGGCATCCAAATACTTATCAGCGTAATAAATAGCATAGGTAAATCGATCATTCATACCCGATAACATATTTTTTTTTTTTACTTAGAAGCTTTACCTTAGCAATATAATACAGTGCAAAAAAAAAAAAAAAAAAAAAAAAAAAGCATTACTCACTTCAAATCGATTCTTGGATACCAATGAACTGAAGTTTGCTATTTATAATTTATTCGACCACCCACCTCAAGAGTTTAAATGTTTTGGCGCTATGTTATAAAATCATTTTGTTAAATTCCTTCGAACTCTGTGGTCAAGTGCAAGCAGCTGATTATGAAATTCGTCAAACAAAAACAATCGTTAAAAATAGAATGCATATGTCCTCCGCTATCGAATGAACCAAAACGACATGGTAATTTGTTGCCGAATAGTATACGTTGTATTGTTTGTGGTCCTTCCAATTGTGGAAAGACCAACTTAGTAATTAGTCTATTATTACATTGTGACGGTCCTCGTTTTCATAATCTTTATGTATATTCAAAATCTTTATATCAGCCTAAATACATATTTTTAGAAAAGGTATTAGATATGGTAGCAGGTACATCTTTTAACAAATACAATGATAACAGTGAAATTTTAAGTCCACACGAAGCTTTGGCTAACTCAATTATCATATTTGACGACGTTGCTTGTGAAAACCAAAACCACATCCGAGATTATTTTGCTATGGGACGTCATAAAAATATAGATTGTTTTTATATAAATCAAACCTATACAAAAATACCTAAACAACTTGTAAGGGACAATGCAAACCTAATAATATTATTCAAGCAAGACGATATAAATTTAAAACACGTTTATGAAGAACATGTAATGTCTGACATGTCATGGTCTCAATTCCGTGTAATGTGCTCAACTGTTTGGAGAAAGCCGTACAATTATATTGTAATAAATAAGGATTGTGAACGAAATAAAGGATGTTATAGAATGACATTTGATACGTTCATTGTGGTAGATTAATATACATAAGCCGTTGTAATTTTATTTATAAATCACTTTCTTTTGTGATTTGGAGTTGAAAGGAAACTTCATAAAAAAAAAAAACATGGAAATAGATCTAAAAAAACAATTAGTAAAATCGGCAACAGCTGTAAAGAGAAAAGTAGATATGATCAAGGATGCAAAAAATACAAGCAATATGACCTTGGAAACCATATTCAAACCTATAGTTGACCCTCTTAATTTGTTAACAAGTAAAAATGATGGAAAACACAATGTGGAAGAAAAGAATGATACTCCCAGTTTTAAAAAGATTAAAAAAAATGTAAGCGAGGAGTCCTATTCTTCTATTGAACAATTTAGTGAACCTAGCAGTGAAGAAGATGAGCCAGATCAGGAGTTATATGAAAAATCTAACAAAACCCTTACTGTAACAACTACTCAAGACCATAATGTGAGTGATGGATCGTTTAAATCTCTACAATCGTCACCAAGCTATAAAAATCAGTCTTTGTCTTGGTCAACATCATCTGAAGTAATGAATGATATACCTTTTGGAATCAGACATGACAGAGGTAAACTAATGCTCGGAAAATCTCGTGTTTATGACAATGACAGCACTTTGAAAGTTGGAAACCGTGTTTATAAAAAAACTCTTGGTTTAAAAGAGCTATTGTTTAAAAAGAAACCAAATGTAGATGTAATCACAGAAGATGATTTAGATAAATATAAACTACTACTAATAGACACCAATGCCCATAGGCGTAATTTTGAACCAACCAAACCAATAAACAGCAATAAAGGGTATAAATATATGAATATTATCAAACCACTATTTAAATTCTCTAAAAATGTGACTACTAGCATGGAAAGCCTTTCACAGGGAAAAGGTATTAATCTTTTAAAAAAAGTTAAGAAAAATACAGACCTTGTTTATTGGGACGATCCGAATGAGTTGGTAGATCGATTAAAATTGCTGTTTGCGTCACGAGATGCAGGTAACACCGGTTTAGATAATGAAATTATCGCAATTATGGAAGAACTGTGGGACGCAGGAATAATCAAGAATATGAAATATAAAGAACGTTTGACAGGGAAATGGTTCACTTTGAATAACACATCAGTGCAGCAATGAACATTGACAAATTTGGTCATCATGTTCATAAGCGTCTACGATTAGCGGAATACATTGATACCTTCAGCGATACATTGGTGAAGTCAGATACAGGACACTACGATTTGAAATCATCAAAATTGAAAGGTTTAACCTCTCCAGACGAAGACGACGAAGCAGTAAATAAAGCCTATTTAGATAAAACAGTTCAAGACCTAAGAAACGAAATAAAAACAGTTTATCTTGATGTTAAGAAATACCTAAATAGCTTGGATAAGGTGACTTCAAATCGTTTGAGTGATTTATATTATACTAAAACAGAGATTGATTTTTTGATAAACCAAAAAAATAAAAATGAGTAAAAAAGACATCGTCAATGAACTACACAAAGCAGCAAGAAGAAATTTCCCGCGTCGATATACAATCATAAAAGGAATAGATGATTTATGGCAAGCTGACCTTATGGATTTTCAGAAGTATTCACATTTTAATAAAGGATATAAATATGTTTTAGTAGTAATTGATACTTTATCGAAATATGTATGGGTTAATCCTTTGAAATCAAAAGATAAAAGTTGTGTTACAAAAGCAATGCTAAATATATTATCTAATTCATCTCGAAAGCCTAAAAATTTACAAACAGATTTAGGCAAGGAATTTTATAATGATACCTTTAAACAGTTGATGGTAAAGTATAGCATTAATCATTATTCCACTTACTCTATAAAAAAAGCATCAATTGTCGAAAGAGTAATAAGAACACTAAAAGGTCACCTTTACAAGCTATTTAGCTTATGTGGTCAATATCAATGGATGCAAAAAAATTTGAAACACGTAGTCCAATGCTATAATAACACTAGACATCGAATAACAAAATTTAAGCCAATTGAGGTTAATAAAGGAAACCAAATAGTTGTCAGATCTAACATTATTAAATCACAAAGTAACAAGATGAACCATAAATTAAAGTTGCGAGTTGGAGATCATGTTCGTATAAGTAAATACAAAGGGGATTTTTATAAAGGTTATACCCCAAACTGGTCATCAGAAATATTTAATGTTATTAAAGTCAATCATACAACTCCAGTAACTTACCACTTAGAAGATAACCATAGGCAGAGAATTTTAGGATCTTTTTACGGTTATGAATTACAGAGAACAAAATTTCCAGATCTATATCTCATTGAAAAGGTTATAAAAAGAAAAGGAAACAAACTTTTTGTTAAATGGTTAGGTCTCAGTGATGACGAAAACAGTTGGATTGATAAAAATGCATTGGTGTTATAATATAAATTAAGAATTAATATTTGATACGGTCACTTGATAAACATCGATGAAGGAAGGAAGTGGTATTATTAACGACATAATAAATAATATACCGTTTGAGTTACATTTACCTGGTTATCAATTTTGTGGTCCCGGAACAAAACTTAAGAAACGGTTACTGAGGGGCGACCGGGGCATAAACAAATTGGATGAAGCTTGCATGTATCACGATATCGCATACAACAACAGTGATTTACACGTTCGACATAACGCCGATTTAGAACTTTTGAATATGGCTAAGAAAAGATTGCAATCGAGAGATGCTGGAAAAGGAGAAAAGGTTGCTTCATGGATAGTAAAGAAAACTATGAAAGCAAAACTCAAAGCTGGGGCTGGAGTAAGTTCATTTATGACTGGTGTTAAAAAAATCCAAAATAAAATTAAAAAATTAAAATCTAAAGACAATCACACAGCTATAAAATATGCATATGCAGCTGCAAAAAAACTGTTTACTAATAAAAAAGGAATACGCTTGCCGCGGTGTATTCCTATACCAAAAAGTGGGGGTTTCTTACCTCTTATTCCAATTTTCGCTGGATTGTCAGCTCTAGGTTCACTTGCTGGTGGTGCAGCAGGTATAGCAAAGGCTGTCAATGATTACAAGGCTGCTCAGAAAAATCTTCAAGAATCTGAACGACATAACAAGATGATGGAAGCTGTAGCTCTAGGAAAAGGACTGTATATCAAGCCTCATAAAAAAGGAGCTGGTTTATATCTAAATCCTTCAAAAAACTAATGAAACGGCTACCCAGACGCCCTCTCACTAATTTCGATATATTGGAGCATGCTACTGATATTCCACACTTTCGAGGAGTTTTTATGAGAGATGCACTGCCTTCAAAACCAAGAAAGATCGAGTGTGCTATAATAAATTTAGATAGTTCTGATAATCCCGGAACCCATTGGGTAGCCTACGTTAAGCATAATGACGACTGTGAATATTTTGATAGTTTTGGCAATCTAAAGCCACCGTTAGAGTTGATAAATTATTTAAGGTACATGTCTATAAATTATAATTATGTTCAGTATCAAAAGTTTGGAACTATAAACTGTGGTCACCTTTGTTTAAATTTTTTAAGAGACTATTGGAAAACACATTTATATTGATAATGAAATAAAAAAACTTATCAGTACAAAAATGTCTTTCACTGTGTCAATAACTGGCAGAGGAGAATCTTTAATAACAAATTACTCGCCAACCTTGCAATTACGCGGAGAATATGAGTGTGGACTCTTATATTTTTCAACTTTTAATTCTATCCCGAACATAGATGAAAGAAATAATAAATTTTACTATGGCAGTGATAGAATTATCGAAATACCTGAAGGATCCTACGAACTTCAAGATATTTGTGACTTTTTGAAAAGTAACATTAAGGACGCTGCGCTAAAATTGACTTGCAATAATAATACATTAAAAACATGTATTTACTGTTCTGAAAATGTGTATTTCGATAAAAATGATTCTCTTGGTAAAATTTTAGGTTTTGGTATGGATACAATAACAGCTAATATAAGCACCGAGTCTCGGTATCCCGTCAGCATTTTATCAACAACTGTAGTGCGAATCGAATGTGATGTAATCAGCGGGTCATTTGTGAACGGGAAAGCAAGTCATATTATTTACGAATTTGTTCCTAACGTACCACCAGGTTATAGAATCATCGAAATACCTAAAAACTTAATTTATTTTCCCGTCAATCAAAGTTCAATCAACTCTATTAACATAAGGTTGCTAGACGCTGAAAATAAGCAGATCAACTTACGCGGTGAAGAAGTACAGCTGTATTTACACTCACACACTTTGTTGCCTGCACTCAGCAGTTTGTACATTGAGGGCAGAGTCAATGTGTATAAGTTTAACAGTACTACTAAACAACAAGAAAAAGTGACAAGTGTGCATTTTGTTAATAATCCAGCTTTATTTCTTTTTCAAGATATTCGATATGAATTAAATGGTGTAGAAATAGATAAGGTAAAAAATACAGGGATTTCTACAACTATAAAATCTTATCTTTCCTTGAATGAAAATGAATCGAAATGTGCAAAGGTTTGGGGCTGGTCACCTACAGGTACGACCAATGTCAGCAATGGAGTATTTTCTGCATCAATTCCTCTAAACAAAATAGGTATTGGGTTTTGCAGAAGATTATGAAAAAATCATAATTAACTGTAAACATGAGTTAGTATTATTGAGAAGCAACACAAATCTCAATGCTTTGAAACTAAATACCGATGAAGTTGTGGAGGATATAACAATAAGTAAAATTGTTTGGCGAGTTCCTCACATTAAAGTTTCAGACCGCGAAAGAATTAATTTATTAAAGCATTTAGAAAAAGATCGTCCCATTACAGTAGCATTTCGTAATTGGGACTTGTATGAGTATCCATTACTACCCACAACACGTAAACACGCTTGGTCTATAAAAACCTCATCTCAGATTGAAAAACCACGATTTGTAGTAATTGCTTTACAAACTAACCGTAAACATAATGTGACACAGTCTATGGCAGAGTTCGATCATTGCTTTATTCGTGATGTCAAAGTATTTTTAAATTCATCATATTACCCTTATGAAGGAATGAATATTAATTTTGCTGACAACAAGTTTTCATTAATATACGAACAGTATGCAAGATTTCAGCAGTCTTATCATGGTCGTCGACCAGAGCCGTTGTTGAGTTTGAAAGAGTTCAAAGATATCGCTCCTTTATTTGTTATTGACTGTTCTCGCCAACACAAAACGCTAAAGGGATCAATTGACGTTCGGGTTGAAATAGAAACAGATCAAGAGATACCTGATCAGACCGCCGCATATTGTCTTATACTGAACGACTGCATATTTGAATATAAGCCTCTGAGTAACATCGTTAAAAAACTATCATGAATAAAGATGTTATAATAGTGGATGTGCAAGGTTTTAAAAATGAGAAAAATGAATTCATTATCAAGGAATTAGTTATAGGCACATCAGAACACACTCAAATATTTTTAATTAAACCTCCATATCCATTTTCTACACTTACTCTCGAAGAAAGGAAACATGTTTGGTGGATAGAAAGAAACCGAGGATACCGATGGAGTGAGGGACATATTGACTACAGAGAATTTAAAAGACTCATTAAACCTTACTTCAAAGAACGCAAGATCATAGTAAAAGGAGAAGAAAAAATTAAATGGGTGCGAGAATTATGTGGACATGAAAATGTTTTAGATATAAGTGATAAAGGTATACCTAATTTAGAAACTCTAAGTAAACTTTACTGTAAAGATATGTTTTCATTCAATTGTTTCAACCATATAAAGTATTGTGCATTAAGAAATGTTATATGCATTAGAAAATGGATTATAGAAAATAATGTATCGATGTCAGATATTTAAATAAATAGAAGTTAAATAAAAAAGTCTTTCAGTTTTAATAATTCCCTCACATAGTAAAATAATAAAACAACTTCAGTATCTTAAAATATCATTTAATTAAAACCACATTAAAATCTAACAATGTTACAACAGTTCGTTACATTAAAAAAAAAAAAAAATATATATATATATATACAGTCGTGGTCAACTAATTAGGGACATTCAAGATAGTGAAGAGCAATAACCGGTTATGTACATATAAATATAAAACCCTATTGATTTTTCAGCACCTATTATTTGCATAATTTGGTCCGATTACTATACTATAAATGGCTGTAAATAAGAGAATAATTAAATAGAAAAAAGTATTTAATATCAAAGGTTGAACATGTATTAAATTTTAAGGTATAATTATGTAGCTGGACATTTAATTATGGACAGTAAAGTATAATGATGAACAGAGTTAAACAAAACGAATAATCTCCAGTATTATAATATTTTTAAAAGCTCCATTTTATTACGTGTAAAATCAGTACCCAGTAGCAAAACCTTTGTTAGTAATTACCGCTTGACACCGATGTGGCATAGACATTATCAGTTTCTGACATGTTTCGATAGGAATGTTTGCCCATGCCTCACAAAAAGCTTGATTAAGTTGATCTAAAGTTGTGGTACGATAAGTTGAAACTTTTTTCTTGATTTCGTGCCAAAGGTGCTCAATTGGGTTGAGGTCCGGGCTATTTGCTGGCCAATCTAGCACCGATACTGACTGACTGGTAAGAAACCACTTGACTGAACGGGCGGTATGTTTCGGGTCGTTATCATGCTGAAACGTCCATATAATAGGGAGATGCTCCTCAGCATAGGGAAGCATAGTTTCCTCCAATATTGTTTTGTATTGATGTTGGTCTAAGTTACCCTGAACTTTTCTCACAGGTCCCACTCCGCGTCCAGAAAATGAACCCCAAATTTTAATGTTTCCACCGCCATGTTTCACCTGCTTTTTTGTGAATCTTGGATTCATTTCCGCTTTTACAGGACGCCGTACGTATTGCCTTCCATCTGAAGAAATTAAATTAATCTTGGTCTCGTCAGAGAATAATACATGTTGCCATTGGGCGTAGGTCCAATGTCCATATTTACGTGCAAACGCCAAACGAGCATTTCTATGTTCTTTCTTCAACAACGGTACTTTGCGAGCCACTCTTCCGAACAACCCTGCTTCTACCAGACGTCGTCGAACGGTCCTCGCTGATACACCGGCTCTTTCGTCTGCCCTAAACACTTCGTGTTTAATTAAAATAGAGCCTAGAAACGGATCTTTCTTAGCTAACCTGGTTATCATTCTATCTTCTTGCGGAGTTGTTTTTCTCGATCTTTTTGTCCTGGGCACATTTAAAGCTGTGTTATTGCGCCTAAAATGTTGCACTGCATTGCATACCATAGTTTTTGAACAATTTAAATGTTCTGCTATCCCTCGGTATGACCAACCACGCTCGACAAACTTCATGATAATTGTTCGTAGTGTTGGATCGCAACTTTTATTTTTGCCCATATTTCTTCAAAATAATTCTCAAAACTTAAAATTAAAAATCTGGATTGCCGCCAAAACTACCACAAAACAATAAAAGAAGAAATAAAAAAGTATTGAGATTCAAATTTTGAAAATAGAACGCAATATCTCAGTGTCCCTAATTAAATGGCCAGCCAGCATTCTTTGAACAAATAGCACACTGATAATCTATCAGCTATACTGTAAAGAGGTTTAATGTTTAAGAAGTTGTTATTGTTTGTATAATCGGGCACATCAATGACTAATTATACTTACGTGTAAAAGATATGGAATATTGTTAAGACTCGTTGGAAAATAAAAAATAAATTCACAATTTGGCTTAACTAGAGATTGTCCCTAATTAGTTGACCACGACTGTATATACTAATTTGTTTTTTTTTTTATTTAACATTAAACTTAGCTTCAAGTAATTATTACATAATTATGTTTTATACAAACTCATCACTAAGACTTATTTATTTATTTGAAATTCTTTAACTAAGGTTTACCAAAAAAGTTTATAACCTAGCTATACTACCAATTAAATATAATAGAAGTATTTTACTTACTACATATCTTTTGTTGAATATTTTACACATAGATTTTTTTACTATTTTCTTTTTACTTAATAATTTTACAATAAATCAAGTACTTCTTACTTAATTATATGTTTTCTACAGATTACCACTAAGACTTATTTATTTCAAATAACAAACTAAGATTTACCTTAAAATTTTATAACTTTAAAATTTTAATAGTTTAACAATAAAGTAACAATTACTAAAAATAATCATCACTAGTAATTTTCCTGGAAATCTTTTTTATTAAGTTTTCAGTGAGGTCCATTATCTCATCTATAGAGTCTCGCATCACATATTGCGCACTAAGTATCACACAACCATTGTCATTGTCATTTTCACTGCACTGTGTAGTTTCTGCTGAAGATCTTGAGTATGCAGCAGCTTCGTTCTCCAAGTCCACTACTTGAATTTGTATCAGCCGTTTTCCTTTTTTTTGATCCTTGGTGATTACATATGAAGTCGACGCCACATCTCTACAGTTTCTTCGTGCTGCATCTCTTTTTTGTTTCTTCTTAAGAGCTGCTTTTTTTGCCAATGCTTCTTGTACATATTTACCGAGGCCTTCGGTAGGGCTACAGAAATTAGGATCTTGTGCGTATATGGATGGAGAATAGGTTCCACATATGTCTTGAGAATCTTCCATGATCTGCGAAAAATTAGAAACATTTATTGATTAACATAAACTATACAACATATAAATAATATTAAATGCTTAATATTAGGTAGTAATACTTACAAAGAATAAATTCTGAAGTGCAATAAGGTAGGTAGGTACTAAACAGCGGGCGGCAGTTGCTCGGTTGTGTATAGATCGGCTAACGAAGTGCTACTGACTGGACTGTGGAAGGGAACTACTGTCGTATGCATCAAAATTACTGAATTGCAAAACGTAATATAGCAGCAATCGTGGGAATGAACATGTATAGACTTGTTCCGCTGACACCGGGTGCGGTATCATATTATTGAAAATTATGTATTGATAGTACCTCTTTAGGTGGGAACTACTGTACAAGCGCCTGCATCAAAATTACTGAATTGCAAAACATGATACAGTGGCAATCGTGGGAATGAACATGTATAGACTTGTTCTGCTGGCACCGGGTATCATATTATTGAAAAATATATAATAAGTAAAAAAACAAATATCTAGGAAGATGTATGCATTCAAATTACAGATTTGCATAACGTGACATAGTGTCAATGAACATGTTTGAACTTGTTCGGGCACCGCATCTGAGGTTTTACGTTATTGAAAATATTATAACCTACGGTAATAACATTAATATTTAGGCAGAGAGAATGTAGGATACTTAATTGTAGTTAATTTACAGTGGAAACGTCATGGTGATATTTGAAATAATACAATTTTTGTATTACTGAAAATAAGTATATTTATTTATAAAAAGATTATCTTACTAAATAATACACTGAATACATTTATAAAAGTATTTACTATGATACAAAATATTAGATACAATGTAATAATATTAAATTTCATTAACTCATGTAATAATATTATACAAATTAAAAATCTTTTAATAAAATAAAGGTGGTTTTTGTTATGAAATCGCAATAACTATACATAAGTCTTGTAGGTTTTACATTCAAAAACAACATGCAAACTATGAAGCATATAGCATATAGCTAATCGTGTAACAATAGCATCAGTAAGTAAATGCGGCCGGGCAATCTTTTCCAACCGCTTTTAGAAAATCTTCTTTTTTTCTAGAACAAACTAGATTTATGCCCCCATGACAAAGTGGATATTTTATCTTTAAGTATAATTCGTTTGTCATCATTTGAAGATAAGGCAACTTTGTTAACAGATTGAGTAAAAATTTCGTGTTTCAGAGACTTAAACACAACATTCTTTTTCTTTATCAACTTATTGTGCAATAACACTTTATTAAAATCTTTAAAAGTAAGAGTTTTGACTACAGGTCTCTTTACTCCTTTTGCTTTTTTTAACTCGTTATTTTCAGTTTTCACGCAATATAACTTCGATCGCAGTCCTACAAATTCAACAATAAGTTGCCCGCCTAGCTCGTCCTTAAATAACCCAGGAATCTTTTTGTTTCGACATACAATATTATACTGATTATTTTTAGTATAATTGCTAGTATCGAAGTACGACTGAAACTTTAATTTTATATCGTTATATATGTCAGGTGTCTCTATACTATACAAAAAACTGTCAGTGTCCGTATAACATAATTTTAAACGAGAACCATAAAAAGGTTTCATTGTGGAGTAGTGGAAATCATACATATGATTTTTAGATATTTCCAGAACAGCGAATCCTATATAGATAGGTTTATCCAAAGTAATTAACTCTGGTTTCATTTGCACTGCTACAAAATTTTCCGTAAAAACCGTGGAACTATGGAAATTAGGCCTCGATATCAATTGTTCGGCTGTGTAACATTTTTTTGTTTTATTTCTGGTGTCATTCCACTGATTAACCAGATGAACGTTGAGTCTTTTTTCAGTATCTTCTAATGTTTTCCCAAAAATGCTGTTATTTAATAATTTAAAGAAATCCTGTTCAAATGTAGATTTAGCCTTTTGACGTAACTCTGTGTTTAAATCTATATATGGTTTTAAAAAAGGACTTTGTTTAAATTTGATTACTCGGTGAATACGTTTTAATACTAAACCGTGTTGTAAGCACGTTTTTAAATGTACGTAATGTATTACATAATTAAATTTATCGTACAAATTAGGTATCAATTTGGGATATTTTGATCCGGGTGGTGTAAACTTCTGAGGACAAAAAGGAAGGTCATTGTGCAACTCATGTAAGTATTCCGGATATTCCAAATCAACTTCTAAAATATACCCATACTTCGAGTCATTGGGTACTTGGAGAATATTAAGTTTATCTATTTCCGTTTGACTGATTAACTCAAAATCAGAATAGGGCAAGTATGAACACATTGCATACCCATATAAATTATTACAATCAATGTAAAATAAATAGTTATCGGAGATGGACGGATTATAATTTGACAAATATTTGTTATTCGCTTTGGAATACCTAGTGGAGCATAAGCATACCCCACCACGAATGCCCTTTTGAAGCATACGTACGATTTCTAGGTTTTCAATAAGTTGTAATTTCACTTTAGTTTTAAGTAACATTGCGTCGAAACTTAGTCCTGGAGCGGTCATGTAAAATGCAGGATCTAACCTATAATTATTTTTACAAGTTAGACGAAAATTCTCAAATACATCTGCTAGTAAAATTACATCTGTTTTAAGGTATAAGTCGGTGTATTCACCGAGATTTTTCAAATGAAACGTTTTCCAAACATGTTGAGCGTGATAATAATCCGATTCAGAAATGGTGTCATTGGTCAAAGTACTATAAAAACATTCTCGCGGCGGTAACACATCTTCATCATAACAACTCCAATTCGTCATGTGTTCATAGGGATACACGCCTTTGCGTTTTATTAGATCAAAGTGCTCTTTATTTGGGAAAAAATAAGACAAATGCGCAAAGTCATTACTAGTCAAGTTACCTACAAGTTTTCCTAAACTGGTACCTAAAAATTTAAATGAATCTACAAATCTAACTGGAAAATATTCCTGAAGTTTCATATGAAAAAACTTCGTGAAAGATATATAATTTTCTTTGTTTTTGGCAATGACTTTTATTCCCCCCGGGGTATCTCCTAGTTGTCGAATAAATAAATGGCTGTCATACCCGCTTAAATTGTGAAAAAATACGGGAACAAATTTAGGTAAACAAAACTGTAGATTACAGTAAGAATGTGCCGCACCTCGATATTTGCCTGTCAAATGACAATGATCTTTGACTTTATCGTCCAATAATAACTGATCACAGAGGAAACAATTTTTACATTTATCGAAATTTTCTTGCTCTTCAGCTGATAATAACGTTATTGGAATGGTTTTTTTTAAAGTTTTGTTTATTTCTTTTACGTCTTTTTTGAGAAATTCTATGAATTTTTCAACGCAATCTTTTCCACGATACGATACGTATTTATTGCGAGAGCTATCATACGAACAGACAATATAATACGCAAAAGCGGCTGGCAAATGTTTTTCTAACACAATTGTATTTTTTGAATCTAGCCCGTCACCACTCGATTTAGGTTCTAATAAAGATTCGAAATCCGCATAAATAACGAACGGCATATCTTGCATTCTTTCGAAATGGTTAAATTGTATTACGGTTCCTTGATCCGGTAGCACAGTCCGAACACCGCTACAAATGTGAGCATCAAATGTTTCCATTTTATTAAAAAATATCATACAGTCGTCACAAAAATATATTTTTGAATGATGTTTTGTTAACTGGGGTCTTAATAATTTATTTAAATTTTTTATTAAACAATAATGTTTAAAATTACCCTTTTCTAATAGTAGTAAATTGATATGGTGTTTTTTTCTACGTTCTGTTTTGTACAGAGGACCGACAATCTGTGACTTGTTTGCTAGACCATACACGTTTATGCTAATTTTAGGATTATTTTTCTCAAAGGTTCGAATGTCCAAAAACCCTACAGGAAAAGTCATATTATCAGTATTGAGAATTTTTTCGTAGCGCGGATACGATGATATGCGATGGGCATTATTGCTTACGGGAAATAACGCAGCCATTACACTCCACAAAAAACAGAACGCATCATTATTTCGAATATTTATGCATGCGTGTCTCGATTTTAAACATTTCGGTAATTCTATAAACTGACCAGCCCTCAATGGGTTATATTTGTTAATATTGACTTCTAAGTATAAATTGCTTATAAAAGCCCAACCACTATCTCTTTCTTGAAATTCGTCAATCTTTGTTACAATAGTATCGACTGCGTTCGAATATATTTCACTAAAACAATAATTCTGATGAAATATCACGTTTTCAGTTGCGAATGATTTTATTTCACTTGTGCTGTTAAGTAAAGCAAAATCAGCAAAAAATTCAAAATTGACTTTAATAGAATGATAGGTAGCTTGTCGCGCAGATAGCAACTCCTGCACACGAGATCGGAGCCCGCGTAAAAACACAGCTGGCGGGCACGTGCTGCGATCGCTGACGTCACCGTCTCCCCCCGAGCCCGGCCGCACCCGATACGATGCAATCCGACTGCGGAATGCACTACTTACTTTTTCAATGCCACTACTTACTTCAATAGAATTATTATTTTTGTGTATTGTACTTCGTAAATGGGCTGAGAAAGCGCTACTTTTAATAGATATGTCACAAACTGTGCAATAAACTGTTCTCTTTGCCATGTCGGTTTCAGAAACTCAATATTTTATTACAAACAAACAATTAAACTAAACTGCTAAGAGGCTATGCTGTTGGAGGCTGCTAGTTTAATTATGTAGATAAGATAGTAAGCATCTGTATTTAAAACGTATTTTACCTACCTATGTTTTTAGTGACAGCATTAGTAGGTAAGTAAGAATTGTAATTAATACTAATTAATGAGGTTTACTCTCGAAGATTTTTTTTTTTTATTTTATTTATTTTATTTATTAGTTTTAAATCTTATGATACCTAATTACAAAATTAAAAAGTTAACAAAACTAACACTAAATCTGTCTTAATTTTAAAAAAGTAAAAAGAAAAACTAATATTAAAAACGACTTAAACTTAGTAGTTTAAAATTATAAGTATAAGTATAAGTATTAAAACTAAGTAGTTTTAAAAAATTTGCCCTCGCTGGTGAACTGCCGCTTACAGTCCTTTATGACCTCTGTTAGCTGAACCATTTGGGAGCATTCCGAGTCACATTGAAACTTTAAAGAGACAACCGCGTGTTCCCATCGGTCTTTAGGCTCTACCGGTAGGATGTCCCTTACGTTGTAGACTTTGAGGTCTATAAATACGTCGCCATCCAAGTCAGCGGTGCGCCGCAGCACGCCGTCCGCCACCCGGCGCGACAGCGAGGACGTTAGGGTTCCTTGTTTAGCCGCGTGCTGGGCAGCCGTTTCGTCTTCACTGTCTGAATCCAGCTGCCACCCGGTCGATTTCTTCGTTGAAGACGATATCTTTTTCGGTAGCTTCCTCTTCACTGGCAATTTTGTTTCTTTTTTCTTGATACTAGAAATAAAAAATAAAAACAAATAAGTACTCTATATAGGGGAACTGTGTTCAACTGCTGAAACTAATCTTCATAAGTTTTTAAAACTATCAACGATTTCAAAAGAAACACGTTTTTACGTAAATGTACCTATGTATATGTATCCTTATAACCAGATAATAAAGTTCAAAATTGATTGTAGAAATTGGCAGTTTTGGGTAGGTTGATCTGCCACCGTGAGTACAGCAACAATAGAATTAAAAAAAAAAAAAATATATATATATTTTTCGAACACATACTTTTAACTAGAAGTCGTTGATCCTTCGTCGTTGTCCGAGAGGAAGTGGTTGGCAAACTGCTTCTTGTTCTTGGTCTCCTTGGTGCGCTTGTACTCAGTGTCCGACCTGAAAGCCAAATGAAAATATAATTAAGTATGCATACACGGGATAATAATTAGTTAAATTTATCCGAGACAAGATAAAATTTTACTAGAAAAAATCAACCAGTCTCAGGAAGCTCGAGTGGAAATCGAACCCACGACCTTTGGATTACCGGTCCAATACTCTGACCACTAAGCTACCGAGGCCGGTAAGTCTCGTTTAGCGTAGTAGGAGCAACCGAGGCGGGGTCTAACTACATAAGTATAGCATTGTAATGCTAAAATTAAAATAATAAAAATTATCCGAGACAGTTTAAAAACTTACGAACATAATTGCAATTGCGCGGATCTTCGTGGTGCTAGCGGGACTTCGGTGAGTAGCGCAGCAGCTGGCTAGGGCGAGCGGGCGGTGGCTATTGGCGGCTGGCGGTGGCTGTGGCTGGCTAGCGACGGGCAGCAATTTCGGCGCACTTGTTGTCACTTGTTTCCCGGTCAGAATTATCAAGATGGCACGGAGTCGACAAAAGATATGAACCGCATTTAGATTTACTGAAGATTAAATAGGGAATTTTACATATATCGTAAACCTTGAGGCAAAAATATTACAAAGCATACCTTAACCTACAATGGCTTAGCGTCGTAAAGGGTATTTAATAACCATACAAATTAATATTAAATAAAACAGTTTAGAATCTCAACTTTTTCTGAAACGTTTGCAAAAAATTATAAATGAAAAACAAAAGTTTCATGTTACATGATATTTCATTCGAATCTGAGAATTCGATGCACACATATTGACGATAAACATACCTGTAAGGCAGAGTTCACAATTGTGATGCTATCGCTAAGATTTGTACTTGAATAAATAATTAATGTTATTGGTGTACATATATCAGTAAATAAATAAATGATATATACGATGTTATAAGTTTCTTCTCGATTATAAAATTTTGGTACTCTACAACTTGTTATTAAATCAGTATTTACTATGGCACCACATATATTTAGTAATAATTATCTACATTATTTATTCCAAATTAATTCTACGCAAACGATGTCACGGGTACAGCTAGTTGATTTGATAAAGGTGTAAAACTATAAATACAAAAAAGTACAACATTAAAAAAAGTCATTGCATTATTGTAACACTGTTGTGTACACATCTTTATTGCCTTCACTTATAATGTATTACCAAGTAGCATAGCGGCCGGTGGCCTATACCATCAATAGATTCGATTCCCGGTGCTATTAAGTATTGAGTACTATTTGGGCTAAGGATGTTTTTTTTTTTTTTAGTGTTTGCTTTCGTTACTTAAGTTTTGTTTTTGTAAAGTTGACAATTATTGTAGTGTGCAACATGTATAATATGCACACTAGTGCATGTTATAATTTTAAATTTAATTTTAATCAATAAAAGCCATCCCATTGATTCGCGATTTTAGGACTCATTCATTTGTTTTATTATCTAAGTAAAAGTATCGTGTATAGTGTAGGTCGGCTATCGTCCGAATAGAATCTGCGTATTACGCAAGGGTCGCGTCGCGAGTTCGATTACCGCACCCAAATATAAGTGTGTTTTTTTTTTTTTTTTTGTTTGGTGTTTCTGATTTCCATTACACAAGTGAAGCTACTAACTTTGGGATTTGAGTATGTAGGTGTGTGATGTTGTCCAATATGTATTTACTTATAATTAACTAAATCGCTTTTGTTAATAATACAATTTAATGATAAAAAACACAAATGGAACCATAGGATAGAGCTTGTACATCAAATTTGCATAAATGCAATTTTCAAGTTCCCCTGACTTCTTGTTACTATGTACGTCAATGTACTTAAATGCTTAAATTACAATTTATTACATTTACTGCATAAAACTAGTTTTACTTTGTAGATGTAATTGGTTCTTTATATCATAAGTATTACAATTGACATTCCTATAGTCATCTATTTTTAACAACGTAACACAAGTATGGACACACACACACGCGTGTACGAAGAAGCTGACTTTGCATCGTTCATGGTTCACAGGTACTACAGAGTAACATAAACCATTCCCACGCTGTTAGTGTACGGTGCATGTACCTAGTGCAAGTGATGTGAAAGTTTTGGCTAAACAAACCGGAATCCTGGATAGATGGGTGACCACCCATCACTCACTGGCTTCGCAATGAAATCATCATTTTGCTGTCTAGGGGCTACCAGCCTATACGTAAAATTTTTTGTTAACATCTGTTATCGGGTATGAATGATCGTTTTACCTATGCTATTTATTACGCTGATAAGTATTTGGATGCCACCAGCCCCTGGGCGACAGGCATGAGCAATCGGCCTAGATACTTTTCAACGGAATAATTGTATCTGGATGCCACCAGCCCTTGGGCGACAGGCATGAGCAATCGGCCTAGATACTTTTAATGGAATAATATCTGGATGCCACCAGCCACTGGGCGACAGGCATGAGCAATCGGCCTAGATTTTATTCCTTAGCATCAGCCACTGGGAAAAATTGAAAAATCATATTCCATTACCAGATCACGACAAAAACTTGCTGTTAGGTGCCACCAGCCTAGACGAAAATGAAAAATTTTTATAGTGGTAGCTACTGTGCGTAATCCAAATTTAGGTTTTGGTTAGCTAATAGTGTATCATAGTGATAAAAACAGTGAATTTTGGTGACTCAATATGGAAAACCTACAATATTCCGTAAGTCTGCACAACATTTCATAAATGATTATTGGGCATCCTGGAACACTTTTTTACGACATTGCTCGAACGGCAGTGAGATCAATGGAGTGAAAAAAAAAAAAGTGTTCCAGGATGCCCAATAATTACCTACTTCGGTTTAATGCTAAATGATATTCCCCCCAAACCACTTGAGTTCCAGTAAAGATGTGAGACTTTACTGAGATCTCGCACGGACTTCTTGAGAGAATTTGAGAAGTGATGTTGCACTGTTTTGTTTTATTTGCCAAAGAACGTCAACTGCACTACCAGTGTTGCCAGATCTTAGAGCCAGTTTTCCGTAATAACTGCCACATTCCGTATGAAATCCGTATGGGAAGTTTTATTTTATTTGAATGCACAAAACAGGTTATAGACATGTAAAATACAAACAAAAAATATTTTATCTTAAGGTCTAGGTTGAAACTCTAAGGTATGTATATACACACTTACAACTACCTTTAAATAAATATATCAATGAAAGTAATAAGATAATTGATAACGGCAAAAAAACACTAAAACAATATAAATGTCAGACAGGCACAATGATGATTTATAACAAAGTGTTTTACGTCTTGCTTGCACTAACACTAAATAACACCATTAACTCTCTCTGACTCTCATTCTCATATTAGCCGACCAAGAAAATATCTCAATGGGAATCCTCAAAGCCATAGTTTTTACTATGCAGTTTGCTGGTTCAGTTCTGTAAAAATCTATGAAAATTAAATAAGACTGGCTAGTTTACGCAGAATCAAATAAAATGTAACATATTTCTTAGGAATAATAAAAGCTATCGGTAGGTACTACTTATTAAAAGTTTTTACTCATTAAAAGATTTGCCTGAAAATTCCGTATAAAAATCCGTGTGCATTCATTGTCCGGTTTGAACATTGACATTATTTTACGGACAAATCCGTATATACATGGCAACACTGTGTACAGCAGACTACAGTAATTTCAGTCAGCGAGTGACACAGCACCGCAAATTAGTAAAATTCTCCTCATTGGAAAAGCAAAAGAATCTTGAGTCGACTAACATTTTCAGTTTGGAATAAAATGCGATGTATCGTATTCTAATGATGCTTGGAGTATTTGGCACTAAGTACGAGTACATCGAGTCAGCCATGCATGCATAATATTATTAGGTTTGTTTGTACATATTATAAATATTTTGGTCACAAACCTTTAATTCACTGGCTGAATGCACTGAACTCTCAATACCCAACCCATAATAAAAAAATGATAATCAATGTTATTGTCCAAAACGTTCTTTTTATTATTGGTTACTTGTCTAAAAGTGTCCGCCAAAATCTAAATACTGTTACCTGTCGTAAAAAATAAGCTAAGAATTATCATGTATGTTATGTTTGTGTTGGTTCTTAGGCTAACTTCAACAATGTCCTTTCTATAGAGGACTTTAAATCGCAATAACTCAGCTATATAAACGTTTTTTTAAAATGTTTTCAACTAACTATTTAGGTCACCGTATTTTTCTTTAGCATGCAAAGTTTCATCAAAATTAGCTTATTGGTTTTTAAAAATTTCGACTTGGAAGTTTGTATGGAAAACCGAAACGAGTAAACCCTCTTAAGTAACGACAATAAGTTGCCTAATCAGACCAAGAAAAAAAAAAGATACACGCAATTTTAGTTAAGCCAAAAATACCGTGCTCTTTCGTGTTATAACGCGCTTTCACGCACAAGATGCAACACATCCATCCTTATTTTGTTTAGTATTTTCTTTTTTGTTGGTCTGAGATCTGTGTGCGTATAAACGACAATGAATAATAACATGAATGAGCACGGTTTTTTGGCTTCCCTAAAATTGCGTGTAATGCTCCGTCTTTCTTTTTTTTTTCTTGTTGGTGTGAGGTTGCTTAGAGTGTGAATTTACATACCTACATACAATCAAAGTCAAAGTCAAATTATTTATTCAATGTAAACCTTTACAGGCACTTATTGACGTCAATACTAATTTTACTAATTTGCGGTGCTGTGTCACTCGCTGACTGACATTACTGTAGTCTGCTGTACACAGTGTTGCCATGTATATACGGATTTGTCCGTAAAATAATGTCAATGTTCAAACCGGACAATGAATGCACACGGATTTTTATACGGAATTTTCAATACTAATAAAAAATAGAAACAGTTAACTAACTTGTAGTTAAGACTTAACAACTAATCTAACGAACTTCTGTGCCAGACAAACGCGCATCGCTACCCCTAGTACCACTGCACGCCGAAACAGGATCGCGTCGAACCGAAATATAAGCCGTGGCGATAGAATTCTGTGTAAACACTTTTAATCATTTTTTTTTAAAACATAAGTATAAAAAACGTCAAATAATAATACATTAATTTGTGTGTTTTTAAGTTGTTTTGTTTTCCGTCTTGGTACAAGCACAGATTAACTAATAGTACCTACTACCGTACAGAAAGTTCAATCATGACTATTATCCCCGAAGGGTTAGTTAAAGAGGCAACGAGGACCGCAGAAGGAATGCACTGCCACAGTCTACATTTCACTGAATAACAACTGCACATGTGCTCAGTGTGATGAGTGGTGAGCCCATCGCCGCTTTATGCTGTTGGAAGCACGTACGTCCGGTCTTCAGTCCGTTAATCGCCTTTTACGACCCTGAATAATACCAACCATTATTATTTTAATACGAAGCCGCCGCTAATTCTTTGTGAGTTTTGTGGTTTACCATTCAATAATTTTCAACTCACCTCGTTCAAGTCCTTTGTCGACAGTAACTACGCAATACAAATAAAAGATAACGATAATCGTTATTGTTGGAATGGCGAATAAAACACGAACAAGGCCCTCTAAAATCAATACCTACGTCTTTACATAATATTTATGAAAAGTCGCTCTACCCTAGATATATAGTTTTGCCTTTACTGTAGGTACTTTAATGTTTCTTACTGAAATAGAAAATAGTGTTTAAACATTTTTACTACTTTTTTATAGCATTCGATATAAAAATGTACTTATTCCTTTACATTTTAGTTTTACGAACCAAATCAATAATTTTCTTTGAAAATGTTTTGAAAAAGTTATGAATTATTCAAAGAAAAATATATTATTACGAGAATTGTTTTTATTATTTATTCTATGCATCAGCTGTTTCCCTTTAGCGAACTCCGACGTAAGTACTTTAGCCTCTTTCCAAAAGGAACTTTTGTTTCAACCCTTCTATAAAATCTAAGCGTGCGAGAAATTTAGTTTGTCACATTTTTATAACCTTACTGATATTGTATGAATGACTAAAGGTATATGTGATCAAAGATGAATAAAGGTATTTAATAACAAGGCATAATAATACATATCACTCACGACTGTTATCCCCGAAGGGTTAGTCAAAGACTAACGTATGTTCACAATACCTACACACAGATGGTAAAGTTTTATTAACGTAACCGTAATTTCTGGGTAACTGTGCTCATGATTTAAATAATTGCATCACCCTAATCAACCTTTAGTCTACACCGAAAATTAAATGTAAGTACTCCTATTCTAGGCGCAACAGCCGGAAATAAACGACCAATATGATACAAACACGTCAAGAAACGATCAATATAAACTAAACACAATAAAAAACGATCAATATGACACAAAAACTACAATAGTTGAAGAAGTCGTTACACCAGAAACCAAAAATGTCACCATTGCAGACAACGAAGTGTTGCCCAATGTCACAGTAGAAAGCAGAAGAACTGAACTTGTAATCAATAAAAAACAACCAGAGAGCTTTACTATGAGAATCTGCGGGGCGATCTCGAAACCGATAATGCGTTTGATTGCAATACCCAAAGTTAGTTCTGTACTCCGAAACATTGGCACATGTATAGTCAACGGCGCAATGGAACTGGTCACCCACTATTTTCCACCACCGCTGATACCTTTGATCGCGACAGCAGCTGGTATGGTAATACCATTTGAGCCGGTGGTTATGTTGAGGGAGAAGATGCCGGTGGCAAGCTACAGGAGAGCTTTCAAGACAGCTTTAGACGGTTTCATGAGCACTTTTGACCGATTCAAGCAAGATGACGATGAAGACACCGATCCTTATATGACTAGAAGGTTTAACCGAAGGTTCATGACCGATTCTAGGGAGAAGAGTAAGATTAAAAAGTGATTTTTTAGTTAAAGTATGGTTATGTTTTTCAAATAAAAGAAATGTTCATAATTGTAGACAGACTTTAATTGCAAATTGGTTGTATCGGGATTGAAAAGAGAATTATAAGATTTTTCTCTCTTTAATCATTTCCAATGTTAGTCGCAAATGACACAAATGTTTGCAATATCCGGCTATTTCTAAGACAACACTATTAAATTATCTTGCAGCCTAAGTAGATAGTGTTTCTTGAATGAGACTTGAAAAAAAATTATAGGATCGGAAAAAAAATATAGGTATAGTCGTAACTCTTAACTCTATCGAATACTGAACAAATAACGTAATATACCTTAATATAGGTACCATAGGCATACGAATTAGAATATCCGACAGTTCGGCAGAATTATTCGGCCTCCATCTGATGATTCAGCAGAAACGTCGAGGTCGTGACACCGAAAAGTTTGCGTTAAACCCTCGTCTAACAATGTAGGTACCTAAATTGTAAGTATTTCTTTATTTTTCATCTAAAATCGAAGTCATTGTTATAACTCCGAAGAAGGGGCAGAAGAAAGAGGTCTTCACAAGTGTACCGCCCTGCTGGCCTTCTCTCAAAACAATACTATTATTTTTCTTAGGCTCCAGTAGAGGACTTTTTTTCCTTTTCGGTAATTTTCTTTTAGGTTTACGGGTCACTGTTTTATTTGCCGTATTGGGTACAGCTTTGGTTCGATTTCCCTTAACACTTTTGTCTTTGTTTAATTCATTTGTTTTTTTGTTATCAATATTCTTGGTAAAGGATTTTCTCAGAACCGTTGTGGCATTCTCGAATCCGCTCCAATAGTGTCTGAAACCGTTCTTGTCTATGAAAAGTCTTTTTGTTGGAAACGCGGTGTCTCTCCGAAGAATGGTTTCTTTGAAATGGTCCACGATTTTATGGATGGTAGGTCTCAAGACGTTGTAGGTTTCATTGTTTAGCATTACTTCATCGACTTTTTGTAGATCAATGTGAGTTGGGAATTGACACCATGTTGCGGTGAACTTGAAGAGAATACAAGTTATTAGTACCTAGTGTTTTTCACATTTGGACTTACCTCTCTTGGTCAAGATTTTTATCATCAAGACTCGTTGGTGGAAAAAATTGTAAACATAATAATTAGCTATAAACATCCCACTGCTGGGCACAGGTTTTCCTACAACAGCACTGCAACAACTACAACTACAACGGGGTGATTGCGCCATACTCGCCACGCTGACCCTATGCTGGTTGGTAGTTTTCAACGACTGTCATCTTAAGACATCAACCGAGACTAACCGCTTTGCGTGCCTTCCGTAGCACGTAGGATCTCAAGATACCTAATTATACATTTTATTTTGGGTGACCCATTTAGGGGCCCAGCGTTGGAAAAGTTGTTTTTCGCAAGCATTAGGTACTGAGTCATCAAGCTTCTTCATACACGGACGCAATATTGTGTACCTAGGTTAATATCATTAGTTATTATTACTTTGTTAATATTATAATTAAGATTACCTTTAGAATAAACAAAGACGAAATTAAAACAAACATTTTGTAGTCACATCGTGTGTTCAGAAAATTTTAATTAAACTCTCACGTCACGAATTCAATTAAAACTTTCATTTGATTTTCACTGCCTCCCAAGATAATTGAACGGAAAAGACTAACGACTTTTGACACTTTAATACCTACTACCTACCATTGTATTGGGAATCTCATTAAAATGATGTGCCTATTTTCATTCTGCTAATACCTGTCAAATTTAAGGTACTTAGCCAAATAACCCCCGACGCAAATTCGTCCGCGTGAATGAATACCTAGGTAAGTACCAAGTAAACCATAAAGAATTTCCAAAAAATAGTAGATTGTTATACAAGGGGCTAAAATGACCCATTACATACGAGGCAGTTTTACTCGAGGCCGTGTAAATAGAAACCGAGTTTTAATGGTTACACTCTGTATTACACTCTACTTTTCACTACGAATGCGTGAAATAAAATAAGGCCATACAATATGAAATAGCTTATTTTATTAAAAATTAACCCATCAGTTGCTTTTACGACACTCAAGGCGTTGGTAGTATTATTTTGATGAGCCCATCGCCGCTCTATGCTGTTGGATGTATGTGCAGTCTTTCCATCTCTTCCCTTGGGTGTCGTAAAAGGCGACTAACGGACTGAAGACTGCACATACATCCTACAGCATAGAGCGGCGATGGACTCATTAAAATAATACTACCAACCTTTCTCTTCCCGTGGGTGTCAGTCGTTAAAGCAACTAACGGGTTAATTTTTAATAAAATGAACCAATTCATATTGTCCCGAGCTTTAGCGAGCTTTAGCGAATCCCGAGCTTTAGCGAGGGAGTAAATAGAAACCGAGTTTTAATGGGTTTTAGCGCCGTGTGTTACACTCTTCTTTTCACTACGAATGCGAAAAAAAAACAATTAAATACAACATGATTGGATTTTTTTTTAAATTAACCCGTTAGTTGCTTTTATGACACCCAAGCGAAGAGAGGGGTTGGTAGTATTATTTTGATAAGCCCATCGCCGCTTTATGCTGTTGGATAGTATGTGCAGTCTTTCCATCTCTTCCCTTGGGTGTCGTAAAAGGCGACTAACGGACTAAAGACTGCACATACATCTAACAGCATAGAGCGGCGATGGGCTCATCAAAATAATAGTACCACCCCTCCCTTTTCTTTGGTGTCATAAAAGGCGACTAACGGACTAAAGACTGCACATACATCTAACAGCATAGAGCAGCGATGGGCTCATCAAAATAATACTACCAACCCCTCTCTTCTCTTAGGTGTCGTAAAAGGCGACTAACGGACTCAACACTTCACATACATCCAATAGCATAGAGCGGCGATGGGCTCATCAAAATAATACTACCAACCCCTCTCTTCTCTTAGGTGTCGTAAAAGGCGACTAACGGACTCAACACTTCACATACATCCAATAGCATAGAGCGGCGATGGGCTCATCAAAATAATACTACCAACCCCTCTCTTTTCTTAGGTGTCATAAAACGCGACTAACGGACTCAACACTTCACATACATCCAATAGCATAGAGCGGCGATGGGCTCATCACAATAATACTACCAACCCCTCACTTTTCTTCGGCGTCGTTAAGACAACTAACGGACTAAAGACTGCACATACATCCAACAGCATAGAGCGGCGATTGGCTCATCAAAATAATACTACCAACCCCTCTCTTCTCTTAGGTGTCGTAAAAGGCGACTAACGGACTCAACACTTCACATACATCCAATAGCATAGAGCGGCGATGGGCTCATCAAAATAATACTACCAACCCCTCTCTTCTCTTAGGTGTCGTAAAAGGCGACTAACGGACTCAACACTTCACATACATCCAATAGCATAGAGCGGCGATGGGCTCATCAAAATAATACTACCAACCCCTCTCTTCTCTTAGGTGTTGTAAAAGGCGACTAACGGACTCAACACTTCACATACATCCAATAGCATAGAGCGGCGATGGGCTCATCAAAATAATACTACCAACCCCTCTCTTTTCTTAGGTGTCGTAAAACGCGACTAACGGACTCAACACTTCACATACATCCAATAGCATAGAGCGGCGATGGGCTCATCACAATAATACTACTAACCCCTCACTTTTAGTCGGCGTCGTTAAGACAACTAACGGACTAAAGACTGCACATACATCCAACAGCATAGAGCGGCGATGGGCTCATCAAAATAATACTACCAACCCCTCTCTTCTCTTAGGTGTCGTAAAAGGCGACTAACGGACTCAACACTTCACATACTTCCAACAGCATAGAGCGGCGATGGGCTCATCAAAATAATACTACCTACCCCTCTGTTCCCTTGGGTGTCGTAAAAGCGACTAACGGGCTAAAGGCTCACCACCTAAGCACATGTGCAGACTGTGCAGTTGTTTCTTGCTGAAGCGTAGACTGTTGCTGCTTGAATGCTCTATGAATGATTACTAATTTTACCATAAACTTTAAATAAATATCTCAAAAAAGTTGTTGATTTAAGTGTTTATTCATGATTACTCTACTTAGGACTAAAAACTTTTTCGTTTTTGTAGGCTTATTGTCATTTGACAGAAAAAAAAAATTAAAAAATTACTTTATCTCCTAGGGCAAGAAAAGCTATTTTACCCGCTCTAGTAAAAAGTCTTTTCACTCCTCTTGCTCAAAAATACCGTCATTGTAGCGTTCCAAAGTGAGGATAAAATAGCTTTTCTTGCCCTAGGGGAAAAAGTAATTTTTGTGATAATTTTTGTGAAAAAGTCTTTTCACTCCTCTTGCTCAAAAAGACCGTCATTGTAGCGCTTCAAAGTAAGGATAAAATAGCTTTTCTTGCCCTAAGGGAAAAGGTATTTTTTATTTATTTTTGTCTGTCAAATGACAATGAGCCTACAACAACGAAAAAGTATTTAGTCTTAGGTAGAATAATCATGTATAAAAACTCGACTTAGTACTGTTTACTTAGATCAACAACTTTTTTGAGATAGTTATTATTAAAGTTTATGGTAAAATTAGTAATTATTTGAATCTATGGACAACACAAACCACGCTTACACAGTACACGCTTCAGCAAGAAACAACTGCACAGTCTGCACATGTGCTAGGTGGTGAGCCTTTAGCCCGTTAGTCGCTTTTACGACACCCAAGGCAATCTCTATTTCCTTGAGAGGGGTTGGTAGTTTTTGTTTTTTTTTATATAGCAGAAGGAGGCAAACAAGCAAGCGGGTCACCTGATGGAAAGTAATCACCGCCGCCCATAGACACCCGCAAAACCAGAGGAATCGCAGACGCGTTGCCGGCCTTAAGGAAGGAATAGGCTCGTTTCTTGAAGATCCCTAAGTCGTAATGGTCCGGAAATACCGCCGCCGAGAGCTGGTTCCACAACACTGTAGTTCGAGGCTAGAAATTTCTTGAAAAACGTACAGTAGTAGACCGCCATCCATTAAGGTGATGTGGATGGAATGACAGTCGATTGCGTGTAGTGCGGTGAAGGAAATCTGCGGCAGGGATTAAGCCGAACAATTACTCAGAACACTCCCCATGATATATACGGTACAAAATCGCTCTCTCTCCTCTCTCTCCGAAGAGCCAGTGGATCGAGCCGACCTGAAATAACCACGTCGTCGACAATTCGAGCAGCTCTGCGTTGAATGCGGTCAAATGGAAGGAGTTGGTATTGGGGTGCTCCAGCCCAAAGATGGGAGTAGTATTCCATATGCGGCCTGACCTGTGCTCTAAACAGTTGTAAGCGGTGGGCCGGCGTGAAATATTGACCCGCTCTATTAAGCACACCCAGCTTTTTTAAGCTAATTTAGCTTTACCTTCCAAATGACCACGAAACTGAACGTCACTCGAAATATCGACGCCAAGGATATAATATACAGTATTATTTTAATGAGGCCATCGCCGCTCTTTGCAGTTGGATCTATGTGCAGTCTTTAGTCCATTAGCCGCCTTTTACGACTCCCAAGGGAATGGAGGGGTTGGTAGTAATATTGTGATGAGCCCGTCGCCGCTCTATGCTGTTGGATGTATGTGCAGTCTTTAGTCCATTAGTCGCCTTTTACGACACCGAAGAGAAGAGAGTGGTTGATAGTATTATTTTTTGATGAGCCCATCGTCGCTCTATACTGTTGGATGTATGTGCAGTCTTTAGTCTGTTAGTCGCCTTTTACGACACAGAAGGGAAGAGAGGGGTTGGTAGTATTATTTTGATGAGCCCATCGCCGCTCTATGCTGCACATACATCCAGTATGTGCAGTCTTTAGTCCGTTAGTCGCCTTTTAGGACACCCAAGGGAAGAGATGGAAAGACTGCACATACCTACTATCCAACAGCATAGAGCGGCGATGGGCTAATCAAAATAATACTACCTACCATTCTCTTTCCGTGGGTGTCGGTCGTTAAAGCAACTAACGGGTTAATTTTTAATTAAATAAACCAATTCATATTGTATTGTATTGTTTTATTTTCTCGCATTCGTAGTGAAAAACATAGTGTAACACACGGCGCTAAAACCCATTAAAACTCGGTTTCTATTTACACCCTCGCTAAAGCTAAAAAAAACTACCTCGTAAATAATGGGTAATTTTGGCCCCCTTGTATAACAATCTACTATTTCGTTTATTTACTGTTAAGTGTTCGTGAACGTGCATGAGTGTTAAGCCGACTGCAGACGCTTGGTGTTTGCCGCAAACACCGACCACTACAAACTAAGTCCCAAACATCGACCACATACACCCAACACAAACAGGCATCCTCAAGCTTGGCGAACGTGCTAGTATATGCCGGATCGGCAAACATGACGGACGACGAACTTGTGGCAGCTATTAGTTTCAGGTTGACCTATTTAATTAAATTATAAATTTAAAAAAAATATGTCACAATGTTAATTACATATTTTAGCGTTTTATTGACGCTTAAATATACTTAAGTAAAATTTTTAAATACTAAAAAAAGACGACAACCTCAGGCGGGACTCGAACCACGCACCTTTCGCATTCCGGGCGGCTGCCTTAACCACTTGGCTACCGAGGTCTGGTTTTCACCCGTCGAAATTTGCCAGTGCTTGATGCTTATGTTTTTTAGTCAACATTGCTTCATCAAATCTTAGAAGTTTTTACCTCTGAGATCCGAAAGATATATTTTTACAAATATTTGAACATTCGGTTCAGATGAAGCTGCGTTTATAGATTAATGTTTTTATATATTTTAGCATTTTATTAACGCTTAAATATACTTAATTAAATGTTTAAACACTGAAAAAGACGAGAACCTCAGGCGGGAATCGAACCACGCACCTTCGGGCGGCTGCCTTAACCACTTCGCTACCGAGATCTGGTTTTCACCCGTCGAAATTTGTCAGTGCTTAACATTGAGCTATTATTACTACGTATAGAGAAGACACCGCTCATCACTACTGTGTTCCGTTCAAGTGCGGCCGGCCGGCCGCACTTCACTTGAGAGAGAGAGAGAGAGAGAGAGAGAAACATTTATTGACAAACATACAAAAATATAAATGAAAAACAAATAAGCAAAAAAAAAGACAATTGTCAATCAGGACCCCGCCTCAGCTAGTGTCGTTGCGAACAGAACGTATCGCACTTAGTTGCTTGCTAGCTCTTGAACGTCTAAACTTGTTTGTTTTAAAACGAAAAAAACGTGAAAACTCATTAAATATGCCCTCGCGTGTGTTACGATATTGCACTAATAACTTTAGTAATACAGCGAAGTGCAAAGTAATAACTTTCCATCGGTGAGTAACGAGCAAGTCATTTTAAAACTTAATTCAAGCAAAATATTTAGCGGAGACGCCATGTTGCGTCAAATGTCATAGAGTAAAAAAGTTAAGATGTGACATTGTGTATGTAACAAGTGTAGATGGAATTAGTTGACATTTCTTTTATTGCGGAAAGTAAACATTTACACATACCTACTTAGAAAAGAACTGACTGTGGTTAATAAAAGACGAAAAATAATTATTGAATTTTGTGTGAGATAATTTGTTAGATTGCGTTTATTCAAGGTTTCCACGTCTGGGCCGTAAATATAGGAAAAAATTGATAAAATTTGTACCTACATAAGTTCGTAAAATAAGTAATGTCAGATGAACCAGGAAGGCCTCATATCCTATTAATATATTATTGACATCTGATTGATTGAAAAAGAAATAGATTTTATAATTATTATGTAAATGTTTTAGCTAAAAAAATATTTACTTATTTATTTTTAGCATTAATTTTCTTATTTTAAAACATTACAATTAACAACATTCAATAAAACATAAAAAGTAACTTCCCATTGGTTTGCATATTTTAACAATATTCTCGTACTACACGATAAAACTGTATTAATTGTGTGTCGCATCTGTGCGCTCGGACTTATTCTATAACAACCAAGCCCCCTCTCCAACGTATCACGTGATGCCCGCTGTCATCTAGGTGAGCACAATCTTTGTATGGGACATCTACTCTATTTATTGTACCTCAATGGTGCTTAATGCTTGTTTTTTAGTAAAAAAATTTTACTTATATTAAGTATCAATAAAAGAATATATTATAAATATGAATATATTTCCTTTTTATTTTTCATTTCCTTTCGGTATATTTTGTTCATAATGAAAATAAAAACTAAGGCGCGTCCAACGCATCGGTCACTTTCTGCCTATTTTTATGATTGGCATCTTTAGTATACCAAATGCATTGCTCATTATGAATTGTATCCTCAGACCAATCAGCCATTTTCCTAGCTCCGCCACATTGCGCGCGGAAAACTGCTGAGAACCAGAACGTCCGCCGCCCGCAAGCTCGCGCGCTATACTGATGCTCACCATGCGTGTGGAGACATCGCAAACTGTTTGCCGAACATCCTTTGATTTGTGAAGAAAAACCGACACTGACGCCGAACACTGGCGAACACAAACACAAACAGGCAAACACACACAAACACTCGTCCTCATGTTCGTGTTTACTGTTTGCCGTTGTTTGCCAAGCGTATGGAGCCGGCTTTAGCAAATAAAACAAAACAGTGCAACATCACGTTTCAAATTCGCTCAAGAAGTCCGTGTGAGACCTCAATAAAGTCCCACAGCTTTATTGAGTCTCGAGTTTCGAGGGGTTTGAGGGAAAATCATTTACCATTAAACGTTCATTATCACTCATTATCACCCACTTAATATAAAGAAAATAATAATTACTATTAAAAACTTGACACTGGCTAGCTAAATGTGCTGATCGCACGAAGCCATTATTTAAGAGAAAAAAAAGAAAAGCTGTTTTTTCTCGCTCTGGATGGAACGCTACAATGACTGACGGTCTTTTTGAGCAAAAGGAGTGAAAAATGTTTTACACAAATCTTGTCTTGACATTAATTACAAATAAAAACAAACAAAGAATTAGTCAAATAAGTGCAGCCGTTCTAATGTGATGCCAGAGAATCATTGTACGTTTTATTTGTATAGACTATATTATAGTCTATACAAATAAAACTTAATTGCCACCAATGACTATATTTATCGTCCTCCTTCACGACTTTGTTCGCGTGAACACCGTATCCCGTGATGTTAGAAACTTTTACGTTCGCCAATGTCTCATTTAACCACTAGTGTGTCGCGGCCATCTTGGCCATTATTGTAGGCGCATGTACAATACTTCCGTATTACTTCGTATTTATATCCGGTCTAGGTCTAATGACGATTTCCATGAAATTTTGTATGGAGATTTTTAAAAAAACTTATATCACTGGAGTCATTATTAAATAAGCTACGAGTATCTGGTTACTGTATAATAAAGTATAGTTTGATGCTATATTAAATTGCGAAAAAAAGGTGTGGGTAGGTGTTATCGTAATGACTAACTTTTAAAGATAACGAAAGTTAAAAAAAAATGTTTAGAAGCCACATCCTCCGCAATCCGGGCGGCTGCGTTGACCACTCCGCGGATTGGTTTCGTTATCTTGGTAATTATTTGAGGGTTATTAACGCAAAAATCAAATATTACGGACTAAGAGCCACCGCACACATGCTACTTTTAGCATCGGCGATCGGCGATTTAGCGACTGTATCAAAGCTGCATCACATTTTAGCGACTCCTGCGTTCGATTGCAGTATCGGAATCGCGCGTTTTAGCGATTCAGTCGCTGCATCTGCATTCAGCTTCCAAAAAGTAGCTAAATCGCCGATCGCCGCCGATGCTAAAAGTAGCATGTCTGCTCTGGCCCTAACTGAAAATTCTACTAATATTATTTTCATACAAACCTTCTCATTTATCTTTATAGTGCCTTCTCATTACGAACACAACGCAAAGGTGTGAGTAATGCTCCATCATAGATGTATGTGGCAACAAATTTTTATATCTATCTAGATAGATACATGTGAAGTTGACCAATTGGACCAAATGCGAAGTGGACCAAATGCGAAATTGACCAAATGCGAAGTGGACCAAATGCGATGTGGACGTTTTTTTGGCGAGTGGACCAAATGCGAAGTGGACGAAATGCCAAAAACTCCGTACAGTCCAGGAAGGTTTTATTAGCCGTAGGTCCAATATGCAATTCGTCCATTTCGCATTTTGCCGTTCGCCTACTACTCAATTCGTCAATAATTTGATTCGACCATTTCGTGAATCGTCATTACGCAGTTCGTCAATGAGGAGCTTAGTCGTGAAACAAATTCTTTAATAAATCCTGCAGTAGGCTAGCCGCTGTGATTTTTAGGGTTCCGTACCCAAGGGTAAAAACGTGACCCTATTAGTAGGACTCCGCTGTCCGTCTGTCTGTCTGTCACCAGGCTGTATCTCATGAACGATGTGATAATGATATAAATGATGATGATATCAATGTGATAGCTAGACTCTAATTTTTGTTTAAGAAGGGGTATGGTATGTATAATAAATAATATAATATCAAAACAAACGAATTTATTAATTACTATAAATAAATAAATACGTGTTGAACCAAATACGTATTGACGTAATACACGTTGGACGAAATGCCTTTTAGACGAAATGATTGTTGGACAAAATGTGTATGGACCAAATCGTGTTTGGCAAATAGATGTTGGACGAAATGCGTGTTGGACTTTAAACGAGTCGGACGAAATGAGCGTTGAAATACAATTTGGACGAACTACGTATTGGACTTTCGGCTAACAAATCCCAGGAAGTTCTCGGTCGACCAATTTCCGGCGATATTTGCTTGCGCTCCATTCCTTGCGCGTAGGGTTACCATTTCGGAATTTGAAAAGTCCTGACAAAGAGACTGACATTTTGATAAAAGTCCGGACTTTTTAGTCACAAAATGGAAACATTACTCACTTTTTATGTTTTGTTTTAGATAAATGAGAAAATAATAAAGATTAAAACCGTTAACCGTAGACTTATTTGATATTACTTAAAATGTAGTTTTGTTAGTCATATTCCAAAATCCGGACAAATTAAAAGAGCCGGACAAAGTCCGGACTAGAGTGTAAAAGTTCGGACATGTCCAGACTAATCTGGACGGGTGGTAACCCTACTTGCGCGCGTACGTACCTGCAGTAACGTGCGCTCAGATAGTGTGCAAGCGAATATCGTTGAAAAGTGGTCGACCACGAACTTCCTCAACTGTACTTATTTATTTTTTATTTACGGGTAAGCACTTTGCATTGATCTCACCTGATGGTCTAAGACACCAGTACCTACTGGGACATCATCATCATCAGCTTGTACAGGATTTTTTTTATATCATCATCATCGTCATCACTGCTGGGCACAGGGCTCCCACGTGGCCAATAGCACGTGGGGATATTGGGCCATAACCCACCACGCTGGCCCAATGCGAGTAGGTGGGTTTTAACGACTGCCATCTTACGACAACAACCGGGACCAACGGGGCTTAACGTGCCTTCTGTACTTCTTTACTTTAGTATGAACAAGTTTGGTTATTTCGGTTCTGTGGTTCATCTTATGTATTGTTATCGCAAAATATCGCCTAATCTATGCTCGATTCTGTCAAATTTGACGTTGACAGTTAATGTCAAAAGAAATCCAAGACTGAGGGGCTAAGGTATCAACAATATTCTGCCATAAGTATTAGTTTGGGTGAAACCCTGTAAAAACTTTGCTTTATAATGAATCGCGAAAGTTGAAAAGCAGGAGACATTTCAATTGAAAATGTGAAACGGCCCGGCCACTACCCTGCCGTTGTGAGCGGATTCCTCGACCATTGCGCATTTCACTAAGGAAGACTGTCAATAGTCATGGTAAGAACGCAATTAATAAATAATTCGTTCGCCGCTCTGTTACACAGTCTAAAAGCAATAAAGAAGTTCTATTCTATTCTATTCCGCTCACAGCGGCAAGGCCGTGGCCGAGCGAAAAGAGTACCTACAATAATTGTACTCTTAATTATTATCGATATAGTACCTACCTGAAGGGAAGAGGTATAAAAAAACAAACAACATCATTAATTTTCACTTAAATATATTTGCAACATATCCTTACTAAAGCGTAAAACAAGACCAACTCTACACTTTCTGTCTTTTCCGTCTCAACCAATTTTTTTGATGATAATAATAATAATATTCGATAAGTAAAGTCGGGTTAAAAAAATATAATTAGGTATTATAATCTGTTGTAATTTTTAAAAACACAATATTTAATTACTTTTACAACGTCTCTGATGTCTCCAAATATAAACAAATAACCAATAAAATATTTTCATGCAACACATTTCATTAAACTCATACAAATCCACCGTAACAAAAGAAAATCAACATAATATAAACAAAAATTGTCAAATAAATTTAGTGTTCAATCAACATTTCCTAACAAAAACTCATTCCCGCTAATTACAAAAGTCAAAAACATACTCTTTCCATGATTTATTTTACACTGTTGTAATTCAACAAACAAAAAGTCTGAACAAAGTTTTATAATAAAAATCTTGATACAACGAAAGTCACCGATTATTTTATCGCATAAAGTAAAGAAATTAATAAATAAAAGCTAATGAAAAAAATGTTACGAAGTGTGATGAATAATAATAATAAATAATAAATCTTTCCTACAATCACACCAATTATCTAGCCCAAGAGAAGCTTCGAAGAAACTCATTAAATGGTTACTACACAACGGATAAACATACTTAAAATACACTTATTATACATATAAAACACCCAGACCCAAGACAATTTAGAAAAACAATAATTTCTAAGTTGACCCAACCGGGGATCGAACCCGGGACCTTAGAAATGGCGACACCATGAAAACCGGTGTACAAACTACTCGACCAAGGAGGTCGTCTAAGTGTATGAATAAAGTGTTGGTATGTTCAAAGTAAAAAAAAATGTTAAGTGACTTTCGTTGCCGACTTTGCATAAATACTTGATCAGTAGGCAACGCTTGCTGCAAACAATTCTGGTCGAAACACGTCATCCAACAAAAAAAGCGATTACAATACAAAAACCATAAGGTCCACTTTCGCTTGCAATAATAAACTGTCAATCTTTGCTATAGGCTGGCAAATTCGTACGTGACAATCCCATGGTCTGCGGATGACGACGGGGGGGAGGGGTGACATCCGCACACAACTGACGTTACTACTTTTTTTTGATAATTTGTTTCTTCACCATGGATACTGAAGGACTACTTCAGTGGAAATAATACAGTTCATTTATTATGCTTAAAAGATGATAATGAGTGATGATAATAAGCTAAATGATATTCCCCCCAATTCCCTTGAGTTCCAGTAAAGATGTGGGACTTTACTGAATCTCACACGGACTTCTGGACTTCTTGAGAGGATTTGAAAAGTGATGTTGCACTGTTTTGTTTTATTTGCCAACACTCATGCACGAACACTTAACGATTAATAATCCATCATTATTTCACATCGACAAAATACAAATTTTAGAAAATAAGACAAAACTACAGACATGACGCTTCACTTTCCCGCCAAGAAGTCTCTGACGTTACAACTATCGTCCAGTGTTGCCAGACGTGCGACAATTATCGTAGATCCACGATAATTTTGAGTGTCATGCGATAAAAAATAATATTTACGTATCGCACGATAAATTCTTATAATTCGTCGACTTTCCACGATATTTTTTGTCAGTTCTACGATAATTTTGTGACAATTCCTAGTTAATGAATATAAGTTACCACATTCAGTAGTTTATCTGGCGACGAAATATTGTTTTTAAGCTCGTGACCTCTAATTTAGACTTATAATCTGTCTTTCGAAATGCGATAAAAACACGATAATTTTGCAGTAAATCTAGGATAGTTTTAACCTACGGATCTGGCAATACTGCTATACGCGGCCCCGCCGCCCGCGCTCTTCTTCCCCGCCCCCGCATCCTTTCGCCCCCCGTCCCGCAGATCGTAGGACTGCCACGTATTAATTTGCCAGGCTATACACTTGATTACCAAACACAGCACATTAGATTAACCGTAGCGGTGAAAGAATACGATTATTCCCAGTAGTCCCCTCTAGCACTGTCGCCCGGGGTGACAACTGAGAATTTTCCTCCCAGTTGTCACCCGGGTGACAAATTATCCCAACTGTTCACTTCCGATTCGTAACAGAGGGGACACCCCCTATCTTCCATTGCGTGTCGTAAAGGCGAATAACGGACTAAAGACTGCACATACATCCAACAGCATAGAGCGGTGATGGACTCACCACCTGTCACGCTGAGCACATGTGCAGTCGCTATTTGGTGAATAAATCATGATTCTATGTGTATGTATGAACATTAGATGAAATAAAACACTTGAATCGAATTTACGGGTAAGTTTTCATATTCAATTTTAACTTCATCATTTGCTGAGACCGCGCTCAAAACAAGATAAAATTGAGATAAAAATTTAAATTGTTAAAATTGAAGGAGGAAATACGTGTGATGTTAGACCATTCCATCTTTTGGAGGTGCGACAAAATCTTCTGTTTGCACATCAAGTGTTGCCTTGTAGAAGGCATAAGAAAAAGAAAAACTTATTACAAATAGGTGGTTCGTAGCATTTCCCGTCTCCCACGCGTCAGTACACATTCGTCTAAGCCATTATTTTATCGAATCGCAATTAACAACTAACATTAGTAAAAGTGCAGTTGCATTTAGCCGTTTAAACGTAACATGACAATGGTATTGTCCGTTGATATGATATTACGCGTCTAATTGTTCTCTCAACTAAATGATTCCGTAAAAAAATTGTTTGCGTAATGGACTGCTATAATGATATTGTAAAACCATCACAGACTTTAAGTAGACTATTTTGTCGGTGTGTACTAACACCCGAAATTAATATCGTATATTATTATACACCCTCATTTTAGTCGTTTTAATGAAATTAAGGGTGAGTTCCTCCCATGAAACTGAACAACTTTCCCCAAGAAACCTATGTGCAAAAATGACAAAAAAATTTCGACCTCCCATACTATTGTCGTCAGCTGATCGGGCAGTTTTGTATGGGAGATCGAAATTTTTTTGTCATTTTTGCACATAGGTTTTTTGGCGAAAGTTGTTCAGTTTCATGGGTGGAACTCATCCTTAATTTCATTAAAAAACTAAAAAATGAGGGTGTATCTAGATTGTTTAGCCTTCTAAATTATGTCAAATTTCTCACTCTAGTAGGCTAAAATATCTATAGAAAGGTTATTAATTTCGGGCGTAAGTCTCTCGTCTACACCGCCGCCGGCCTTACTTAAATTGTCATGTACACAATAATTGTGTAATTAACTGATTATTACCATTATTTTTGTTGCTTTTGAGTATCCGATATTTTTTATATTCATGATCATGTAACGAAATATCGGATATAAAAAATCATGGAGTTAATTATCTCATCAAAATAATTGTATTACTCATATCGTTTTATATCTTTTAGGTTATAGGCAATGGTAGAATTGCAGAATTTTCTATCGGCAGCGTCAGAGAATTAGACCGTTCTATCTTTTATAATTGCATAATTTTAATTTCATATAATTTTACAAGTGATATATTCCGGTACTAAGGTCGCATTAAATTTTGACATGACTAATAAATGTCCAAAATTTGTACAGCACTGTGTTAAAGTAACAAAATAGTTCAAACCTTTTCAAAGTTGGAAAATACATAATAACAGTCCAGTACTATATAAAGTATAATGGCGTTTTCAACATCGCTAATTTCGTGTTTTTACTTTTTCTCGAATTCTAGGAACTATCGCGTGAGATTGACACAGTGAATAGTAGTGTTGTTGGTTTTTATGACCGAAAAGCGACTAACGGACTAAAGACTGCACACATACATCCAACAGCATAGAGCGGCGCTGAGCACATGTACAGTTGTAACTTGGTGAATCGTGGACTATGGCAGTGGACTGCTTCTGCAGTCCCCATTGCCTAGTCTCTGACTAAACCTATGGGGACAATAGTCGTGAATTTATGTATGTATTTACGACCGTTTAGATACCTACCCAATTATTTTAGAATTTAGCACGCAAAACATAAATTGTATCACGTCGTTATTTTACTATTTCATTTAAGAAAAAAGTCATACACTATACAAGTTAATTGTTTAAAAATTGGTTCATGTCTATAGTTTTCTGTAATTATATCATTTAATTAAAAATAGTAACTATTATTCTTAAATTGTTATCTAAAGTAGAATGATGTATTTTCGTGACGACCAGTCAATTCATGAAATGACTAAAAAGAAATCCTACACAAAATACGCACCTTTGTTACACAACAACACTACGATTCCATGTCAATAAGAATATATCTAGTCAATACAAAAACATGTTATTAAACATAAATAAACGTTATGCATACATTTTATTAATTATTACTAAGCTATAAGCAAATACTCGTGTGACGAAATGATTGTGGCTAACACTATTTTATAAATAAGAAATTATAATGGCAATATTATAAACTTTACTATAATCAAAATAAAGGTTACAGTTGCGATGTTAAATGGCTAGCATACACTTAACGAACGCTTTAGTAGAAATAGGAATATTGAAATAGTTTTTTTCATAATCGCAATACGTATAGTTAATTAAATGTAGACTATAATATTTTATACAAGTATGTTATTTTGTGTTGTCGAGTGTATGCTTAGCCTGGAGTTACAAAATTACTAAAAAAATGACTTGTCCATAAACAATATTACAAACTATTTGTAATACCTTATGAATAAAGCCAATTTGACTAGTGACTTGGTGGATATGTATCTTCGTTATTATTAGGTATGCATCTACAGTTTATGTGGTTAGATTAGATTATACTATTTTATTACAATTGTATTATTTATTACAAACTACATTTTACAGTTAACGGCCCCCTCTTTAGCTATACAAAAAAATATATTGAAATGAATATTAAGACTAGATACATTATAACCTAAAATTCAGTCAAGTAGTAGCATATTAAACGTGTAAGCAATATTATGAAAAATGAACAAATATAGATAATTCATAAATTGCACATACAGTCCGCTCCCCAACGCAGTCACAATTTTGTGTTTATTCAAATTACAAAAATATTAAAGAGACAAAGATCTTATTCCAAAAAGTTTCCAATTATATCAGCGTAAGCTCAAATTAGTGAACTCCCGTGTTTTATTTAAAAAATCTACATATCTATTATGTTTTAAATATAATTTCAAAAGGAAGATCATATCGCAAAATGCTGGATTCCAAAAAAATAGAAATATTAATAATATGTACAACATTAATTTTTAAAAGGTAGAATATTAACTCTAAATATTAAATATTGCAAATGTCATAAGTTGAAGTGTAATATTTCTTTTGTATCTATATAAACACGTAAATATGAAAAAATATATTCTATTTGAATTGCTATTTTAAGTAAATTTGAAACAGCAATTTTTCATATGAAAATATAAGTCATATTTATTTTAGAATAGTTATAATATTTACAATGCAAATTTCACTTATATCACTGTATGAGTAAACATGAATACTGATTTAAAAGAAAAACACTGGAATAGGGTTGACTAATGACAAAGTGGCAGCCAAATAAATATTATACGATAATATGCCTTACAGCTAACGTATCAAAGTTGAGTTTCACTTTAAATCTATAATACTATCACACTTTTCAGAAAACAAGCAGGTATGCAAATGATACTGTTATATTATTAAAAACATTTATATTACATATTTTAATTAGTGTTTAAAGAACACATGGGTATGATTGGGATGTACCTCTACACTCTAGATTCTTCATTCATACATATTTACATTTCATATTCCATTTTTACACACATGTTAAAGTTAAATAATTTAGAATGCATTATTTATAAGCTTATTCGTATCAAAACACGATAGATGTTTCCACAGTTGATCATGCAATGTTTAATTAACATTGCCGTATAGCAAACAAATGTTTTTGGTATTTTAAGAAATGACTGCACTTTTGGATACTGACGCTACTACGCTGATCAGATTGTAGGGCACTTAGTTTTAAATTACGCCCAAATGTTCGATTGCTCAATGCCGCATAATAATTACAAGAAGCAAAAGTTTTCTAAAATTATAATATTACATTATGAGCAGTTCCTACGAAATTACTGAGTCAGCCATGTTAAAAGTCAAAGTTACCAAAATGCACTAAATTTTCAAAATACTTTGTTGTAAGTCATAAAATATTGAATTGTTGCATTCATCAGATTTCAGATGAACAACAATAATTATCAGTGCATTACAAATAACCAACAAATACGTGCAATAATGTAAAGCATCCCAATTAAAGCGCAGCATCAGTCATTTCATGAAATCGCTGGACAGAATATAAAATTGGATTGTATCTTATTATACACAAGTAAAGTAAAGCACAGCCTGTATACTGTCCTACTGCTGGGCAAAGGCCTCCATCATTGAAATCAAGTCATCACTTCAATGGATGGGTATTGGCTTAATTTTTTTTAATCACCACGTTTATTAAACTCGGGTTGGTGATCACCAGAGGTCGGAATTAGGTAGAGTTATTTATGTACTGCATGCATGCATCGAAACGTTGATATTAATACGGATCTTCCCGGGATTCGTAATGGTCAATCCCGTGTGGAAAAAAAGAGACAAAATGTAGTACTGTGTTCTATCGTCGTTCGAAACGTCAGGAAACTAAAAAACTACGTAATGTAGTCAAAATTAAACGCGAGTTAATCCGTAAAATGTGTTTCATTTCAAAATGTAGTACATTTCGTTAAGCGGGGAGTGCTCCGCATTTCCGCTATTGTTTTCTTTTGTTCTCACAAGTTATGTCATGCGAACTACAAATGTGGCAACATTGCGCGTGTGCGCATTGGAATTTTGCAACTTCGGACATCCCATGTCGTTGATGTAAATTTGGCAACGTCGCGCATGCAGTGGTTTATATTGTGTAAAAGTAAATAACTATTTTATTTAATAAATCACGGGATTTTTCAGCTCTATAAAATTAATCTTGGGATTTGAGGCATATCCACTTTATTTTTTCGCTGTATGAAATCAGTGTAAGTACATTAATAACTCTACCTAATTCCTACCTCTGGTGATCACAAACCTGGGCTATGAAACGAGAAAATCCGAAACACATTTTGCCCGAACCGGGAATTTATTCCGGAACCTCCGAGTATCGAGTCTACACTATACACAAGATCTTCTGAAAGTTAAATTGATTTTTATTCTATAATCTATCTAGTAACTTTATGATGTGACTGGCATTACGATTCTCTTGTGACGTGTCAAAGGCACATTGAAATCTCTATTGCATGTTATAATCAAAATGGCAGATTTGTACGTCGCATCAGGTTACTGCCGACCTTATTCCTCGAAGCGTAACGTTCAAAATAGATGTGTCAAAAGTCACGTACAACAATAAGTGTATAAAATGTGCAGTTTAAACGACGCACAACGATTCAAACGAAGTTTCATTAAAGACAAAGTTGTTTTTTGTCTATATACACGCCAAAATCAGACTTATCGGTTAAATCATAAGGTATCATTCTTGTCTTAGCATTGCCCAAAGCTATAATCAGTTCAATGAGACGTGCTATGAAAAGGTAGAAGAATTAATAATAAAGCATAAAATAATAAATGAAATATTAACATATTTGTGTGCTTAAAATACTTTTTTACATTTTAATAAAGGTGGAAGCTACAAAAAAGGCCAGAAAGAGTTTATTATACAATCTGCATTTTCAAAAAACGTCTCACTGAATAACACACTTGCTGCTTACCCCTCTAGAACACAAGACTCATATTTGCACTGCCTTTTTACATCACTTGCACCACTCTTAAAGTTCGTAATATTACTTCAATTCATAATTGCAACGTTCAACAAAAGTAAATCGACATTAACTAACACTTATTAGCTACTTTCGCACCAAACTCGTGCAGAATATCGCAGGCCATCTCCAAATCGTTGCGTGTGATGCCCAATGCTCTGACTACTATGTCTTTCGGGTAGCCTTCGCCTACTAAACGCGCGATGTAATCCAAATTTATGTTTTCGTAGGAAACGTTCTCCGCATATTTTCTACCGTGCTTGTCGTGCGTTAGAGGGTTTAACTTTTTAGCTAGAAAAAATTAAAAACGTTATATAAGGTGAAAATGTTACTTTAAGAGAAGTAAGTTGGATCTGGATAAAGAAACAGCTAACTATCGTTAAACTTTAAGTAAAAGTAAAGTAAATACCCACTGTCCCACTGTTACAGTAGCTGTTACTAAGTGATTGCTACAAATGTTGCATGGTAATACATTATTTATTACTTGCCAAAATTGAACACAAGCCCGGGCTATGCATCGAATTACCCGAAACACACTTTGCCCGGGAATTGAACCCAGGGCCGCCAGATATCGGTCGAGCTCTTCGCCACTGATCGCCGATTTGAGGCAAGGCTTTTCAAGTTTAGTAGAAAACAACTCTTGGTTACTCGATGAGTTAATCGTTTGTAATAATTATAATTATTATAAGTTCTTAATTTAATAAAGGGTTTATACTCACGCCCAACTGCCAATTCATTCTTCTCAACGCTCACGTTCTCATAAGGCGGTTCTTTAATTTCTTCCGATGGAAATTTCGGCATGGTAGTAGATTTGGTTGGCTGTTGATCAACACTACCAGAAGTAGTTGAGGGCAAAGATCTCTGCCTTGGAGGTGCCCTTTCAGCTCTTTCCGCCCATTCAAAGCTTGACCTATCTGACCTATCAGGTTTGTCAGGCGGCCTTTCGGGTGGATGTCTAAACTCTATATGCCTGGTTTCCATATGCCTCTCCGGAATTTTCTCCGCATGCCCCAAATGTCGTTCTTGCCTCGATTCTGGCAAAATCTGTCTCGTTTCTGGGTTCGAAACGTGTCTTTCTAGTTTGTTGTCGGGCGCATGTCTCTCTTGTCTATTCTCCGGTAAGCTTGGAGGATGTCTTTCTTGCCTACATTCTAAATTAGGTAATAGCCTATCCGTTCTATTTTCTGGTGGATTGGGGACATGTCTTTCTGGTCTGAATTGTTCTACATGCGTTCTGTTCTCGTGTCTTTCTATCGGTCTCTCTGGTGGGTTGGTTGGTCTGAATTGGTCAGTATGTCTGTCTCTGTCGGTTAGTCTGGTGTCCGTATGGCGGTTGTCTGTGTTTCTATCTCTGTCTAATATTGTGCGCGGTTCGGTTGGCGTTGGTCTGTCATCGGATGGGTGACGTTCGGGGGGTGGAGCGGGCAACGGTCGACTGTTCGATTGGGGTGTGCAAGCTCTTCTGGGCTTCTCAAACGCCCTAGGGTCTGGTGGTGGGACCTGTAATAAAATAGTTTTGGTACAAATACAAAACTAAAAGCCTTTTTTGCTATTTGATTTTGTAAGTTTATGTCGATCAGCAGGTCAACCTAATACCAAATGTAGAATTTTGACAGTATTCTTGAACTTTAGGGTTTAGGATCAATATTGATTAAGAATATTTGACGGTTTTGGGTAGGTTAACCTGTTGGCGTGTCTACACAAACAAGCTTTATAAATGCAATGTAGTACAAGGGCGGGGCTTATTTTAGTCTGAAATATATTTTAAAACGCCCGCTAAAGGAGACTTTACAAAGAACGGTACAATTAACACCTTCTAACCTCCAACTAATATAAACTTACATAAATATCTTAATAATACACATACACACCAAAAATTTTATGTACTATGAATTATTATGAACTTGTAACTTTTACCGTAAGCACACGAATCTATTGCTACTTAACATAAAAACAAACTTTAAAATGTTGAGGATTAGTACCTCATGCCTGGTGTCAATGATTCCCGTGATGGTTTCAGTGGATCCGGTGATGACTGAGGTCAAGCGATGCCGTGAGTCAGGCTCCGGTTCTAAAGAGGATCGCCTTCTGGGCTCTGCAATAATAAATAACGATAACCCGGAGAACACGTAGGGGCACGCACGATGGTACAAAATAATTTAACAAAATATTTATTTTTTTATGTTCTTATTTAAATAATTTTAGCGAAAATTTTGTTGCGAACAAATTACAAATTGAAAAAAAGTGTCGAAATATACCTAATACACTCGGCGTCAAAAAAATCGCACCTCTTAGAAAATCACTTTCAAATGTCATTTACTCTTGATATGCACATGCAGTCGCATTAATTATGATTTTATTTACAAGGTTACTTAATTAACTTAATAAAAAACATTACTTTTCATTATCAAATAAAACCTAATGCAACAAATAAAGTGTCACAAAAATTCGATGCAAATTTTGCTACCCGTGAGAGTTGCTAGTTGCGCTTCCTTTGTGGGTATAAAACGGTCAACACGGGTTCAATGTGGGTCATTCGCTATTCAACCGTTGAAGAGGACACACGCACAGATTTTGATGGATACCACAGCTGATAAAGCCGCTCAAGTGGTTGCACTACTGCAATCAGGGGTGCGGCAGTGTGATGTCGCCCGGCAACTGAACCTGAGCCGTTATTCCGTTCGAAGAGTGTACCAGCGCTTCATAGAGACCGGTGGCTATATCCGCAGACACGGTTCGGGTAGACGTCGCTGCACTTCGGAAAGAGACGACCGGTTCGTTGTGTCGAACTCTTTGAGAAATCGTTTTTCCAACGCTGTTGAGTTGCAACAGCAGCTCCAGGCAGTTCGCAGACGCACCGTAAGCGTATCTACGGTTAGAAGAAGATTGAAGGAGAAGAAGATAGCGGCCCACAGAGCTGCTACGGGTCCAAAATTGACTGCAGCGCATCGGCGAGCCCGCTTGCAGTTTGCTCGTGACCACGTCGATTGGACCCTTGAGCAGTGGAGAGCTGTTCTCTTCTCAGACGAGACGCGAGTGTGTCTTTTCTGCAACGACCGACGGAGAAGAGTATACCGGAGGCAGGGTGAACGTTTCGCCCAAGCCTGCATCCAGGAGAAGGTGGAATATGGTGGCGGATCCTGCATGTTCTGGGGCGGTATGTCTGCTGCCGGCAAAACCGACCTTGTCTGCGTCTCCCGGACTGGAGGTGCTCGCGGACAAGGGTCGCTGACTGCTCGCCGCTATGTCACTGAGGTCCTGGAAGTGCATGTGGTCCCCTTTGCCGAATCTTTTGGCGAGGGGTTCACATTAATGCACGACAACGCTCGCGCTCACACTGCAGGCATCGTGAGCGACTTCTTGCAGAGGTCCCAAATCTCTGTGATGCAGTGGCCAGCGCGAAGTCCGGATCTGAATCCTATAGAGCACCTCTGGGACCATCTTAAACGTAAGGTTCGATCTCGGGATCCAGCTCCTTCGACTCTACAGGAGCTCCAAGACGCGGTGATTGAAGAATGGGGGCTTATCCCTCAAGAAGAGCTCCTGAAGTTGGTGAGGTCCATGAGGGACCGTATGGAAGCCGTGATCAGGGCAAGGGGGGGTAACACTAGATTTTAAGTTAATTTTAAGACACTTTTTGTACATTTTTCTTTGTAAATTATCTGTTGTTAATTAGGACTTAATTAAGGATTTTTATTATTTTATTAATTTTAATGTTGTTTGTATAATTATAATTAAACAGAAAGTTAAATTTAATTGTTTTTTGATACTCCTTTTTGTTACCTTTCTAATGATACCCAACACTATCCTCTACATAAGGTTTAAGAATTTTTAAAGATGATTTTTAAAAGGTGCGATTTTTTTGACGCCGAGTGTATCTATATACATCATGTATATTACGGAGGTGCAATAAATATATTGAGTATTGAGTTGAGAATAAATAAATAGTGACTACCCTTATACCTGCTTCTGCAGCCAAGCAGGATTGTTTTACATTGATGCTTTCCGGTTGAATAGTACCTGAAAAGGCTTACTTTGGATTGTTTTATACCAAACACCTTTAGATTTTGAGCGTTTAGTAAACTAATAAAAAAACCACAAACAACAACAAAAAATATTAACCACTTCCTTGGGCAGTCGCGCTGAGTATATCGGTTAGAAGCTGAGCTAGACGGCACGCTAGACGCAGACACTATAGCCGGTTCGGCGGGAGACAGACTCTTCCTTGGGGGCAGTGGGGGCGCCCTTAGCTCCCCGTACGCGTTTTCGGTAAAAGCTAGTTAAAATAAAAAACCACTCACCATACGACATACCTTGGGCAGTCGCGCTGACTATATCTTGCACGCTAGACGCAGACACTATAGCCGGTTCGGCGGGAGACAGACTCTTCCTTGGGGGCAGTGGGGGCGCCCTTAGCTCCCCGTACGCGTTTTCTGTAGGGGCGGGCGCGCGGCGGGCGGCGCGCGGCGAGTGGCGCGGCGAGGCGGCGGGGGAGCGAATGGAGGGGCGAAGACCGTCTATGGTGGAGGTGGCGGCGTTGAACTCCGCCCAGTCCTGCGAGAGGTGAATGGTTTAGAACAAGATTTTTTTTCTATGGTAATGCATTCAATTCTTTTTTTACTTTGTTTTGTTTTTTATGTTTTTGCCAATGTTCTTTTGTATTTTTTTTTGTCTTTTTGTTGGTTATTTTGGCTTTGAAACCGGTACCAACTTCAAATCTGACTGTAGATAATATACAGTGTCCCAAGATATATAGTCAAGCGGTTTCCTAAAGGTAGAGCAACTCTAGGTCTAGGGGCACCTACCAAATTACCTCTATATAATATGTTCCGCGAGTTTCAATAAGTTTCAAATTATAATTTTTTTGAAAGTTTTTTCATTTTCAATACCGCGGAGCATGCATGAGGGTAATTTGGGTGCCCCTAGGGCTGATCTACCTATGGGCATCCGTTTGACCCTATTTCTTGGGACATCCTGTGTAGCGGTTTTATTTGTTTTGATCAAATTTTAACTATACTTAACTGGTACAATCACCAGCATTAAGATGTGATGATGCAAAAATATCTGATCATTGGTGGAAGGCATATTATAGGATTATAAATGCCTTCTACCAATGATCAGATATTTTTGCAGGCCGTCGATAGTCACATCTTAATGCTGGTGACTGTATCTAATCGAGTGTCCTATCCTAATATTCAAAACTGCAAAGATGAGTCTTCTCTGCTCTTCGCTTTTCCAACAAGAAATCTCTAACATATTAAACTTAAGATTTAAGATTTTTGTTTAAACACTTTGTATCGGACTAATTGCCAATACACCACTAGTATTGCGAAAGTCTGCTTAAGAAATTAAAAAGCTGAAGCTCAAACAATCATGCGCTTTTAAAACAAAAAATAAAACAGAGAAACAACTTACCTTATACCATGCACAATACGATCAAGCATGGTTGGTGCACTATCTTGGGAAAATATATTCAAATTCAGTTTTATTTGCATTAAATAATAACAATAATAAGTGAATATAGGTACACATCTTTATTTATTTAAACCGTCTTAAGAACCGAAACAATGTACCCATCCATACATCACGCCGGTTTGCATGAGGGGAAGAACTGGTTGCCAAGCTGAACCTGACTCTCGATTGTGTCCCTGAGTGGGTATCTGAAAACCTGGTCGAGTTTAATGCCAGCAAAACCCAGGTTTGTGCATTCTCCTCAAAGGTAACTCCCTTCCTTACTCCTCCCTCTCTTCAGAACTCTCCTTTACCCATTTCGGTGGACCTCAGCATTATTGGCATGGCCATCGGCCAGGAACTAAATCCAAAATGCTACATCGAGAGTGTTACTTTAACTGCCTCCCGTAAGTTGGGTATTCTCAATAAGGTAAGGCGGTTTCTCACTCCCGAGCGACGCTGTTTGCTGTACAAGACTCAGGTGCGATCGAGTATTGAGTATTGTTCCCTCCTCGATGACTCCTCCATGCACTTGATAGACTGCAAAGGCGAGCGGTACGCATCATTAGAGATGCGGAGGTTACAGCCTCTCTTAAGGACCTTCAGATGCGTAGACAGTGCTTCTCTCAGTGTCTTCCACCAGAATTACTACGGAGTGTTCTGATGAACTTTTTGATCTAATCCCGCCCTCTCCTTTCCTCTCCCGGACTACACGTCTTAGGAACCACCATTACACTGTGCAGACTATCAGTACTCGTACCAAAAAATTTGGCAAGTCGTTCGTCTGTAGGACCATTCGGCTTTGGAATTCTTTGCCGGCGCATGTGTTTCCCAGCTCCTATAGTCCCGGGTCTTTTAAGCGGGGCGTGAAACGGCATTTATGCAGGCCATCATGAATGGTTGCGCTTGTTACTGTGCTGTTCCACGGTGAGGAGCGCTCTCATTATTTTGGACTGCATCTCACAGTGTGGGATTTGGTTTAAGTTGCGGCCATGCTTTTTATGTTTTTAACAGATAGCCTGGGCCAAACAAAAGCTTCTAGTAAAACTCCCATTAATTTACTATCGGTAGATTTCGAGATATTTTGTTTTTCTAAAAACCCGTGAAAAACGTTTTTGCGTGTTTATGTGAATGTATTAACTAAGTTAAAAGTTATATATAGGTAGCGAATGAACAAAGGCATAGTTTTAATTTAGAAAAAAATACAAAAATTTCATAGAAAACGTTCAAATTAATAAATTTGTCTTTTTTAAAACATTTTTTTCTCGTGTTTCCTACAATATAAGGATTTTATTTTTAAATGAAAAGTAACATTTAATGTCGGTTTATGAATGTACTAAATAATAAATCAAGAAAGAGCAGGACGGATTTTATTTTTAGTTGAAAAGTAACATTTAATTTCGGTTTATAAATGTACTAAATAATAAATCAAGAAAGAGCAGGACGGATTTCATTTTTAGTTGAAAAGTAACATTTAATTTCGGTTTATAAATGTACTAAATAATAAATCAAGAGAGAGCAGGACGGCCGAGTTATATGGTGACAACCCTAAGCAACAAGTTCAAAATTCGAGTTCGGATATAAACCGAAATTAATGTTACTTTTCATTTAAAAATAAAATCCGTATATTGTAGGAAACTCAAGAAAAAAAATGTGTAAAAAAACACAAATTAATTACTTTTTCTAAATTAAAAGTATGCCTTTGTTCATTCCCCACCTATATATAACTTTTAACTTAGTTAACACATACACATAAACACGCGAAAACGTTTCTATGGTTGTTTTTCAAAAACATAATATCTCGAAATCTACCGATAGTAAATTAATGGGAGTTCTGCTAGAAGCTTTTGTTTGGCCCAGGCTATCTGTTGAAAACATAAAAAAGCATGGCCGCAACTCAAGCCAAATCCCACACTGTGCATCGGCTGCTTACCATCACTATGACGAGTCAAAAAATAAAATAAAAAAGGGGCAGGGCAGAGACCACAACTATCCATTTGCTACAACACTGACACATCCGTTGCTTTACTTACACTCAATCTACCCAATAACCTATTCTGTAACCTATGCTAAAACAGGGGCCTAGTTAATAAATAACAAAATTTGTTTACGCTCATACCAATTATCTAGCCCAACATAAGCTTCAATTGTAACTCGTTAATATGTTTAAACGAGATAATGGATAGATATACATAAACATAGAAAAACAACCCAGACCTGAAATCAATTCAGAAAAACACTTTTTTTTATCTAAATTGACCCAACCGGGAATTGAACCCGGGACCTCAGAGATGGCGCGACGCCAGACCTAGCGCGCTAACTACTCGACCACGGTAGTCGTCAGTTGGCCACTAAAATTTATTTGTTTGTCCTGTGTACCGGTAAACTTGGTTAAATACTATCTTTATTTTTTTATTTTTTATTCTAAACTGTTTGTGTGGTCAATAAAAGTTTTCTGTTCTTTCATTTTCTTTCAATAACATCCTTTCATAACTCCCTATGTGGGGTAGGTATCCTATTATTTGCACTTAAGGATGGGCAACCAAGTCATATGGATACTTCAAACGGAAACATGTGTGATTTGGCTTTAATACGGTAAACATAGCACGGTGTATATCTTTTGGTATTGAAGATATTTCAATGTTTGAAACTGTTATGGTGAAATAGTTATTTTAATCTCCTCTGTTTGATTAATAAGAAATAAAGCTGTATTTTTAAAAGTTTAATAATTAATAACAAAGTAGATTTTTAACCTAAAAAAGTACTATAATAATGATGTGAGTTTATAAATGACTTAGCATAACAGTTTAAAACTTGTCTAAGAAATATTTATAGTTATTATGTAGAAGATCTTTGTATTTCTGTAACTCAGTTTTAGTTTGGCAGACACTGATAATTTAATAAATATTTTCGTAATCTATGTATAAGACTAATTAAGTTATTTTTTGTAAAAACCAGTAAAAAAAAATTAATTGGGATGAAGCAGACACAAAACAACAACACAAACACATTTCACTAAGCATATATTGTCAACATTCAAAAACTTAAAAAATAAATAATTAATTCGAGTCAGCAATAATAATAACTAAAATGTAAAGAAAATATGCGAATAATCTAAGCGTAAACAATACTTCATTAGAAACTAATTACACGATTGGACTTCAAAATTTTTTTAAAACATTAAATTAATACTATTGCATTACGTACTTTAATACTATCGTTATAAGGTCGAATATTCGATTGACTTAACTAGCATCGCGTTTGATATGTCCTAAATAAATAAGATTACAGTATTTTTTTTTTACTTCAGTCATATTCAATGAAACATTATTTCTTACATTGAAATATTTTTAATACAAATTCTTACATTCATTTGTAAAACTGAACGCTTTTTGTCACAAGGAAGGATACCCCTTGATAGATTATAATTTACTTATTTATATACAATATATAAACATTCACAAAAGAAAAGTAAAAAGCAAAAAAAAATTGTCTTCTAGTAAAAAAACATTTTACTAAGTACAGAAAATAATCTCGCCATATTTAAATGATTTTTTTTTAAAATAAACAATGATACAAATGAAGAAGTAGATTTTATTGCAGATAATATTTTTAGAAAAAATAGAAAAAAATGTAAGCATATGCAAAGAAAAAAAATATTAATAAATTAAAATAACTAAAGAAACGATTTGAAAATAACCGATATAAACATTAAAGTAACTGGCATGTATAAATAACAGTTACTGCGTTATAAATCCTTATATAACTTGTATAGGTACTATAAGCTAAACCGATGTTTCAAAACGATATAGTGCATTCTGACTAAATCATCAATTATTTAAAATAACAAAATAAATAATATTTACAAAGGCTTAATAAATAACGATTAATATAACGAGTCAAATGTGTATATTTTGTTTCATTAACTTTCTTCTGTGTCAATATTACCTAAGTTACAATTGATTTTACAGATTTAATAAAAATAACATTACTTTGACAGGAATTCTTTTTTTTATTGTACGAATAATTTGAGCGTTGTATGCCATAAAAAAAAGTTCTAGCAATTTAATAAATGTGACAACAATAAGCGATTTTTGACCCCCCAAATTAATAAAATTAAACGTAGTTTAAAAACACTCGATAGATGGCGTTTTATGAAAGCCGAGCCGTTCCTAAGACTGTAATAAATTCTATACTTTTGCTTGTTAACCAAAAATTAAGAAACTGTACCTATTTTCATTCAGGACATCAGGACCTATTTTCTATTTTGGAATGGAATAAATATTAAGCAGCTATACACTTTATCTCCATGGACTTGCCTTTTACTAAGCGCCATACTAATTTATGCTAAGCATTTATGAAGTCATTGCGAACCAATTTTTTTTTTGGAAAATCGCCCATTGAAATATTTATTTCTTATTCAAAATAGTCTTATGAGTGAGAATAACTTAGTTACGTGTATTAAAAGCATTTTCATAGAATTGTTTTATGATAGTTATTGAGCAAATTTGTCATATTATATTGTTTGAGAAAAGGTTTAACATACCGAAAGCCATCTCAACCCGTAAATGTTGCTGCTTACCTTAGATTTACGTCAAGATGGCCCAAAATACATTTGTTTGACGAATTAATTAATATATTATATACTTAGAAGAATATTACGAATTGTTACATGCAAACAAAATGTATTTAAAGTTTTTTAGCATACAAAAATCAAGGTAACTAAGCATTTCATTAATTAAATACTTTGTCTAAGTAGTTCTTAAGTATTTGACGAAAAAAAAACAAATGGCCAAAAACCTTGTCATATCTCGCAAATTCATGTATGGTCATAATCAAATTAAAATGAAAGAGTTGATTTTACAAAACAATATGTAACATAAATAGAAGTATAGAGTAACATTTTACCAACAAAGGTAGATAAAGTTTTACGCAAACTACTTATTAGAGGTATTTGTATATAATGAAACGCGAAAGTTTAAAAAGTAAATAGACACATAAATAAAAACAAAACTCAAGAATATGAAAATGCAAGTTGTTTTCCCACAGATGTGACCAGCATTAAGATTAAATGGATACGGCGGCAATCAGACGACACAAATGCATTGTGATGACCGATCGTGCAAACACTCTAAGCATGCGGTGATTTTCTCTCGCGCCTCTGCGAACAAACACACGTTTACGTATGGACGCATGCGGGATCACTGGATGGTTAGTTGCGCTTTCAATATTGTCTGTCTCATCCATTAATGTATGGAGCTGTGTGGTAGGGGCTCATTGTTAAATTTATTTAGTAAAACTTCAAGTGATAATATGAAATCTTGTTGATAGTAACGACGTACTTCGTTACGCCACCACTAGATGTCGCTACTGGCTGTCAGAATTGTCTTTGGCAATATGTCAAAGTTTACGTAAGTAAACAAAACAAAATTAAGATAATTTCACCTTATTTAATTGAAAACCCTGCGAAGAAGTGTTATAAAAGGGGTTTTATTAATTGATAACGCTAAACAAAGAGTCGAGTAAATTGTCAGAGTCTATATTACGGAGATATAATGAATTTAATTCAACAAACTACAATGACCTATTCTTCCAGGAAACCAGATCATTTTCTAACAATGTTTTTGGGTAATTGTTATTTTTAATTATTGCGAACCTATCTGCGGATTAGCAGAGGCAGGCAGGGACGAAATTTACAACGTAACAATATAGATAGAGAAGCACACATTATGATGTAAATATGGCTGGATTGTGGCTATAGCTGGAGCCAAGATGGCCACACACACACATTCTGTTGATTATTTTTTTTGTTGTTCTTACATCTATATTGTGTAGTGTTAGAATACTGCCAACCCGTCTTTTCTCTTGGGTGTCGTAAAAGGCGACTACGGAGTACAGACTGCACATACATCCAACAGTATGCTGTTGAACACATGTGCAGTTATTCTTTGGTGAAACGTGGACTGAGGCTGTGGATTGCTTTTGCTGTCCTCATTGCCTAGTCTCTGACTAACCCTTCGGGGATTATAGTCGTGATTATACGTATGTACTAGCGGCCGCTCGCGGTTTCACCCGCGTGGTTCCAGTTCCCCTGGGAATATCGGGATAAAAAGTATCCTATGTGTTAATCTAGGTTATAAACTATCTGTATGCCGAATTTCATCCAAATCCATTCAGTAGTTTTTACGTGAAAGAGTAACAAACATACACACTCACAAACTTTCGCCTTTATAATATTAGTGTGAGGTGATGATAGTGTGATATACAGGCTGTTTCTTGTAAGGTTGTCAAGCCGATGCGTGGTGATAGGGGACTACCAATACTACCATACCTATCTATTGAACCCCCATGTATGTTCAGCGATTGTTGGTGGTTTTCGGGCTATATTTTTTTTCTTTTCTAAGTATTTATTGCGGCATTAGTTTAAATTATTTTTTGTAACTTGTATTGATATTAGGAAGATGATTACTTAGTTAAAGAAAAAAGTGCACAGAAATGTCTACGCAAAAAAAGATAGAAAAAAATGAAGTCATTCGTCATAAAATAGTCACAAAAAAATTATAGCTCGAAAACTACCAAAAATCGCTGAACATAGCTTGGGGGTTCAATAGTTAGGTATGGTTCCCTATCACCACACATCCTCGCTCATGTCTTTGGAGATTAGTTTTTATTTTATATAATATTTCATTCCTGGTGAAGGTCTATGTCGGTCAATTTAAAGACTTTTATTTCAAATTAATATATTAATCATATCTTATGATACCTACCAATGATATCATAATAAAAAAGTTAGATAGGTTATGTCAGAATAGAATAGAATTGCTTAAACTGTATACTAATGTGATGTCAATAATGGACCAAAGCTCAACGAAAGTGTGAGCAAGATAGCATGACAACTAGATATAGCGTAAACGAGACAGATAATGTTGTTGGTGGCCTAAGGTAAGCCAATTAGCATAGTTTAAACTGTAACGCATCTACCTGTTTTTATTGTAACATCCCTGATATCAACGATACAACTAGATAACGCGTCACGTACAAAATCAAAGCTTAATTCTGTCCACGTGAATAAATACTTTTTCAAAGCAATAAATTACTCCTGTCACTTAAAAATAAAAAGACGTCAATAAATGTAGTGGTGAAACCAACCTTAAAAGGCAACAAATAAAGTACTTTTTCCTGTTATTGCCTTGCGAGAAAATTCTCACGCTCACTTCTCAAGTACGCGTTCATTTACCGAGACATATTATTAGCGCCAACCTGACATCTACTTGTATTGTTGATCGAAGCTGATACCTACACAATTTGTAAATCATGCTGTGACATTTAATTTACCTACTTTTTATGTGATAAATTTTTAGCAAACCGAACCCAAGAGATATAATTTCGCATTTTTATTCAGTCTCAAATTAAATGGCTGATTTACATTCCAAGTGTTTGGTACCTAGGTCTAGCCACTACATCACAGCAGTAAGGCAGGCACGGCATAAAAAAACAGTTTAGACTTCTGAGGCTCGTACTCTACAACCAAACTCAAAATCAAACACATGCTTAAATACAGTTAGAAAGAGATGGTTATTATATGCGATGAGTAGCACCATCCCTTTCTTACTGTACTCAAGCCGAGATTTAAGTGTGAGTTTGTATTTAGAATACGAGCCTAAGGGTGGATTCGACCAAACTGGAATAAGGTCTTATACCTAGATTAAACGCCGAATTTGTATAGACTAATCTCGGAGTAAGTCTTATTCCAGTTTGGTCGAATCCACCCTAAGTGCCTTACAAATAAACAAAGAATAAGCTACAAATAGTTATTCCTGGGTAGTGTTTTGTTCCTGTCATGTAAATGTAATTTCTAATAAGAGTAAAAGAGATAAAACACGAAATAACTATTCTGACCTTATTCTCTGTTTATTTGTAAGGCACTAAGAGTTCAGCCGTGTGGTATAGCGGCCCACTAAAATAATAAGTACTACCAACACCTCTATTCCTCTTCCCTTCAGTGTCGTAAAAGGCGACTAACGGACTAAAGCGGCGATGGGCTCACCACCTAACACGCTGAGCACATATGCAGTTAAAACTTGGTAAAAAGGTGGACTATTGTAGTGGACTGCTTCTGCGGTCCTCATAACCTAGTTTCCGACCAACCCTATGGGTACTAAGATTATTGATGTGTGGTCCTTTCTTCCGAAGAAAATATAATTTAGCAACATCGAAATGTGCAGAAAGACAGAACACAACAACATTGAAAGCGCAAATAAGTTTCCGGCGATTACAGACAAAAATGAAAAATGATAAAAACAAAAAAGAGCAACAATGAGAAGTGACAAATAAAAGCTTTAGAAAAAAAAACACATCCCAAAACAAAATGGCAACATTATTAAACTGTCATGCTGCACCGCATCAAAAATGCTAACACCATGCTACTATCGGAAAATTTGCTTAAAATTAAAAAAAAAACTGAATTTATGGCATCTTGTAAAACATGAAAATATTGAAATAAAAGATGAGAGACTAATTAATAATAATTTATGAATTTTTAAATATTATTTCATACACCTAACACAATTTTAACTAGACTAACTTCGAAGTATCAACGATTTTTATTATAAACGTTATGTCTTTGATGTTATTTAAATATTTAGTTTTGTATTTTCCACGAATTTTATTAACAATCGTCTAATGGTCTTTCGAGTCGGATACTTATTCAGCGACCTATAATCTACTGTCCTCTTAAAGTTGTAATACTGCGAAGTTTTGACATTACATTCGTTTCATATCCTCTTATAATGAAGGTTCTGCAAAACATGTGGTAAAATTTAACTAAATGCTAGTTAACTAATATTTTATTAGTTTTTGACTTTATTAAATGCCTGTGAAGGCTTATATATTGAATAAATTATTTGCCTTTGACTTTAAACCATATAATATTTTCTGTTTAACAAGATGCCATACGAAAACACATTTTATTAAAAGGTTTAATAAGATTCAATTTACCTCAGCGTCGTCGATGTCGTCTGTCAACCCGTTGAACGTCGTGTTTCTCGACGTCCATCCGTTGGAATTACTGGATATAGTAACATCTACGCCTGGAAGAACATAATTGCAAGTAAGTACATACATGCATGTATCATCACGACTATTATCCCCGAAGGGTTAGTCAGAGACTAGGCAATGAGGACCGCAAAAGCAGTCCTCTGCCACAGTCCACATTTCACCAAATGATAACTGGCTACTTGACAGTTCTCGGAAAAGTATAAAAAAAATTACAAACCCCTATTTTATACCTCTTACAATATTTTTTTCTCGAAAAAGCTTTATTTAATAGAAAATGAAACATATTTTTCTTCATTCATTTCCAATCTCGCGCGAAAACGGTTGCTCACGTGACATTTTGACCTGTGACGTCACACTTCAATAAACAAACAATTTTTTTCTTGAAACCTGTCAGATATAGTTTTTGTTTATTTTGTGATATGTGACGTCACACGAAGCTCAATCATGGCCGCCCGTGTTTCGGGTCTTGTAATCCACAGACAAAAAATGGCAAATTTGTAAAAAAATAATATTTACAAATCATCGTACTATACTACCATATCCGACATATTTCATGTTTTATTGTTACAACTGTCAAATAGCCAATTAAGTCAGTAGAACTTCTTGGCGGGAAAGTGAAGCGTCATGTCTGCAGTTTTATTTATTTTCTATAATTTGTGTGTTGGTCGAATATTAATGTGAAATAATAGTGGATTATTTACTGTTAAGTGTTCGTGAACGTGCATGAGTTAGCAAATAAAACAAGAGAGCGCAACATTACTTTTCAAAGTTTTAAAATTACTAAATTTAAGTTCGCTCAATACTAGCGTTTGTGCCACCTGTCTAAGCCCACTGGTATGTGTTCGATACTTACTAGAACCGTTGCACCCTGACGATCCGGATGAACCGGACGAATTTGAAGACACCGGTTTGACTGCAGTCTTTGTGTTTCCGCTTCTGCAAATTACAACAACATCATTACGACTCTATATACCTATATAAAAATGAACTACTGTTTGTATAATAATTTTAAAAAATATTGGCAGAATTGGCTTTGATTGTATAATATTTTAAAAAAAATGACAGTATTGGCTTTGACATCTATCATTATCAATACTTTATTCATTTTAAGTAAATTAATGCTAATTTTTTTTTACTACGTGCTTCGGAAGGCACGTTAAGCCGTTGGTCCCGGTTGTTGTCGTAAGATGACAGTCGTTAAAACCCACCAACCCGCATTGGGCCAGCGTGGTGGGTTATGGCCCAATATCCCCATGTGTGCTATTGTCCACGTGGGAGGCCTGTGCCCAGTAGTGGGACGCTAATAGGCTGATGATGATGATGATGATGAAATTTTTTTTTAACTTAAAGCTGACACTGTATTCATTGATTGTTAGGCGGTACGTAGTTCGCCGGGACGACGGCTCGTAGCCAATAAAAACAAGTTTCAAAGGAAGCATAATTTGAGCTTGATTGTTGGTCTGTGAGTGGAAATGTTATTATTATAACACAAGGTGTACCAGAATGGGTGAATCAAACTGCTATGGCAGGTAGCTTGACTAGAATGTCCTATCCCTGAGAAAAAAATACATAAAAAAGAAAAATTGTGGTGCAGAAAAAAATCAAGTAAGTAAAGTGCTCTGAACTCCAAGTCTAGAAATATTAGCAAGAAAACGATACAAACCAAATCCCAAACGCAATAACTCGTGCGGGAAACTTAAGAAAATTGATTTTTTTTTTCCTTTTTCGTAGATTTTTTTTATATTGCCATGTGCACTTCTTCACATTTTTAGGGCTACCTCCCACAGCATTGATTGATTCACCCATTCTGGTACATCGTGTATATAACTACTTTACACCAAACTGGACTGGCCTGTACATAATAATAATATGTATGTATGTATGTGAACTGGACTGGAATGGACTCACCTGGCCTCCGAGCTGGCGTTGGGCGGGCGCGGCGGCACGAACGCGTCCACCACCACCTGCTCGGTGCCTTTGATCTCGGCGCGGCAGAACGGGCAGCCCTGACCCTCGGAGTCCTAAGGGGCAACATCAAGAGTCAAGAGTTAAAATATATTTATTCAATAAACTCAATTAATAAGTACTTTGAATCGTCCAAATCTTTTTTAACCTACCATTACCTACCTATTCAGGACATATTTTTTTAACTGTAGCAAAGAATGGGCGCAAGAAACCACAGCGCACAAAAGCAACGACATTTACAAACAAAAAAAAAGAAGATGTCGTTACCAGGTCAATACAAAATATGAATTTAAAAAAAATTGGTTGCCTGTAAAGTCGGTATACGGGCGAAAGTTTTACGTGACAACGATTTTGAGTGGTAAAATAATTTTAATGTGAATATTCATTCGTATAGTAGGAAGAAGGATGAAATAATATGGAAGGGACGCGTGCCTTTCACTTTTTATGTCTGTCTCTCTCGCTCTTAGGCGGGCTAACCATGCCCGAGTGGAAGGGACGCGTGCCTCTCACTCGCTCTCATTGTGAGCGCATAACGTGAGCGGAGCGTAACGCAGTTTCTTGAAGTGTCACCCGGAAAAACCAATTTATAAGACGTTGTCACGTCAAAAATAATGAATGATGCAATACAAAACTACAATACAATGTAGTATCAAACATAACCCTATAAGAGGATATTGACAACATGAACCGTGTCTCGTAGCGGTGAAAGAATACTACCACCCCCTCCCTTCCCTTGGGTGTAGTAAAAGGCGACTAACGGACTAAAAACTGCACATACTTTCAACAGCACAGAGCGGCGATGGGTACATCACCTGTCACGCTGAGCACATGTGCAGTCGCTATTTGGTGAAAAGTGATTGCCTAGTCACTGACCAACCCTTCGGGGATAATAGTCGTGATTATATGTATGTATGTATGGAATGTGCACGGGCAATTTGACATCGTTTAAAAATGAATCTTATTGTTATGAGCCTTAAGTTATATTACTGAAATCATGGAATGTGCATGGGCAATTTGACATCGTTTAATAATGAATCTTATTGTTATGAGCCTTAAGTTCTATTACTGAAATCACTTGCTAAGGAGAGAAACGCGGTCCGAGTGAGATACCGCTTGCGAGAGCCGTGAGTATAAGTCATATAAGTTACACAGTGGGTAGGTACGCTCTCTGTCATTGGTCATGTTGACTACGTATGTCAGCCTAATGAAAGAGACACAGGACACTCGCGAAGCTATCTCACTAGGACCGGACTCGTTCACATTCCAGTTTAGGTATAAGTTCCTTGATTAACAACTCACAATCTTTGCGTTCCCCCCCCTCCACTATGAAGCCTATATAAATCTCTCCAGGATTATGGCAATTTCATGAGGGTGTTTAGCCAGTAGGAGTCTGACATAACTTCATGTAGGTTCACCTCCTCCCTCCCGTCGGTGTACGGGAGGGTGTCTGCATCACAGGCGAAAAACAAGAAAAAAAACTCACAATCTGCCAGGCGGTGAGGCATGGAGTGCACAGCAAATGGCCGCACGGCTCTATCCGAATGTCTTTGTCGTTTTCAGCACAGATCTTGCACAGCTGGAACGTGCTGCCTGCAATCACAAACAAATTTATTAAGTAAAATTTTAAAAATGCTTCCTAGATTTACAAATAGGAAAATGTTGAAAATAATTTCACGAACAGGACTTGAACCTGCACTCTTCCGATATTCCTTTTTTGTGGGGCAGTTATTATAAGGAACAGTTAGTTATCAGACAGACCTGTCATCATTACAAAAACTAAACAACTAAAGGCGCATCCGCTGGGCCATGTTTTGAACAGAACATTGTTCGAAAACATACATAAGGGGCGTGGCCTAAATGTTTTGTCGAACAAATACACTTGAACGTTTTCGCCGGAGTTTGTGGGAAAAATTAATCGCGTTCGTCTGCGGGGGGAGGGGATCATTCTTTTTATGTTTGATTTTGACGCAGGAAGACGTTTCGCTCGGAATAATTGAAAGTGTTTTGATGCGAATCTAGAGACAACACTGGAATTAATCATGTTGATACGTGAAAGACCTGTAATTTTGGACGCAACTTCAAATGAAAATAAAAATAAAACAAAAAAAAACAGAAGTGAAGTTTTGTTAAAAAACTTTCTTTTCTGAACATTGCTAAAATCGCAGCGGACGAGAAATGTTTTGAACAAACAATGTTCAAGGACAATGTTCTGTACAAAACATGGCGCAGCGGACGCGCCTACACACGAAACATAGAGGTAGAAAATGTAGAGAAACTGAAATCGTCGTCAGTCAAAGACAAAGACTTTTTATTTCGCTTGAAATAAGTGAGCTTTACATGATTTCTACGCTAGCGTTTGTTTTTACACTTTATATGCGATTCCTCTGGTTTTGTGACCCGCCTGCACGTTTGCCTCCATCTAGTATAAAAAAAAACATCATGGGACCGCAAGAAGCTTTGTCAACTAATCTCCAAACTTCACTTTGTAGACGGAACCCAATGATGATGATGAGTAAAAAAAAACATTTCTTTCGGAAAAAGTAGGTACGGTACTTCCATATTAAACTTCACCTACCCATTTCGCAATACAACTCGTACTGCTCCTGCGTGACCGTGATGTGGTCTTCGGCGGGCGATATGATGGCACTGCTGAGGTCCGGGTTCACGTCCCGCCCGTCGGGGTAAAGGTAGCTGGGAGCACAAAAACTTTCAATGTTAATTCACAAGAAAAACTTTAAAGAGGTAGAGATTATATGCTGACTAACTTATTAAAGGCATTAGACAAGGTGATTTGCTGGTAGCGGGCTCAATAATAGAATACATACATACTTAACATTATATTACAACTATTATCCCCGAAGGCTTAGTCAGAGACTAGGCAATGAGGACAGCAAAAGCAGTCCTCTACCATAGTCTACTTTTCACCAAATAGCGACTGCTCATTTGCTCAGCGTAACAGGTGATGAGCCCATCGCCGCTCTAATGCAGCAGAAAAGATCTTTCAAGAAGACACAAAAGAGAAAAAAATCAAATAGGTAGTTTCCAGCCAACTAATCTTAAAATAGTTCGTATGTAGGTATACGGAACAGTAGGCATGTGCAGTCTTTAGTCCGTTAGTCGCCTTTAGGCGGCGGATAATACCGCCCAATCTCTTCTCTTGTGTGAGACGACTAACGTACTAAAGACTGCACATACATCCGCATACTGGGCTATGGGCTTCACCACCTATTACGCTGAGCAAATGTGCAGTCGCTATTTGGTGAAAAGTGGACTATGGTAGAGGACTGCTTTCGCGGTCCTCATTGCCTTATCTCTGACTAACCCTTTGGGGATAATAGTCGTGAAAATATGTATCTAACATTTTTCATAAATACTTCGGTTTATGGTACTCTTGACCAGCTACATTTGAAGCCCATAATATGCCTAAATAAGGACAAAAAATGAAGCCCATGTCCATATCCATATTTTTTAGCCGATAGACCCGCTGACCTATTACGAGTACGTCTCTGGACGGTACAGACGTCAGCTCTTCAAACCTACCACAAAAGGAGACCCGGCACTTTCCATAGAAAAAATTCTAAACATGTATACAATAGAATTTGGTCTTATAGTAAAGCTAATATTATTTGCTACCTAAACCAAGTTTTGTCTTATTTTTAACGAATCGCGGATAAGAGTTATTTTTAATATATAAACACAGAGTCTTCAAAAGACAGACATGATACTTTAAAAATGAATAACGTGGCTGCGTAAACCATAATTATTATGCTTTTAAAATAGTGAAATGTCAACAATTCGTCACGTCATATTAGACTTGACAGCTAGCGGCTGTAAAACTGTCATCAGGCAACGCCAGATAATGAATTACCTAAAGGAGTTTCTTCCGTGTTTTTAGAGCAACAACACGTGCTGTGAGACTCCATTTTATTTCAATCTACCGTACAATAATAAATGTACTTTAAAAATATATACCACTTGAAATTGGCTTAATGTTAAACGCGATAGCCATTAATTAAGATATAATAATAATAAAATTACATATAAAAAAATTAAAAAAGTATACAACATAAGCATAAAACGCCGGGTCTCATTTCTTCAATATATTTTGAACACTGTCACTATGGAATAAGGATCAATGTTTAATGGAGAAATTTGACAGTCCCGGATAAATTAATCTGCAGGCGTGTATACGTCGGACATATTGTCATTAGACAATCATCAACATCAGCCTATAAACGTCCCACTGCTGGGCATAGGCCTCCCCACGTGAACAACATCACATGGGGAGGCTGGGCCATTGGTTCGAGTTATTTTTAATTTGGTGACCCATCCAGCGGTCGGGCGAGCCGGCATTGCGAAAGTTGCTTAACGGGCAAGATCGCAAGCCGAACGCGATAGCCGCTGCGCCATCAAGCACCTCATAAGGGATGAATTATATTATGCCCCCTCTTCACATCGGCAGACACATCCGCAGACGTCATCTGCGGATGCGCTAAAAATGCGGTATTTAACGTCTGCAGACGCAGTAGACGTTAAATACCTACCACACGCGCAAATCACCCCCCTACACGTCGGACGTGAAGAGGGGGCATTAGACTGGGCCGTGCCCAGCAGTGCGATTCTCAAAGTTAAAGCCTTGGTAGCAGCGGCTACCGCAGCGCTGATAATGTACTCTTGTCTCTTTCATATTCATGGAATTGGAAAGAGACAGCAGATCACAGCCATGCGCGCAGCGTCTATGTGTCGCTTAGAGAATCGCATAGCGGGGCGTGCCGTGTTAAAGTACGTGGCCCGGACGGGGCACTACTGATTAGAAGCATACATTTTGTAATTATATTAGACCGGGGGCCCAAGTCTGCTAATTTATAGGCATAATTGAATCGCAATTGGATCGTATTGTAATTGTTTGACACATTTGGTATTCTCTTACTCATATAAGAATACCGAAATGTCAAACAATTACAGTGCGATACAATTGCGATACAATTGCGATTCAATTATGCCATTCGTAAATTAGCAGACTTGGGCCCCGGGCCGTATGCATTGTGTAATATGAACTGCTTCATACAAAATGTATGCAACGTGTCAAATCACTGCCCCGTCCGGGCCACGCACACGGGACACGCCTTGGGCTCGGCCCGGTCTATTATAATTCATCCCTAAAGCACTAAAAATAAATATAAGAAATCCAACTCACAATCCTTCTCTGTATCCGTCCAGGAGCGCTTGCACCAAACTCTTGTTCTGCGGTATGGTCTGTAAGATCTCACCGTCCACAGTGACGTAGCCTATCGCCCATTGGCCGAGGCGGGTACACGATAACCTGCAGAACGAGAGAGAAGAGTATAAGAAGAAGAAGAAGAAGAAGAAGAAGAAGAAACAACCATCATACATGACATGACATGACACGACGTGATGCAAAAAATATGGCGGCCGGATGGTCGAGTGATCAGCGACCCTGACTGCGCAACCCACGGTCCCGGGATCGAATCCCGGTAGGGGCAAATGTGCGCTTCAGAATAGGTAATTAAAATATTATATTTTTATTCTATAAATAAGTGGCGCTTAGATTGGCTAACTGCACTGCATTTTGCACGGCCACAGTGCATAGAGTGCACTGCATATCACGTGAGAAACAGACTGGCAACGTCACAGATAGATACCGGTATTTTGAGGTACTCGTGAAGAATCGGTATCCAGGAACCGAAATGGAAAATACCGGTACTTACATCGGTAAGTACCGGAATTTTCCATACTACCGCGGTACCGAAAATACAGGTATTATATCGATAATACCTGTATTTTCGGTACCGGTTACAAGCCCTGCGATCACTGAGGCGTTTGCAGCCCATGGGCCGCAACTCAGTGCGCCAAAACTAGCTTCGCGGTGGCGTCTATTATAACAACACCACAGTGATGTAGCAGGTGGGCGAGACTTATTACCTTCGTAGTATAGACATTATTATTTAATTAAGTTACTAAAAATAACGTTACCAGCTTACCAGATATCGATTGTAGTGAGGCATGCCCTTAGGAATGAAGCGAAGAGCGATTTCAGACTAGCGTTTTCACCAAGCCGTATTACCAACAATATCAAGTAGCATAACGACGACCTCCGTGGTCGAGTTGTTAGCGCGCCGGGTCTGGCGTCGCGAAATCTCTAAGGTTCCGGGTTCAATTCCCGGTCAGGTTAATTTAGAGAAAACTGTTTTTCTGAAATGATTTCGGGTCTGTGTGTTTTTCTATGTTTATGTATATTTATCCGTTATCTATTTTAACCATATTACCGAATATTAATTACCGAGTTTCAATAGAAGCTTAACTTGGGCTAGATAATTGGTGTAAGTGAGCGTAAATCAATTTATATTTTATTATTGTATTTTATTTATAGTATATGCCACCGTTGAGGTCATCATTGATGACCAATATACTCGCCTAGTGCAAACCATGTTATAACGATTACCTACGACTACTTAGGATAATGATAAAAAATTGGGTCTCGCACCCGTTCGCCCCTCATCTTTCGCCCCTTTTCCCAAAAATACCCTTCCGCCCCCTACCAAGGTACCCATTCGCCCCTTGATGCGGATGAAAATATTTTCAATATTTTTGAAGCACCAGTACGCCCCTTGTAATATTTAGATCAAAAACAGGAGAGTCATTTTTTATAATTAAATTAGTTTTATTGTGCATGTACTTATATTAATTTACGATAGTTACCTTCGATCAACAATAGTTGTATTGTTGATCGAAGATAGTTCCCTTTAATTTACATTGTTACCCATTATTTTTGAGAACTAAGAATTTAACCAGTTTCTTGAAAACTGTTAATAAGGGGCGAACAGAACCATTTAATATTTCAAGGGGCGAACGGGTCCATTTATGGTATGAGGGGCGAAACTTAGGGGGCGAACGGGTCCGAGACTAAAAATGGCTCATATCTTATCTATTTTAAGTTAATTCAACTCACCTAAACACATAACTGCCAGCCTTGTGTATGTACTTTTGCAGGCGGGCCTTCACCTCGTCGTACGTCAGGAACGCGACGTAGCCGGGGTGGGTGACCGCTAGCAGCTGCCAATTCCTGAGCAGCGTGCTCCACGGTTGGAACAGCCTGCAACATGAAGGTGCTCCATGAAAAAGTTTGCATAAAACGTTTGAAACAGACTTTACACATCGTACTGGCATGAACGAAACATAATTTTTAGTCTACGAGCAACAATACCAACTCGTTAACGTACAAAATCAAAGCATAATTCTGTCCACGTGAATAAATACTTTTTCAAAGCAATAAATTACTCCGGTCATTTAAAAAAGAAAAGACGTCAATGACATTTAGTGGTGAAATCAACCTTAGTGGGGACTTCTTGGCGGGAAAGTGAAGCGTCATGTCTTCAGTTTTGTTTTATTTTCCAAAATTTGTGTTTTTGCGAACATTAATGTGAAATAATAGTGGATTATTAACCGTTAAGTGTTTGTGAACGTGCATGAGTGTTGGCAAATGAAACAAAACAGTGCAACATCACTTTTCAAATTCTCTCAAGTAGTCCGCGTGAGACCTCAGTAAAGTCCCACATCTTTACTGAGAACTCAAGGGGTTTGGGGAACATCATTTATCATTCATCTTAATCACCACTCATTATCATCAAGGGAAAAAAACAAATAAAAAACTAATGACTAGGCAGTATGGCTCAGACCTTAGCCTGTTCCTTCATGGAACAAATATATATTTAAAAAAAATCAACCTTAGTGGGCAACAAATAAAGTACTTTTTCCTGTTATGCCTTGCGAGAAAATAAGAGCTCTCTTCTCAAGTGCGCTCTTATTTACCGAGATACATTTTTAGCGCCGACCTGGTAAGCTACTCTTGAAACAGAATTGCATTAATCAATTTCCAATCACAAATCTAAAAAATGTCAAATGGCACTTTTGTAAGCGACAATAGCGCCACATTGGAATTAAATTGCGTGGAAATTGATTGAACAAATTGTTATCGAGATGGCGTTCCGGAATTATCTTTACTTATCCCAATATCGATACATATTAATCGCATTGGAATTGTATTAAGATTGAGTTTGCGTTCGAGAGTAACCCCCCTGACATCTAGTTGTATTGTTGATTGAAGTTTTTAGTGTTGATGTCTGGTTACCATTTAGACATTTTTGAAAAGTTCTGACAAAAAGCCTGATATTTCGATAAAAGTCCGGACTTTTAGTCACAAAATGGAAACATTACTGACTCACTTTTTATGTTTTGTTTTTAGATAAATGAGAAGTTAATAAAGAATTAAAGACTTATTTGATAATACTACTTAAAATGTAGTTTTGATACTCATATTTCAAAATCCGGACAAATTAAAGAGCCGGACAAAGTCCGACTCCGGAGTAGTCTAAAAGTCCGGACATGTCTGGTCTAATCCGGACGGATGGTAACCCTAGTCACAGGTAAACTGTTAATATCTTTACAACAAAGTAGGACGTAATTAGGCTTGCCAACCGTCCCGGATTTTCCGGGACGTCCCGCTTCTGGGTCAATTTTGGGCCGTCCCGCCGTGACCCCTTGCAGGACGCTTTTTGTCCCGGAAATCAGTGATAATATGATATAGGTGAGTGTGAGTATCTATCTCGTACCAAAACTACCCTCAGGTTAGGCACTTGTATTGATTTTTTTTATTATATTATTTATTATTTCAGCAACAGCAGGGCAAAGGCCTCCCATTTATTATTTCAGCAACAGCAGGGCAAAGGCCTCCCTTCCCTTTTTCCAATATTCGCGATTAAGCGCTCTTGATGGCCAGTCTTTGCAGTAGGAGTCTAGCTCATACCGCCATCTGCTTCTCCATCTTCTCCATTTTTTTTATTAAATGAATAACCAAGTCCTGGATGTCGAGCTGGGTAATCCCGGAAATGCCTTTTTTTGGAGTTGGCAAGCCTAGACGTAATGTTGCTATAAGGTACACTGTATAATCCTGTATTATCCTATTTTTCAATTTTCAAACATTTTACATTTTTTTTTTCATTTAAATCAAATGAATTTTGTATAACTATCTTCGATCACATATAAAAGCTAGATGCTCAATTAACGATCTCAAAGCGGTTGCAATAAAATAGTAGGTAGGTAGGTAGTACTAGGTACCTAGCGAGATTTTTTAGGTACACATGGCGTCAGAAAAACCTACCCAAAACTGTCAAATTTCTACAATCGATTTTGTACTTTAATGTTTGGTTTTAATGATCTATATTCATTGGAGAAATTTCACAGGTTAGGGTATGTTGATCTGACGTAAGTACTCATTTCATTTGGTAGTGTGCTTATGTATAAACACTGCAAGCTGCCACTATTCCGCTTCGATTTAGAGTGGATTCGACCAAACTGGAATAAGACTTACTCCTAGATTAGTATACAAATTCGGCGTTTAATCTGACCTTATTCCAGTTTGGTCGAATCCACCCTTAGTGGGGGATTGTGTATCTAGTTTTTATACATACATATAATCACGACTATTATCCCCGAAGGGTTAGTCAGAGACTAGGCAATGAGGGAAAGCAGTAATCTACCATAGTCCACTTTTCACCAAATAGCGACTGCACATGTGCTTAGCGTGACAGGTGCTGAGCCCATCGCCGCTCTATGCTGTTCAGTATTTAGTCCATTAGTCGCCTTTTACGACACCTAAGCAAGGACAGAGAGGGGGTGGTAGTATTCTTTCACCGCTACGCGACGCGACATGGTTATAACAAATTATAAATAGGAAAATGTTTAAAAAAAAAATTACGAGCAGGATTCGACCCATTAATAAAAATATTAGGATCGGATGCTGATGACGTAGTTGTCGACATTGGCTTTGGCTTTCAAAGTAAAAAGTTAGTGTTGATGAACTTCGGCGGGCTGGATAAGAGCCACGCACGGTAGCATAAATGGAAGAACCATCTGAACCGGAATGTCAGAAGAATGCATGTTGAAATCCTGCTCGTGGTTTTTTTTTTAACATTTTCCAATTTGTAATTTGTCCAAAATTATATAAAACAAATTATAATTCCAACAAACTCACCGGGTGAACACGTCGAACTCAAAATTGGATATAAAATCGTTGCACGTGAGATCTATGGTAGTCTTGAGGGCCATCGTCTCCAGCCCCGACGATATTGGATGCACGTTGTTCAGTTCTTCACGGAATATCTTCCACGGCACCAGAGTGCTGCGAAGGGAGACAAAAAAAGTATTTATTTCATCTGTAAACAACGACAACTGTAGAGATAATAATATCAAAACAACAACAGAACAAAGTAGATTTAGAAAAAATAATAGTTGAAAATACACTTATTGACCAGACACAACAACATAATTAGGGTTGCCAGTGCTCTACTAAAATAGAGTATTGTCCTCTTTTTCATGTAGGCGTACTTTATATTCTACGACACTAATAAAGTACGCTAAAATACTCTATTTGCGGAATAGACGCAATTGTTAATGTCACAAAGAGCAACAAAAAATACGGACAAATAAATGAATACTCCTTTTTTATGCGATGTACTTTATTTTTGTTCTAACAAAATGAAAAAATACTTTATTCGTTCTAAAAAAAGGTGGCACCCCTTAAGAGGGTTTACGCATTTCGGTTTCCCATACAAACTTCAAAGTCGAAATTAATAAAAACCAAGGAGCCAATTTTGATGAAACTTTGCATGCCGAAGTAAAACACAGAAATCTAAATAGTTTGTTGAAAACATTTTTTAAAAATGTTTATTTAACTGAGTTATTGCGATTTTTAACTTTCTATAGAGAACTTTAAATCGCAATAACTCAGCTAAAAAAACGTTTTCTAAAAATGTTTTCAACAAACTATTTAGATCCCTGTGTTACTTTAGCATGCAAAGTTTCATCAAAATTGGCTTATTGGTTTTTAAAAATTTCGACTTGGAAGTTTGTATGGGAAACCGAAAATCACACTAATATTATCACACTAATATTATAAAGGCGAAAGTTTGAAAGTGTGTATGTTTTTTACTCTTTTACGTAAAAACTACTAAATGGATTTGAATGAAATTCGGCATACAGATAGTTTATAACCTGGATTAACACATAGGATACTTTTTATTCCGATATTCCCACGGGAACGGTAACCACGCGGGAGAAACCGCGAGCGGCCGGCGGTACTTACATAAAATTAAGAGCATCATTGTATGTACATAAATACAGTTACGACTATTCCCCAAAGGGTTAGTGAGAGACTAGGCAATGAGGACCGCAAAATAGTCCACTGCCACAGTCAAAGTTTCACCAAACAACAACTGCACATGTGCTTAGCGCGATAGGTGGCGAGCCCATCGCCACTCTATGCTGTTGGATATATTAGTCCGTTAGTCGCCTTTTACGACACCAAAGAGATATGAGATCGCAGTATTACTTAAATGAGTCGCCACCCACCACCCATTTCTAAAAACATCAACAAAGGAGAACGCGTACTGGCGTACAACCCCACAATGTTCGTGATTTGGTACCATATTTGTATAGTTGGTTCCTTAATTTTTTCTCATTATTTTCCAGTAAATGTTATATTTTTAGAAGTCCGCGGTAAAGAAAAATCGTAAAGCGAAATAATAATACTAAAAGTAATAACGAAACGCATTTCAACAAGCAGATACTATACGCAAAACAGAAATCTGCTGTCAGAGTTGCCTGGCATAAAAAAATCAATTTATCGATTTTGAAATCGATTCTCAAATAGCTAATTAAGTCTTATTATTGTTAATCTAGTTTCGATTAAAAACTTATTTGTGCAACTATTTTAGAGCTTAGACCTATACAATTACAGACTTTTTATCTTAAAATAGTTGATTATTTACTTTTGATATTTATAATTTATATTATTTTTAAGATTGATTGTCTTATCGATTTGTTTCACGTAAAAAGACGAATGAAACTACTTGCAACACTTTCAATGTCAATCATTGAATTCATTGAGCTTTTGGTCAACGTATGAACGTAATTTATAAAGTGTGTTTTTAAGTGTGTACTTAATAAAGGTTCCTTCCTACCTATTTGCGAAAAGCCGCTTTGTGAATGTGATAATGAAATGAACACAAACAATATTATGTTGTGCTTGCGCAGTACTTTTAAATGCACTTTCGTGATAGTTTTACTGTCTGATTGGGTGATACATTACCATCACAATGTCGAGTATGCAATGCATTTCGATTGGATCGCGGGCGGCATTTACTGACGAACGAGAATCTAGCTTTAGTCGACACTATTCGGTTTTGGTCATATCTCTGATCGGTAAGTCGTACATAGTACGAAATATGTCGTCAACCATTTTAGACATCTAACATATTTGGTGCAGCAATGCACCTCTGTATCTGTTACTACTAATATTCTACTATTTTGTTGATCAATTAATAAACTTCATCCATGCTCTTATTGTTTTAGGCAACACCTTCTGATTATATTTGTCATGCTTCCTGGGAATTAGCAATCCATTCTATTGCATCTGAAAGTAAAACTACAAGGCATGTTGGCCATCGCCATGACGTGTTGTATGTGGACGTTCTATTTTAAGAATGAGCAGACGAAGTGTTGTCTTTCAAGAGCCAAATGAAGAGGAACAAAGGATGACTAACATAATTTCGAATTGGATTAGACCACGAGAGGTAACACCTTACATATATTTACTTATTGACTACCTGCGTGGTGGAGTAATATGTACACTGGTTTTCGTGGTGATACATACTCTGAGTTCCTGGGTTTGAATCCCAGTAGGGGCAAATGTTTCTATGACGAATACGAGCATTTGTACCTGAAGCCATGACTATTTACCTATATAATAATCCTACTAAATACATATATATACCATACATTCCGAATCCCATCGGCTTCCCTATAAGAAATCCCACTCCAGGGATCCACCATGCAGATGTTAATAATTATGTCAGTAATTAGTACCACCAATGATCTGATTTGTAAATTCTGGGCCGGCTTATCTTCGCCGTATTTCCCCAAACACATCCCTCGCCACTGTTATTACTACTATCACAACTGCATTTTTACCCATTGGCCTAGTATAACATATCACAAGCCTTACAGTGCTTACTTTGGGGCTAGGCCACTGACCTACCTAAACTATCAATTTGTTACCTGAGACACCCAAGGTAGTAAATATTTAGGTCAGCATTCTTGTATTATAGAGAGGTCAGCGGGCTAAACTAATTGGTGTAAGATTAAAAAATATTTACTTTACACTCTGTTACTTTTGTAATTTAATTGTGATTGTTTATTTCAGCTTTCTTCAGAAAATGAAGCTTGTGTTCCTTGCTGGCTCCGAGCTCAAAGAGCTTCACGTAGAAGTGGACAGCCAGAGTTTTAACTGCATTGTGGGGCGCTACGAACTGTTGGGTGCTGCTCACTGATTTGCTTGCCATGAAGGCATGACTAGACCGGCTCCACTTTTCGATGATGTTATTTTAAGAGTGCCCCTTATTACTTTATAATTTAATATTAAATATGTGACCAAACTAAATTATTGTTTTATTTCCTCTGAGCAAATGCTAATATGGAAAAACATTACTCGTCTGTGTGTATGTATAATTGTGAAACTTCCCTGTAGAAAGACCAGTCGAGTTTCTGATTTATTTAAAATGTTTTCATCATATTTTTTAGTATTATATTATATTGTTTGCCTTTGATTAAGTAATTTATTAGTAGTATCTACGGGAAGATCCTCGATAGTAAGTACTGTAAATATAAGTAAGTATGCAGTCTGAGCAGTACCTAGTAGACTAATATTCCTATCTCAGAGACAATTATTTTAACCACTAGCTTCCGCCCGCGGTTTCACCTGCGTGATTCGCGTTCCTATAGGAATATCGGCATAAAAAGTTGCCTATGCTATGTTACTCTTCGTTCTTTCAAAGATCAAGTCAATTGGTTGCTTAGTTAGGGCGTAAAAGAAGGACAAACAAGTCACATTCGCATTTATAATAATAAATATGTAGGAAAGGAGATGATTTCAACTTAATGTTGGTATAGGTAGGTAGGTACCTAGTCTAAAGTTGAGACCTCTAAAGTGGGAAGGTGTATACCTACTTCTATTGTTTACATCTATGACTTTCATCATGTTTTAAGTATTTTGCTGTTATTTACCAAAACACAGATGGGTAGTTATGTCTTTTTGTGTTTTAAATAACCAAGCACAAAGATCTGAATAATCACAGTCGCAGCAGTTCCTGATAAGTATCCTATCCTATCTATCTATCTTCTAGAATCTAGAACTAGGGCTAACAGTACATAGGTACTTACTTACTTAATTAATATTGAAATGCACTACATATTACGTACCTACCTACCTATTTTAGTTCGATTCACGATTGATCTATAAATCAATCAATTAAGGCGCAAACGTACATTTTCAGATTAATTATATATTTTGTTACCTACTGTCAGAATCATTGTCCGTCCGTCCCTCCCTGTCATTTAACTGTCAATGTCAATCAAATACAGGGAAAAACCTAACCTTAAAAATTATCGAAATACAAGTATAACTTTTAAACCCCAACTTTCAAAATTCTGTTAATTTTTATAGTAATTCTCAATAATATAATCTACCAAATGTGTAAGTCTCATTGCCAAACATGAAAATTGTAGGCCTGTACAAATTCTCCATAGTACCCTGCCATTGTCCTTTGAAAAAATAACAAGAAAGTGTTTGGGTCAACTAGGCCCCAGCCTATAATATAACAAACCGCATATAAGTTCAGTTAAAAAGCTGTCATATTTACATCATAAAAAGCACTTACTATTATTAAAAGTTAAAGTCTTTGCAGACAACCAAAAACAACTAAAGGGGAAAATACCTATAGGGGACACGTGATACCGATTTCCAGTAGGAAATACGATTCACGATATCGTCGTTGTAGAGACAATACCTCCTAACTTTTATGTTTAACTTGTTTATTGCCATAAAGTTAATATTCAATTTAGCACCGATACATACTTCTTATTCTAAAATTGTAAATACTAATCAAAATGGCTACTATAGGCTTATGGAAATATCTTTAATAGTAACTTTCCACGAATTAATTCAAATTCAACTTCAACGATGATATGGGCCTTGGGACACGTCCTTACTGGTTGATTAGTTGGATTGGATTGTTCTATTCTCGTATATACAAAACCTATAATGATAACAACTTATCGCAATTGCAATGCCGACTATGTAGTTTGTGTTTGAAATAAGTACTCAAACTCAAAATTTCTTTATTCAATAAACTTGAAATAAGCATTTTGAATCTAAATCGTCTAAATTTATTTGGATGGATGGGCACCCGCCCACCTTTCTTCTTTTAGCTATGGAGAAGAACGGGCGCAAGAAACTCCACAGCTTGAAAATAATATAGAAGTAACGACATTTACAAAACAATATATTATGTCGTTACCAAATTATACGATCCGTTATAAAGATAATGGATTAAGAAAAAATAATGTAAATATATTATTATAACCAGGCTGTTTTGTCTTTTAAAAATACTCCTTGACCGTGTAATACCTTTCCTAAGTAAACAAAATTTTACATGATTCTTAAACTTATCTAAAGGTAAATCTAGTACAGTACTTAGTATTTTATTATAATAGTGTATACCTTGCCCCAAGAAAGAGCCGAGAACCTTTTGTAACCTAAACAGTGGCATTACTAGTTTTGACTTACTTCTAGTATTGAAATTGTGTACATCACCGTGTTTAGAAAAAGTGTTAATTTTAAAAGTTGTTGCATTGTTGAAAAGCATATCGTTACTCGAGAAGAGAATGGTTTTCATCTCTTTCTGATGCGAACCAAAGAAAAACTTTTGACCACGGTTCAGTGACTCCAGAGAAGGACTGCAATCTCAATAAGGAATCGTGGCTTGGATTCAAAAGCCTAATCTTGCCAACAATGCCTCCCAAATGCGTGCTTCGTTCAGGTTTTACACAAAAAAATCTCTCATCAAACATTTGCGAGAGAACTTGTATTGTTACAGAATTCTGTACAATGTAATGTTTTGTTTAGCTCAGCAAATAGTATATTCCAATGTTGATAACACCTAATTGCCCTTTTTAATTGAACAAGTCTCAGATATCCCAAAGCATATAAAATGCTAATCACTAGTGTACCGCTCACTTCGCAATTAGTGGTATTAATACCGCTTGTCGGGGAGGGTCTGTCATTGACAGCTGACATGTACCGCTCATTAGTATGGCCAGATTATAAATCCACGGACGGCATGAGCTGCAACTTGTTAAAACTTTTGCTCACGATTCAATTTCGTTTAAATGCATACTAGCATTAAAACAATTTAGGACAACTTATTACAAAGAAACTGAAACTTTGTGAGACATTATTTCGACTCTTTATGTGTATGTATTGTTTTTTGCGCAGGACAGGGATATTAATATAGCCATACAAAAGATACACTCAATCATTTTCTCCAATTAACGTTGAGAGCAAAAGCAAACGCACAGAGTTAATAATAAACAAACAAAATCAAAACACCATCCGCTTGTTGAAGAAATTAACGATTCCTTTATTAACAAACAAACCCGAAGATATATAAAAATGTCGTTACTCGGCAAAATGTTGCCAATACGCTGACTCATTCATTCGTGGGTCAACACCGCAATCCCCTGAACAAACGAAGTGGGAAAAGCTATTTTTAGAACATACGAATGGCGAACATTTAAAAAAGATATTTTTCACACTTTACGAGATTTACTTTTTAGACTGTTAGATAGAAATTGAGGGCACCTAAGGCACTCATAATTATACAGATTACAACAAATTAGAATAAGTTGCTCTTTGTAAAGAAACTCTACCATTATCTCTTTTTTCTGACTTTTTTTGACTAGTTAAATTGCTGTCTTACGCATACCGAGGTCAGGAGCGACCTTATGTTATGTGGGACGATTTTCCTCTCCCCACCCAGAAAGCTCGACAGGGAAAGGGGAGTCCTACCCACTCAAAAAACTAGTACCATCCCTTCTCTGACACGGGGATGGCACGGGATCATGAATATGCCACGAGAAATCAGTTCCTAAGCTATAAGTTTTTTACGGCTATCCGCTTCGCTTTGTGTAAACCTTATGCCGTGTGTATGGCTTGGTTTGCAAGCGCTTGTAGCCGATCTGTCGAACAAATTACAAATCCAAACGTTTGTAGAGGTTTGGAGTTTGCGGCAAGTGCCAAGCGTGCGGACGCGGCATTACAATACTTAACCAGGACAACGATATACCTACCTACAGTCACACGCAGTCACACACAACCCTTTCCTTTAACCGTGTCAGCAACCCGTACTAATGTGATTTTAAACGACCGCCGAGATATCGCGTCGTGTCGTCGCCATACCACCGCCATCATTACATTACAAACTCGACTGCCTTTTTTATACAAAAATAATAAAGTGCATGGCAAACTTTTAGCGTTTGTCTTTTTAAAAGGACATTAAATGTTACACTTGCTTTAGTTTTGTTAGGAGAACAAACAATTATTGAGGATAAGTATAATTAGTAGATGGAGTTATATAAGGCGACTGCTAGAAACCGCAAGAAACTTCAAGGGCTGGTCAGGTCAAGTGTTTTAGACATGACAAAAATGACAGAAAAAAAATCGTGCCTTTTTAAAATTATTTCATTTTCATTTTCAAATTAAATAATTATTAATTTAAGAAATTTAATTTGATAGTCTTTAAGTAACTAATTTATCATATCCATATTTAACAAATTACATTCGAAAAAAGGGAAAGATTTAACTATTAAATAACTATTATTTACAACGCGCGGGCACCGGCCGGGCGTTGACCCACCCGTCTGTTGAACCGTCCACGTCAGCTGGGCGATAAGTACCTACGTTAGTCTGCAATCTTTTTTGTCATTTTTGACATGTTTAAAACACTTGACCCGACCAGCCCTTGAAGTTTCTTGCATTTTCTAGCGGTCACCTTATATAAGTCCACGCGAACGCTACTGAAACGAAGAACTATACACATAGGATGTAGATAGGTACCCATAGGTACAAGCGTCTATTTACAAAATATTTAATCCTGACGTTTTGACCCTTCGCACGGTCCGCGGTCACAGGGGACTCGAGAGGTATAAATTGTAGACCCACATAAAGTGTTTTATTTCAATCTTCACACTTTAAAGCCTTTTTGTAGCCTATGTGGTGGCACAGCTCACATACAGGGTTTGATTAGGGTTTACGTATTTCGGTATCCCAATTCCCGTACAAACTTTCAAATGAAGAAAACCAATAAATTATAAAAGTAATGAAACTTTCCATGCCAAAGGATAATACAGAGATCTAAATAACTATCTGATATTCTGCTGAGTTTATGCAATTTGAGACTTGGTAGGAGTAGACATAAAATCGCATAATTTAAAATTAGTTAGTTACAATTTTGTAGTTTGGGATACTGAAAGGTGTACCGAAACTTTACATATTTTATTCAGTTAGATTTATAGGGTGATAGAATATTCTAATTTTGCTCGGTTAGCTACCACCATCTTGCAGAGCGATGTGGAGGCGAAAAACAAGTAAAGCTGATCCCATCGAGTCGACATCATCATCATCAGCCAGACGACGTCCACTGTTGAACAAAGGCTTTCCCCAAGGATCTCCACGATGTCCGGTGTTGTGCTGCTCGCATCCAACGGGTACCTGCGACCTTAACGATGCGGTGGTCTGCGATGGTCGGACCACCTTGTTGGAGGCCTGCCCACACGGCGTATTCCGGTGCATGGTCGCCACACAAGAACCGTTCTACCCCAACGGTCATCGGTTCTACGAGCGATATACCCTGCCCAGTGCCCACTTGCCACATATCACTTGAGCTTAACAATTCTTTGGGCTATGTCGGTACCTTAGTTTTTCTATGAATCTCATTTCTCGGGTAGTCTGCTTATTAGGCACATAGTGAGCGACCTAGATTGTCGTTTTGAGGCAAAGATAAGATAGCTATTAGTTCTTCCGTGAAGTTCTCTTCCATATTCCTAACCACTTACTATTAGTTGAATATTAACCGACGGTTTTAAATGTTCTGTTAATGGCTTCGCTTATGCTTTGCTCCTATTCATGGACTCCATAAATAAATTGAGTGGCGTGATACGTCTAAATAACAGCATACTTAAATTGGTTAATTAACGCGTCGAATTGAGGGCACGATACGATGTAATTATACGAATTATAGGTATATAGCTAAGCGATTAAAATTCGCACCGAACGAACGTCAAATTACAAGTCGTGTTTTAATATATTAATCGGTTTGGCACTTCTGTTTGTGTGGCGAATTTCAAAAACCATACGCTTTTTAAAATTCGCCTGGCAGCATGTATGTGTTTCGATATTTAGAGATTAGATAACCAGTTCCTCAAGTGCAGTCAGGTCAAGTGCTTCCATCTTTAAACTTATCGTTACTCACGATCAGGTTACATGAAGAGTTTAACTTTGGCATTTTAGCGAGAAAACGTAGTCTTTTAAAAAAAATATGACTGCCTTAGTCACTGTCGCATGATACGAAAGTGAAACTCAACGATCTAGAAAGTCCAATTCGGCACCAATTGCGAGTGCGGTACTGAGCTTAGCTACAGCCATATCTGTGCCACCACAGTGTGTAAAGTAAAACATTGAGATGTTATAACTAGACAGGACACTGCAAAGCTATTTTTTGCGCACAGATTTGCGGCCGCTTGGTCCACAATAGCTTGGATCACTCAAAACCACTGGGGCGTTTGCTGCCAGCGAGCGAAAAACACTAAGATCGAATCTAATGGTAACGGCTATTTATTGGCCCTACTAAAAAGTATCCCGGGCTTGTATTTCCAACTCTAAATATAAATTCTGACAATTTCTGTACGCGTAGGTAGCATAATGACGTTCGTTTGCCGTGTGCACAAAGAGGAAACACTATTATAATAAATACAGCCAATGTAGATTTCAGCGTGTTCTAAACGTAAATGCATAATTTGTGTTACGAAAGAGTGTATTACTCGTTTAAAGCATTATTGCTGGATAACGAGATCGCAATGAATTTTTTTCGCTCACTGTTTGCAGCTCATGGGCCGCAACATAGTGCGCAAAAGCTTGCTTCGCGGTGTCGGTCGTCTCTACTTATAACACCTCATTGGTGTAAAAGGCAGTGGTACCGAGTACCGTCGTATTAACAATTCATAGTGTTGCTCGGTGCCATAAAGATCGATAGTGGGCCGACAGACGCACGGCGCCAGCTCTTAGACAACCTGAACAATGGACGTGTGAAAATTGCTGGGAATTCGCAAAGCGGAATTGGCACCGTGAGTCAAGCTGTGATGTGGGATGTGGGAGTGCGTTCAACGGGTAAAAAAAACCATTTACATACATCACATCACTCAGAACGCCTCGGTGGCAGAGTGATCAAGCGCTCGACTCGATAACCCGGACCGTTCAAATACCAGGTATCCGGGTAGGGCAAGGTGTGTTTTCGGATTTTTCGATGCATAGCCCAGGTTTGCGGTCCCAACTCGCTTTAGGCAATCAATTGTAGCACGCATGTGCACTTGTTATAAGATGCAAACGTGGAGAGTGGCAGGTAGGGTTGCCAACTTCAAAATAATAAACTTTGAAAATAAAAAATATAAGTATTTTACGGATAGATAACAAAAATAAATAGTATTTCAGAAAAATGAACAGTATTTTATTTTTTCACAGATTTAAGTACCTATGGCTGTGCTGCACCACGCGGAGAACTTTCGCAACTTTTTTATTTTTTATACACATGTATATGGTTACCAAGTGCACAGTGATACTTAAACAGTATTTTGGATACTTTATTTTTGTTCAACAGTAAAAAGTATAATGTAGTGTAAAACAGTATAATACTGTTTGAACAGTATAGTTGGCAACCCTAGTGGCAGGTCAGTGCACTGTTTTTGCGGTCTTCACTGCCTAGTCATAGAATCCATAATAGCACAAGTACAGAAGATTCACTCCGCTAAGTCATTTAAATAAATAGCGACTCTTGCTAAGCCACAATAAAGTGCAATTCAGGTCGCACACCGCTCCCATAACTACAATTAAATTCACCTAGAAGTTTCCTCTCTTTCTATCGCGTACTATCGCCATAGAATAACTAATAGTACTACCGTACAGAAGGTTCACTCGCTAACGACTTTCACACGAAATTGAAACTTATTTTGTGACCCGAGCGTTCATATTCCGTTAAGCAACGCTGAGTCGCTATCGATTTGACGTCATGATGTCACAGAGCATAGAGTTTACGCGAGCGCGCAGGGATTACGAGTTATGCCCCCTCTTCACATAGGCAGACGCATCCGCAGATGGCGTCTGCCTATGTGAAGAGGGGGCTTTAAGCGAGCGACAACGCGCGACGTGGAGCGTGCGTCGGCTCGCGGCAACCTTTACTGCCATACACGCCTAAGCGGCCTGCCTGGGGAGGCGTGCCGGTCGAACGTACCTAACCTACGGAGTGACACCCCCTGCTATTGCGTAGCTCTCATCTCTTCCAACGACTGCAGGTTGTTCGCGGGCGTCCGTCCGGTCGGCTACATGTAGCTTCATACCTAAAGCGCGGAGTGCGCCAGGCCAGGCCTGGCGTAGTCTCTAACTAACCCTTTGCCGTCTTATTAATAAAAATGACCAAATATAATTATGACCTTGCTTTAAAGTAACGCTGACTCACGTAAATTTAATCCTAAGTGTAACTTTAATTAATGTTTTTTTAATAACATGGTGTGGGATTAAAATGGTGAGTGTATGTACGTATGTTAGACACATATCCGGTAACCTCCGGTACTTTAGTTAAGTTCAGATTAGGTGCCAGCCCACACAAAACAATTCAGCAAACCTAAAGGTAACAAAAACAAAACGACAACGATCATCAAGGTATACCTACCACACCGAATAGTCAGAAATAGAACATTACCAGCAACAATATTGCGGTGGAGTTGAGAACTCGCATGAGAACAAATTTCAGCACGACACGACACACCTTAGCGAAACCACTTGCCGCCAAACGAAATTCCACAGCCCCACTAATGGAACTAACGAACTGACTGGCTGCCGTCGCGTTCATCGTGATTTCGACGAGGCGAAACGTGAGATACAATGTTTTAACAATATTATGTCGTACGCCTAAATTAATTTCACCTCTGCGAAGGAGCATTCACTTGTGATCACAGTATGTACAATTACGTTACGTGTACCAGTCATACCTAACAACCGTGTCTCGTAGCGGCTCGTTATAAGAATATTATATACGGTAGTAGAGAGGAGTATCCTCTCTTCATTTGGGTATCGTAAAAGGCGACTAAAGACTGCACATGCATCCTACAGCATAGAGCGGCGATGGGCTCACCGCCTCTCACGCTTAGTACACGTGCAGCCGCTATTGGTGAAAAGTGGACTATGGTAGATGTACTGCTTTTGCTGTCCTCGTTGCCCTATCTACCGACCTCAATAGATAGGGTATCGCAACTGGAACTACGGGTCCGGTTGTGTTTTCAGAGGTACTACGGGGTTCCGGTTCAAGCCCCCCGCTGGTCGTGCCTTTAACCAGGCGCCTCCGGCGGGATCCGGACATGGGTTGGACTCGTAGTGGCGTGTGGTTAGCTGTAGAGCTTGGGAATGTTCGTTTGTCCTGGTATTGTGTGCCAGGACTTCCAAACTCGTGCACAGCGAGCGGGGCCTAGTAGCGGTCTCTGAGGGGCCAGAAGCGAAAAGTCCTGCGGGGAACGTGAGTTTCCCTTATAGTTGGCAGCTTTGTCCGGTGGTTTTCATTGGACATTGGTGTTGACATCTCCGGTACTAGTCTGGATAACTAGTAGAGGCGGCCTCCTAGATGCCGTAGTCTCCGGTCCAGCCAGCCGCGTAGGACGTGGGAACTGGCTAGGAGCCCGGATGGGTTCCAAGAAGTGAGTGTGCTTACTACTCCGCTACCAAGGTGGACACTTGGGAGTCGACTTTAGAGTCGACGACCCTAGCAGTGGCAACTGCGAGTTGTGCCCTTCGTGCAACGAGAAGTGAGCGAGCTTGACAGCTCCGGTTACCTATCTGGACAATAGGCAGTGAACTACACGTGTTTACGGGGATACTCTCCTGAGACACTAGTCTTATGAGTACCGAATGAAGAGCGCGCTGCGGCGGGCACTAATTTGGCGTCAAGACCTAACGTTGGTGGTCTCCTGCGCGAGTGTTCTACTGGCGCAGGGACGTCTGGCACTTCTTGCATAACCTAACGGTTGGTCTCAAGGTGCCAGTACAAATAAACTTAGTGAAGTAAGGAGAGGGGATGTCCTCGTTGCCTAGTTTCTGACTAACCCTTCGGGGATAATAGTCGTAATTATGTGTATGTATGTATGTTATACCTAACCCGTCAGACATTTAGGCAACAGTGCACTTACTGCGAGTCAGTTACCAATTCGATCACGTTGTAACCTGTATCAGGGTGGTGCACAGAATGTGTCTTTATTAAATAAATAAATAAATCTTAGGTAATTTTTTTTAACGTAATCAATCATCAAGCACTGACAAATTTCGACGGGTGAAAACCAGACCTGGGTAGCCAAGTGGTTAAGGCAGCCGCCCGGAATGCGGAAGGTGCGTGGTTCAATTCCCGCCTGAGGTTGTCGTCTTTTTTAAGTGTTTAATAATTTTTACCTAAGTATATTTAAGCGTTAATAAAACGCTAAAATATATAAAACACATTAATAAATAAATCTTCTATTATAAAATTAATTGCCACGAATGTATGTTCGCGTATCACTTGAGAACGGCTCCACCTATTCGGCTAATTCGTTATTTGTTGTGTTTGTCATAGTCAGGACATGATTTGTGTGCAAGAATCTTTTTTAGAAATTGGTCACAATTACACGAAAAACTACAACCAATTTAAATTATTCGTACAAACATTCTCGAGTACGGAAATCGATCAATCGTTTGTTATTCAAAATACAGCGGATGTAAACATGGAGTGAAATAATTCGAAGAACAATGGGAATGACTCGAGTGACACACATGTATTATAATCGGTTGAAGATCATGACTACTAATATGTACCTCACAGTGAAATTGTAACTTATGTCAGCCAATATACTGCAATGTAATAGGTATTGTTAAGTTTATTTATTTATTTATTAAATTTGAACCGGACAGACCTAACCCTTTTTACTGCATGATATATTAAAATAAGTGAAATTAAAAAAATATTTTTATGTGAACGGTATTAAAGCTTCAAAATGTAATTATATATTTTTTTATTTTCAAAAAGTACCACTTTTACAGTATTTTTTTTCAGAAACTTATTGCTAATGATTTGACAAACAAACCCCATTAGGATTTATAAGTCATTTTATTGCTTTTTTAGAATAAATGAACTGTAAATATGTAAAACCAATATGGTTTCGCATGCGGTAAAGGGTTAAATTGAAGCCCGGTTCGGACTTCAACTTAAAGGTAAGAATACAAAGATAGTTTTTTTTATGTAGGTACTTTAAAGTATTATGAATTATTGCAACATTTAGGGCGAGGCATACGGTATATCATACATACAGTATATAAACTCACGCGTTGCCAATAATAAAAAAAAATCGGAAGTTCAAATTATGTTATGGAGAAATTATTATGAAGCCGTGTCGCATAGCGGCTTATTATAAGAATACTACTACCACCCGCTCTCTTCCCTTAGGTGTCGTAAAAGGCGACTAAATAATAAGGACTTATTATTGTGCAATTGCACATACTTTACATCCAACAGCATAGAGCGGCGGGCGCACCACACCACCCTGTCACGCTGAACACATGCAGTTTCTATTTGGTCAAACGTGGACTAGCAGAGGACTGCATTAGCGGTCCTCGTCGCCCAGTCTCGATCTCGATTATAATGAGGAGGTCAGGACCAAAACCACAATATATCCACTTTTAACAGTAAAACAGAAATAAAAACACTTAATAAATTATGAACACATACTTTAGCAGTATTTTTAAACTGGTCATTAAAAACCGTTTTTGCTATTTTGATAACTTGCACTGCTGTCGATTAATCTGACAATATATTTTGGAAATTATTTATTCTGTGGGAAAGTGCAGTTTTATGAAGATAAATCAGGATAATAATATGTGCTACTTTGTACCAGATGTATGGATATTAGGTGTAAGAAAGTGGCAACCTGTCAACGTCAAAAAAAATGTTGCCCGTGTACATGGCAAGAGTTTAAAGCAAAAGGCTGCAAATCATTCAGCAAAACCTGTTATATTTTCAGATTCAAAAAATTACAGGATATGTGTGGTGCAAAATGTTTCATAGTAACATATTTGTAGGATAAGGTGTGGTTTTGAACCAACTTCAAAAATATATTCAGGTTTTGAACAAAACTTTGATATTTAAACATCGTTTTACCATGGAAAACGTGCTGTTTTGAATTAACTGACTTTCCTACGGCAATACATTTGGCAGTTTAGTGTAAAAAAAAATGTTAAAAGTGGATATGTTGCGGTTTTGATCCTAGCCTCCTCTATGTATGTAATGTATGTACTTATGTCAAATTATATTGCCGTTGCGATGGCATGAAAATGGTGAGTGCAACGTTGCTAAGAAAACCGTAGAGTATAGAGCTAATTTAAAAAGCGGCGTAGTCCAAAATATATTTTTATCTGTGAAATCGATTCTACTCTCAATTCTGAACCGACTAATATCATTACAACGTTATATATACTTAGATACATTCAAAATAATAGATAAAGAAACAGTTCAAAACGAAATATATCTTAGAACAATATCTTCCATTCCATCAATTTCAAACATCCATCATTCGCAAATCCATATTACTGTTGAGAAAGGAAAGCGATCATATTACGATAATTCGTCACTGTCTATCGTGCAATCAACGCGAATGGTATGTTTACTTATTTATTTCTACACGATTGCCATATTGCCAATAGAGTTTTGTTTTATCACAAAGAAAACACTATACGCGAGAACAAAACCAATTTCAAAACGGGGCGGATCTCAATCCGAACTATTCCGAACGAAACTGCTACCTGGGTGCCATGCTTAGTGTTGCCAGATGGTATCCAAAAGGAGGACATGTCCGCCTTTACCATGTTTTGTCCTCCCGTTCTCCCTTACCTACGTAAGTCCTCCTTTTTGCTAAACGTCTAAGGCTGGATTCGACCAAACTGGAAAAAGACTTACTCCGAGATTAGTCTATACAAAATCAGCGTTTAATCTTGGTATACGACCTTATTCCAGTTTGGTCGAATCCACCCTAAGTGCTAAAAACATTGAATGTTTCTCAGAACTGCTCAAGATCTGCGAGTTTTATTTTTGCTTATGCGCACTTAACGCAAATGTGGAAAGAGTTTTTTTACTGATTAATACTCAGTGGAGCAAAGAGAGGACTAAGGGTGTTACCAGACCAATCGATCGATCGTCGATCGACGGCATCGATCGATGGTAGAACGGATTAGTCGACGTCGATCGATAGTGTCTACCAGACCAATCGATCAATGTCGATCGACAATCGACCGGTAGAATGGATTGGGTGTCAGATCGAGCTGTTTGATTAGACGCGCCGGCCGCTTCTATTTTTTTATAAATTTAAGATTAAGCAACACCGAAAAAGGGGGGAAGGGGAAAGGGGGGGGGAGAGTGAGGGGGAGGGGCGGGGGAGGGGAGAGTGAGGAGGAGGGGGGGGAGGGGCGGGAGGGGAAGGGGAGGGGGGGATCCAAAGTGCGAAATGCATAGTTTTAAGATATTTTTATATTGAGGTTATGTTAGGTTATTTTTAGGAAAAAAAAACAAATATTCTACTAAGTTACCATTACCGTACCCCCTCCATCCCCGTCCCTTCCTCCCCCAAGATATTTTTGAATGGAGCTAGTTTTCTGTTGTCTCATAAAAAATAACCTCGAAATTCATGACAATCGCTACGCAAAAAAAAACCGCTGCTTAAAATGTCATTTGGATAAAATAAGCGATCTTTGGCTTTAAAAAACGGCCGCAATTAGATTCTTCTGCGTATGCGTCTCCGTAATAATAGTACGACCAACATCGTACTGGCCAAGAACAACGAGTCCTCTTCTGCATGCGTTTCGGAAGAAACTGATGGAATATAGCCGGGGTTAATCGATCAACGTCGATCGATGGGTTAGACGAACGGTATCTGTCGATTGATTAAAGCTACCACACCTATCGATCAACGTCGACCGACCGTCGTCGATCGATTGGTTAGTCAAACGGTATCCGTCGATCGATTAAAGCTACCAGACCAGTCGATCGACATCGATCGATGTTGATCGATGCCGTCGATCGACGAACGATCGATTGGTCTGGTAACACCCAAAGTGTGCAGTCAGTTAAATCTTTAATTCTTGCTCAATACAACTTCAAAACATGACATTTGAAGATTTTCATAAGTATTAGTGGAAAAACCAAGAACTTCTTGCAAAAATTGGCAGCTCAGCTAAATATGATTAAGATAAAGTAAAATACTTACGTAATATAAAAAAAACGTTTAATTGTGAATGTCCTACTTTTTTACAGAAAATCCTCCTTTTTAGACCCATCTGCCCTCCTTTATCAAATTATCATCTGGCAAAACTATCCAAAGCATAGCAAGAGGAGGGCCTATTCTCTTTCTCCGAAACGAAATTTCGGCCGATTTTCGTTTGCAATATATAGCGCTTTTCATTATTTTTAAAAATTCAAACAATTTTCTAAAAATTAATAATCTAAATACCTACTAACCTATTTGTATGAACGAAATTTTGAAGGGAATGGAAACTGCTGCGCAGCAAAATGCAGAAGTTTGATTTCTATCACTAAATTAAATCATAATATTAAAGAGGTACATAATACAACTGCTTTCATGTAAAAATCTGGTTATTTGTGTAAGTAGGTACCATTCTTCTGCATTCAGGCGTATTTAAAAAAATGGAATTAACTTTATATACAATGATAATTGTTAATCAACTTACTTAATTATTTACACTACACTAATCACTGTATTTAAGTAATTGTTCAAAGTGGAGTTCATCTCTCCAGACATAAACGGGCGCGTTTGTTTTTTATTTTTTTACGGATATATTAATTTCTATTGCGACATTAATTGTTAAGAAAAAAATTGTGCATTGGTAAAAAAAATATCTTATATATTTGGCCGGCCATACTCGACTGTAAAAAGCAGGACACCTGCCAACACAAATTGCAACCCCAATTAGAGGCAACACAGAGGAATATTAAAACACCCCTTTCATTCATAATAGAATTTCAGCGTCGAGATGAGATGCCAATTCGCTAAGTTGAACACCCACTTATTGGCATACTTCACGCAAGGTTGATTATGATAATGAATGGCCTTAGTGGGGCCCAATTTGATTAACCACTCGAAAATAACTTCATTTACTAGGTAAAGCCTAGCAGAGTGGAGTTTCAGGATAATGGTGAATTCGAATCTTCCAGACTAAAATAACGTCTCGGTAACAGAGCAAAGCGAGCATCCGTATAAATCCGGACGACCTGAGACTCTCTAAGCGAATCCGAAATTTCGTCGGCCCGTAATTCGTCGTACCGTACAATACACGCGCCCTGCTGTTTTTGTCACTAGTGATTGCACAGTATACGCACGTACTATCAACAAAATTGATGCAGTACCGTTTTCAAAAAAATTTGCTTGCACAAGATGACCATAGTTCTTCCGCCCATTGACCAATGACGACAAACCGTTTATTAAAAAGAAAGAAAGTTTTTGCATACCGTTTTCCGCCTTTTGTTTTCATTGATTAGCGACAAACAAATCGTCCCTTTTTTAAAATCTTGACTGTCGTCACAATTTTATGATTTTTGAGTTAATATGTTGTAGCAAATGTTTAAAAAGGATGTTGGGACAGGGCAAATGCAAATGAAAATAGCCCTTAAGGTGGTATACGGTACATTTTGTTGATAGTACAATGGCGGACTCCGTCGCTTTACCAGTGTAAAGGTCAAAATCCCTTGCACACCGCGTCGTCTATTTGGTACGGGCACGCACCCGGGCGGGCGGTGCGCTTCATACGAAAATCGCTGCAAAGTGGTAAAACGACGGTGACCCCGACCGTACACACAGCTGTGTACGACGAATACGGGCAGACGAAGTTTCGGATGCAATTAGAGAGAAGGGCCCCAGGATTGAATTCCCAAGTCGTCAGGTACTGTTTCGGGTTTGAGATCATCACCAACCCATATTTGGCAAGCGTGGTGATTAAGTCACATGTAGGGTTACCATATGTCCGGACAAGAGTCTAAAAGTCCGGACATGTCCGGAGTTTGCCCGGATTTTGGAATATAAGTAACAAAACTACATAATAAGTAATATCAAATAAGTCTAATCTTCATTAACTTCTCATTCTCATCTAAAAACAAAATATCAAAAGTGAGTAAGTAATGTTTCCATTTTGTGACTAAATCCGGTCCGGACTTTTATCGAAATGTCAGGCTTTTTGTCATGATTTCTCATATTTGTAAATGGTAACCCTAGTCACATGACTTTGACGATGGAAGCATGTCCAGCAGTGGTACAGGATTACAGGCTGTTTGTTACTGCTACTTTATATTAACCCCTCGAGGGTCGTAAAACCAGACACAATTGAAAATCAATTGTTTCGCGACCGCCGGCGGTCTTATGATCCTTGACCTATTAATAAGTATAACTCAAGATAATCTCGAGAGCATAGCCGAATGATGTTTGTATGCCAACAAATTAAATGCCAGAATATATATCTACTATACTCATTAAAAATTAATAGCGAAATAAAATTGATCAACACAGATAAAATCAGGAAAACTATTTACATAATGAAGTCGTTGCGGAACTCTGCATGTAAAAAGACTCTCATCATGGTCTATAATGCTATCTGCCAATCATGTTTGCTTTACTGTATATCGGCTTGGGGCGGCGTAGCCAAAACTACTTTGATTGAGTTAGAAAGAGCACAGCGAGCAGTACTCAAGGTGATGTTAAGAAAGCCTTTCAGATTTTCCACAGATGACCTGTACAGGGAGTGTGATCTTCTTAGAGTGAGACAACTCTATATCACAAAGGTAGCCTTAACAGTACATAAAAGAATAATTAATTCTCCTGAATTTCCCTGTTTGGTTGCAAGACGTACCTTTAAAATTAATCTCCCTCCCGTACGTACAAGTTTTGCTAGACGTTTTCCACCTTATTCCCACATGTACGTATATAATAAAATAGTGAGACAAGTAATAGATGTAAAACAGCTGACGGCAAATCAATTAAAACGTTCCCTTAACATTTGGTTGAAGAGTCTCAACTATGAAGAAATTGAAAGATTACTAATGGCCTGCCATTAATGCGACAAACACACACACATTCACACACACACACACACACACACACACACACACACACACACACACACACACACACACACACTCACAAACATGGCTCCTTAATAAATACATTCAAATATTAATATTAGATTACGTAATTAAATTTTTTATTTTTTATTTCAACTTTTTGTAAAGGTATTTGAGTCTAGTTTCGAACCAGCCGGTAACTGTGGCTTTGAAATTGTAATGGCTCCTGCGGGTCAGGCCTAGAGTCTAGTGCAGCGGCCGCTGTTAAATTCATAAAGGTTTCCCTATGCATTTGATTTATATATATTTTAACATTAGTTCATACCTGTTAGCATTTACATTAAGGATTTCTATGTATCTGGAACCCATTTCTTTTATGGTAATAAAGATTATTATTATTATTATTATTATAGATATTATTACTATAACAGTAGCCAGAAACGTTACAACTAATCAGAAACCCGTTAGAGATAGAGTTTTAGAAAATGTTATGTTTTAGTCGTTAAGTTCTAGTAAAGTATGTTAAGAACGATGAGAACGATCAGTCTTTATTAATAAATTGACAACAAATAACTAGGTACTAAAGTTTTAACAATACGACATTTACGAAACATAACATTTTCTTTGCAAGTTAATTGAAAAGCAGAGGTTTAAATGCCTCTAACAAAGTAGTCAAAGCATACTTTCCAATGTTGTAAAATTTATAAACCAAGGTTTTATTTATTAGAAAGTTAATTAAAAATTCGTTTTCCGGTATTGTTCGTCGAATATAACAACATTGCTTACATCTTTTTTTTGTATTTGCAGATACTTCTACAATTTTAGTTTATCATTATTGGTCGTATCCTTTTTTACTAGATAACTTTGCCGATAGACAGTCATGAAATTACTTTTCTAAACTCGCTATTTCATATCTTAACTTCTGATTCTATGTAAGACAGAAGACAGTAACTGTCTAACATAGAATTTGAATTCCTAATTGCCAAACCTATTTTTTAATTCTTTTTAAACTTTCTAAACCTAATATAATCTATTGACCATCCGTCAATCTTCAATGGGCGATTTTCTGACAGCCCAAATTAAAAAGTAAAAATTAGTTCAAAAACACTCGATAGATGTCGTTTTATGAAAGCCGTACCTACTTAAGGGCTGTAATAAATTCTACACTTTTACTTGTCTACCAAAAGAATAAAAAAATAGTATTTACTTACCTATTTATATTCAGGACATCCAGAACCTATTTCTATTTTGGAATAGAATAAATATTACGCAGCCATACACGTGCTCTTCATGAACCCGCCTTTTACTAAGCGCCATACTAATCTATGGTAAGCGCCATCTATGAAGTCATTTACGAACCAATTACTTTTTTTTTTTTTGATCTCGGAAAATCGCCCATTGACCATTCAATAATTGATGCGACACTCGTCGAACACCCCGTATACGTATAAACAACCAATGAGCTCGCAGTGTGCGGTCTGGAGTGAATGAAACAGCTAATGGCGGCCAATGAATGGAACTGATTGGATTAATCCATTACGGCCGCGAGATGGGTGTGAAACTGTGAAGGTTATCGCACGATTTTGGCGAGAGACCATTTCGTGTAGGCTTTGTTTGGAATGAGGTTCGACGGCGCTGTTAAGAGAGGTCCATTGAAGTTTGATTGTGACGGAGTGATAGTATTTCAAAGTTGTTCTGCCTTACCACAAAACTATGTCTAAGTTAGATATTGTCAATATCACTGATGTTCGCACTTTTTAGGCAATATTTTAAGAATAAGACGCAAATGTTGCGTCTTAAACACCGTTTCTCTTGTAAACACTGTTCTGTCGTTATTGGTATTTTTTACATTTTTATTAGCTTAGAAACTTAAAATACATAGTTTTACATATTGCAACTTATTAACGTGCGATCAGCAGATGTTTAAATTAACTGTGTCAATTACATTAGTAATACGTTTTCAGATACGTCCTCCATAACATATGAATCGTGAATGGAAACCGAGCTAATATTAGACGTTGAATGAAAAGCTATTTGAGAGACTATTAAACTGTTATGTTGTTCGTAAAACGGATAAACGACTTATTAAGTTCGTTGGAGGCGGCCTAAGCTTTCATTCTCACCGCGAAACACAATATACTGATTAATTTAGACGTCGCGGCGGGCGTTGGCGTAAGTGTGTCGTTTATTTGCGACGTAATAGCAGAATAGGAATAAAATAGGTCCCAATATTAATCCGAGAGGTGTCCTCAATTTATCGTCGCATAAGCGGTCTATTGCTGGGTTTAGGCCGTATGATCTAATTACTAGTAAAATTATGTTTCGTAAGTATGTATCATAAAAAAGTTCTATTACATGCAATTAAAGTGAAAAAAAATTTATACTTTCAAAACAACGGACTTTGTAATAAATGCTCAAAGAATCAAATCAAATCATTTCTTCCCAAATTTTATTTTTAACGGCAAATCAAAATATATAAATTTCAAACAATTGCAATTATAGATTTTTTCTCTGTTCCTCCAGCTTTCTGATTTGGCCAACCACCATTCAACCTTGACTGGTTCACATCATTATACATACATAACACATTAAATATAAATGTATTGAGTAGCTTCCCGACAATAGATTGAAGGAAACGAGTTTCTACACGCTCTCCGCTTCCTTGTATATCCAAGCACATAGGTTATTCAAATTCTCCAGTCACCGCTAAGTAAAAGTATACGACATATCTCTGACGAGCACACCAGCTGCATCAAGACAAACAAGGGAGGTAATGTATTCTATCCTACCATTTATATGCATATTACGCGAAGTGCACCGAGGATTTGCATTGGTAGTGTTTTTGCATTGCGTGATGCTATAGATTGACTACATGCATATGCTGTCAAGGGTTGTAGTTGTAAATAGTTAATTCAGACGATCAATACCTTAAATTGTAATTAATGAAAAGTGGGTCAATAAATAAACCTCTGCGAGTCTTTGATACATTTCAAATATTGGTGAATGTTCTTACAACCAATAGTTGGCAGTAAGAAGTAAAGTGTATCAGGAAAAGAAAATGCTAATATGTAATATAAATACTTATAATAACATAACAAACATTTGGGTAACTTTTCCTGATTCAAATAGTACATAATACACCTTAATTTCCCCAGAGCAACAAAACTAAATAATTCCAGGCAAACGGAAATTAAAGAAATTTAGAACATGATAACAAACAACAACAAGAAGGGCAACTTTTTATTTCTAAAGTAATCTTTAACCATATTTAAATATCTCGAAACCTTAAAAATGTATACTTTGTAATATGGTATCTGTTTTCTTGTCGGTTCTAGTTATATTTTCCTTTTACATTCAGAAACCAAAAAGCAATTTTAAAGCTCGGATGCACCGATAAATCCCAGCAGGCAACCCGACTGGAGCGAGTTGGATTTGTGCAGTGGAGAAAATGCAATAAAGCGGAACCTTCAGAATAAGGAGGCTGACCTACTTCAATATAACCTAGACTCCTACGGCTTTTGAATTCGTCTAGCGGTCTAGCGCATTATAAACTTTGGCCCGAAGTACCGACGAATCAAACGCGTATTGAATGCAAATGTAAACATTTTGCATAACTTTCAAGTACGCTGAGGCAAATTCTATTGTGGATGCGATACTATACTTATAATAGTTAGTTTCTCTCTCTCTCTGAAGTGAAACAAAGTTTGAGTAGATAGGGGGGGATATGGATGAAGGGATGAAAGGTCTTTGTCTTGCTACGGGATTACATGACACATGAGGCTTATTAAAATAATAATAGTTTAATATTAGACGAGCAAGATTTCGTCGATACATAAAACTTACTGGACTACACTTATATCTCCACAAGTGTTGTTGTCTATGTAAGAAAGCCTGAGCCCAGCAGTGTGTTGTTCTAGACAGATGATTATGATGATAATACGTTGACAGGCACATAGTAGCATCAAAGAGTTCTTATGAACTATCACGACACTCAGTTTTCGTCTCGTTTTCAGCAAACGTACACATAGCTCTGCTTAAATTAAATGAGGATGCAAGAGTTAGTGTGTAGCGCGGTATTGTTACAGGGTTACACTGCTCGCCATTCCATCTCACAGGAATTTCTCATCAACAGCTCTGGATCCATCTACAAAATTGTGAACAAGCCTATAGAGCTGACCAAACGCGTTCTAATTCAAGTAATCCCTCGACTCGTGTGCCACAAAGAAATATCTTACACTTTTCATATATTCACTTTTTGAAACATTTCAAAATTTTCAAACCGTCCGCGATGTGATAAATAGTGCCTTCAGTGATAATTTTTAATTAATTAATAAAACTTTAAAAAATAATGTTTAAATTAATACCGTTAATACGATACTTACCACTACTTACACTACAGTAGATTCTAATTAAACTACTTTGAAGTTGAGACTCCAGTCCCGTGCCGCGTAGAAACTAGGTCAGGAGTGATCTATAGCGCAGCGTAGCACCCACTTTTATTAGATAAGCTAGAGCTTCACAAGGGTTGGAAGGTGTTAACGTTCCAAGGGATTTTAATAAAGAAGGAACACGGTTTTCGTGTGTAATTTATTTATCTACATTCTCACCTAGCAATATGCTGTAGACAAGCCACAATAAAACCATTTTGGAAGCTGACGTTAAGTCTGTGCCTTGCAAGTTGCAAATCATCAGCCTATAAATGTCCTACTGTTGGGTTGAAGCTTTCCAATAAGAACAGCACATCTGGAAATCGATCTATAGCCGACACGCTGGCCTAATGCGATGACAACAACAGGGTACAACGACTCAACGTGTTTCCCTAAGCACGGAGGGGCTCAAGATATTAAAAAACAAGCATTGCGAAAGTTGCTGGCCTTACAAGATAGCATCCGCGACATGCAAACGGTAGTAAGTAAGTTTTGTTTATGTTCTCAGACGCTTACGGCAAACAGTTTCGAAAAAAACTGCCCTTACAGCATATCATGCTTATGTGGCATCAGTGTTGCGATATGAACTGCTTTTATGGGGTAACTCAACTGAAACCATAAGAGCATTCATCGCTCAAAAAAGATGTGTCCGTAGCATTGTCGGTATAAGTCCTTTTGTGTCATGTAAACCGTATTTTAAGGACCTAAAAATTTTGACACTACCCTGTCTTTACATTTTTGAATCATGTGTTTTTGTGAAACTACACATGCATCTTTTTAAAACTACTAAAGAGATATATCCACGTTCAAGCAGAAATGTTAATAGATTGGTGATGAGTCATATTCCTAAAACTACACTATACAATAAAAGCTGTCTAGCAATGTCAATCAAACTCTATAATAAGTTACCAAATGATGTTAGACAATCACTATCTATTAACATATTTAAGTCTAGGTTAAAGAAATTATTAATTGAACACTGTTTCTATAAGTGTTTCAGAGTTTTTGTTCAAGGTTTAATAAATAAAGTATAGTAGGATGTAGGTAGTAATTATGTATGACAATTGTATGTTCTGTTTCATTATTGTTTAGTTGTTTGTTAGAATTTGATGTATAATTTTTAATAAATAATATTTTAGAATTAGATAATAATTATGACATAATAAATAATATTTTAGAAATTGATATATATGGTCAATCAACATGTTATAGACGGCAATGTCTTTTAGACCACCGCCAAGACACTGAAGACGTATTCATGTGCATGTGCAGTCAAGTTAACGAACTTGGATAATGACAAAGCAAAGTGCATTACAATGTGTCATTGTGCAACTTGTGCAACACTTAAATGGGTCGCATCACATGTCAGTTTCACGCTCAAAACGTCATTTGATCGTGTTCCATATTCATCGACAGCTATTGTGGCCACGCCAATACAAACTCGATAAGTATCTGCGTTTTCAGAATACAATAGTGACGTACCATTGTCCGTCGGTTGCATATTGTTTTTTTTCTCGTGCGATGGGCATGCGAATTTTTTTATTTATTTATTACGTTGTATCGAAACTGTATGTGCTGTGGATTTGCATACACAGCATCGTTGGAATACGTTGCTGTGTCTCAATATTTGAGCTAGGCTTCCATTTCGCTACATAAACCTTTTATAACGCACATGTTAGAATAAAAATAATAATTGTGTCCGGGCAGGATTACCTACCAATGCCCCTCCGGGACATGGGCATCGATGTTATTCATTGGATTTCAACCCTATCTCAGTCACATAAAGTTCGAAATAAATATGGTGAATTACTTATCCCACTGCCTGTTAAATGGATGAAAACGTTCATTAAAGTCTCTGTTTTTGACAATTCGATTGTAGGAAAAATGTTAGAAATAGGCCACAAATTTAAAAATAGCACAATCGACGAATAGGGTTTGAAGCTCTAACCTTTATGTCGAGCGAGTAGAACAAGTACAGCCTATAAAAATCAGGTCACAAATTTAACAATAGCACAATCGACGAATAGGGTTTGAAGCTCCAACCTTTATGTCGAGCGAGTAGAATAAGTACAGCCTATAAACTGCTGGGTCTCCACCGTTGAAATCAAGTAATCGTTTTAATTCATGGGTAATTTAGCTTAAGGGGCCTTAGGCGCCAAAAAACGGGAAAAATTGGCTTGTTTTCTATTGGCTGTTATTCAAAATATTTTTGATATTTCGCATTGAAATTTTCATGTGTATTACAGAACGTATGTGTGAGGGGATGAACGAAGCGAAAACACGATTGTAAAACATTTTGCTCGATAGAAAAACATCCTGAAGTTACCTCTTAAATCCTACTAATATTATAAACGCGAAAGTTTGTAAGTATGGATGGATGTTTGTTACTCTTTCACGTAAAAACTACTAAATGGATTTGGATGAAATTGGGCATACAGATACTTTATAACCTGGATTAACACATAGGATACTTTTTATTCCGATATTCTCACGGGAACGTGAACCACGTGGGTAAAACCGCGAGCTGCCACTAGTTTCATATAAATGCACATTTCGACGGTGTTTTACAATAATAATTCCTATAAAATCATAAAGACATAGGTACCTTTTCGATTTCTTGACTGATTTGGATTTCCAAAAAACTAAAAAAAATTATTAACTTTTTGATAAAAATGTGAATGGCGCTTACGAATTACCGCGGACCCCGCACCGCGCAACACCCGCGAGGCCCCGCGCAACATCCGAATTTTCGCTGACCGCCTAACCCCCTTTAATCGCCACGGTTGCCAAATGGGGGTTGGCGATCGCAAACCCGGGCTATGCATCGAAAATAAGAAACACGATTTACCCGACCTGTGACTTGAAGCCCGGATTGTTCCAAATATCGGGCACTTATCATTCAGCCTTTACTAAGTACTACGCTACATGACGAAAAGAGCGAGTAGTATCGGCAACTATTTTGTTGCTGGATGACTCCAAAATGGATTGACAAGATAATTTGTTCCGTGCATCAGTACGTGGCAAAAGTTTCTAAACTACTTCTGCGCTAGTTGGTATGCAAAATGTATCGCCACCTAACCCGTTTCTTCAAGCCCTCAGCTACTTGAAGACAGGTATTGCCTTTCTGGGATGGCAGTTGTCACTTCTCCAAGTTGACTTATTGAATACATAATTAGGTTACTATTATTATCATACAACATTACATCACACCATTTCCCGGAGAGCTAGACAGAGATCACAGCTTTTCATTTACTTTTGGTTCAGATACACTAGTAAGATATCAATTTAATTGTACGAGGCAAACGAGCAAGCGGGTCACCTGATGGAGAGCAATCACCGCCGCCCATGGACATCCGCAAAACCAGAGGAGTCGCAGATGCGTTGCCGACTTGCCGATATTTAAGAAAGGAATAGGGTTAAAGAAGGAATAGGAATTGTGAGAGGGGGACGGCCTCCGGTACTCTCACCGGCCGGACGAAACACAACAACACCAAGTGCCATTATTTCACGCCGGATATTCGTGAGAGGGTGGTATTACCCCGGGCGAGCCGGCCCAATGCGTGCTGCAACGCAGCGTGGCTCTACCACTCAGTCAGTGTATTCATTTAGCACCACCCAGGGGTCACGTGTAGGGTCTCAAGGGTAAACCTACGGACGCGAGTAACCTTAACCCCCAAAATATTCGATTTATTTTCTTGCTAACTATCCGTTAAGTACCTTTTAAGAGCAATGTATAGGTACAGTATTCAATCATCATCATATAAGTACAGCATTCAATCATCATCGTCATCATCATTATCATAACATCAGCATATTGGGGGAAAATGCCCTCTTACGACTGCAAGCAGTACCAAACCAAAAAGTGCGTTCAGAAGCAGGCAATTTTTAATTCGATCACTCGTATTACGGTGAATGAAGTCCCCCTACGTGGACGAAGTAGGAATTGTGCGGGGGGCCCCGCACATTCTTTTTCTTCTACGTCTACTCCTTCCTCATGGCCGGCACCGCATCTGCGACTCCTCGGTTTTGCGGAGGTCCAAGGTCGGCGGTAATTACTTTTATCAGGTGACCCGCCTGCTCGTTAGCCTATTTTTACATATAAAAAAACAAAGAAACGAGTAACTTAAAAATCGATGTTTGTTCTGATCTGACATCAACTTAATCAGCAATCTGATCGATCGAAAAACTACTTCCCTACAGTACAGCAACAGTATGTACTTCGGTTAATAAACCTGAGTGCTATGGATTACTTGATGTGCCCTACTTTTTCACATAACACGGGAAACATATTAAAACAACTGTGACGTGTTTGCACACCATTACATTGTTATACATGGCTAGCCTGATGACATAATCTGTGGGTTAGCGTGTGAATCTATCAGTTAGGTTAACCTAGCACGAACAAAATTATCGAATTCGTGCTGTACAACTTACATTGTGTTAGTTAAACCTAACTAATATTTTGTTAAGTCTACGATCGTGTCGTGTTGGCCCGACTTTGGTATTTGGACAATGGAAGAAACAATTAGTTAACCTGTCTCTCTTCTTTTTTTTTATAGCATAAGAAGGCAAACGAGCAAGCGGGTCACCTGATGGAAAGTAATCACCGCCGCCCATGGACACCCGCAAAACTAGAGGAATCGCAGACGCGTTGCCGGCCTTTAAGGAAGGAATAGGCTCGTTTCTTGAAGATCCCTAAGTCGTAACGGTCCGGAAATACCGCCGCCGAGAGCTGGTTCCACAACATTGTAGTTCGAGGCAAGAAATTTCTTGAAAAATGCACAGTAGTAGACCGCCATCCATCAAGGTGACGTGGATGGAATGACAGTCGATTGCGTGTAGTGCGGTGAAGGAAATCAGCGGCAGGGATCAAGCCGAACAATTCCTCAGAATATTTCCCATGATATATACCGTACAATATACAGAGAGACGCAACGTCTCTCGGAAGAGCCAGTGGATCGAGCCGACCTGAAATAACCACGTCGTCTTCAGTCTATTGCTGTCCATTGCTGAACGAAAGCTTCCTTTAATGAGCGCAAACTATCCAGGTCCTGCGAAGTCCGCATCCATCAATTGCCCGTCATCTACCTTAGGTCAATATGTCTCTTTTATGTCATTACACCTTATCGCCTCGGTGGCTTACAGTGTATCCTCAAAATCGGACGCCCCCTTCATATTCAAAAAGGGGGTTTCTTTAATCATTTAAAGCCCTAGAAACGAACTCCCAGGTCGTAATACACTGAAATTCTTCAGACTTCAGAAATTAGATCTTGATAAATATAAAATCCATATCAAAGAAAAGCTTTATAAAAAAGCTTATTATAAAGTGTCAGATTACACAGAAGACAAAACAGCTTGGCTCTGAACTGAAATGCCCCAAGTACCTACTCCAAAAGCTATTTCTAATTGTATATAATGAATTTATAGTACCGTATATTTTACATTCAAATTATTATTTTGTATTTTATGACCTGGTAACGACATCTTCTTTTTTTTTGTAAATGTCGTTGCTTCTGTGCGCCGCTGTGGTTTCTTGCTTTCTTATGGTTAAAAAATAACGTCCTGAATGGGTGGTAGGTTAAAAATTTGGACGATGCAAAGTACTTACTAATTGAGTTTATTGAATAAATATATTTTGAGTTTGAGTTTGAGTTTGACTGTGTGGCTGAGTGGTCAAGTGCTCGACTCGATATCCGGATGTATCGGGTTCTATTCACAGGTCAGGCGAATTGTTTTCGGATTTTTTTGATGTAAAGCCCAGGTTTTGTGATCACCACCCCGCTTTAGGCAAACGTGGTGATAAGCCAACACCCATCCATTATATCGATGACTTGATTTCAATGATGGAGGCATTTGCCCTGCAGTGGGACAGTATGCAGGCTGTACTACCTTATGTCGCCTCCATTAACCTTTTCACCGCCCAACTATCCTGCACGCGATGTCCCGCTGTACGCCAACGTATATATGTATAACAAATTCTATAGTACGAAAGCAAGGATGGCGGTAACGTCATATCGATAATAAAAAAAATTACGTGTAAATTTAAGTTTGTATCTAAATTTACAAATATAAATAAACACTGATACATTATAATGGTAGTTGGTTTTATTTTATGAACAATTTTAGTAAGAAAAATGAAAATCCATTATCAGAGACAAAAAGACATGCATATACTTGCTAGAGATATATTATAATAGGCACTTCACTATTCATTTCATAACGTCGTCCGTTGACTTCATATCAAGTCTTTGGCGCTCGTAGCACGATAAATTTCTTAAGGAAAAGGGTTGTCTATGCTTTTTTTACCTAATAGTTACTACGTGTAATAGGTATATAGGTCTTCTTTGGCAGTTGGCACTAAAATCCATTTCGGTTTAAATTCCATTTCGGTATCAACCCTAGCGTTTACACGTTCCGCTCAAGGTCACCGGCGCTCGAGCTCTCACGTACACGGAGTGTCACCGGTGTGGCTATAGTCCGGTCCAGTTAGCTCACAAACTAATCAGCCCTCCTAGCTAAAACTTACCTCTGATCATACAGCGACGGTCGATTTTTGAGCATTCGTAGGTAAATGCCGCACTCCGTAAAAAAATAGTTATTTTCAAAAAGAACATGTAAGTAGGTAATAGGTACCTACCAGTACTACATAAAATAATATGGTATTTAAAAACTCAAGCGTATCGAAACTGTTTAAATAAATTCGAGTGATATTCAGTGCAATATTGATTGAACTTAGTTGAGTAGGTATTGTGTTAGTTACTGTATTTATGAATTTGTGAACGAGATTGTATTGTAAGTGATTCGCGATTCGCAACTTAATTAATTATCTTCCTAAGTTTAATTAGCACATAACTATATCCACATATCAAGATAACTTGTGTTTTCTTTGCACTTTAATAATTAGCTAACAATAAAACAAGATAATATTTACTGATTAAAACTTACCTCATTATCGTCCTCTTCCGAAGTACTACTATTTTCCGTTTCGCAATCAAATTCTGAATCAGGTTCCACACCTTGTAAAATCCGTAACAACTCATTAGAACATTCACTGTCACTCATCATTTGCACTTTTCCCGAACCGGGCAAAAAACACGGCACACGTTTGTTTTGTTTGTAACGCCCAGCACTATGACACGATGACCTTGACACCTGTGCGCTTACGACGTCACGAGCTAACTTGAAATATAGTCGGTGGCGCAGGTAGCACTGACATCTTGCCATTACGTAGAGATGGGTGTTGCAATATCGAAAATCCTCAGTAAACTTAACTAATTTTAATAAAGTGATTTGATACGTACATTAATTTTAAAATGTATTATGTAATACGTTATTTCCTGACCGGGATTTATTTTAAATCATAGAATTTATGAACATTTGGATGGAATAAAACATAGTAAATATGGAGGATTGTAGTGAATGCAACTTTCGCGTCACATCACTGGCCTACTTGATATGAAGTCGTTGGCGTGCGGGACATCAAAATATTTGAGACGTTTTTGTTTTTATCCATTTTAAGACTCAAAAAAGCCTGTTTTGCCTAGGAAAATAAAAAATAGGGCTTCAGCTGTGTCCATCTTACAAAATTACAAAAGAAACAAATGTTTTATGTATCGTAAATGTATTTTATCAAAGTAGGTATAATGAAGAACTTCTATAGAAGTCCTGGCGTGGAGGGCACGAAAATCTCGAACTTCTATAGAAGTCGTTGGCGGTGAAAAGGTTAAGGGCGCTTGTTGACGAGCCGGATTCTACCCGGTCCGGCGCCGGGTCGGTGCCGGCTACGCGTGTTGACGAGCACGGTTAGTGCCCGGTTTGCAAATGACGGCTAGCCGGCTGAAGTGCGACTTCTTCGGCACACGCCGTGCGTACTTCCGGTACCGTCAACAAACCCTCATATAGACTGTCATATGTGACGGCGCGCGCCAGTCGGACCGGGGCGCCCGCCGGCTCGTGAACATACCTTCATAGTCTATCATATACCCAACTGATGACCGGACGTAAACCCGGTTTATGACCGCCTGTAGGCCCGGCAAAAAACCGGCTCGTCAACAGGCGCCCTTACGCTGCAGGGCGTCTACTCTAATCCTAGACGTGGTCTCCGCTTTAGGACATGCCTTCTCCAACGTTGGTCTATCCTTCTGCAGACATGACCTGCCCACTTCCACTTCAGGATTCTGAATTTGCAAGCAATGAAGATAACTGTAGTTCTCTGTCTTCTGTTTAGTTAATCTGTGCTATTGGCAAAATTTTAGTCCTAAACTAACTTAACTGCACATTTCAGGGATGTGGACTCAAAAATCAAAACACAGCGTAAGTCCCACACAGCTTTAAATCTCCATCCGGTACAAAAGAAGCAATTAAACTAGTGAAAACGTGTTCACCACTTTAAGACTTACATGTGCCTATATACACAGATGATTCAATAGAGTTTGTGAGTGACACAGACGCAGCCATAAAATGCGTAGGCATAGTGTGGCCGGCAATGGTACGTCACAAGATGTGTCACATGTATCGTCGACAATGTCTTAATTTGTATTGTACAAATTCTCAAAATTCTAAAAATTCTCAAATATCAACCACGTTCGGAACGATCGCGCTCGTGCAACCGCCAAGAATAAGCGCAGCGTTTGGTATAAACATGGTACTACCTGTGGTACTACAGTGTTAAGTTACTTCTTAAGTCGACCGTAAGTCACCAGCATTAAGATGTTACTATTGACGGCCTGCAAAAATATCTGATCATTGGTGGAAGGCATATACCTATATGCCTATAATATGTCTTCCACCAATGATCAGATATTTTTACATCATCACATCTTAATGCTGGTGACTGTACTTACGCGTCTTTGTAACATCATGTCTCTTATGCCCGATATACACGTATTAAGTAGTTTAGTAGTTAACTAAATTTTAAGTAAATTTTTACTTAATTTTAAGTGATTAATTGCATGTAAACCCACAATTTAGTAGATAAGCCACTTAAAATTAAGTTAAAATTTAGTTCACTACTAAATTACTTAATACGTGTAAGTCGTGCATTACTCTCTTCCGACATCGGGAGTTACTGGGTAGGTACTACTAGGTACTATTCCTGAATCGGGCAGTGTCAAGTGTGGTGATAAAAAAAAAATTGTGCGATAAAAATATTGAGTTTTACGCATTTCGGTTTCCCATACAATAGTCAATAGTCAATAGTCAAAATATATTTATTCAATAAACTCAATTAATAAGTACTTTGAAACGTCCAAATATTTTTTAACCTACCACCCATTCAGGACATCATTTTTTAACTGTGGCAAAGAACGGGCGCAAGAAACCACAGCGCACAGAAGCAACGACATTTACAAAATATATATATATATTATATGTCGTTACCAGGTCACAAAATACAAAATATGAATTTGAATGTAAATAGTTTAATTAAATATGGTGCTCTATATAAATTAATTATAGGCAATTAGAAATAGCTGTTGGAGTAGGTACTTGGAGCATTTCAGACCCAAGCTGTTTTGTCTTCTGTATAATCCGACACTTTATAATAAGCTTTTTTATAAAGCTTTTCTTTGATTTTGATTTTAAATTTATCAAGATCTAATTTCTGAATATCATTTGGTACTTTGTTGTATAATCGTACACACAGACCCTTAAAAGAATTATTTATTTTATGGAGCCTAGTATAAGGAACTGCTAATTTGTTCTTACTTCTGGTATTTAATTTGTGAATATCACTGTTTTTTGAAAACATTTCAATATTTTTATGAACATACACAAGATTTTCATAAATATATTGTGATGCAACTGTCATTATACTTATATCCTTAAATCTCTCTCTGAGAGAGTCGCCAGCCTGTAGGTTATATATTGCTCGAATAGCCCTCTTCTGCAGCACAAAGATAGTTTGAATGTCGGCAGCATTTCCCCACAGTAAAATGGCGTACGACATTACACTATGAAAGTAACTGAAATAAACTAATCTAGCTGTATCAACGTCAGTTAACTGACGGATCTTCATTACTGCATAAGCCGCAGAGCTAAGTCTATTCGACAATTTAGCTATATGTGGGCCCCACTGAAGCTTGGCATCCAACGTGATGCCTAGAAACACAGTGGTGTCCACAGGATTCACATTCTTATCTTTAATTTGTACACTAGTTATTACCTGCTTAACATTAGGCAATACAAATCTTACACATTTGGTTTTTCCCTCGTTTAATAGCAAGTTATTAACACTAAACCAGTGAACAATCTTTGAGACCGCATTATTCACATCGTCATAATTTGGGTGTCGTCGTTTCACTTTGAATAAAAGTGAAGTATCATCAGCAAACAATACTATCTCATGACTGTCTTTTACAAAATAAGGTAAGTCATTAATATAAACCAAAAACAAGAATGGACCAAGTATTGAACCCTGCGGAACTCCCATTTTAACCACTGATCCCGGAGATCTTTTACCGTTAATGTCGACCTTTTGAATCCTGTTCCTCAAGTATGAGATCAGAAGGCTCAAAGAAGCATCCCTAATTCCATAGTGGTTAAGCTTCCTGACCAAAGTTTCATGTAAAACACAATCAAAAGCCTTGGATAAATCACAAAATACCCCTAGGGCATCCTGTGATTCCTCCCAGGTATCAAATATTTGGATTAAAAGCTCAACACCGGCGTCAGTTGTAGAGCGACCCCTAGTAAAACCATATTGTTTACAATGTAAAAGTTTATTTTTATAAAAATGAATTTGCATTTGATCTAGCATTAACTTTTCAAAAATTTTACTAAATGTGGGTAGCACAGAAATAGGTCTAAAGTTAGAGGGGTCAGAAGTGCTACCTGATTTAAATAATGGAATTATTTTACTATATTTCATGAGGTCAGGAAAAACACCACAGTCAATGCATTCATTAAATATGCAAGCTAAAACTGGAGCTATTGTCATAATTACAGATTTAGCGACGTCCACGGAATTACCCCACAGATCAGCAGTTTTCTTTTTATTGAGAGTGTTAAATGTTTTTATTATATCTATAACACAAATTTTGTGAAAACTGAAATTATTTTCACAATCTTTAACATTCTCCTTCAAAACAGATTCAGCTACAGTGGGGGAGGAAATCAAGGCTTTTGTAGTTTAAACTGGAATGTCAGTAAAAAACCTCTCAAATGCTGCAGCAACATCAGCATCAGAAGTCAAGGTTTTATTATCACAATTTAAATTGTACTCATTATTACGACTTTTGACCTTTCCTGTTTCACTATTTATAATATTCCATGTCATTTTTATTTTGTCATTACTATTCTTAATCTTAGAACTCAGATAGTTTGCCTTGGCTAATCGACATACTCTTTTGAATAACTTTGAATAATTTTTAACATATAATTTGAAGTCATCGCTGGTGTTATAGTTGCGTTCACCATAAAGTTCATAAAGGCGTTTCCTACTTCTGTGAATACCAATTGTAGCCCATTCATTAAAAGTTACAGTACCACTAACTGAGATCTTTTTTGGAATAAAAGTTTTATTAAATTCTGAACAATAAATGTTAAAAAAATTATTATAAAAGACATTAGGGTTGTCATTGTATTCTAAATAATTTAATTTTGTATCTAGATTGCTTTTAAAGCGTTCCAGCCGACCTGCAGTTTTTGGTACAACAGTGATATTCTTTTTCGTCACTTGTTTACGCTGGTGTGGAAAGCTGACCATTTGGCCACAATGATCAGAGTCCAGGTTATTAATAATTTGCTTAGCCAGTGGTTTTACATTTGTATATATGTTATCAATACAGGTGGTTGAAGTGGCAGTTATTCTTGTCGGCTCCAAAAATAAATTATTCAAGTTGTATGATAGAAATAGGTTTTTAATTTTAGTTGACATCGTGGAATTTTCTAACAAATTAATATTAAAATCCCCGCAAACAATTATTGTTTTACCTACATTACGGACTTTATGTAATGCCTCATCCATAACTTTTTCGAAATAATCATATGATGCTGAAGGAGGTCTGTACACACTTAATACAACAAACTGCTCCAACTCCACACAAGCTATTTCTATTGTTCGCTCAACCGAGAGGCTCACTATGTCTTTGCGTTCCTTTAATTTAAACTTCTTACTAACAATAATTAAGGAGCCACCATGTATTGCATTTCCTCGACTGAACGAACTTCCTACCAAATGATTCTTAAAATTGAACATGAACTGATGGTCTTTAAGCCAGTGTTCTGTTATGCAAAGAATATCAATTTTATTACAGTTCATGAACAATTCAATCTCCAAATCTTTGCCCATCATTCCTTGGATGTTCTGGTGGACAATGTTTAAAGATTGTACATTTTTTAAATTTAATATTTGACATGGGCTTTTGCTAAAGCTATTTTTACATTCATTTAATTTCATTTTATTAACAAACATTTCGCAAGAGTTTTCCTCTTTTGTCATATAATTTAATTTAAATAATTAATTGGAATGTCAGTAGAAACACTACTGACGTCTATGTCAAATATACATTGCTCAATAGAAGCAACTTGTTTAGCCAAGTTTTTGGCTGACGTTTGAATACAATAGGATAGCGATAAAGCTATTTGTCGCTTAAAATAATTTGGCAGATAATAACTATCTCTTGTCAAATAAAAATTACTAACATAATTGTTAGTGTCAATTAAATGCATTATGTCATTTTTGCAAAATAAATGTAATGTCAGGTTAAGCTTATGTCTAATAGAATTTTCCTCCTGTGGCAAACTACTACAATAAGGTAATGTAAACAATATAATTTTCTTTACAATTAACTTATTCAAACATTCTAAACATTTTAGAAGGCTTGTTTTGTTCAGATTACCTCTATTACCAACAAATAATAATAAGGTGCTATTGGGTTTATATTTATGTTCTACAGCTTTTTTCAAAATATGTTGATAAGAAGCACCCGGTATACAATAATTGATAACTGAATGTCCCAAGTCAGATAACAACCGACCCATGTTTTTACCAAATTCATCACTAAATATTACCAAGTCACTATTACAATCTGTCTTACATGGAATTTGGTTGGTTGGTATAAGTTGTGGTACATTTTTAATTGTGCACTGAGTAAGGGAACCTTTGGAAGAAACATCAATCAATTCGACAGAGGAAGAATCACATGGGATTGATGAACGGCTTGGTAACTGTTTACATTTACAATTACTTGTGAGTGAATCAATCCCTTCATTGTTACCATTACACAGGACTACCAGTTCATCAATGGCCAACATGTGTTCTTTTATTTGACCTTGTGAAAGATCATATTGCTTAGTAATAGATATAAGCGAGTCCTCTAGGTGTGCAATTTTAGTTTGTAGAATTTGTGTATCATTTTTATATTTTAAATTTTTATTGTGTAGTTGTGACGAGTATATATCTAATTTGTCAATTAAGTACAATCTTTCTCTATTTAATTTTACATTTTTAATAAAAAATTTGTGCTTCTTAACTAATTTTTGCGTTTTCTTAATGTACTTATTTATCTTAATATATTTTTTTAGTTTATTTTTGCTACAGCCAACAATCTTCACTGAGTGGTTGCTATTTTTATTTTCCTCACATGTAAGATCTATAGTGACAGTGGGCTGACTGCTAGCTGTCGCAGAAACCATGGAGGGGGCACAGACTACCAACTCATCGAACAAGCTTTGATTTAATGAGGCAGTCATATTAAGTTTTGATGTTTCCAATAAAGTAATTTTGTTATTGGCCTCATGCAATTGTTTTTTCAACTCATCTATGCAGTTCAGAGCCTGGTCATACTCTGAACTACATTGGTCGAACCTGTCCACAATGTTTTGGAGCCTGTCCCGGGCATCAATAGCATCGATATAACGGTCATTTAACTGTACCAACTCATTTTTTAACTTTTGATGCCTGTCTAATGATTCCAAAAGTTCCCTTTCGTTGTCATCTCGCTCTCTGTTTAGTTGATCACACAACTCTTTCGAAGCCTTCAATTCATTTAATGTCAGTTGGAGTTTGGACTCCTCCTGACGAGACAAGGCCTTGCGAGTCATCATTATGGGAAAACTTAAAAATTGAACCGTATAAAAGAGAAATACAAATTTTTAAATACTATGTGGGTTACAAGTAAACAGCTGTACGAGTAGTCGCGTAACCAACAAACAGAGGTTATGTTTACGTATGTTAATCGCAACTAAAGTGGTTGGAATTAAACAAGATACGTATAATAATTAACAAATCGTCAATTTATGCAAATTTATAAGATTTTAAGTGAAATAAGGGTAGGTACCATAAAGATGACAACGGTTCACTTACATGCCGGTAACTGTCACTAAACAGTTTTACTTAAATTTTTGATTTTGCACATGAAATACACTAAAAGTGAAACGCTCACCACTAAAACACAACTTAACTTAATGATTGAATTGGAAAATGGGCGTAAAATGAGTAAATAATAAATTAAATTTCGAATTTTACACAGGAGACATTCAGATCAGCTGTTTACAAAAGTGTTGCCACAGAAGAAAAAAAAAAGCTACAAACTTTCAAGTCGAAATTTTTAAAAACCACTATGCCAATTTTAATAAAACTTTGCATGCTAAAGTAAAATACAAGGATCTAAATGGTTTGTTAAAAACATTTTTTTAAAAACGTTTGTCAAGTGAGTTATTGCGATTTTAAACTTTCCATAGTGGAATTTAAATCGCAATAACTCAGTTAAATAAACGTTTTTTAGAAATGTTTTCAACAAACTATTTAGAGATCCCTGTGATTTACTTTAGCATGCAAAGTTTCATCAAAATTGGCTTAATGGTTTTTAAAAATTTCGACTTTGAAGTTTGTATGGGAAACCGAAGTGCTTAAACCCTCTTAAGCGAATACCCATTGTTGAGATGACTTGATTTCAATGATAGATTCATTAGCCCAGCAGTGGGCAGTATTTACAATTTACTTACTCCGACTCCTACATTTGTTTGTGTTATATTCTTTAGTAAAAATTAATGAATCACAACGTGGGTTTTCTGCCAATTTGGACTACTGGTAATGTGTAGGTGTAAGTAGGAGGGCAAATAGGTACTTGAGTTATTTACTCCACTTTCTATACTGAACTCAGTTTAGCGCGTAATCAGAGTTTAACTCGAATTGATCGCGTTTAATTTCAGCGGTGAAAGCGGCACTTAGTCGTACATTTTTGTTTTCTCGACATAACGTAGGTTGAATTAATGAAAAATCGTAAATTTATTTTGTAACTTACGTTGTTTTTCTATTTCCGTTGGGATTATACTAATTTTGAGCGGTAGACTGTCGTACTACCAGGCGAAATAGAAATTTAAATATTTGCAACCTCTATGAGTCTTCATGACAGACAAGGGGATAAGTTAGAAGTGTTTCTAGTATGAAAGAGAAACGTTATTCACCTAATTTATCACACCAGAGTCGATCTATCCTTCGTGATAAGTTTTAGTCTTAAATAAGTATCAAGAATACTATTTTCTTAGAATGCTACTACTTATGCATATAAACGGTTATTGTATCATAAATAAGTCAAAGAAGAATGGGCGTTTTTGTATGAAAGCCGTCCCCACCCCTTGTAAATTCCCACATTCGAAATGAAAAGTGTATTTTGTTGTAAGGACAGCAAATAAGAACGAGCAAATGAATTAATGAAAAATAAATAAATGAGGGAGTATAGTTAAATTCAAGTCAAAAATCTTGACTTCAAATTTATACTATCGTTATTAATGTTTGGGTTATTATGTTACAATAAAAGTATTATCTATCTATCTATCTATCTATCTATCTATTATCATTTATTATTTTAATTTTCTTCTTCTCAATAACTTTTTTCTCCAATACCTGACAGATTTGCTGTCATACAATAAAATGCTTCACTTTTTAAGTACTTTTATTTGATGCATAGATGTAAGTGTTACAAGAGGGGGGGGGGGGACGTTTTGCCCATTCTTTGTTATGTTTTTTTCTCCGATTCCAAAATAATACATCTTTATCCGGTTCACTGTCATATAAACCACAATTAAAGACACCACAATAAAAATTCATTTAACAATTACTACAATTGAGGTCAGTGAACCAGTCAAATCTAGTTGAAAGAGGATTATTACAAATGCAATATCACCCGCAAATTCGCTTAACCAAGTGTTGAGTTGGCACGAAGCCAAATCGGTGCAACCCACCCGAGTCACCCGACCTTATCTGTAGTTCACCAATGCATTATTAATGACACCGACATCCTATCGCCTCTAAAGGTGGTATCAAATTGATTTTGTATGACCTGCAAGATATTGTGTGTTCTTTTGGATGTGAAAATCATCATCATCATCAGCCTATAAACATACCACTGCTGGGAACATGTCTTCTAGTTTAGTATTATTTTATTTCTAGTTCTAGTAAAGTAATAGATCTTCCTCTTTATATTGAGTGACACTGCAAAGTTGACTCTGGAAGTTTTCATTTTGAGATGTATCACTTTTAACAGGACTGCATTATTCCAGTGCAATTATCAGCAATTGCTAGTGCTAAACTGATAAATTGATAATGCTTCGGCCCCATTCAAGTTGGAACGCTGATTTTGCGATACGAAAAGCTCTGACCAGGTACATACTTCGAAGTGTCAACGGAATCACTTTTAAACCCGAGATGCATGATAGCAGAGGCACGTTTGAAATAAGCCGACAATTAGCATGGCTGCGTAATCGTGTCTCTTCTTGGTCACATCAATATCTGCCCGTCTAATTGGCCTGTCTGCTTTTTTATGCAAAAGGATGCCAACAAATAGGCTAGTCACCTGATGGGAAGTTATCACCGCAGCCTATTGAAACCCAGGAGTTGCAGATGCGTTGAGGAAGGTGTAGGATCTTTGGAATTGTGGAGGAAGGGGAGGGGGAGAGATGGATCTCCACTCCTTCCTCTACTTCTTTACTCTCCGGACGAAACACAACAGCAACGAGTGCCATCGTTTCACGCCGATACTCCGTGATGGCGGCTCCACATTAGTGCCGTGAATTCACGCACGAATTCACGGCATGAATTCACGGCACAAGTCGTGCCCTCCACATTCATGGGATGCTCACAATCGTTCGTGAAACCGGCCGCGAAATGGACGTAGAAGCTGCTGCTGCAATAACTTCGTTTGCTGTGGCAACATACTATTTAGACGTCCAAAACATTATTAGAAAGCGTTGGAAGAAAAGAAGATGGTGGATGACTGAAATACATCGTAACTGATCAAAGTATAGTCTGGAGTAAACTGATTAATTTCCTCTTTGGTAAACTGGCACGGGGCCGTGAATGTGGATTTGTACGCGTGAACGCCGAGCGAACCCTTTGTCGCGGGACAAAATTCGCACGCGATCACGCCTGTTCCCTGATCTGATCGGGGAACAGGCGTAATCGTGCGTGAACCCCGCGAAAACCGTCCACATTCACGTTCACGCCTGTTTACGGAGATTCACGGCACTAATGTGGAGCCGCCATGAGAGCATCATAGCGGAGTCACGTTTGAAATGAGCCGACAATTAGCATGGCTGCGTAATCGTGTCTCTGGTGTCCGTGTGTGCACATCAGTGTCAGATGTGGTCGCATCAATATCTGTCCGTCTAATTGGCCTGTCTGCTCCCATCAAGGCGGTATGTGTGAAGCGTTTACACAAACACAGTATAGGGTTACGATTCTTATATTGATTCACGTTTTTGAGCATACGATGCGTGTACTTTGTTCGGCTTATTTGTAGGATCGATTGACGTAGGTACGCTATATTTTTTTTGTATATTAGAAAGAGGCAAACGAGCAGGCAAGTCACCCTGATTGAAAGCAATCACCGCCGCCCATAGACACCCGCAAAACCAGAGGAATCGCAGCTATGTTCCTAAAGTCGGATATACCGCCGCTGAGAGCTGGTTCCACAGCACTTTCGTGGTAAAAAAAATACGAGAAAAATACGCTAGTCGGATATACAGAGTGGAAAAAACCCTTACGTACCCTTGATATTGATGACGGCACATTTTACTGAAAGCAAACATTCCTTTATTTTTTTAATAATTAAAACTGCATTTAAAGATTTTTGAAAAACCACCTGCATGAGCCGAGTATCGAACCGGTAAAATGTGAAAAAAACCTCCTGTATTTTATGTTACCAACCGAAAGAGTCATTCATAAGGATCAATTTCTTTTAAACAACACAGTATGTTAAATTAAAGAAAGACCAAGAATTTTTTTTACTGTAAAGCTTACTATTTTGACGACGGCACATTTTACTGAAAGCAAACATTCCTTTATTTTTTTAATAATTAAAACTGCATTTAAAGAGTTTTGAAAAACCACCTGCTTGAGCCGAGAATAGAACCGGTAAAATGTAATAAAAAAACCTTCTGTATTTTATATTACCAACCGAAAGAGTCATTCATAAGGATCAATTTCTTTTAAACAATATAGTATCTTAAATTAAAGAAAAACCAAGAATTTTTTATTACTGTAAAGCTTACTATCTAGAGAAAATAGTTTACTTAACTTATGAATTGCTCAAAATGAGACCCATTTTCACGTATGCACAGACGTATTCTTTGACTGAATTCATTGATTTTCCTTTCAGTAAAATTTGCCATCATCAATATTAAGGGTACGTTTCTTTCAATCACGGCCTGTTTTTTCTACCCTGTAAGTATATGCCTTCATGACATACAAAAACTGCAAAAGATTTGTGCATACTCTGTTAAGTTGATGAGAAAAATAAAATAGCTGCTTTAGACAATGGAAAGGGTCTTTGACAGATCCGCGAAATCAAAGTACAGAGTTACAAACTGGAAACCGCTCATTGAGAAAATGATATGGGAAAGCGACAGTCAGAATTCATCTCCCCATGTGCATATAAACATAGATTCCCGACTATTACCACAGAATAACTAATAGTACTACCGTACAGAAGGTTCACTCTCTAACGACTTTCACGCGAAATTGAAACTTATCGCATGACCCGAGCGTTCATATTCCGATAGGCAACGCTGACTCGATATCGATTTGACGTCATGACGTCACAGAGCGTAGGGTTTACGCGCGCGCGCAGTGAGTTAAGGGGAGGTATTTCGGGCGCTTCTCTCTCCCTCTCTCGACGGTACGACGGTAAGGGACGGGTATAACAGCGAAGCGGCGCGAATAATAGCGTTTTATATTTTAAAAAATTGATAGAAGCAATAAATAAAAAACGATCGGTTATAATTCCTCAAGTTATCTATGTACTTCATTTTGGTAAATGACTCATAATATCAAATCACTTATTGTAAGAATAAAACCTGGAAAAGAAGATAAAATGATACAAAAACTTTGTGAATTTATTCTATCGAGCCAACTTTATCAAATCGTGTTTCCATCGGGTGTATTTCACAGATTAAAGCCTCAACAATATTTCATAATTTTCGCAGATTTTAATTTTACTGTTTACTACTTCAAAAAGTAATTCTAAGAACGAGTATTTTAATTTTTCACTAACACCTAGCCTTAAGCGACGACGCGCGACGTGGAGCGTGCGTCGGCTCGCGGCAACCTTTACTGCCATACGCCTAGGCGGCCTGCCTGGGAGGCGCGCCAAACGAACGTACCTAAACTGCGGAGTGAAACTCCCCTGCTATTACTCCTCAGAGAGCCCAGCACCGCTTCTCTATGCTGTTGGATGTATTTGCAGTCTTAATTCAGTTAGTCGCCTTTTATGTTATATAAGGGAAGGGAGGGGTTGGTAGTATTCTTCAAGTAAGCCGGTACACATGTGCAATGAAAATATTATTTGCAAAAATCTGCGCCCAGCACCGTCTGGCAATACCAGTCATGGCATAATTATGGCAAAAATTACACCGCGTCGTAAGTGAATTTCGAAACTTCCATTCCATAGCGGCACTCTAGCGAACTAATTTATTATTCGCAAAGTATTTTGGATGATATAAAGGCGGTTAATAAGAGCACAATGAGCTTCCGAGGCTCCATTGTGACTGTGGAGGGATTGTTAAGTTGTATAACAGAAACGTTGTGTTTCTCTTTGAATATTGAAGGAATGGCCACTTAGTTTATAATTTGCATTTTCCTTATTAACGTCGTTGTTAAGCGGTCGAATTGCTTTTTGGAATGAAGGATGAGCAAACCAAACGGTAAGTAATTGCCTACCATCCCCTTAGATATTACAACTAAACGCAACGCAGTAAGGGTTGAATGTTGCCGAATGTAACGACCCTTATTGGCCCGCCCCCGCATTTGCAGTAATAATGCATAATACGTCATGCTATGCGCGCGCGCTGCTTTTTAAGGAACCCTTATGGATTCGTCATGTCTGTCTGTCTGTCTGTCCGTATGTCACAGCCACTTTTTTCCGAAACTATAAGAACTATAACTGTTGAAACTTGGTAAGTAGATGTATTCTGTGAACCGCATTATGATTTTCAAACAAAAATAGAAAAAAAAACAATAAATTTTGGGGGTTCCCCATACTTAGAAATAAAACTCAAAAACTTTTTTTTTATCAAACCCATACGTGTGGGGTAAAAATGATATAGAGGTTTCTAATCTTCCAAAGTGGTAAAATGTGTGCCCCCCCCCCCCTGTAACTTCTAAAATAAGAGAATGATAAAACTAAAAAAAAATGTGATGTACATTACTATGCAAACTTCCACCGAAAATTGGTTTGAACGAGATCTAGTAAGTAGTTTTTTTTTAATACGTCATAAATTAATTAATTTAAAAATAATACACTATTATTAAAACATCGATCAAAGTTACAAGTGTTACAACGAACTACAAGAACCTTTATGTCATGTTACTTGCTGCTACGGAACCCTTCATGGGCGAGTCCGACTCGCACTTGGCCGGTTTTTTTACTAGTTATTGGCATAGTAACAGTACACACACAGACAGCGCAGTGTACGACGACGGATTCCGGGCCGACCGCTGACGATGTCTCGAATGCGCTTATATAGTAGGTCTACTGTTCTTCCCGCTGTGTTGGTATAAGGGTGGATGCCCTTGCCAGATTCAACGCATAATCAGGCACTGATAATGACAAGGTCAATTAAAAAGTTTTATGAGCTTGAACGTTAGCTATCTATCTATCTTTTTAGTTAGCAATAAGTTAGTCAGCTCCGCCCAAGTTAGAAGCTCAACAAATTAACAAGTTAAAATTATATTCACATGCAATTCACTCACGGTTCATTGTTGGAGCATTGAAGTGCAGTTTAAAGTCCGTTAATATTGTTTCCATAACTCGTTATAAGCTTTTAGCATTTTTATTATGTTCAATATTATGACAGGTATAGTTGCGACAAGTAATAACTGGTTCTACCTGTGTCTTGATAAAGTCTTTTTAAACGTTTGTTAACCCGTTTTAGTCTAGTTAGGTACCTAATTATAGAATATTGATACCAATTTTACGTACTTAGATCCTCGCCATAACTTTTGGTCTATATACTATATCTACCATCATCAAATCAACAACGCCCAAAATAGATAGGACAACTAACTAGATTGCACACAAAACACAAATATGTACTTACCTAGAAGTTAATAGCGACATAAATAAATCTATACAGTATCCGGTTATAATATATAAAAAAATATGACAGATATAAATATAGAATTTGATGTACAATTAAAATAACCAACATATAATAATTATGTATGTAGCAATCTTCACAAATAAGGTCCCATATAACATTTTTAAACAAAAACTGTTTCAAATTAAAAATGTTAAAAACGTCCACGTTTTTTCATATTCATGTCTCGCCTCGACGACGCGAAAGCCTAAATTAGTTTAAACGCCAACCGACCAACTTATCTTTTGTCCCAACAGCGGAAAGCACGAAACCCATTAGTGTATCTATCTATAAAGACATATAATAAAATTGTAACAGGCCGATGTCTGTAAAGTCGAAGAAGTCAACCACTTTTCAGCGATATTCACTTGCTCACTATCTACACAAAACAGAACGGTACAGAAGGCAATCACATGTATGTACTTCACTTTTCATACCTACGCTCAGCGGTCGCGCTAGGGTTGCGCGCGCGACTGAGGTACAGTAGCCCCCCTCAGTGTTTGCTACCGCATCACGCAAAAACTATTGAACGGGTTTTGATGGGCTTAACAATGATAACTAACTAGTATTTGGTCCAATTTACAATCTAAGTCATGTTTTATCTCAATCCGTTTGGTAGAAACCAAAATCATGGAAATAGTACCTATATCACGTGCCAAAGCAATAACCACGCGAAACAGAGTCGCGGGCAAAGACTAGTTATACAATACATAAAAGACAATAAAATTCGACATCGCGTCGCGCCTATCGTGGTCCTGAATTTCAAACTGCGTAAAGTATTCGAGTAAAGTAACTCAGGAATAACTAAACTGCCAAGTGTGCACGGAACCACATTCTAAAGAGACGGAACATCGTTTGCTGCAAGACTTGTGCGAGGAGGAAGAATTTCAAGTCGTTCGTATACACCAGCAAGTCAACAGGGTGTCCATTTGTGGCAGATTTTAACTGTGGCAGATTTCAAGGAAATGTTGCCGAAGACCTTTTTTTAGATAGTTATTTCAATTACAATAGTATGTACACAAAAAGGTGGCGACGAGCTTTTTTTTTATAGATAATAATAGTAGAATTTTGGAACGTGGCAGATTTTGGCAGAGTTTTGGCCAGTGTCTGGCACTATTCATTTCGATCTAACACATAGCTGTGTAAACACGGAGTGGGGTAGGTACCACAGAGAATCGTGAGAGCTTAGAAGTTGTTGCAGAGACACGCAGACGGTGGCCACCAGACAATTCTCTTTACGGGTGATTTTTATTTTTATGTTGAAGAGAACCACCGTCATACGTGTCTCTGCAACAACTTCTTAGCTCTCACGATTCTCTATGGTACCCCTCTCCATGTTTACAACTTGGGACGCCTGACGGAGAAAACATCAGAAAACTAAATCACCGGTATTAGGACCTACAGTTGACATAAATAATAGAATTAGGCGTAGGTACTATGCAAATTGCTAATCCTACTAATATCCTACTTTCTACTAATCCTACTAATATTATAAACGCGAAAGTTTGTACGTATGGATGGATGTTTGTTACTCTTTCACGTAAAAACTACTGAATGGATTTGGTTGAAATTCGGCATACAGATAGTTTATAATCTGGATTAACACATAGGATACTTTTTATTCCGATATTCCCACGGGAACGGGAACCACGCGGGTGAAACCGCGAGCGGCCGCTAGTCATAAATAATTAGCAGCGCGCGTGTAATATACGAAGAATTACGAACAGACAGAAGGTCCCTCATGTCTAGGGTTGCCACCCGTACTCTAAAATAGAGTATTGTCCTCTTTTTCATGTAGGCGTACTTTATAATCTACGACACCAATAAAGTACGCTAAAATACTCTACTTACGTAAAACTATTTCCGTAAAAGACAAATATTCGTTAAATGTCGCAAAGAGAAACAAAAAATACGTTTTTAAGGACAAATAAAAATATATACCTACTCTTTTTTATGCTATGTACTTTATTTTTGTTCTAACAAAATGAAAAAATACTTTATTCGTCCTAAAAGAAGTGGCAACCCTACTTATGCCTAACTTCATGCACGATGGAGGATTTGGGCCAACCGGAGGGCTGCTGACATGGCTGTTAACTGGTTAGGAAAAATTTTACTGTCGCTGACTCGAAATGAAGAAGAAGAGGGTGAACAGAGGAACTGTTCTCTTAACTAGGCGAGCTTAAAACCAGCAATACGACCAACAACTCAAAGTACAAACATATTGTGCGCAATTGAGAATCAAACACGGGACACTGTACTGAGTCTGGTACCAGTGCCGGTGGTCTAACTACTAGCTAGACACAGAAACGGTTAAAATCGAAATATATAACGATACCGACAAAAAATAGAGACAATAAATATAAAGTGTAAAATAACATAACATGTTCACACACTCACATTGTAACTGCTATTTGAGAGTCCAATAACCAGGAATTAAACGTACCTGAAAGAAACCAAATTGAACATTAATTATAATAAAACATGACAAAATCACGACTATTAATTATCCTCTAGGGGCAAGCTAGTCGATGAAGACCGCAAACTCAGTCCTCTCATCCTCTACCATGCCAACCATACTCCACGTTTCTGCTTTTAACCCAAAACCAATTACTTACTACCAATTACTATCAATTGTTGACGACAGGCAAAAAGTACAGTAGCATGCGCAGTATTTATGTTTCATTCTGGTTGAAAATAAGTTGAAAATATATATATTTTTTTTATACTAAGCCCGGCAAATGACCCCACTTCACCTGATGTTAAGTGGAAATGAGATCCAGGCGAGAGGACAACTGGTGCAGCGTAAGAGACGTAGCATCAGTCATCCTCACTCTGCCGGCCCACAAAGTGCTTCTTCACGCCTCGTTTGAAGGACCCTATATGTCATAGGTAGGAGGGAATACGTGTGCTGGCAGACTATTCCATCTTTTGGAAGTGCGGCAAAGAAACGAGTCACCGAATTTCTTTGTGCGTGATGGAATGTTAGAGACTGTAAATTGGTGACTCCGGAGAGCAGCACGCGTACTCCTATGGAGGAAGGGAGAAGGAGGGATGAGGTCAAAGAGTTCTTCAGAGCACTCGCCATGGTATAAACGGTAAAAGACGCTGAGTGACGCAATATCTCTACGCAATTGCAAAGGCTCGAGATTTTTAGCAAGGACGATTTTAGTGACCTCCGCATTGCCGATAATGCGCACAGCGCGGCGCTGCAATCTGTCCAAGGCATCGAGAAGGTACTTTGCGGAGCCGTCCCAAAGGTGAGAGCAATACTCCACGCAAGACCGCACCTGTGTCTTGTATAATAGACACAACTGATCAGGCGTGAAGAATCGCCGCACCTTGTTCAGGACACCGAGTTTACGTGAGGCATTTTAATCACGGTTTCGATGTAGTCCTTTTGGTTCAGATCGCAGCGGATATCCATACCGAGCATGTTAATACTGCTCTGCAGGCCTAGAGATGTACCCTGAAGAGAGGGAAGGGGAAGGAATGGCGACTTTTTCGCTGTGAACGCGCACACCTGTGTTTTCTTGGCATTGAACTCGACCAGATTATCGGAGCCCCATTTAGAAATGAGGTCCAACACCCGATCGAGCTCAATGACAAGATTTGCTCGCTTCATTTCGGTGTCTACCCGCCCAGCCGTTGGGTGCCCGTTATATCCCCCATGCACTGTGCTATCATCTGCATAGCAATGAAAATAGAATTGATTTAGGCAATTGTCCTGGCACCCTAATTTAAAAACCTATGTTCAAGCCGCAATACCTATTTAACTGTCTGAAAAGTGATTTGGTTGTTAATAGTAAATAGCAAGTAATTTAAAAGCTAATTAATTGCGTATTTCTTTATTTTTTTCTAATTTTGTCCCGCCTTTCCTCATCAACCGCGTGGGAAGACAGTATATGTAGGCAGTAAGACGTTTACATTTTATTATCTTCAATATCGCATCTCTAACAGGACTCTCAATAACTCCCCGGCTCGCACATTATCCTAGTACCTACATCAAGGAGCGCGAAAATAATGAAAAGGAGAGAAAAAAACTTATAAATAAAAAAAAGAAGATTTCCCTCCAGACGCAGCTTGCCATTCTTTACACGGCTTAAAACATTGAGGTATCATAACTAGAGACGCGACACCGCGAAGCAAGTATTCACTGAGTTGCGGTTGCAGCCAAATAGGCTGAAAAGTAACTGCGATTAGGTGTTTGGGGGTTAAAGTCACTCGCGTCTGTAGGTTTACCTTGAGACCCTATACGTGACCCCTGTGTGGTGCTAAAGGAGTGACACTGTCTGAGTGAGAGCGACGACAGTCGTAGAGTCACGCTGCGTTGCAGTTGTAGCACAGTATAAATATGAGCTAAAGCAGTAAGGAAGCTACGTACAAACGCTCGAAATGACGCACGCCCACAGACGCACGTCTTTACAGGGCCCCTAAGCCAGCGTTGCCAGACGTGCGATAATTATCGTAGATCCACGATAATTTCGAGGGGCATGCGATAAAAAATAATAATTAAGTATCGCACGATAATTTGTATAATTCGTCGACTTTCCACGATATTTTTTGTCAGTTCTACGATAATTTTGTGACAAACCTGGTTTAGCATTATTCGTTCAGTCACAGTTTGGAAATAACGAAATTTAAGGTACCACAGTCAGTCCTTTTTCTAGTCGATGAGCTTTTTTTTTTTTTAGCTCGTGACGTTGGATGTTACCATATTTGGAGTGCCCAGTCGTATAAATTCTGTTTTTTTGAATGCGATAAAAACACGATAATTTTGCTGTAAATCTAGGATAGTTTTGACCTACGGATCTGGCAACACTGCCCTAAGCGGACATCGCAGTGCTCTCAGTACAGTAGCGCGTATCGCGTCGAGAACGAGTGTTCACTGTTGTGTTTTGCGTGCGCTGTGCGCGCGATTTTTAAAAATGCCACGAGTGTGTGTATTGCGTAGTATTCGGCTACTTGAACTCGGCTTTTTCAAAACCGGAGCTTTAGTTTTTTAAACTTCCTGCTGATGTTGAAAGGTAAGAATGATTTATTATTACTAAATAAAAAGTTTTTTCTTTTAAATAAATCGTTTGGTTGTTTAGGATTTTTTGAGCGCGCGTTATTTTAATGGTGAAAAGTAATAAGAATTGATACTACGAAACTTAATCGTTAATAAACTTTGCTTTAAAAATCGATATCTGAGGATCTGTGTAGTTTCTGACAATGAACCCGTAATTAGAATGAGAAAAAGTAGCCACCAAATTGAACTTTTTAGTTATTTAACCGATTGCTTTGAAAATCGATATCTGGGGATCTGTGTGGTTTATGACAACGACTCCTTTATTAGTATGAGACAAAATAGCCTCCATCTTGAACTTTTTAGTTATTTGACATATTGCTTTAAAAATCGATATCAGGGGATCTGTGGGGTTTCCGACAATAAATCCGATAATAGAATGAAGAAATTAGCCGCCATATTTAACTTATTAGTTTTTAATTTAAAAAGTTATATAAAAAAAGCGCTAACTAGCTGAGATACAGCGCTAACTAAACAAAAACTTTTTCAGTTTTACAAAAATAAGAGGACAACCCTAACGCTCAATTGGCGCGTAGGTATATAAAACAAGAAAAGGGCCGAGCTTCCGTACTGCTTTAGCTTATATTTATACTGTGGTTGTAGTTATTGTGCTGGCTCGAACCGTTTCTTTACTCATGTGCTCGAACGTCGTCGTATGTCCACCCTCCCAACGGAATATGCGCGCGAAACAACAGCACTCGTTGCTGTTGTTTCGTCCGGTGAGTGAAATACCGGAGGACCATCTCTCTCTCCACAATTCGAATATCTTCCGCACGGGTCTCTATCACGGGTACTCTTTCCTCAAGGCCGGTAACATATCTGCGACTCCTATGGTTTGAAAGTGTACACACGGCGCCAGATCCACCTACACAAAACTGTCAAATTTCTACAATCAATTTTGAACTTTACGTTTTGAATTTAAGGAACAATATTCATTGGAGAAATTTGACAGTTCAGGGTAGGTTGATCTGACGCCGTGTGTACATGGGCGGCGGTGACTACTTGCCCAGGTGACCCGCCCCGCCGTCTCGTTTGGCTCTTTTTCACATAAAAACCGATTGCGGCCACAAATCAGTGGACAAAAAGTTGTTCCGCTTTGTCCACTCTAGTTATAATACCTCAATGGCTTAAAACAAGAGAACGAGAATGAAGACACATTATTTATGCCTTTACGGGGGAAATTATTTCGGCGAGACCATTCGTAGTGGTACCTTACCTACCTACATAATGTAAGATTTAATACCGGGTTTTGGGTATTTCACTTATTTATTTAAGACGTTCACGTACCGAGCAAGGGATTAGGGCAGTGAAATGATACACTTTATTCGGGAGCTAGTCGCATTTTTTTTACATATTATTATTATTGGATACCAACGTTTTGTATTTCAAACCCTAAGCAGGGACCGCCTCGGTCTCCGCCTGAAACTTTGTATACCTACTTATTTATTAAAAAGGTATACCTATCTACCTAAGTACACATTTTATCTACAATGGAACGCAAAAGTTTAAAGCGTAAAATACGATTATCGCACATAGCATCGGATTACCAAACGCAGTCACAGTTTTATCGACAAAAAGTATCGATAGCGCAAAAACTAGTCGTTTCAAATGAAACGAATCGATACTTAAGGGTATCATTATTCTCTGCCAATGACTTCTGGAGGTGTACAGTCGGAAAGTTAAGTCAGTCAATACTATAATATAACATAACATCTTTTTAACTAAAAACGACCCACCAAGCCGCATTGGGCCAGCCCGGTGGGTTGTAGATCTCTCCTCATATATTAAAACACATACATACCTACTAGACATGGGCGCCGCCGTGGCGCGCCGCCGCCGTTTAGGTATAGCGCGCCGCCGCCGCCGCCGACTCTTCAAAATTTCGCGCCGACTAGACTGTTCCAATGTGTAGGCTCTTGTAACATAATCTCAGTTTATTCTTTACTCATGTCGGCCGTGCGGGAGCCGCGCGGGGGCGTCAGCTGAGGTGCTCGATGAGGACGATGACGACCCTATTTCCGATCAAGAGAGAGAAGAATCAGAAGAACGCCCTTTGTTTGGAACTGTAACCGAAACCCCGTCAGCTTTCTTAGTCGGGTACCTAGACCTTGAGAAAGCCAGAGTTAAAGAACATTACGTAGGGCACGATTCAAACACATCAGCCCCATCGGTGTTCGAAACATGCTTCGAAATACCTTTATTTCCACGGAGAGCTTTGAGTATCTCCCCGTCGCGGACATGAAGGTCCCCCATAGAGGGGTCGGCTATAGGTAATACAAATGGGTGCGCAACATTTGGAAATACATTTATTTCCACCGTTGATAAAGCCTGACGCTTACTTGCCCACACTGCAGCTGAGAAGGTAAACTTGTTTTGCCACTCTTTTTGCAAAGAACTCACGTCTGGAAGTCGCTAGCAAGGTTCCACCTAAGTTGCCTATAGCCGACCTCTCCATGGGAGAACCTCATATCCGCAGCAAAGAGGTACTCAAAGCTCTCCGTACTATAACGTGATTAAATCTAGTGGTCCTGATAGAATCCCGGCCATTGTCCTACGTAACTGTGCACCTAACTTGTCTACTGTTCTAACACGCCTGTATCGCCTCTCACTTGAGACTGGTCTAGTTCCTCAGTCGTGCTCATTAGCCAGCCCAAAAAAGGTAGCCGTGCCGATCCATCTTACTGTAATACGATTTCAGGCAAGTCCATACTCTGCAAGAATATGGAACATGTACTGACTGAACTCTCGACTGCTGGCATACCTTGAGACCAATTATCTTCTCAGTGACTGCCAGTTCGGATTTCGCCTATTATAGATCTGGGAAGTTGGAACTCACGGGCGCATTGGACCTAGAAATAGTGGACAACTTTATATAGGTACCTGGGTTCCAACATCAGTAACGATGGTTCGCGCGAGAAGGAAGTGCGCAGGAGAATTGGCATGGCTAAGAGCGCCATGTCTCATCTTGCAAAAATCTGGAGAGATCGCAATATTTCCGTAAAAACCAAAACCACACTGGTACGGACTCTTGTCTTCTCGATCTTTTATACGGCGCTGAGACTTGGACACTAAAAGCTGCAGACCGCCAACGCATTGCCGCTTTTGAGATGTGGTGCTGGAGAAAGATGCTCCGTATTACTTGGACAGCATTTCGGACTAACGTCTCTATATTGCGAGAACTTAAAATCTCCTCGCGGCTGTCATCCTCGGATGTCTACGCAGAATTCACGAATACTTTGGTCACATTGCAAGGAAAAACGGTGACAACCTCGAGAAGCTTATCGTGACCGGCAAAGTAGACGGGAAACGGACCGCACCACTCTTAACTCTTCAGTTCACAACGCCCTCCACACCGCCAGAGACAGAAACAGATGGAGGAAAACCATAAGAGAGAAAGTGATGCAGAAGGGAGGTCACGACCCTCAGCATTGAGAGTTACGACGCAAGGAGGAACTCCATAATCAATTTTACCTACTTAGTGACTTTTCCCTCTACGGCGACGATATAATGTTTTGTTGTTGAAATCTTTATGAAGTGTTGGTTTTATTTATCACCTTCACTACATAACCAAAAACGACTTCAAAAATCCCACGCCGCCGGCTTCACGCCGCCGCCGAGCATATTTTTAAGGCGCGCCGCCGCCGGTTTTTTTTTACTCGGCGCCCATGTCTAATACCTACACACATATTTATATCACGCCCGCTTCCAGAAGGGGTAGACTCGAAAAACGAGCAGGCGAACCGTTAAAAGCGTCAGAATAAAATAACAATGTACAAAAAAACCCGAAAAAGTCCGAAAAAACAAGAGTTTAATTTTACAAAACGAGTAAGTTATGTTACCGAGCGTACATTGCAATATATTGAAAATTACCAACAAAGTTGCAGAATACAAGAAATACTTAGGTACCATTTACGTGCTCGAGAAAAGAAATAAGTATCTATTCGTTAGTCGCTCATTAAAAATGGCGAACGCTTACCGTTGATAGCGTGCACTCTGTTGAAGTACTACATACATACATACATACATAATAGTTACGTTTATTATCCCCGAAGGGTTAGTCAGAGACTAGGCAATGAGGACCGCAAAAGCAATCCTCTGCCATAGTCCACTTTTCATTAAATAGCGACTGTACATGTGCTCAGCTGACAGGTGGTGAGCCCATCGCCGCTCTATGTTGTTGGATGAACGTGCAGTCTTTAGTCCGTTAGTCGCCTAATATGACACCCAAGATGGGTCGGTAGCTCGGTAGTATTTTATTTATAAACCGCTACCAGCAAAGCACAATATTTAAATGATTAAGTTTAAAATGTACAGTCTGTTGAATTTCAATTCAATATTTTTTTTTGAGTTATTCTTCAACTCGCACAAATGTGCGAGATGGCACCTTTTGATTTTACCTATTATTTTAGTTGTCAACTCGCACATACGTACTAAGTATAGTCGAATAAAAAATTAGAAACAAGAAATTTTGTTTTATTTTGTACTTACTAATAACTGTCTGGTATTAAATATTTAAGAATTATAACTTTTTCCAAACCTTTTTGTAATTGACTGTACTTGGCTACCTCGATTTTAACTGTTGTGCGAGTAGCGTGCGAGTTGACGAATAACTCTCTTTTTTTTTGTAGGTTTGACATGCCTTTGGTCTACGTAAATGTGCCATAAAACTATCAAAACTTTTCCTTCAAAGCTCGTCTGAGATGTTTTCTTTACTGCGAACAACCTACTCTCCCACTTTTTAGTATTCCACTGGCATCGGGGCCGTGTAATAGCCAATTAGCGACCGTATAGACAAACGAGTTGCGTTTATTTACTTGTCTATGGTTATTTATGAGCGTCTAATGCAAAAGTTAGTAGTATCCTCTTAGAGGTAGGAAGGTCAGAATCTACCGTCGGTGGATTTCAAGTTTATACATAATTAGGTACTCTTCGACGGGGTATTCCTCGAAGCGCACCCATTTTGAAGCGCACCAGACCAAGCGAACCTATACTATTCCTCTAAGCGCACCCGTCGGGTGCGCTTCAGAATAGGTAGTTAAAATATTATATTTTTATTCCTCGAAGAGCACCTACGGTAAAAAATAGAGATGAGCTTAAAAGATTCGTAATATTGATATCGATAGTAACTAGGACTAGGTGCTTAAGCAACTTACTACGTCAATAATAAATTGAATCATGACAGTCATATTGATTTAAAATTACCAGAAAGACATAAATGAAAAGAGGTAGATCGGCGCCTTAGCGATCTTACTTACCTTTAACTATCAGGAAAAAAGAAATAAACGAGTAGGACTAGGTGCTGCAACTTACTATGTCAATAATAAATTGAATCATGACAGTTATTTTGAACTAAAAGTACCAGGATGACATAAATCAAAAGAGGTAGTTGCTCTAAAAATAAACATACGTTATTCGTTATTGATATTTTCTGTTAGTTACTACATCTCTTTAAACATTTTATCTGCAAAAAAAATGTTGCAAAATTACTTATGCCCTACCTGCTGCATAATTACCTATTCCTTCAAGCGCACCCAACGGGTGCGCTTGGTCTAGTGCGCTTCAAAAGGGGTGCGCTTCGAGGAATACCCCCTTTCGACTATAATCCCCGAAGGGTTAGTCAGAGACTAGGCAATGAGGACCGCAAAAGCAGTCCTTTGACAGTCCAAGTTTCACCAAACAACAAATGCACACACGTGGGCTCAGCATGATAGCTGGTAAGCCCATCACTGCTTTGTGATGTTGGATGTAAATCGCAATAATACAAAAAAAAATATTTCTTTTACCCTCATCAGGGGGGTTACACTTGAACGCAAACTCAATGTCAATACAATTCCAATGCGATTAATATGTATCGATATTGGGATAAGTAAAGATAATTCCGGAACGCCATCTCGATAATAATTTGTTCAATCAATTTCCACGCAATTTAATTCCAATGTGGCGCTATTGTCGCTTACAAAAGTGCCATTTGACATGTTTTAGATTTGTGATTGGAAATTGATTAATGCAATTGTGTTTCAAGAGTAAGCTTACTGTTCTTCAGTCGCTTTTTCCACAACACGCAACAGAAGAGATAAATAAAACTGGTAGTACTCTTTTATTAATGGGCCGCCACTGGGAGCTCAAGTTTGTAATAATATTGTGTCTTCAAAGGCCCTTCACTTTGCCATTTTTACTTTAAGTACCTAAGTAAAAAAATTAATCGACTTCACAAACAACAAATTACCTAAAAAAAAGGAATCACAGCAATATTTTGTTTTCGTATTATGGGGGGTCCTGCACGAAATTGTAAATATTTACGTATTTTTAAGTCACTTGTACTATGCGCTGAATTAGTTAAAAACAATAAAAGAACTTAATGTAAGTTAGCCTGATCATTGCAGAAGGTCATGGCCTTGGTAAAATTTGAAACAAATTCTTAAACAATCGCAAACAATACATAAATCTAATGACTCCTAAAAACATATATTTTCGACAACTTTCTTAATTTTACACATAAAAGAATAATTCTTACATGAAAATATTTGTATAAGTACTGATATTCCGCAGGGCTGTTATTCCCCTTCTTAAAAAAGTAAATTTCAATTTTTAACAGAAGCGCGTGATGGTTTGTACATTTCGCAGAATGAAAACATTGCTCTAGTTAAATTACTAGGTCTGAAACTTCAAAGCAGAATTGTTCTAATTATAGATATCAATATGATTGATTTTGCTTTGAACTTCATTAAGAGACTGACGTCAGTTTTTGCGATCGCGCGGCACCCCCTTAAGTATTTTAAAAATAAAGAAACCTAAGGTCCTTTTTCAATTCCGAATTCTCGACATTACAGCTCTTATTTCTAATAAAATTAAAACCTTCTTTGTGATCTTCCAGGCGTTACCTTTTAATTACCCAATTGTCCGAATTCCTGTAATTCTTCGAACGTCTCTCGTGACTGTTGAAATATGACGGTGGCTCCGTGGCTGGCTATGGTGGATGTTTCTATGAGACCACAACAGTTAAGCACTTTGTCACAATGAGTAATTACAATTTCATTGTTCAAACAGAGGAAAACAACAAAACTATTAACACTTAGAACGCGGCGAAACTAGACAAGACAATAGAAATTCTATTCATTAAGCACTGCTATAATTATGCGATTCTCTTAGCGACACATAGACGCTGCGCTCATGGCTGTGATCTGTAGGCTTACTCTTGAAAAACAATTGCATTAGTCAATTTCCAATCACAAATCTAAAAAATGTCAAATGGCACTTTTGTAAGCGACAATAGCGCCACATTGGAATTAAATTGCGTGGAAATTGATTGAACAAATTATTATCGAGATGGCGTTCCGGAATTATCTTTACCTACTTATCCCAATGTCGATACATTTTAATCGCATTGGAATTGTATTGGGATTGAGTTTGCGTTCAAGAGTAACCTCCCTGCTGTCTCTTTTCAATTCTATAAAAATGTGAAAGTGAGAGTCAATTCTCAGCGCTGCGCCAGTTGCTGCTCCCAACGCTTTAACTTAAAGAATCGCACTGCTGATCAGTGCGGCTGCAGTGGAAAGGTTAAAGGGAAACTAAAGACTAAACAATATTTATTTACGAATCCGTGTCGCGTTGCGGTGAAAGATTACTACACTACACTACTACACTACTACACTACTACCCTCTCTTCCCTTGGGTGTCATAAAAGACGACCAACGGACTAAAGAGCGCACATACATCCAACAAAATATAGCGGCGATGGGCTCACGCGCTTTTTGGTGAAAAGTGGAGTATAGAGGACTTCTTTTGCTGTCCTCATTGCCTAGTCTCTGACTAACCCTTCGGGGATAATAGTCGCGACTATATGTACGTATGTAGTACTTCAACAGAGTGCACGCTGTCAACGGTAAGCGTTCTCTATTTTTAAGGCCAGGTGTTAGTAAAAAATTAAAATAACACGTTCTTAGAACTACTTTTTGAAGTAGTAAACAGTAAAATTAAAATCTGCGAAAATTATGAAATACTGTTGAGGCTTTATTCTTTAAAATACACCCGATGGAAACACGATTTGATAAAGTTGGCTCGATAGAATAAATTCACTAAGTTACATATTTTTGTTTAATTTTATCTGATTTTCCAGGTTTTATTCTTAAAATAAGTGATGATTTACCAAAATGAAGCTCGTAAATAACTTGAGTTATTATAACCGATGGTTTTTTTATTTATTAAATCTATCAATTTTTTAAAATATAAAACGCGATTATTCGCGCCGCTTCGCTGTTATACCCGTCCCTTACCGTTGTACCGTCGAAAGAACGAGAGGGAAGCGCTCGAAATACCTCCCCTTAATGAGCGACTAACGAATAGATACTTGTTTCGTCGAGCAAGTAAATGGTACCTAAGTATTTCTTGTATTCTGCAACGTATGTATGTATGCACCAATCGCAGCATCTGCAATTTCCGCTCAGGGCCCTTACCAATAACTCTTTAGAGCAGTATTACTATCAATCTATCCCGCCCTCTCCTTTCCTCTCCCGGACTACACGTGCGTGCTGGTCTTAGGAACCACCATCATACTGTACAGACTATCAGTACTCGTACCAAAATTGGCAAGTCGTTCCTCTGTAAGACCATTCGGCTTTGGAATTCTTAACCGGCGCATGTTTCCCAGCTCCTACAGCGTGAAACGGCATTTATGCAGGCCGTCATCAATGGGTGCGCTCGTTACCGTGCTTATTCCACGGTGGGGAGCGCTCTCATTATTTTGGACTGCATCGGCTGCTTACCATCAGGCAGGACGCAGGATGCAGTCACTATGACGAGTCATAATAGAAAAAAAAAATCTCCCCTTGGAGACGACTAACGGACTAAAGACTGCACATACATCCAGCAGCATATAAAATCTCCATTACCTCTCACGCTGAGCACATGTGCAGTTGTAATTTAGTGAAACGTGGACTATGGCAGTGGACTGCTAAGCTGCGGTCCTCTTTGCCTATTCTCTGACCTATGTATGTATGTAAATTGTCATACGAATTTCGCAAAGCAATATTAAAGTAAACTGCTCTTAGAGGTGACAGACAGTACGGCTCCAGGTGCGGTCTCGCTAAGCTACTTCCCATCGCAGCATTACCTATATTATCAACCATTTATGCCGTTAGATGTCGGCACCGTTTTGCCGGATCAATTAATGGCTCGGACACACCGTTAGATCGTCGCTCGCGCATCTTCGCGAGACCGATAAATCTCTATAACGACGGGGCCGTAGTGATGTTCCGGTGTGTAATGAAATGCATGCATGCATAACCGCGTTATACCGTAATTTTAGAAATTCATTGGCCATAAATGACCGGTACTTTGATGAGTGCGGAGATGACGGCTGATGGAGGATATGGAAGAGAAAGAAATGTTGTGCCGTCCGTACCGTAGTGGGACTTAAGATGGAGGTGGCTGTCTAAACGAATCTAAATACAATGTTTACACCTTTGAAGTTTGAATCGTCGAATATTTATAGACGATTCAAAAATGCTTATTTGTGAAGTTTACTTGAATAAAGAGATTATGCCAAATGAATCCAATGATTTGATTTGGACAAAGAATACTAACTGCCGATGCCGTACTCAGAAACGTCAATTAAGTTTAAATGACAGTTAAATGTCTTTCCTTTTTTTTTTATATGAGATGGAGGCAAACGAGCAGGCGGGTCACCTGATGGAAAGCAATCACCGCCGCCCATGGACACCCGCAAAACCAGAGGAGTCGCAGATGCGTTGCCGACCTTTAAGAGAGGAATAGGGTTAGGGGAAGGAATAGGAATTGTGAGGAGGGGTGAGAGGGGAAGGGGCCTCCGGAACTCTCACTGGCCGGACGAAACACAACAGCACCAAGTGCCATTATTTCACGCCGGATATTCGTGAGAGGGTGGTATTACGCCGGGCGAGCCGGCCCAATGCGTGTGCGTGCGCAGCGTGGCTCTACCACTCAGTAGACCTTCTCTATTTAGCACTATACATAAAAAAGTGACAGACAGCAAGAGACTTAATTGACATTAAAACTTAATTGACGTCTCTTAGTACGGCAGTAACCGCCGTACTCAGAGACGTCAATTAAGTTTAATGACAATTAAATGTCTTTCCTTCTCTATTTATCACTATACATACGAAAGTGACAGCAAGAGACTTAATTGTCATTAAAACTTAATTGACGTCTCTGAGTACGGCGGAAAGTCTTACAAAGGCAAAGAAATGAATGCTACATAATTGGCTACTTGACAGTTTTCGAAAAAGTATTTAAACAAACGCTTATTTTATGCCCCGTAAAATATTTTCTTTCTCGAAAAAACCTTTATTTAACAGAAAAAAATCATATTTTTCTTTTTTAATTTCAAATTTCGTGCGAAAACGGTTGGTCACGTGACATTTTGCTCTGTGACGTCACATTTCAATAAATATAGAAACTTATCCTGAAACCTGACAGACAGTTTTTGATAATTTTGTGAAACGTGACGTCACATGAAGCTCAATCATGGCCGCCCCTTGCCGCCCGTGTTTCGGGTCTTGTAATCCACAGATAAAAAAATCGAAAATTTATTTATGTAAAAATAAAATATTTACAAATTATTTTAATAAAAAAAACCTATTGGATAATTATCGTTAAATCACAAACTACCATTTCCCACATATTTCATATTTTATTATTTACAACTGTCAAATAGCCAATTGGAAGTGATTAAGTACTACTTCTTCCACTAACTAAAGACTGCACATACATCCAACAGCATAGAGCGGCGACACGGGCTCACCTCTATCAATTTGGTGAAACGTGGACTACGGCAGAGGACTGCTTCTGCGGCCCTAATAGCCTATTCTCTGACTAACCCTATGGGGATTATAGTTGTGTATATATGTAACTATGTAGATGTATACGTCAGAATTGTAGCAAATGGAAGGGTGTGTGTGGTCTCTGCCTACACAAACGGGGCGTAATGTAAAGTCTGGCCAACGAAAGCTGAACCTCGTAGTTATTTGATTGGCAACACTTTGTCTCTATGTGTGTCTATCTGAGGTGTCATGTCGTATGTCAAATTTAAATTTTTCTGAGAAAATGGCAGCTGTGTGAGTGACCCTGTGTTACCCAGTCATGATGTTTTTGAATTTGCCGCGTTTTTCCTGATTCAGCTTTCGTTAGCCAGACTTTATCAATGATTGAAATTGCAAATGATAAAAGTTGATATTCCCGGAACAGCGGATGCAATGGAGCCGTCCCATCACTAACGGCACTACGTTACGGTGCTATAAGGAAGAAAGCACCGACCAACTTGCTGCGGTTTGAATTTTCACATTTATTATTACGATGTGGTGGTTGTAAAAGCTATCTGGAACTTGTCGATGGCAAAGAGAGCTATTAAATAAATCAACGTTTCTTTATTACGGAACTCTGTACCTATTATGAGTAAGTAGTACGTTAGAGTTGTGTGGAGGCGGTCCATTATTAAAAGAACACTGGGTGTCGGAATAAAGACTGCACATACATCAAACAGCATAAACCGGCAATGGGCTCACCACCTGTTATGCTGAGCACATGTGCAGTTGTCATTTTGGTGAAAGTGGAACGTGGAAGTGCACTGCTTTTGTAGTCCTCATGTATGGCCTCGTATATTTTAAATAGTCCACGGGATTGGATTGTACGGTAGAATGTATCAAAAATAGAGACTGACAAAAACTTTTTCTTCAAAAGAGATACCCGCCTGAACTTCCTATGAATGTCACCCTTGATTCTATGTCAATATCATTTTCCAGTACTTACAAACCCTACAAAACTTATTACAATCAATTAACCTACATCGAAAACAAGGTAATAAAAGTAGGTAGTAAAAGAAGATAAACCAAACCAGTCAGTTTTTGCGATCGCGCAGCACCCCCTTAAACCGGCAATAAACACAATTGGACAAATTACAGTTACGAATAATGTTCAAAAAAACAACTACAACTAAACACTCAGCTGGCACACTTCACTGTACAATACTGTTAAACGTATACGCGGTTGTAAACGTGTAGTCGCTCGTAAAAAACGTCATAATAATATACCGCATGAAACCTGAATTCACTTCACGCACTGTTGTGAAAATGAGCGAGTGTTTCCAAGATGCCTACTGGTAAAAGGACTAAAAAAGATTTATCGAAAAAAATAGCGTTAAAACAAATAAGCTTTTTCCACGAGCTAAATTATTTGAACTTGCACCGTCTGATAACACGATTAGCTATCCTATCGGCCAAAAAAAATGAATATGGACATGAGCTACATTTGACATTTGAAGCCCATAACATGCCCATATAAGGACAAAATATGGGCTTCAAATGTCAATTGAAGCCCATGTCCATATCCATATTTTTTAGCCGATAGACCCGCAGGCACGCTACTAACTATGATATACTGTCTCTGTCCAGTCAGTGCAAAATCATAGAATACAATATAATAAATAAACCTATAAATGCACATTTGTAATATAATTTATAGTTGCTATTATTAATTACTAGCAGCCCACCCGCGCCTTCTTCCTAAATTTCCATAAAAATTGTTCATATTAACCTAATCTGTACCATTAGAAACACAACAAAAAAAGAATCAGTTTCAGCCGTTTTCGACTTTTTCGCTTAGCAACACATTTGGCGATTATATAAGGTGACTGCTAGAAACTGCAAGCAACTTCAAGGGCTGGTCAGGTGAAGTGTTTTAAACATGACAAAAATGACAAAAAAGATTGCAGACGTAACGTCTAACGACTAACAAAGACTATCAAATTAAAATTCATAAAATGAATTATTTAATGAAAAATAAAAAAAGCACGAATTTCTTTTTTGTCATTTTCGTCATTTCTAAAACACTTGACCTGACCAGCTCTTGAAGTTTCTAGAAGTCGCCTTATATTTATATAGATTATTGCATAAATGAGAACAGTTTAGCCTCTAACGAGCATGCAACAGTAGTCAGCTTTAGTTTCATGTAACATTGAGATCGCATCGGACAGTGATTTCCAACGTTTGCTATCACAATTTTAATCTGCACATCGTACGAAGCAGCCTAATATTACAAAATTAGGGTGCTTTCGCAACCCTCCAACGCAGATAGCACTAATTATTCTTACACGCGATTCGGTCTGAATGACTCACCGTCTCACCGTCGCCGTCGATTACAAAGGCTGTTGCAATTTGCACATACATGGTAATGAATGAGTCAAAACGTTTAGAAACTTTCATTGCAAATGTATTTAACTCGATCGCTTCTGCAGGTGTCCACGCCAAAGTTGGAGATATTGAGAAAACGTAAGGTAAGATACTAAGAATATAGACAGTATTAGCACAATTAGTGAGCTTGCACAAGACGGACAATTAGATTCCGCCCTTTTTTATATAGAAGAGAATTTACTGTAAAGTCTGTAAATATGTCGCAGGCAAATTGTTTTATTCGGCATTTTACAAACGGCGCGCCGTCCGTTTGCAGACGCTCGCTGCTTTGTAAAATGCCGAAGGAAAATTGATGACGCCATTTTCATTGTTTTGATTAGCAGCGCCACAAGTGGTAGAAAATGGAGCTAGTTATTACAATTTAACGCGGAATTTTATAAACGGAGTTCAAATTGTCATTTCGGTTTCGTGGATTATCACAAAATGACGAGGAATTTTACAATTTCCCTTCGGCATTTTAAATACTGGCGAACGTTTGTAAACAGACGACGCCGTTTGTAAAATGCCGAATTATACAATCTGCCTGCGACAAATACATTTACATACCTACTATACATATTATACAGAAAACTAATATGGCGCATAATGTTAACGTTATTATGGTTCGTTATTTCCGTTCAACATCAATGCAATGACTTATCATGACAGATACAAGCTTAATCAGTTCACATCTATACCAATAAATAAAAAATCAATTGCCACGATGTGTATGTTTGCGCATTACTTACGAACGGCTAATTGTTTGTATGAAAGTTTTTTTTGAAAATTAATTTAGGGGTAGGTACAGGATGTTCACGCGGACGTAAGTCGCGGACAGCAGCTAGTTTCAAATAAAAAAAGTATATATGATATCGACCGACAGACCCGAACAGCGATCACATTAAAACATTATCACCATTCTCACAAATGGAAAACGTTTCTGCTTGCCGAGCGAGAACCGAGAGTTTCGACTACGCATCGATTAATTTCAAATTTAACAATCGCAGCTTTAATGGGTCCTCGATATTAAGTTAAGCACGTACACACGCCGGCAGATCAACCTATCCAAATACGTTCAATTACTCCAAGCGATATTGATCTTTGTATCCCTAGAGACTAAGTTCAAAATGTATTGAAGAAATTTAACATTTCGTTGAAGTTCTAGCGTCCGTACATGCCTCTGACGAATTGCAGCTATAAAGCGATGCCAATAAAAGTGACAATACCGTTTAGTGTTCCAATGTAACGGTATAAACGACGGTACAATTAAGCTCGCCTCACTCGCTCTGACTTGTATTGCCAATTCCAGTAATCACGTCAAAGTGTCCCCACGACACGTTTTACCCGAGTTAGGTAAACTACGAAAAATTGATAAAGGGTGGATTCGACCAAAAATCAATTCCAGAGTTAATTAACACTAATGTAAATCTCTCTTCACTTCCTTTTATTTTCTACTCCTGTCAGTGCCCCGCAATTAATTAAATTAGGCAAAGACCTTAAGTCTAAGCAAGTAAAATCTTAAAAATTAGTAAGTATCTATTTTAGTTCGTCATCCCTAAACTCCCCAAATTACCTAGATATCATAAAACAGCCCCAATCCAATTGTTCCCTTAAATTTATCTTTCGACCTAATTTCCCCCTTTTTTCCCTAGTAGCCTACGTTTTCGCGGGGAAATACCTGAACTCTAAACTTACCACCAGGATAAAATTGCCCAAAAATAACCTTAAGTTAACTCTTTAGGACTATTCTCCCAAAGGTTAGTCAGGAACTAGGCAATGAGGACTGCAGAAGCTACGTTTCGTCAAATTACAACAGACCATGTGCAAAAAAGTTGTCGGCGTGATAGTTGGAGACCTCATCATTGGCGCATGCTACACGCTCGATATTTATCACGATATATATCGAGTAATATTTTGGATCGGCTAGGAGTCTCAATTTTCACACTGGGTAGACGCGTACAGAGGAGCAAGTCGGTGCCCCTCCATCGCTCACAAGCCGTATCACACCCGTAGACTGGTCCTTTCTATGATCCACTAAAGAATTTTATATGTTTTTGTTTGATACTGACAGAATGACGATAAATATCCACTCGAAGACTAGACGCTCGATAATTATCGCGCGATACCCGATATAGATAGTGGATTTCTGGATTTTTAGAAATACAACGATCCGTATCACGATCCGGCGATACACTGTACTACACAGTCGATAAATATCGTGATCCTGGATCGCGATCCAAATATCGTGATAAATATCGAGTGTGTAGCATTCGCCTTAGAAGCGCAGCTCGAAGCCCTGGAGAACACGGGGCCTCGTTCACGACTAAGATGAAGAATAGAATAGAATAGAACTTCTTTATTGCTTAGTAACAACTGTGTAACAAGTTCTTAAAAAAATTAAATAGTAACAACAGTTTGCCCATGATCGGGCATGCAATGTACAAAAATATTATTAATTACATTAAAGTTAACAAAATAAACTTTTAAACTTTCCTACACTCACACCAATTACCTAGCCCAAGAGAAGCTTCGTTATGAAACTCGTTAAATGGTTACTAGACAACGGATAAACATACTTAAAATACTTAAATACATACTTATTATACATAGAAAACACCCAGACCCCGAGTCAATTTAGAAAAACAATAGTTTCTAAATTGACCCGACCGGGGATCGAACCCGGGACCTCAGAGATGGCGACACCATGAAAACCGGTGTACAAACCACTCAAACAAGGAGGTCGTCGAAAAAAGAAATACATCGAGACTTTAACGATTAATTAGTCTTAAAACCATAGATTCATTTAATGTATAGAAAAACATTATTTTATAATAACCAAGTTTTTAACTTAAGTTTAAATATATGACAATTAAATGAAAAATAGCGACCTTAGTTTCTTGCCAGCTTATCTCAGTTAAAGGATCTCCCAAGGTATTTTGGGAGTTCGTATGAACTGGCTTCTCTTGAAACACAATTGCATTAATCAATTTCCAATCACAAATGCGTGGAAATTAGCGATGCGCAGAATAACTCACTGTTAAGAAAAGAGTGATTACATCTTTTATATCCAAAGATATACATCACTCTTTTATATCTTTAACTCTTTAACTCCCTGGCTCAGATATGAACGAAATGAGCTAGCGAGTTAAGGATTAACTTAGTTGAATATGCGTACGACAAGAAAGAGAATTAGAACAACCATAGATATTTTCCACACGTCTGCTTCCCAATTTAAGAAGCAAGTGAGTTTATTAATTTTATTTGTAATTGTTTTTTGGATTCTTTTTTTTTGTTCATGCTTGATGTTACGTCTGTACTTACTCTTTGTTCAATAATTTATTTAGCTGTTAAACAATATTACAATAATTATTTCTATTGGTGGAAAGTTAACTGGAGTATTTATAAAATGTATTTGTTATTCTTTAAACAAACCGAATTTACAAATCCCTATCAGCAAAATTGTGCCTTATTGCGTGAAAGATTATTTACCTTAGCAAAACTACCGTATGCACTTGCATGCGTTGCACTACGCATGCGCGGGCGAAATATTCTATCTCTTTTTACTCACAACCTAGACACATCTCTGTTTCTTTCTATTCTCCGCAATGAGTTTTTACCAAAATACATCTTAGCAACATGGATATAAAGATATAATTGGAGATATTGGGATATACGGAGTTAATCACTCCTTGCCTGGGATACTATATCTTTTGCGTTTGTCACTCCTGAGTTACACATCGCTAGTGGAAATTGATTGAACAAATTATTATCGAGATGGCGTTCCGGAATTATCTTTACTTATCCCAATATCGATACATATTAATCGCATTGGAATTGTATTGAGATTGAGTTTGCGTTCAAGAGTAACCCCCTGGTGGTAGATTCACCAGTTTTGATTTAACCATTAGTATTTACGTTAATAAGCGCCGGCCCTGTGAAGGGTAACAGTGATCAACCTTTTTAACATTATCTTTGAGATGCCATCAAACTTCTTGAGATTGACATTGCCTTCATCTCGACTAATATGGGGAATAAATAAATGTAAATAAAAAAATCGCGGATCCGCGAATACTGAAAACAGACCGAAAACTAAAAACAATATTAACACTTCAATTATAATGAGCTGCATATTTAAGCAGCTTCAGAGAGACTTTAGACTTTAGTATTGAGACGGTCATCGGATGCAATGCTAAGATTTCCATTTGTTCGGTTACAAGTGTCCTTGAATATTGTACAAGTGCCATTGACTATCAAACTGCCAGAGTTCAAACAATGTTATGGGTAAGAAAAAGCCTATAATATACTGTACCACTGTTGAGCATAGGTCTTCAAATTGAAACCAAGTGATGGGTATTAATCACAAAGCTTGCCAGCGGGTAGGCAATTTCAGAATCTAATTGTCATCACCATCATTTTTAGCCCATGGAGACACATAGAGCTGGTCAACACGGAGTAGGTACCTACTTCGTGTTATGCCCATTCGTATCTGTTTTGAGCTGTTCGCATCCAGGTTACCAAAGCGACCAGCTTTAGCAGCTATGTCTTTTACCTTACGTAAAAATCCGAATGCGATAATAATCGGGACTGTAGTACGTATGGCGATATTCCTGAAAAGTGTAAGCTGCTATTTCGGGAAAAGTCAGAGTTTCAATATTATCAATTTTCTTTACAAACAAAACGATTTTGCTCAAAATAATTAACTTCATTTCGTTTTGGAACACATTGATTTTGAAGTTAAAACTAGTTAACAGTTTTTCTATAGATCTGTTGGAAGGAGCGCGTTCCAGGTTTCGTACAAATTTGGCGATGTTCCTTTCATCTAAAACATCTTGTGGTACAACTAAGATCGGCCTCAATCAACGTTAGAAACAAGCCGCAAACCCGAAGCGCCTCGGGCCGACAGGATATTATTATATCATCTGAAAGAGCGCTTCAGACAAGCGCGAAGACCTCCACAGATAAAAGCTTTGAGTAATAATTAACATTGGGGCAATACCGAATTATCTAATAAAAGGTATCTCTTAGCAACTGAGTGTAGCTAACTGAGCACTCTAGAATGAGAGTTTTTTTTCAGTACCGTAAAGTAGGGCTATTTAGGAATTGAGGGGCTATTTGGGCCGAACGGTGCACAAAAATATTTTATTATGAAATCTACTTACCGCAAATTGGGCAACATTTTCATAAGTTATGGCAAAACTTTAATAGCTAACCTTTAATAAAAAAAACTGTTAACTGACATTTGTGTCTATGCTTCGCTACAATAAATGTCGACGAAATTTAACGTGAGAAGATATCAAAATAAAGGTTGGTAAAACTTCTATAGTAATATTAAATTGTGTTAAGGTAGCTATTTCGTGAAACTCTTATTCTATGGCGCATGTTTTGTTCTACAATTTAAGCTTATATTCTTGTCAATTTAAGTGTTTCCTTTGAATCCAGGAGCAATTTTTTGGGCGGGGGTATTTTAAATTAAATTAAATTTCAAGATTTTTCGATCAGTTTATTGTAATATTAGATGTCCCGAATAAGACAAGGAGTCTATGTGGGATTAAGCCATAAATTAGGCATAAATGTAAAAAAAGTGTAGGTGCCCCACAAAGTCCCACCGGGGGGGGGGCTATTTGGGACACGGGACTTTATATTTTTTAAAATAGCCATTACTTTTTGCAAAGCTACGAGTATTTTATCCGAAATGTGAAGCAGTAACTCCGCATTACGAGGGGCGTTCAAAATATTCTCGGTATTGAGAATACGTTACAACCTCTTTTATATATAATTTGTTACTGGCCGCTAAGATTCATCCATTGACATTAAAAAAAAGTAAAATTGGAACCGAGATGTTCTTTTGTTTTTCTGCAATTGCCGAACAAACATGAACACCATGAGCGAATTAACAATTTTAACGAAATTAGAGCACCGATCCGTCATAAAATTCTTGACAAAACAAGGTAAAAATCAAAAAACCATAAAAGAGGAAATGGATTGTGTTTACCGTGAGTCTGCTCCTTCTTTATCTACTATTCAAAAATGGTCAAGCGAATTTAAGCGTGGAAGGGAGAGTATTGAAGATGACCCTAGACCTGGCCGGCCTGTAGTGGCTACCTCACAAGAAAATATTGATAAAGTGGAAAAACTTATATTGGAAGACGGCCGAGTGAAGGTAAAATCTATAGCTCAAGTAACCAATCTCTCTATTGGTACCGTACATGACATTATACATGACCATCTTAATATGTCAAAAGTAAGTGCAAGATGGGTTCCGCGAATGCTGACGCTTCTTCAAAAGGATATGCGTGTGGCTTGCTGTTCAGATTTTATCGACCTGTGTGGTGAAAATCCCGATGAGGTGCTGCAAAAAATAGTTACTGGAGATGAAACCTGGGTTCATCACAGAGAGCAAACAGGAGTCCATGCAGTGGCACATTAAGGGTTCAGCTCATCCCAAGAAGTTCAAGGTAATCCCGTCAGCTGGCAAGGTCATGGCCACAATATTTTGGGATTGTGAAGGAGTTTTGCTTATCGATTATAAAGAAAAAGGTGTAAATATCACAGGGCAGTACTACGCTAACGTTATACGTCAATTAAGAGATGCGATCAAAGAAAAGAGGCGAGGAAAGTTAACCAAAGGTGTTCTGCTTCTGCATGACAACGCCCCTGTCCATACTGCTCATATTGCCAAGGCAGCTATTGTTGAATGTGGGTTTGAAACTGTTACTCATCCACCCTATAGTCCGGACTTAGCCCCAAGCGACTTCTTTTTGTTCCCCAATCTTAAAAAGGATCTGCGTGGAAATAAATTTTCTGACGATGAAGCGTTGAAGACGGCCGTGGAGGAGCATTTTTACACCAAAGATAAAAAATATTTTTATGAGGGATTAAAAAAAATAATTGATCGATCTTATAAGTGTATGAACATAGGGGGGGAGTATATTGAAAAATAAAAATATCAAACTTTTCGTACTTGTTTGTTTTTATCCACATACCGAGAATATTTTGAACGCCCCTCGTACATAATAGAATAAAACACGGTGTTATCAAACATACTATTAATGAGAAATTAACCTTTTTATCTAAAATTTGGCCTGAATAGCCCCACTTTACGGTACTAGCGGATCTTCGTGAATTGCAAGCCAATAAATAACTGGCAAACAAGTGCACAGGGAGACAAGTGGAAAAATCTCATAGGTCAATACACATTTTGGGTTGGTCGTGGTAACCGTTCTCAAATGATGCGCGAACATACGTTTGGCAATTCATATTAACGTGATAGGTAAGTTATTTGTTGAGTGTTTGCTCCCCCTACCTTCATTTTCTATTGAATTTCTGAAACAATTCTGTGTACTACACAAAGTGGACATTACTCACATTTCAGCAGAATTTGACGACTCCGTATAAATACAAACAACATATTATACAATAAAATTAAGGAAAATATTTTTAAAGGTTCGCTGGCTAAAAATATAACAAAAGGAATTCAATTTATTATTGATCATATGTGATTCATAGAGCAAAGAAGGGGATAAAAATGCAAAACAAAACACTTGAAGAAATTAAGAAATACATTTTCTTCTTTATACCAATATTGAATGAACAGATAAGATGGGTAGGTTCATTAAGTACTTATGTGATACGATAAGGTATATGAATGAAAAAAATATATAACATATCGTTATAACAGATAAGATGACATGAAAAAATTACAACACTATGATATTAACAGCACTTAAAACGGAAGCGACACGTCATTAAACGTCGTAAACAATTTCAGGCGGAGATGTTCAATGTTCATGTTTTTTTTATTTTGTATTATATTTTATACACAGATATAGGTAATCACGACTATTATCCCCGAAGGGCTAGTCAGAGACCAGGCAATTAGGACAGCAAAAGCAGTCCTCTACCATAGTCCACTTTTCACCGAATAGCGACTGCACATGTGCTCAGCGTGACAGGCGGTGAGCCCATCGCCGCTCTATACTGTTGGAAGTATGTGCAGTCTTTAGACCGTTAGTCGCCTTTTACGACACCCAAGGGAAGAGAGGGGTGGTAGTATTCTTTCACCGCTACGCGACATGACACGCCATGTAGGCTCGTATTTTCTTTATTTAATAAAACTTAAATATCCGACAAAATATCACAACTTTAGGAATTATAATCAAAATTACAACCTCGATTCCGTGCTTTCCCGTCAAGAAGAAGAATTAAGCATAGGTTGACTGATACGCCTTTCTAAGATAACATTTTGAACCATTTTTATTATATCCTTTAATATTATGGCAAATCTACATCCAAATGTTATCTAAGTCATTCATTGTCGCATATCATTAATTCATCACGCAACCTGCCTTTCGTAACTTAAGAGGAAAGTGGTACCACTACGTGGTAGTGGCATGCAAAATTCTCATACGAAACACAGAATACGACGACGTTTCGTATTCCCCTGTTTCCTCCTTCAAAACTGGACCAATTATTTTGTTTTTTTTTCAGCATCGGTTAAAGAAAGAGATTTTCTACGTCTGTATGTTTAATTTTTTAGCATTAAGTAGTTTATTTAACAACCAGGAGCCCAAATCTGCTAATTTACGAATGGCATAATTGAATCGCAATTGGATCGCATTGTAATTGTTTGACACATTTGGTATTCTTAAATGAGTAAGAGAATACCAAATGTGTCAAACAATTACAATGCGATCCAATTGCGATTCAATTATGCCATTCGTAAATTAGCAGACTTGGGCCCCTGGAGCCTTTAAAATTTATCTAAATCACCACGTTTTTAGGCGTCCTCGGAAACATTAAGTAACCGGTTTAAAAAAAAATCAAACATACAGACATAGAAAATCTCTTTCATTCTTCCCATGCTCAAACAGTAATAAAAATTGATCTAGTTCTGAAGGTGAAAACAGCGCAGCGGACTACGAAACGTCGTTTTTCTGTTCCGTATGAGAATTTTGCATGCCACTTCCACGTAGTGTTTCCTCTTAAGAGGCCTATTAATACTATAAATAATACAATTTATGCCCGCTTTATGCTTTAATTAAACTCAAAATATCATAGAAAGATTTTCATAAAATGCGCGAAGGCACTTTTTTGAGCTCATCGATTGAACTACTGGTCTAAACTATTAAAATAAAATAAAAATATGTTTTCTCTTTAATAGTCGTATAGTGCGTAGCGGCCTCGGAATTTTTAGATATCATTGATTTTATATAGAAAAAAAATCTTATTTCGATAAAACCGTTATACAACTGCAAAATTACCTACTACAAAATGTGCGCCGGCCGTCCGAACTCAACTTATTCTCGCAGAGTGGAGATTTGTAATATTAAGCATGAGTTTATTATCCTATTTCGATAAAAACGATAAATACTACTGCAAAATTACTACAAAATGCAAAAATGGGCATTTAACGCAAAAATCACATTTGAGATGTAATAGGCCTCTTATGGAACATCGGAATTTGCAAAAAGAAAGTTGGGTAGATTTATATTACCTTCTTCCATAGAAGCGTTACCTCCAAATATTCCGATATCCAGAACCCATTACCGAGGTAAATTTTGTGAACAAATCACAATACGCAATGTACCGTCCCCCGAGAAATCTGACTGAATATTTTGTGGCACCCGCGAGACCTCCAGTAATGTTCAACGAATTTGAACGGGTCGCCTATAATAAATAAATTCTATTCGATATATCCGAGTGAAATATACTCGTATGTTATTATTTCGATCAATGATTTTTTTATGTTTTGTGCGAATGTTGTCGCAAGCGATAATTTTAAGTTAATTAGAAAAAAGAAAACAGATATAAAGTAACCTAAACAATTCCTTTTACTAAACTTACAAGCATTACTTACATTTCAGCAGAATGTGAAGACACCAGATAAATAAAAACATCAAAAATCGAGGAAAATAATTTAAAACGTTCGCTGGCCAATAAATATAACTACAGGAAATCCATTGGGGCAATGGGGCAAGGAAAGGGATAATAATGCTTCTTAGCCGGTGTTGACACATCTGAATACAAAACAACAACACAATGCCTCCAATTTGCATAGTCTTTTGAGGAGGAAGGAAAAGAAGTGTCTCAAGATCGTAACAAAATGGAAAGCTGTGATATGTATAAATAAATAAATAATAATAATAAATAAATAAACTTTTCTACACTCGCACCAATTATCTAGCCCAAGAGAAGCTTCTATAAGAAACTCGTTAAATGGTTACTAGACAACGGATAAACATACTTAAAATACTTGAATACATACTTATTATACATAGAAAACACCCAGACTTGAGACAATTTAGAAAAACAATAATTTCTAAATTGACCCGACTGGCGATCGAACCCGGGACCTCAGAGATGGCGACACCATGAAAACCGGTGTACAAACCACTCGACCAAGGAGGTCGTTAAAGGTCGTCGTATGGTATGTGATATCTGTCTCCCCTCCGGGAAACGAGCTATGTAGTATGTACTATCGGCTTACAGCATTAAACCAACTTTAATGCTCTAAGACTATCGGGGTCACCGTCGCTTTATCACTTTGCAGAAATTTTCATACGAAGCGCACCGCCCGCCCGGGTGCGTGCCCGTCCAAATAGACGACGCGGTGTGCAAGGGATTTTGACCTTTAGACTGGAAAAGCGACGGAGTGAGTCCTCGATAGTACGTAGTACGTAGCATCGTCGACGCCACACTAGAATCACAGTATAAATTTAGCTTATATTAAAATTTATACTGTGCTAGAATACCGGTTTGAATATAAGACGACTAGTTGCAGGTTGGAGTCGTGCGTATACGATTTCCAATCAAGGACGAAAATGTAAATATATCTGTCGATGAACAGCTTAGAGTACTTTAACATGTAGAAATTGCGAAACTACAAAATGATAAATCAGTTTGTGAATTAACTGTTTATATAGGACTATATAGGATACATAATTAAGCATCTGTACAATAAAAACGAAAGCTTTAATATTTTTGGGTATTTGTTTTCTCCGACACCAATTTTATGATACTACAAAAAAGTGTTTAGTCAAGTACAACACCATTTCTTATGATATTGTTTCCCTCGTATTCATTAAAAAGGTAAGTGCGTTAATCACTGTCAAGATAATCAATTTTGCTTTGCATCCACCAGCACAAAGCCCGCAGTCCGGATTCGGGACAAATTGGATTAGCCCGCCTCCCTCAAGCGTGCCTGCGAAAGTATAACCGATTATGTAACGTAAGCTCTTGAGAAATAATGCTCGTTTTTTGTGTTTGTGTTTAATGTTCTTATTTCAAAACGGCTTTTATAAAGAATCCTTTTGTTTCCCGTTTCCACTCGGGGTAGCTCTAGCCCTGCATCTTATCCGATGGTAAGTGACGATAAGGCTAACAACTAGTGTACAAATTAAAGATAAGAATGTGAATCCTGTGGACACCACTGTGTTTCTAGGCATCACGTTAGATGCCAAGCTTCAGTGGGGCCCACATATAGCTAAATTGTCGAATAGACTTAGCTCTGCGGCTTATGCAGTAATGAAGATCCGTCAGTTAACTGACGTTGATACATCCAGATTAGTTTATTTCAGTTACTTTCATAGTGTAATGTCGTACGGCATTTTACTGTGGGGAAATGCTGCCGACATTCAAACTATCTTTGTGATTCAGAAGAGGGCTATTCGAGCAATCTATAACCTAAAGGCTGGCGACTCTCTCAGAGAGAGATTTAAGAATATAAATATAATGACAGTTGCATCACAATACATTTATGAAAATTTGATTTTTGTTCATAAAAATACTGGAATGTTTTCAAAAAACAGTGATATTCACAATGTAAACACTAGAAGCACAGTATAAATATAAGCTAAAGCAGTACGGAAGCTCTGTCTTTTTCTTGTTTTATATACCTACGCGCCAATTGAGCGTTAGGGTTGTCCTCTTATTTTTGTAAAATTAATAAAGTTTTTGTTTAGTTAGCGCTGTATCTCAGCTAGTTAGCGCTTTTTTGAGATAATTAGCAAAGCATAAGGGTTGTCACTTTTAATTTTTTAAAAATTAAAAACTAATAAGTTAAAGATGGCGGCTACTTTCCTCATTCTGTTATCGGATTCATTGTCGGAAACCACACAGGTCCCCTGATATCGATTTTTAAAGCAATCGGTCGAATAACTAAAAAGTTCTTGATAGCGGCTACTTTTTTTTCCATTCTATTAACGGTTTAATTGTCAGAAACCACACAGATCCTCAGATATCGATTTTCAAAGTAAACTTTATTAACGATGAAGTTTCGTAGTAGGTATCAATTCTTATTATTTTTCACCAATAAAATAACGCCCGCTCAAAAAATATACTTAAGTAAGTACGGCAAATCAACCTAAACAACCAAACGATTTATTTAGAAGATAATGCTTTTTATTTAGTAATAATAAATCATTCTTACCTTTCAACATCAGCAGGAAGTTTAAAAAACGAAAGCTCTGGTTTTGAAGAAGCCGAGTTCTAGCAGCCGTATACTAACTACACAATACATTCGCGGTATTTTTAAAAATCGTGCGCACAGCGCACGCAATACCTCCTCTCGACGCAATACGCGCTACTGAGAGCACTGCGATGTCCGCTTAGTGGCCCTGTAAAGACGTGCGTCTGTGGGCGTGCTTCGTTTCGAGCGTTTGTACGTAGCTTCCTTACTGCTTTAGCTCATATTTATACTGTGCTAGAAGTAAGAACAAATTAGCAGTACCTTATACTAGGCTCCATAAAATAAATAATTCTTTTAGGGGTCTGTGTGTAAGATTTTACAACAAAGTACCAAATGATATTCAGAAATTAGATCTTAATAAATTTAAAATCAAAATCAAAGAAAAGCTTTATAAAAAAGCTTATTATAAAGTGTCAGATTACACAGAAGACAAAACAGCTTGGATCTGAAATGCTCCAAGCACTCCAACAGCTATTTCTAATTGTCTTTATTTAATTGATACTACATTGTATGTATTGTAATTTTGTATTGCATCATTTTTTTTATTTTTAAATTCATATTTTGTATTGACCTGGTAACGACATACTCTTTTTTTTGTTTGTAAATGTCGTTGCTTTTGTGCGCTGTGGTTTCTTGCGCCCATTCTTTGCCACAGTTAAAAAATTATGTCCTGAATGGGTGGTAGGTTAAAAAAGATTTGGACGATTCAAAGTACTTATTAATTGAGTTTATTGAATAAATATATTTTGACTTTGACTTTGGCCAAAAAGATATATTATTCAGTAATTAACATGCTTATTAGCCTTATGAAAAACGTTCAACGTATAACGCTCAAGACACCAAGAGTAGTACCAGGGGCGTAGCTACCGCCGTATCAGTGATACGGGGCCCCCGGGGCACAGAATAAATAATAGTACCGGGGGGCTAGAGGGGCCCGAAGGTATGTCATAAAAACATATGTTAGGACTTCTATGGGCAAGGAACAGCTATCAGACTTGTTTTTATTTTCCATATAGGCAGAAAATAATAGGATTTTCGCAAAAAAGGAAAAAAGAGTAAGTATATTTCCGTTTTCCGTTTTCCCAACCTCGACAAATTTTGATACAGGGCCCCACTAAGGCAAGCTACGCTTATGCCACAGTTATTCTGATCCAAAACTGTTAAACACCAAAAAAAAATGCTACAGGCGGCAGAAATTAGGATTCTGTTCAAAATCCTACCAAACACGTATATAACGTCAGTAAACGAAGGTTCCAACAAATATAACGATTTTAAGACATGCCAGCAATCAACGAAACACACAAGAGGCATAATTAATAAAAATTCGCGGCTAAGCGTTACCATGAAATCGCTACAACAGCCTAACTAATAGATGTCGACACGCGACGAGTGAAAACCCAACAGATGCGAGAAAGAAAGCAAATCGGTAAACGCGCCTAACAGTAGAGGCACAACAGTACATAATGATTGCGTACAGACAACAGTTGCGCGCGCAACAATAAATGCGCTTCATGCATCGTGTGACGCTTATGACATCGGACTTATTGTTTCCACGTTGTGTACAATACCCATATTGTGCTGAGTTCTGCTGAGAAAGGCCATATCTATTAATTTGATTATACCTACAGTAATTTCCTTTTTTTGCAAAATAACTGAAAAATGTTTATGGCCTTACATTTTTTTTTAAAATATTAAATGGGCTTTTGCTAATGGCCACATTCTTACCCCTAGGATTAAGAAGAGGCTGACGATGGAGCGAAATAGAAGCACAAGTCACTCGAATTTTTGATGATGATGATGATGATAATTTGATTTGACTCGAATCACAATGTTGATTTGAAGACAAATTTAGATAAGATGGTGGTAGCTTTAAAATTTGCACTCTACGAAAACCTAACCGCCATCATGGGATATATGGGTGTTTAAGTGGACAAAATTACTAGCGGTGGCTATTCCAAACAATGAGTGAGATTCTTTTAAGATTCAGCATCAACATACAAAAATTTGAATACGCGATCGATTTGATATGGATTTCCCCAAACAGAAAAGATTTGTAAACAATCCTGCCCATAAAATATTTAAAATAAAACATTTATGCAATCACTTCCACATCGGATCTTGATTATACGATAAAGATGCCGACGGCGACCGATAGTGATATTGCTGATCCACGTTTCGCAAACGCAATTTGAACCCCGTAAGGTGCGCCTTAGCCCTGCGATCACAAGTTGAACATTGCACAATTTGCGCAATACTGCATTGTTTGTTGACGCAACTGCAACTAAGTGCATCTAGTCATCTAGTGCATTCAGTCCCTTTTAAGCCGCTCTCCATAACAACAGTTGGTTGTATTTACAGTATAAGACCAACTAGTTCATTTTCTAAACAAGGAGTTTTTACCAAACAAACAAATCAAAATCTTCTTAAAAATCAAACTTACACTACCATCTTATGATGGTAGTATGTAGTAGGTAGCTAGCTAACCAGGTTTTAGAAAAAGGACTTCCCTGGAAGTGTAGCTATTTGAAAAGGGTAATCATTGGATACCCTACTTTTCCACGATCATTTGGAGTTAAAGATGAACCACAGCAATCATACCTGTAACAAATCAAAGAAATACATTTAAATTTGCGAAAGTCGAAAGCAGGAAAATTAGGACAGCCCAGTTCGTTCGTTACAAACAAATTGTTCTCAGAAAAAGCTAACTTAAGTTGTCGGCGCGACGTTAATTAGAACACCCAATAACAATTTAGTACGGAGGAACAAAGAACATATCTCAAGGATATTACCAGCACGCGATCCTGTTCTCATGGGATACGTTCACTTAAACCATGCATTCAAATTGCCAAATCATCAATTATGTTCACTGGTTACTTAAAAATTAACATTTAAGGCATAACAAGCAATAAGAAGCCTATAAACCCAGCAGTGGTTTAATGCGGGCTGTGACTTTCAAGAGAGATAGAGAGAGCTAAATAGAGATCGGTAAAAAAATTTGATTACACTTTTGGTACGTAGAAATTTGTTAACCTTTTAAGTAGTGCAATACATATAAAGCGAAAAACTCCTTTCGTACTGACTAAAAATAAAATTTATAGAGCTACAAAGGCTACATTACATACCTACCTACTTGAAATTTGGTAAGATGTAGAGTGTGGACATCGTCTAGGAAAGTTATTTTAAACTCCCACGCGATGCCAATAAAATACTAAATTGTCCTATAATCTTAAAATGAACTTACTAGACTGAAAAACGCGTTAACGTAACAATAAACGCGAGTAGACACGTATAAAGAGTTGTTTCATTTAAAAAGCTATCATCATCATCAACTTAAATACTTGCCATAACTTCCAAATTAACAAAAACACAGCTATGACAATGTGTTGTGCACAATAAAATGCAACGAAACGTCTCCATGGATCTCTTAGGAGGATATCCTCTATTTTTAGATTAACTGTGTATTAAAAAGCACTAAACCGGTCGCACGGACTGGATAATGTAAACATCGGTTACAAGTGCTCAGTGAGACTGTGGGGCAGCCGGTGATATTGAACCTTTAATGGGCAGTAAACATGATGTGCTTGGAGCTAAGGCTTGAAGCGTAGAAATTGCTCGATTCGTCAAACGAGTAGAAGATGTAAAATGATTAAACATTTACTTATGAGATTATTACTGACTAAGGTCAGTATGCAGCTCCGTATAAATTAACATTACAATTAAAAGGCCGAATACGCAACTTTAGTCTTGAAGGAAACAATCAACGAGTTTAATTTCAACGTTGTTCTCAAGGGCTCATAACTAAATAAACATAATATGCATGATTTAATTATCGTTTTAGGATTAGTATAGATTACGTTAGGTACTTTGATAAATGACTGATTCTTTCATTCACTGTTAACATGGTTGATGTTAATTTTTCTTTATCGCATATAATGCACAAGATGTTTTAGACCATTTTTCTTTTATATTTTACTAGCGGCCGCTCGCGGTTTCACCCGCGTGGTTCCCGTTCCCGTGGAAATATCAGGATAAAAAGTATCCTATGTGTTAATCCAGGTTATAAACTATCTGTATGCCGAATTTCATCCAAATCCATTTAGTAGTTTTTACGTGAAAGAGTAACAAACATCCATCCATACTTACAAACTTTCGCGTTTATAATATTAGTAGGATTCTTTTGTTGTTCGATACAGGAAGAATTCTAAATGCTACCTAGTATTTTGGAAGCTCTCAAGATTAAACTTAGTTTTTTCCCCAAGAAAGGAAAGATATTCCGTACCAAATTCCTCAGCCTTGAACATAAAACCCTAAGATATTTTCCTTCCTTCCTATTCCTTTCGTTTGTTGTTATTTCGTAAAATTCTTTTTTTTTTCATTTCATTTTTAAATTCCGTTTACGACTGGGCAATTTCTTAACCCTTCTCTTTAGGAGTACTTCCGTTTTGTCCACTACTTATCATTGAACAGAAACTTTTAGTGTTAGGAAGTCGGCGTTCAACGCACCGTTTCCCGCCAAAAGAGCAAAAAGGCGACCGGTAACGATCGCGATCGTCATCTGTTAGCCGCGCGCGCATCCGCCGGCGACCATATTGGATTCGTAGCGCACCATTTGTCAATGTTGCAGGCCGATTGTGTCGGTTGGTAACTGGAAACCTATCATGTAAGTATGGTCTGCATCTGATCTGATAGCTAAAAGGAAACTTATGACATATGAACTAATAGGAGTAAGCAATGATCAAGTATTTGTCTTGATTTGACATAATTTCTATATCTCCTAGATTTTTTTATTTTAGTTTATTTGGTAAACAAACAATGAAACAACACATAAAAAAGTTTACAAAATAAATTACAGTTATCAGTAAAGTTTCCACGGTTAAAAGTCGATGTTAAAAGTGATTTCAAGCTTCACACTTCATCAAGCTCCATTTTGTCCCTATCTTCCTATACTCTTCAAAGATGCCTTTCCTCCACGTCTTTAATCGCATAAAAACTCATATTGAACTAATAATCAAATCAGGACAAACAGCCAAACAAACATACTTTTGCATTTTTAATACCATTTAGGATTAGGATTTACTTTAGAGTAGAATTGCTCCATAAAGGAACATTAATTTTAAAAACAATATGATTGAAGCAAAAGTGTTGTTTTGGCTATCCTGAAAATACGCTGGCTATTACGTATCCAGTATCCACAAAGCGGTCGCCTACAGTAGCGTAAATGGCCACTTTCCTCTCGGGTACGATATCCATCATTAAAGTGCCGTCATTATTTAGGCACTTTTGATCGAGTGTAACATTGATCAACGCTTCTATTCTTTGAAGCTGTCTTCTACGTGTAAACCTGCGGTACGATTCTGGAGGTAAGGACATTAGAACGCTTGAAACACCTATTTAAACAGCTGCTTACGATGATTACGTGATCCATGTCACACTTGATGCAATAGTAACCCCGATCTACGGTGTTTATTTTGCTGTTGCAAACTATTGTATAGTGATTTACAAATACAAAGGCATTGTGTTCACTATTTCGCAACCATGGAGAGAATGGCTCTATTGGGATGCATTCTCATTTGTTAATGACCTTTTGAACGTTGTTCACGAAACTTATAGTGAACATAAAGCTTAGTTTGTACGATTAAATCAAAGCGATACCATTATTTATTCTGTGAAAAATCAACTCATGCAAACCCGGAAATATCTATTTGTATACACGAATTGAATATACTGTGGTGAACCTAGTTAAAGTCTATCAGGAATAGCCGAGTTTAAACACCCATCATATTCCAGTTATCGTCTCAAATATACTTTTGGTAAATAGAGGAGATGGGCGGAGTGAGAAGATTTGCCGTAAGCAACCTGTAAAGTAAGGATGTGTGTGGGTACAAAATATATTGCTTATTTGTTATTTTCGACACATTTCCTCATCTCTCTGAGAGTTTTCGCTAATAATACCGGGGTATCTAAAAATAATGATGATAATAATATAATGTCATGAGAACTGCGCAATTCCAACTAACAATTTATGCCATTTGTAAAACTGCGCCCTACCCATCATTCCAGGAATTACGCTTAAAAATGAAACAGTAGCAAATGGGGACAGGACAGGACAAACACGATTTAGGAGGGACAATTGCATTAAACATCCGGTGTACCAGGGTTCACAGTTCACAACACAATATCGACTGTTGTAAGCCATTTATACGACAGACCTATCACTATTCAATCCTTCGTATTATGGATTTGAAAATAACTCTATTAGAGCGCTATAATATGCGGTCGCGAAAAATAAAATCTGGAAGATAGATCTTTAGAAAGAAAAAAACTTCTAAATATTCTTATAAATTCGGTAGCATTTGTTAATTCATGCCAATCTCAGTTAATTTTTACGTTTAAAAAAAATAAAGAAGCCGCTATACCAACCCTACCTCTACATGTACATACGTATGATGAAACTAAGCAATGGGGAGACAGTAAACAATAATAAATTCGCATTAAAATTCATGGCGGTTTAACAAAATACCGGTAACCGCTTTTATAATTATTTTTTATGAGGTTGATGCAAAAAACTATGAAAGCTACTGCTACTGCGCCATAACGAATAACTTCGGAATTTACGGCACCTTGCACGATTCTCACCCTGAAATCATGCAGTAGTTCGTGTAATTTATCACGATGAATGGCACAAACTTAGGAAGTTACTTATACTCAGGACGATGAATAATGATCGGTAAACTCCAAGTCGATGCTACAAAATTATTTTATTTAAATTCATATTAGTCCACAATCTACTCTACAGGCGCCACACTGGTTTTAAAACTGAAAGAAACCTAAACAGCGGTTAACACAAAAATATTTTCGAGACAATATAATTTGTGCAAAGCAGAATTTGACAGAACGTTACATTTCATTTCAATAGTGAAGATATGCTAAGTTTTCTTGCACAATTTGTTGCATGTTTGACTCGTCATAGTGACTGCATCCTGCCTGATGGTAAGCAGCCGATGCAGTCCAAAATATTGAGAGCACTCCCCACCGTGGAATAAGCATCTTTGCATTCTCAATGCCTATAAAGGCATTGAGAATTTTATTCACTAGAACTAACTTGGTTGATGTTTAATATTTGTTATATCGCGCATATTGCACAAGCTGTTTTAAATAATACATGGAGAATTCTAAAGGCTTCCTAGTATTTTGGAAGCTTTCAAGTTGGCAAGTAGCAGCAGCAGTCGGCAATTCCCCCGTGTAGAAAGAGCGTAGCGATTCATTGTAAACACAATGCTGAAAACCTTTGTATGATTAACCTACCTACGTGCAATAATTGTATTCAGAACGATCAACCTAGTTGAGAAGCTTTTCCTCTTATTAAAACTTGAAAATTGAAACAATATTTGGATATTCAGCTCCGAAAAGAGCCTTAAATGACAAACTTTGTAGGGCGCTTCTTTTGTTTAAGTTTCCAATACTTGAATTATAAGAGGATTCCGTAGACAAGTTGAGTGTACAAATGGATTTATCTTCAGGAGAGAGAATATTTGAAGGGAGCTCTAACATTTTCAAAAACAATTTCAGTACAATACGAACACACCAAACACTTAACTTTCAAAAACGCCGAAAGTATCGGATGGACGCGTCAACAGAATCTGAATTCTTAATCCAGTTTATGACGTTTAGTGGATTAAGAACTTACAACTAATATTAAGAATTAATAAATTATATGTATATGTACCTACATACATAGCTAAATTCATAATTATCCAGAACAAGTTTTTGGTTATCACATACCCTGACCCTACGCCAGCAATATATACAAAAGATGGCCCAAGAAATTTTTGAACAGAAAACAATAATTGTTAGACATCAAACTTTAATTTTGTTATAATAACGATGATACAATATTTAGAAAGAGCAAACTTATAAGAATATTGAGGAACGCTTGAGCCAAATAGCTACGATTGTAACTCGGCAGAGTGTTCCGTTTAATGACCTACTAAACAAAAATAGTAACATCCGATTGGCAGAGTTTGGCTAGCAAGGTTATGCGCGCGCAATACCACGTACGTTGCCGTAGGACTATTCGTTGAGCAGCTGAAGCGTGACAGGGGAATGTTATTTCTCTTGCTGTGGCAGGGTGCTTCTATTTCGATCGTCTTTTTTAGATTAAAGTTTTCCTAAAATCTTAAAACTACAACAGAACCACCATATGGATCAAAATCAACCCATATAAATTCTTCAACTGATGTGATGACTCTTAAATTCTCATCAAACATACGCCAATTACTCATTCATCATTAACAAAAACATCTGTTAAATTCCAAAAATCATTTTAGGCTGGTCTTATTTAACTTATAAAAGCAACAGAAAGATTCAACAGAAATACAATCAGCGCGAATAACGATCAGTGAATTTTGGGGTATCCATCCACCCTAAAGTCGTGAGTATAGATACGTTGATTGATTTGTAATTCATATGGATATCCGTCTGTTTCATACAAATTAAACCAAACCGCAAATCCGTACGCTCTAATCCTGGCTAATAGGATGAGCAATAATAATCAGAAAAAATAAAAGGCATTACGTTTTAACCAATATTGCAGTGAAGACGCAACGTCTGTGGTTTAGGGTATAGTCCACCATTACCAAGGGAGGGTTTATTATTGTACTGTTTTGTTGGTGTTCAAAGTCAACTTACTAGCTAGATATTATGTTAGTATTCAACAGTTATAACTTCTAATTTCAGCCTCGTCGTCGCTTACCATGACACGAGAAATAAAGGTAAAGTCCTTTTCGATGTGTAATATGTGTGTAAACAAACAAGCAATCCATCTACGTGGTTTTCCTCCGTGCCACATTGACTCAGCAGACGTATTCAATCTGTGCGAGTGCCTATTAATCTTGGGTCATTAACGTACCTTAGACACCCTCCCTGTGGCCGCGTTTCAACTAATTACTTACTATATCAGTAATAACAGGCATCATCGCTCTCAAAACTTCATCATACATACACAGGTTAGTTTAATAAGTGATAGTCTATTTTATAATAGCACAAAAGTGATAGGTTAGGCCCTTAGTATCAGATCAAGAATCTTTGTAATTCTCTTACCCATAAATCTGGATAAAACAAACAGTCAGATCAGTGATAAAAATTGTTATTTATGTATTGTTTATTATCCATCATCATAATTTTATTTCACCGAAGACTGAAATATTACCGATTCCTTCGGTAAGATTGTGATTATTATCATAAACCCATCAATTGGAAACTTACGATAAATAAGCCATTCATAAATGTTTCATGAATTACTTGTTTTATCTGATAAGTCATTCAGTACATAGGATCGTAATTATCAGATAAAGCATAAGTGAAGAAAATTATAAATATATTAACTAATACATTTAAAAGGTTTATTGATAAAGTTGCCTTTATCGAAAACGATAATTTTAGACACCTATTAACAACCGTTTAAGACGTCGTTTGTACCATACCATGACCGTGCGTGATACTAAACAAATCTAAGTTCAACCCTATTTTTAATTATATTGTATTTAATTTATCACGTTCATTAGAGTACATTCTAGATAGCAAATTTTCTTCGATCACATAGGTATAAGCAAGTTTTAAAATAATCGACGATTTAAATAAATGCTACTAAAAACCACTGACAAATTCAAATACGGATATGGATTTTGAGGCGTCTCGTCGATAGCCGAGCGGATAGATATGCTTGGGTTGAACGCGAGAAATCGTGTTTCCATCCCCATAGAGCCACTCTGACACAGTCATTTAGATTAACAGGATGGGTTAACAGGACATTAGTGTGTGACATTAGGACATTAATGTGTTAAACGCACATTAGAAATAATGTTTAAAAAATAATATAAAATAATAACTCTCCAATAATACAAAATTAATAGTTTTTAAAAACAACGCCGCCGGGACATGTTTATTTCTAGACAATTTGTCTGTTGTTTAATTAGAAGTTTGTTATGTTATTTTGGCTTGTTTATTGGTAACAAAGAAAACGAGAGAAAAAATATCACTTGCCGATATTCTTGTGGCTTCTTCTCGACACAAAGTTTCCGAAAAAAATTTCGACCTCCCATACAAACGACAATAGTATGGGAGATCGAATTTTTTTTTCATTTTTGCACATAGGTTTCTTGAGGAAAGTTGTTCAGTTTCATGGGTGGAACTCACCCTTAATTGGTTTTGTATAAACAAACATTAAGGTTGTATGTCACTTTTTCAAGAGTAACCTCTAAAGAAAACATGTTTGTATTGTCTAATGACAAAGAAGCTGTGAACGTTGTATTCACCCGTGCGAAGCCGGGGCGGGTCGCTAGTTTAATATGATATATGTATTACTTGTGAGATACATTGTGTTTTGTTTATTTATTTTATTTAAAACACTTCATGCACTTATAGTACAGAGGCGGACTTAATTCCTTAGGCATTCTCTCCCAGTCAACTGTAAGGTGGTGCAGAGACAAAAAAATGGTAGGGTGCACAAATTAAATGAAAATATATTCACATACATACATAATACCGACTGGAGGATATTCTGATATTCTGAGGGAGAGAATTCCAGAGAAGGATTGGTTTAATAAAGAAGGAAGAGAGAATTAAGTCAGAGTGGTGAGAGGGGCAGATGAGCATGCGATTAAAAGAAGAACGGAGATTTTTGTCGTGATTTGAACATAAATATTGAAAGTGCGAAAAAAGATAAGAAGGAGAATTATGAGAGCATAATACAACCGCCTAGGCGGTTTTGCGGGACATATTGTTTTTATTTTTGTCATTATATGTACGTAATAATTAAATAAATAATAATAATAGAGAAAAGAGTGGTTAAGGCCCGCATACTTCTACGCAGACGAAAGGGCTACCATTTAAGCTGTGATCGGCATGCGGATACATGATCATACTTCCGAAGGTAAGACGAATCGAATGCAGTTATTCAAGAGACGGTCGAGCTTGTTGAGTAGATCTGCATTCAGGTCGTGGCAGCACACATCACCATAGTCAATAATAGAAAAAAATAATGTCTGTATTGTACAAGCATTGCCCTGACGTTAACAGGCAAAAAGTTTTTGAGGCGGTAAAGGTTTCATGCGATGGCCAAGGCAACCGATTTGGTATTACATGGATCTCACAACTTTTTACGGTAGAATAACTGAGTTGCGAGACTTGGTTTTTTACACATGTTTTTGATGGCATGTTTTATTCCTGAACCTAAAACTCCAAACTTAGGTACTTACAATACAAATCTACACACACCTGCTTTATTTTTGTAGGCACCAACCCAAGCACTCCGCCTAGCCGTAGGTATATAACTCAAGAATACGGCCCAGTTAAACTACTGTTCATTATGTGTATTGTGCGTTAGGTATTATTTATAGCTACGCAGTGTGCAGTAAGCCTTATCAACCTACGCAACTAATTAAATACGGCCTTGAACCAGATACCACATTTTTCTCGTCCTTCTTAACACAAACAATAACAAAATATTGTGGTTATCACAAAATTGTTCAATTTAATAAATACAGATGAACGAAAGCAGGTTTTAGTACAAGTCACATTGACAACGCAAATATGAATGATAGATAGAAAAAAATCTGACTCATAGCTACCACTCCCACACTAATTTCTGACCAAATTTTAGAATAGGTGTAATAGTTAAAAGCATTAAAAGTTACAAAACAAACATGACAAAGCTAAGCGGACGTGTCCTTTATACCTGTTTGAAGATTCAAGAAGCAGAACCAAGGTCCAACCAAGGGTTAGTTTATCGCTTCTTATAACTATGGTGTTACAAACATTAATTGGCTGCGGTGACAGTATGATCGTCTGCCCAATCAATCAAAATGAGAAAATTGGTGATACTCGACCAAACTCGATTTTTCAAAACACCATAAAAACTGTGGTGTGTGAAAGTTATTCACGAATTTCACGATGTAAGAACGCAATATAACAAAGACACAAACAACATACCAAACACTTAGTTAATGAAACAAACATACAGAAGCGATATATACATGGTAATCAAGACACGCCCATTCACAGTATCAATGAAACTGCGTACCATTCATGCATCGTGTGCGCGCTCAAACTGGCGAATGCCGACTCAAGGGCAAAGATACACAAGTGACGTATCATTTCCTCCGCCTCTATTAATACCGGTGTATTACATACTCTAGATTATTGAAACTGCTACAGTATTCACATGGTTTTAATGAAATAAATGATATACACATTGAGAAAGTTGTTTTCGTCCATAGTCTGTTCTTAGGCAAGGAATATTTAATTTAAATTGAACATGTGGAGTAAATTCATTCTATATCAATCAAATATAAACCAAAGCTAACTATAGCGGATGTAAACATGGTTATCAGTCCGAAAATAATGTCACGGGCGACAAAGTACCTACCTACCAATAAGATAATGAAATATATTGTTCGGGTTTGAGTGTGAGCAGCGAAAATAACTACAGCCGGATATTAGTAAAGAATGGTGACATATAGCGACACTACCAAAATAAATTATGTGTAGGTAAGTCGTGATTATCAAATTATTAGTCAATAACTTACCACAAGCAATGTCATAAATTCAGCATTTTCTAAAATAGATTTCAAGGCAACACAGTAGTGTAGCGGAAAACAATTCCGAGTTGTGAGAATAAAGAAGTAAAACAATAAATGCGAAAGCGATAAATCAAGTCATATCTAAGAGAGCAGAAAAGGGAGAATCGGCGGCATTCGATAACTAAAATCCCTTGGCACGTATCCAGAACCAGGCATGTGAAAGTACCTACAATAGGAACGAAAATAATCCATTCAAGAAGAGTAAGGTGGAAAAATAAGAATCCATTGATGCCGTCGTTGCAAAGGCAGGCGACATTCAACCTTCTAACAATACAGTAAAGGTTGGCAATGATTAAGCTTTAGATACCCGACTCGAATTAATATATTGACTTAACCCGAATTGGAGCTTATGATCGTGAGAATTAAAGGCGATATTGGAACGCGACGTGTTGCGTTGAAAGGTACGAATGGATCGTGTCGCTACAGTTTTTACGAGAGGTCAAGTTCGCGAAGACGCGCTCAATTGGTTTATTACAAAACGCGATGGCCCGATCCTTTTAATCATCGCCATAGAAAACGTTCTGAAAATTTAGACACCGTTTTGAATGACTTAAGACTTATTATGTATTTCTTAGCGACATTCGATAGCGATTAAATATATTGAAAGAATGTGACACACAGATAATTTCGATGTTTTTTCATGCCGCATAACTCTTCCGAAGATACCGAAATATCATATTATGTGTAATTAAAATGCCTCAAGTGAAAGACAACGTCATTAGATATTCAATTAGCGCGTTGATTAAGCCCGCTCCATAATCTCTGATGCTTATAATGTCTGGATGTAATTTAACCTTTTATAGCCCAGAAATGAAATATGGCTGGCGGGTGAGCGTTGCGTGTTTTATTTTGTGACGACATCCGTTCCGGTGTACATAAAGGTGTGTAAATTTATGTGTCTTTCTGTTTATGTAGGGAGTGGAATAAATAGCTTTGAGACGTTAATTGCGTGGTAGGACATCTTGAACTTTAAGAACAAACATAATGATACATTTCGTAACTCACAGGCTGTAACGAATAACAGAAAAGATAGAACACAGAGAATCTAAAATAAGGTTACGACTTACGAGCAAACAGCCTACGTAGGATAAAATGTTATCTCGCATACCCCAGCACATTTACCCAGCAAACCGACATCACAAATATTACGGGATTTTAAGCAGAGCCTGCTTATTGAGTGGAGTTAATTAACGAAATAAGAGAAATTAAGACAGTTTTAGCATTGCTTAAGTTAAAAAGACTGCACAACAACAAACCTGAGCACGACTGTTTGTCTTAAAAACAGGAAAGCATGAAAAACTAACTAATTAAGAATGTCCAGATATGACATTTCAACGTCAAGGAATATAAAAGTTTATGTGAAGAGTTCTAGTCTTAGTTCGGTAACAGTGCATCTATATAGTCGATCGTCCGAAATGTCAGACTGTGCACACCATGACATTTGGTTGATCACGAATACTTTGGCATTTCAGTGCGTCACAAACTAGTTTAATAACTAAGGCAAACGTTTCAACAGGATCACAAACAAAGAGATTTCAATAGTAATAGAGCGGCTATTGGCCACTATTTCATACAAAAACTTTGAGCTAGTGCTCATGTTACGCCATCTAACGTTGAAAAGCAATACCTTATATCAAGAATAATAAGAAGTATACTATGAACAATTATAATAAGTTTCACCTACCCCTCGGTAGGTGTCGCCCTGCAGTAGGGATGTTCCGTTAAAAATTCGACGTACCTATCGATAAGTTTGATGAAGATTAACCAAAATCGGTATAATATACAACATTGGAACAAGCAAGTGACAATTAGGGAAGGAAATGATCGGGTGTTTCAAATGATTATTTATTAGATACTAAGTAATAAAGTGTAAAGTTATTAAAAATTCAACATAGTTAACTAATTATAAACAAAGAATGAATGAATGAAATAACATAAGCACCTAGCTAGTACCTACGAACAGCATACTGACAACACTCATTTTTTAAGTAAACCCACCCCCGCGATCTCTCATCATAAGTAAGGATTATTATACACTCGGAGTGTCAGTGACGAAGGTTCCATACAACTCGATTCCCACCGGCTTCCCTTCAGAAGTTTAGAACACAACCACTCTCTACTTGAATTGAGAAATGGCACAATCAGTAATTATAAAAGTAACATTACAAAACGCCTACACTATGGACATTAAATCAACAAAATTTGCTTTTCAACAACATATTGCTATAAAATAAGCTGCAGGCGCGATCGGCTTTTTGGCAGTTAAATTTCTGTACAAAATATACGTCATGACGTCACATAAAGGTCAATAAACTCACCCGCGTATTAGCAGCCGGTAAGCCGTCTTTATCCGAGTTACTTGATAGAGAAAGTAATACAATTTGCGTGCGCGTGAGCGGGATGGAGGAATATCGTTTTCGGTTTGTGTTCTGTTGACAGATAATTTGACGTAATTGCAATTCATCATTGAATGCATGACTGTGTTTTCTTAGTATTTCAATTTATTAGTTAGTTTCACCTATTAGAATGATTAGTATTGTAGTTGGACTTTGTTTATTTGTGTTGTGTGTAGTGATGAAAGTAGTTACGAAGACGTACGTTGTAATTAGGTATTTGCGGTAAGTAGATATTGTAATAAGTTAAAATTACGTATTTAGAGTAAGTAGATTTGTAAAGTAATCGGTAGAATTGTAAGATGTCGTCATTAATAGCTTTAGATTCTTCCCGGCTTTTATGATAATGTCTTAGCGCACTTTGTTAGAAAGAATAGACGAAAAGCTTTAGAGTATAAGTAGTATTATTAGTACTTAGTCGATTAAGTTTTGTTTAATTTACATCATATTATCATTTCACCGCAAACGGCTTTTATCAAAGCCACTTCTATTATGCTTGCAAGACACTGTTTCAATATAGTAGTGGAGTATATAAAAGTGGACTGAAGATACATCTGCCTATACAAGACTGAAGCCAGGATGAGAATCACAGATTTTCGGTAAGGACTCAAGACTGCGTGCCCGCGCTCGGAGTAGTTAACCTTTTTTTTTTGCTCCGGCTTACCTCTCTCAATATTTCACGCTTCGCCACTGTACACTCCCGTATACCAAAATCAAGTCTACTTCAAAGCAATTGTAACATGGTTGTGTGATTGGATTAACGAATCAATTCATAGGAATGATAATGTAAAATGGCTGATTTTAACAGATTAACACGAGTTGATCCATATAGTGATTCATTTTAAAATACCTAAGTATACATATATTATAGACCACATTGCGTGTTAATGACAACTCGCAATCGCAAGTACAATCTTAGCAAAAATATGTAAACAATTGTAACTCTTAAAACAATGGAATAAGAGTCTAAGTGTATTGTCTAAGCGTATATTGGTGCTCGTGACTGTACCTATCAAATTATTTTTGTCGATCATAATCTGTTACTTTATATTACATTCCCATAGATTTATTTGATGCATTAGCATTAAACACCAATATCATAACGGATGCGTGTATATGTTTAATTTGGATATCCTATTTTCTTATGTATCCATTTAATGTTTTTTAAGTTTAACCTTCGATCAACAATAAGAACTAGATAACGCGTCACGTACCAAATCAAAGCTAAATTCTGTCCACTTGAATAATACTTATACAGCTACATTTCTCTACTAACGAACTGAGACAAAAGTTATAAAACAGTTTTAAGTTCAACCTTATTACAACCATGGCACCCAGTAATAAAATCACAAATATTCTAAGTATTATCATATACTGATCCGTTACACAAATGGTGGCGCGTCTATTGGTCAACGTTGGCCAACCATTTGTAGCGTGTGGGTTAAAATCGGTAATTGTGTTTAAAATTTTATATTATTTGTTAGTTTAAAGCTATTTTTTTATATTTTTAATTAACATTTACATAAGTAGGTAATTATCACGTACTTACTTAATGAGTAACTAAAAACTAAAACAAATTAACTTAAAAACTAAAAACCATTTATAGGTTTTTATTTTATAGGTTTTTTATCTTATAAATAAAAAATATCTCTAACAGAACCGCTGCCGCGCGGCAAGTTCCCCAAATGGCTGGCAGCGTTGCCCTTTTGAATGGTGTGTATAAAGCTTAAAACATATTTTATTCTACATGTAGGTACTTACCGAAACTAAGACACTCCGGCCGTTAAATTGCTTTTTCGGGCATTATTTATGTAACTTTTAAATACACGGCATTGTGAACGTGTTTATATTGGCCGTGTTTCAAGCAAACTAAACAAAATAAGAGCTCACTTATTAAGTGCGCTGTTATTTAACGAGCCGCGCCGCGGCTAGTAGTAATATTCTTGTTAAGGCTCCTACCGTCGCCAACGACCTTGAGCGTACGGGCGGAGCTTATACTTCACCCCCGCACTACCCGTTGATAAACATCGCGCGCGCCAAAAGGTATCAATGTTCAACTATAGGTTTGCTATTACTACTAGAGATGGAAAAAAGTGCTTATTTTTTTAACCTTTATGCGTTGTACGATTTTCAAAAAGCATGCTTATAAAAATTCTTTTTTGCTTATTACTTACAAAAAGCTGGCTATGTTGTGTTAAAACGAAAAAAGTAAAGCTGTGAGTGTTAGCATACCTACCTGCTTAATACGTTTTTCGTTGTTAACATAATTTGTTGTCAACGTGTTTCGTTGTCATTTAAACAAAAATTAAATATTAAGTTGTACGACGTAAATATTAAATATGTAAACAAAACCGTTAACCGATCAAATTAAGTGCAATTCTGTGCAATGCATTTTGTCGCAGCCAGCCTTTGTCGTGTTTTGCTCATTATTGTTTTAACAACAATAATGTTTCATAAATAAAACCTCACATATTCATTGTATAGCCTGACCAGAAAAATAGAAAACCTGCTACCCACCACTAAAATGTCAAATGAAGCCCATGATGTCCATATTCACATTTTTTTGCCGATAGACCCGCAGGTCATGATGCGGAAAACTAATGACACTAATTTGTAATTTCCTTTACTGGCAACAGTAACTATAAAACGTCATTATCATGACATTATTGTCATCTGTTCATTGCTGTCAAAGTGTCAGCACGGACTATTTATCGCTAATTTTGTTATTATTTGATAATTGTTGTTATTAGTTTTATTTTTAAGCGTTATAATGCTGAAAACTATTCATATAGTTGTAAGAGAAAAATAGTTTACAATGTATAAATATTTGTTGGAGAGAAAGCTCAAGGCTTAGATGAATGATTGGCGTCGATTTTTATTGTACTTGTTAGTTGTGTTCAAAAAAGGCAATAAGTTTTTTATTTTAATAAATTGTTAACCTCCCTCCCCCCACACCCGACCGACCCCGACCCCCAATTTAGGAGACGCGTTTGTACATTTTTAAATATTTTATTTAAGTTTTAAGTAATTTATGTTTTCTAAGTGTGTCTCGTTCTTTTGTAATGAAATTAAAAAGAGAAGGACATACGTCAGCTGTATTTTCTACGCCTAAGAAAAATAAACCAAAACCAAAATAGAAAATAAAATAGATGATTTTGAAGTGTGCAATTATTCATAAAGTTTATGAATTTTATCCAGTTCTAAAGAAGTACCGAGTGATTTATGTTGGTGGCGGTGAAAGTGATTCATTATGCAATGGAAGTTACAATGAGTCTGATATATCTGAAATCCAACCATTGGTGCAATCTGATAATGATGAACATGAAATGTCGTATGATATAGTTGAATACCTATTTAGATAGGTTCTGATTTTGATTAATGATAGGTATTAAAAATCTGGCTTTGATAATTTTATTTCTTTGACCCTTGACTTTGTTATGTAGGCATATCTACAGGAGCACGTTAGATTACATCAATCCAGAATCAGAAATGTTCTTTTTTGGATTTCCAATGACTCCATAATAAATAAATTAATGATAGGTACTATGTCAAATAGTATGAAAAAATTTTAACGCTTGCCAATTCACATGGGTATTACTTTACTTAGTGTTTCAATAAAAAAAGGATTTGAGGCGCCCCTAGACCAGGTTTTTTATTTTTCTGGTCAGGCTTTAAATAATAATATTATATCACGGTATCTGGTGAGTAAAATGGTTTTTTTTGCTTTTACAGTTTTAGCTCATGACCTCTGGGATATTTTGTAAAGGCGTCATAATTTAAAATGGTCATTTTAGGTTGGTGTTTTGAGTCACACTTATTCAGTGGCTTTCGGATCTGGGGGAGTATTTGGCCCAACATCCTTTGGGTTTGCTTTTGTTTCTGCATGAGATTAGGTAGGTAGTAACTTTTTTTAACGGCCCTTTGTAAAAACTTTGTATCAGACATTAGGTAGGTACTAATAAGGGCTGCGCAATGTAATGTGTTACTATAAGGCTGTAAGATTCAATTTGATTTACAGTGAATACGACACTAATTATCACGCTAAACAATTAACTGAATTTCTGTGGGAATTGAACTCGTAGGTATGAATGAAGAGCGTAACCCATCTGTTTTACAATCATTTTATAGACAGAAACTCGTCAATAAAACAATAGGTACTCTTAACAAAGAAAAATACTGGATCAAATATATGCATAAATATGTATTCCTAGGTAGGTACCTAGATTGAAAACATACCTATGAATATTATCGATACGTACCTAGTACTATTATTTATTCTGTGTCGATACCTGTAATTTAAATTGACGTAAAGCACATTTTGGCCAAAACAAGCTATGAATGCCGTCTTACTTTTTTTTTATTCTCTTTTTTCTGTCTAATCCATGTAGCAATACGGCCAATAATACCTACCTAACTATTTTAGACACATTGAAAATGAGACTTAGAGAACGTTTTCAACGAGGTTTTCAATGTCAAATTATACATTTTTAGGGGGCATGTCATGTGATGTTCTTAAATTAATGCTTAACGTAAAAAACGTCAAAATCTTATTTCGTTATACTCGTAAAAGCCCAACCATTTAATCCATATAAAAATGGTCATAGGGAACATTTTAATGACTTTTCTTAGATGTAAGGCACATCCATTTTCTAAAATAACAAACTAGACTAAAAGAGTAGTAGCAAGTATCGATATTATGTCCTTCCTTTTTTTGTAATGTTTCTTGAGATTCCTTTTTTGTCGCCTCTGCTTTTTTCCCATCTTGCACAAACTATGACTTTGGTCACGGAAAACTATAAGTACGAGTTTGCAAAATACTATTTGCAAAAAAAAAATACATAAAAATAATTTTTAAATACGCTCTCCAGTCAAATGACCACTCTAGTATTACTCATGAAACACGCCGTCCGATCACTGTCCAAACTAAATATCAAATACTATTTCGAAATAGTAATTTTGCCTGCTCTCACACGCAACGCAGCACAGGTTCGTCTAGCAACACGTCTCGCCCCGCACTGACTGCTTGGACGAGAGCGGGGTGACAGTAGGAACTTAGTCGGAATTTTTGAGAAATAACATAATATTTATTGGATTTTAAAAAATGAAGAAATCCATGTTATTTCTTGTTGGTTTATATAATAGAATATAAATTTTCATACGTTTGTGATTGAAATTGAAGCAGTAAAATGGTTACAACTGGAAAAATAGGGGTAACTTCAGATATTTTTTTTATTTTTTTTTTCTGGTTAAAATTGAAAAAGAGAAAAACCAAATCACTAATCATATCTTGGTAATTACTGTGTATTTTTTTTGTTTCCGAAAAACCATATTTTAGGAAGAAAATGGTTACAAAGTTACTTAGTTTCGAGGTATTTTACGACGGATGAGCCTTAAACGATCATCGCACGATACTGTTACACTGCATAACATTGCGTTAGGGACGCAATGATCATTGAGTCAGAATATTACTACTTATATAAAACTGGGGGTTAAAGTTGCTCGCGTCCGTAGGTTTACCCTTGAGACCCTACACATGATCCCTGGGTGGTGCTAAATGAGTAACACTGACTGAGTGGTAGAGCCACGCTGCGTTGCAGCACGCATTGGGCCGGCTCGCCCGGCGTAATACCACCCTCTCACGAATATTCGACGTGAAATAACGGCACTTGGTGCTGTTGTGTTTCGTCCGACCAGTGAGGGTTCCGGAGGCCCCTTCCCCGCCCCCCCTCCCAATTCCTATTCCTTCCTTAAACCTATTCCTCCCTTGAAGGCCGGCAACGCATCTGCGATTCCTCTGGTTTTGCGGGTGTCCATGGGCGGCGGTGATTACTTTCCATCAGGTGACCCGCCTGCTCGTTCGCCTCCCTCTTTTATAAAAAAAAAAAAAAAAAACTTAAACTTACGATATAAAAATATTATCTACTTAAACATTATTCGATAAGTAAAACGACATCACTTGAACACCACTAAATCATCTACTTCCGCTTCGACAAGTGTGGTGACATCCTAAAAGTAGATACTTTAGCTTTTCACCACTAGAGGTCAGCATAGGGCCACGGTAAATGTTCTAGAATAATTTATTAGAAATTATTATTATAGTCTGATTATTGGGTAAATATACAAAATATTTACGAAAATAAGCTGTAATCATATTCAGCCTTTTTTCCATATCGGGATTTGCAGTATCGCAGTACGCTATTTGGTATAATTTCTATTGTTTACGTCAAATTTGTTCACGCGCAAACACGACTGCACTAGAGGGCGCATAACATCATACTAAGCGACTTGTTACCACTTGGTAATAAGTTGTGGATTAAAGTTTTGATCGCTATGTCCTGTCTATTAGTAATAGTTTAATGTCTTTGATCACAAACAAATACAGTCCAATCAAGACCGTGTGAAGTTTACCAGCAAGCCAAAGAACAATAGATAGCAATTTGTAAACTGAGAAGTCGACAGCTTAAATTGTATTAAAAGTGCAGTAGCTTTAATAAATTTTTTTTGTGACCCGAAAAAGAAAACATTATTATTGATGTGACAACGTCTTATAAATTGGTTTGCCGGGTGACACTTCAAGAAACTGCGTTACGCTCCGCTCACGTTATGCGCTCACAATGAGAGCGAGTGAGAGGCACGCGTCCCTTCCACTCGGGCATGGTTAGCCCGCCTAAGAGCGAGAGAGACAGACATAAAAAGTGAAAGGCACGCGTCCCTTCCATATAATTCTTTGTATAAATAAATGTTTTAAATTGTTACTATTATTTCATCCTTCTTCCTACTATACGAATGAATATTCACATTAAAATTATTTTACCACTCAAAGTCGTTGTCACGTAAAACTTTCGCCCGTATACCGACTTTACAGGCAACCAATTTTTTTATTTTTATCCGTATAATAAATAAAAATCAATTGCCACAAAATGTAGAGAACGGCTACAATTTGTCTAATTCTTAATTAAAGTTTTTTTTTTATATTTTAGCGTTTAATGTTGACTAAAAAACATAAGCATCAAGCACTGACAAATTTCGACGGGTGAAAACCAGACCTCGGTAGCCAAGTGGTTAAGGCAGCCGCCCGGAATGCAGAAGGTGCGTGGTTCGATTCACGCCTGAGGTTGTCGTCTCTTTTCAGTGTTTAAAATTTTACTTATTTCTTAATTCATTTTTATTACAATGTTTTCGTCAAGACAAGGTGTGTATAAAAGAAAATTTTAGGAATTTCGTAACGGGATATATCCGTGACAAAATTCCTAAAATTTTCTTTCGTTTCGTTCTTTCGAAGTTTTCATAAGCTAGTCAAATAATATTTTCAATATTTTTGATGGATCGAAAGGTCCAACAAAAATATTATCCTTTAATCCTTAAATGGGTGGCTTCACGGATTCTGGAAAATAAACATGTTTTGCCCAAACCAATAATCAATGTAACAAACACGCCATTATGGTTTGACCTAAATTCACAAGAGCGTGTTGGTTTATATTAGATATGGATATGGATAATAAAGCGGCAAGTTATTCCGAAGTGTTAAAGTTTGACAGCACACCGAAGGCGCTTTGTCAACAGTTCTCAACTCTTCGAAAGTCAGAGCTTAAGACAGAGTCAACCCCGATTTTCATTAATATTTATTTGTGTTTCTAAGAAGTTTCAGTAGCATTTGTCAGTTAAAGCCTACTAGCACCTTTAGTAAATTATACTAAAAATATACAACATTACTGTTGAATCAGAAAATATGTTAGACGATTGGTTTCCGATTCCAAGCATACATAATGTATTCCATTTGTATGTGTTCGGGTTATTTCTTCTGTAATATTTAAACAAAAATTATGATTAAGATTTTTTTACTACGCCAACAATTTTATGAAAATATAAAACTTGGTTTTGCCACGGTTCCAGCCACACATTATGGCAACAAGGTGTAACTAGACGCTTATAAATAACTGAGCAACGAAAAACCCTTCGTTATATTTTACTACGTATTAGCCTACAGGATAGCAAAACAGGAATCCGCCCACGCTTATACATCGAACAGAAAATCTGGAGTAGAGACGAAATAACAATTATTTTCGCGGAAAAGCACACGTAAATTGTCTCGTTTTCATTAAATGGGAAGTAAACGACCCGGGTGAGGATGGAATATTAATTTAAAACATTTTTGTAACAATGTATTCCTTGAAAATTAACATAGTTACAGTATGTGTAAAGGCCTTTACTAAAACGTAATGGGGACGACATGATAATAATAGTCACTTGCATTTAGCAAACCTAAGGACTAAGGATAACACGACACAAATCACGAGATAAGACATGAAGAGTAGACTCAAATACAGGTGGAAATCAGTCATAAACGGGTGCGTATCATTTCGTGCGTTTAATTACAAAGGACATAACGTTCATTGGATATAATTTTTACTTGATCTATATACACTTCCCATAACAACATTACGTATACTAGTCATTTGATATAATACTCATATTCTATAACAACTTTTTCTATAAAGCTATATTGCTATAATAAATTATTCTATACTTAACTTCATTTGATATAATTTTTACTTAAAAATAAAATTAGCATTTTAACCCAAATTTGTTTTAAAAAAATTACTTTAAAAGTTAATACGTTGTGTTTTTGGTAAGGTTGTGCCACAAAAGTCAGTGACAGGGAACGAATCGCGGCAAAACCGACTCCACGTAGACTTGTCTGCAGTACGCTAGAGTGTAATTTAAGCCGTGAAAGAAACCATGCCTGCTGCATGATTGCTAGCATGCTGCATGATTGATAGCATGCTGCATGCTTGCTCGCATGCTGCTTGCTTGCTTTCTTGGAGGTTGCCCTTTGGGTCTGAGTATTATATGAATAATATTTTATACCATTACATTATTTTATCAAATGTTTATTATATCATATGGACATTATATCACATGAAATTATAGATTATAAAATTATATTAAATGTTTATTATATCAAGTCAGTTGTTATATCAAATTAAATTATATGAAATTAAATTATATTAAATGAACGTTAGATCATAAGTATTTATATCAAACATTACACACCCGTCATAAACACCAGCAGCATTGAAATTGTTTGAAGGAGAATAAATGAAATAGTACAGAAATAAAACCCAGAGATAACTACGGACAGTGCGGATTAGGTAGAAGAGAAAAGAGATTATAACGTAAAGTCCTAAGTCCTAGTTATTATTACGCAAAACAATATGACGATATTAGCCTATGTGTAGTTGCGAAAGAACATAACGCAAACCAGTGCGGTCGACATATAAAGGAAACCCACAGAATGTAACGTACATTTACAGGATTATTAATAAATATTATCGAAGGAGGAATAGAAGATACGTCGGTTGTAGTGTAGTCATAGCTTTAGTGGCTTCGTTTCCGTTTCTGGTAAACGTCATTACAGTTGCTGGGGCATTCAAATTTATGCTCACTAGGTCTCGCTTCAGATTCAACGACGTTGAATTTATAATCAGTTTCCGAATTTTAACTTTATAACGTTATAATAACTAACAAACTAGCAACTGCAATTTATTAAGTACCTAATTTAACTAAAAGCACAGCACCAGAAAATTTTGAATAATTTTCACTTTCTGTAAAGGGTTGGTGTTTGAGATTTGGGAATTGCGTATTGATTATTTTAAGTCAACTTAAAATTTACCGTTTTAGTTTACAATATAATCTATTAAGGTATAAAATATAGTGAATTCAACAACAACAATTATAATAATATTTACGTATTGTTTCCTTAACATAAGTTCTTACACCAGCGAAAATTTCGTGCGAGAAATAAATAATTTATAATGAATTCGATCAAATGTGTTTGGGGTAATTTCTAAGAAGGATAAAATGTATCAAATAACTGTTGGTTTCGGATGTTTGAGCATTTCAGTCTATAGGTATATTCCTGGGATGACGGCGTAGTGACGTCACACTGCCGGTTGAATGGGGTCGTTAAGTCTGCCGGATGTTTTGAGCGGATGGCGTTCTCTCGTCAGTTTCCAGCGGGAATCCGTTTTTAGACGACTTTTTGCTACGTCCAGCACCGTAATTTAGTTTAGGAAAAGATGTACTTGGACTGAAATTCTATCTGAAACAGTAATAGCCGACTGAATCAACTTGATAGAGTTATTTATGTACATGTACAATGAAAGGAAATATTAGTGAAAAAGATTTATCATTGTCTACTGTCATTTTTAGCCACAAAATATTTTTGATACTTAGAGCTCAAATTGTCAACGCTTCCTTCAACTTTTAGTAATAAGACAGCTAAAGGTCAGTGACTCCGTTTAACTAAATATAAGAAGAATTAAAATAGCATATTTAATATAAAAAATGCATAATCTAAAAAGAAACTGGTTCGGCATCCTGTTGCCGAACGAAATGCAATAAAAACATCTCTTTTTTTCAGTTTTATCATAACGGACCACATTAACCAGTTCGATGACTACAAAAATGCAAATAATTCGTTTTATTACATTAATTTGCGCGCATCATTGTCGCCAAAAGTATCACATGATAATTTATGTACATTTTTATTACATTTATGTTAAACTTTACGTGAATAATAATATGTATACTTTTACTGATGATAATATAGACTACTATGGCGACAATTAATATTCGATATTTCAGACGGATCCGGTCAGCTACGGCCACATTCTTTAAACGGCCCTTCCCGTGATCGGCCACTTTACCCATGGGCCACTTTTCTTGAACGGCCACTTCCCGTGATCGGCCACTTCACCCATCGGCCACTTCCCTTGAACGGCCACTTCCTATTGGCTACAGCCACATTCCTTGAACGGCCACAATCCGTGAGCGACCGCTTCCCCTAGCGGCCACTTCCCCATATACCACTTACATTAACCACTATCCTACCGCCCCGCCGCCGCCGCCGCCGTCAAGATTAACAAAATACAGCTAAGTGTTTGTTCCGATCCGATAACTCTTATCCGCGATTCGATAAAAATAAAACAAAACTTGGTTTAGGTAGCAAATAATATTAGTTTTACTTTATGACCAAATTACATTGTATACAAATTAAGCATTTTTTCTATTTTAGTGGAGAACCAGCACTAAAAAGTGCTGGTTCTTCTTTGTAGTGTTATATTCCTACTTGCTTCCGGTTGGATATAGGAATGATTTTTAAGTACCAAATAATTTTATAATAACCTATTTACCCCAGTAGCAGTTCTGGCTTCGAGAAATCAGTTAGACGAAATTATAGACCGGTTCAACGCCAGCGACACATTTAGTCAAATTTTTCAAGTTAAACGGCCGAACTAGGAATTCACGTAGCGGTCACTCGGAGAAATTTCTTAAGTAGGATTCGCACACTGTTCTTTCGGGGAAGTGGCCGAAGTGGGAATTTGCATTGTGGTCTTTCAGGGAATGGCCGAAGTGGGAATTTGCATAGTGGTCTTTCAGGGAAATGGCCGAAGTAGGAAAAGCTCTATCAAGGAAATGGCCGATGTAGGAATTTACAAAGTGGTCGTTCAGGGAATTGGCCGTAAGTGACCGGATCCTTTCAGACATACACAGGATTTAACTATTCTATTTTTAAAAGCACATACTTTCAGATTTTGTGAAGCACCTCCAACGATACAAGTTATAAAAACCCTTACACAATAACCATCTAGATAGGATTTTCGGGATTTCTTTTCTGGATAGACAGAGCACTAAAACCTCATACGATTCCTTTCAGAAAGCTAATTTTACGCTACTCGGCCTACTAAGCATGGCTACATCAATTCAAATACAACTCTAGGTACCTAGTACGTAAATAAGGTGCGTTACGAGTCGGAAACCATCTTGTAGAGCCTGTTTTTCACTAGGCATGTAGTCTGTCTTGAACGGACCTTGGAGAGCGGACAGTGCCGACAGACTGAAGGGTCTGGGGAACGAAAGCTTTTCGGAGACATTGCATGGTAGAAAAAAACAAAAAGCTTTGCCTACTTGGGGTTAAATGCTGGGTACAACGTTTATTTGGGCCGCTCGCTACTGTAGCTGATTTCGTTTTAGCGTTTCCACCGAAGTGAAGCCTCTTTCCTGAAGCTAGATGCTAAGCTGAATCCATTTAGGACAATAGAGGTGAAAGAAGGGGTTTATCTTCGAACGACGACAAACAAATATGCCTCAAATGTCTGACTGGGACTTTCAGTTTCAAGTGGATAGATAATGGGACGTCTAACCGACACTTCTTATGATGAAAAAACTGGATACAATTTCAAGTTTGGTGATGTGGTATGTATGACTTAGGTGGTCCGTCTGAGAAGAGGACCACAAGATAGAAAACTCAAAGCGCTTCCACGTTGGTCTCTTTGTATTTGAGAGGATCTCAAGATTTTGCTCGGACAACGTCGTGCCCAGGACGGTGACGGTGAAAAACCGCTTTTTATTTCAAGAAAACAACAAAGGAGTTTACTAGGTTTCAGTACAGTACACTGAAGAAAACAAAGTGATCGTGAATGTGTGTGTGTGTGTGTGTGTATGCGCGATACCAAGGTTTGCCTCGTCTCATATTATATAATGGGCTACAAGGGTCGGTAGAGGTAAAAGCTATATAATATATTAAATCGGGTATAACATATTATATGAAAGGGTAACGTTGTACGTTACAGTTAGGAAAACCGTCAATGATTAAACCAGTTACCCTAGGGTCTTAATTAAATTTTCGTGGAGGGCAAGTTGTTAGGCAGAAATTTTAACCGAGATTTAGCTTAATCTCGCATTATGATTGTCTCTGTCTTTACTAACTTCACACTATAACACGATGAAGTTTTAGGGCTACTATATTTATTTAGCTAACTAATAATGAACTAAAGTGTGATTCTGTCTTTATCCAACTTTATGAAGCTGACAGAGTATGTGCTGGAAAGAGGATTAGCGCTAAACCAATATAAGACTTTGATGCAAGCAAGCTAAATTAGATTTTTATATTTAGAAAGACAAGATTATATTACTAGAGAAAATTATCACATGACCAACAATAATTTTTGTTGCTATATTTATTTCAAAGAAATCAGCCTCCCCCGCAGATTCCTTTATGGATATTTAAAGGACCATGGGGGATTTTGTATGAACCCCGTCCCCACCCTACAACAGTCATGGGATACGTGTCAATTTGTTCATTGGGACCCAAAGAAGCCTAAAGTACCAGTGTTAGTTGCAAAAGTATTGGGTTATTATTTATAATAAAAAAAACTTTTATTGTTTTCTTGCTTTAGTTAAGAGTTGCTCGTGTGTGTCACGCTCTCTCAAAGTGTCTCTGCGGTGGTGGCATGTGCGTCGGGTCGTAACGTTCCCTAAAACATGGTTGAGCGAAGCGATGGCTGATTTACATGTCATACTCGTGAACGGGTGCCGCCTGTGGAGTCTGGTCTGCTCTTGCAATCTTATTTTGTTGGAAAAAAAAATCAAAAACAATATATTTTTTATTAACCTAAATCCCGCGTATTTGAAAAACATCGCCTACTGTAGGATAGATATGTTTTTACTATGGACTAGGATTCCTACTAGATCCTTCAAATGACACTAATTTCAAATCTGCAGGATGGTGGGGAGAAAATTTCCCATGGTAAGGACCATTGCTTGATAAGTGCTTTAATAAAATGACACTATAATTATTTTTATCATTGAAATTTTTGCATTCACAATGCTAATAGATATAGGATAAAATGTTTACTAGAAAAAAAAAACAACCAGTCTCAGGAAAGCTCGAATGGGAATCGAACCCATGACCTTTGGATTGCCGGTCCACACACCATAATTGCTTTACATAATAGTATATTTTTATTACACAATTAGGAATCGCACTTCAACCGGTATCCAAAACCTCTAAGAAACTGGATTACATATTTTATAAAAATTTCGTTACGTCTACAAAAAGCTATGCAGTTTCTTGAACCCATTTTTCCCAACAGCTTAAGACGTCCTGAATGGTAATGGTAATAGCTTTTATAGATTAAGTTTATAATAAAAAAGTAATTTGTACTTTGACTACTTCATAACAGCCGATATACAACAAAGCTTTTATTACTACAGAAAGGCTAAACGATACTTTCCTCCGTACGAATCGTTATACGTTAACGTATCGTTACACTGACACTATAGATAATTCAGTTGCCGTTCGTAACATCTGTTGCCAAACATGACATATGAGTTATCGCTCCATTCAACCATATTGGGGAACGCAATCACCGGATGCACATCAATGTCAGTCAGAAAGAGACAGAGTCAGTCAGAAGAGCGAAAATGGATAGGCTGTAATGCTAATAAAATTTGATATAGCACCAAAATGCAAATCCAATACAAATTAAATAAAAGAGAAACCAGCATAACCGCTTCTGTAGTGTAGTGATCTCATCTTAGTGGGAACTGCTTTCTCATTAACACTTCAAACTATCAGAGAGACATCAGACACTAGTGGTAAGACTACCCGGTGGTCGTCTACTGTCACGGGCCGGTGCCCGTGACAGTAGACGATTCTAAGTGGTGTGCACTCACATCTCCAGTATTAAACAAGGGCAAGGAAAGGCAAGATAGAAGGCAGAGAATTTTCGTGATGAACGAAAAAGTTACAAGTGAGACAGTCAGTTGCTTATTGGTTTAGGATTGCGCTTCCACCTTCGACCCCATCGTCACTTATATGAGTGAGGTTAGATTAATGGCTATTGGGCGTAAAAATACTTCTACAGTGTCGTGTGCTCATTCGTGCGTGTTGTATATGGTATTGCAAACATATGTCGCAGTCACATGATAAAAACAGAGATTAATGCCCTAAGTGATTTGATCAAATCACGAGGATGTTAAAATAACATCACGATTTTATCATTTCCCTAAACAAATCTAGGGATTTGAGCACCACTAGAACATAAATTGCCCAACTCCTGTAGGTCACGTGATAGGTTAGAAATGTAAGACAATCACGAAGCGCAGCGTAGCGATTGTCTTGTAGTCACCAGATGTTGGTATAGTATAAAAAGAAGTTTCTCAAATATCAAAATGTCAAAATATAGCCATTACCATCATTAAGGTATAAATGTTACGTAAGAAACCATTTCTTTCTAGAAAGCATTCTTTGAAGACATTTCTTCATTTATCATTCAAGTCGTTAACTTTTTAATTCACCAAGTTTTTAACAAGGACATTATTCATTTCTTTTTTTTTCCCCAAAGACTTGTTACGTCTCCTAGTTATGGATGTTGTAATTAAGGCACTTGCTACTTACACCTTTCATCAATGTGTTTTTTGCAGAGGGCGAGCAAAATGTCAGGTGACACCTGCCTTTCTGTAATGAGAACTTCCGTTAATAAACTGAGCGAAAATAAATGTCCCCCTCTGTAAAGTAACATAGTCGCTCGCTTATTTCTGTACAGAAATGCAATATGAGGAAAACTATTTTTTTTATAAAATTCCTGGATATCTTACCTATTATTGTTGACAGGTATAATTTAATGTTACATGAAAATGATGAAAATAGGTAAAAAATATTACTCTAGTCTAGGGCTTTGATTAGACGTAAAAATAAAATCGTAGGGCGCGTGAAATTTCTGTCACCAGTCAGCCGTTCATATCATTATGAATGCTGATTACACATTTATATTTATACAGGTTATGCTACGCCCCACGATTTTATTTTTACGTCTGATCAATGCATTATAGTGATGAGGAGAGTGGTGTGGTGACTGGTGCCTAGGACCTTTTTAATTATTTTGTAGTTTTTAGTACCTACATTATCTTCATCATCATTACCTCTTTTCAATAAAACAGTGTAACTTAAAAAAATTATTTAAGTACTTAGGTACTTACTTATTTACTTACCTTTTTTTATTTTCAAGTTTTTAGTATTTATTTTCTTACTTAATTTATAATGTACTGTATACCTACTACTAGTCAAGCCCTTTCATTTGATACCCATATTGAGGTGGTTGAACCGAAAATTTTAATCCAACATTTTGTCGAGGCGGCCATTTTGGATTTACAATGATACTGAAATACATAGTTATATTGTCATCAGAACTAAAGGTGGGACAACAACGGGAAGGGGGCAAAATTTTAAGTACCTACTAAATTTGACCTTAAAAACAGGACAAGCTAAATAAAACCGTTTCATTACAGTTACACAACATTATTGAGAATTTGGATCTTTCGTATTAGTAAGTCATGTTTATTTCTTTTGAGCGGCACGGACTGTCCGCGAATTGACCATCGCAATTCAACAGATTCCTACATAACATAACGCCTAGAAGGCGTTGCTGTAAAACATACAGTTGAATCTCACTATAAGAATACTACCTACCAACCCCTCCCTCTCTTTCCTTGGGTATCGTAAAAAGCAACTGACGGACTAATCACTGAAGATTGCACATACATCCACCACCTATCATGCTGAGCACACTTTCAGTTATTTGGTGCAACGTGGACTATAGCAGTGGACTACAGGTGGACTGTGAATTTGGTGAAACGTTTTAAAACGTTTTTGAAAACCATTGCCTAGTCTCTGACGAACCCTCTATGAATAGTCGTCAATCTAATCCCAAACACTGCAGACGTTCAATCCAAAATAAGAGCATGCCCAACCCAACTTCAGCCTTATTGATGAATAGAGCTATCGTTTGACCCCTACACGTTTCGATTTACGTTAATACGAGTGCGGATGAAGCTTGTATCGCCCATCACAAAACGGAAATACGTTCGACTCAGTTAGCTGACATCAGATAAATACTTAATAGGGTTTTAACATGTCTGCCCTTTAGATTTGATTCGGGTCGACTTTTTAAATGTCAATTGGCGTAAATAGCTGCCTAATGATATGGGTACGACTGTGTATATTTAGGACTGATAAGGACTCCCTAAATTAACTGTAGCCAACAGATCTGGCGGGCAGTGAAACATTCACCGCAAAACTTTGCGAATTTACATAATTTGTTGTTAAATCCTACTAGCTGTATTCAATGGCGGTAAACTACTAATTTCGAGTCGAACATTTAATACGAACTTTATTTATTGGCTACACAGACACAATTTATATTTAACTTGACTCTTTATTATAATTTACATCCTTTTAGGTCTAGTTCATGTTTTGGACATAATTATTTCATGCGATGGCGTACGTTCAGTATGTACTTACTAGAAAATAGGGTTACGAAGGAATACTTATGTTAGCTATCTAAAATTATTGGATTACATAAAAGCTTTACAAGACTGTCAAAATTCTCCAATCGCCAATCTCCAAATTTAACTTTAGCTGTTGGGCGTTGACTGTGTTGAATTCAAAATAATTAGTAGACATTTGACGTTTTGTTTGGGGTACTAGTCGTACGAGTATGACTTGCGTCTTCGTGTTGGTTGTCCGTACAAGGTTAAACACAGTCATGAAAGTGTTACATTACATTGGCCTTCACTGTCTCACTTGTGGGCAAAGGCCTCCCTCCATTTCTTCCACTGATTCCGTTCCTGAGCTAATTGTGTCCAATTTTGGTGAAATACTTCAAGTTCGTCACGCCATTTCCTTCTCGGTCTGCCGCGGCGGGCGCCGCGACGCCGTGTTGTGTGTGAAAGTGTAAAAATTTAATAACGCTTTTTACGTTTAATCCCAACTGAACGCTTATCTAAAAACTAAAATGCAGCGACTACCATTTATTCATGGAAATAGTAACCAAATGGACCCACCATTGAGGATTCACTTACATACTTTACCTCTTTAACAGGTATCTCCATACCTTGTCATGAAATTAAAGGAAGACAGAGTTTAGGAACTCTTCAGAGAAGTTTGTAGGTTTGGGCTGCGTTCCCGGATGTTTAAGTAAGGCAAGAACCTTAATTATCTGATGTGTTTTTCACTAGTGCGCAACAGTTTGATCGTACATTTTTATACTACACTCGGCGTCAAAAAAATCGCACCTCTTAGAAAATCACTTTCAAATGTCATTTACTCTTGATATGCACATGCAGTCGCATTAATTATGATTTTATTTACAAGGTTACTTAATTAACTTAATAAAAAACATTACTTTTCATTATCAAATAAAACCTAATGCAACAAATAAAGTGTCACAAAAATTCGATGCAAATTTTGCTACCCGTGAGAGTTGCTAGTTGCGCTTCCTTTGTGGGTATAAAACGGTCAACACGGGTTCAATGTGGGTCATTCGCTATTCAACCGTTGAAGAGGACACACGCACAGATTTTGATGGATACCACAGCTGATAAAGCCGCTCAAGTGGTTGCACTACTGCAATCAGGGGTGCGGCAGTGTGATGTCGCCCGGCAACTGAACCTGAGCCGTTATTCCGTTCGAAGAGTGTACCAGCGCTTCATAGAGACCGGTGGCTATATCCGCAGACACGGTTCGGGTAGACGTCGCTGCACTTCGGAAAGAGACGACCGGTTCGTTGTGTCGAACTCTTTGAGAAATCGTTTCTCCAACGCTGTTGAGTTGCAACAGCAGCTCCAGGCAGTTCGCAGACGCACCGTAAGCGTATCTACGGTTAGAAGAAGATTGAAGGAGAAGAAGATAGCGGCCCACAGAGCTGCTACGGGTCCAAAATTGACTGCAGCGCATCGGCGAGCCCGCTTGCAGTTTGCTCGTGACCACGTCGATTGGACCCTTGAGCAGTGGAGAGCTGTTCTCTTCTCAGACGAGACGCGAGTGTGTCTTTTCTGCAACGACCGACGGAGAAGAGTATACCGGAGGCAGGGTGAACGTTTCGCCCAAGCCTGCATCCAGGAGACGGTGGAATATGGTGGCGGATCCTGCATGTTCTGGGGCGGTATGTCTGCTGCCGGCAAAACCGACCTTGTCTGCGTCTCCCGGACTGGAGGTGCTCGCGGACAAGGGTCGCTGGCTGCTCGCCGCTATGTCACTGAGGTCCTGGAAGTGCATGTGGTCCCCTTTGCCGAATCTTTTGGCGAGGGGTTCACATTAATGCACGACAACGCTCGCGCTCACACTGCAGGCATCGTGAGCGACTTCTTGCAGAGGTCCCAAATCTCTGTGATGCAGTGGCCAGCGCGAAGTCCGGATCTGAATCCTATAGAGCACCTCTGGGACCATCTTAAACGTAAGGTTCGATCTCGGGATCCAGCTCCTTCGACTCTACAGGAGCTCCAAGACGCGGTGATTGAAGAATGGAGGCTTATCCCTCAAGAAGAGCTCCTGAAGTTGGTGAGGTCCATGAGGGACCGTATGGAAGCCGTGATCAGGGCAAGGGGGGGTAACACTAGATTTTAAGTTAATTTTAAGACACTTTTTGTACATTTTTCTTTGTAAATTATCTGTTGTTAATTAGGACTTAATTAAGGATTTTTATTATTTTATTAATTTTAATGTTGTTTGTATAATTATAATTAAACAGAAAGTTAAATTTAATTGTTTTTTGATACTCCTTTTTGTTACCTTTCTAATGATACCCAACACTATCCTCTACATAAGGTTTAAGAATTTTTAAAGATGATTTTTAAAAGGTGCGATTTTTTTGACGCCGAGTGTATTTAGTCGGCAAAAATCCTTATGATCCGTCTGATGGTTAGTGGTCACAACAGCCGCTTGTAAGTCTAGTAAAAACAATTTTGACTCCGCCCTCGCTTAACACCTTTTATGCCTTGAAGACTCCTGAGGTTACTAACAATTGAATATCTATTGTGTCTGGTTTTACATCAGATGAGCTCTTAACAATAAGTACAGTAGACTAATTGCAGACCGTGTTCATTAAAACTGCTGCTGCGGCGGATATGTGACAGAAATCTATGACATGATACGTGAGGGACCCTTAACACTGGCTCAACTTTTAACAAGGTGAGCCGACGAGAATTTCGTGAAAAGCAAAAATGAAACCAAATGTTCGACGGTGTACGTATTTGAAGGGATATTTTTCCAGTGGGATGATGGTAATGACCCTGAGCGTTCGTCTCAACCACGTACACCTTTGTACATGTTCAAACTTATCAGCATGTTTCAATCTGATAAAAGGCTCAACTAGAAGGCGTTACAAATTACTCGAAACACCACGACGACGGCACGCCTTGACAAATTGATTTTGCATTTCATAGAAATTTCTTTTACGTCGTTTAGTTATTGTATACCAACTTCAGTTTTATCATGACAGTGAGCATGTTAAGTCTGATTGTCTACTTAGTCGTCATCGATTCTAAAGTCTAAAATATTTTAGACTAGAATCAACGTCAGAATAAAGTTATACGGTATTTGGATTACTGTAAAAATTCGGACCAATATACCACGTTTCACGCCAATATTATAGATAAGATAAAAATTATCCCGACACAAAAGATTTACGAAAAATCAAACGGAAATTACAGGTGTGTAGTAATTTCTCAATTCCTAATAAAAAACTCGAACGGGTGTAACAATTTAATCAGAAACTACGTATAACTATAAGGCATTGTTTCCGATGTTATAAAACTCAAGTGCGGATACGATAAGATAGAGGAAGGCTTATCGAAACTGATCGCCGATAATATATGATAAGCATTTCATGAATGTATTTTGTTAGCACTTCGCATTTCATTCACAAAAAATGTACACGACACTTTAATAAAAATCTTGTGCTAATTTCGGATTTACGATTTCAGAAGTTTCATTATTCTTTCCAGCCGGGTGTCGAAGCTTCTGCCTCAACGTTGACTGAGTACAATACGGAAATAACGCTGCGTTGTCAAAATCGTAACCTCAGCTTACCAAATCCAACCAGCTCACTTGCTATTGGTTGTATTGTACCATCATCAGCATAACCGTGTCGTGTAGCAGAATACTACCACCCCCTCTCTTCCTTTGGGTTTCGTAAAAGACGACTAACGGACTAAAGACATACACCCAACAGCATAGAGCGATGAGCTCACCACCTGTCACGCTGAGCATATGTGCGTTTATCATTGGTGGACTGTGGCAGTGGACTGCTTGTGCGGTCCTCATTGCATAGTCTCTGACCAACCGTTCGGGGACAATAGTCGTGAATAATATGTTTAATGATTCCGTACAGAGTAAGGCAACTGTCCCAGACAGCCACGTCCACGCAGCCAGTAAATGCGTTGTAGGATTTTACTGTCGCATTCGAGAACTCTCATCGTTTCATGAACAGCATTAGAATGTCAATCGTGACGTGAGGTACTAAACGATTTATTTGTCCGATCATAAATTTTAAGTACTTTGTTATAGCTACAAGAACTAAAGAGGCGTTTAACCATTTTTAGAAACAAGGTAACGTGCTTAATGTGGCATGGATGGCATTTAAATCTTCAGCGATATTCGTTGGCGACTGCTGAAACTGTTTGAACTCTTAATGAATTTTAACATAGGCCTACCCGCTTCCATTCTAACGGCCTTTATTCACTTAACAATAAATCAAAATAATACAATCACAAGAACTGCCGACGTTTGATCGACGTCGCCTTTTCATTTATTAAAGCAGGCGTCGTCCGTCGATTGATCGAGAGTTTTCCAATTTCAACAAGTGAAATTCACGAAGGGAAATGTAAATAATATAGAGCCTCAGTTACTGCGACCTACAAAGATGATTCAACTAGGCGAAAACGGCTTGGTACGGAGTTATAGTTCTTATGGTAAGGTAGTAAGGTCGCGACAGGGCACAATTAATCATCGGTTTCCTGACTGAGCACTATACCATATAACAAGTGTTTTTCAAAATGAAACCATACAAGAAACAGCACGTGGAGAGAAACGGAGTCCGAAGCACTTACTGTGCGTTTGTGATTTTTGACTCTCTGCGATGAACCTGTGCGAAACCAGAAGATATCTTGCTCTTCGTTCTAAAAGACATTAGCAGATCAACCTTATGGCAGTCATCTTAATAAAGAAGGCAAAGTGAACGGATGATGTGATAAGATCCCGAGATGGTTAAAGTGCTACACAAAAGAGGGAAATCTCGGCAGGACCCCACGGTCCTGCCGAGATTTCCCTCTTTTTGTAGCACTTCAACCATCTCGAGATCATAGTGGTATAGTTCATACAGATTTCGTCTGTATTGCTATCACAGGTACCTACTTTTGCAGCGTTCCATTGCCTTGGTTTAAAGCTAAATTACAGGGTATAGAGACATTATAACTAAACTGTAGATGGGGATTCTGACTTTGTTCCTATTTCTTTTGTTCCGTTTTTGTATATCGCAATTCTATAAAATGAATGAATTGCCGCACGTGTAATTCTATTAATGGCACGTAGGTACCTAGATATTCTAAAGTGTTTTCACAAACATATTTTATTGTAGGTATTAGGTACCATATAGGTACGTTTTCTATTTATTCACTAAGATAATAAAAGCATGTACCTAAAACAATAACGTAGGTAGTGCTAAACAAAGTTAAATATTTATAATTAGCGGGTCTAATTAGTGCCATACGATGTGGTCGTATCATAAGGCTTGGTTGAAAAGAAAAGAAACCCTAATACAATAGAAATATGATAGTGTTTCCTTAACGTAACGCTTTCAAGTGATATGTCCACAACGCTAATGGTTCATACTGGTTACTTAGAAAGTGAGGTAAGATGATCTTCTTAATAATAATATATAAAATAGGAAATTAATCTACAATAAGCCGTGTGGAGTGAAGTGTTAAGGGTTCGTATTATTTATTAATATTACGGACCAGCGAACGCCCGCGACTTAGTTCGCTTGTACACTAGATACGGCTCACGCAAAAAATATAATATATAATTATTAACACTACTTTTGTTAACGTCTAGGTATAACAATACCTGGAATTAAATGATTGTCACAAAATTGGTAAAAAATATTTAATTGTTAATTATTCAATTGGTCTCAAATATAACGTATATAATTACTAATTGTTTTTGTATTATAAACCTGTTTCTTGTTATTAAATTCACATTGTTATTTATTACTGTAATGTTGTGTGCTGACTTATAATTGCTGCTTTTGTTCTTATCAAGGTTCGCTTAAAAAATCTCCAAAACCAGCCATCCAACACACACACAGTCATTTTCACCAAAATTCTTATGTTACAAAAAGGCAAACCACTAAGGGTAGATTCGACCAAACAGGAATAAGACTTACTGCGAGATTTGTCTATTCAAATTCGGCGTTTAATCTAGGTATAACACCTTATTCCAGTTTGGTCGAATTCACCTTTAGTAAGAAAACTCTTCGATTAGGTCAAAGACACGGGTTTTCCCTCCTAGTTATGTGTCACAGAATAAATAAGTTCTGTGCTCAGCTTCCGTAAGCCCAGACACAATAGTAATTCAATTGTTAGTAACCTGATAACTTCTAGGAGCCTTCGTGACAGACAAGGTGTTATACAGTATGTCTTAGATATCGACGTAAAGCCGAAACCGGGTGATAGGCCAAGTTATAATAGTTATCAGAAAAATATAAAAAAATAAAAGTCACGTATTTATTTACGTTTTTTTTTGTTATCTAGCATGTTGATATTTATAGCATACCACCCCATGTATTGTATTGTGTTACATTCATCTATTACTTACCTACTTTGTGATGAGAAAAAAAAAACATTTATTATTATTATTATTGTTATGTATCATACTAAGTATTTTGGAATCCTTATTAAATGCGTCTTCTTTTGAAGTTACTTGCTAAACTCCCATAGTACATTTTTTTTCAGTACAGTATGTTAGTGCTGGGCGAAATATTAATTTTGAATATTTTGATTGGGTAAAAAGTGACATTTCCTGCCAAGCTTGAGCAGCTGGCTTTAAAGTTAAGGGCAGGTATACAGAAGCATTATTCAGGATTGAAAAACAAAAGAAAACCTTTAAAAAAGTAAAGATTTGTAGCAACAGGAGATGATGTAGATTTTTTGGATTGTTTTTAAATGTCTATAATTTTGATAAATATTATAACTTGGCTTATCACCCAGTTTCGGCTAGACGTCGATATCTGGGTATCTGGTATCCCGATATACCTAGACCTCATTGTGACGAGATGAGAATTCCGCTATAACTCACCTACTCCCTAGTCCTACAGTGAGCTGGTGGGTGTCAATGTTAACGACTGTAGTTTAACGACAACAACCTTAACGTGCCTTCAGAAGCACGAAGGAGATTGACCGTAATTGAATTTTGTCTCTATGGTTTGTGCAAACAATTCAACATTTACACATTTCCGACTACAAAGAAATTTTAAAGCCACCGCCACACATGATACTTTTAGCATCGGCGATCGGCGATTTTGCGACTGGCATCGCGTTTTGGCGGACTCTCTGCGTTCGATTGCAGTATCGGAATCGCGTGTTTTAGCGATACAGTCGCTGCATTCAGCTTCTAAAAAGCGTCTAAATCGCCGATCGCCGCTGCTAAAAGTAGCATATCTGCTCTGGCCCTTACTTTTAGCATCGGCGATCGGCGATTTTGCGACTGGCATCGCGTTTTGGCGACTCTCTGCGTTCGATTGAAATATCGGAATCGCGCGGTTTAGCGATTCAGTCGCTGCATTCAGCTTCTAAATCGCCGATCGGCGCTGCTAAAAGTAGCATGTCTGCTCTGGCTGGCCCTTACTACATAACAGCCAAATTCGATTCGAATGTTTATTGACATTTTCTTTGTGCAAATATCCAGTGTCACATATGGAATTTTATTGATTTTTGAAATATACACTTTAGTTGTGTTAAAAATTCGTTTTTTACTTTACAAATAATCTTCGTCGAATTTGGCAGGTATAGGCAAAGGTTTCTTTTGGACAACCCTTGGTGGGAGTACCTCAAGAAGATTAAAATCCTCCGGCCTAGCGGGTTCTCTGGGCAAAAACTGAAAACTAGTGCTTTGCTCTTTGAGCAAAGGTATCACTGAGTTTTTGCCCTTTTGCATCGCTGCGGCACACCTGCTATCAACGTGTTATTTGAATGTTTTTATTTGTAACTAAGCATGTGTGCAGTTATTTAGTGAAACGTGGACTATGGCAGGGAACTGCTATTGCGGTCCTCATTGCCAGTGTCTGACTAACCCTCGTGATATTATTAGAGTTGAGAAAAAGTGCTTATTTTATTTTAACGTATAAGCATTGTACGATTTTCAAAAAGCATGCTTTCAAAAATGCTTTTTACTTTTTTGCTTTTTACTTACAAACAGCTGGCTACGTTGTGTTTAAACGAAAAACGTAAAGTTGTCTGTCTGCTTTTCGTTTTTCGTTTAAACACAACGTTGCCAGCTTTTTGTAAGTAAAAAGCTAAAAAGCAAACAGCATTTAAGTTTTGAACTTTTTTTATTTTTCTTTCATTATTACATTCGGCAGTTTATCATCGTGGATTTGCTAAAAAATCTAAAATACTGGAAGTATTGTTGTAGTTTTATAGAGGCTCATAGATGGCGGGCCGTACACTTTTATAAGTGAAAAGTGTAAACCTTAAAGCATGCTTATTACTTTTGTCTAAAAGTATACTTTTTATTAAGTATTGCTTTTAACGCCCACCTCTAGATATTATACATACGTTGGAACTAACTCGACATAAATCGGAGTACACGCAAAAACCGATCCCAACCTCTCTCTAATCATCTCACAGTCACAGAGTCGTGCAAACAATCCAACAATTACCCTGTCAACATTTCCCACGAGAAAGAATGGTTTCCAATAAGGAAGCGACGAGAATGGGGCGGCATGTGAGAAATGTCACATTGTTTTGTTTTTGCCAATGGCGCGAAACGTGATGTGTCATTGACGTCTAGCGTCGGTACTGGCACTGATGGGGAATAGGCGATTCAAATCGTGGTTGTGCAACATTTAACTGCTTATTTTAATTTGCAAATTGATTGAATTATTTAAATTTGGTCACCTACAATATGGTGCCTGCATCCAAATATGTCAATTCAATACTATAGTTTTTAATTGGCCTACACTCGGCAACTACAGGCAACTAAACCGAATATACCCGGAGTATCGAAACAGCGTCTGAACTGGTACCAGATTTGGCTGGTACTCTCCATATTATTGTATAAAACAGCCACAGATTTGTGATTAGAGCTCACAACTCCTATTCCTTCCTTAACCCTATTCCTCAACGCATCTGCGAATCCTCTGGTTTTGCGGGTGTCCATGGGCGGCGGTGATTGCTCTCCATCAGGTGACCCGCCTGCTCGTTTGCCTCCTTCTAATATATAAAAAAAGTTTCACGCGTACATCACGCCTGTTTCCCGGAGGGGTACATGACAACAGCTTTGGCAAAAGAATAGCCATTTCTAGGTTTGCTGAATTTACTATCATCAAACCAACGTCGCAGACACTGCCTATTTATCTGTTCATGACGGTTTTATTACAATCATTTGTTGATGTGACCAAGAACAAGACAGAGCAACGTAGGAAGGCAACCGGCTCGATAAAGATGTGACATCGATAGAGTCGCAGGAAAAAGTTGGCTTCGTATGGCTACCAGCAGAGAGACATCACAACCAGACACTCAAAATCCTTCATAGGCGAAGGCGCCCTAGGACGGATAAAATCATATGCCGAGGTAGGAAAAGGCAGGCCCGAATAATCACCGGTGCTCTGACCGGGCACTATGCAACAAAACAAATGCTCCATAAAATGCAACTATAGCAACGCAGACAGCTTGTGCAGGGCATGTGGAGAAAAAACGGAGTCCATACAACACCTATTGTGTAACTGACTGTGACTCTGAAAGGAAAAGTCAGTCTGTGTGCCACGAAATGAATGGGTCTCCTGGGATCGGCCTACACGAAACCAGAAGATTTTAGGCTCTCCGCCCTCAAAGACATTGCAAAGCTTATGACACTAATTTTGAGGAGGCAGAATGCTAGGACGGGGTTGCACAAAAGATCCGTCGACGTCGGTCCGCGCCTCAGGACCAATGCCAGCATTCTATATTCAAGCTCGTCGGTTTAACCCATTAACTGCCACACACCAGACACAATTGAAATTTAATTGTTTGGTGAAACCGGTGCGGGCAGTGGCAGCGAACGTGTTAAAGTACTTTTAACCCAATCTTTCATGAGAACATCTCCAATCAGGGGGGTTACTCTTGAATGCAAACTCAATCTTAATACAATTCCAATGCGTTTTATATGTATCGATATTGGGATAAGTAAAGATAATTTCGGAACGCCATCTTGATAATAATTTGTTCAATCAATTTCCACGCAATTTAATTCCAATTTGGCGCTAATGTCGCTTACAAAAGTGACATTTGACATTTTTTAGATTTGTGATTGGAATTTGATTAATGCAATTGTGTTTCAAGAGTAACCCTACTCGTCGGAATACGTTCGCGTAGGTCTTCCTCTATCACAACATGGTGCAAGCTCTAGGGTGGTACCACATCGTTCGTTACTCTTGGGGTTTTACTCGGTGCAAGTTCTAAGGCGTTCCTCTACCAACTGTCTCATTCACTCAAAATTGCAAACTCACATCGTTTTCTTTATCAGAAGATGCTATAATGCTATACATTCTCGTTTTTTATTGTATAAACTGATGATGATAGTGGAAAGTGACAGTGCACTGCTTTTGCGGTCCTCATTGCCTATAGTCCGACAAGTTCGTGCGCGACCGTCAAGCGGGGTGACAGACGGCGGCGGGGACGAGGTACCCAAGATGTCAGTGGGTAGCGGGTGGAACTGTGTGTAGTCGTGTTCTAGAATGACGTGCTACCTCGTCCCCGTCAACGTCTGTACCCCGCAGGGCGGTCGCGCACGAAGTTGCCGGACTATAGTCACTGCCTTATCCTTTGGGGTAATAGTCGAGACTGTGTATACTATGTATGTATTATGATTGGATGGTGAATAAAACTCGATGAGCTAGTACTGGCGCATACACTGGCTGTGACAGCTGGAAGAGCTCTCGCTCATTTTTCGAAAAGGTCGCGGGTTCGCGAGTCTCGAAGTAATGACTAATGAGGCGGCCAATAAATTTGTCCAGTGATTTTCAATTATGTTTAAGTACTGGTGAAATAATTTTAAGTTCACTTACAGTATAATATAGAATAAAGTCATAGTAATATATAGTGTGTGTAAATATTTTGAGTCACATGGATTATTACTTTTTCTTAGAGATTCACAAGAACACAACTGTAACAAGGGTGTCTTTCTTTCAAAAAGCAGTAAAAATCTGAGTGATAGGTACTATCTGATGTGATAGATGATATATTTGCACAAAGAAATGTTAATTATTTGTTGACAAACATTCTTCATTGAATATGGCCGTAGCAAAGGCAAGAGCATACAGCAGAATATATTTAAAAAATATATATTTTAGAAATTAATTTTAGAGTTAATGAAACAAAGAATGTGTCATGATGATCATAGCAATTAGAAATCTGTGATCTCAACTTATCTCTCCACGGAACAGGTGTGATATATGTCTAAATAATTTTTCATTTTCAGTATAGTGCTCTTATGACTATTTGGCTTTAAGAATATTTAAGACACAGAGACTGGCATGGACTTAAAGAGTACTAACTCCTTGCTCCTTATGATAATATTAAGAATTGGCAGACAAGTGAATTTATGTCCCCTATACGTGGACACGAACCAATCGGTTTGCAAACTAAGGAATTTCTATTGTGCCCGTTATTCACAGGCTAGTGGATAAGATGGCACAAAAAATCGCATGACACACAGCGCTTACATGCTCTCTAGATATTAAAAAATGTGTATATAAGACTGCTTGATTAGTAATAATAATATGGGTATTACATAGCTATACACTAAAAATGTGGCAAGATGACTGTAATTAAAGCGCTGATTGCCTTGTACCTATTTCTTAACATTCTACAATAAAATTAAGTTTTCTACACAGAAGACTACATTGAATCAAACAAACCAGTGTGGTAGACTTCAAAGTTTGTATTTTTTGTATTCTAATAATACAGCAGGACCTCTTTAATCCATCCCCCTTCTAATCCCAACACTCCACCCCTGCCCGATTGAACCCTATGATGACATTCCTTGAGCTTTTTTGGTTAATAGAGGCTTTTCTGAGGCCAAAATTAATAAAAATTAATAACTTCTTACTAAGTAATGACAATCTAAATGCATCCGTACCCCAAGCACGAACCATTATGGTACTAGTTAAGGTAATCATAATCATATTATTTTGTATGAAAAAGGTTTAGTAGCTTTATGGTTTTTCATACAAAATAATACGATTACTATAATAGTACCATATTAAAAAGTACCATAATGGTTCGTGCTTGGAGTACAGAAAAGAAATTTTTCACATTGAACCAGTAGTACCTAAGCGTTTCCAATTCAAACGTGGTGTCTGCGCTAAATACATGTCTTGAATGGGCTGACCAAGTGGACATTCCTGTGCCAGGAAAATGCTTATACGTAAATTGAGACTAAGCTTTTTATTTGTCCTTAAATACCTCCCGACAAACAATAATATTGGATCTTTACTTTGTACTATACTCGGAATGCTCCACAAATCTAAACAAAGTTTGGATTAAAGAGGTCCTGCTGTAATTGTTTTGTTATCTGTTTTTCTTATGCTTTCTGTCATATAAAATTTTGCAGTAAGTACAATGTGGACTACAGCAGAGGACTGCTTTTGCAGTTTGCCTAGTCTCCGACTAACCCTTGGGGATAATAGTCGTGATTATATGTATGTATGTACAGCCACAAGCAAAAATATGTAAACAATTGTAACTCTTAATGCAAGGGAATAAGAGTCAACGTGTATACATTTTGGTGCTTGTGACTGTACATCCTCTTGTCTGGCACAAATACTCCTGGAGGTTGCTAACAATTGAAATAGTGGCTGGTATTATGATAGCTGAGCTCATACAGAGCAGCTATTCTACATAATAATTGGCTTTGCAAGTATGCTTATAGGTAGCGAATTTCAAGTGGTACATTATAAACCGTGTTGCCTAGCAGTGAAAGAATAGTACAGCCCCCTCTTTTCCCTTGGGTGTTGTAAAAAGCGACTAACAGACTAAATACTGCACATACATCCTACAGCTGTATCAAGGCAGCTAAAGCCTTGTTGGTTTTTGTGACGTCCTTTGTGAATGACATTCTTTTATATTTAGTTTTAAATTTAAAATTCAAATATTTACTTGCATTCTCTGTCTAGCCTCTGTTTTCATTATAGCTCTACTCTTTGATGTAAAGTCAGTTCAGATTCATCCGCGGAGCTAGAATGAGCTCCTTCTAATTATTGTTTTCCTTCCGAATTATTGTTATTGCGAACAGTACATTATTATAACTAGGCAGTTCCAGGCATACGTCTTGATAATAACCTAAACCTTTACCTAGTTGTGTGTGTGTACTAACCTTTACATTGTGCTTCATATAATAACTAACCATTTACAAGGCTTTAGCTGCCTTGTTACACAGCATAGAGCGACGATGGGCTCACCACCTGTCATGCTGAGCACATGTGCAGTCGCTATTTGGTAAAAAGTGGACTGTGGTAGAGGACTGCTTTTGCTGTCCTCATTGCCTAGTCTCCGACTAACCCTTTGGGGATAATTAATAGTCGTGATTAGGGATATTGTACATTATTTATAGTAAATTGGATTGTGCATTAGATTAAATTAAAAACATAGTCTCATATCATGTTGTTAAAAGAACTCAGGTTAGACTCCAAGTTGCGACATACAGTAGAACATCAAATGTCACATGAGCCCAATCTCGGTGGTTCATATGCATTGTATTATCAAGGCTTACCTGTTTCCAAAGTTGGTCCTCCAAAATTCGGCAGCATCACTCTTCGTTATACGAAACTGGTCACCGGCGAACGTGCCGTTCGGGAACATTGCCTTCAATTCACTAAGCATGTGGCTAAAAACCAAGCTCAGCTTCGTCAAGTTACGTCTGTAATGCGAATTCTCGTCAAACATCTTTTCCTTCCCTTCCTTGAACAACTTAATCGCCTGTTTACATTTTTTTATTAAATTAATAATAAATATATTGAAATGTTCGTTACTATTCAACGCCTGCATGTTATCTTCGTATTTAGAGTATATTACGCGCAACCTCTGATATGTATCCGGCAAAATATCCAGAATGAAAGGAGGACTGTTTTTTAGATTCATCTTGTGGTGTTGACATAGTTTCACCACTTTGTCCATTAATTTCCAAGTCTTGTCTAGTGTTCTTTTGTCGGTCGCCAGCTTTGTGGGGCACACTGCGTCCGAGAAAGCACCGTGCAGCTTCGAAAATATCGAAGATATATTTTTCTGTTGTGATTTGTGTCGAGGGGCCGCCATATTGTCGGTCCGGTGACATACAAAAAACAAATTTACAACGGGACACTGAACTTAGAACAAATTCATCACTTAATAATTATAAAGTCTTGCGTATGTTTACTCATTATCACATAAATGCACCACATTTACGACACAAATTGTTACAACGGGTAACGCTCGTTCTCAAACACATTACCGACGCGTATGACAACTTGACAAATGTATGACAGACAGGCATACAAGACAACGAAACGAACGGAACCATGAATGAATGAAGTTATTTCGTCTTTCGTTCATAACCTGTTTTTAGTGTTGCAAGGAACAAATTCTAAACACCCAGTTGATAAAAAAAGTATGATTATTCTGTGTAAAGCATACCATACACCTTGTTGATTTTCGTTTTCAGAAATTTCAACCAACGTAGGTAGGTATCTTTATTCTTATAATATATTGACTCAATTTGGCATCACAAAGTAAATTTTTTTTGTACAAAATGTTTGATATTATCTGTTTTCTATGTATCCATTCGATATGTTGTCAATATTTTTGTACAGACGACAGCAGGTCCACCTACTGCAAAAAGTCAAAATATAGAACTTTATGATGGGAATAAATAATTTGACAGTTTGGATACGTAGGGTCTGCTGGCTTATGTAACATTGTGTAATTTTAATAATGATGCGTAACTTTTAACTTTATTTCGGCCTTGTATATAATATTTTATTATTTGAACAACACTGTACATACGGCGCACAGTGTTTTTCTATGTATGGGAACGATGGCAGAAAATCGATTTTGTAAATATAATACTACCCACTTTTTTCTTTATAATTAGTGAGCCAAATACACACATCAAAAGTGTCTAGGGATCAACATATATTTTTGCAATAACTTTTCTCCTGATTGATATTAATTTAAATTTTCTTTAAGGATTCATCAAATAAAGTGTTTTCGTTTGTCTACAGTAACGATAAACCAAGTCACCTTTGCATTAATAAAGAAATTTGCCATTTTCCTAATAAAGGGATTTTTGACATTTGAACCACTAACATTAAAGTTCGAAAATAAGACTGAAATAACAGTTTTCTTTAAAATTTTATTGGGTAACTTAAACAATTAATAATCCGTGTTTCTACCGCGAACACTAACAACACAAGAACATCGGTTTGGCATACTCAAAATGAGTTCATCCAAATCACGCTGTGGAATGGCCGCCCATGTTCGTTGCAACAACAAAAAAAGGTCTTCTTGCGACTGGATACCCTCCATATTCGGCAGAGCTCTTCTCTGTAGCATATCCCATGCATGCTCAATCGGGTTCAAGTCTGGCGACTGAGCAGGCCAGGGCATGACATTGATGTTAGCTGCGGCGAGAGTCTGTCTTACAACTCTTGCGGTGTGCGGTCGTGCATTATCATGCATTAACTGAAATAAGGGACCGATTTGCACTTGAAGAGGAACGATGACGTCTGATACAATCGTCTCAGCATAAATTTGAGCGTTGAGGTTGCCTCTGATCCAAATCAACTCAGTTCTTCCGCCGATCCAAATACCCGCCCATACCATGATGGTTCCACCACTATAAGGATGGACTTCCTGGCAGGATTTTAATCGCTGTTGGCGTCCAGGGGTTCTCCAGTGTCGTATACGTCTTGTATCCGGTCTCATACCAAAACGAGACTCATCAGAAAAGCACACGAAACGCCATTGTTCTTCTGCCCAATTTCTGTGTTCAAGAGCCCATTGATATCGAATCCTAAGATTGTGCATTGCTATAGGTGGTACCCTTAGCGGTCTTCGGGAATGAAGGTTCACTTCATGCAAGCGGTTTCTGACTGTTTGGTCGCTAATTAAGTTCCCTGAAGAGTGATGAAGCCTCACGGCTAACATCATGGCGGTTATTGTTGGAGCTCTTCGAGTTGTGATTTGAATGTATCGGTCTTGTCTCCGTGTGGTGCAGCGATACCGTCCTCCATGGCGCTCAGCCACGGTACCAGTGCTTCGGTAACGTGTCCAAAGTCGACTGATAACACTCTGACTTGTATTCAGAGCTAAAGCCACAGTACGTTGCCGGGAACCAGCTTCTATCATTCCCACGGCTCTGAGCATTTCTTCCCTGCTTAAATGACGTCGCCGCTCCATAATAACGTTGGTTTTAATCAGTAGTAGGGAAACAGTAGCACTAATAATGTCTTCAATGCGTTGTATGTTTTTATAGGGAAAATATTGACAGCTGATTTTCATCTTTTACTAGAAATTGATTGAAAGTTCCTGTTTCAAATTATGAAATGCACCAAAAAGGATCCATATAAATTTATAAAATCATAAATTTATTACAAAGCCACATCTCAATCTCAAGAAATCCGCATAAAAATGCATGATCCCTGGACACTTTTGATGTGTGTAGTTGACGCACTCATTTTTGCTATAAGAAGGTAATTGTAACAGATATTTCCGATAGTATGTTGTTTTCTTTGCGCGCTATTGATACAAACGTTAAATTAAGTAGCTGTATCGTTTACGCTGTTAATTTTTTAATTGTGGTTTTAAGTACTAACTTAGAAATATTCAACATGAATAGTAAAGTTGAAGGTACGTACGTAATGTAACAATAATAGTATTCGTATTTTTTGATATGCGTATTTTTATAGAGGTGTTAAAAAAAAACTAAATTACTTTCAAAAAAAAACTTATATCGTGGTTTTGAGAAGTTTCTGTGCATTTCTATATGGTAGTTTATTTGTAGCATATATAGCACAGAACTTCCATTATGCGAATCAGTAAAAAAAATTGCTTTAGATTGCGGTTGTTTGATTTTTGTTGTACCTAAATATAGGGAAAATTTTTCGAGAAAGTGTTCGCGGGAGTTAAATTTATTAGATGTTTTCAATAGACTCTTACTGTTTTCAGACCATTAAATATCTTGCCTTCAAAAAGCAATTTTAAATAAATTTAAAAGAATTTCTCACGAAGTCATAAGCCTATTAAAGGAACCTGTGCTGCCGCAAACATCTTTTATTATTTTATACCCTTTCTATACCTTATATAATTTCTGCCAACCCTTCCATTCTGCGTAAAACACTGTGCGGCGTCAGATCAGCCTACCCTAAACTGTCAAATTTCTAAAATAAATATTGATCCTTAAAACCAAACAATAAAGTTCAAAAGTGATTGTAGAAATTTGACAGTTTTGAGTAGGTTGATCTGACGCCGTGTGTACATAAGTATTAAGAATTTCGTTATGAGTTTTAGTAAAGTTTGACCAACGAAACGTGACGCGGTCTATTTTTAAAAGTTTTATTATGGCAATAATTTTAAGCTAAAGATATGTTTTGTGTACTTGAATTTATCATTTTGATACTTAACTTATCTTCTTTTATTGTTATCGTCTATTATTTTACATTTTACTCTGAACAACTAATACAATCGTAAATAGTTCTAGGTTAATTCTGTATACTTACTTTTTTCTTTCATTAAAAATTAACTCATTGAGTTATAATGTAACACGTACTAGAGTAGCTATCTCAAGAAAAAGACTTGTTCTATTTTTTTAAAAGTTAAAATAAAAGTGCGCTGCAGTGCTAAAATAATAATTTATCGTCTTTCTGAACAATCCAAACATACAGCGCTAGACCGCTTCTTTTCTCGCGACCAAAAGGTCTAAAGCGTCGAAACATGGCCACTGCTCATGTCTCGGCAATTTTATAAAATAATTAGTCAAATACATGTTATATTTAGAGCATATTTACAGATAAAAAGTGATTCGTTTAGTTTTCTTTGTATTTTCTGTATTGTTTAAACAGTACCTTAGCACACATGAAGGCATATTTAAAATAGAACACAGAATACACAAGTATTGTTGGGTCTAGCGCCTGCCACAGACTAATATATTTGGAGCGAGCTGGCTCTAACGCGTGTAGCAAACAATCTAGTTGTGACGTCTTCTCTAGTACGTAGTACATTATAACTCAATGAGTCGACGCTCCAACCAATTTTTGTTTATCTTACCTACAGAAACTTTAAGTACTAGTGAGACAAAACTAAAATATTGTTAAGAATATTACATCACTTGAACAAAAGGAAGTTTTATCTAGTGAAACGCAATATTTTGAAACAATATCGTCAATGACAGACCATTTTCCAACAAATAAAATTCTTCTATTCTACTTTGTAAGGTGGTTAATATTAAATAAGGTATTTCATTATCACAAATGCTTCTTCAATTATTCTTAAGATTTATTCTTATTTATTGATACTACAATTTTTTTGTTTGGTTGATCTACAGTTTAATAAAAAAATACAAGTATCAACGTCGTTTTTTCAGAGTATAATGAGTGTTGACACCCCAAGAATTTTTGAATTTGCCGCCATTCTTTCTAGTCACGTTTCGTTGGTCAGACTCTAACACCAACACTTTTACATCATATCACTCACTACGAAAAATAATAAAGACGTTGTTACTCTTCAGGCCACTTCGAGTGTATTGAAATAATTTAATTACTTATTTAGTATAGTACTTAAATGGAGACTCCAGCCACAGAATAATATACAAGCAGAAAGCTCACTTTCGACACAACTGCAATACAATATCAACCTTCGATGCACGCCAATTCGGTCCAAAATAACTCTGCACCTGTACTAGTACCTAACTCTTTCAAGGGCCGTAGTGTCTGATCACCGAAACGTAACGCGGTCTATTTTCAAAAGTTTTATTATGGGAATAATTTTAAGCTGTCAAACGATTGTCAAAAGTACATAGCGCTTAGAGGTTAATTATGTGTACTTGAATTTATCATTTAAATACTTAACATACCTTATTGTATTGTTCTCGTCTATTATTTTACATTTTACTCTGAAAAACTACTACAATCGTAAACCATTCTAGGTTAATTCTGTATACTTACTTTTTCCTTTTATTAAAAATTAATAACCTAAGTTGTCTCTCCAACCAATTTTGGTTTATCTTACAGAAATTTCAAGTACTAGTGAGACAAAACTAAAAGATTGTCAAGAATATTACATCACTTGAACAAAAGGAAGTTATAACTAGTGAAACGCAATATTTGGAAACAATATCGTCCATGACAGTTTAATTTTTCAACAAATAAAATTATTCTATTCTACTGTGTAAGTCAGTTATTATTAATTACGGTATTTACGTTTTCATAAATGCTTCTTTAAATATTCTTAAGATTAATTCTTATTTATTGATACTACAAATTTTGTGTTTGGTTTATCTAGAGTACCTATAATAAAAAAATACAAGTATCAACATCATTTTTTCAGAGTATAATAAGTGTTGACACCCCAAGAATTTTTGAATTTGCCGCCATTTTTTCTAGTCACGATTCGTTGGTCAGATTCTACCTATAAATACTGTAAACACATACGCTTTTTCGTGGTCTGTTTGTTAATGATTGAATGATTTGTGAAATTTTACGGCCTTACCACAAAACGAGATCTAACGAGAGTTAGACTAGGTTTAGTGCTGTAGTAAAGTATTAAAATAAACGTTTTTACGAAACCATAGGAGAAGGTGCACGGCCCTTGCAAAATTAACCCACGTCCTACAGCAAAGAGGAGTATCTCAAAAAACAGACAAAATTAAATGTAGTATAAAAAGATGGCAAACTTTAAAAATCCATCTTTACAGTCTGACATATTAATAAATTGCTATGAAAATTCGTTCAGGAGAAGTGTTCAACATGAATAAGCTCGTTGGCAAGCCACTGATATATTATTATTATTTGTACACTGGGTGTGTGTGCCCATGTTATGATGGTAATGTATTACTTAGGTTGGATGAGAAATTATCTAGAACCTATTTACCACCCGGCTTAATTTATAAATAATGTATTGAGAGATATTGAAATGGAATAAGTTTTGTAAAAAAAATGTTTTACTTTTGTGGACTCTCTTTAATTAAACTCATAAAAATAAGTAATAATAATAATAATACATACAGGGTATGAAAAGAAGCTTAACGAAGCCGAGAGCCACGTAATCTGTCCATTATTACGAAGTTTTTTCTGTACTGGGCCATACCTGGGAACCTTCTAATTAGGGAGATATTAAGTGTTAAAGTCACAATATTGTGACTTTGGTTTTGACAAAAATAAATGTAAAACATGATTACTAAACTTTCTGCTAAAGAAACATTACCAAAATTATTTAAATTTCTTAGTCAAATAGGCTTATGAAATTTCAAAACGCAATGAATGTCGAGCGCAGGCAGCGCAGCCACTGCCGCACACGCACACAAATGCACACGTATATCAGTCCAAATCAGCTGTACCGGCAGCACGCGAAGATACACGACTCAGCACGTCTCGCCGCCGCGGGCAATGACCTCACCATAATTTAGATAAATAAGTACCTACATCTCAGTAACTGTTAACTTATTTATCGCTTTATTTGATCGAGCGGTTTTTTATTTTTGACCGAACCTAATACTTCATCATCATCATCAGCCTATAAACGTCCCACTGCAGGGCACAGGCCTCCCACGTGAACAATAGCACGTGGGGATATTGGGCCATAACTCACCACGCTGGCCTAATGCGGGTTGGTGGGTTTTAACGACTGCCACCTTACGACAACAACCGGGACCATCAGTTTAACGTGCCTTCCAAAGCACGGAGGAAGCTCGAAATATTTTTAATTACGAAAGTTGCTTAGCGGGCAAGATCGCAAGCCAAACGCGCTAGCCGCTGCGCCATCGAGCTCCTAACCTACTACTTACGCAAACTTAACAATTACGAGTTACTAACAGGTCTTCTGCATGTTAAAAAGTAAGATTACCGTCCTAAATTAAGTTTCATTAACTAAACTAGGAAGAACTAGGAGCTCGATGGCTCGGTAGGTATGTGGGTTGCATGCAAAGAGATTTAAATAGTAATAGAGCGGCTATTGGACACTATTTCATACAAAAACTTTGAGCTGGTGCTCAAGTTACGCCATCTAACGTTGAAAAGCAAAACTTTATATCAAGAATAATTAAAAGTATACTATGAACAATTAGAATAAGTTTCACCTACCCCACGGTAGGTGTCGCCCTGCAGTAGAGATGTTCCGTTAAAAATTCGACGTACCTATAGATAAGTTTGATGAAGATTAACCAAAATCGGTATAATATACAACATTGGAACAAGCAAGCGACAATTAGGGAAGGAAATGAAAATTCGGGTGTTTCAAATGATTATTTACTAAGTAATAAAGTGTAAAGTTATTAAAAATTCAACATACTTAATTATAAACAAAGAATGAATGAATGAAATAACATAAGCACCTAGCTAGTACCTACGAACAGCATACTGACCACACTCATTTTTGAAGTAAACCCACCCCCGCGATCACTCATCATAAGTAAGGATTATTATACACTCCCGTATACCAAAATCAAGTCCACTTCAAAGAAAATGTAACATGGTTGTGTGATTGGATTAACGAATTAATTCATAAGAATGATAAGGCAAAATGGCTGACTTTAACAGATTAACACGAGTTGATCCATATAGTGATTCATTTTAAAATACCTAAGTATACATAAATATTATAGACCACATTGCGTGTTAATGACAACTCGCAATCGCAAGTACAATCACGAGCAAAAATATGTACACAATTGTAACTCTTAAAACAATAGAATAAGGCTGGTTTCACAGTCACGCGTTTGACCAGCGCCGGCCACACGCGCGCGCTACACTACATAGTAGTTGCGTGCTTGAACTGCGTGATGACTATGAAACGCAACTACAATCTAGTGTAATTGTAAGCGCGCGCGTGTGGCCGGCGCTGGTCAAACGCGTGACTGTGAAACCAGCCTCAGAGTCAAAGTGTATACATATTGGTGCTCGTGACTACTACCTATCAAATTATTTTTGTCAATCTTAATCTGTTACTTTATATTTCATTCCATAGATTTATTTGATGCATTAGCATTAAACACCAATGTCATAACGGATGTGTGTATATGTTTAATTTGGATATCCTATTTTCTTATGTATCCATTCAATATTTTTAAGTTTAACCTTCTATCAACAATACTAACTAGATAACGCGTCACGTACCAAATCAAAGCTAAATTCTGTCCACTTGAATAATACTTATACAGCTACATTTCTCTACTAACGTACTGAGACAAAAGTTATAAAACAGTTTTAAGTTCAACCTTATTACAACCATGGCATCCAGTAATAAAATCACAAATCTTCTAAGTATTATCATATACTGATCCGTTACACAAATGTTGGCGCGTCTATTGGTCAACGTTGGCCAACCATTTGTAGCGTGTGGGTTAAAATCGGTAATTATGTTTAAAATTTTATATTATTTGTTGGTTTATAGCTTTTTTTATATTTTTTATTAACATTTACATAAGTAGGTTCTTATCACGTACTTACTTAATGAGTAACTAAAAATTATAACAAATTAACTTAAAAACTAAAAACCGATAAATATCTTATAAATAAAAAATATCTCTAACAGAACCGCTGCCGCGCGGCAAGTTCCCCAAATGGCTGGCAGCGTTGCCCTTTTGAATGGCGTGTTTAAAGCTTAAAATATATTTTATTCTACATGTAGGTACTTACCGAAACTAAGACACTCCGGCTATTAAATTGCTTTTTCGGGCATTATTTATGCAACTTTTAAATACACGGCATTGTGAACGTGTTTACATTGGCCGTGTTTCAAGCAAACTAAACAAAATAAGAGCTCACTTTTTAAGTGCGCTGTTATTTAACGAGCCGCGCCGCGCGCCGACCTGACATCTAGTTGGTATTGTTGATCGAAGAGTTTCAAATAAGTAGTAATATTCTAATTAAACGATCATCGCACGATACTGTTACACTGCATAACATTGCGTTAAGGACGCAATGATCATTGAGTCTGAATATTACTACTTATATAAAACTTAAACTTACGATATAAAAATATTATCTACTTATAACATTATTCAATTAGTAAAATGACATCACTTAAACACCACTAAATCATCTACTTCCGCTTCGACAAGTGTGGTGACATCACAGACGTAATTACATGTCTGTGGGTGACATCCTAAAAGTAGATACTTTAGCTTTTCACCACTAGAGGTCAGCATAGGGCAACGGTAAATGTTCTAGAATAATTTATTAGAAATTATGATTATAGTCTGATTATTGGGTAAATATACAAAATATTTACGAAAATAAGCTGTAATCACATTCAGCCTTTTTTCCATATCGTGATTTGCAGTATCGCAATACGCAATTTGGTATATTTTCTATTGTTTACGTCAAATTTGTTCACGCACAAACACGACTGCACTGGAGGGCGCATTACATCATACTAAGCGACTTGTTACCACTTGGTAATAAGTTGTGGATTAAAGTTTTGATCGCTATGTCCCGTCTATTAGTAATAGTTTAATGTCTTTGGTTGCATGCAAGTACAGCAAACACGGAATACAAATAATAAGACGCGAACGGACAAGCTACTAACAGTTACAAATTTAGTCTAGGTATACAAATTACTTTTACTAAAATTAATGAAATAGATCGACAATATTGTTATCTAGTAGGGTAATAATAGGTAATCGAATCGCTCTTCTCTTTCAAATGATCAAAGGGAAATTGCTACACATTTCACTAAGGCGCTCTGATTGCTTTCAATTGTATGGAAAAATGAAGTTACGTTTATTAGAAATTCTGCGTGATAAGCAGTATGATTTTTAGTAAATTAGAAAGAAAGTATGTAAGTGGTATTATGTAATTTATTATGATTTGATGTAAAGGGTTATTTTATACTTTGATAGCGAGATAGATATTTCCAAGTGCCTTTCACAGATAGAACACATTCCTGTTTAAACGACAGTGAGCATTGCTATTTTTTCTCTCTAGGAGTTTAATGCTACGTTTAGGCTTTGTACTAGGAGTATGAAAAATAAAGATGTTTATTTAAAATCATGCATAAATTGACAACCATGGAGTCCACCAATTGTAAACACTTTTTCTTTTGCCACAAGTTTTAATAATTTATTTGTTTAATTTATTAATTTGCCTCTCCATCGGCACGGTAGCAACAATGTATGTCGTTTTCATTTTTGTGTACCGTCAGTTGTCAGTAAAATGGTTATTTCCGGGGATTTGGTTATAGTGCGCTTCCACCTGGCACAGAGTACAATCTCCACCACGACCGGTCCTGTGCTGCTTGCATCCAGCGGCTACCCTCGACCTTCACCAGATCGTCGGACTACCTTGTTGGAGGCCTGCCCACACTGCGTCTTCCGGTGCGCGGTCGCCACTCGAGAACCGTTCTGCCCCAACGGCCATCGTACTACACAATACTACAATTACTACAAGTGCTTACCCGTAACAAAATAAAAAGAGTCTTTTGAATTGAATAGGTACCTACCATAAAGTAAAGACAGTACTTAATTTACCAATGAAATAAAAAATTTCATTTCATTTCATTTTTCCTGTAGGTACATTTGAAAGCTCTCATGGCCTTAATCTCAACCTGATGGTAAGTGACGATAAGGAATAAGACGATAACGCACTTTGGATCTCCGAAGGAGCTGAGTATTTATTCATTCCAAAACGAGGAAGCGCTTGGCCTTCATCTCACCTGGAGGGTGATAAATGACGAAAAGGCGGAAGCGCACTTCATCTGCATCCCTCAACCACTGAGAGGCTGGCTATCTTATCTCATACTTGGAACACATTGCGCCAGACTTTATGTAAGATGGTAGTAGCTTGCCAGGCGGACTTAGCGCTAACCACTTAGCGCAAAGGCTTCTTCCTAGTCCGTTTGGCTAGCTCTCTACCACCATTTTAATTAAGTCTGGTGTCATAACAATAACGTCGTTTTCATTGTTGTGTTTTGTTAGTTAGAGGTGAGATAGCCAGTTTATCCCACTGCTAAAATAAAAATAATGGACTTTCGAAATTACAATTATGGAAAACTAATTTGAAGTTCTGATTGTAATGATAAACTAAAAGAATGAAGCTCAACCTAGTCATAATGAATGACTAGCCAGCCCCCAGCCGTCTAGCGCGCGCGCTGCTTTTGAAGGGGTGTACGGGGGGCGCGCCTCTGTGCACCCTCCCCCTACCCCCCGTCCCCCGCCACGGCGCCGCCGCGGCGGGCGGCATAAGTCAAAGGAGTACCTAGTTACCTACTAGTAGGGCGGCTTTTAAATTCTTTCAGTTCGGTTTCTTCTGTGATCGAAAGCGCAAGCGCATAGTTTGATAACTTGACTGATTCTTTCGTCTATTTTATCTCTTCTCTTCGCGTTGTGGTTCGTGGTTGTTTAGTTTGTGTGTGTGTGTGTTTGCGTATTTTCTGTGAAAGATGCCTTTCCATGCATTTAGTGTTCGCGAATACGTTAATATGGTGCTGTGTTACGGCATGGCCCATGGAAATGCCTCCGAGGCACTAAGACTTTACGGAATTGAACACCCAACCGCAGTTCAGCCTCGCGACCCGCGAGTTTTTACTCGGGCTGTACAGCGCCTGCTGGACAATCAGCCGATAATGCCGGTTTCAGAGGGAGGTGGCAGGCCAATACGTTTAGCGACAGAACAAGCGATTTTGGACGTGGTGCGCGAAAACCCACGCCTTGGAACGCGAACGGCAGCAAAAGTTTTAAGGAGACGCCATGGCCATCGCGCACGACATGTAGTGTCGTATAACACGGTGCACAAAGTGCTCACGAGAGACAGGCAACGACCCTATAAAATTCACAGGGTTCATGCGATTGTGCCAGGAGACAGGCAACGTCGAATGGCTTATTGTGCGTGGGTCCTAGGCCAGAGCCGTCGGTTTGTGGAAAATATTATTTTTACCGACGAGTGCACGTTCACCAATAACGGAATGTGGAACCGCCGAAACGCCCATTATTGGTGCTCGCAAAACCCACACCAGATGCAAGAGACTGGATTTCAGACACGCTGGAAACACAATGTTTGGGCAGGTATAGTCCGTAACCAGATTCTGGGACCCGTTTTCTTACCACCTAGAATGGACGGTTCTGCGTATCTAGAATTGATAAGCAATTATTTAGCGGATACTCTCGACGATATGCCACTGGCACAGCTGCAAGTAACTTGGTTCCAGCATGATGGCGCACCCCCACATATCGTGAGGCCGGTCCGCGAGCGGCTTACGGAGCTATTCGGCGACCATTGGATTGGGCGGTATGGGCCTCATGAATGGCCTCCACGATCGCCGGATTTAACCCCTCTGGATTTTTTTTTGTGGGGCCACGTCAAAGACAGGGTTTTTGACCGCCCTTGCCAAACAGCTGATGAGATGCATCAAAAAATTGTCGCTGTTTTCGAAGAGCTTAAGCAGCGGTCTCTACGAGAAGGAATCCTGGAGTTGGTCCACCAGGAAAATCTGGAACGGGCGCGCTTATGCCTACACGTGGGAGGTCGGCAGTTTGAACCGCAGCTCGTCAGTGTCGAAAGGTCCCTTGATGACATCGATGGAGAGTAGGTAAGTAGGTAGACTAGCCTAGACTTAAACAAAAATTTTCTACAAACAATCATGAAGCGAAAACATTGAGTTCGTGAATAAAACCGCGCAGGGTACGCACCCTGCGCGGTTTTATTCACGAACTCAATGTTATACCGTACCACGCGGTACGGTACAGACATGGCGCGCGCTTTTTTATCCCACTCATACGCCTATTGACTTCTCTCTCGTCCCGTAACACACACACATGCACACTTTGTTGCACGCGTTTCATTGCGTGTCTTAGAAAACACCCGTTTTTTAATATCTAAAAATTAAAGTAGTTTCCCAGCAATTATTTTTACTGAATGTTTCTTAGTTTGATGTACACTATGTGTATATTACGGCTTCGTTAAGCTTCTTTTCATACCCTGTATATCATTAAACATTGCCTTGCCAACGAACTTATACATGATATATGTAACGGCACTGGTGTATCAGGATCGTTCTCAGTCATACTTGGGGCAGGTATACGGCCAGAAATAAAAGTCGTAGAATGGTTTAAACACTATATTGAGTTGAACAACGAATCGCAGTACAGTCCAGAACTTGTGAACGCTACGGGAGTTTAGTAAAGACCACGGGTGGAAATGTTCCCTACTGAAAAAAGTTGCTATAGAGAACGCATCTCAAGAATGATGTATGACATTTTATTCCCGATGCGAATATCACTACTGTCAAAATCTTTGAAAATGGCGTCACTTTCATCACTTGTTGTTTTGTGTCGAGGCGATCTTGATTTATTTCCGTATATCTATTTCTCCAGATAACTTCTAAGTGTTACTTGAGTATTACTCAGATTATTCCGTGTTAAGTTACGTTTTAGTGCATTCTACGATGTTAAATCATTGCTGTGTTACCAACTGTGATAGTGTTTACGATAGACCGTTAAATTACATGTATTTCCATGTGCTAATGCTATTAGACTCAATAAATGGCTGGAGTGCATTTAAACAGTGAAACTCTTCGGGCGTTGAATGTTGATGAACATTGAACTTGAAACGCTTTGTTTTTCAGAAAAATTTTGAGGAGAGATTTATAACTTCCAAATCTCGCCTATTAGGCACTGGTGCAATATCAGGAGGCATTGACATCCGCAGGTTGCAGAAGAGAAGTCTTCCAATGATGTAAAATAAAGCTTTTATAAAATATACTTACGAAAAAGTTAAAAAGAAAATAAATGTGCCTACTTAAGAAATATTTGGTTTTATTTCAAAAGGTAACTATTAGCAATTACAAAATATCTTGCTTAATAGTTACCTTGGTAGATTCTGATGTATCCTAATTTACCTAAGAAAAACAAACTGCCTGGTATGTCGGTTCGGTTCTGGCTGAATGCAGAAAATGTTGTTGCCTTATATTAAGCATTCAAGATTAAAAAGTTACAAATGTCATACATCAATCTTGAGCTAAGATGGCGGCCAGCTCTAAAGCTTCATAGAAATGTACGATAGATGTCCGTCTGAACTTGTTCACTATATAGTCTGTGGTAAAGACTGACTCGCTCCAAACCGACGTCCATGCTCCCATACTCTGTACAGCCCCACCAGATGTCGCTTGCGCTGCGGTGCAACTCCAGACTAGTCATGAGTATGGACTCAAGACGCTAAAGCGTCCACACTCATAACCACTATGCGACATATGCAAAAAGCATTTTGAACACTTCTCCTTAACGAATTTTCATAGCAATTTATTAATATGTTAGACTGTAAGGATGGATTCTTAAAGTACGTCATCTTTTTATACATACATACATATAAACTCGGCCACACGACCAGCAACATTGCCCAAAAAGACTACGTCTAAATTTTAAAAGGGGAATTTCGGGCAAGTTTCAGTATTTTTGTGGCCGATTTGCCGCCTAAGCTGTGACACTTGACCAATTTATTCTGTGACTCGACTAAATTGTCTCTGCGCGCGGACCGAGCGTGTAGGTGAATAAGTCGACCGAATTACAAAGTGAAACCCCCCTGCTCCAGCCACATGTTAAGTACTTTTGTAAAATATACTGAATAACTAAATATAACACTAAATGAAAATAAAAATGAAAAAGAAAAATTTTTCATTTTTATTTTCATTTAGTGTCAAAACAGGAAAAGCGTCTAACATCTGCAATCAAGCGTCTGCATAAGCATGCAGAATTTTTTTGAACTGCATTATGCGGTCTACCTTACGATTTTACTTTTCCCGAAATAAAAATGAATAAGTACGTACTTAATAAATTACAAATTATTTATAGCACCAAATAAAAAAAACAAAAATTGCAAAGGTCGCTCAAGCACCTAAAGTATACTATTTTTCATATTAAAATATAAAAGAAATCAATAACATTGTTTAATTTTAAGAATTTTTACCAGCAACCGAGTGTCCGCGTAAACAACCGCATTTTATAATGGTTTTACCAACACCTTTGCAGGCGTGTGAGTTACACCAGTGCATCTAGTTACCACCGTTCATTGCAATTGGATGATGCATAGATACCTATTAAAATATATATATACTATAAAATAGGTTCTGTTTTTTTTAACGTAATCCCATGTAATTATTTTTACCCGCATTAGGGTCCGTTTAACACTACAGTGGCAGCACTCAAACTGCGTTTTGATTCGTCTGAAATGATGAACAATATATTATTTTTAACTAACAAACTACAATAATTTTCTGAATATTCATGAAAAGTTTTTCTTCTTTCTAAGTTTTTAAATGATTCAGCAGGATAAAGTAAGTATTTAATAAAAAAGTGAAAGATAAGAACAACAAAACGCACTAATTCGTTCAGAGACATCTGTTGATTGCTTGCTTAACTTTTTCTTAACAAATAGGACTGCGACGTAGTTCATTCAAAAATCGTCGCTAATGTGAGGTGACGCTGTGTTGGTTAAAAGTTGTTGGAGTCACCAACAGATGGCGTTATAAATGAAACATAACAATGTTTTTGTTATTTGCATTTCTTTTACAACATTATTAGTCATTATCTTAATTACAGTGGTAGCGGTATGACTTTATTCTTCGGAATCTTCTTCGTCGTTAGCTTCCGTGGTTGTTGTGGTGCGCTTCTTCTGTTTGCGCCTTTTGCTGTGTCTCTTGCCTTTCTTGTTTGTTTGCGGCCTAAAATAAATGACAAAATTAAAACATTTTATTCCAAACTAGCGGGCCGCCCGTGTCTTATCTTAGTCTGCGTGAACACCCTGTAATTCCGTGACGAATTACCAAAAAAAAATTTTCACACATACCCACCTAGTCCTGACAATAAATTACGTAAGTACACAACGAGAAAAGAATTACCCAAATAGGTACCTACTTAGCCCAAATAAGTGCAGTAGATGCTATTCTCTATGCGACACAGACGCTGCGCGCATGGCTGTGATCTGGTGTCTCTGTCCAATTCTATGAATATGAAAGAGACAGAGTCAATTCTCAGCGCTGCGGCAGCAGCCGCTGCTACCACTTTTAGGCTTTATGCCCCCTCTTCAAGTCGGCAGACGCATCCGCAGGGGGGGGGGGGGGGGGGCAGTGCCTAGCAGTGGGACGTTGATAGGGTACTGATGATGTGCCTTTGGAGAGTATCTTTAAATTTTTATCAATGTGTGTCTCCTCTTAATTAAATTATTCAATAATAAAATATGTTTTTAGTACTTATGTATTTCAGTTTGTTAATTTAGATTGAGAGCTGTGGATGTTAAAATAAATCAAAATGAAATAAATAGAAAAATAAAAATATGACGCTGGAAAAGAAAGAGTGAAGGAAATGCCCCTGTGGAGTTTCTTCCCTGTTCTTTTAGCAACAACACGTGTTGTGAGACTCCATTTTATTTCTATCTACCGTATAATACTAAACATACTTTAAAACAATTAAACACTTGAAATTGGCTCAATGCTACTCGCGACAGCCATTAATTAAGATATAAGAAAAATAAAAATGCCACTGTTGAGTTACATGCCGGCTCTACTCAGTACACTGTACAGATGATGGCGTAGTCACATTCAAAAGTGCTCAACTATTGTACCTAGCCTTAAGAGAAAACACTACGTGGAAGTGTCATGCAAAATTCTCATACGAAACACAGAAAAACGACGTATTCGTAGTCCCCTGTTTCCCAATCAGAACTAGACCAATTTTTATTACTTTTTCAGCATCGGTTAAAGAAAGAGATTTTCTATGTCTGTATGTTTGATTTTATTTTTAAACCGGTTACTTAATGTTTCTGAAGACGCCTTAAAACGGAGTTATTTCAGGTAGAAAATCTCTTTCTTTAATCGATTCTGTAAAAAACATGGAAACAGGGACTACGAAACGTCGTTTTTCTGTGTTTCGTATGAGAATTTTGCATGCCACTTCCACGTAGTGTTTCCTGAGGAAACACTACACTACGGTGAAAGAATACTACCACCCTATCTTCCTTTTGGTGTCCAACAGCAAAGAGTGGCGATGGGCTTAACCCTGTCACGCTGAGCACGTGCAGTCGCTGTTTAGTGGAAAGTGGACTATGGTAGAGGACTGCTTTTGCTGTCCTCATTGCCTATTTGACTGACTAACCCTTCAAAGATAATAGTCGTAATTATGAGTATGTATGTATGTTTTATGCCCTCCGTCGTCGCTGCATAGCATAAAAGCAAAACATGATGTTTGCAAAATATCATATTCTCAAATCACCACATTCTTACATTAACATATTCTTAAAACATCATATTAGCAAAATAACATATTAGCATGATACTTCATTTAAAGTACAATCAATGTCAAATGTTTAAATAAATATTTTTCAAGAAATCTAACAATCAGATAGCATGTAATAATAACCGTTTATGGATATCAAAGTCAAAATTATTCTTGTAATTAAAAATTTCTTCGCTATTTTCTTACTTAACTACTAATTTCCTATTAATAGGAAGGAGGGAACTCACACACTCATTGTGAAAATCATTCAGATGTTGTCCGAACCATCATCATTCGCTTATAAACGCCCCACTGCTGGGCGCAGGCCTCCCCTCATGGACAATAGCACGTGGTGAGATTGGGTCATTTAGTTGCCCTTTCCTCGTGGCCAAACTAAAATGCCAAACTAATTTGGCCACGAGGAAACTTAATTCCTAGTAGCCAAACCGTAGTCATAGTTTAAAAATAGGTAACACACACTGTACCTACATGTAATAGTCAAATCACGGAGAAATAAGAGACAAACAGAAAAAAAAATATTTGTATTTGACAAAAAAACTTCATGTAATAGCCAAATCACGGAGAAATAAGAGACTTCCAGTTAAAAAAAATATTTTTGTTTTTGACGAAAAACCTAAGGATCAATATTATTTAAAAAGTTATTTTGCTGTTTTGAAAACGTGTTGAAATACATGTGTGTTATTTTTAAACTATGACTACGGTTTGGCTACGAGGAATTAAGTTTCCTCGTGGCTAAATTAGTTTGGATTTTTTTATAACCTACCATGCTAGTCAATATACGGGTTGATGAGTTATAAAAACGGCACGACAACAATCGGGACCAACGGCTTTACGTTCCTTTTAAGTACCTACGGATAGGGTTACCATCTGTCCGGATTAGGAGTCCGGAATTTGTCCGGTTCTTTAATTTGTCCAGATTTTGAAATATGAGTAACAAAACTACATATTTAGTAATATCAAATAAGTATTTAATCTTTATTAACTTTTCATTTATCTCTAAATACGAAATATAAAAGTAGGTAAGTAATGTTTTCATTTTGTGACTAAAAAGTCCGGACTTTTATCGAAATGTCAGGCTTTTTGTCCGGACTTTCAAATTCCAAAATGGTAAGTAGGACTTCTTGGCGGGAAAGTGAAGCGTCATGTCCGCAGTTTTGTATAATTGTCTAAAATTTGTGTTTTGTCGAATATTTATGTGAAATAATGGTTGATTATTTACTGTTAAGTGTTCGTGAACGTGCATGAGTGTTAGCAAATAAAACAAAACAGTGCAACATCACTTTTCAAATTCTCTCAAGAAGTCCGTGTGAGACCTCAATAAAACCTACAGCTTTAATGAGTCTCGAGGGGTTTGGGGGAAAATCATTTACCATTAAACGTGCATTATCACTCATTATCATCAACTTAATTAAAAGAAAATAATAATTAAGTACTATTAAAAACTTGACACTGGCTAAATGTGCTGATCGCACGAAGCCATTATTTAAGAAAAAAAATGGTAAGTAACCCTACGGAGGACTCAAGATTTATTTTTTAATTTTTTTTAGTCACCCATCCAGCGACACGGCATTCAGCATGTTACTTAACCAGCAAGATTGCAAACCGATCGCCGAGAGCGCTGCGCAATCGAGCCCCTTCACAATAAAGAATACAAAAATCCAATTTGTGTTAATAATTAAAATTTTCGATATTCTCTTTCTCACTGGCAGAGCTGGCAGGAAACACTTACCTCAGAAGTTAAAAACTTTTTGGTTCGTTAATCTTAACTTTTTATACTTTTGCGCAACTTATGTTGTTTCCAAAGTAGACTTCAAAGGGAGCAAGATAAAAGGAACGAACGCCCGAAGACAGCTTGAGCTTTTACAAAGCTTTATTTACTTATTATATTTTTCTTGATCATGTCTCGTAGCGGTAAAAGAATGCTACCACCCTTCCTTGGGTGTCGTAAAAGGCGACTAACGGACTAAAGACTGCACATACATCCAACAGCTTAGAGCGGCGATGGGCTCACCACCTGTCATGCTGAGCACATGTGCAGTCGCTATTTGGTAAAACGTGGACTATGGCAGAGGACTGATGTAGCGGTCCTCATTGCCTAGTCTCTGACTAACCCTTCGGGGATAATAGACGTGAGTGATATGATTATGTTAAATTCACATTACCCTGGGTGACGATTTGAACTCTGGAACTTTTCCGTAAGTTTATGTATATTTTTATAATTAAGTTATGCAAGTTGCAACGAACAGGATTCGAACCAGCGCCTTTCAGACATTCCGCGTTACTTGCACTATAAAGTGCAACAAAAAGAAAGACGATAAATAGTTATCGTCTTTCTTTTTGTTGCACTTTGTGTCACCCTTATTACATTTATCTCGCACTTTTTCGGTTGACTGGAAGAGATCTCTTTTAGATATAAGTCCACCTTTGCACACAATGTAACGTGTAACGTGTTTCTGTGTAATAAAGAAAATAATAATAATATTTACCTGTACTATTTTACACTTTATAATGTTACTTTATTAACCGTCAATAAAAAAATAAGATTTTTTGAGCCAAGTTACTTGAATTATAATATATTATAGAAAGTATATTAATTAGGTTATTAAATATGTACAGATACAATTTAAGTAATGTTTACAACAGTTGTTTCGATAAAGACAGTGTTATTATTTACTTGTTTACTGTAGGTAAACTACATTATATATTTTTTGTATAAAGCAATTTATTCAGCCGTTAACCTTAAAAAAGGTCACATTGTAAAACTCTTGTGAATTTCTACAAAAACATAATATTTGCAAAATAAATTGAATTCAAAGATGTTTATTTTCAGTAACTATAACTCTTGATTCTGCAATTCACCATATTCGATAATTCAGTTTCGAGAGCCAATTTACGAATGTCTATAGAAACTTGTCAAATAGATGAATTTTAAGATGTAGGATAAATCGAATTATATTATCAATTGACACAAATGCTTGTACGCGACGCGCATCCAATTCAGGGCTTTCTCGTAAAGTTACAAAATGATCCATCTGTCATTCTGAGGTCACTCATCAAATTTTCTCTTTGCAAAAGATAATTTCGAATCCACCATCTTTTTCTCTTTTTTTTATTAGAGATTCTATACATCTGATACAGAGAACACAACAACACTACCTCCTCGGGCAACATTTTAACGCAGACTGGCGTGTGGACAACCTGTATTGATTTAAACATAGTTGCTAGCAACATTCTCGCCGCTCACCAACAATGTTTAGCAACTGTTGCTAAACAAATGTTTACCATGAATACGGGGCTTTAGTCTGTAACGATTCCTTGTTTCAAAACCACGTTATTAAAAGTTACGATATCTTCCCAAAAACGTATGCGTTTGACGTTTGTGCGCGGTAAGGTTTAGGTGTGGAATCTATAGATTGCGATACAGAATCAGGGCCCAAAACGGCTGGATAGAACGGCTAGTTAGACAATATTTTTTTTGTTATGTTTGTAATTATTGTCAGGACCAGGTTTATAGGAAAGATTTTCTAAAGAATCATCATGAAGGTAGTTGGTACGAATTGTACTAAAATGTGAAAAGTGCAGAATTGATCCACTCTGAAAGTAAGTATAAAAAAAACAACTACTAGTTAGTTAGTAGCTAGTACTACTAGCACAATCGCTTAGCTTCTTAGTATAGGCAAGTACTATTAGTTATTCTGTAGTATAGGGAACGCTAGGTCAGTCCATCTCTGTCTAGCTATTTAACTATTGAAATTTATTATAATAATTATTAGGGAATAATTTAAATTATAAAAAAAGCTTATAAAGATAGCTTTTTAGTAAATAATACTATCACCCCCTCTCTTCCCTTGGATGTCGTAAAAGGCGACTAACGGACTACAAGCTGCACATACATCCAACAGCATGGAGCGGCGATGGGCTCACTACCTGTCACGCTGAGCACATGTGCAGTCGCTATTTGGTGAAAAGTAGACCATGGCAGAGAACTGCTTTTGGGGTCCTCATTGTCAAGTCTCTGACTAACCGTTCGGGGATAATAGTCGTGATTATATATATGTATGTATGTATGTATATATGTATGTATGTTCTAGTCGGATTCTGGGCAGAATCCAATCGTGCAGAATGAATAATGTTAGACGGATAGGTAGATGATACTCTACGTGCATTACTAGAAGAGTTACAGATAAAGAAACAACATAGAACATAAATACAAAGTCACAATGAGGCGGTTACATCTCTTTTATACAATCAGGGCTAGTTAATGTTAATACTTACACAAAACAACAAACCAACATTATCACAACAAAACAAAAACTAACATTACGAAAACAAAGAATATTTACTTCTCATAGTCCGAACATGGATTCTTCTCGAACGCGTTGTATTTCATAATGGCACCTTTGACACCAATCAGAACGTTGTCAGCTGAATCCATGGCAAAAGAGTTAACCCCAGTCACATTAAAAGTGCCCAAATGCTTCGCATTAGCATTTTCAGCATTCACTTCGTACAGATTACTATTTTCGTCCATACCGAAAACTTCATCCGATCTGCTAACGAAAATACCAATCATTTTATCGCTAGGCAGACCTTTAATCTTTATAGGCACCGTAAACTCATTCTTGAGGATATAAGAAGTCTTCGTCGCAACGAAGAAAATGTTGTTCCTCGTGTCAACTGTCAAGCCATGTCCGTTTGGCACCGCTGGGAACGACTCCTGCTTCTGACCATCATTGGTTATCTTATGCACTCTATTTTGGGGCCATGTGGCTATGTACATAGCTGATCCGTCGCTCGTAACAGCTATGTACATAACGTCTTCACCTAAAGCCGAATATAGTTCAATTGATCCGTCTTCTTTGTATTTATAAACACCGTTATCAGTAGCAAGGAACACTATGTCATTGAGGTTATCGACACACGTCGATTGACCTAACCCTGCCACTTTGATTGTCTCTGAATCACCGCTCGGGTGTAATATTTGGAGGCTCATCTTCATTTCGTCGCTTATTAGTGTATAGTAGACATTGCCTGTCTTCCAGTGGATGCTCATGTCTGCCGGTATTCCGCTCACATTTCTGCTCTCGTCCATCGAGTAGTAGAAGTTGTTAAAGTTTATCAGATTTGAGCAGAAGTGGTCTCGACTCTTTTGTCTCAGCAGACCTTGTCGGGTAATCACAGGGGAGCATTGGATGAAGGTTAGCGACATGAGAAGCAGTAACAAATTCTCCATCTGTGGAAAATGGAGGAAAATAGGATTAGTGAGATAAAAAACATGTTTTATTGTTATTTTTTTAGGGGGATTTCGCGTCTTCGAGTAAATGACAAGTTGGCTTTCTGGTCTCGGAAATTTAAAGTGATTTAGAAGTTTGCTACATAACCCGCCTACAACTATGCCAAGAGACATCTTTACAATCATTAACCATTCTTACTCCAAGCGGCAGTGTCAGATTTTTAGAAATCGCAGTTTTTAAGAGGGTCATTATTTAATTTCCTCGACCACTCCTTAGGTATACCATCTAGTTTGTAGTATCATAAACGGTACAATTAAAATCGTTGTAATGAGTATTGAAATTATAGGTTATACGTTTTTCAAAACAACGATGAAGTTTTTATCAGTGTTAGTAACTAGTTACATTGTGTTGTGTAATTACATTATAAAAAACCATTTTAATTATCACACGTAAGTTTTGGTTGGCCACATTTAATAGCTGTACCTGCACTGCATTACATCATTGATTCAAGTAAGAACAATTTAATTAAACCAATTTGCATGAGTGTCCTACCGAATTTTATACTGGCCTTTACCCAATCCAGATAAAATTCTTTTTTCTTTTAGAAGTTTTAGATAACATAATATACGAGTACATTACATACATAAAAGCGTAACAAAGAAACTCACTTTCGTATTTATAATTTTACTAAAAGTAAGGAATTTACGTTATAACAGACATAAATAACATTAAATTATCTAAGAGCCGAATTAACGTTTAAAACTTATTTGCTTGTTAAAGTACTTATTATTTCATCATTAACAAAATGTACTATTTTATCCAAAATTTTATTTATTTCAGGTGACATTAAAACGGGCCGAAAATCCCTGGAGAAGCTATTGGTCATTAAAGAGCTAATGAAGGGGGCCCTCGCCATTTCACACAAGCGGAAATTAATGGTCATGTGCATCCTTCCCATCCTGACATATAGCGTGCTCATCAACCAACATCCAAAGTCCAAACTCAAGGTTTGCCAACTCGTATAGGTGTCAAGCGAACGGATCGAATCAGAAATACCAACCTGCGCTCCCAAACGTAAATTACAGATGTGGTTCTGGAAGTAGCTCAGCTGAAATGAGATTAGGCTGGGCATGCCAGAAGTGTCGTAGGTCAAGTCACAGATAAAAAAGGACCAGTTTGCAACAGACTGGAGGCCAAACACAACACGGTGGCGCCACGGCAGACCGAGAAGGTCCTTGATGCATTTCACAAAAAATGGACACAGCTCAGGACCGCGATCAGTGGAAGAAATAGATTGAGGTTTTTGCTAAGCAGTGGAACAGTAAGGGCTGTGATATGAAATGAGAGACAGGAGACATGTAAGATTGATTGTATAATACTTTGTCAGAATGGATAAATTCTTAGCGTATTCACATAATAATATAGAAGCTCAGATGTTGTAGTACTGGACTAGACACAATAGAATTTCCATTGTTAGCAACGTCTAGGAGTCTTTGTCACAGACAAGGGATATTAACAAAATCTTCACATTGATGAAAATATGAATACATAATTTTATTATGAACTGTTTACCTTATGATTGTGACCTCTAACACTTTATCAACTTTCCTCTCGATAATACCAGCCGAAAACTATCGTCTTTCTATCCCCGACTTTCAAGATACACTGAGAGTACTCACAACACATCGCACTCATATAAACAATTTATCTTGTTTATTGTTATCGCCAAAACAAGTGTGTTTACGCGTACAGCTTCCGAGGAAAGTAAACAACAACATTGTTATTAATTAGTAATAAAGTTGGAATTGTTAACTAACGCGACGGAGATTTTGCGTGATGCATTCATGTCTCGATACCGAGAAGTTGTTTTTTTTTATACAAAAACAAAAGTAAACGTTTTATTCATATAAGCAAACGAAAATCAATTTTTTGTCACTAATGTTTAACCGCGCATCACTTTAGAACGGCTGCATCTATTTAGCTAATTATTTTTTAACGTGTTTGTAATTAATTTTCAGGACAAAGTTTGAAATATATTTTTTTTGGAAATTGGTCTCCCGGTACGCAGACGCAACGTTCAACGCAGACGAAGTCGCAACATCTGAGTTGCTTTTGCGGTTAAATGCGAGAGCGTAAGTCGCCTTTTACGACACCCAAGGGAAAGGATGGATTGGTAGTATACTTTTATGAGCCGCCTCACACACAGCTCCTGCTGTATGTATGTATGTATTATTGTACTTCGACGTTGCATCCTCGAGATTTATATTTACAAGGTAGTCCACTCTTCAATGTACCAGGCATCCAACACATACTAAGAGCTATCTAAAAGAAATTTTATTAAAAAAAAACATAAAACGTTACCCATAGTATAGACACAGGCGCCATCTAGTGAATACCAACCGAGTGCACGAGTTTGTCACCCGCGCTGTCATCGTTATTCGCTTTTCGTGTTCGGTCATCCGCACATCGTTACCCTAAAAGTGTTTTGTGTAGCAAAAAATTATGTGCAAAAGGAAGCATGGATAATCATTATATACGCATGTGGAAAAACTGCGTAAACGACGATCGCCAAGTAAATCAGGTCAGTCAGTGTTTTAAATATTACATTTTGTCGATGCTATGATTAAATTACTAAGACAAACGATTTTTTTAAAACTATGTGATTCGTTAGCGAATATACGAGTCAGAACCTCTTAGTGAGACATTCATAGTAGAAACGTTATTGAAATATATTTCATAGTACGTTTCCTTCTTAATTTCGATTAATACTTTCGCTAGTGCCTTTGTGGTTACCCACACTTTTTGACTTTTTCACTATTCATCGATTTTCAAGAATACATAAGACGTTTAGCTTTTTTAAATAATAATAAAAAGTAAAAAACACATAAGTAGTACCGTGAAGTGATTACGGTCAGTGCTAGTATGAAATCTAGTATCGTGACGAGATTACGATCGACATTAGGGGTACCTACTAGGGCATGCTCCCGGGAATTCTCGGTACCGATATTTCCCGGTATTTCCCGGGAAATTGACTTTTTACGCAGTACCGGTACTGAGAATTCGTTTCCCGGGAAATTCGGTACTTTCGGTACTTTTATTATAACTTAAAATTACGCCAATATTAGCCTAGCTTTACCTTCCAAATGACCTCAAAACTGAACGTCACTCGAAATATCGACGCCAAGGATTCCAATAGTCGGATTGGTATAAAGGAGAGCTCCCTCAAAGTTCAGAGGTACGACGAAGGGATGTTTTTTCGCGGTAAATGCGCAATCTTGTGTTTTGGAAGGGTTAAAGTGGACTAGGTTATGTCGGCCCCAATTTGAGACATGACTTAACATGTTCTCGGTGTCAGTCACAAGTTTATTAGGGCTCTCTTTCCAGAGAAATATTAGCTCGTCCAGTGTTAAAGCGTTACCCCCGTACTGTCGTCCGCATAGCAATGAATGCTGTTGTTATGCAACATGTCATTGATATGCAGAAGAAACAGAGTAGGGGCTAACAACACACACCCCTGCGGGACTCCAGCATTCACGGGTTTCATGTTAGAGCACGAACCGTCGACTACAACTCTGATGCTACGCCCAGAAAGAAAGCAGGCGACCCACGAACCCAATTTCTCAGGAAGCCCGTATGATGGAAGTTTAGAGAGAAGAGCCCTGTGCCATACCCTGTCAAAGGCTTTCGCTACGTCCAAGCTAACTGCCAGTGACTCCCGTTTATTCTCGACTGCCTCCGCTCATCGGTGAGTAAGGTACACTAAAAGATCACCAACCGAACGACCGCGACGAAAACCATACTGGCGATCGCTTAGTAGCTTGTTTTGTTCTAGGTACCTTAAGAGCTTGTGGTTTGTAATGGACTCCATTACTTTGGGGAGTAAAGAAGTGATGGCTATTGACCTGTAGTTGGACGGATCTGAGCGATCGCTTTTTTTGAGAATAGGGTGGACAAGGGCTGTCTTCCAAGAGCTCGGGACAACGCCAGTAGTGTAAGAGAGCCGAAAAAGGCGCGATAGAACCGGCGCCAACTCAGGAGGACACGTCCGAAGCACAATGGGAGGAACTGCATCAGGCCCACTCGACTTATGGATATCAAGGAAAAAAGAGCCTTACGAACTGACCTTTGTAGGAACCGGATTGGCATTGAACAAGCGCAATGCGGTATGGTTGGTGGACAGTTTTCCCCCATCGTCCAAGGTCGAGTTTGATGCTAAAAGAGTGCCCAAGAGGTCGGCTTTCTCCTTTGTAGTATGGGCCAGGCAGTCATCGGTATTGTGCACTGGTGGTAAGGACGGCTGACAAAAATTCCCTAAGGTAGCTTTCGCGAGAGAGCAGAACGCACGCGTACCCGAAGGAAAACGCACTAGCCTCTCGCAACTTATGAATGATGACTTCGCCTTGGCAATGTCCTTAAAGGACCTGGCGGCAAAATTGTACCTCTTTCTGAGCGCACTGGTGCTTGGATCCTTTGATGACACCGCATTAGCCCAGACTTGGTAATGTTGTCGCTTTTGGCGAGACGCCATTTTGCAGCTACGTCCAAACCATGGTTGGGACCTGCCGCCAATGGGAACCACCACTTGAAAAGTTCCATTCCCTGCAGTATCACATCAACGACAAAGTCGGCGGCGACATCAAGATCATCCAGCGAGAAGCCAACTCGCCACCATGGGTAGGACGCAAAGAAACTTCGCATCCCATCCCAGTCCGCTGACTTATAATGCCGGACGACGTTTTTGAAGTTTGTGTGAGAGGCACAGTGCTACAAATCAGACAGTGGTCTGATGCATAGTGGTGTATCAACAGAAACTTGATAGCCGTCGGGGTGCGGGGTCAGCAGAAGGTCCAATATGGAAGGTGCATGGGCCTCCACATCTTAAATTCGCATAGGGTCGGTTACCAATTGGGACAGACTGTAGGCCAAAGCGAGATCATGAACGGCTCTACCCGCGTGGTCAGTTGTGCTTGAACCAAGCCATTCGACGTGATAGGCATTAAAGTCTCCCAATACCACAATCTCGGCTCAGGAGAACGGAATCGGTCGCCGTTTGAACGATCTTGCTTTGGACGAATTTATATTATTTACTCACCTTAAAACACTCATGATAAAAATCCATTGCATATTTTAAATTTAAAACATTCAACTCGGATGATCTCTAACCAATTCCATTCGACAAAATGATTTCACAGCTAGTGCAACAATTGACAAAAACAAATTTTTTATGTAATAAAAATATAAAAAATATAAACTTTTTGTGTAATATTTTATTTTTCTCAATGATCCATATATCAAACTAAAAAATAAAAATAGTTAAAAAAATCTCAGTACCGAAAAGTACCGAAATTTCCCGGTTTTCACGGTACCAGAGTTAGCGCAGTACCGGGAATCCGATTTCTCCACAGTACCGGGACTGCAACCGCTAGTACCTACCCTATGCTGTGACGCGATTACGGTTGTTCTATTCTTCGGTCATTCCTTCCAAATGACTCTTTGTTTGCGCGAGGCAGTAGTTACCTACATTCTATTTTATTTTTTTTACTAATCTTTTTATTGGAGTGTTTTTTTGTGTGCAAGTGATTTCTACAAAATCTTACAGTTCCGCCTTACATACTGCACACTTATGTAGTACCGTGACGTGATTACGGTCAGTGCTAATATGAAATCTAGTATCGTGACGCGATTACGATCGATATTACGGGTACCTACCCTTATGTAGTACCGTGACGTGATTACGGTCAGTGCTAATATGAAATATAGTATCGTGACGAGATTACGATCGATATTACGGGTACCTACCCTATGCTGTGACGCGATTACGGCAATTATATTCCTCGGTCATTCCTTCCAAATGACGCTTCGTTTGCGCGAGGCAGTACCTACATTCTATTTTATTTTTTACTAATCTTTTTATTGGAGTGTTTTTTTGTGTGCAAGTGATTTCTACAAAATCTTACAGTTCCGCCTTACATACTGCACACTTATGTAGTACCGTGACGTGATTACGGTCAGTGCTAATATGAAATCTAGTATCGTGACGCGATTACGATCGATATTACGGGTACCTACCCTTATGTAGTACCGTGACGTGATTACGGTCAGTGCTAATATGAAATCTAGTATTGTGACGCGATTACGGCAATTCTATTCTGTGATCATTCCTTTCAAATGACTTCATTTGCGCGAGGCCTCTCGCCTACCACAAGGCTTAGTGACTCCGATTTCAATAAAGAACCGTAAATAACGGACGTATATAAATCTAATATTGAAAAAGACTTACGATCTGTCATGACCGTAGCACAAGTACACAGTCCGGATCTTACCCAGACCATCCAGGACGCTAGGGATAGTCGTAATAATCCAAGCGCAGCAGAGGAGTTGCCAGTTGTAAATCCAATATCGTCGGATTTTCTTGACGTTCTTGGAGTTTCTAAAGTGATGGAGGTACCATTGGGACCCAAAATACCAGAAGAGGTCTCTAAACGCTAGGGAAATCCTCATAGATGGTATAAACAAAGATAATAAAAAAAGAACTGTTAGCAACAACTTTGATACCTGTTTGAAGTTGGCCAAATTATGAAAAAGAACTGTTAGCAACAACTTTGATACCTGTTTGAAGTTGGCCAAATTATGCTGAAATACCATGAATAGAAAAATGCTTACACTACCTGCCTACTCTTGATAAAAAATTCTTGTCATTGACACAAGATGTTAAAAGAGACGCACACTCTTTTGGAGAAAATTTGGGAAAAAATATATAAGCTGCTAAGGCGGCTGAAAAATCTGGTTTGCAAATACGGAATACTAACATTGGACCGTCAACTTCACTAAGAACTACGTCGCCCAGCAAGGAAAGTGGCAAGACCCATCCAAGCAACAAGGTCATGGGTTGCCAGGCCGGGTGGGAGCAAGCAAAGATTCCCGTATCCACCTCCGAGGCGATCAGCGCAAGCACCGACGTCCGCCCGCTATCACACCACGACAGCAGTGAGACCGTCATACAGACCGATGTTGCGTAAATAACAACCAAGGTAACCTTACACGCTGGTAGTATAATTTTTTTTTTGTTGACACATGGTGTTCAATCACAAATGACCCGGTAGTCTGACAGTACGTTACGGTTTACAAAATACCATTTAATAATACTGTAAAGCAAGCTACTGAACCTATCACTCCTAACTTTTCTTCGGCTGAAATAAGTAAGTTAATCACAGCTATATCTGACTTGTGCCAGTCAGGAGTAATATGCATATGAGAGGATGTCAAAGACCAATTTATTTCTCCCATATTCTTAACACCTAAAAGTGATGGATCGTCCAGATTTGTCCAGGTTGATGCTGCAACAATAATACTGTCGCCTCATACCACTTTAAAATGGAGGACATACGGAAAGCAAGCAAATTATTGTTCCAAGACAGTTATATGGCCAATGTTGATATCAAAGACGCGTATTTTTTTCTTTAGTTCCTATTGATGAAAACTACAAAAAGTATTTAAGGTTCAAATTTTTGGGACACAAAAGTAATACGTATGAATTTTAGTGCCTACCGTTTGGACTTAAATCAGCACCTTATTATGTCTTTACGAAACTCATGAAACCGATCTATCTACCGGATTTATCTTAGAAACAGAGGTTCCAGAGAATTCTAATATATTTAGATCTTGTGCCTTGGCCATTCGTTTGTTTATTACAAAATCTAGGCTTTGATAAAAACTTCAAAAAGAGTAGCTTGGAACCACAAAAGACTAGAAAATTTCTCGGTTTTGAATTCAATTCAGAAAATATGTGTTTGCAATTGCCAATAGGAAAACGAAAACGCATTCTTGAACAAATAAATATCAATAGAATGGGTGGAGTACAATAAGTTCCTTTAAATAATATCACTTGTCGTCTATGACAATGGTGCGAGAAACGCAAAACATTTGTCTTTGCATCCTACATAAAATCTAAATATAACTTCGAGGCGGATAAGGAGTCACGGCGTATGAATATCGATACAGAATGGCAAATGTCGGCACCTGTGTTCGAAAAATTGTTCAATCGTTTGGGACACCTCTTAAAGATCTCTTTGCTACTTACCAAAATTATAAATGCAATAAATACGTCTCATGGCAACGAGACCCCTATGCCTTTGACATAGATGCATTAACCTTAAATTGGAATATATTTTATTTTTATGCTTTTCCCCCTTTCTCGCTCATATTAAAATGCTTCAGGAAAATAATTAACGACAAAGCCACTGGTGTACTAGTCGTATCGTATTGGCCGAGTCAACCCTGGTATCCCCTACTTAGCTCAGTAGCTCACCACCAATATACTTCGGCCCAAGTGACGATATGTTATTATCACCTTTCAGGACCCAGCACCCCCTTTGCAAGAAACTTATCCTGGTAGCATACAAATTATCAGAAAAGCATTTCAAAGACAATCTTTATGTAATGAAACCATCGAAGTGATGATTTCCTCATTGTCTACATCCTCACTAAAACAATACAATGTCGCTTTTACGAAATGGTGGAGTTATTGTGATATTTATAAAGTTGATTTTTATAACTCTCCACTTCCAATTCTATCAAAATTCCTTACGGTTAACTGTTAACAGCAAAAATTGGTTGTAGTTCATTAAATATGCATCGTTCTGCTCTAGCTATTTAGGGCAAACGTTATAGTGAAACTGATTTTTTAAAGGTATTTACAGGACTAAACCTAGTCATCCGAAATATTCGGAGACGTGAGATCCAAAGATTGTAATCGATCACCTTAGTAATTTATATCCAAATGAGGAACTTGCTCTGGAGTTTATTACTAAAAAATTAGTAACTCTGCTCGCATTGTCAACCGCACAACGAGTACAGACGTTATCTTCGAATTTCTAATTTAAAAATAAATAATAACTATGTCGAAACCATTGTGGATGATTTAATTAAAACATCTGCTCCAGGGCGACGACCGCCTTGTTTATTTATACCATTTTTTCTAAATAAGATTGAGATCTGCCCTGCAAAAACATTACTGTCCTACTTAGATATGACTAAAGTTTACAGAGATAAACCTAGAACGGAAAGGTTATTGCTCACCTGAAGCCTATTCATGATGCAACTAGTTCTACATTAGGTCGTTAGTTTAAAAACAAGTTTTTTAACAGCGGTATTGACACTTCTTTATTCTCAGCACACACGTGTAAGAAACGCGTCCACGTCCACCTCGGCAGCAAACAGAAAAGGCCTTTCAATAACTGCAGGATGGACTGGTAATTCTCTGGTGTATGCACGGTTTTACAATAGACCCCTTACCATTGAGAATGACGATGATGCGTTTGCAGCGGCTATTTACATTGATTAATTTCTAGCTTTTCATTTATTATAATATATCATACTGGTTTGTACTAATATGGTACCTAATTATATTTAATCGGTTATACTCGTAAATACTCAATTATATTAGTTGAATTAAATCATATATGTACTTAAATTATTTCGCAAAATTTGTGTTCTAAACATCTACCTTGTGAATATAAATCTCGAGGATGCAACGTCGAAGTACAATTGATGGTTAAACAAACTTACCTGAAGTGAAGTTTGACCGTAATTGTACGAGACGTTGCATCCGAAGAGATTTATATAAAGATCCCTCCCTTCCCTTACATGCTGGCCCCATATAAATTAATTTTGCAAAAAAGTTCTAAAAGTGAATGACGATGACAGCGCGGGTGACAAACTCGTGCACTCGGTTGGTATTCACTAGATGGCGCCTGTGTCTATACTATGGGTAACGTTTTATGTTTTTTTTTAATAAAATTTATTTTAGATAGCTCTTAATATGTGTTGGATGCCTGGTACATTGAAGAGTGGACTACCTTGTGAATATAAATCTCTTCGGATGCAACGTCTCGTACAATTACGGTCAAACTTCACTTCAGGTAAGTTTGTTTAACCATCAATTATAGCTTAGTGAAAGAATACTAACACCCCCTCTCTTCCCTTGGGTGTCGTAATTAACAGGCGACTAACGGACTAAAGACTGCAAATACACCCAACAGCAAACAGCGGCGATGGGCTCACCACCTGTCACGCTGAGCACATGTGCAGTCGCTATTCGGTGATAAGTGGACTATGCCAGAGGACTGCTTTTGCTGTCCTTATTGTGATCTCTGACTAACCTTTCTGGGTTAATAGTAATAACTATATGTATAGCAACTGTCATATACTTAAGGCCACTCAATTTATAACTGAAAGCGTAATCTTTCATACTCACCTCTAAAACAAACTTGTGAAGTTTAATTTGTTGCATTGACGGAGTTGCGATGATAAATGGTTTTTGGTCAACGGATAATATTTCATGTTGGAGAGTACAGTGGCGGCTCAAGGGGTGACTAAAGGCTCGTTAAGTAAAACCACAGAATACTATAAACTAGGTAAAACAGTATAGTAAAGCGTATGCTGCTAGCTTGGCAAAGGCCTGTGTCATTGTCGGCGACCTCCTTGGTCGAGTGGTTTGTACACCGGTTTTCATGGTGCACACATATTTAGACGGGATTTAACGCAATTTAGTAAAGACATTCTACCTTAGATTAAAACAAAAAGGGAAGATACGGCATTAGCGTCTTGTGAGTGAGCCGCCAAAATTAGGCCTAAAGGCACAATTTCACTTCATTCACAATTTACCGAGCGAACAGGCTACATCGCACTATTGCGGATATTCTACTGTGTGAAAAAGAGAAAGACGCTACTCCGCAGTGGCGTCGGAATCGGTCGTACGTACTCGTCTGTTGCGAAGCGACCGAGACGTCAACGCGCTACTCGCTGACTCCCTCGCGCTGACGTTGAAACTTACCGCTTTGTCTCGCTCGCTCGATTTACACTTTATAGGTGTGCGTGTGTGAGTGTTTGCATAAGTAGTTGAGTAGGACTATATTTTGAATGACTACAAGTAGGAGCATGCCGTATCTTCCCTTTTTGTTTTAATCTAAGCATTCTACGCATACCTTTTTATACCCGACGTTTCGACCGAGTTGCACCAGCCGTGGTCACGGGTGGACTGCTGTCGCGGTGTATCGCCTCCGTTTGCGTCGCTGAGTCTTCATCCACCATCACATTATTTATCCAACTACCGTCACACACAACACTAACGGTGTCCCTATTCCGTATGCAAGCCTTATTCTGGTAGTTAGCCGATTGCAGACTAAAACGAAGTGGCGTTTTTGCAAACACTGGATTCCACGCTGATGATAGTTTGTGACCATCTTCCCGATCAAATTGTTCGGATGTTTCTTAATTTCAATCGCTTCACGCACTACTCTTGAATAAAAGTGGCGATCTGTGGAGAGGACTTGCGTAGGTACGATGAAATTCGATCCAATGATTTGCGCCTCTTTCAAGTAAATGCAAAGCAAACGGAGGCGATACACCGCGACAGCAGTCCACCCGTGACCACGGCCGGTGCAACTCGGTCGAAACGTCGGGTATAAAAGGTATGCGTAGAATGCCTTTACTAAGTAGTTTTGCGTTAAATCCCGTCTAAATATGTGTGCATAATGAAACGCGAAAGTTTAAAAAGGTTTTCATGGTGTCGCCATCTTGAAGTTCCGGGTTCGATCCCCGGTCGGGTCAATTTAGAAATTATTGTTTTTCTAAATTGTCTCGGGTCTGGGTGTTTTCTATGTATATATTGTGTATATATTTAAATATTTTAAGTATGTTTATCCTTTATCTAGTAACCATTTAACGAGTTTCATAACGAAGGTTCTCTTGGGCTAGGTAATTAGTGTGAGTGTAGGAAAGTTCATTTATTTATTTTATATTTTTATTTAGAGGGAACTGTCCAAGACATGGCACTGCAGCTTTTTGGGGCAGCTTTCGATACTTTGCCACGAAATGCTGGAATAACATCCCACCACCCCTAAGATTATGTCGCACTGTTGGGTCGTTCAAGGTTAATTACTTACAAAAAATATTTTATGCATTTCTAAAGTTGTATGTACTTGATCTGCGATCTGTAATTGCTTAATGTTCCTTAGGTGGGTAACGGTTTAATATAGTATAACATTGTTATTATATATAAGGTGACTGCTAGAAACTACAAGAAACTTCAAGGGCTGGTCAGGTAAAGTGTTTTAAACATGACAAAATTGACAAAAAAGGAATTCGTGTTTTTTTTTCATTTTTAATGAAATAATTCGTGAATTTTAATTGGATAGTCTTTGAGTGTCTAATTTATTTTAAAGCAGACGGCTGTCTATTGACCCGTACGCGTCAGCTGGGCGATAAGTACCTACGAAAAAACACGAATTCCTTTTTTGTCATTTTTGTCATGAATAAAACACTAGACCTGACCAGCCCTTGAAATTTCTGGCGGTTTCTAGCAGTCATCTTATATTTTGTTATATAATTATTTTTTACTCAAAGTTTTACAAGTTGCGTGTAGCAGTGCTTCTCTCATTGTCTGGCGCTTATGGAAGACCAGCGTCGCGGTGTGTCAGCAAACCACGACATTATTTATGCTGAGTGGGTGCCATTTCAGTGTCATATTTATAATATATATTAATTAGTAAGATATTAACTATTTTTTTGGTTAATAACCCTGTAAATGACGTTGAATAAAATCATTTTCTATTTTTATTTCATTGAAGCACCCTTGTGGTATAGTGGCTAATCGGTCTTCGACCCATAGCTCCCGGGTTCATTTCCGGGGGGTACACCTTTGTGTACTTGGTTTGGTAGGTGGTAGAGCTTGTTAAGTCCTCCTGGCCAGCTACCAACATCTTATCTAAATATGTCGCCATAACATCAACCGTGTTGCGTAGCGGTGAAAGAATATTACGGGTGGTACCTCTCTTCCCTTGGGTGTCGTAAAAGGCACAGTATAAATATAAGCTAAAGCAGTACGGAAGCTCGGCCTTTTTCTTGTTTTATATACCTACGCGCCAATTGAGAGTTAGGGTTGTCCTCTTATTTTTGTAAAATTAAAAAGTTTTTGTTTAGTTAGCGCTGTATCTCAGCTAGTTAGCGCTTTTTTTGAGATAACTAGCCAAGCATAAGGGTTGTCACTTTTAATTAAAAAAAAATTAAAAACTAATAAGTTAAAGATGGCGGCTACTTTCCTCATTCTATTTTTGGATTCATTGTCGGAAACCATACTGATCCCCTGATATCGATTTTAAAGCAATCGGTTAAATAACTAAAAAGTTCAAAATGGAGGCTATTTTGTTTCATACTAATAACGGAGTCGTTGACAGAAACCACACAGATCCACAGATATCGATTTTCAAAGCAATCGGTTAAATAACTAAAATGTTTAATAAGGCGGCTACTTTTTCTCATTCTAATAACGGATTCATTGTCAGAAACCACACAGATCCTCAGATATCGATTTTCATAGCAAAGTTTACTAACGATGAAGTTTCGTAGTATCAATTCTTATTATTTTTGACCATTAAAATAACGCGCGCTCAAAAAATATACTTAAGTAAGTACGCCAAATGTCACCTAAATAACTAAACAATTTATTTAAAAGAAAAATCTTTTTATTTAGTAATATTAAATCATTCTTACCTTTCAACATCAGCAGGAAGTTTAAAAAACGAAAGCTCCTTTCGAAGAAGCCGAGTTCAAGCAGCCGTATATTACGCAATACACTCGCGACATTTTTAAAAATCGCGCGCACAGTGCACGTAACGTAATACATCTCGTCTCGACGCGATACGCGCTACTGAGAGCACTGCGATGTCCGCTTAGGGGCCCTGTAAAGACGTGCGGCTGTGGGCGTGCGTCGTTTCGAGCGTTTGTACGTAGCTTCCTTACTGCTTTAGCTCATATTTATACTGTGTAAAAGGCGACTAACGGACTAAAGGCTGCAGGCAGATACATCAAACAGCATAGAGAGGCGATGGCTCACCACCTGTCACGTTGAGCACATGCGCAGTCGCTATTTAGTGAAAAGTGCTCTATGGTAGTTGTATACAATGTTAAGTTTTTAAATAGTTAAGTATAGTATTAGTTAATAAGTAAAGATTTCAATTATATGCAATAATTAAGTTAAAATGGAGTTAGTAACTAATTTCATAGTTGCAATGCCCTTGCAGGGCCATGTTTGAGACTAATATTTTTAGTAAGATCTATGTACAACATGAGGCAATAAATATCTATGACTATGACTGCTTTTGCTTTACTCATTGCCTAGTCTCTAACTACCCTTCGGGGATAATAGTCGTGATTTTTGGTATTATGTATGTAGGTAACTACTGCCAAGTAGCCGCCAGCCGCCTACATTAAAATCAGGGCCTGCCTTTTCGTTGTTACATCTCGAAATTCACTGTTCTTTCATAGTTTGAATGAGGTTTGAGACTTTGAGAGAGACATCGTTTTTCACAGTCCCCTGTCAAGGTAGGGAAGGAACAAAAATCCGTTTTAAACACACATAAACATACCACTGACGTAATTGAAAAACCAACCTTATTACTTCCCAATAAGACTCATTAACCGTTTTCCTAATGATACATCTTAAATTGGTATTTAAGGGAATGACAATTATATTTAGAGCCGTGAAACTTGGAACTGTTCACCGATTTCTCTCTCATTATTAAATCGAAAGAGTAGGTATGAAGGTCTGATAAGAATGGTGGTTTTGACGTGAAAATGGAAAGCCCATTTTCCCTCTAAAGTTACATTTCAAGGGTCGAGATTGGGTGAGTGGATACAATTATGGGTACAATTACGTACAATTATTTTCGATGTTATTATGTTGTACCTTTTGTGTTTTTTTTATAAATGCCGTAACAATTAGTAGCATTAAGAAGAATAGAAAAGAATAGAATAACTCTTTATTGCTTTAAATATGGTAGGAACAAGTTCTTACATCCATTTAGCATCTCATACTTAACCAAAAATTACAAATAACAATCAATAAAATAAAATAAAATAAAACAATAATCAAATGAAAAAAAATCCAAATTACATCAATAAATAAAGTAAAATAACAAAACAACATAAAACAATAAACAATAAAAATTAAAGAAAATAATCAAAACAGAATAATACCAACTCACCTCTTCTTTTGAGATTGTTTGACGACCTCCTTGGTCGAGTGGTTTGTACACCGGTTCGGGTCAATTTAGAAATGATTGTTTTTCTAAATTGTCTTAGGTCTGGGTGTTTTCTATGTATAATAAGTATTTATTTAAGATTTTAAGTATGTTTGTCCGTTGTCTAGTAACCATTTAACGAGTTTCTTCGAAGCTTCTCTTGGGCTAGATAATTGGTGTGAGTGTAGGAAAGCTTTATTTATTTATTTATTTTATCTTTTGTGTGTCGTTTTTGGACGCCATCTTGATACACACTACGTTGTCTTGGACCGATCTGGCGCTGCGGCGCTGCGATGTCTGTCTGTTGATTAGACGACATTTAAATGTTTAAGCGCTGCAGCGGCTGCAGCGAACTTTAGGTCTCTCATTCCAGAATTTGAACAAATGGTTTGTATGAACGTTCTTGTCTATACTTCTAGATCAATGGTTTCCTTTAGCTATCACGTGGGTCTTCCAAGGCAGGCAAGTTTAATATTTTGCGTGCGTCTCGCTCGCTCCCCCGTTGAAGATTTGAGAAGTTGCGAAAATTGGATCTGTTCGAATAACGTATTGCGAATTGCGATGCACAAAGACATTGGGCGCCGACTTATACGAGTATCGAATCTTCTGGTGTTGCAATTGGGAAATTCCTTTATTTCCACGTATTCTTTGTGTGTTACATTACATACACCCAAGCTTAGTCTACCTAACGTGTATATGAGGACTATTATGAGAGTAAATTAAACCGTAATAAGTGTGTCAGTCCGATGGTCGTTGGGGTAGAACGGTTCTCGAGTGGCGACCGCGCACCGGAAGATCGCAGGTCTCCAACAAGGTGGTCCGACGATCAGAACGCTGAGTGTAAGTTTGTAAATGTGCAAACGTTACTATCGCGTTTGAGTTAAGTTTTGACAGATAGGTCTTAATGCTAAGTAAATAAGATAGAGAATCAAAACTCATAACTCAAACGCGATAGCAACGTTTGCACATTTTCAACTTACACTCGGCGTTCTGGTGAAGGTCGCGGGTAGCCGCTGGATGCGAGCAACACAGCAGCAGTTATGGACATCCTTGGGGGAGCCCTCTGTCCAGCAGTGGACGTCCTCTGGCTGATGATGATGAAGTGGTAGCAAATGGGGGGCTATGTGTGGCTGTGTACTCTGCCTACCTCTCCTGAAAACGAGTGTTATGTATGTATGGATTTTTATTATCATACAACAATATCGTCATGCCGTGTAGTAGCGGCTCGATAAAGGAATAAGTACTACAACTCCCTCTCTTCCCGTGGGTGTCGTAAAAGGCGTCTAACGTACTAAAGAATGCACATACTTTCAACAGCATAGAGCGGCGATGGGCTCACCACCTGTCACGCTGAGCACATGTGCAGTCGCTATTTGGTGGAACGTGGACTGTGGCCACATGAGTAAAGTCAACTACTCAAGCATACGGCGCATGTGTGCGTGTCCACTAGCCGCTACATCGCGTATGCGCCGCCACTGGATAAAACCGGTTTACCCCATTATTTAGGCTCGCTCGGCCAGTGGACAGATGGAGAGACTCGCGACGGGGAGCGTTGTATGAAGCTTTGTCTCTGTTCCGTTTCTTTACTCATGTGCTGTGGCAGAGGACAGCTTTTGCTGTACTCATTACCTTATCTCTGACTAACAATGCGGGTATAATAGTTGTGATTATATGTATGTAATATCTTCATGATCTTATGTCTATAAATCATGATTAAGCAATTAAAAATACTTAATGCAACAATACCAAAGAGTACTTATACAACACTTATACGCAAATAAAACATTCAAATATTGTGGCAGCAATCGAAAACTTCACGCTATTGAGAAAGTCAAACATTCGGTAAAAAACGAGGGTTGTCAACCGCGCGGCGACTTTATGGCTTCGATTACATTATAAAAACTAGGTACCTACACAATCAACGCAAAGAGCGGCGATGGGCTCGCCACCTGTCACGCTGAGCCAGCGTTGCCAGACGTGCGATAATTATCGTAGATCTACGATAATTTTGAGGGGCATGCGATAAAAAATAATATTTAAGTATCGCACGATAATTCGTATAATTCGTCGACTTTCCACGATATTTTTTGTCAGCTCTACGATAATTTTGTGACAAACCTGGTTTTGTACCGTTCCTTCAATCACAGTTCGGAAAGAACGAGTCGCTAAACAATGTAAGGGTACCACATTCAGTACTTTTCGTGGCGAGGACCTTTTTTTTTTAGCTGGTCACGTTGGTTGGAAGCAAATTTAAAGATTTAAAGTGCCCAGACGTACCTATGTAATCTGTCTTTTTCAATGCGATAAAAACACGATAATTTTGCAGTAAATGTGGGATAGTTTTGACCTTTTATCTGGCAACACTGCGCTAAGCACATGTGCAGTCGCCATTTGGTGAAAAGTGGACTATGGTAGAGGATTGTTTTTGCTGTCCTCATTGCCTAATCTCTGACTAACCCTTCGGGGATAATAGTCGTGATTTTAAGTATGTATATGTATGTTATAGTCTAATCTTCTCAACTGCTAGCTGTTGTACATGTTAGAAGGCCTGTGCCCAACTGTGGGACGTTTATTAGCTGATGATGATGAAAAGAAAAATAATTAAAAAAAGAAACAAAAGGCACTTAATTTAATGCCATTATGTTGGTTTTTGGTAACCCTATTCTTAGATAACGCGATTTACAGCAAATCACTGATAGAAAGTGTTGCTATGTGAAGTAAATTAACATTTCGAAGTAAGTTGTCTAAGTACTGAGCGAGAGTTGTTTTTTGTTGAGTTGTGTTCCGATGAAAAAGTATATACAAAGATAACCTTCTATGGAACTACGCTTGAACTGGCTATCTTATCTTTAACTGTTTTATACCTTTGTCTTTATCTCACCTGATGGTAAGTGATGATGAAAACAGCGATAATAAGGTCAAAGGTGAAACAAAATAGCAAAATGTTTCATAGTCAACAATATATTTATCAATATCAATCTTTAATGGTTTACAATTATAACGCAACCTAAGAAAACTATGTAATATAACATGGTCTGCCCGGAAGCACATATCCCTAGGAATCCTCAAATACTGTGGGCTAACACTCAGACGCTAATAAGAGTATACAACGAACTAGGCAGTTAGAATTAAAATATAATTTTTGCAATGCGGTTGGAAAGGAGTGTTGATTATTTGAGCTTCAATGCTCGAGTAAAATAATATAGGAGGTAAAAATAAAAAACCGGCCAAGTGCGAGTCGGACTCGCGCACGAAGGGTTCCGTACCATTATAAATGTTTTGTAATTATATTTTTATTTTCTACCTGTTATCATTATTAACCGAGAAAAAAATTGGACAAAATCACGTTTGTTGTATGGGAGCCCCCCTTAAATATTAATTTAATTATTTATTTTTAAAGTGAATAATAAGTAAGTATAAAAATTTTACTTAAGTATATTTAGGTGTTTATAAAACGCTAAAATTTATAAAAATAAACAGTAATCTATAAACGCAGCTTCATCTTAAACGAATGTTCAAATATTTGTAAAAATATTTCTTTCGGATCTCAGAGGTAAAAACTTCTAAGATTTGGTGAAGCAATGTTGACTAAAAACATAAGCATCAAGCACTGACAAAATACGACGGGTGAAACCAGACCTCGGTAGCCAAGTGGTTATGGCAGCCGCCCGGAATGTGGAAGGTGCGTGGTTCGATTTCCGCTTGAGGTTGTAGTCTTTTTTCAGAGTTTAAAAATTTTACTAAGTAGATGATTACAAATCGGTAGGAAGAACAATTTTGGGTAAAGAACTTTAGGTGAGCCAATATTGACCCAATTCGACTCCATTCAAGCGTTAATAAAACGCTTAAATATATAAAAAACATTTAAAAAAATTTTGTTTACGCTCACACCAATTATCTAGACCAAGATGAGTATTCTTGTGAAACTCGTTTATATGGTAAGATAACGGATTAATATATATAAACAGAAAAAAACACCCAGACCCGAAATCAATTTAGAAAATCAGTTTTTCTCTAAATTGACCCGACCGGGGATCGAACCCGGGACCTCAGAGATGGCGACACCATGAAAACCGGTGTACAAACAACTCACATTAATGAATAATATAACTCATTATTCTGTAAATATTTCTAGCGTCTACCTGTTGTCGTTATCAATATCCAGCAAAAACGAGCAAAAAATCACGTTTGTTGTATGGGAATATTTATTTTATCATGTTTTTTAGTATTTGTATCTGTGTACAACGGTCTAACGATCACCGTTCATGAGATACGGCCTGGTGACAGACGGACGGACAGCGGAGTCTTAGAATTTGGGTTCCGTTTTACCCTTTAGGTACGGAACCCTAAAAACAATGTATAGTTTATCCACTCGTCTGTGAGAAAACCTTAAATTGGTTACTAACTAACTATTGAATTTCTATACATACCCGTAGATGATTTGTTTATGGCAGTTGACAGCTTAAATACTGTCATGCATGCATGCCAAGGATTTTCCGATCCATAGCCCGGGTTTGTGAGCACCCACCAACCCGCATTGGTGGTGGTGGGTATTAAGCCAATATCCATCTATTGTAGTGATGACTTGATTTTAATGAGGTCTTTGCCCAGCTGTGGGACAGTTACGGATGTACTTTACTTTACTGTTACTATGCTGTGCCAGTAACAGCTCATTAATACATCAGATTAATAAAATTGGTATTATAAAATAGATTAGAATAGATTAATAAAATACACTGGCCTGCAAAATAAGTATAACACTTTTTAAATTGTAATAACTTTTAAGGTACACAAGATAAACCAGACACACAAGACTTAAAAATTCGTTTAGTCCACTCTCGTCCCCTCGACCCCTAAATAAAGATTTGTTTATTTGTTTCCTCTCGACCCTTAAACATAGTTCATACTCGACCCCCAGGGGGTGAGACTGAATTTTCATACTAAGGACAGGCATACCTTGTCCACTTTCAACCCCTAGTTCGGTAAGTACCTAAAATTAATATTTTGGTACAGTGAGGTACAGAATAAAGGCAAAAAAGATAATAAAATTATAAAGGCAGGAATTTGATAAAGAAAATAATAAACAAGCAATATAAGAGTATAATTTTATATCTAATATAACATTACATTAGAAAATAACAACAACAAGTCTGATTTAGCCCTCAGCTGGAATTCGACCCAGGACGTTTCGCTATTATCCGGGCGACTCCCAGCTGAGGCCTTAATGAGACTTTTTTGTAATGTAATGTTATATTAGAGTTTAGACCTAAAATTTAAAAAAAATTCAAAACAAAATAAAGAACTAACCTCAAAAAAATTAAATAAATAATAAGAACTAAATAATAGTGTTGTATTGAATAACTAAATGTAATCCCTACAGTTATAATTAAACTTACATACTTTTGAAGTCGGTGCCAAGCCTCGAAATATATCCTGCCTCTGCCTTTATATCTATGTAATGCCTGCTTTTATACTCTCTTGATGGTTTACCATTAGCTCTACTTCACCATGATGCATTGTGGCGAACATAAATTAAACTTTCCTACAAATTGCTTAGCAACTATATTAAAGTTTGTTATCGTACAGCAAACACCTTAAACTTTTAGTATTTCGTAATTCCGGTGGCCGTCTGTGGTCTTCATTGTCAGTTCCACTTAACTAAATGGTACTTTCCGAAGACAAATGAGTTTATTGCAAATAATACCTAAATCGCTTTAGGTATGCCTATAATATTCGAAGAGTTCCCTTAATTTCTCTAGGATCCTGACCTGATGAAAATTCGGGTCGGAAGCGGATTCCCTAAATCGCAATTCGAATAGTTTCTCACTTGGTACACATCGCAAATCGTCTTAGTAGCAAAATGTCTAAATTCTAAATTACCAGTTCCTCACTTCGTCCACATCGCAAATCGTCATAGTCGCAAAATGTCTAAATTACCAGTTTCTCACTTCGTACACATCAAAAATCGTCTTAGTCGCAAAATGTCAAAATTTTAAAATAAGTATGGATCGGGTCGGGTCGGGCGTGGATTACCCAAAACCTAATTTTCTGAATAATATTTGATTCATATTTCGATTTTTTTGAAGTGTTTTTTTTAACGGCGGAAACTCATCGAGTTTGGGTTCGTTGGTAGAACAGCGTTTTAAACAAAAAATTAATTACTTTAATCGGTTCAACCGTCTTTGACAAATCAGGGAACATCAATGATATTATAAACATATCATTGGGGAACATACATAAAAAAGCTCAAGATGAATTGAGAACCTCTTCCTTTATTTGGTCTGTTAAAAATAGCTAAGAAATTACAACAATTAATAATATAACAAACTTAAAGTAATCTCTTTAATTGATATTCTTATTATTTAATATTTGATTATTTGCGTTAATAACGCTCAAATAAACTCGAACATAACGAACCACGACCGCACGTCGTGCGGAGGACGTGGGTTCAATTCCCACCTGAGGTAGAAATTTTTTTCAACGTTTTGTTAATCATTTATTATCGTAACTGTATCTTGGGGGTCGAGAGGAAACTTAAATTTGGCTGGAAAATATAATCAACTTTCGACCCCCGAGGGTCTAGAATACACTGTAGTTAGGGGTCCAGTGAACACATTATTTATTGGGGGTCGAGGGTACGAGAGTGGACTAAACGTAAAAATTTTGCTATTGTATAATTTACTGTAGTTTCTAAGAAAGCTGATAAAATTGCTATAAAACGTTTTTTATTATAAATCTCTAACTTCTATAGTTTAAAAAAAAATGAAATTTTAAAAGTGTGATACTTATTTTTTCAGGCCAGTTTATATTAATAAAATCGGTGATGCAGGATGAAGATTTGAAAACAAAAAACAATTTTTTTAACTACAGTTCAGACGGGTCAGGCGCGGATTCCCTAAATCGCAATTCGTCTGATTATCTAAATTGTAAGCGTCAAGTTGGCAGGCACACCACGGAATTAGACGGTTTTGACTATGTCAAAAAATTGTGTATAAATAGTGATAAATAGTGACGTATAGCATATAAATAGTGACACTATGGTTCAAAAGATATTTGAGTATCTTGGTGTGCCTGCTAACTTGACGTCAAGATAGCAGGCACCTTAAGAAATACAGTTCGTATCAATATGATTTATATGTCAAAAAACTGTGTATAAATAGTGAATCGTATACGCAAAATTTCAACAATTGTACTTCAATACAAACCGAGATATTACGGTCTCTAAGTGGGCTGCCAACTTGACGATTCTTGCGATGGCGATTCCAGAGAAACGGGTTGAAGTTTTAAACAAATAAATACATGAAAAAATTGTGTGTGAAATTGTGAATCTTTCAATATCAATAAAAAAAGAATTCTTCTTTGCTATTTTCCAAAAATCTAATGTAAACTTCTACCATACATTCGATTTTAAGTACAATCGTGCACAATTTTATTTATTGACTTAAGATACTGACATAAAGTCTAATTATTTTTAATTCAAGTCATAAAATTACACTTAAATCTACCGTTGTAATGTCAGTTTCACGTTATTTCTAAGGAAACTTATGTCAAGCAATTTGTAAATTTAGTGACTCGAATTAAAAGTCTGGTGGACGAGCGAGTGTTGCGAACGACCGAGAGATGGCGTGATTTTATTTACGTGCGGTGAGCCGAGATACGAGAATGGTGCGCGAAAAGTTTTATTTGTTTGTGTTGAAATTGTAAGCAGTGAGTACATTTGCATCAGAAGTGAAATTGTTTAAATCGTTTAATAACAACCTACATTTTTATAGGTACGCAGCTTATTTTCTATTATGGTATTTACACTTTAATTAGTTTGCACATGCTGAGTGGTCAGATTTTAAAATGGAATATCGAAGAAGATACGTTTAGTTTGTAAATCATTGAACAACTGTGATAAACGTCTAGCTGACATGCGCCTAATTATGTTGGTCGACTAATGTGTATTACTTCATAGTAGGTATTTACCAAGCTAATCTTTCGTAATGTTATCTAGGGTCAAGTATATTCCTAGTGCATTAAATGTTAAAGTTACCTGCCTAGTCTTTTATGACTAATAAACAAAGAATAAGCTACGAATAGTTATTCCGTGTTTTGTTCCTGTCATTTAAACGTAATTTTTAATTAGAGTAAAAGAGACAAAACACCGAATAACTATTCGTAGCTCATTCTTTGTTTATTAGTCATAAAAGACTAGGCAGGTAACTTTAACATTTAATGCACTAGGAGTATACTTGACCCTAGATAACTTTACGAAAGATTATCTAGGTAAGTACCTACTTATGAAGTTATACGTATTACTCGACCAACACAATTAGGTGCATGTCAGCTAGACGTTTATCACAGTTGTTCAATAATTTACAAACTAAACGTATCTTCTACGATATTCCATTTTAAAACAAGTAAAACTTTTCGCGCACCATTCTCGTATCACCGGCTCACCGCACGTAAACAAAATCACGCCATCTCTCGGTCGTTCGCGACACTCGCTCGTCCACCACTATCCGAGACTTTTAATTCGAGTCACTAAAATTACAAATTGCTTGACATAAGTTTCCTTAGAAATAACGTGAAACTGACATTACAACGGTAGATTTAAGTGTAATTTTATGACTTGAATTAAAAATAATTAGACTTTATGTCAGTATCTTAAGTCAATAAATAAATTTGTGCACGATTGTACTTAAAATCGAATGTATGGTAGAAGTTTACATTAGATTTTTGGAAAATAGCAAAGAAGAATTCTTTTATTATTGATATTGAAAGATTCACAATTTCACACACAATTTTTTCATGTATTTATTTGTTTAAAACTTCAACCCGTTTCTCTGGAATCGCCATCGCAAGAATCGTCAAGTTGGCAGCCCACTTAGAGACCGTAATATCTCGGTTTGTATTGAAGTACAATTGTTGAAATTTTGCGAATACGATTCACTATTTATGCACAGTTTTTTGACATATAAATCACATTGATACGAACTGTATTTCTTAAGGTGCCTGCTATCTTGACGTCAAGTTAGCAGGCACACCAAGTTACTCAAATATCTTTTGAACCATAGTACCACTATTTATATGCTATACGTCACTATTTATCACTATTTATACACAATTTTTTGACATAGTCAAAACCGTCAAATTCCGTGGTGTGCCTGCCAACTTGACGCTCACTCTAAATTACCTGTTTCTCACTTCGTGCAAATCGTAAACGCAAAATGTCTAAATTTTAAAATAAGTAACTATGGATCGGATCGGGTCGGCGAGGATCAAACAAAACCTAATTTTCTGAATTATATTTGATTCATATTTCGACTTTTTCAAGTGTTTAAAAGGGAATGTACTTTTATTTTTAAAAGAGGTTTCATAATTTTAGTTAATAACATATTTATACCAATATTATAAAGAGGAAACATTTGATTGTTTGTTTGTATTGAATAGGCTCCGAAACTACAACACCTAGACCGAATTAAAAATTTATTTCACCTTTGGGAGATAGTGTAGCTACACTATCTCCGGGTGACATAGGCTATATTATATTTTCAAAAAAATTAGGGATCAATCCTTGTACAATACTACCGCTCCATCTCTTCCCTTGGGTGTCGTAAAAGGCGACTAACGGACTAAACACTGCACATACATCCAACAGCATAGCAACAACTGCACATACAACGGCATGTGCAGTTGACATTTGGTGACACGTGAAGTGTGACAGTGGACTGCTTTTGCGGTCCTCATTGCCTAGTGAAAGTCAAAGTCAAAGTCAAATTATTTATTAAATGTAAACCTTTACAGGCACTTATTGACGTCAATACTAATAATAATTAAAAAAAAACAACAGTTAACTAACTTGTAGTTAAGACTTAACAACTAATCTAACTAACTATAGTCAGTGTAAGACAAACGCGCATCGCTACCCCCAGTACCACTGCACGCCGAAACAGAATCGCGTCGATAGTCTCTGTCTAACTCTTTGGGGGTACTTAATAATCGTGAATATTACTGATGCCAACTTGGCCCGTAAGTTGTGACAGCTCCAATATGGTTTATTGTAATATAAATAAACTGTCCGTTTGTGTGTCGCGGTCTCGGAGTAACGGGTGAGGTATCGCGAGTCGCGACCGACCGGCGCCAACCACTCTCGCGCATCCGGATGGGCGGCGTAGCGTGGATATACCTGGCACCGTACATTTTAAATACCTATGATTTTTTTTATTTACCCTGGCACGGAACAATCATTACATAAAAAATACAAATACTAAAAATGTACAAACTTTTCGAGACAATAAGTACACAAACCTATAATATGATAATTATGTAGTTGTAAAACAAAGCGTTGAAAGTAGAAAGTTGCTAAGAAGACAGAGTTATGTACTACATTTGAAAAGCGGTTTATATAAAACCGTTTTTATAGTGTGGTCGCATTCCAAATATTTGGCAAATTCTTACCACTGCAACTTGGAAATAATACTTTTTTATAGTTCATTTCTACTAAACGTTATCCATTTTATTTTTATAGTCTAGTTAATCGCCCTGTTAACTAACGCTTTAGTGGTAAAGCAAATACCAAATACTTTGACATATTATTTTGAATTATGAATCTTATGAATTCAACATTATATAATAACATTCAGATTTTTTCGTTCGTCTATAAGCGACCTTTTAAGCGTCCCACTGCTGGGCAAACGCTCACACAACACATGGCTAGATTGGGCAATAACCCACCACGCTCTGGCCGGTTGGGTTTGGTTCTAGGTATCTTTTTGTATTATCATGTGTATTATCATCTCTTTTAATATATTAAAATAAAGACGTTAATAATTTAAGACTACAAATATCCATTTATTAGTGTTAGTAATACTAAAACTTAATAACTAGTTTTAGGAGTAAAAATATTTAAATATATATTTTTTGTATATAACGTAGTACTTTATTTACTAATATAACTATTACATATATTTTTATATATTTTTATTAATTACAGGTTGATTGTCCCAATGCGCCGGCGTACCTACTACGGCGTAAACGAAGACATTTATAAAGACGACCGAATATTTTATTTTCTTGCTTTCTTTCTTATTTAAAATAAATACTCCGTCTTGTCCACTTATTACCGCCGTCCGGCCTCAACCTCGTAGAATTTGCGTGGGCGTCGCCGAATAAGGTCGTACATTGTGTGTTAGGTTTCGTCTGTTCTTATAATGTAAACAAGTTTGTTAATTGTCGAGTTGGGGCCTGAGGTTAGAGCCTTCGTATTATTATATATCAAGGATCATAAGATTGATTCATAAGTAAAGGTAATACTACATACGCTATGCATTTGGTACGATTCTGACATCTTGACATCCCTTACTTCATTTACTCATGTAATGTTCTCATTATAATGTTTTTCATACAGGCTCATCGGCTTAGGTTACTCTTAATTATTATTAATAGACATTGAGAGCCATAAGTAATTATATTCAATATAATGTCGGGTTATCTTAGCTATTTGGTCTGTAGTAGCTAAGCTCTGTAGTGATAGTATCAGTTAGCTGCGGGGATGTGTAAAGCTGTCCAGAGAACTTCTCGACCTTTTCCTCACCTTCGGACCTGGACGTAACAGTTCTGTTTCCTGTTCTCAATTGAAGTTATTAGTATTACTATTAGTATATTATTCGAATTATAGTATACAAATACGTCTACGTCACTCACACTAGGAAAATGAATAAAACAGCATCGAGTCTTCGTTTTGAAAATGAGCTACTTCTGTTAATAACATCCTGTGACATGAAATGAAAACTAAATAACAGAATCCATTTTGACGTCTGTTGGACTTGGGATGATATAATGCCATTTTTTCATCATTAATAATGAATAATAAGATTAAGAGTCTTAACCTGACCTTAAGTCAGTTATATAAAAGACATATTTAACCATTAGCTGTGTTATGGAGGCTTCATTAAAGAATACTACCAACCCTCTCTTTCCTAGGGTGTCGTAAAAGGCGACTAACGGACTAGATACTCCACATACATCCAACAGCATAGAGCGGCGATGGGCTCACCACATACACGCTGAGCACATGTGCAGTTATCATTTAATAATTTGGTGAAACGTAGACTACGGGATCCTTCTGCAGCACTTATAGCCTAGTTTCTGACTAACCCATTGGGGATAATCGTCGCCCTTATGTAAAACACTCTTTAACCCTATCCTACTAATATTATAAACGCGAAAGTTTGTAACTATGGATGGATGGTTGTTACTCTTTCACGTAAAAACTACTGAATGGATTTGGATGAAATTCGGCATACAGATAGTTTATAACCTGGATTAACACATAGGATACTTTTTTTCCCGATATTCCCACGGGAGCGGTAACCATACGGGTGAAACCGCGAGCGGCCGCTAGTCTATTATATATCTCCTATGGGTCTGTGTTAAGCACTGCATAAGTGGGTGAAATTTTACAAGTAAAAATAAAAGTGTGTATGACGCTTATCGATGTGTTTATTTTTAAGTGGACTATTATTTTTGACTATAATTGGTATTAGATAAAATTTGGCGGATAGAAAGTTAATCGCTGTTCCTATATATAGTATTTGTTTTTGTTGTAGTCTTTGATGATAGTCACTGATTAAAATAACAATAGGATCTGTATGAATGATGGATAATATTGTATGTTCTTTTCACCAAATAACTTAATATATTAGAGGTAATATTATTAAAGGTCATGTAGGATATTGTGTATGCTTCTATATCAAAATCCCTGGTCAATTTTTTTTTAATATAAGCCTCTGTTAGTTCTGATCGCTATAAACAGGGAAAAAGGGAACTAAAGCGGCAGAGAGGGAAACTTATAATCAGGAAGGCTTGACAGGCAAACTTATTGATGTAATAACTATAAAAAAAACCGATTTAATCTATGATTTAGTTTAAGCTGAACTAACTTGCTGATTAACAGAGTCGATAACGATATTGACATGTTTAACTGTTCTTTGAATGAATTCACAAAGGTCACATTGTTTGTTCTTTGCTACAGAAATAGTTAGAAAGTAAGTAACTACACTGTCGCATTAGGAATATCCTACAACGATAGCAAGTTACACCTATCTAACAAGTACTTAATGTAAAAAAATAAATAAAACTAAACTACAAATTCAACGTTTAACCAAGTAACAACTTAATGGATAAAATGTTTACTAGAAAAAAAATCAACCAGTCTCGAGCTTTCTGAGACTGGCTGATTTTTTTCTAGTAAAATTTTTATCTTATATCTATATAACATTGTGAATGCAAAATTTCAGTAATAAAGATAATAACTTATTGTTTTAAAAAGCCATGGCATTTTTGTTTTATGGAGACCACCGCCTATTTCATGTGTTACAATCTCGACACAATTAATTTGCTTTTTTTAAATTAATTGTCGCCAATATTATTGGACTATTACACGGTTCGTAGGAACTCTTCTACACCCATTTTTATCCAACCTTAAGCGAGATAACGAAACATTGAAAAACATGTCTACCTCCGCGGTTGGGAATCGAATCGAATTGTTGCTATTGGAACATGAAAGTTAAAAGCGTTGAAAAACTTCGTCAGGTCTAACCAATACCTCGGTGGTGAGTGGTCAACGCAGCGGGGTATTCCTCGAAGCGCACCCAGACCAAGCGCTTGGGTGCGCTTCAGAATAGGTAATTAAAATATAATATTTTTATTCCTCGAAGCGCACCTACGGTAAAAAATAGAGAGGGACTTAAAAGATTCGTAATAATGATGTCGATAGAAACTAGGACTAGGTGCTTAAAGCAACTTACTACGTCAATAATAAATTGAATCATGACAGTCATATTGATCTAAAAGTACCAGGCAGACATAAATGAAAAGTGGTAGATAGGCGCCTTAGCGATCTTACTGGAAAAACAAATAAACGAGTAGGACTAGGTGCTGCAACTTACTATGTCAATAATAAATTGAATCATGACAGTTATTTTGAACTAAAAGTACGGTAGTAATAAATGACAAGAGGTAGATACTCTAAAAATAAACGTAAGTACGATATTCGTTATCGATATTTTCTGTTAGTTACTATATCTCTTTCCACATTTTATCTGCTGGTGCGCTTCGAGGAATACCCCAACGCAGCCGCCTGGATTACGGAGGACGCGGGTTCGATTCCCGCCTGAGGTACACTTCCCACAGAGTTTATTTGAGCGTTATTAAGATGGTTTCCCATAAAAACTTTCAAGTCGAAATTTTTGAATACTAATAAGCCGATTTTTTTTTAATGAAACTTTGCATTCTAAAGTAAAATACAGAGATCTAAATAGTTTGAAAACCGAAATGCGTAAATCCTCTTAACGTAAAGAAATCAAATATTACTTACTTATCCTATTACTACTATAAACGCGAAAGTTTGTAAGTATGGATGGATGTTTGTTACTATTTCACGTAAAAACTATTGAATGGATTTGGATAAAATTCGGCATACAGATAGTTTATAACCTGGATTAACACATAGGATACTTTTTATCCCGATATTTCTACGGGAACGGGAACCACGCGGATGAAACCGCGAGCGGCCGCTAATACGTACATAAAATCACGACTTTTGTCCCCGAAGGGTTAGTCAGAGACTAGACAATGAGGACAGTAAAAGCAATCCTCTACCATAGTCCACTTTTCACCAAATAGCGACTGCACATGTGCTCAGCGTGACAGGTGGTGAGCCTATTGCCGCTCAATGCTGTTGGGTGTATAGAATAGAACAGAATAACCATTTATTTTCTCATCACAAACTGGCACACATAAGTAAAATCAGCTTAAGAAGCCTAATACAAAACATTATAGTTATTAGACGACCTCCTTGGTCGAGTGATTTGTACACCGGTTTTCATGGTGTCGTCATCTCTGAGGTCCCGGGTTCGATCTCCGGTCGGGTCAATTTAGAAATTATTGTTTTTTGTAAATTGTCTCGGGTCTGGGTGTTTTCTATGTATAATAAGTATGTATTTAAGTATTTTTATTATTGAAATTTTGCATTCACATGCTATATAAATATAGGATAAAATGTTTACTAGAAAAGAATCAACCAGTCTCAGGAAGCTCGAATGGGATTCGAACCCACGACCTTCGGATTGCCGGTCCACTGCTCTAACCGCTGAGCTACCGAGACCCCATTGCAGAAGACTCGCTGAACTTTTCCTAGTAGTATGATTTACGCTGCAAGCCAAAGGTCGTGGGTTCGAATCCCATTCGAGCTTCCTGAGACTGGTTGATTCTTTTCTTGTAAACATTTAATTTTAAGTATGTTTATCCGTTGTCTAGTAACCATTTAACGAGTTTCATAACGAAGCTTCTCTTGGGCTAGATAATTGGTGTGAGAGTAAGAAAGTTTAAAGTATAACTATCTTACAAATAAACAAAGAATAAGCTACGAATAGTTATTCCGTGTTTTGTTCCTGTCATGTAATCGTAATTTCAAGTTAGAGTAAAAGAGACAAACACGGAATAACTATTCCGACCTTATTCCCTGTTTATGTGTAAGGCAGTTAAAGTTTTTAAATTGTCACTAATATTATTTGACTATTAGACGGTTCGTAGAAACTCTTCTACACCCATTTAATCCATCGTGAAACGAGTTATGATCGCATCCCGTATGCGGTTGCATCCGCAAGGTCCTGACCGCACCATACAAGTATACCATAGACTATAGCATGTCGGAGCGAATCTCGATAATTCATTGCAACCGCAGCGCCACTGTTTCCTGAACTGCTGGTACGTTGCAGTACTTAATGCATATTTTATTACAGCGACTGGGTACTGCGGTATTCTAAAACATTATAATATTATGTATAACTATAAAATCACTTTAAAAGTTACATTCGTGACTGTATAAAAATCGGCAAACTAAAACAATAACACCCAAATTTTTAAAACTTGTCAAAACGCGAAGAAATTTATGAAATAATTATAAAGACGGCATAAAGGAACCAAACTCAAAGAAACTTGAAAATTCGGCATAAGGGTAATTGTATGATATTTCAGTAAAGTCGACAAGCAGGGAAAGTCGGCACAAGTGTCCTAACTCATAATATATGACCACTGTGGTCTAGTGGTTTAGACCACAGAGATCTATGTCTGTGGTTTAGACCATCTGATGGGATATTGGAAAAATAATAGCATAATATGTTAGTTTGAAACAATGTAATATTGGTTGATACTGTGTCGCGTAACGGTGAAAGAATACTACTACCACCCCATCTCTTCCCTTCGATGTCGTAAAAGGCGACTAACGGACTTACGACTGCACATAATTATATCCAACACCATATACCGGCGATGGGCTCACCACATGTGCAATGTGTAGTCGCTATTTGGTGAAAGGTGGACTATGGTAGAAGACTGCTTTTGCTGTTCTCATTGCCTAGTCTCTGACTTACCCTTCGGGGATAATAGTCGTGATTATACAGGACTACTTTTGGACCTCCCGCTAGAAGTAAAAATAGGGTAAAAAAATATAATAAAATATTTGACGTAAAAATAATAAGTGTTTTCTTTTTTTAAATACAATTCATAATTTATAATTTATGTATAAATACATATATTTTATTATGTAATAAAATATATGTATTTTTATTTCATTATTTGGTTGTACTGCTGGAACTTATAAGATCACGTAAAAAAATTGGTGGTGGTCCAAAACTAACTCTGTATGTATGTGTGTATGTAAGGTGACTGCTAGAAACTGCAAGAAACTTCATGAGCTGGGCAGGTCAAGTGTTTAAAACATGACAAAAATGACAAAAAAGGAATTCGTGTTTTTTCATTTTTAATTAAATAATTCATTTTGTGAATTTTAATTGGATAAGCTTTGAGTATCTAATTAATTTTAAAGCAATAACATAAGCAAAATAAATTTAAAACAATTAAAAATAACGATTATTTACACCGCGACTGTCTGTTGCCCCGTCAACGTAGGTATTTATCGCCCAGCTGACGCTGAAGAATCACGAATTCCTTTTTTGTATTTTTGTCATGTATAAAACACTTGACCTGATCAGCCCTTGAAGTTTCTTGCGGTTTGTAGCAGTCACCTTATATACAGTATAAAGCCACTGTGGTCTAGTGGTATAAACCATCTGTGATGGGTTATTGGTAAAATAATAGCATAATTATGTAAGTTTGAAACAATCTTATATTGATAGTATAAAAACGAGACACATGCTTTAAGAGTCAAAGTTATTTATTGGCAATTAAAAGTACCTACAAAAGGTATTATAAATATATAATAAGTTAATAGTTAATAGATTCAACCGCCTCTGTGGTCTAGTGGTTGAGCCACCGGTTTCAGACCAGGGGGTACATCTTTGTGTGCTCGGTTTGGTTGGTGGTAGGGCTGTTAAGTGCGCCTGGCTAGCTAGTCTAGCTACCACCATCTTATCTAAGTCTGTCGCCATAACAACGTTGTTTATAGCATTGTTGTGTTCCGACTATTTGAGATAAGATAGCCAGTTCCTCAGTGGTTAAGGATTCCGGGTGAAGTGCGCTTCCACCTTCGGCCTTATCGTCACTTACCATCAGGTGAGATGAAGGCCAAGCGCTTACCCGTTGCCGAATAAAAAAATAAGTATTTACCTAGTACTAACAACTTAGTTACTTTTTACAGGTACTGCAATATTGTTTACAATCATAGCTGGCATGCAGAAAATAGTATTTATTAATTATACATAGCACCTATTCAATCATATTAACATGATTATTTGTATGCAATGTGCCACCGGTCGTCCCACCGCGCATTTTAATAGTTAATAGTATTTTAACTTGAATTAAATTTTGCACCGCGTCCACAGTTTTAATGAATAAAACCAATTTGTTATCATTATTGGGCATGCATGCTGATTTCACTGCAACATGCGATTGTAATAATTAATTGTGTTTTCGCCGATTTACTTTGTTTGGTTGATCCAAAACGTAGCATTTATAAAAATCACTTTTTTTCAACCATTTTTTGCTTTAAGTCCACTTGGTAGTGGGTGGGTAATATATCTTTTTTTGTAAATCGATTCAAAACTATATATTTTAATATCGGTGATATCGGTATCGACCATATCTATCACTGTATAGTAAATCAATAAAGGATTCGTAAAACTTTACTCACCTGATACTAGTAACAAATACTATCTAATGATTTTTGTTTCATGAAACTTTCACAAGCACATTTGTTTGTTTAAAACTACCGATGAATGATAATTCTATAAATATCAGCGATACGGTACAATATTCTGCAATCGGATCACGTACAATATATTATTATAGTGATCTCAACGCACACCGCATTCCTGACGCGAATAGCGTTTTCCAAAATATATAGTTTCAGAACGCAATATGTATCGATATCGGATTTGACGATATTGATGCAATACATATACGTTTCAGTAACTTTAAACGATTTGTATCGCCCACTCTTACCGCTAAGGTAGCTACCGCCGTCCGCCGTCCGCCGTCTTATCTAAATATGAGAGCAAGATGTGTGTGGTGAGATGAAGGCCAAGGTCAAAGGCCAAACCCATTATTATTAATATTGTTCTACCCGTGTCGGGTAGCGGTGAAAGAATACTACCACCCTCTCTCGTCCCTTGGGCGTCCCGTAAAAGGCGACTAACGGACTAAAGACTTCACATAAATCCAACAGCATAGAGCGGCGATAGGCTCACCACCTGTCACGCTGAGCACATGTGCAGTCGCTATTTGGACTCTAGGCAAAATCGTTGCGATACCGCACTGACAGGGCCCCAGTTCCTGCTGCGTGCTGTGACGCCTATTACGCCGATGTACTTGTCGCGTCTGCATCACACCATCACCGTGCAGGATGTGGTTGAGTACATCAAGACAAAGACCAACTTCCTTCTGAGGGTGGAGACGCTGGAGTTGCGGCACAATGTCAGTTTTAAGGCATTTGTGGTTCGAGTCCCAACAGCCAAGCTGGATGACTTTTATGAGGGAGGACTTTTGGCCGAAGGGCGTGGCGAACCGGCGTTTCCGCGGGAGATTGCCCACCACCACCGAAACAGCACAAGCCAGTGCTAAATAAATTACTAACATTGTTTTATGTTATTTATACTAACAATAAATGTTTATAAGGTATGTATATGTTAGTTTAGAAAGTATGTAGCTAGGGGCCTGTTATATTACAACTTCTCCCTAAAGACCTTCCCTCTCAAAGTCCAAAAGGGACTGGGGGGGGGCACGTTAGCCGCATGCAACCAGAGAAATAGGCACACACCATCAAGCTTTGGGTGCCTGAGGACGGGAGGCGTGGTCGGCGACGACGGCGGAAACGTTGGCGAGACGATCTCGATGCCTTGGTGGGAACTGGTGGCAAAGCGCCAAGTATAGAGATGCGTGGAAGAGCCTCATCATTAGATGATGATAAATCAGTAGCATATCCATAATACCACCAGCTTATCTAAAAGCCTGGCGCCAAATCAAAAGTTTGAAGGTGGTGTTTCAAAGAGTTTAGTAAGATAGCCGATTCCTTAGTGTTTGAGAATTGCGGGTGAAGCGCGTTTCCACTTTCGGCCGTATCGTGACTTACAATCGGGTGAGTTATAGGCCATTCGCTGACAAATAGAAGATAAAAAAAATGAAATGCGCTAAAATTCTTTTAAACGCTTCGTTTCCTTTCAGTTCGATAAGTATATAGAAACATGCTTTATAATCAAAACTTCACATTCAAATTGAAGTTTTTTCCCTCACGACTTCGAGCGAACTTAAAACTTCTGAACTTCTGGCAAACTCGCGAACGTTCACGTTGCTGTGTTTCTATGCCCTGCCTTCTAGTTAGTTCCTTTTGGAGCCAGTAAAAGTTTACTCCTTCCAGGAATTAAAATGCTTACACCTTTAGTCGTTTTTACAAGCTTTTATTTAACTTGTAATGTACGAGGTATGTTTGTTCGGGTGGAATCTTGAAACTCAATTTTGAAGCAGATTAAAATATTATCTTCAACCGATTCAGCTGAAATTTTGTATACACGTTCAGTGAGATGAACAGACTGTAGAACGTGTCCAGGGATGACTAAGAAGTAAAAAACAAATTACAAGTAAAAAACCTTTTTAAAAAACAAGTTTTTATTTAAAACTTTTACTATCAACTCATAACGTCATTTACACAATTCATATGATATAAAAGGTTGTCGCGAGATTTGCTTGTGTAAATAAATAAGTAAATTACATAACTTGATGTGATTGATTTTACTATTAAAATTAAATACGAGTACTTAAATCTCGCGACAACCTTTTCTATCATATAAATGGTGTAATGACGTTATAAGTTAATCGTAAAAGTTTTAAAGTAAAATATATATTATGCTTTTTAGCGCATTTAAATAAAAGCTTGTTTTTAAAAAGGTTTTTATTTTTAATTTTACTAGCTTACTACACTAGAAGAGATAAAGTTTGTAAGGGTAAGCTTCAAACTACTCATGTATAATAAATAAAAATCAATGTCCAAGAATGTGCGTGTGTGAAAATATATAGGTACCTATAAAAATTGGTTTCAATCACAGATATAGTGGTTTCAATAATATTTATAATGGATTTTTACAGTGGACATTATGCTTGTATATTATACTGTATATAAGACAAACTATTATGGGATAACAGGTAAGGTACAAAGTCAACAAGACGAATTTTCCTTTAATGTTTAATTTAAGTTGTAAAATAAAAAACTGGTAAGCTATAATTAGGAACAAATGATAACTTAGACATTACTCATCTTACATAGGATAGGCTAAACATTTATGGTGTTTTTCATTATTAATTAATTACTTATAAAAATCGTAAAATAATGTTTGTTAAGTTTGTGCCAAATCAATCTATTACGTGTTTTTATTAAATAGTTAATTTTAATATCTTTAAAATATTTAATTGCATTACAATAAAACTAACAATTTTATTTAAAAAATTTGCTAGATTATTATATTAGTCAATGTAGTAAGTAAGAAAAAAGGACAATAATAAAATTAAAAACAAGACTAAGTAAGAAAAGTAAGAATCTGAATACAGTTTTTTTAAAAAAAGACAGCCACGGCATACCTTGTGGTCATAAATACCATCTTAACAAATTAGAATTGAATGGAATAAAATATTTATTTATTTAATCGCGTATAAAATTCGTCATGGAACGCAATGCCTCGGTGGCTTAGATGGAAGAAAGTTGCCCAGACTGCGATAGGTCGTGGGTTCAAGCCCCGTCTGATGCGGTCGTCTTTTTTTAAGTTCTATATCCGTTTTCGGTTTTTGATTTTCGGGTACCTTTGATGCCCACAAATCTATAACATTTTGTAAATACGTCTGTGATACCATCAACCAAATAGTTTCTAATAACAATCGTGCAATTAAAATTGTACTCCCTAATTTGAATTTAATTTCTTGTCCAATTTTAAATAATACTCGTATTTCAAAAGAGGGGATGACTAAATCACAAAACATGTTTAACGACAAATGAATGATTAAAAACCCAGTTATACGCCAAGGCACTTTCGAAGATTTGGTATACAGATAATTGATTATCACATACAATAGCACAAACAATATCATGAAGGGTATTATTAGAATTGTCATGTAAACATTTAAGAACGCCACGTTTCTTTTATTGGCGACATTTGGTAAGTTTATTCTTAGAAACAATTCTTTAGACAATAAACAACATGAAAGAGCTGCAACGATAAATTTGATAACTTCCTTCTTCTTGTAGAATTCTTTAGAGTTATAATACAATTTGAGGTAAGTCACACCTGCCAAGGTCGATGTGATCAGTACTGTTCCGATGCATATGCAAAAGTAGATTTCATTGATGATAAACGTATGGTTGGCATGATTAACTCTGATGGCGATCCAGATTAGATAGAGGAAACCAAGCAAGAGATGGCACACAGTGAAGAAATTGTACAAATGGAATTTCCGATGCTTGTAACGGAGTAAGTAAATCAAACAAACTATGAATACACAAGCTGTTGCTATGAATCCGTACAGCATTATGGAATTGGTTGTTCTTATGTCGGACACGTAAAACATGTCTGAGTTATTCCAGGTCATATTAGAAGATGGTTATATCACAAACACTCAAAAAATCTTGGTAAATATTTTCGTTGGATTCAACAAAAAGTATTTAGTTTATAATAGCACGTAGTTTGGTTCACCGAAAGGTTTTTGTTTTATTATGTTAAACTGAATCGAATGAAATCACATTTGAAACTGATTATGAATTTATTGTGTTAAAAACAGATCTAAAAATTGTTATTTTATTATATTCATTAGAATGCGTCCAATTATGTTTCATTTGGTCAATATAATTGGCCATCAAAATTTTGAGGTTATCATAATAATGATCCTTTAATGACCTAGGAAAATCCTTTATTTCGAATACAACAGATGTTTTTAATTATTTAATGTGTTGAGTGTATAAAAAGAATGATATGCAATTAATTAAGTTACATATACTAACAAAAGTTTTATTAGTTATGTATGTATAGTATGTTAGAACTAAGGTATTTGTATATGTAGCAGCTTAGTCTAAAATAAATAGTTTCTTATAAAGCCTTTGACAAAGATTAAAATAATACATTTTTTGAGAACCCACCGAAGGCACGGCTTACGCCGTGGAAGGAGGCTTTTTCTGAAAAAGTTTCATTTGCCCTCCAAGAAGTCTGACTGGTGCTGAACTTCCATGGCCAATCTGGTATACACTAAACCGTCTGCGGGCCCAGCTCAGTAGCTGTAAGCAAAATCGTTGCAACTGGGGGTTTCTTCTTGTTGACAAATGAATGCCAGTGCTCAGCCTCCCCTGAGTCGATGCAACACCTGGTCACCTGTTCCATAAGCCCAACTTCATGCATGATGGAGGATTTGGTCAAGACAATGCAGGAGTCTGCTGATATCGCAGCTTTCTGGTCAGGCAGAATTTAATTGTCGCTGCCTCCAGAAAGATTATATTTAAAGAATAATGACAGTTTAATAATCAAAAAACATAGCCAGATTTATAGTATTAATGTAACCTCTTTATTTATTAGTTATCACAAATCCTGTGGTAATAACAAATAAATAATGTCACATAATAAGGACATACGGTTTTCAAAGTGCATCTAAATCTATATCAATAAAAATCAATTGTTACGACTGCTTTTTCGCATCGCTTCAGAACGGGTATTCTAACTTCAGACATTCAGAATATTTGGCTTATTTTTCTTTGTGTTTGTTATTGTCAGGACAAGGTTTGGATAAAATTTTGTTCTGGAAATGCGTCACGGGGTTTGAGTTGGTTACGGGGTACGGAGTTTTCACACGGACTAAGTCGCGGGCGGGCCGCTTGTAGTCTGTCTGTAAATGTATTCGGATGCATTTAATAATAATTACAATAGTAGATACATACACTACGTACATTCCTAATCATAAATTTACATTCAAATTGAAGTTTTTGCCAATATAACTTCAAGAAAACTTAAACTTCTGAACTTCTGACAAACTCTTGAACGTTCTGTTGCAGTGTTTCGATGCCTTGCTTCTAGCTGGTTCTTTTTGGCGCTAGTAAAAGTTTCACTCTTCCAGGAATTAATATGCTTGCATCGTTAGTCGTGTACTAGCTAACTACACAAATAAGAGTATTATGAAGTGGTAAAGTTTGTAAGTTTGATTGGTGGTAATCTCCGAAACTACTCATTTTATTCAGTAATATTTAGAATGGATATTTAGGGTGGACATCATCATCATCATAGGTTATTTATATTATAGGTTGTAAGTATATACGCAAGTATGTAGAAACATCAATAGCTGCATATTCACAAAGAAAAGCTTCCCTGATCCCAGAATCAAACCAACTAGAATGCAAAAGGAAGTATCGTAGCAAATGACAAACTGTGGTCTCTGTCAACCCCTCCGGGTTTCGGGCCAGATCTGTGGAGAATGTATGTATATTTATTATGCTAATAAAATTGATGGGGCCAATAATAAGGATAAAATCTTTTCAAGCAACATTACCTTCTAACCTATCTACCTCATAAAAATATTTTAAGTCGCAGTATCAGCACAGTGCTGCTATCTCACAGACTATAAAGTGAATAAGTTTGCCATCTATAATGACCGAATTTATTACTTTTTTAAAATATACTAACGCCATCTATCGAGTTAAGTTGTAATCTAAACGGAAGTCAAGTGACAATAGACACTTGGGTATCTTATCTTATTCTTAATTAATGGCTTTGCGTTTAGCATTAAGCCAATTTCAAGTGATATACTATATTTTTAAAGTCGACACTTAGATATGGTCGATACATCGGCGATGACATTGACAGCTGTCGCTAACTGACAAGTGACAGTGACTGATGAGTGGGGGTTGTCAATTCGAGATGACATTAGGTGCGAGCTCAGTATTGTTCTGAGGGTGCGAGACGGTTCTGAGGGTGCGAGACGGTGGAGACCGCGAGGATTCTTGCTACGGGTGTGCTCACGAACGGTTCTGAGTTTGGGTCTGCGTCGCTGTATCGAACTTGCCGCGTTTCCTAAAGTAATCTCTCTCCGAAAGAAAAAGTAATCTCTCTCTCTTCTGACGCAGGTCAGGTTGTGCGATAAGTATAGGGCTTATGATTGTTGCGAGCAAGAGTAATAAGACATAGTGATTCTTCTTTCGCTAGCCCTGCTATGTTAGTAAAAAAATAAATAAGAAGAAACTTTTATGATCAATGATGGTGATAGGTACTTGATGAAAGCTTTAACTGGTAATCGTACCTACAAGTACGCCCATGATAGGTTAAGAGGAACGCCTGAAAATCAAATCTCGGATTGTGACGACGTAGAGTCATTAAATGAAATCTTTACGGAGAATAATTGATTATTAACTTGCTTTGACTGCTGTTTCTGGCTAAGAAACGGCGTACGTTGCTGGTTAAGCGATGATTGTTGGCTATTACTGGTTAAGTAGCGTAGAGCGATGGATAAGCGTTAATATGATACAGTCAACAGCAAGTTAGTCTGTAATTCCGTGTCATAAAAGGATTTGATTTTCAGCATATTTCGAGCATTTACGATTGTGTAAGAAGTAAAGTTTTACTTTATTGGTTAAATGACTGGATAGAGGTTGTCATTAGGTGCTGGATGGAAGCATCTGAATTGTAGAGTATTGCATACTACACTGATTTCACTATCTATTTAGTTTGATTAATTTAGAAAGAAAATTGTAAGGGTACCGGATGGAGGTAACCCATGAATGTGATACTGTGATGTATTGTTTTGGTGATGACTGGATAGAGGTTGTCATTAGGTGCTGGATGGAAGCATCTGAAATGTAGAGTGTTACTACTCTAATTACACTAAGTATCTATTTAGGTTGATTAACATAGAAAGAAAATTTGTCTGATAAGTTTAGTTCAATCTACTTATAGAGTTCTTATGATTTGTTTACTTTCATATTGTGATTATGAATAAAGTTGTGGTATTACTTGGCCTGACCCTTTTGGTCAGGAAGGCCGAGCGATTGAACATTTTACTGTTCAGGTATTATCTCTCTTTTCAGAAACTTCCCCAGGGGCCTCACACGAGGACGTGTGAAATGTCAAGATGGCCGGGTCGTAGCATCAGCACAGTGCTACCATCTATAATGCCCGAATTTGTTACTTTTTTAATATACTAACGCCATCTATCGAGTTAAGTTGTAATCTAAACGGAAACGTCAAGTGACAATAGACACTTGGGTATGGTCCATACTCAGAACAATAATGCTTTAGTTATTGATCTGAGGGTCGATACCGTCGATACAGCGGAGATGACATTGACAGCTGTAGCTAACTGACAAAAGACAGTGACTGATGAGTGGGGGTTGTCAATTCGAGATGACATTAGGTGCGAGACGGTGGAGACTGCGAGGATTCTTGTTACGGGTGTGCTCACGAACAGTTCTGAGTTTGGTCTGCGTCGCCGTCGCTGTATCGAACTTGCCGTGTTTCCTAAAAGTAATCTCTCTCCATCTGCTTAAGAGGCCTATTACATCTCGAATGTGATTTTTGCGTAAAATGCCCATTTTCGCATTTTGTAGTAATTTTGCAGTTGTATTTATCGTTTTTATCGAAATAGGATAATAAATTATTTTTACATTAATTACAGCTATTGGAATAATAGCTATTCTACACTATTTAATAAGTCATAATTGTTAATGTATTTTTGTTTCTGAGATCCATAACGCTAAAATTGGCCATTTTACGCAAAAATTTAACCGCCTCTGTGGTCTAGTGGCTAAGCTACCGGTTTCAGACCCAGAGGTCCCGGGTTCGATTCCCAACGGGGAGTACATCTTTGTGTGCTCGGTTTGGTTGGTGGTAGGGCTGTTAAGTCCGCCTGACTAGCTACCACCATCTTATCTAAGTCTATCGCCATAACAACGAGGTTTATAGCATTGTTGTGTTCCGGCAGTTTGAGATAAGATAGCCAGTTCCTCAGTGGTTGAGGATTCACCTTCGGCCTTATCGTCACTTACCATCAGGTGAGATGAAGGCCAAACGCTTACCTGTTGCCAATAAAAAAAAATCTCAGTCGAGATGTAATAGGCCTCTTGTACCAAATTGTGTTGCATTGTGAAAATAGACGCCTGTACTTTATCGAGAGGCTATCATTTCGAATCTAACGCCATGTACGACCCTCCTGACATCAAGCCTAGAACATTGTACAACACTGAGTGGATTTATTAAAAGAATTGTTCGTGATCAGACTACGAGTTTAATTTTGTGGAAATTCCTCAACTCCGCCCGCTCTCTGCGCCCCTCTTTCCACTCCGATATATATAACATTAAATATCTAGAAAACCTAGGCAGAAATTATTGAGTAATTAATAATTTACATTCAGCAATTGATCTGTATGTCTACAGAAAAAAATATGGAAAATCCCAATTTTTTTTAACACCAATTAACCAACTACGAATATTGATAAATTAAAACATAATTGGACGCACTCTAATGACAATAATAATAAAAAAATAAGTAGTCAGTATCAAAAGTGATAACATTCGATTCAGTTTAATTTATTAAAATAAAAACCTGTCGGTGAACCAATCTACGTTTCTTTACAAAAAAAAGTGTTTTGATATAACCACCTATAAATCAGCCATGTCTTACGTCTCCGACTTACCAACCATCAATGCCATACTACTGTGCGGATTCATAGCAACACCTTGTGCATTAACATGTGGTTTGATTTACTTACTCCGTTACAGACAACGAAAATTCCATTTGTACAATTTCTTCACTGTGTGCCATTTCCTGCTTTCTTGTATCCATCTTATTTGTTGCGACATACGAATTAATATGACCAATAAATCTTTCATTGTCAACGAAATCGCCTATTGCATATGCATCGGAATAGTTCTGATCACATCGACCATGTCAGCCGTGACTTTCCTCAAATTGTATCTTACCTCTGAAGAATTCTACAAGAAGAAACAAATTTTCAAATTCATTGTTGCCGCTCTCTCAAGTTGTATAGTGTGTATAGAATTGTTTCTAAAATTAAACTTCCCGATCTATGCCGATACCAGATTTGTGGCGTACTTAAACATTTACATGACAATTCTAATAATACCGTTCATGTTATTGTCTGTGATAATGTTTGAAATAATCAATTTTCTGTATATCAAATCTTCTAAAGTGCCTTGGCGTATAGCTGTATTTTTTATCATTCATTTGTTGATAAACATATTTTGTGATTTAACAATCCCTTTTTTTGAAATGTTATTAAAAAGTAGATTAGGTGATAAAATCAAATTGGCTAGTTTAATTTTAATTGTACGATTGTTATTAGAAACTATCTGGTTGATGGTATCACAGACATTTCTTCAAAATGTTATTGATTTCTGGGAAACAAAGGTACCCGAAAATCGAAAACCGTTAATGAATACAGCATTTTAAAAGTGACTGGACAGATTAGTTACTGTTATTATGTAAATTGTAATATTTCATTAGATTGTAATAATTAGATTAGATTTATTTAAGATTACAACGCATGCTGTGACTGTGTATTATTAAAAACTGTACTGTCTGTTTTTAAATGTATCATTTGTAATTTTTTTGTTAGTACATGTGTTTGTTAACTGCCCAATTAATAAATACTCGTAAATAATATATTGTTTTAATAAATATAGCATATTATAATGTTAAACAACTTTTAAAATAGTAAAAATTATCTTCATTAAAATTACATTCTTAAGAGTTTAAATAAAGTTCTTTGAATTCAAAAGATGTTAAACTTTATTGTAGTGTAAATTTTAAACTTAAATACTGTATTAAAAGCGTTAAACTTAACAAAGTAATAAAAACAAAATAAATGATAAATGATAAATGATTTTATTTTGTAGTGGGTTTGTACAAACACTTTTACACGTCAATCATGTTTTTTTTTTTAAAACTAGATGAAGTCGGCGTTTCCTATCTGACTACTCTGAGAAGAAAGACCGAAACAAACTCAGAGGTCACAGTCTCTTCTAAAGTCCAGACATAATCTTGGTCAGGTTATATGAAGACCATGTAGATCGACGTCTGAGATGGTCTTTTGAGGAAAGAACCACACCGATTGAGAGGACCTGTCCAGTCAGTGCACGCATTTGTCAGAAATCGTTCAGCTCAACTCAAGACTTAAGGAGCTAAACGATTCGACGAACAATACCAAAGAAAGGACATTTGGGTAGGCCACTTAAATTACTCAAACTGCCAGACCATGAAAAAAAAACTAACAGAACAGAGAGAATAATAAAATAAAAAAAATAAAATTAATAAAATGACCCACATCGTCTTCACATTCACAATAAATAAAATAATATAATACTTTACAAAGTAAGCAAATGTCATTGTTTATAAAAAAATCATTAATGTTTATGTGTATATAAAAAAAAAGCAAAAAAACACATTCAAAAACCAGAAATTGGAAGCAGCTCAATCCCAAGCCTTTTGGTCCTCAATATAATCTTTAACGGTATAAAAGGCTTTCTGGCACAACTTACGTTTAATTAATGATTTGAATTTATTAAGGCTTAAATCTTGAACGTGGCTTGGTAGTTTATTATAAAAGCGTATACATTGGCATCTAAACGAGCCACCTATTTTCTTGAGTCTTGTTGTAGGTACAACAAATTTGTGTTTGTTTCTAGTATTTATATTATGGATATCACTGTATTTTTTAATCAATTTTATATTTTTATGGGCATATAAAAGATTTTCATAAATATACTGAGAAGGCACAGTCATTACATTAATCTCTTTAAATTTGTCTCTAAGAGAGCGTCTCGGACTTAATTTATAAATTGAACGAACAGCTCGCTTCTGCAAAACAAAGATAGTCTGAATATCGGCGGCACCTCCCCACAACAGAATACCGTACGACATTACACTATGAAAATAGCTAAAGTACACTAAACGGGCAGTCTCTATATCAGTTAAATTACGAATTTTTCTAACAGCGTATGCTGCGGAACTTAGCTTTTTTGACAATTTATCTATATGTGGACCCCACTGAAGCTTAGCATCCAAAGTTATGCCCAAGAATACTGTGTTGTCTTCAGGAATCAATTCCTCGCCCCTTATCAACACATTAGTTTTCACCTGCCTAACGTGAGGTAGCGTAAACTTAATGCATTTGGTTTTTTTCTCGTTTAGAAGCAAATTATTAACATTAAACCAGTGGACTACCTTCGAGATCGCGCTATTTACTTCGTCAGTAACCAACTGCTGACGTTTAAGTTTAAACAAAAGAGAAGTGTCATCTGCAAACAACACTATATCATGATTATCCTTTATGAGGTACGGCAAGTCATTAATATAAATAAGAAACAAGAAAGGGCCAAGAATTGAGCCCTGAGGGACTCCCATTGTTACTATAGATCCGGGTGATCTTTTTCCATTAACGTCAACGCTCTGAATCCTTTTACTCAAGTATGAAATAAGAAGATCCAGAGCAGTGTTCCGGATCCCGTAGTGGCGGAGTTTCCTGATTAACGTTTCGTGAAGAACGCAATCAAATGCCTTGGACAAATCACAAAAGATGCCCAAGGCATCGCATTTATCTTCCCATGCATTATAGATATGTCCTAAAAGTTCAACACCGGCATCAGTAGTTGAACGACCCCTTGTAAAACCGAACTGTTTGCTATGTAATAATTTATGTTTATTAAAAAATCTTTGCATTTGTTCTAAAATTATTTTTTCAAAAATTTTACTAAAGGTAGGTAATACAGAAATAGGTCTATAATTTGTGGGGTCTGATGTACTACCTGACTTAAACAAGGGTATCACTTTACTTTTCTTGATGAGGTCAGGAAACTCCCAATTGTCAATACAACTATTAAAGATAAGAGCTAAAGTAGGTGCTACAATGTCAATAATAGACTTAGCTACTTCTACAGAATTACCCCATAGATCTGCAGTCTTTTTTACATTTAAAGTGTGAAAGGTTTTAATTATATCTCTACAGGTAATATGTTCAAAATGAAATTCCGAATCGCAACCATTAACATTTTCCATAAGCAAAGACTCAGCAACAGAAGGTGATGAGTTTAGTGATTTAGTAGTTGAAACGGGAATATCCGAAAAGAAATTTTCAAATGCCTCGGCGACTTGTGAGTCTGATTTTATTATGTTGTCATTAATAGACAGGCTGTAGTCAGTATTTCGGTTACTAGATCTTCCCGTTTCACTATTAATAATATTCCAAGTCGTTTTAATTACATTACTGCTGTTTTTAATCTTTGAAGCCAAATAACGTGACTTGGCCATATAACAAACTTTTTTTTAATAATTTTGAATAATTTCTAACATACAAATTAAATTCATCAGTGTTAATGTAAGTTCTTTCATTGTACAGTTCATAAAGCCGTGTTCTACTTTTATGAATACCAATGGTAGCCCAATCACTGAACGATGCATTACTATTAACCGAGATAGTCTTGGGAATAAAGGTGGAATCAAATTGTTTACAGTATATATTAAAAAAATTATCATAAAGATGATTAGGATCAGCATGAATAGACAAAACTGGTAGTTTATTAATGAGTTTAGTTTTAAAAGCCTCCAAGCGACTTGCAGTTATTATATATTTTTGCAGCAGCAGTTTAGCAGTTTTATATAATATAGATTGATTTAGAACTTACTTGGTCAATGTATTTTATGGACATAATTGATTATTATAACTTAGGGTAGATAATGGTAATATCTAAGTAATAATTTGTTCCTAGTTATAACTTGTCTATTTCTTTCAATAAACAGTGTGTTTAAAACGAATTTGTATGTAAAACGTTATAATAATATTATGCATAGCTCCAAGCTGTATTTAAGCGTATACTCATCTTAATTTTTCTAGCATACTATTGTTAATTTATTAAGTATTTTAAATTTTGTATTTAAATCTGTGTCCTCGCCAAAATATGTTCAATTAAATATGTACATTAGTTTTAATTGTTTTAATTTATTTTATTTTATTGGCGATAGACTCACCACCTTCACGCCGAGCACATGTGCTGAGCACTTCGTGGATATATAATGAAAAAATACTACCTACCACCCCCTCTCTTTCCTTGGGTATCGCAAAAGGCGACTAACGAACTAAAGAATGCACATAAATCCAACAGCATAGAGCGGCGATGGGATCACTACTTGTTACGCTGAGCACATGTGCAGTCGCTATTTGTTGAAAAGTGGACTATGGTAGAGGACTGCTTTTGCTGTCTTCCTTGTATCTTCTCTGACTAACCCTTCGGGGATAATAGTCGAGATTATATTATTATATTGTATGTACAGTCACGAGCACCAATATGTATACACTTTGACTCTTATTCCAATTAAAGGTTACAATTGTTTACAAATTTTTGCTCGTGACTGTACACCCATGTAAGTTTTTCTAGCAAAATATTGTTACTTAGCATTTTAAATTTTGGATATTTACTACTACTAATTACTATAGCTTTAATATGAATAAGTAAAGTTTGTAAGTGTGGATGTAGGAGTATTACCTATGTCTTACATAGAATACACTCGATAATTCTAGTACTCAATACTCAATATTTTTATTGCACACCATAATGTTACAAAGTTGTTATAAATTATAATATAGGTAAAGGTTCATTATGTTTCTACGCGCTTGCTAGAAGCGTACTTGAGTACAATACAGTGATTTGGTCACCCTATTACTTAGTTCATGTCAACAGACTTGAACAAATTCAAAAGCGCTTTGTTAGGTTTCTGTGTTCGAAATTTAATTTACTTCGCATATTTCGTTCGAAAAAAGATTAACTAGATTTGGCTCGGACCAAATATTACTATTTGGTCCGAGAGATTTGGTGTGTTGTCGTTAGATTTTCGTAGACAACACTTAGATGTAATGATTCTTTGTCAATTAGAATCACCAAGTTTATTGTCTCAACTTAATTTTAACATTAATTACCGCGTTAGAAAGCCCAAGGTATTCACTCTTAATGTGTATCTCAATAATACTTCTTACTTTAACCATCTGACGCGGATGTTTCGCCAATATAATGAACTCGTCAGTAATATAGCAGATGTGGACATATTTGACTCTAGCCTGTTGGCGTTTAGAATTCAACTTGTTGCTAATTTATCACCGCTGTAACTTCCCCTGCCGACTCTTATAATAAAGTTTGGATTTTAATTAAATTTTTTAAACCCTCTTAAACATTTAAATGTCGTCTAATCAAAAGATAGACATCGCAGCGCCGCAGCGCCAGATCGGTCAAGACAACGTAGTGTGTATCAAGATGGCGCACGGTGGGCAGCGTTCTAAGTAGCGCTGTGACATCTCCCCAAAAATTTTTGGAGCAATATCGAAGTAAAATGTAGTATTTACAAATAACGATGATCTCTTCTAATGTAAACTGAACTTCTTAGACCCTAGAATCACTTATTTAAGCTGCCATATAATACTAAAGTTCATACTTTCAACTTGTGCCAATAATTCATATCATTTAAAATAAATGTTTGAACTTTGAATGTTACTTTGAGAGTTATTTCAATTGTGTTTACATTATACTATACTACACACTCTTCCACTTTAAACTGCATATGAAAATGCAATTTCACCTCGCTAGTTTTCTTAAACACGTACTTTGAAAATAAATTATAATTATCAACTGTTTTCTTGACATAAAAACCAAACCCGGCAACACCCCAAAAAAGTAACACTGTTAGCGTGAAGACACAATAACCAGGAATAATATTCAGTAAAAAAAAGTCTGCGTATTTTGTGCGTTTTTTTAAGAAAATTCCATTTGAATGCTTGAGAGTTGACGTCTGCTAAGAAAACGGAGCAATTTCACAAAGTTAGCTCGCTAAGGTTAAACTACTTTTGTAATTATTCTATTTTTTATTGAAATGATGAAGGTACTTTGTCTAATTTAAACACATCTTGAGTAAATCGTTAACCCATTTGTATTTTATTAACTTGTGAAAACGTAACTTTTAACGGATAAAATGGAAAACGTATTATAAAACAAATGGACACTTATACTTTTTTTTAAAAGATCATATTGGTAACAAACAGGCTGTTATTCTAAAAGTTTTCACTGTTATCTCGGAGTATCCTAACACTCTTACTACTCGTAGCTGCGATATGCAGTAAGTGATTTGCAAGTTTATCATTTCTCTAATCAAAAAAATACGTTTTTATACTTAATACTGTTATTTCTGATACATATCAGTAAAAAATATTTTTATTTCTATGTAACAATAGTAATTCATCTGAATATATTTAACTAACGAGAAATAACAAAAAAAAAAACAATGAACATCCAACACACTGTGCTACTGTAGTTTTTTACACTTTATGTAAAATCTGTGCATAGCAAAAGCACCTACAACATTGCAGACGCTTTTTAATCTAATTTTTAAAACGCTTATTCTACACATTTTGTGCCTGGATTGTATTTTAGAACATCGCAAGGGATAATATTTAGTATAATCTACTAGTTTTTTTTATTTGAAAATGTTAAAAATAAGTTATTTATTTATCATTATTTTTAAGTATCAATTAAAAACAAAACAAAATGTTAGCGTGTAGTGCATTTAAAACAACACACATTCACAAATATCCACAAAAAAATGACGCCTATAGATAGAGTATTCACTAAGTTATGCGAAAATATCTAAAACTAGAAACGGGTGTCCAAGCGTTTCTAAGGGAGCGATCCAGTGTGTGGCGTCCAAATAGATTGTCAATAACAATAATTGAAATAATAACTTTTCTACTCTAATAATACCTACGATATAACTACATAATAATGACTTGAATAATAATAAATTTCACTTACTTGACAACTGAATTGTAGTAAACGTCTAGGTATACACTTTGAAAAGAAATAAAGAATTATTTTCGCCGCTGCGCACGCGCGAATGTCAAAGCCACACTATAGCAAGGTGCCGAGCCGACTCCGCAGATGAGTGGAACATAGTGCGTGTTCGGAAGGGCCTATCTAGTGTAACGTATATATATATCGCTGGATTTGCCGTGATTTTATAACAAATTATTTCTTATTATACTTACATACATACACTAACAACTATTACCCCCTAAGGGTTAGTCTCAGAGACTAAGCAATGAGGCCCGCAAAATTAGTCCTCTACCATAGTCCACTTTTCACCAAATAACAACTGCACATTGAGCTCAGCGTGACAGGAGGTGAGCATATCACCGCTCTTTGCTGTTGGATGTATGTGCTGTCTTTAGTCCGTTAGTCGCCTTTTACGACACAAGGGAAGAGATCGGGCGGATTATTTAAGTGAGCCGCCACCACAGCTCTATTTCTTATTAAAAACCTTTTGAAACAGGTCTAAATAAAACTACACAAAAATATTACAAAAAATGTTGGTCATCCACCATCTTGGCACAGACCACGCTTAACTTTCGCGATCGGCTATAATAAACTCAAAAATACACACCGCCATCCACTTTTGATAATTACTTAATACCACAAAAATGTAGTGCCAATTTGTACAATGAGTGAAATGTTCTTAAAATTAATTTTAAACGCCATATCATACCTTTCCGTGTCCATATATCTACTTTGAACCTCTAAACCTCTAATCTGACATTGTAGAGTAACAACCGGACGCGACACAACCTCTCATTTCGGTCGTTGAGACACTGTTTTTGCCTCTTCTATGGAACCGTGCGTTGCTCAGACAATGCCGGCTGCAATGCGGAGAAAGAGCTTCTTTAAATATAATTTTATGTAAATCTAAATATGAGCTCAGCTGTTGTAATACAGAAGACCAAAGAGTATAACCGGACACTTTGCTTAGCGTTTGTGGACTATGAGAAAGCCTTTTATTAGATCGAAACATGGGCCGTGCTACGTCTCTCCAGCGGTGCCAAATTAACTACCGGTACATCGAAGTGTTGAAGTGTTTGTACGCCACTATGACAGTTCGCCTTCAGGACCAGAGCTTTAAGCCAGTCCAGCTGCAGCGTGGAGTGAGACAAGGAGACGTCATATCTCCGAAACTCTTCACTGCTGCACCGGAGGACGTGTTTAATAAGCTTCTGGACTGGAGAGGACTCGGCATCAATATTAACGGCGTGTACATCAGTCACCTTCGGTTTTCCGATAGTATAGTAGTCATGGCTGAGACCCTGGAGGACCTTGGCACAATGCTCGGTGATCTCAACAGAGTCTCTCAACAAGTGGGCCTTAAAATGAACATGAGAGACGAAAATCATGTCTAACTCACGTGTCGTACCCTGTCGTAACCTGTCTGAAGGTTGGAGACTCTGCTCTTGAAGCTGTTGACGAATATGTATACCTGGGACAAACAGTCCAGTTCGGTAAGCTACGACATATCTTCTCGTCCAAAATACCGCAGTGTCTCAAGACGAAAGTCTTTGACCTGTGTGTGTGTTGCCAGTGATGACATACGGTACCGAAACGAAACGTGGTCGCTCACTATGGGCCTAATTAGCAGGATCAAAGTCACTCAAAGAACAATGGAGAGGGCTATGCTCGGGGTTTCTCTACGTGATCGATTCAGAAATGAGGAGATTCGTAGACAAACTAAAGTAACCGACATAGCCCAAAGAGTCGCCAAGCTCAAGTGGCAATGGGCAGAGCACATCGCCCGTAGAACCGATGGCCGTTGGGGCAGAACGGTTCTCGAGTGGCGACCGCGCACCGGAAGACGCAGTGTGGGTAGGCCTCCAACAAGGTGGTCCGACGATCTAGGGAAGGCCGCGGGTAGCCGCTGGATGCAAGCAGCACAAGACCGGTCGTGGTGGAGATCCTTGGGGGAGGCCTTTGTCCAGCAGTGGACGCCTTCTGGCTGATGATGATGATGATGATGATGATGTCGTAATACCATACACAATAGAAATTCAATTGTTAGCAAACTCTAGGTGCCTTATAAATAAACAAAAAATTTTTTGTTTATTTATATACTTTTTTTGTTCCTGTCATGCAAACGTAATTTTAAATTAGAGTAAAAAAGACAAAACACGGAATAACTATTCCGACCTTATTCTCTGTTTCATTGCAAGGCATTAGCCCTGTTATTAATAAACGTTGATTAAAGTTACACTTAGGATTAAATTGACACTGTCTCTATCTTTCTTCTTTAACAAAAACGAGACAGCGTCACATTAAACCTAGGTGTAACATTTGGCCATTTTTATTAATAAGATGGTTAGAGTCTTCGTGACAGACATGAGGATATTCCCATGTCCGTCAAAAAGCTGTGTAGTGGTAGGCCATAAAAAGAATACTACCATCTCATCAGCTCTTCCCTTGGGTGTCGTAAAAGGCGACTAACCCATATATGCTCAAGGGGTCGAGAACGACCCTCTAAACAGATGCGTAGTCTTTATTTTTTTAGGAAAATCAATTATCGAAATACAATTACGAATTTATAGCATACAAAGTGAATAACAGCACTATCGGTAAGCATTTATTGTTCTACTACTAGAAAAATTTGCAACACTATGGGTTTTTAATGTTTTGATTTGTTCTGGTGTGGCAATTTTTAGGTCTGCGCGGACAACAATGTTAGTTTTAAGTGCTATTCTTTTAAGTATTTAAAATGAAATAGGCAAATTGGATAGATCGATTTTTGCTATATGTTATGTAACAATACAATGTTAGATGAACTTACAATTAGATGGCTAAATTAAAGTTATTACTTGGATAGGTCGACAATGACCCCTTGGAACAGATGTGACCAAAAATTGCTTACATAGAAGGGTGGGATAAAACAGTAGTGAGACAGATAAAGTTAATTTTGTTTAAAAAAAACTGTGCATGCTTGCGAGATGATGACGTCAAGATCCAATGAATGATGATGGTCTAGCTAAGACATAAATTGAACCGGCAAAACCACAGCTTCACTCACTCGTATATAGCTGTAAATGTTCTTGTCAGTGAGATAAGACATAAAGCAGACCACGTCATTTGAACTGAAAAAATTAGGTGACGATATGCATTGTACAAAAACAAAACCGTGCAACTGTGTAAAAAATGTAATGTCAACTGAGCAATGATGACTTGAGCTTTCCATTACTTAATAGTTTTTTTTTTAATGAAAATAGCCTTTATCATTCTAGTACTGTTTTATTTCACCCATATACCCCAAGCAATATTTGGATCAGATGTGCCCAGGAGGTCGTTTGACCCACTGAAAAAAAGAGACTTTCAGTTGTGTAAAAAAAATTAAAAGTATTTTCTCTGAAGTAGCAATGATTAAAAGGTTGACAAATTAAACAAATTATAAAAATTGGAGTTGCAAATAGCATATATGGGTATGACGGACATACATCCAACAGCGTAGAGCGGCTATTGGCTCACCACCTATTAAACGCTGAGCACAATGTGCAGTTGTAGAGGAGTGCTTCTGCAGTTCACGTTGCCTGGACTGTGACTAACCCTTAGGAGATAATAATCGTGACTGTATGATGTATTGTTCGTTAAGAAATAATTTTGCTTGCCTTCTATATCAGACCCTTGATCCAACCTTTCAGATTATAGGTTTTATTTTTAACTTTGTTCGTCTCTTTCAGCTTAAAGCTGGAAAAAATCTACCAATCTCAGAAAAGCTCGAAGGGACCCATGACCTTTGGATTGCCGGTCCACTGCTCTAACCGCTAAGCTACCGGACCCCAGAAGACTTGTTAAATTCATTGTAGTTGATGAATTGATGATTTAAGCTGCAAGCCAGCGGTTGTAATTTTAAAGTCATGCAGTATAAACTAATCTCACTCCACACAACCGAGCGCATGTTCACGTTAACGACGCAAAGATTCGGCGCAGCATCCGGCGATTATCTCCGAGAAACTAAAAAACACACCACAATTAAGTACCCGCTTGTAGAGGAAGTTTTGTAATAGATTTATTTGATGTTTGTATACGGGAAAGGTAGCGTGTAATGGTAGCAGTGTTCAGCCATTTTGTTTTGTACTCGAACTCGATACGGTCGTTTTCTTTTTTTTTTGATTCATTACGAAATACCATGATTCATGATTTAAGATGAAAGATAACCGTGTCGCGTGTGTGAAATAATACTACCACCCCCTCTCTTCCCTTGTGTCGAGGGTAGGGCTCCTGGCAGAACCACGACGTCAGTGCTCCGCCAATAAGTATGAACAAAACACGAATGCAACTTATACCCCCTCGACCGGAGCTTTATTTATTTGACTCACAAAACATCTATGTACACAATAGTCAATACACAATATATAGCAAAGTTACACGCACATATGGTAATACACACACACACACACAGTAGGTAATACACATATGGTCATGCACACACAATACACGTAAGGTCCATGCAAATTAAAGTCAGGCACAAAAGTTATACGCACAAGGTTATATACACGCACACACACACAGGTACATAAATGGTCAAATCCAAGTTAGTAATTACACGTCAGTCAGATACACAAAGCACAATTTATACAGTGTTTATAAAGTTTCCCATAATACTCAACTTCCCACACTGGCTCTAAACTTTACTAGGTATATCTAATACTTCTTCAGTTTTCTGATTTTCCATAAGTTTCTGGTTCATTAGCTACTATATGCTACTCGGTTTGCTGCTTGAAGTGAACACACACAAAGCACAATTTATACAGTGTTTATAAAGTTTCCCTAAATACTCAACTTTCACACTGGCTCTAAACTGCTCTAGGTATATCTCAATTACTTCTTCAGTTTTCTGATTTTCCAAAGGTTCCAGCTAGTTGCTGCTCGGTAGACTGCTAGAAGTGAACATGAAGACCGAAATCCCGCTCGGCCCATTTATACAAAAAAGCTTCTAGAAGATTTGAATTATTCTAGCCAATTAGAGAGCAGAGAAGTAGAGGTAGTCGCCCCTTTTTAATTACAAAAATATTCTGAATGCACATTCAGATCCACTATGAACTGACACTTTAAAATCGACTAAAATTCCATTTATATCCAAACGCTCTGATTCTAAGTTATACAACAAAATATAAGTCTAGACCTATCTTAAAATATATTTGCGTATGCGATTCGTTATAACACATCTAAGCAATTGCATATCTTAGAGCGCTAGTCTAGTTTTTGCGAGAATTATTCCTAAACAATGCTACGTGCAGATTACAATAATTCCGCGCGGCTAATTTTGACTTCACCACCACGTCGGGCGTTATGTCTACCATAATTCTAGATAAACGCCATTCACGTGGGCTTAGCCGTTTCGGAGGAACAATACAATACGTTGTCCGACCATAAAACATTTACAAGTTTACCACGATCGCCATGTTAGTTTTATCTCCTATTGTTATTCCGTTCGTACTATGCTTACATTGTATGACTAATTATCATTTAAAGAGGCTACTTGTTAAGCTGCCCATCAATAACAATCGATAACAATCAAATTCGTGACAATTATTAAAACTTTCAAATTACGTAAATAGCAGCTTCATCTACTCATCAAGAGAGGGAGCTGTAGCAAACATGCAAATTTCTAGATGGCGATGGTAACTTTTTTAACCGCTACGTAAATACGACGGCTAAAATTCTAAGTTTTTCTATTATTCGTATACAATCACACGCAAACGGCTATGCTTACATGGTATGAATATCTATCCTCTACAGAAGCTACTTGTTAATTTAAACATCAATAGTCAATATCAATCAATTTCGTAACAATAAGTAAAACTTCATAATTACGTAAATAGCAGCTTCATTTTTTTATCAAGAGAGGGCGCTGTAGCAAACGTGCAAATTTCTAGAAGGCGATGGTAACATTTTTTATTCGTTACATAAGTACTGCGGCTAAAATTTTCTAAGATTTTATTTTTATTCACATTGTATGCGTATACAATCAAACGCAAACGGATGCGATGCGGTATCGCCCTATTGTTTATCAAATCAATCATTATACAAATTCCAATCCCTAATTGATTCCGAACCTAATAGTTACATTAACTTGTTCGTTCTCTACGTACCTAACCATTCATTTGATCACCGATTAATCTGTCCGTTACACCTTGGGTGTCTTAAAGTCAAAGTCAAAGTCAAATTATTTATTCAATGTAAACCTTTACAGGCACTTATTGACGACAATACTAATAATAATAAAAAAACAGTTAACTAACTTATAGTTAAGACTTATCAACTAATCTAACGAGCTATAGTCTGTGCCAGACAAATGCGCATTAAAAGGCGACTAACGGACTAAAGACTGGACATAGGTACTCCAACAGCATAGAGCGGCGATGGGCTCACCACCTGTTACGTTGAGTACATGTGCAGTCGCCATTTGATGAAAAGTGGACTATGGGAGAGAACTGATTTTGCTGTCTTCATTGCCTCATAACGAAAGAAAGAATATTCCGATTACATGTTAAAACTAGAAACACAATCCTATACCAAATCGTAGCAGAATAGTGGAAGCTTTGACTTAAACTTACAGAGGGGCGGGGTATAGAAGCAAAAACGCCACTGTCCACTTTAGTCAGTTTATTTCATTCAAAGCTAAATCTTTGATTAAAATGATTCTTGTAAAAACGTAAAGAAGGGGGTTAAAGCTACTCGCATCCGTAGGTTTACCCTTGAGACAATACACGTGACCCCTGGGTGGTGCTAAATGAGTGACACTGACTGAGTGGTAGAGCCACGCTGCGTTGCAGCACGCATTGGGCTGGCTCGCCCGGCGTAATACCACTCTCTCACGAATATTCGGCGTGAAATAATGGCACTCGGTGCTGATGTGTTTCGTCCGACCAGTGAGGGTTCCGGAGGCCCCTCCCCCCTCCTCCCAATACCTATTCCTTCCTTAAACCCGGCAATGTGTCTGCGATTCCTCTGGTTTTGCAGGTGTCCATGGGCGGCGGTGATTACTCTCCATCAGGTGACCCTCCTGCTCGTTGGCCTCCCTCTACTATAAAAAAAGAAAAAAAAACTATTTTTTTTTTAGTAATTAGCTATTTATTTTAATGTAAAATAAACCTTCAAAAATCATTTCAATCAAGATTTAGCTTTAATTGAAATAACTGACTAAAGTGCACAGTGGCGTTTTTGCTTCTTTATCTGACTAAAGTGGACAGTGGCGTTTTTGCCTTTTGTACCCCTCAATTTATTTGACATTATATTTTGGCAGAATTGCAATTATTTATGAAACACTTCGTCACGTTAACAGTTAAACATCTCGCTAGGTTCTCTTTTTGTGCAAATGTTTTGAGAGCGTTGATTGTTTGAGCATTTTGACGACCTCCTTGGTCGAGTGGTATGTACACCGGTTTTCATGGTGTCGCCATCTCTGAGGTCCCGGGTGCGATCCCCGGTCGGGGCAATTTAGAAAGTATTGTTTTTCTAAATTGTCTCAGGTCTGGGTGGTTTCTATGTATAATAAGTATGTATTTAAGTATTTTAAGTATGTTTATCCGTTGTCTAGTAACCATCTAACGAGTTTCATAATGAAGCTTCTCTTGGGCTAGATAATTGGTGTGAATGTAGGAAAGTTTATTTTATTTTTATTTTTATTGTGCATTTGGATTTTACATGTGATCGAAGACCGTATTTTTATACATACATATATATAATTACAACTATTAGGTATCCCCGAAGGGTTAGTCAGAGTCTAGGCAATGAGGACCGCAAAATCAGTCCTCTACCATAATCCACTTTTCACCGAACAGCGACTGCACATGTGCTCAGCGTGACAGTTGGTGAGCCCATCGCCGCTATATTGTTGGAAGTATGTGCAGTCTTTAGTCCGTTAGTCGCCTTTTACGACACCCAAGAGAAGAAAGGCGTTGGTAATTTTCTTTAGCTAAATATATGTGAAAACATTTAAATGGTGCATAGTGTTATGTAAGTTTATAATAATAGTTAAGTTGTCACTGATTGTTTTCTAAATAAAGCAAAATAAAATAAAATAATATTCTTTTACCGCTATGCGGGGTGTAACGGGGTTCTATCTTTGACCAATCGGAGCCCAAGTCAACCTCTCCTGCTCGTGGTGCATCCTGCCGAATAACGAACGAGGCTCTGGCGACCGATCGATGGCGGGATAACCATCACAGCCCATGCGTAGCTTAATAAGTGCACAGACTGGTGTCGGGCAGCAGCGACACCGGTGCGATAAGCTACGCACTGCGATTGCCAACCCGCATTCCCAGCGTGGCAATTATGGGCAAACCCTCCATGGCGACACAAAAAAGACCACGGCCCCCAGTTCCCGGCCGCCCTGCTATTCCGGATCACGGCGGCGGTCACGGTAACGGCAGGATAGGGGGTGCGAAGAATCCCCGGGTTACAAAAGGCCGCCATAAACAACTGACCCTGGCGACGTATAACGGCCGCACGCTACGGCTAGACGAGCACCTGGCGCAACTCGAAGAGGAACTCGGGAGGATTAGGTGGCATATCCTTGGGTTATGTGAAGTCCGAAGAGAGTGGGAGGACACTGTAACCCTTAGATCGGGTCACCTCATGTACTTCCGAAAGGGAGACCAGCTATCCCAAGGTGGCGTAGGATTCCTGGTAAATAAAGCCCTCTGTGACAACGTTGTGGAAGTGTCGAGTGTGTCAAGCAGGGTTGCGTACCTCGTAATTAAACTAACCGAGAGGTATTACTTCAAGGTTGTGCAGGTTTACGCACCGACCTCAACACACTCGGACGAAGAAGTGGAAGATATGTTTGGAGACATATCCAAGGCCTTACACTTCACCACCAAGACCCACTATAATGTTGTCATGGGGGACTTCAACGCTAAAGTGGGAGTACAGAATCGCGACGAATCGGTAGTAGGATCTTATGGTTTTGGCAGCAGGAATCATAGAGGGCAGATGCTTGTCAACTTCCTTGAGCGGGAGGGACTTTTCTTGATGAATTCGTTCTTCAAGAAACAACCCCAACGGAAGTGGACATGGCGGAGCCCTGATACTATGACAAAAAATGAGATCGACTTCATCATGGCGGATAAGAAGCACATATTCAGAGACGTCTCAGTGATCAACAGGTTCAATACCGGCAGTGACCACCGACTTGTACGTGGCTCTCTGAATATCAACTTTAAGCTTGAACGCGTTCGCTTGATGAAGTCCAGGCTCCGTCCTAATCTGCTCCAAACCATCATGGGATCATGAAACGTTCCAATCAAACCTCGAGAAGCGATTCGCTGCCGTGGAAACCAGAAATGCTGTTGACGTTGACCAGGCTCTCGAAAACGTGTCTGAAATTCTCAGGGTGGAAGGTTTGAGATTTTGCGAAGTTCAGCGTAAAGGCAGGAAATCGAAGTTTTCGGAAGAAACGCTCAGGCTTATGAAGAGACGGCGCAAATACCAACCTGTCACTTCGTCCGACCAACGGGCCCTCAACAAGAAGATTGGCAAAATGGTGCGATATGACCTCCGATACACGCTCTATTAAACGAGTAATTGAGCAGAATCGGGGGTCTAAAGTGTTTGTCCAGTCTCTTGGTAGAAGCCACCTGACGAAGTTAACTACGGCCAGCGGAGCAGTCGTTGCTTCGAAGCCAGACGTCCTTTCGGAAAAAGAAAACTTCCATAGCCAGCTATACGCCTCGCATGCATCTCAACCTGATCCCGAAAAGGAGGAAACCAGAGCCACGTTGACCCGCCACTTTACCGAAGACTTGCCAGAAATCAGCCTAGGCGAAATTGAGTTGGCTCTTGGACAGCTTAATAACGGAAAAGCCCCAGGTAAAGACGGTGTTACATCTGAGCTCCTGAAAGCAGCGGTAAATCTGTGTTAAAGGAGCTCCAATACATCTTTAACACCGTTCTCTTTGATGGGAGAACTCCGGAGGCGTGGAGTAGGAGTGTCGTCGTGTTATTCTTCAAAAAAGGAGACAAAACGCTTGTGAAGAACTACCGACCCATTTCACTCCTGAGCCACGTCTACAAGCTGTTTTCAAGAGTCATCACAAACCGCCTTGCCCGAAGACTCGACGAATTTCAGCCTTCGGAGCAGGCCGGGTTTCGAGGAGGATACGGCACCATAGACCACATTTTGACAGTGCGGCAGATTATACAGAAGGCCGAAGAGTATAATTGGCCCCTGTGCCTTGCATTTATAGACTATGAGAAGGCATTTGACTCTATCGAGACCTGGGCTGTTCTTAAATCCCTGCAACGATGCCAAGTCGATTGGCGATATATCCAAGTATTGAGGTGTCTCTACAATGCCGCCACCATGGCCGTCCAAGTACAGAACCAGCAGACAAAACATATCCACTTACATCGAGGTGTGAGACAGGGGGATGTGATATCCCCAAAACTATTCACAAATGCCTTAGAGGATATGTTTAAAACGCTGGACTGGAAAGGACGTGGCATCAACATCAACGGCGAATACATCTCACACTTGCGATTTGCAGACGATATCGTCATCATGGCCGAAACGTTGCAGGAGCTACAACACATGCTGAACGGCCTAGCTGATTCTTCTCGACGCATCGGTCTGCGGATGAACCTGAACAAAACCAAGGTTATGTTCAACGAACGTGTCGTCCCGGAACCGATTGCAATACAAGGCAGTGCTCTCGAAGTTGTTAAAGAATACGTCTATCTCGGGCAAATTTTACAGATGGGTAGAAACAACTTCGAGAAAGAGGCTAACAGAAGGATACAGCTGGGCTGGGCTGCATATAGGAAACTACGTCGGGTCTTTACGTCGCCAATTCCGCAATGTTTAAAGACGACAGTCTTCAATCAGTGCGTCCTACCCGTCATGACATACGGAGCCGAAACGTGGACACTGACGGTAGGGCTGGTTCACAAGTTTAAAGTCGCTCAGCGAGCTATGGAAAGGGCTATGCTCGGTGTTTCTCTGAGGGATCGGATTCGAAACGAGGTGATCCGGCAGAGAACCAAGGTAATCGACATAGCCCACCGGATTAGCAAGCTGAAGTGGTAGTGGGCCGGCCATATCAGTCGCAAAACCGATGACCGTTCGGGTAGACGAGTTCTGGAGTGGCGTATCGGCAAGCGTAGCGTAGGACGCCCTCAGACAAGGTGGAGCGACGATCTTCGCAAGGTGGCTGGCAAGAGCTGGATGAGAGTGGCCTATGTCCAGCAGTGGACGAGTATAGGCTGATGATGACCGCTATGCGATCCGGTTTTATTTTAAGGTAGAAAAAATTACAACAAAACATACATTTACTGCGATTCACCTTATCCACAAAACAGAAAAGGTGTGAAACGCCGTGCGCTCGGTAAATAGCTTTGGTTATTGGAATTCACGCCGCGTGCGGGCGGTGTACCCCCCTTTACGCCCTTACATGCCCCCTCTTAATTTGAGCGCACATCAAAATTTACGATTGCACCACGAACAACTGTGTATTAGCGTATGAGCGGACCGAATGAGGTTTTTTTATTAAAAGATACGATAGTACAATGTTCTTTTTTTATTCTACATCGCGCTTGGCCTTCATCGTACTCAAACTCAAACTCAAAAGATATTTATTAAATAAACTCAAATAATAAGTACTTTGAATAGACCAAATATTTTTTAACCTACCACCCATTCAGGACGTTATTTTTTAACTATGGCAAAAAACGAGCGCAAGAAACCACAGCGCACAGAAGCAACGACATTTACAAAAAAAATGTCGTTACTAGGTCATGAAATACCAAATATGAATTTGAATGTAAACTATCACCTGATGATAAATGACGATAAGGCCGAAGGTGGAAGCGCGCTTCACCCGGAATCTTTAACCACTGAGGAACTGGCTATCTTATCTCTAAAATGTCGGAACACAATAATGCTATACACATCGATGTTATGGCGACAGACTTAGATAAGATAGTGGTAGCTAGCCAGGCGGACTTAACAGCCCTACCACTAACCAAACCGAGTAGGTACACAAATTTGTAACCCCGCTGGGAATCGAACCCGGGACATATGGGTATGAGACCGGTGGCTTAGCCACCTAGACCACAGAGGCGGTTTATAAATGTAAAATAAATCTTTCTTTATTAAATACTAGCAGATCCTCGCTGTTTTACTCGCATGGTACCCGTTCCCATGGGAATATCGGGATAAAATATAGCTTAAATCACTTAGGAAGAATGTAGCTTTCTAATTATCAAATAATTTTCTAAATTAGTGCAGTAGTTTCGGAGCCTATTTAATTCAAACAAACAAATCTTTCCTCTTTATAATAGTATATATTAAAAAATAACTTTTTTGGAATGTATCTGGTATGGAGTACGATGGCGCAGCCGATAAGGCGTTCTTGAATCTCGCTAGTTAATTAACTTCCGCAATGCCAGGTCTTTGGATGGGTGGCCAAACTGTACATCGCGTTTTCGTTGACGGCGTAACGAGGCAGCTAAAGCCTTGTTGGTTTACTGACCTCTTTTCAGAATAACATTCTTTTGTATTTAGTTTTAAATTTAAATTTCGAATATTAGGTACTTTGTCTTCTCTGTCTAGCCTCTGTTTTCATGAAAAAGCAGTTCAGATTCATCCGCGGAGCTAGAAAGAGCTCCTAATTATTGTAATCCTTACGAAAATATTGTTACTAGTGTATTATTATATTATTACTAGACAGTTCCATACGTCCCTATCTACTGATCCCTATATATAGGGTATCGCAGCGGAACTACGGGTCCGGCTGTATTTCTCAGGGGTACTACAGGGTTCCGGTTCATGCCCCCCGCTGGTTGTGCCTTGTGGTTAGCTGTAGAGTTTGGGAATGTTCGTTTGTCCTGGTATAGTGTGCCAGGACTTTCAAAATCGCGCACAGCGAGCGGGGCCTAGTAGCGGTCTCTGTGGGGCCAGCAGCGAAAAGTCCTGCGGGGAACGTGAGTTTCCCTTATAGTTGGCAGCTTTGTGCGGTGGTTCTCATTGGACATTGGTTTTGACATCTCCGGTACTAGTCTGGAGAACTGTAGATGCGGCCCCCTAGATGCCGTAGCCTCCGGTCCAGCCAGCCGCGTAGGACGTGGGAACTGGCTAGGCGCCCGGATGGGTTCCGAGAATTGAGTGTGCTTACTACTCCGCGACCAAGGTGGACACTTGGGAGTTGACTTTAGAGTCGACGACCCGAGCAGTGGCAACTGCGAGTTGTGCCCTTCGTGCAACGAGAAGTGAGCTAGCTTGACAGCTCCGGTTACCTATCTGGACAAATAGGCAGTGAGCTACACGTGTTCACGGGGAAACTCTCCCGAGACACTTGTCTTATGAGTACCGAATGAAGAGCGCGCTTCGGCGGGCACTGATTTGGCGTCAAGAAAGACCTAACGCAGATGGTCTACTGCGTGAGTGTTTTGCTGGCGCAGGGACGTCTGGCACTTCTTGCATAACCTAACGGTTGGTCTCGAGGTGCCAGTACAAATAAAACTTAGTGAATAAGGAGAGGGGAGTTCCATACGTCCTGATAATAATAATGATATCCCAAACCTACACCTAATCACAAACATAGTGCGTAACCTTTTCTAACTAATAATAACTAACCATTAAATCACTAACCACTAAATAATATATTACTTATTATCTAATAGTATATATACTTCTTAACTCGTCGTGCTTTTATTATCTTTCAACTCCCTCTCATCGTGTCACTCCTTCGTTTCTCCGCTCCGTGACGTCGGTGTTCCATGACGACAACAGAAAGTGTCAACGATTGCACGTTAACTGAAGGCGCAATAGACATAGTGCTTTCTCGTTTGCCGCCTCGAGTACATACTCGTACATACATATAATCACGACTTTTATCCCCAAAGGGTTAGTCAGAGACTAAGCAATGAGGACCGCAGAAACAGTCCACTGCTATAGTCTGTTCACGTTTCACCAAAAGATATACTGCACATGTGCTCAACGTGATAGGTGGTGAGCCCATCACCGCTCTACTTCGTTTCGCCTTTTACGATACCCAAGGGAAGAGAGGGGATGGCAGTATTCTTTTAGTAAATCGCTATACAGCACGGCTCTGCTCCCTCAGTATCACAAAAAAAAAACGTTTTGGAAATGCCATTCTCATTTCTAAGTCTGGAGTCTGGACTAATGGCTATCGTCAGTAATAAAAACTAAGTACTTTTTAGAGACCGCAAGAAATTTTGTCAACTGACATCGGCACCCAATGATGATGGTAATTCTCATTTCAGAATAGTCCAAATCCAACCAAAACGGTGCGCGGATGACATCATAGGGGGCTCATTCGATTGGTCGCGCGGTCCCAGTCGAATAGCCGACGAAGCCTATAGAGCTGAACTAATAAACGCACGCATATGGAGTGAGGGGTGACACAAGGTGATTTAGTTACCCGCTAGTTAGTGGAGAATTTTATTTTATATATCATTAAATTATCCGGTCATTGGCAACTGTGATTGGTCACTTCATTTACACGCGTTTGTTGTAGGGAGACCGAAAAAATTATCGAATATCGATTAATTTTATCAAGATTTTAGTTTGGTGTGAGGATATTCGTAAGTAATAAAAGAATAAATTCAATAATTTACTAATATATTTATATAATACGACACCAAAGATATCTACTGATTCTTGACATGACCATTAGCAGTACCTTATACTAGGCTGCATAAAATAAATCATTCTTTTAAGGGTCTGTGTGTAAGATTTAACAACAAAGTACCAAATGATATTCAGAAATTAGATCTTAATAAATTTTAAGTCAAAGAAAAGCTTTATTAAAAAGCTTACATAAAGTGTCAGATTACACAGAAGACAAAACAGCTTGGATCTGAAATGCTCCACGCACTCCAACGGCTATTTCTAATTGACTTTATTTAATTGATACTTACATTGTATTGTAGTTTTGTATTGCATCATTTATTTATTTTTAAATTCATATTTTGTATTGACCTGGTAACGACATATTCTTTTTTTGTTTGTAAATGTCGTTGCTTCTGTGCGCTGTGGTTTCTTGCGCCCGTTCTTTGCCACAGTTTAAAAATTATGTCCTGAATGGGTGGTAGGTTAAAAAAGATTTGGACGATTCAAAGTACTTATTAATTGAGTTTATTGAATAAATATATTTTGACTTTGACTTTGAATCAACTTGGAATATATTTTACGTACGTATATTTCTTAGGATTGTGGTTATTTTTGGTTATAAATGTCAATGGTTAAATAGTCTTTGTGGTGAGCCCAACACTGCGATTTGTTTTTTTTGGAGTCGCCTTTTACTACACTCAAGGAAAGAGAGGGGTTGGTAATATTCATTCCGCTACAAACACGGCTCTCAGTAATATTAGTAATAGGTAGATTTTACTATCTCAAAATTGTTGCTGATATTGTAACGGCGACAACCCTAGCAAAAACACAAATGACCTATTTGAAACGATAGCTCTCTCCCGGCTCAGCTTGCAAACTCAATAGATAGTGATTGGCAGTATCGAATTAATCGATTAATAGCCCTATCAATCGAATAGAAAACTGTGTATCGATGCAAGCCAATCGATGTTACAGTCGTTTCCGATTTATGTGCGCGACCTAATCGGATAAATTTGGATTTTAGATGGACGCAGCCTGTTGTGTTAACGCGTCCGCTGTGGCCGTTAACTTATTTTCTTTTGGATTTGACAAAATAAATAGCTATGATACTATTTTTATACATACCTACATACAATACATAATAATAATATATTAAACATTATTATTTCCGAAGGATTAGTTAGAGATCAGGCAATGAGGACCGCAGAAGCAGTCCACTGCCATAGTCCAGTTTTCACCAAATGGAGACTGCACATGTGCTCAGCGTGGCAGGTGGTAAGCCCATCGCTGCTATATTTTGTTGAATGTATGTGCAGTCTTTAGTCCGTTAGTCGCCTTTTTCGACACTCAAAGGAAGAGAGAGGTAGTATTCTTTCAATGAGCAGCTACGCGGTACGACTCTAAGTATAATAATAATTGTAAATAATTAATTAAATCGCCTCTGTGGTCTAGTGGCTAAACAACCGGTTTCAGGCCCAAAGGTCCCGGGTTCGATTCCCAGCGGGGGGTACATCTTTGTGTCACCATAACAACGATGTTTATAGCATTGTTGTGTTCCGACAGTTTAAGATAAGATAGCCAGCTCCTCAGTGGTTGAGGATTCCGAGTTCTAGCGCTTCCCCCTTCGGTCTTATCATCACTTACCATCAGGTGAGATGAAGGCCAAGCACCCGTTGTAGAATAAAAAAAAATGTATTTTAAATGTTACCACCAAATCGTCATTTGCGCGCTAAAGCGGCCACTACCTCTACATTTAATAGCGGAGTGGCGTCGCCATTGTAATGGTGCGCCTATCTAGCTCTACACCGCTACCGACTAAATGTAGAGAGCGTCGGCAGAAAAAAAATACATACCCACATTCACGAATTTTATCCCCAAGTAACACATTATCGTTGCATGATAGTTGAGTAAACGTTACGTTTCCTGTTGGTTCTACAAAATGGGTCACATAAGCGTAGTCGTAGACGTTTATACAATGCGAAATAGGCCCAAATTAAGGGTCGCTACCCGTTCACCCACCAGCTTGACCCACCAATGGGTGCACTGGGAATCTCTGGATAAGACGTCGTGGCTTCGTAATGCTAAGACTTCTATGGCGTGTTTGTGTCTTTTTGTGTGTCTGATAAGTCAACCAAGCCTGTCCACTTGTAAGTGTAATCCTCCTCCTCCTCGCGTCGGTCTCCTCAATGCTGAGGGTCGTGATCATCCTTATGGAGTATCTTATCGCGTATTATTTGTCGCCATCTGCCTCTGTCCGAAGCAGAGTGAAGGGCCTCGTGCAAGGTGGTTTCAAGGGTGGTGCGAATCTGGTCACACCATCGCATAGGGCTCCTTCCTCTTGGTCTTTTTCCCTCGATTTTGCCAGTGATCACGAGTCTTTCCAGGTTGTTGGCATCTTTTCTTGCAATATGGCCGAAGTACTTCAAGATTCTACGTAGGCAGGTGGTGGAGAGCCTTGTTTTTATATTCAATTGTAGTAGGATCGACACATTGGTACGGCGTGCTGTCCAAGGAATGCCCAGCATTTTCCTCCAGCACCACATTTCGAAAGCGTCAATACGATTTCGGTCGGCTTTCTTTAATGTCCATGTCTCTGAGCCATACATGAAAATGGAGAACACTAGGGTACGCACGAGGTTGGTCTTTGTCTTCATGCTGATGGATCTGTTCATCCATATCTTCTCTAATTGAGACATGGCGCCTTTTGCCATACCAATCCTCCGACGAATTTCTCCTTCGCAGGAACCACTGTTGCAGATTTCAGAGCCCAGGTATATGAATTTATCTACTACTTCTAGTTTTAGTGTCCCGTTGAGCTCTAACCTGCCAGTGCGATCCACAACCATGACCTTGGTTTTAGACCTGTTAATAGCGAGACCCAACTCGGCACTGACGCATTCCATTCTGCGTAGTAATTCGTGCATTTCTGCCTCGTTGGCTGCCAACAGAGTTGTATCGTCAGCATAGCGCAAGTTAGTGAGTCTACATCCGCCAACATTAACCCCACCGTTCCAGTCCTCGCAAGTCTTCCTTACGATGTACTCGCCATATATGTTGAACAGTATTGGCGAGAGAATACAGCCTTGTCGAACCCCTTTTTCAAATCCGAAAGAACCAGATGTTGCTTGGTCAATCTTTACGATGCCCTGACTGTTATGGTACAGTGTTTGAATTAGTGCTGTGAGGTGATCAGGTACACCAAGTTCGCCTAACACCCTCCACAAGCAGCTCCATTCCACACAGTCGAAAGCCTTGGTGTAGTCCACGAAACACATTACCATTGGGGTGTCAAACTCATAGGACTTTTCCACCAGTTGTCGGACGTTTAAGATTTGCTCTCTGGTGCCCTTTCCCTTCACAAACCCAGCCTGCTCCTGTGCGATTTGCCAGTCGAGATGGTACCGAAACCGATTGTTGATCACGTGTAATAATACCTTGCTGGCGTGCGATATTAAGGCTAAGGTGCGGTAGTTCTCACATCTCTTGGTGGACCCTTTCTTGTGTAGTGGTAGTATTGTTGACTGTGTCCACTCTTCGGGCCATAGACCGCTTTTCCAGGTTTTGTTGCAGATGTTGTGCAGTGTGTCAATACCCGATTCGCCCAGGGCTTGGAGCACCTCGGCTGTTATTTGGTCGGGGCCCGGCGCTTTTTTGGTTTTGAGTTTGTGCAATGCAGCTGTTATTTCGGACCGCAAGATGTCGGGCTCCAGTTCCAGGGTCTCCCAGACTACATGTGTGCCGACTGCCGAAACCGATTTTTTGTAGAGCTGTTCGCAGTATGATCGCCATCTATCTACTATCTTGTCGAGTTCGAGCAGCGGTTTGCCGTCGATGTCTTCAATGACCCACGATTTTGGTCTGAACTGGCGACTTAAGTAGTAGTAGACTTAAGTAAGTGTAATATTATTGATTATTTTGAAAGGATTATGTACGTCATTCAGATCTCAGTCTAAATGGTCCAGTTTATAAAAAAAAAAATCCCATTTTTATTCTTATTTTTTAATGTTTGTTTTATGTTTTAAAAAAAAAAGTTATAAATATCGAAAAAATATCAAAATATCGGTATTCCGATATTTTTTATTTGATATCGGAAAAATATCGATATTGGAAAAAATAATCCGATAGTCCATGCTCTACGCCGATGGTATACAGGCTTTATTTTCATGCTCATGTGCGGATTCTATTTCTTATCCCTTAAATTTAATTTTTAATAAGTCACTATCTTCGGCCGTGTTTCCAAAGCGGTGGAAGAAGGCTGTAATAGTGCCAATCTTTAAATCTGGTGACAGAAATTGTACTAAGGCCTATATCTATAATGCCAGCGATCGGAAAAGTCTTTTAGTCTTTGACCTACCCGGTTAACTCGTGGCACTTTAAAAAAATTATCTCACCGCAACAGCATGGCTTTTATATATACCTCGGTCGATGCAAAAGTTCCTGTGGACGTTATAAACACGGACTTCAGTAAAGCTTTTGACCGAGTACATCACAAAATCCTTATTTCCAAGTTGTCTGCGATTGGTGTTGCTGGAAGTCTTTTGGGTTGGTATAACTCCTATCTGCTGAACAGAAACTCTGTAGTGTTGGTAGAAGGGTTTGAGTCCTAATGGTTCATGGCTTTATCCTGTGTGCCACAAGGTTCCCATTTAGGTCCGTTATTTTTTAATATATTCATAAACGACATAAGTCTCCTCCCTTCTAAATTTAAAATTTTATTTATAAGCCGATGACCTCAAACTTTATAGAGAAATACGTTCTCCAAACGATCGCATTCTTCTCCAAGCTGACATAAATGCCCTAGTAAAATGGTGCGATGATAACTGCATGTCTTTAAACATTGAAAAATGTTACTTAAGTAGTAACATTTTATGAGGTGCGTGACCTTGGAGTAACATTAGACAGTGGACTAGGTTTTCATGTCCACATCGATAACATAGCCACTAAAGGATTTAAAATGTTAGGTTTCGATTTGCGTAACATTAAGGGCTTCAAGAATCCTGCTAGCAAAATGTTACTCTATAACGCTCTCGTGAGGAGCAATCTTGAGTACTGCAGCACCGTGTGGAACCCTCATTATAAAGTCCACACTAAACGCATCAAGATAATTAAAAAAAGATTTTTGTGGCATCTTGCCTATAGTTATAATACGGCACGAAAGCTTCCGCACTATTATATAGTGATCGTTTGGAGTACTTTAATAATTTAATAATGGATTCTCTCTGTAACAGAAGAGGCTTGCAGGATCACATGTTTCCTTAAAAAATAGTCAATGGTATTTTTGACAGTCCTCTTCTCATATCCAAAATTATCATTAATGCGCTGTTGAAACTTCCTCGTCTTTCAAAGTATATTCCTTTTGTCATCAGTATTTCAAGAACAAATCTTGGCCATCACTCGCCGCTCAACAGAATTGTAAACATGTATATTTTTTCGGATATACGTAAAAGTTTTAAGAACAAAATTATGTTATAATCTATATTTTAATTAATGTAACATTAACAATGTAACATTAATTTACTTTTTATTTTGGTAAATTTTATATTATTTTGGCTCTAAGGGATGTCTGTTACTTGAGATTGAACATATAATAATTACGTTACTTGCATGTAGTGGTACCTATTTGGAAAGCATTACTCGTTTTTTGTAAGATGTAATGTATGTTTAAGCAAGTTTTTGTGTAATTGCTTTGTTGATTTGGTAATCTATATTACTGGTTTATTTGGGTAAATAAATAAATAAAATAAAAAAATAAAACTAAGGATGCAAATTTAAGCTTTAAGTAATAATAATAATATTAATATTCTATTCCATATCAATTCCATATTCTTAAGTCCTCTCAAAAACAGTAACGCAGTAGGTCACGACGGCATGTTCTCGAACAACATGTACCCAAATGTAATGTTTCTTTTAATTTTCGATATATTGACGCTAAAAATATTATAAAAACTTTCAAATCACTAAAAAAAAAACACAGGTGATTTGTGGGGGTATGTCTATAAAAATAATTAAGAATATTATATATTCTATTGCACCCCATCTTGCTGACATATTTAATAACTGTATTGATAAAGGAATTTTTCCTGATCTTCATGAAGTTTAGTAAGGTTATACCTTTTTTTAAAATCGGGACATAAAGAGGACCCCAGTAACTATCAACCAATTTCAATACTACCAGCACTTAGTAAGATTTATGAGAAAATTGTACTCGAACAGTTAGTGGAATACTTTAATTTAAATAATCTTTTACATAGTAAGCAATTCGGTTTTACTAAGGGTCGTTCAACTACTGATGCAGGTGTTGCTCTAGTAAAACATATATTTGATGCCTGGGAGGAGTCTCATAACGCTCTTGGAGTTTTCTGCGACCTGTCCAAGGCTTTTGATTGCGTTGAGCACCGGACATTGGTGATGAAGTTAAGTTACTATGGTCTCACAGGTTTTGCGCTTGATTTGATAAAGTCTTATCTCAGTTCTATAACACAAACTGTCGATGTCAATGGAACTAAGTCATCTGGTTCTCATGTAAAAATGGGATATTATATATTAATGACCTTCCATTATTTGTAGAAAACTTCTGTGATATTGTATTGTTTGCAGATGATACTTCACTCATTTTTAATGTGACTAGGTCTAAGAAAAATTATGACGATGTTAACAATGCTCTCTCAGAAGTACTCAGTTGGTTTACTGTTAATAATTTACAGCTAAATGCTAAAAAAATCAAATGTATTAATTTTACGCTACCAAATGTTAAGACCGAACAAACTGATGTAAGGATAAACGGTGATAAATTAGATTTGGTAGACTCTGCTGTTTTTCTGGGGATAACCCTTGACTCAAACCTTCAATGGAATCCTCATATATCGAAATTGGCCGGCAAACTCAGTTCTGCTGCTTACGCCATTAGAAAAATTAGGCAGTTAACCGACAGAAACGGGCAATAAGAACCATTTATAGACTAAGCTCACGAACTTCTCTAAGAGATATTTTTAAAGAAGTTGGTGTTCTTACAGCTGCATCTCAATATATTTATAATTGAATAGTTTTTGTGCGTTGCAATATTAACTTATTCACTAAACACGGTGACGTACACAATTTCAATACTAGAAATAAGTCAAACTTATGATGCCCCTGTTCAGGTTACAGAAGGTTCTCGGCTCTTTCTTGGGGCAAGGTATACACTATTATAATAAAATACCGAGTACTGTACTAGAATTACCTTTAGATAAGTTTAAAAATCATGTAAAATCTTGTTTACTTCAGAAAGGTTATTATACAGTTAAAGAATATTTAGAAGACAAAACAGTCTGGTAATGATATAATAATCACATTATATTTTCTTAAGTCCATTTTCTTTGTAATTAACTCATTTTACCCTGATATGATAGCCTTTATCAGCAGTGTCTTACAGACAATAGGTACCTACTCAAAACTTATGTTGCGTAAAACGTTGCCTAAATGTATTCTTGCTTGCTTCATTGGAGTTGCTCGAGTGTGTCATGCTCTCTCAAATGTCTCTGCAGTGGTGGCATGTGCGTCGGGTCGTTACGTTCCCTAAAACATGGTTGAGCGAAGCGATGGCTGATTCACATGTCATACTTGTGAACGGGTGCCGCCTGTGGAGGCTGGTCTGCTCTTGCTAACTTATTTATATTATTAGTATATTAGTAGTTGTTGTCTTACTTTTATTTTTCTGTACTGTAAGACATTGATTACATTGATTATTTTATATTGATGAATACCTGAACTTTTTATTTTTATTAATGTCCTTGTAGTTGTTTTGTTTTTATTATTGTAATGGAAAGCTCCCTTCTATGATAGGGAGGGCATTTTTCAATTCTAATTGACGCTGTAAAAGAAAGGGAGAAAAGAAATGCCCTTGCTGAGTTTCTTGCCGGTTCTTCTCAGTACAAGGCTCCCGCCCCATAGTTAGGCTTACGAACCGATGGCATAAATGACATTCATAAGTGCTGTACCCTAAACATGACCTAACCTGAATAAATGATATTGAATCTTGAATCTTGAATCATGAAGCACTCATGCATGTTATAAAATTGCGCGCTAAGTACTACGTAAGATGTAAGCCAACCTCTTGCTTACGTGATTAACTTGTCAATGGAACAGGGATATTTCCCTGAGGTTCTCAAGTTATGTATTGTTAAGCCATTATTTAATAAAGGTAATAAAGATGAAATGAGCAATTATCGACCCATAACTCTCATTTCGATATTCTCAAAAATATACGAGAAAGTTATTTAGAAACGTACCTATATATGACTGTTACCTCAAACAAATTATTAAAAGACGAATAATACGGATTTCGTAAAGGCAGTTCCACTACTTTACCTTGCTACAATCTGAAACATTTAATAAAGGAAAGTAATTCCTCTTTTGCTTTTATTTCTTAAGCTTTCGATTTTGTAGCACACAAAAGATTGCTTGACAAATTAAAAAGATATGGGATAAGGGGTAATGCTCATTATTGGGTAACAGTTATCTATCAAATAGACAGCAGTGTTTGTACTGAGATAGCAACAGTTTCCGAGGCAACAAAGTGCACTTACCGGTCTAAATGTCGAATAAATTCTTGTGGAGTGCCACAAGGGAGTGTGCTAGGGCCTTTATTATTTCTGCTTCTCATAAACACTTTACCTTATATAATACATCATAAGTGTTTTATGTTTGCCGACGATACTACAGTGGTGATAAAGTGTAGTAATTTAAACACATTTAATGACGATGTTAATAAAGCACTTGATAAAGGTTACGTTCAAACAATCTTAAAGTAAACATGGAAAAGACTAAATGTATACAATTTTCTACTCGCAATACAAAATTATTTAACCTATTAGTAAAACATGACAGTAATGTTGTGGAGATAGTTGATAAAGTTAACTTCTTCACTCTAGATATACATTGTGATTGGAAGACACACATTGATATTATGTGTGCAAGAATTGATAGATTTGTTAACGCGTTGCGATGACTAATAAACATATCGTCAATCGAAACTGCACTATTCGCATATCACGGCTATGTATCGTCACTGCTTGACTATGGTATTCTGTTGTGGAGTAACTCAGTTGAGGCACATAGAGCTTTTTAACGCAAAATAAGAGTATTAGAGCAATTTGCAGAGCGCACTTCCTTGACTCGAAACCTCTATTTAGAAAACTCCAAATTCTACCTTTGCCTTATTTGTACATAAAGCAGATATGTCTTTTTGTTCGAGAACCCTCATTATTTTGCCACAAGAGGGGAATACAAAAACGACCAAATGAGACATTAAGGCAGGATCATACTGCCCAATATAAGGTTACAGTTGTATAAGCATAGCCCTTACTGCATGACCATTCAATGAGACATTAAAAAATCTGCCTTGACAACGTTTAAAAAACAAACACATATCTCGTTACTAAGTGAATGTTATTATTCAATTCAAGAATATATTGATGATAATTGACCGGCCCCCAAAAATTAAATAGTTATCAAAATCAAATCCAACATTTTAAAAAAGGTGCAGTAGGAGTATTGACATAGGAGTATTTGTCAATAGATACAATCAATGAACACAGAACAGAGGCCAAGTTTTTAAACTCTCTGAAAGTAATAGGTTTACCCATAGAATAAAAACTATTATTCTAAGGGGTAAACCTATATAGAATTTTGTTTATATATGGTGACAGGATTTTTTTTTTGCTATACATTTGACGTTTTTGGCAACATATTTTGTCTCTTTTCTTTCAATGTTTATGGCCCATTTGAAAAAAATAGGACAACTATACGAGTCTCATTTGGACTCCTTTCTATGCTTTAGTTATTAATTCTTATTCTATGGTTAACTCTAACATATTTTTTTTTAACCTTTTGTGACTATGGATACAAGTCTTACAGTCGTAATAATAGAGATAGATAGATAGAGAGTGATTATATATTATGAACGTTTACTGCGCTCTAAGGTTTAATGCTAAATGATATCCCCCCCAAACCCCTTGAGTTAAAAGATGTAGGGACTTGACTGAGATCTCTCACGGTTGTGGTCATGTTGCACGGTTTTAATTTACTCATGCAAGTTCACGAACACTTAACGGTTAATATTCGTCAAAGCACAAATTTTAGAAAATAAGACAAAACTACAGACATAACTAAGTATAGAATAAAAAAGTAATGCAAGAAAGAAAGTTGAAGCTTTTCCTGTATTTTCTACGAGAAGTTGCCTGAGAGTTTAATCATGCGCAAGATATTGGCTGTCGTAAAAGGCGACTAACGGACTAAAGACTGCACATACATCTAATAGTATAGAGCGGCGTTAGGCTCACCACCTGGCACGCTGAGCACACGTGCAGTCGATATTTGGTGAAAAGTGGACTATGGCAGAGGACTGCTTTTGCGGTCCTCATTGCCTTGTCTTTGACTAACCCTTCGGGGATAATAGTCGTGATTATTTGCCTATAATACTTACTAAAATATTTGTTTAATTAAAAATAAAAACTTGCAGTCTGCTCTGTCAACGTTACCCACAGTAATATAGAATAAAAAAGTAGTGCAAGGAAGAAAAGTGGGAGCTTTTCCTGTATTTTCTGCAAGAAGTTGCCTGAGAGTTTAATCATGCGCAAGATAAGCAGGTCGCCGCTAGGGCTGCCAACACGTAGAAAATACGTTAAGTACATTATAAAATTATTAAGAGCTGTGCAGTGGAAACTCTTTATTAAAAGTATACACCAACCTATGATCTCATATAAAAACTAGAAGTACACAATCCCATACTAAATCATGGCGGAAAAGTGGACTTAAGTATACGTTTTTGACGTATACTCGTTGTGTGTAAGTAGGATATTATGTTTACTAGAAAAAAAAGTTTTTTTTAGTAAACATTTTATCTTAATCTTTAAAGCGTTGTGAATGCAAAAGTTTCAATAATAAAGATATTTATAAGCAATTACATCTTTGTAGATTGTTAAATACTTGCAATAGATGTCCTTCGACTGTGAGTGTAGACTTCACAGTAACGTAATACCGCTGGCTTGCAGCGTAGATCACACTACTAGAAAAAATTCAACGAGTCTTTCTGGGGTCTTGCTAGCTTAGCTGTTAGAGCAGTGGACCGGCAATCCAAAGGTCACGGGTTCGAATCCCGTACGAGCTTTCCTGAGACTGGTTGTTTTTCTAGTAAACATTTTATCGTATAAAGGTATGTATATGAAGAAAAAGCTATTTTCGAAGGAGCTTTTTGTCATGTTGACACTTAGCACGCAAACTACCGAAGAAAACGAGTTAAACATATGTTTTATTGACACTAGGTACTCTTTATATGCGGCCGTTTTGAGATCGATGATTGTGATTCCAGTATTAATAAGTATGTGATCAAAACCTTGGTTGTCGTAAATGGTGACTACGACAAAATATCGTTACACCCTGTCACTCCTAAACATGAAATGTTAAAAACTGACTTCGCCATCATCATCATCAGCCTATACTCGTAAACTGCTAGACATAGGCCTCTCCATGAATACGCTATTGAGCACGATCCGCGGCCACTCTCATCCAGCTCTTGCCAGCCACCTTGCGAAGATCGTCGCTCCACCTAGTCTGAGGGCGTGTCGATACGCGGTCTCCACTCGAGAACTCGTCTACCCCAACGGTCATCGGTTCTGCGACTGATATGGCCGGCCCACTGCCACTTTTATTTTTATTTATTTACAAAATTAAGCTTACATCTAGTTACAAAGTAAGAAACGGTGACACATAAACCTCTAAAAGATTTTTCTGGACACCGCTGATCATCGTCTTTCTATATAAAAGTAATTAAAATACAATATGCTCATGCGAGTGGGTAAGTAACTATTCCGCTCCTTTGCTCATCGACAGCAACGCATTGACAACTTGTTCAGTGGCGGTGGAAAACAAACTATTTTGTTGCCGCCTAGTTACAGCGTGTTCCAAATTGTAGATCTAGGTGCGGAATAAACATTAATTATTATATTAATTAGTTAATACATATCTTTAATTATATTAATATATAATAATAACAATAAATATATAAGTAATTATATACATACAACACATAGATGTCTCAAGATATTACATATGTAGGTAATTTCTTAATATTGATATTATAGTTTACTTAGGAGGTATTGTTTTAATTTAGGTTTTATATTTATAATATTTAGCTCATCTCTAAGAGATTTTGGGAGACTATTAATAAGCCGAGGAATTATGTACTTGTTTTGATTTTGTCCGTACATATTAGTAATCCGAGGAATAACTAAATTGTCATTGATCGCGCTTCGCAATTGTCTTGTATGAGTTTTCAACACCTGAAAATCTTTGTTAAAGTATTGTTCTGTAAGTAGCATATAATTCTTTCTTTCATGTACTGGCAATACTTTGCAGAACTTAAACAACTCGTTTTTATCCTTAAAATTAGTTTTCAACTTTTTAGGCACAATAGTATTAAGTATTCGTATTTGCAGTTCGTGTATGTTATCCAAATGCGATCGGTAGGTTCTCCCGTAACTGCTGAGTCCGTATTGTAATAGGGGTTCGGCTAAGGCGTTATAAAGAGACAATAATATTGGATATGGAATTCTATATTTAATTATCGAAAATTTAGCAAGTATTGCCCTTAATTTGTTGCAAACTTTATTTATATGATGAACCCATTTGAATCTATTATCTACCACGAGACCCAGATACGTTTGTTGGTTAACTTGATCGACGGTTTCAACACAGCTACAATTTCGTTTGTTAGGGTTATTATGAAGGCAGTCATGGCTGTGGGAAATGAGCCGGAGATTGCATGACGCTCTATTTTGACTTGACGATATGTACATAAAATTTGTTTTAGACATGTTACAAACTAACCCAGCGTCATGAGACCATTTTATCAGTACCGTAAAGTCCTCCTGGAGATGTCGAAGGAGCTTGCTAATCCGGTGGGCTATGTCGATTACCTTGGTTCTCTGCCGGATCACCTCGTTTCAAATCCGATCCCTCAGAGAAACTCGGAGCATAGCCCTTTCCATAGCCTGCTGCGCGACTTCAAACTTGTGAACCAGCCTTACCGTCAGTGTCCACGTTTCGGCTCCGTATGACGGGTAGGACGCACTGATTGAAGACTTTTGTCTTTAGACATTGTGGAATCAAAACCGGACTTGTTAAGTTCAATTCAATTCAGTTGGTTGGAGCGCACCCGGCGAAATTTTACACAAATCTATATACTGATAGCGCCAGTCTTTCGATCTTCTAAATACTAGATACAGCATTAGCGCTCTCAAAGTGACGCCTCGAACTAATGCTCCAATCAAGAGTGAGCATTGGATTGCTGTTAGTTGTCATTTGACAATGCCGTCCTTTAAAGGTTGCTTCACACAAATCAGTGAAGCCACAGTTCCGGCACAGTACCAGCACAGTGTTTTTCATACATTCTCTATGAACACATCCCCACCCGTTAGTGATAATGCTCTCAGTGTCAGTGCCGCCACCGGTAAATCACGGACGTATTCGTTTCGACTAAATTCATAGAGAATGTATGAAAGAATATTTTTCACTGTGCCGGTACTGTGTCGGAACTGTGACTTCACTGATATGTGTGATACCCTTATACCTATCGTGGTGATGATGACAAAATTAGCTGTGATTGTTCGAAAACAAAACGTGTCGAGTGGCGGTGAAAGAATACTACCACCCCCTCTCTTATCTTGGGTGTCGTAAAAGGCGAATAACGGACCAAAGACAAGACTGCACATACATCCAACAGCATAGAGCGGCGACGGACTCACCACCTGTCACGCTGAGCACATGTGCAGTTATCATTTGGTGAAACGTGGCCTGTGGCTGTGAACTGCTTTTGCGGTCCTCATTGCCTAGTCCAGAGACTAGTCAGAACTAACCCTTCGAGGATAATAGTCGTAAAAATATGTGTATGTTTGTATGAAATGAGTTTACAGAAATCGCTGTACTGATCGCGCCAGCCCTGCAGTTTTTCGGGTTAGCCCATCGGAACCTTTTGTGTCTCCGAGCAATTCTATTTAGTGATAAGGGATGAGCGCTCCGATAAACATTGAGACAAATAAAGTAGCCATCGGCGTAAGCCTTTGCCTGATTGTTCGCCTTATGCGGACTTGAGTGAAATATGGGCGGCGTCAGTCAATTATTCCGGATACAGTACGACAACAATGTTGAATGAGAGTGAGATCGGCATAAATAAAGTACGAGAAGAAGTGGTAGGTAGTTGTATTAGCCTATATTGTGTTCCACTGCTGGACAAAGGCCTCCATTGTAAAACTAAATATTAACTTTAATCATCACACTTGTTGTGTAACCATGTCGCGTAGAGGTGAAAGAATACTACGCCCCCCCCCCCCCCCCCCTTCCTTTGGGTGCCGTAAAAGGCGACTAACGGTCTAAAGACAGCACATACTTCCAACAGCATAGATAGGCGATGGGCTTACCAACTGTCGCGCCGAGCAAATGTGCAGTCGCTATTTGGTGAAAAGTGGACTATGGTAGAGCACCGCTTTGTTATGCTTATTGCCTAGTCTCTGACTAACCCTTCGGGGATAATAGTTGTGATTATATGTGAATACTTGTTAAATGCGGGTTACTAAAGTTTTTTTTCTATTTATTTAAAACAAACACGAATACAATTTAGGTACATAGAAATCGCACCATGTAAACCTATTTCGGGTTTATCTAGGTGTCGGTGTGTAGCTAAAATAATTACTATTAACAAAAGATGTCAACGGTAATCTAAAATTGATAAAAATCAACCCCGGTCTTCGCCGACATACTTCGCCATTATGTAATGCTTTTGTAGCTTAGATCTAAAAAATCTATTCTTCTATCTAAAGATGAAGAAAGAAAGATGGATAAACACTTTATTACACAAGAAACAGTTACACATGACACAATTTTAAAGCTAGCATGGCGTTCACTCTTGGACAGGCCTCCCCCAAGGATCTCCACCACGATCGGTCTTGTGCTCACATCTAGCGGCTACCCGCGGCCTTTATCAGATCGTCGGTCCACCTTATTAAAAAAATGCGAGATGTTGATGAAAAGCCCGAGTTATCACAATTTATAATATATTACTTTCCTTTGAAAAATCTTTAAAACACTTGCCTTACTTTGTGAGTCTCAGTAATTACCATTGCAGAGAATAAAACTTATACTCGTGTTTTCATATACGTACTGATCGCGCCAGTCCTGCATTTAATAATTATGTATTACTTAATACGTTTTCATACATACAACCATTGAGGTACAATAAACTAGAGAAGACACCACGAAGCAAGTTTGTGCGTACTAAGGTGCAGCCCATGGGCTATAAACGCCTCAGTGAATGCGCGTGATTCAAGCGATTGTGGGCCTTGCGGCTGCACCTTAGTTGCGCACAAACTTGCTTCGCGGTGTCTTCTCTAGTTTATTGTACCTAAATGCACACAACCAAAGAGTAAGAGAGACTAGGCAATAATTACTGCAAAGACCACGTTTCACTGGGTAACTCGCATAATTAATAATTTCTTACACGCATATTGACTTACACGCATTTTGACTAACACGCATATTGACTTACACGCATTTTAACTTAGACGCATATTGACTTACACGGATAAAGACTTACACGCATATTGACACACAAGATATATTTAAGTATTTAACACTATTTTTACCAAATTACAACTGCATATTATGTTGTCAACGTGATAGGCGGTGACGGTGAGCTCATCACACACAAATTATCATCAAATTAAGATTAATCAGTTTCATTTAAGTATTACTACTAACGGGCTGAAGACTGCACATACATCCAACAGCGTAAAGCGGCGGTGGGATCACCACCTATCACACTGAGCACATGTGCAATTCATTTTTATTTATAAAAGAAGGAGGCAAACGAGCAGGCAGGTTTCCTGATGGAAAGTAATCAGCGCCGCCCATGGACACCCGCAAAACCAGAGGAATCGCAGACGCGTTGCCGGCCTATAAGGAATAGGGTTAAGGAAGGAATAAGAATTGTGAGAGGGGTGGGGGGGGGGGGGAGGGGGAATGGGCCTCCGGAACCCTCACTGGCCGGACGAAACACAACAGCACCAAGTGCCATTATTTCACGCCGGATATTCGTGAGAGGGTGGTATTAAACCTGGCGAGCCGGCCCAATGCGTGCTGCAACGCAGCGTGGCTCTACCACTCAGTCAGTGTCACTCATTTAGCACCACCCAGGGGTCACGTGTAGGGTCTCAAGGGTAAACTTTCGGACGCGAGTAACTTTAACGCCTAAAATTTTTAACATGGACTATGACTGCTTTTACGATCCTCATTGCCTAGTCTCTGTGTCCGCCATGACGCGGAGCCCTAACAAGAATTCTAATTAATAGATATAATATATATAATAATGTATAATGCTGAGGTCTGTCCTGGACACGTGTACTGCAACTATTCACAAGAGCCCTCGCTCTTCTGTCTTGCAGTGTTTGTTCTTGATGTCCACCAATGTTTATAAGGATAAATGTAATATACTAACAACTTACTCCCGAATAAAGTATTATAAAGCACCGAAATATCCGTTATTAAAATTACGCACGCAGCGTCATATCGAACACCGATTTGACAAGTGAATGTTTCTGACAGATGACATTCCGTCTATAATTGAGAGGAAAAACATGGCGACGCAAAGGATTCGCTAATACAGCCTAGAACGGAACACTCTGGCTAACCCTTTGGGGTAATAGTCATGACTGTATGGCAATAAATAATCATGAATTTACTTAATACCTTGTACAGTATCTATCTGTATTTACAGCTCGCACTTGCCCGATTACTTTAAGGCAAATGTATAAGTAACTTTTCATGTAATTGGTATGTAGAGGTCCAATGATTCCAGTCTGATTACTGCCTATCGCATCTAGTCCATCCAATATATTGGTAATATACGGTGTGTAATAAGGGCTGGGGGATGGTCCAAGTTATAGGAGTTCATAAAAAACCTATTAGGTGCCTAGCCCAAGTCAAACTTCTTTTAAATTTTACATGGTAAACTAGATCACGGATAAACTTACATATACATGGAAAACACCCAGACATGAAATCAATTTAGAAAAAAAGTTATTTCTAAATCGACCCGATCGGGAATTGAACCCGGGACCTCAGAGATGGCGCGACGCCTAAATCGGCGTGCTAACCACTCGACCATAAACACTTAGAGGCCGTCATAATACACTGTAGAAGAGATAAGAAAAGAAGTACCTAATTAGACGTTTTAGCCACAAACACAACAATCACATAATACAATTAATTAAATACACCAACAACAATAAAACCATAAAAAAATCAGTATAACAAATAAAATAAAGCTGTACCCAGCAGTGGGACGCTTATAGACTGATAATGATGAAAAAAGTTATTATTTTAATTACATATCCGCTATCGCTATCTGCTTTGACTTGCACCACCATTGAGTATAACCTATCAATGAAATCTAGTTACGAGAATTGTAATGCGACGTTATTCAAGGTAATTCTTGCAATTGATTTGAAACGATCAATGCGTATGTATCAAAATAGTTCGTGATTATATATTTGAAGAAACGGTGTAAGCGAAAACAGTCTCTATTCGGTAGCGGTGAGATGTCAAATTCAAATTGTATTTCGAAAATAATAATGCACACGAAATAAGTATAATAAGCCAATTAATTTAATTTGAGTGTGCCACTATGACCTTGTAATTCCACTGGATCAGCCTTCGAATTGGAACGCAGCCCCAGTAAAACCATACTGCTTAGCGACAGAAATAGGTACCTACTTATATTAATATTAAAATTTAAAAAAAAACAAACAAAAGTTGTTTATTTATAAAAATAATAAAAAAACATAATCCATCAAACAAAATTACAACAAACTTAAGCTATTATTATTGGTCTCTCCAGCATTTGACACTGCGGGACGTGTCTCTCACGGCAATGCCGGATGTAGAGGGACAGTCCAGCCTACTTCCAATCATTGCTAACACGGCGTTGGAGCTGGCCTGAACCCTGCGCACTATTTTTTTTAAATTTTTTTTTATACTAAGCTCGGTAAATGACCCCACTCCACCTGATGTTAAGTGGAAATGAGGTCCAGGCGCGAGGACAACTGGTGCAGCGTAAGAGACGTAGCATCAGTTATCCTCACTCTGCCGGCCCACAAAGTGCTTCTTCACGCCTCGTTTGAAGGACCCGATGTCATAGGTAGGAGGGAATACGTGTGCTGGCAGACTATTCCATCTTTTGGAAGTGTGGCAAAGAAACATGGAGGCTCTGTTGCGCATACTTGCTGCCGTGAAAGCAGTCGGTGTTTGCTGCTGCAAATATATGCGCTACAGATATCAGACAACCCGATGCCGCCAGAAACGCAATTAGGGTCGCCACCTTTGGCTAGATTGGTGATCCAGGCTAGCCAAATGATGAATTTGATATTGTGACAATAATAAAACATGAATGAGCAAAGTGATGATTCACATGTCATGCTCGTGAACGGGTGCCGCCCGTGGAGGCTGGTCTGCTCTTGCAATCTTATTATTATTTGTAATAGAAATAGTCTTTCTTTTTCATGTTTTAATGATAATACATGGTTTTTCCTGGTTCATTTTATTTTAAATTGAGCAATACTTTTTTATTGTATGTTCTTTTGTATGTTTTGTCATAGAATACATAATGTTTTGTGTTGTCTTGTATGTGTTATGTTGTTATGGAAAATGTCCTTTTATGATAGGGAGGGCATTTTCCAATTTCTATTGACGCTGTAAAAGAAAGGGAGAAAAGAAATGCCCTTGCTGAGTTTCTTGCCGGTTCTTCTCAGTACAAGGCTCCCGACTTACGAACCGATGGCATAGCGACATTCATAAGTGCTCAGTTATTGTAAGCCTAAATTGAATAAATGAATTTGACTTTGACTCAACAATTGTAGCTATAACTTAATGGAGGCCTTTTCCCAGCTGATAGGTTACACTTAACTTGCTTTTCACAATTACTTACCTACTTACAAATGTATCTAACGAACGAGATTACACGAACCGTCCGTCCGTACAGCACAGAAGTCGTCCTCGTAAAATGTTGAGAGTTATAAAGTTTCACACGCGCTGCAATGCAACAAACCTCTTTACACAAACACGTACTACCGACAACAGGTTTATTGTTACACCACCCGATTTATAATCAGCCTTATGCCGTCGAGTTAAAGCACAGAAGGGTGGTGTAAGTAGTTTTGGTAGTTGACGCTGTTGGATGGCTCAACCGCACATTAGTGACTTGAATGTTTTTGTTACTGTACGCTTCACGGACGCTGTGTTTTACAGTGCTATTGTAAGGCGGGTTTCATAGGAATTTACATGCATATTTGTGTTTAAATGTACTAATACCTACACGATAAAGAGGTGAAAAAATGTTTACATGTAGGGTTAAAACTTTTGACAAATAACCGCACATTAGTGACTTGAATGTTTTTGTTACTGTACGCTTCACGGACGCTGTGTTTTACAGTGCTATTGTAAGGCGGGTTTCATAGGAATTTACATGCATATTTGTGTTTAAATGTACTAATACCTACACGATAAAGAGGTGAAAAAATGTTTACATGTAGGGTTAAAACTCTTGACAATTGGATCGATTACTAAAATTCTCTAATTACACTACACTTACTCACGGGTGGCAGAGGCTACCCAACTAACAAAAATTATTCTTATAATGGCATACATTGCCAAAATTAATAGCTTTATAATAGCCGCATTATCTCTTATAAACCTGCGTTTGGGCACAAATTATAAGGACTATAACTTTATACCCACCTTATAGTGGATTTATTGTTAGCTTTTTCTTCTTATACGTGTTTTATTATGGCCAGCAACAAGGGAGTAAAATTTATACCAGCAAAGGAAAGTCTTTTATAAAGCTGTTTGCCCATGTATGATTCTGTATTATGTGTGATTTACATTTTCGTAAAAGCTTGGCGAAAAATTCATGTAGCGGCTCATTTTAATATAATACTACCACCCCCTCTCTTCCCTTGGGTGTCGTAAAAGGCGACTAATGGACTAAAGACTGCACATAAATCCAACAGCATAGAGCGCCGATGGCATCACCACCTGTCACGCTATGAGCGCACATGTGCAGTCGCTATTTGGTGATAAGTGGACTATGGAATATAGTCTAGTCTTGACTAACCCTTGGGGGATAATATAGTCATGATTATATGTGTATGTATGTACCTGTGTATGTATGTATGTATATATTTTATACTGTAACGTGTATTAAAAAAAGTTTTTCCATCCAATGCGAGCTAGACTTTACATGAAGCCAAACACAGCTTGTTGGAATACCTCGCCCGAGTCCCTTTTAGTTTTAAAACTATTCCAGTGTAATTGAGTTACCCAGCATTCCAGGCTAGACTGAATTAGTAGATGGCTGAATTTAAGGGCGAATGTTTAATCCACGCTTTGGGAATTGTCAAGCTCTTTGTGGGATGGCGAAGAAAGTTGGGCTGAGAGGCTCTCTACTGGGTGCGGTAAACTGGATACCTTCATATAATCATGACTATTAGCCCCGACGAGTTAGTCAGTGACTAGGCAATGGAAACAGCAAAAGCAGTCCTCTACCATAGTCCACTTTTCAACAAATAGCGACTATCGTGAGCCCATCGCTGATCTATGCTGTTGGATGTATGTGTAGTCTTTAGTCCGTTAGTCGCCTTTTATATACGACACTCAAAAGAAGAGAGGGGTGGTAGTACACTTTCACCGCTACGCTAGATATAACTGGAGGATTCCATAATTACTGAAGAATGCACCATTAAGAAATGTAGTACGAAAACAACAGAAAGAGAATTTCTTAGGTTTTGATAGAAAGTCCGAAGGGTATGAGCGGGAAACGGAAAAATGCCCTGTCAGGAACAACATAGGGGGTAGAGAGAGAGAGAATCCCTTTGTATCTCGCTAAAGCTCTTGCGGAAAAATGGGGATGAAAGAAAGCTAAATATTTCGTATCCAGCCAATAATAAAAGTTAGGGCCACATTTGGGCCTGTTAAAAGTTGCTTACAAAATATAGAGGGTAGATAGATAGATAGATAGATAGATAGATAGATATAACGTTTTACTGCACACACAAAAATACAGAAAACATAAAATAAGCACATTAAAACTAATGTGGGCAAAGGCGGTCTTATCACTTATAGCGATCTTTTCCAGACAACATTTGAGGTATAGGACATCAGAAAAAGAGCGACGGGCAGTGCACCAGAAACAAGCAAATATTAAATAAAAAATAGAATACAAATACTTAATATATAAATAAAAATAAACTAACAATACAGATACATATATTATAAAAAATAAAAAAATATATATAATATATCACACTAGTAATTTAATAAAATACTAGTAGCTAATGTTTATAAAATTTGGCCACCCATCTCGGAAACCACCACGGCAAAAGTGTAGCTGAATGTTACACGTTAATATAATGTGATTGTGATTTAATGCGAAGTTTAATGTTAAATTAGGTATCCTGAATATTTGCATGCTATGTTATAATGGCTAAATAGGTTTAAGTCCCATTTTATTTTTAGAACATAAAAATGTAATTACCCTATTTAAAGCAAATAAACTAATTTGTATTTTGTATTTGTATTTTGTTTATCCTAAGTTATTTATAGCACCGCCTAAGATTTTTTTTTTAAAACTTAAGTAAATATTGTGTCAAAAACACGAAATTACGCGCTCACAAAACTGTGAAATTAGGAAACGACCGATGCAACGGACGGACGGTTTTCATTGTAAAAGAAGAAAAAATCTTTCTCACCACCACTACTCAATCAAGTGTTGGATATTCAAGCAAATAATTAAAACGTAAACTATAATCGGTGGTCACGACCCACGGCAAAAATCAATTTCCTCATAACCTTACGCGCCGTATAATCGACTCTATATATAGCGGAACAACGTTTAATATTGAACAAATTTGTGACGTCGAACATTTTTTTAATCATAACTTCGTTTAGTGCGTTCGTCTGGAATTTTATTAGATTTCAAACCTTATTTACCGCGCTGTAAGGCTCTAATTATTCTGTTCGGTTCGCGTCACATTGTTGGTTACATAGACCAGGATTATTTTAGGGATCCCGCTATTAATTGTTCGATGTTTTTTATCTAATGGACGAATTACAACATCATCACCATCATCTTCATCATCTTCATCATCATCTTGGTCAGCCTATAAAAATACTGCTGGGCGTAGGTCTTCCAAATTAGAGTCCCCAAACGACATAAAAAGTCTAAGTTACAGGTAGGTACTGTACTACTACGCTATGAACATCTTTTAATGAAAATATTTTTATTTCCTGAATTAAAAATAAAAACTGCCGTACCACTAAATTATGTATAAAGTTAGACAATGTCTAAGGCTCGTATTCTAAAACCAATCTCACACTCAAATCTCGGCTTGAGTACAGTTAGAAATTGATGGCGATATATGCGATGAATAGCACCATCCCTTTCTAACTGTACTCAAGCAGAGATTTGAGTGTGAGTTTGGTTTTAGAAAACGGGCCTAAAATAGATGCTCGCACTTTTTCGCCAATAGTTTAATGAAGAGACGCAACATTTTAAACGTACGAGTTTGTTATAGACGTGGCTAAGTTTAAAAACGTAGTAAAGAAAGCCCTCTAGCAATTATTATATTTTGTACTAGCTGTATCCGGCATGCGTTGCAATGTCACTTTTTTGGACCAGAAACCCTCGAAGGCGTCCCCAGAACACCCTACCAAATTTTCATCACAATCTGGTCAATGGTTTCGGAACGCAAAGAGGACAAACATTGTTTTGTATTTTTAAAGATACGGAACCACAACGATCAAGAAAATTTGACGAATAACCGTGACTTGTAATAGTCCAACAAAAAATGTGTCCATTGGTGCACTTCAGTGGCAAGACAAACATGAAATAGTGCTTGTAATTTGTGTTATAACATTATTAAATAGAACAAATCTAATTGAGGTAAATAAGTTTCTCGGTACCTATTCGAAATCAACAGACTATAAACGTCTACTTAACTATCTCTTGAGATGTAAATTCAAAGAGGTTTGATGAGACAATCTTGCTTAAAAAGCATGTACAAAAAGAAGTATCACTTTTTTTAACGTCAATATATTTAAGTATATTTAGCGTTATTAAAGCAAGAAAACAACAAGAATTACGAGTCTATTAACCTACCTACTGCGGCCGCGCAATGATCAGTGCTCAGAAGTTTTATTGTGTCTATTCGCATTTCTGGAAAAGTGTGTTTCGAATTACAGGGTCCGTGATCACCAATCCGCATCTCTGGCAAAAGTGGTGATTAAATATTTATCAACCGTGTCGCGCAGCGGTGAAAGAATACTACCACCCCTTCTCTTCCCTTGGGTGTCGTAAAAGGCGACTAACGGAGTAATAACTGCACATACAACCAACAGCATAGAGCGGCGATGGGCTCACCACCTGTCATGCAGAGCACTATGCAATGCAGTCGCTATTTGGTGAAAAGTAGACTATGGTAGAGGACAGCTTTTGTAGTCCTCATTGCTTAGTCTCTGGCTAACCTTTCGGGGATAATAGTCGTGATTTGTATGTTTGTAAGTGTTTATCATTTGTAGCGATAACTTGATTCCACAAGCAGTGGAATCTATCCATAAATATGGTCGCCGTCCCATTCTTACATTTAATGAGCGAGAGAAAAGCCCATTTAAAATAAACCGATATGTCTTAAACATTGACCTAGAAGTATAGACAACAACGTTTGTACGGTACAGCAGACCGCACATTAACTCGCACAATTGCAGCGTTGCATCTTTACGCCAGTGTGCCAAATCTAGGGCACGGTGCGACAGTCCGTCATCCAACCGCGACTCATAACCATCGTTCATTTAGTACCATTTATTCATAAGTATTTTGTGTGACAATAAACTGTATCTTAGTAAAACATTATCTTCGTTTCTTTGGTGTACCATTAACCCGTACATCAAATGGTCCTTCGAGCATCCGAAAGCGGGACAATTTTGCGTAAAACGTGTGTGATTACCATATAGTGTGTAGAACTAGAACGCCACACAATACAAAAATACTTGCCCTCTCCCTCTGATACACAATCGGAGGAAAAGCAGCTCCTGCGTCCGGCCACTCCCTTAGGTGTTGAGGGGCGAGCAACTTCATCTCGCACCGCGTCACCGGCGGTAAAACAGGTACAAACACGTCCATTTGAGCTTCAAGCTTCGCGCACCAGCGCCGCCCGGGGAACCAGCAGCAAGCTGGACGAGATGCACCGTAAACAAAAGAGCAACTTCAAGGCATTCTCCAGTACGGTCAGTAACATCAACCTTGACAATATCTCCGAAAAATGGGAATATGAGGATGTATTGAAAGCTGTACAAGCCAGATGGTCGATAATAGATTCCCTGCATTGGGAAATAGATAGCGAGCTTTTCGAAGACACTGAATACGAGCAAGCCTTTGGTAGGTACGAGCAGCAGTTAAATGATCTCAAAAGGAACATTAATAGCAAAATGTGGAATCAATGTCATCGCGAAAAGTCTACGCCCCAGATGGACATACCTAACTTTATGGGAAATTACCATCAATGGGTTTCCTTTAAAGATTTGTTCGTAGAGGCAGTACACAACAATCGCTCTCTATCAAATGCTCAAAAGTTACAGCATCTCAAGAGCAAACTACGGGGTGAAGCAGAAAAATTGGAGCAACATTTTAACCATCACTTCCGAAAATTATGAGGTGAGCTGGGATATTCTCAATCGCAGGTACAATAATGCGAAACTCATATTCAATAGTCACGTTAGTATCCTATTAAACTTGCCTTCCATACAACAACAATCAGCGACAGCTATTAAGAAGATATTCGATACCACCAATGAGTGTCTTTATGCAATAAAAGCACTCGGCGTCGACATAAGTACGTGGGATCCACTAATTGTTTATATTTTATCAAATAAACTAGATTCCGACACGCACATTGATTACATTGAGTCTTTAAAAAATCCACGGGAGTTGCCGGAGATAGTCGACTTGTTGCAGTTCCTAGAAAATAAATTTACTTCCTTAGAGGCGTCTCGACGCAAACCAGAGTCATCCAAACCTCTATATCAACAAGAGCCAATAAATAATTTAAAGAAAACTCAATTTTTCAAATCATTAACGAGCCATCAAAATCAAACCAGTCAGAAAAGTTGCAACAAATTGACCTAAAAAAGTTTTAAATGCGCAATTTGCAATAAAGATAGAGATCACGGCATTTACAATTGCGAAACATTTCTAGCTATGCAACCACAAATGCGACATAACATAGTTAAAAAATTATCACTATGCACAAATTGCTTGCATTTCCATCGCGACGGAAAGTGCTTCACCAACAAAAAATGCCGTGAGTGCGACGAGGACTACAATACCTTATTGCACGGCGCTAAAATGTTTGTCGGTCAAAACCGAGCAGCATCGCAACAAGATGACGCATACAATAAATCGAGCCAATTAAAAACGAATGTATTGCAAGAACAAGAAGGTGAGATTTTACTCGCTACTGCGTTGATACAAGTAACCAAGCATGATGGATCTGTTCAAACTATGCGAGCACTAGTTGACCAGGGGTCACAAATATCTCTGATTACCGAATCTGCAGCACAGAGTTTAGGTATAAAACGCAAGGGATGCAAAGCCGTTATATTCGGGGTTGGCTCCAAGGAAAATAAATGCAACGGGGTAGTCTCACTGTCACTATCTTCTATGTATAATGACTACACTCTGGACGTCAATGTTTTCGTTACGAAACGGCTAGTAAACAACTTGCCAAATAGGTCGTTTTTAAAACCAAATTGGTCACATATTGAGAACATAAATCTAGCAGATCCGGAATTTTACAAAAGTAACTCTATAGACATATTATTGGGAGCAGATGTTTATTCTGCAATAATTTTAAACGGAATTATAAAAGATAAAGATACCATGCCGGTAGCACAGCAAACTCGGTTAGGGTGGATTTTATGTGGCAACGCTAGTGTTACAAAATCATATCACTGCAATGTGACATTGATCGATGATGACCTTCACAAATTTTGGTCAATCGAAGATGTAGGTGACAATCACGATATGTCTTCAGAAGACCTACACTGCATCCAACTATACCAGTCAACCACCGAACGCCGAGCCGATGGCAGATATGTCGTTCGTCTACCACTACATTCCGACATAGATGAGAAGCTGGGCCAGTCCAAGCCAAAGGCCGTTGCGCAATTTTACCAATTAGAACGAAAGTTTATACGACAACAAAGGTTAGCAGCTGATTATAGATTATTTCTTCAAGAATATAGTTCATTAGGTCATATGCAATTAGAACCGATAGCGGCCGCCGGTAACAAGTCACCTGTAGGCTATTATATGCCGCATCATAGTGTACAGCGGGCGGATTCGCAAACTACTAAGTTACGAGTTGTTTACAATGCATCGGAAAAAACATCGACCGGGTATAGTCTAAATGATGTCATGTACCGGGGTCCAAATCTGCAACACGATCTACTAGTACTTATCATCAGGTGGAGACAATATCCACACGCATTTACTGCGGACTGCGAAAAAATGTACCGCCAAATCTGGACTCATCCAGATGATCAAAAATACCAGAAAATCGTATGGCGGGACTCTCCAGATCAACCAATTCGCGATTACCAGCTTTTTACCGTCACATATGGTACGAAAGCTGCACCTTTTCTGGCTATGATGACGCTGAGACGTCTAGCACAAGACGAACGTCAAAATTATCCAGCATCAGCGAAGGTCCTGGAGGAGCAGGTGTACATGGATGATATTTTAACCGGAAGCTTTACAGCAGAAGCTGCAAAACGGTTAAAAACAGAACTTGTGAGTCTTCTCAGCTCGGCAGGGTTCAATCTCAGAAAGTGGGCTTCGAATGAACGTTCACTCGTGGATGACACTATTTCGCAATCTGATGCTCAAACTTACAACTTTCGTCATATAGAATCCACCAAAACTCTAGGGCTAGCCTGGAACTCAAAAGAAGATAACTTCACGTTTCAATGCAAGCTGTCTCCAAAGTCGTCACAAAAACCAACCAAAAGAGTACTGTTATCTGAAATATCCAAAATCTTTGATCCCCTAGGATGGCTAGCTCCAGCAGTCGTACAGCTGAAGCTGCTGTTCCAAAGCATATGGACACTAGATCTTCAGTGGGATGAAAAAATACCGGAGGAACATTTCCAAAGATGGATACAACTCAGAAAAGATATTGAAGACATCAACCAGATAACGATACCCAGATGGATAAAGAGTAGAGAGAGTGACATATCGCAGCTCCATGGATTTAGTGACGCATCCACAAAAGCGTACGCCGCTGTCGTATATGTTAAAATACAAAAGGCTGGTGAAGCAACCGTTAGAATCCTGGCCTCAAAAACTAAGGTGGTGCCTCTAAACAAAACGACATCATTGCCTAGGCTAGAGTTATGCGGAGCTCTCTTACTTGCAAAATTAATGAGTAAGTTAGTGCAAAGCCTAAATGATCACAAAATCGAAGTGTACGGATGGTGTGATTCAACAGCAGTTCTTGGTTGGCTGCAAGGGGATCCCTGCAAATGGAAACCGTTCGTAGCAAACAGGGTCAAGAAAGTAACGGAAGTTATCCCATTAAACAGCTGGCGTTATGTCAAGTCTAACGAAAACTCTGCGGATTGCGCGAGCCGAGGTCTATCAGTCAACCTGTTAAAAGGCCACACTATTTGGTGGAATGGACCTCATTGGTTGCCATCAATCAACATACAACTAACCGAAACGAATAAGTACGTAACAAATTTAGAAACAGCTAAAACAATGCAAAGTAACATGATACAAACAGATATAAATATTATTGAACAGTTATTACACAACCACAGCACTATTACGCGAGTGACGCGCGTCCTAGCATGGGTCTTGCGCGCGATTAAACAAAAACAACATATTATGAGACCATTCCTAACAACGACCGAGTTAACCAATGCACTATTAAAAATAATTAAATATGTACAAGAAAGGGAGTTTTCGGAAGATTTCACTATTCTACAAAAACATGGAAAAGTTAAACAAAATAGTAAAATCAGTAACCTCAATCCGTTTTTAGACAACAACAAATTATTAAGAGTCGGAGGTCGACTGGAGAATTCCAACATCAGTGAGGATATGAAACATCCACTGATAATTCCTTACTCCAGCCATCTCACAGACCTTCTCATTGACTACGCACACAAAGCAAGTTTCCACGGTGGAGCTAGGTTGACATTGTCCGAACTCCGCAGGAAGTACTGGATACTTGGCGGAAATAGAGCTGTTAAGAAACGCTTACACCAATGCGTAACTTGTAAGAAAACGCCCCCCATAAGCAGCACCAGTTGATGGGTGATTTACCGGAGGCCAGAACAAACCCTTCGAGACCATTCTACCACGCTGGGGTAGATTTCAGTGGGTTTATCGATGTTAAGGCAAGCAAGGGTCGGGGCATTAAAACAACGAAAGGATATGTAGCAGTTTTCGTTTGCATGGTGACCAAAGCTGTGCACCTCGAGCTTGTCTCTGATTTATCATCTTCATCGTTTATGGCCGCCCTCCGACGTCTCGCAGCACGAAGAGGCACGCCTCGTCATATATACAGTGATAACGGGACGAATTTTGTCGGAGCAAACAAGGCACTCAAAACAGAGCATTTACACTTGAGATCAATCATATCAGACGAATTCCTGGCAGAAATCAGCGAAATGAGAATTGACTGGCATTTCAACGCCCCGTCTTGGCCAAGCGCAGGGGGACTGTGGGAAGCTGCCGTCAAAAGTCTAAAACACCACTTGCGTAGAGTAGTAGGCGAGCAAAAGTTGACATTCGAAGGAGTATACAACATTATTATCTCAACTCGAAGCTTGTCTTAACTCGCGGCCTCTGTGCAATCACAGAAGATCCCAATGACATCAATTATTTGACACCATCCCATTTCTTAGCAAGCGGCCCCGTACTTACCATCTATGAAACAGAAAAAGACGAAAGGACCCGCTGGAAACTGACACAGAAGGTTTTCCAAGATATATGGGCAAGATGGCGCGTTGAATATTTAGCTCAATTGTCAGCACGGACAAAGTGGCAACAAAAGCAATCCAATATAAAGCTAAATGATATAGTTGTTATCCATGACGCCAATTTACCACCTGGAAAATGGGCGCTCGGACGAGTAGTCGACGTACACCCAGGGAAGGACGGACACGTTAGAGTTGTCACCATCAAGACAAAAAACGGTGTCCTGAAAAGACCTATAGTCAAGGTGTCACTACTGCCCGTAAACAACAATAATACATACAACAGTGATAGCAATCAAAGGTCGTCAAATGAAACTCCGGCCACCAAACAAAACAGTGCACCTGTCATAGTTAGAAAAAATAAGTTCGTGACGTCATGCATAAACTTTATGACGACATTACTCATTTTATTTATGCTATGTGGATCAATAACAGCACAAAGCACATATGATATTATATCATTAAATAGTTATAACAGCATCTATTTTGACAAGTTATCAGATCTACGAATCATACAAGACAAATGGAAGCTCATAGTTTATTATAATTTGAATCCGTATTGGCAAGGGGCAAAACTAACAAGCAAGTACTACAAACATTTGGAATCATTATGCGAAAACATTGAACGAAAATCCCATTGTGACACAATAAAACTACAGTTACGTCATAGCTTCTCGGAACTCGAGTACTATAACCTTATGTTGCAAAGTCAGCGCTTTGATAAGCGTACGCGCACTCGACGCGGGCTAATCAATCGCGTGGGGAATATCGCTTGTAGCTTCTTCGGAGTACTGGATGACAAATTCGCATTAAAATACGAAAGCGACATTACCAACATTAGGAGCAACCAAAAACATTTAGTAAATCTCTGGAAGAACCAAACTTCAGTCATCGAGGCGGAAAACAATTTACTTCAACGCATTGAAAACACAATGGAAAGCCAAAACAAGATTTTTAAAGAGCATTTGAATATTTTGGAACAAGCAACAGATGGCTTAACAAAGGAAGTAAAACAAATCGATTTAGCGGAGGAATTCATTTTATCGAGTATTATTGCAAACAATATCATCAGCAATCTAAAAAGTATACAAGATACTCTATTGGATACCATCACCAATACTCACCATTTTAATTTCCACATTTTGTCACCAGAACAACTTCGGAGCGAACTGAATATCATTTCAGGGCAGCTGTCAAAAGACTCGGCACTTCCCATTGACGACATCCTAACGGACCTACCAAAGATGTATGAACTCCTCAAAGTAAACACTCGTATGACATCACAATATTTTATTTTTGAGATTCAAATACCTTTAGTAAACAGAGATAGGTACGAATTATTTAAAACCTATTCCATCCCACAGCGAAAAGATAACTCGGTCATTAATATCTCACCGATAGCAGACTACTTAGCTATCAATTTACAAAAGGATACTTATCTACCAATATCCGAAACAGAATTATTAAAATGCATCCAATTCGACAAAACGACTACCTTATGTGAATTGCAAAAGCCAGTGTATCATAGAGATTCCGATGAAAATTTTTGTATCAGAGGAGAACAGAATAGGGCTTGCGTAACATCTGTCAGCACGTGCCGTGATAAATGGTCAGAACTTATCAATGTAAATAAATTTCTCGTCACCTGTTGCGACAAATGCAACTTGAGATTTATATGCGGGGGTCGGGTTTCAACCGAACAATTAAAAGGCTCCAATATAATTGCACTCGGAAATGATTGCATAATCAAAGGCGAGACATTCAACATTATCGCACATAAACAAAATACAAATAATTTGAATATGACACCAGACATAGTTTTAGCAGAAATCGCGCCCGTCAATAAAATTATCAACTTGACGATACCGATGACGTCAGTGAAAGAAGTTGATTTTAAAGACTCATTTAAAAGCGTCGGCGAACAGATAACTCAATTGAGGTCAGAAGGAGACAAGCTGGAAAGATTAGACGAATTGTCATCACATGACGTCCATCAGTATGCTGCTATTTATACGCTAGCGGCAATAGCGATAGCGTGTGCTGCGTTCGTGTGGTGGCGATTGCGCCGCAACACCTCTCCAGGATCCCCCGAGACCTCGAGGCAGGCCGCGCCGCCCGGGCCCGGCGCCGCAGACCCTTCGCGGCCGCCGCCCGGCCCTGCAACAGCGAGCATTCAGCTCGCGCGCCCGGCGTCAGCGCTCCGCACGAGGGCGTCGTCCGAGGTCAGTGTTTGTGAACAGTGTGAAGTGCAAGTGAGTGCGAGTGCGAGTGATCAGTGCAATAAAAATGTAAGTGGATTTTACAGTGCACCGGACACCAAATGCGTCTCAAACGGCACATCGCCCGTTTATAGTAAAATAAGTTTTCGGCGAGATTGATTGTCGGTTTCAGTTTGTATTATCATTACTAACGACACAAAATTGTTTGATCATCTTGTTTCATTTCATCAACTAACACCAGTTCACTCCCATCATCTCGCGCCCCGGAACATGTACGGTACAGCAGACCGCACATTAACTCGCACAATGGGCGATTTTCCGAGATCAAAAAAAAAAAAGAAATTGGTTCGTAAATGACTTCATAGATGGCACTTAGCATAGATTAGTATGGCGCTTAGTAAAAGGCGGGTTCATGAAGAGCACGTGTATGGCTGCGTAATATTTATTCTATTCCAAAATAGAAATAGGTTCTGGATGTCCTGAATATAAATAGGTAAGTAAATACTATTTTTTTATTCTTTTGGTAGACAAGTAAAAGTGTAGAATTTATTACAGCCCATAAGTAACCCAGCTTTCATAAAACGACATCTATCGAGTGTTTTTGAACTAATTTTTACTTTTTAATTTGGGCTGTCAGAAAATCGCCCATTGCAGCGTTGCATCTTTACGCCAGTGTGCCAAATCTAGGGCACGGTGCGACAGTCCGTCATCCAACCGCGACTCATAACCATCGTTCATTTAGTACCATAATTATCATAAGTATTTTGTGTGACAATAAACTGTATCTTAGTAAAACATTATCTTCGTTTCTTTGGTGTACCATCAACCCGTACAACGTTCATACAAACCATTTGTTCAATTTCTGAAATGAGAGACCTAAAGTTCGCTGCAGACGCTGCAGCGCTTAAACATTTAAATGTCGTTTAACCAACAGACAGACATCGCAGCGCCGCAGCGCCAGATCGGTCAAAGACAACGTAGTGTGTATCAAGATGGCGTCCCTAATAGATTTTCAATAATAATAATTGAAAAAAATATCTTTTCTATTCTAATATTACGTTAGAACTACATAATAATGACTTGAATAACAATTAATTTCACATACTTGACAACTGAATTGTAGTAAACGCCGAGACGTTTGAAAATAAATAAATAATTATTTTCGCCGCTCCGCACGCGCGAATGTCAAAGCCACACTAAGGCAAGGTGCCGAGTCGACTCCACAGATGAGTGGAACATAGTGCGTGTTCGGAAGGGCCTATCTAGTGTAACGTATATATCGCTGGTCTTAAAGCGCAACTTCGTATTAGGCTCATGAAAAATATTTTAACACTTTTCCCGAAATTCTGAAACAAGTCAATAAAACCTCATCGGTTAGTAAAATAAAAGGAGGGGCCGACTCCACCCAAACCTCCTAACCCGGCGTTATAAAGGTCCAATTACTGACAGACTTAATCGACCGTTAGTGCCCTAATACTTACCCCTAATACAGGAACGGGAGAGTTATGTACGAATTTATTTGGCTTTTATTAAAAAAAAGGTAAGTATTTGTTTTGTTTTTCTTTCTACGGTTTTAGGGTAACAGCTGATGTTAGTTTGGCGTTAATTCACGACGAATTTGGTGTTGATTGATGATAAGATAAGTTGACTAATCCTACTAATATTATAAACGCGAAAGTTTGTATGTATGGATATTTGTTACTCTTTCACGTAAAAACTACTGAATGGATTTGGATGAAATTCGGCATACAGATAGTTTATAACCTGGAATAACACATAGAATACTTTTTATCCCGATATTCCCACGGGAACGTATGGATGGATGTTTGTTACTCTTTCACGTAAAAACTACTGAATGGATTTGGATGACATTCGGCATGCAGATAGTTTATAACTTGGATTAACACATAGGATACTTTTTATCTCGATATTCCCACGGGAACGGGAACCACGCGGGTGAAACCGCGAGCGGCCGCTTGTAAGAAATATTAGTATTCATGTGATAAAATATTGTTTAAAAAAAGTAAATTAATGAAAATACTGTTTATTTTCTATTTATTCCTAACAACTAAAAAGGCTTTATTAATTAACATAGTTCAAATAATTAATTAGTTACTTATATAATTTTTTTTGAAGATGATTATTATGACATTAGAATTATGAAAAGGGTGCATGAGACGAGAATGAATGATATAGTTGGGGAAGACTTCGACGAACACACTTCGATCAGATCGAAGACGTTCTCGTTAAAAGTCAGGTCAAGAATACCCTAAATCGTCAAGCATGTATATGTCGAATAACATTATTTATTTATTAAAACTGTTTTAACGGGACCTAACACGATTAATTTTGTAAGTCAGTACATTTCTATATTGAGTTTGCTTGTAACCACGGCCGCAGCATCGCGGCCGAAACGTCAAGCAGTAATCAGATATGTAGGTACTTACTTACAAAAATTAATCGTGTTAGGTCCCGTTAAAACAGTTTTAATGCAATGCAACGCGATAGCTTAAAGTATTATTTATTATTATTTTTATTTTATTTTTATCTGGAAAACAATACAGTAACAGTATTGATAAAAAAACTTACTAAAGTATATACTCAATTACAAAGTGTTCACATAATATAGACACTAAAAAAAAACTTGTTAAGAAAAGCAAAAAGGAGAGTCATGAAAGTAAATTAAACAAATGATATGTGCCAGGACAGTAGCAAATGGAAAGCCTACCCCTTCGGGAAATACTAAGGGACAACTCGGACACTTTAAATTCGGACACAGTGTCCGAATTGACACTTCTTAATTTTATTATTTTTTTACTGAAAATTCGGACAACAACAAAAATAGCTGCTTTGTACAGCCAGATAAGAACAGCTCCAATAATTTAAGAGTGTCCGAATTGTCAGTGAAAAAATAATAAAATTAAAAAGTGTCAATGTCCCGGGAAACGGGTGCATAGTATGATACGCAATTTTTTACCACGTGTCAAGAAGGACACATGCTCTTTCTTTTACAAATAACATAATCAAAACACATACATACTATTTAGATAAATATTAATAGCTACGAATGTATGTTCACCCATTACTTCGGAACGGTGTCTGAGTGTCTATTCTATTGGCTAATTATTATTGGTTTGTGTTTGTAATTGTCAAGACAAGGATTTTCTTTGAATATATTTTTTGGAATTCGTTACGGGTTTTGGGGTGTTAACGCGGATAAAGTCGCGGGCGCACTTTTTTTTATATAAGAAAGAGGCAAACGAGCAGACAGGTCACTTGATGGAGAGCAATCACCGCCGCCCATGGACACCCGCAAAACCAAAGGAGTCGCAGGCGCGTTGCCGACCTTTAAGAAAGGAATAGGGTTAAGGAAAGAATAGGAATTGTGAGGGGCGGGGGGGGGGGGGGGGGGGGGGGCTCTGGAACTCTCACTGGCCGGATGAAACACAACAGCACCAAGTGCCATTATTTCACGCCGGATATTCGTGAGAGGGTGGTATTACGCCGGGCGAGCCGGCGGCTTAATACGTGCTGCAACGCAGTGTGGCTCTACCACTCAGTCAGTGTCACTCATTTAGCACTGCTAGTATTAAAATATATTAAACAATAACATATTTTATTGTGTGTCTAAAATGTCATTCTGTGCTGCACGAAGTAGTTTTGTACACTTCAATACATGTGCTTAGGTCAAACACACCCTTCATAACTCAAGCTTAGACAAACTTAGTCCTTCAAAGCCAACTGTAAACAGCTGTAACGTGATCTCAAAGTCAAACAAGAGTCGGCACACTATACCAAGTTGTTACTTAATTTCAGAAAAGTTACAGCTTTTGTACAGGTTACTTACGTTTACACCTTGCCTAATTCTTAACTGATCGTTACTACGTTATTAATACGACTAACTACGTCATCTTAATATTTTTGCAAGTGATCTTTAAGGCGTATTCCTCGAAGCGCACCCATTTTGAAGCGCACCAGACCAAGCGCACCTAAACTATTCTTCCAAGCGCACCCGTTGGGTGCGCTTCAGAGTAGGTAATTAAAATATTATATTTTTATTTCTCGAAGCGTACCAATGGTAAAAAATAGAGAGGAGGGTTAAAAGATTCGTAATATTGATATCGATAGAAACTAGGACTAGGTGCTTAAACTTACTACGTCAATAATAAATTGAATCATGACAGTCATATTGATCTAAAAGTACCAGGGAGACATAAATGAAAAGAGGTAGATAGGCGCCTTAGCGATCTTACTTACCTTTAACTGCAACTTACTTGCAGCACCTAGTCCTACTCGTTTATTTCTTTTTTCCTGATAGTTAAAGGTAAGTAAGATCGCTAAGGCGCCTATCTACCTCTTTTCATTTATGTCTCCCTGATGTCAATAATAAATTGAATCATGACAGCTTTATTTTGAACTAAAAGTACGGTAGTACTATTACTTATTCTGTGCTAAAAGTACCAGGGTGACATAAGTGAAAGAGGTAGATTAAAGGTAGACTTGTAAAAAATATCAAGATCGGATGTTGACGATGTAGTTCTTGACATTAGACGGGCGCCTTTGGCTTTTAAAGTAGAAAGTATGAATCTAGGCTGGCAGTTGACCGCTTTTGCGGTTCTCATCATCTGGTTTCTGACTAGGGGATAATAACTCCTTCCTCGGCAGTGAGGCTTACGTGACTGTGGGGTAGGAGACTCCTTAGCCGTATTGCACGAGCCGAGTCCCTACCGAGGCCTTTGGACCTGGACAGGGAAGCGGGCGGTGGGGGGAGAGTCGCCACATCCAGCGGGCTAACCCAGGCTCGGTGTGTGTCCGTAAGCAGGATTTATCCTTGTTTATCCCCCTCTCCTCTTCCCTTGGGTGTCGTAAAAGGCGACTAAAGGACTAAAGACTGCACATACATCCATCAGCATAGAGCGGCGATGGGCACACCACCTGTGTGTATAATCACAACTATTATACATTTCGCGTATAGAAGTCGTGATTATATAATGTTTAAATAAAAGCGTCTTGCGGGTTGAAAAATGAAACGATTTTACCAGAAGTTTTAGAACCCTCACCAACCGTATCGTAACTTTTCCTAGCAGTGGGAATTTCCTATAAAGATGTGCATTTTTAACCCGCCCCATTATATTCAGTGCGAACGGGTTGACAGAGCTTTATTGGTGAATCGTTCGAATGTTTTCGTGAACACGCTCGCTTCTTCATAGTACTCGTGCACCTATGTCAATGTAAAAATCGTAATAAAAAGGCATGTTACGAGGCTGAGCTAACTGCCGCTCACAAAATGATATTGTAATGAAAAATATTAAAAATAATAACAAAAAAAGATAAATAGTTAACGTTTCTTAGCAGTATCTTTTTTCATATACTTTCATTCCAAATAAGTGCTTACCAACGTGCGTAACAATTTTCCATCAGGCGGGCGTAGTAAAAGGTGAGTATAGGCTGATGATGATGATGATGATGATGATGATGATGATGCGTATTAAAATAATGTCTGGTAAACACCAAGCAATTTTTTATTTTTAATCTAATTTTACCATGAACTATTTAATAAATTCTTAAAATTATGACTAGTTCATTAGCCACCAATCTGTGTAGCTTCTATTGTCAAAGTAGATTTCCTAAAAAATGTGTAAAAAAATTGTTTAAATGTACAGTTAATTTAACAATTTTCTGCACCATTAGTGACAATTCATTATCTACTATTTTAATATTTATAATTTACAACCAAGGCCATGTCAGGTACCGACGAACTAAGAGGACTTAAGCCAACGAGCATGTAAATAGAATACGTAATAAGAGAGTAAATCTAGCAAAAGCTGTGTATCAGGAATCAAGATCGTAGCAAATGAAAGACAGCTTGGTTTAATCGCTATGTAGAGGTGGGAATACCTAGGTACATCTTTGTGTACTTGGTTCAGCTACAAACCATCTAATCTAAACTCTGGCGTCATAACAACAATATTAAAGGCACTGTTCTGTTCCGAAGGTTTAGAGATAAGATAGCCAGTACCTCAGTGGTTGAGAATTCTGGGTAAACCGCGCTTCCACCTTCGGCCTTATCGTCACTTACCATCAGGTGAGATGAAGGTTAAGAGCTTACACGTAGTAGATAAAAATAGCTGCGGTTTCTACGAGTACCTACCTCTCCGGACAACGAATGAGTTAAATAACTCGAGCGACTCAAGTACAAGCCCCCACGGAACCAAAGGGCCCATCTGGGCACCACCGTTTAGGTACAGAGGGGATAAATGTTTACTGTCGGCGAAAGGGCGAATAGGGCGAATAGTTGGACCGAGACTTTAAAGTACATTACAGTCGTACGGAATAGTCCTGTTGTGGTCATTAAAGTGGAAGAAGTATGGACAAAGTATTTATTTAATTGTTAACTATTACTATTTAGCGCACTAACAGTACTAAGGTACTTGTAAACTATTCTCCCATTTTCCCAGTTATTTGGTGTATATTCGACGCTATTGTCTTTACCTAGGAACTTAGTTTCTGGTCTCCTATCATAAGTACGATGTTCCTTTCATCCTCCCACCTTCCTCATGTATGAGTCATCATTATTGCTGGTCTTTGCCTATCTCTACGAGGAATGGGCGTAAAGTATGTATTAGTTAGAATAACCTCAATTTTTCACAATAACTATTTATTTTATTTAAGAATTTAGTTTAAAAAGTGTATGAGCCGAGAGTGAATGGTTGGAAGAGGACTACGTACAGCCACAGGGCCAAACAGGCTGAAAAAAAAACAACCGGCAAAGTGCGAGTCGGACTCACGCACGAAGGGTTCCGTACTTTAATGCTCTAAGGTTCCGTACCATTATCTTTACAACATTAATCACGTTTGATGTATGGGAGCTTAAATATTTATTTTATTCTATTTTTAGTATTTATTGTTATAGCGGCAACAAAAATACATGATGTGTGAAAATTGCAGCTGTCTAGCTATCACGGTTCATGAGATACAGCCTGGTGGCAGACTGACAGACGGCAGGACAGTGGAGTCTTAGTAACAGGGTCCCGTTCTTAGCCTTTGGGTACAGAACCCGAAAACTATTATGACTATGAAAGGCGATCCGATTTATGTACAGAAAAGTATTTTCGCGTCTCAATTTTCATACTTTGTATATAACGTTATGTTCTTCAAATAATAACAAAGCGAAATATTCGACAACAGCCTTCGAATGGCTGTTTACGATATTGATTATACACAAAGAAAGTTTGGCGGAAAAATTTCCATCTCATAATAAAAGTATGTGAGGCATTTATACGAGCTCACTAGGGTGGGAGGGAGGTTTTATTATGTTATTATATATATCGACAGGATGTTATTAATATTTACGTTATATACTTCTTTTACAGATTGAACAAGACAGTGTCGAAAGATTTTAGAAGTTTTAAAATCGTTTTTTTAATTGTTTAAAACATTTAAAATACACATTTTTACAATATTGATCCTCAGCAAAAAACCTCGTGGGTTTATATGCCTCGAAGCGATCGAAATTAAATAATATACTTAATCTTTATTAAAAAACACAACATCAACATCTATCGGAGCACTCGCACCAACAGCGGCCGTACCTAGCTGTGGTCAGTGTTTACAGCTATATACAATTTGCACGATGATAAGCAGTAACCGATGTTCCTGCGAGTGCTCCTCACATTAATCAACACTATTTCAACCACATAATCATAACATAAAATCAGGTTTATTTTTATCAGTATAATATTTATTAAAATGTTTTTTTTTTTAAATTATTGTTATCGATATGCCTTTGGATAGCATCAGCATTAAAAAATCTACATCATCATGAGCCAATAAATTTACCACTGTTGGACATAAGCCTTCCCAATTCCCACATATAATCATACACGGGACATAACCCACTAAGGTGGCATAATGTGGGTTGTTGGAGGGGGTTTAACTCACTGCTATTTTAGAATAGCAGGAGTTAAACCAGGACAAACGGCTTTACGCGCTTCCGAAACAAGGAGAAGCACGAGATGTTTTTTAGTGTTTTGTTCACTCATCCATCATTACCCGTCTCTTATCGTGTATCTGGTTTTTTGAACACAAGCCAAGTAGCTTAAAAGGCGGACTTAAAACAAGCGCTATTAGCAATCAAACCGAGTACCGACATGTACCCTAGCTACCCTCTGGGAATCGAACCAAACGTAACTCAAACTCAAAATCATACCCTAAATTTTTTGGCCAACTACCCATTCAGAACATCTTTGAGCTGTGTACAAGAACGGGTGCAAGAAACTCCACAGCTTTAAAGAAATAACGACATTTACAAAAGAATATGTCGGCGCCAAATCATAGGTACTTTATTTTTATCGTCGGCTATCGATACACTATCGATAATCGAACACGCGACCACTTTATAATACGTTGTTGCGAGGAAACCGCGGAATTTCCGCTGGACGGTATCAACTATGGAAACAATATTAATAATATCAACAAGTTAATATTAGCAGTACTCATAGCAAATACTCAGCATGAACTTAGTATAATTTGTGAGTTTAATCAAGTATGTTTACTTTAACTTTAGCTGGCTCTGTGGTGTGGTGGTTAGCCCGTTGTAGGTCATAAGGTCTCAGGTTTGTATTGCGGGGGGTACTTTCTTTGCTTAGTGGTAGAGCATGAGAGTGGTTCATCTGACAAACTACTATCTTACCTAAGTAGGTATGTAGGTATTCCGTTCGTCAAGGATTATAGTAGCTATTTCTTTAGTGATTGTGGAATCCAGGTAAAAACAAAATGTTATTCTAAAAAGGTTTGTTAAAGCCTACACAGCTCAATGGTCAGCGTCTGATTCGTTCATTTTGCAATATTACATACATAAATACATACATATAATCACGACTATAATGCCCGAAGGCTTAGTGAGAGGCTAGGCGACGAGGACAGCAAAAGCAGTCCATTACAACAGTCCACTTTTCACCAAATAGCGACTGCATATGTGCTCGGAGTGACAGGTGGTGAGCCCATCGCCGCTCTAAGCTTTTTAATGTATGTGCAGTCTTTAAGTCCGTTAGTCGCCTTTTGCGACACCCAAGGGAAGAGAGGGGGTGGTAGTATTCTTTCACCGCTACGCGACACGGTTTTAATAATAAGCAATATTAAGCAGTAATTGTTTTTTATCTTGTACACGTTGCCCATCGCAGCATCACCAAACCGGTTCCGACGGAAGATCAGCGCTGATCGCAAGGCCAGCATTTTGCTGAGTCGGAATCCGTTTTGGGACGTTCTCTGTATGTTTTTTTTATTATTGTTGTCTGTATTAATTAACTGTTGTGTCCCAAATAAATGTTTTTTTTTCTTTCTTTCTTTCAATATTGCAAAGGACATTGTTGAAGTTAGCCTAAGAACCAACACAGACATGACATACATGATAATTTTTAGCTTATTTTTTACGACAGATTACAGTATTTAGATTTTGGCGGACACTTTTTGATAAGTAACCAATAATAAAAAGAACTTTTTGGACATTAATATTAAGTATAATTTTTTTATTATGGGTGTATTGAGAGTTCAGTGCATTCAGCCAGTGAATTAAAGGTTGTGACCAAAATATTTATAATATGTACTTACAAACAAACCAAATAATATTATGCATGCGGCTGACTCGATATACTTATTGCCAATTACTTCAAGCATCATTAGAATACGAAACATCGCATTTTATTCCAAACTGAAAACGTTAGTCGACTTAAGATTCTTTTGCTTTTCCAATGAGGAGAATTTTACTAATCTGCGGTGCTGTGTCACTCACTGATTGACGTTACTGTAGTCTGCTGTACACAGTGTTGCCATAATATATACGGATTAGTCCGTAAAATAATGTCAATTTTTAAACCGGACAATGAATGCACACGAATTTTTATACGGAATTTTCAGGCAAATGCTTTTAGTGAGTAATAACTTTTAATAAGTAGTACCTACGGTAGTACTTACCTACTAATAGCTTTTATTATTCCTAAGAAATTATTACATTTTATTTGAATCTGCGTAAACTAACGTGTCTTATTTAATTTTCATAGATTTTTACAGAACTGAACCAGCAAACTGCATACTACACACTATGAGACACTGCGGTATTTTGGACGAGAAGATATTTCGTAGCTTACCGAACGCTGCCCAGCCGAGTTGAATTCGACGATTGACCTCTTTTTTAAAGTTGGACCTACCTAGTTGGACTGTTTGTCCCCGGTATACATATTCGTCAACAACTTCTAGAGCAGAGTCTCCAACCTTCAGAGGAGTGGGTACGACACGTGAGTTAGACATGATTTTCGTCTTCTCCATGTTCATTTTAAGGCCCACTTGTTGAGAGATTCTGTTGAGATCACCGAGCCAATGCTCGGTGATCTCGGCACAATTGCCGAGTTCCTCCAGGGTCTCAGCCATGACTACTATATCGTCGGCAAATCGAAGGTAACTGATGTACACGCCGTTAATATTGATGCCGAGTCCTCTCCAGTCTAGAAGCTTAAACACGTCCTCCAGTGCAGCAGTGAAGAGTTTCGGAGAAATGACATCTCCTTGTCTCACTCCACGCAGCTGCTGCAGCTGGACTGGCTTCGAGCTCTGGTCCTGAAGACGAACTGTCATAGTGGCGTTTTCGTACAAACACTTCAACACTTCGATGTACCGGTAGTCAATTTGGCACCGCTGGAGAGACTGTAGCACGGCCCATGTTTCGATCGAATCAAAGGCTTTCTCATAGTCCACAAACGCTAAGCAAAGAGGCCGGTTATACTCTTCGGTCTTCTGTATAACCTGCCGCAGCGTATGTATGTGGTCTATGGTGCCTTTTCGGAATCCGGCTTGTTCGATAGGCTGGAAGTCATCGAACCTGCGTGCGAGACGATTAGATATAACTCTCGAGAACAGCTTATAAACGTGACTTAGAAGTGATATGGGTCTGTAGTTCCTCAGTAGGGCCTTGTTGCCCTTCTTAAAGAACAACACAACCACACTTTCATGCCACGCTTCTGGCGTTCTACCTCCGAGTACGACGGAATTAAATAGTCTCTGAAGAGCTGCGAGTACCGGTCTTCCACCTGCTTTCAGAAGCTCAGCCGTAATTCCGTCAGCGCCCGATGGCTTGCTGTTCTTAAGCTGCTTGAGAGCCATACCAATCTCGTACAGGCTGATGTCCGGGATATCTTCGGTGTAGTGTCGGGTTAGCTTAGCTCTAGGGTCTGTAGCTAAGCCTTGTACAGGTGGCCGCGTGGATGTGTATAGCTGTCCATACAACTTCTCGACCTCTCCCATAACTTCGGACTTGGACGTGACAGTTCTGCCGTCATCGGTTTTCAGCGTCGTCAGTTGGCTCTGCCCAATACCCAAATCTCTTGCAAACACTTTTGAACCTTTGTTTCGCTCGATAGCCTCTTTAATACGGTCGGTATTAAATCGGCGAGTGTCGCGAGTCAAAGACTTCGAGATCTGCCTATTGAGCCGCCGAAGCTGAGATGAATCGTCCGAAGAACGTAGAACCATCACACGCCGCTCTTCTATCAGTTTGAGAGTATGGTCCGAGAGCTTTTTAGGTCCTCTTATACGGTGGGTTTTGAAGAACTTAGACCCAACCGCATGGACAGTTTTTACAAACCTGTTGTTGTAATCGTCCACGTCTACGTAATCCTTCAGGCATTCGAAGCGATTTTTCAGTTCGAGCTGGAAGCTTTCGGGGTTTTGGATTTGGATGGGTGCAGGGCGGAGCGTAGACTTCATCAATCGACGTCTTTCAAGCTTGATATTAATGTTCAATGTGCCTCTTACCAACCGGTGATCATTGCCAGTTTTAAACGCGTTGATCACAGAGACATCATTGAATATTTGCTTTCTCGTCGACATGATAAAGTCAATCTCATTTTTTGTTGCACTATCGGGACTTAGCCAGGTCGACTTGCGGTGTTCAGATTTCCTAAAAAAGGAGTTCATCATGAAGAGTCCCTCCTTTCCTAGAAACTTCGCCAGCAGTTGGCCTCGGTGGTTCCGAATTCCAACTCCAAATCGTCCCACTTTCAGCTCATCGCCGCTTCGTTTGCCCAGTTTTGCGTTAAAGTCTCCCATGACAACGGTGTAATGAGTTTTGGAGACTTGTATAGCTCTAGAGATGTCCTCATACGTAGCCTCCACCTCATCGTCGGGGTGTGCCGTAGTCGGAGCGTATACCTGTATAACCTTCAACGAATACCGTTTTGTTATTCTGAGTATAAGGTACGCTACCCTTGACGACACACTTCCGGTCTTAACAACGTTGTTCACGAGAGAGCTGTGGACGATAAACCCGACACCACCCTGGGACAGTTGTTCGCCCTCCCGTAAATAGAGCAAGTTACCAGACTTCAAGATTATCGAGTCCTCCCCCTCTCTTCGGACCTCAGATAATCCCACAACGCCCCACCGTATCTTGCTCAATTCTTCCTCTAGTTCGCAAACCTTCTCGTCGGTTCGCAGTGTACGCGTGTTGTAGGTTGCCAGGGCCAAAGTTCGTTGCTTCTTAGCACCCCCTGCCCCGTCGCTGCCTTGGCCGCTACCGTAGCTAGGGCGAGCGGGGCCGCCGGGGACTAGGGGCCGGAGTTTAGTGCTGTCGTTCATGTGGGGGGCAATGTTGCCATAATCGCCACGCTTGGCAAGCGGGTTGGCGATCGCAGTATGACGGTGTTAATCTCAGAGGATGCTGCTGCCCATCCTCTGGGTTGATCCCTCAGTCGCCTTCTACGACTCCCACGGGAAGATAGGGGGTGGTAGTATTCTTTCACCGCTACGACACGGTAATTATAATCACAATACACATGCCTGCGACATTATAATCAGTTTAAGCTTAATCAATGAACTCTAATAATACGACTGAAGGACTACTATCCATAGTCAATAAAAAAAAGTTGACGTTCTAGACTTCTTGGCGGGAAAGTGAAGCGTCATGTCTGTAGTTTTGTTTTATTTTCTATAATTTTTGATTTGTCAAATATTAATGTGAAATAATGATGGATTATTTAATTGTTAGTGAACGTGCATGAGTGTTGGCAAATAAAACAAAACAGTGCAACATCATTTCTCTAATTCTTTAATTAAACATAACCTCCAAATAAATTATAAGTTTTCCTGATATTTAGGTTTTCGTCAAGTCAGTGTCCGTCAAAAATCTTTGATTTTACAGTCATTTACTTGCAATTTCGAACATAGAAAAGAATATTTCATAATTGTTGGTTCTTAGGCTAACAATGTATGGGCGCAGAACATTGTCCTTTATTCTATCAGTTGTTCACGTCAATAAGTGCTTGTATAGATATTGACTTAGAATAATAACGTTAGAATAATTCTGAGGATATTGAATAACTATTTGACTTAGACTTTATTGCCGGCTAAGCAACTTGCGTAATGATAGGTGACCAAATGAAATACATCTTGAACACCTCTTCTTCGGATGACACGGGAAGCCGTTGGACCCGGTTTAGTTATAAGATTGCAGCCGTTAACCTTCCAAGCTTATTAGGCTAACGTGTGCTATGGTTCAATTCAGAATTCTGATTACTCAGTTGAGGAATTCATCGAGGGATCGCGATCTTGACCACCGTTCCTTCCATGTTAAAATTATATCGATTGAAATAACTTATTTATTTTTTGATATCTATTTTTTTGTTGTTTTATTTAACATTTTTATTGATTAATTGATTTTGTTCGTATTTAAATTGTGACTTTTTTTCAATAAGTAATATGTTTATGCAATATTTTTTTTATTATTATTATTAACTACTTAAGATAAGATAAGATAACATTAAATAAAATATGCTTTATTGTACACCACAGAAAACATACAAAAGGACAAACACATAGTACATACAATTAACGGCCTTATCGCTAAACAGCAATTTCTTCCAGGCAACCATGTTGGAATGGATAGAAGAAACAGTTAACAATGAAAGGGCAGTCATATACTTACTTATATATTTATATATGCTTAGACATATTATATATATATATTTATATATACATATTTACATATTATAATACATACCTAAATAAAAAAATACTAAGTTTTCTTATATATATTTATTTAAATGTTAAACACAATGTATATTGTTATAAATAAAGAATTGAATTAAATTTCTCCAGGTGTTATTTTCCATGTAGGGAGTGCTTTGCTCAGCAGTGGGACGATTCTAGGCTGATGACAATGATGGTGAAAACCAACAGGCATGTGTATTGAACCACGATATCTCGCAACCAACCCACATCTACCCGCTGAGCCACCGACTCCTCTTAAGATAGATACATACATATAATCTCGACTATTATCCCCGAAGGGTTAGTTAGAGACTAGGCAATGAAGACAGCAAAAGCAGTCCTCTACCATATATAGTCCTCTTTTCACCAAATACCAATCACCGGAGTCACCAATTTACAGTCTTTAATATTCCATCACGCACGAAGAAATTTGGTGACTCGTTTCTTTGCCGCACTTCCAAAAGATGGAATAGTCTACCAGCACACGTATTCCCTCCTACCTATGACATAGGGTCCTTCAAACTAGGCGTGAAGAAGCACTTTGTGGGCGGGCAGAGTGAGGGTGACTGATGCTACGTCTCTTACGCTGCACCAGTTCTCCTCGCGCCTGGACTTCATTTCCATTTAACATCAGGTGGAGTAGGGTCATTTGCCGGGCTTAGTATAAAAAAAAATATGCTGCACATGCCTCAGCGTGAGAAGTGGTGAGCCCATCGCCGCTCTATGCTGTTGAATGTATGTGCAGTCTTTAATCCGTTAGTCGCCTTTTACGACACGCAAGGGAAGAGAGGGGGTGGTAGTATTCTTTCAGGGATCCCTTTTTTTGACTATTTTTTTATGTCCTAATTTAATTTGGCATAACGAGTTAGGCAAACTTCTTTTTGTCATAATAATAATGACAAAAAGAAGTTTGCCTAATGTTTGGCTAATGTTTGCTAATGTTTTTTGCCCTAATTTTGATTTGCATAAATTTATAATGTATATTGTTTAGTCGTCTAATAGTTATTAAGGTATAAAGATAGTCTGGTAGATTAGATAAGACAGAAGGTGAGGTTGAGGTTATAGCTTCAAAATCCGCTATAATTTTGATTGGTTTTTTACTAGAATTTGTCTTTGCAACATTTATTATTTTATTGATATAGCTATTTCAATCTGAAAAACAAAAAGTAGTTATAAGGTATATCAAATATAAATTGGATACCATAGTGTAATAGCACCCCCCCCCTCGCAAAAGTATTTTATTAAATGCAAACACAAGGTTTCCAAAACTTACTTTTTCTTAAATATAAGTATGCGTTAGCAAATTAAGGCTTTAGAATAGTACCTATGCTTAACAATACTATGCTTAAAAAAATGTGCCTACAAAGTTATGCCAAATTAATATTGTGCGTAACTATTATAATTATGAGTAAAAGTATCCTATGTTAAATTATGACATAAAATGTTATGCAATAGAAATAGGGAACCATTCTTTCACCGCTACCCGATACGGTACGCTACCCGACATGGTCACTTTTATTGCAAAAGTTTAGATTTTAGAACACGTAACATAAAAATAAGCAGTCACAATACACAGTTACAATTTGACGTTCTTATCGCAAACAAAGCGATGTCTTCCAGTTAACCAGTCTGTTGTTGTTATGTGTACAATCTGAGTAAGAGCTACTTCGTTTGGACCCAGATCAAAGATGTTCCCTTGATAAGGGTCTTGCGATGCGATAGTTAAGCGTTGATTAATGTGTAAGCTCATTTTGTTGTGTATCCGTTTGCCTTTATTTATAAATATGTGTATACCGTGGTTTTAGAACATATTTACCGCAACTTGCTGTGTGGTAGCGGGTCCCTATTGAGGGCCCTATTACATTTCGACTGTGATTTTTGCGTAAAATGGCCAATTTTGTCGTTCACGATCTCAGAAACAAAAAACTGTTTTGACTTATTGAATAGTGTAGAATAGCTATTGGAATAGTACGTAGCGGCCTCGCTTTTTGTAAATTTTGCTTAATTTTTCAATTAAATCCGAAATTGCAGAGAGAGATTTTCATAAAATGCGCGATTGCACTTTTTTGAGCTCATCGATTGAACTACTGTTCTAAACAAATGAAATAAAAAAAAATGTGTGTATCTCTTATATAGTCGTATAGTGTGTAGCGGCCTCGGAATTTTTAGATATCATTGATTTTATATAGAAATAAAATCTTACTCTAAACCAAAAAACTTCGAAAATCGCTTTAAGTTACTGTGAATTTCTTCTTTCTACGACAATATTATTGGGCAAAAATTATACCAGAATAATTGTTACTTCATTAGGAATATGGATTTTATAATAAATTTATCATCCTATTTTGATAAAACCGATAAATACAACTGAAAAATTACTACGAAATGCGATGCGCCGGCCGTCCGAATTCAACTTATTCTCGCAGAGTGGAGATTTGTAATATTAAGCATGAATTTATTCTCCTACTATTTCGATAAAAACGATAAATACAACTGCAAAATTACTACAAAATGCAAAAATGGGTATTTTACGCAAAAATCACATTTGAGATGTAATAGACCTCTTAAGAGAATACTACCCAACTCATCTCTTCTGTAGGGTATTGTAAAAGGCAACTAATGGACTAAAGACTGCTCATGCATCAGCATAAAGCGGGGATGTGCTTACCACCTGTCACGCTGAGCATAATTGCACAGTTGTTATTTTGTGAAACGTGGTCAATACACAGCTTTTCTTTTTTATATTTTATTAATGTGCGTTTAACACATTAATAATAGTAATGGTTCACGTCAGTAGTCTTAGCCCCTTCGTACACAAGGCTACGCAAATCTTCGATGCTCGACGATTTTAGTCTCCAAGCGACTACCGCCATACAAATCCATTGAGGTTCGTACACGAGTCGCGTCGCCGACATTTGTCTCGCGGACTCCAATTTGTATGGTGCTAGTCGCTAGGAGACTAAAATCGTCGAGTATCGAAGATTTGCATAGCCTTGTGTACGAAGGGGCTAACGGAGCTATGGGGATCGAACCACGATTTCTCGCATTCAACCCGTGTATCTATCCGCTCGACTACTGACGCCTCTATATTCAGAGAATATTATTTGCTTATTAATATAAATAAATTAATAAACTTTCCTACACACCAATTATCTAGCCCAGGAGAAGCTTCCTTATGAAACTCGTTAAATGGTTACTAGACAACAGAAAAACATACTTAAAATACTTAAATACATACTTGTTATATATAGAAAACACCCAAACCCGAGACAATTTAGAAAAACTATAGTTTCTAAATTGACCCGACCGGGGACCGAACCCGGGACTTCAGAGATGACGACACCATGACAACCGGTGTACAAACCACTCGACCAAGGAGGTCGTCATATGTTTCAATTACATACATACATACATACATATAATCACGACTATTATCCCCGAAGGGTTAGTCAGATACTAGGCAATGAGGACCGCAAAAGTAGTCCTCTGCTATAGTCCACTTTTTACCAAATTGCGACTGCACATGTGCTCAGCGTGACAGGTGGTGAGCACATCAGCGCCTTATGAAGTTAGATGTATGTGCAGTCTTCAGTTCGTTAGACGCCTTTTACTCTTAATAATTTAAAGGGTAAAAGGCTTAATATAGAGCCCTCACCCATGCAGCTCTATTATCAAGGAAGTGTAAATAGCGCAATATTCACAGAATAATATTTGCTTATTCATACGTTTTAATTAATACTGTAATAATATACCATAATAATATTAGTGAGTACATTTTGTACGGAAAAGCACAAGTGAGTGCGTCGTGTAATTAGTTTCCAAAGTAAATTGAATGTAGTACCTCTCTTTATTGAGACGTGTTCACAATGCTCCTTAGACAATTAGTATTTTTTAATAAAAAAAATTTAAATCACTAGAAAAAAATATTTCATTGTGAATATCATAATTGTTATGAACAGCCAAAGTCAAGTACTATTATAAATAATAGATATCTTGACTAATTAGGGACTTTGACTTTAGGAATAATCGTTTCCAAAGAATTTTCTTAGAAAAAAGTCTTTGTGAGACGTCGGCGTCGTAAGTACATACTATTTTGGAATGAGAATTTACGAGTAATTTTTGATGCTAATTAAACGGCGAATATTGGCTAGTTCAGTTGATCTAAGTTTAAACGGAGTTTAACTTACCATGCGTTGTTCAGAAACGCACTTCTTGGAGTTATCGAACCAATAGCGTTATCGAACCGATAAACTGCCGTTAAAATTACCTCAGAAACCGGGCATTAGAAAGGCATTATGTGCGGTTATTATTTGTTAACGGTGTCGCGTAGCGGTGAAAGAATACTACCACCCCCTCTCTTCCCTTGGGTGTCGTAAAAGGCGACTCACGGACTAAATACTGCACATACATCCAACTGCATAGAGCGGCGATGGGCTCAACACCTGTCACGCTGAGCACATGTGCTGTCGCTATTTGGTGAAAAGTGGACTATTTTAGAGGACTACTTTTGCTGTCCTATATTACTTATGGCAAGCAATATAAAACAACAGCAATCATTATATTATTCAGTTCAATGCAATGCTAAAGTACGCGTTTGTTTACATGTTAAAACATAGCTAACAAACTAAAATTACAGCCCATGTCGGATTTTCATTTTATTGGATGGCAGTCTATATATAGACAGACAGTCAATGTTTCAAGTTTCCGATTTTCGATATTCAATATTTTCCTATTGTGATTTTCGATACAAAGATGCAGCGACGTGAGTGTGATCCGAAAAAGTCATCAATATAAATAAAAAAAACCTTGATGATAGTATTCTGGGGGTTAAAGTTACTCGCGTCCGTAGGTTTACCCTTGAGACACTACACGTGACCCCTGGGTGGTGCTAAATGAGTGATGACTGAGTGGTAGTACCACCCTCTCACGAATATCCGGCGTGAAATAATGGCACTTTGTGCTGTTGTGTTTCGTCCGGCCAGTGAGAGTTCCGGAGGTCCCCCCCCCCCCTCTAAAATTCCTATTCCTTCCTTAACCCTATTCCTTTCTGAAAGGTCGGCAACGCATCTGCGACTCCTCTGGTTTTGCGGGTGTCCATGGGCGGCGGTGATTACTCTCCGTCAGGTGACCCGCCTGCTTGTTTGCCTCCTTCTTATATATATATATAAAAATATATCAATACCAAATACCAATTTCTGCAGCCAAGTATAGCATTTTACGAGTTACTGGTTACAATACTACCAACTCTTCCCTTGGGTGTCGTAAAGACGACTAATGGACTAAAACTGCGAATATGTCCAATAGCATAGAGCGGCGATGAGCACACCATCTATCTTGCTGAGCACATGTGCAGGTTTTGTATAACCTGTGCTGACCTGAAATAACCGAAACATTAGTCTGCCGTAAACACATCTTTAGTTGTAGTGCAGTAGCCATAGTAGGTAGGTACTCTTGGGACTAAAACTATGAGATCCAGTCGCAGCTCATTACAAGCAGCGTCCTGTATATACGGTATTAATAATTTGTGACAGTTTTTAATTAACTTCATATCATAGGAGTTAGCGCTTAGCTCATACATTGCTGGTCCGAAAATGGGTTGTTCAGAACCTGTCTATTTTTTTTGCGCTTCTAGTAACAAGATTATAAAACAAAATACTTATGTATAAAGTTGAACTGTGGGCTCAGTTAGGGTTTATAAATATTTTGACGAAAAACTTCTTCGTATAAGTATCTCTGAAATATATTTTTTAAAGCTGTGAGGTGGCGACCGCGTGGCGTAGCGGTGAAAAAATACTGCCACCCCTTGCACATGTTCTTAGCGAGCCCTATCGCCTCTATTTATGCTATAAAAAATATTTAATTGCCTATATGGTCCAGTGGTTAGACCACCGTTCGTAGACGCAATGGTCCCTGCTTCAATTCCTAGCGGGAGGTATTTTGTTTGATTGGTGGTCCGGTAGGGCATCTTTCAAGTCCGGCTGGCTAGCTACCACCATCTTACCTAAATATGTCGCAATAACATCAATGTTAACGGAGTCGGTAGCGGTGAAAGAATACTACCACCCCTTGTCTTCCCTTGGGTGTCGTAAAAGGCGGACTAAAGACTGCACTATACTTCCAACAGCATAGAGCGGCGATGACTCACCACCTGTCACGCTGAGCACATTTGCAGTCTCTATTTAGTGAAAATATATGGTCAGGACAGGGCCGCACAGACCGAGTCCACAACTCCACAGTCACAGAAGAGGCGCGGGGGGACAATGCGGGCTTAAAGCAGCGCGCCGCTCACCGCGACGAACTATCAATTCACGTTCACGACACTGTTGCTTTATCCGCAAGACACAACTAGTTTGCTTTAACGCCGCATGTACTACTTTCCACAGCATTGGTTAAGGTGTTTGACAGCAGGGGTACGCCGCATGTGGCCAGGCTTCTACTGGACAATGGGAGTACTGCCAATTTTGTCACACAAGATCTCTGTGGTAAGCTTTGTATAACTACTTCACCTACAACTTCTAAAATAACAGGCATTAATAGTCAGACTTCCCGTAGCTCACAACGTTGCTCTTTTCGAATAGAGTCTTTTACTAGTGACTATGGGGCGAACATTGACTGTTTCGTGTTGCCGAACATTACATCTTTCCTACCGAACATTCATATTGACATAAGTAACTTGTCGATACCCTCTGGTATTTGCTTAGCCGATCCTACTTTCCATATCCCGTCAACCATCGACATATTAGTTGGTGCGGACTTATTTTGGAACGTGATAGGCACAAATCGTATCCAGTTAGGGAGACAAAAACCTATATTGTTTGAAACCCAACTAGGCTGGCTTGTTTCAGGCTGTGTACACAGTACTAAAACTGACACGTCTATGTGCATGATCTCTAGAGAGACTACACCACTTTCTGAGTCTCGGGAGCTAGACAATATTCTGCCGAAGACACCTGATGAACAAGCATGCGAGCAAACCTTTATAAATACTCCAGTTCGAAATCCAAAAGGTCAATTTGTAGTAACATTATCTATAAAGAAGTCGCTAAAGGCACTAGGTGATTCATTTCAATCACACAGCAAGGAGTATCTAGATTTGGGACACATGAGCACTAGCAAGAGTAACAATTTTAACTTAAACACAGTCACATATTATTCAAACATAAACAAAAACACAAAAATAAGAAAAAATAAAAACACAACAAAAAAAATTAACGAGTTCAGCAGCAAAGCTACGCGTTGTTTTTGACGCATCAGCCGTCACAACGTCAGGTAAATCCTTCAATGATTTACAGCATGTTGACCCAAGAGTTCAAAATCGCAGCGTCTGCTACAAAAAAATCCGTGGAGGTTCGACCCCTCGGAAAAAATACATACATACACTAAATACAAGATACAAGCCCTATGTTTGTCATCGTGTTTCGGAGACACAGGAAGGTTCGGCTGACCTTAAGTGGCGCAATTGTCCTTCTTTGCTTTGCTGAATTAATTTACATTTATTTTCATTAGTTATTCATAATCATAACAGTTACTTATTCTTGAGCTTTTATCAGTTCATAAGGCGCAATTTTATTGCGGCCCACAACTTACTTACACAAACTTATAAATGCACAAGGGACAAGCTATCCAGTCAATCATGGGTCATGATGGGAGACCTCCCAAAGTAACTGGTCTGACTTGAATTGGCCTTTCTTGAAACTGAGGTAAATTATGCGGAACCAGTTATGATAACAACCAGAAAAGGGCGAGGTTCACAATAATAATTAGTTAAATCATACATCGGTTTATTAGTTTGCCTTGCTTCAAAGACTGTGCATTTGAACTTGTCTAAGACCTAACCAAACACCGATTCATTGAGACTTAAATAGTTTATTGCTAGACGAGGCAAGCAGCAGAATGTGTTTTCCGATAACGAAACTACCTTTGTGGGTGCGTACAATTAATTGTCACGCGTGATAAAACCACTGCCACTGCCACACTGTAACGTTGGTAAGCAGAACATAAACTTTTCGTATTTTCCAGCATACACTTCTCACTTCGGTGCTTGTGGTAGCCTGCAGTCAAATCGACCAAGCACCACATTAGGCGCGTTTTGGACTCAACTCACTTGACGTACGAGGAGATGTCTACATTGTTAGTACAGGTTGAAGGTATCCTCAGATCTCAACTCCTAACCTCTAACCCATATTTCCGACGACCCTTCCGATTTCTATTCACTGACTCCTGCCATTTTCTTATTGGACGATCTTTAATCTTTGTGCCTCATCCACAGAACAACATCACTGCAGAGATTCCAGCGCATCGAGTTTCTCAATCAACAGTTTTGGCATCAGTTCTCTAATTTTACATTTGTGGCTTCAACAGAAACCCAAATGGCGCCAGTCTCGAGGCCACCTCAAGGAGGGAGCTCTGGTTCTCGTGAAAGAACGCCCCCTGCCATTGGAATCCATTGAAGAAACTTCAACGCGGGGAGTATATGGTCAGGACAGGGCCGCACAGACCGAGTCCACAACTCCACAGTCACAGAAGAGGCGCGGGGGGACAATGCGGGCTTAAAGCAGCGCGCCGCTCACCGCGGCGAACACAGCAATCTTCGCTACGACGTCTTACGAGCCACTCGGGCGCACGTCACACAAACCGCGGGCGATTTCATTGTCGGGTCGATCTGTACAGTTGCGAAATACACCAGCTTTTTATACAGTCCACTGGCCTTTTACTGGACAAATATCCCGACCTATCGTAGTTAGGGCTTTGGCCAGTACAGTGGACTATGGTAGAGGACTGCTTTTGCTGTCCTCATTGCCTCTGACTAACCCTTCGGAGATTCTAGTCGTGATTATATGTATGTATATAATCTACATTAGTTGGAGAATTATTACCTGTGCATGATCATTGGTCTTCCCGGTAATCTCCAAACGTCGTCCATTTAAAATTCAAATTTGTCTGTATTCAGATTCGAGGAACAAATGGAATCTCGAAATTGGTTCTTCGCTTTCAAATGTACTGTTTGCCGTTTGCAAAGCTTAGTGTCTTCCTAATATCGTTTTAACATCGCTATTAGTAACTAGGAAGAAATAACACATAATTATCATCATTAGCCAATAAACTTCCCACTGCTGGGCACAAGGTTACACACACACACACACACACACACACACACACATTGTGTGACACACCCAATGACCAGTATGACCTAAAGAGGGTGGGACATGAGCAGAAACCATTTCGTATATAATGTGGTAGTAACCGACCAAGCCGCTTTGGGCTAGAGTGGGGGTTATATGTCCCAATCTCCCCTTGTCTGTGTTCAATTCACGTATTTTGTAATAGTCAAAATGTCGCTTACGTATAGAAGTCGTCCTATTGAAAACAGTCTTTTAGATCCGTATTCACCTGTCATTTCGATAGAGCAATTACTAGATAGGATCGCAACCTCAGAACAATAACTAAAGCATTATTGTTCTGAGATGGCAACTCAGCGATTTGTCAACTATTTAAACTTAATGTTGCCATTACAATTCTACCAAATAAATTCGAATACTTTTTGTTATCGAAAACATGCAAAAATGTTTATTATTTTTTTCCAACGACTTGGAAATTGTTTAATTTGACGTGTAATCGCTGACATCCGATCAAACCAAACGTCAAAATAATAGGCGAATACCTTAAAACAATAAACTAAAGTATTGTTCTGGGTGAATACCGCGGAGGCCACAGAACAATATACCTAGGTACTCTCGGCGGAGGCAAAACCGACTTATATGAAATCGTGCGATTGATACGTGAAACGTGAATACGAAAAGTGACATCAGCGACCAAATTGCTTTCATGTCGTTGAAGTTTTGTTACGTGAATTAGGCTACTGTTGTCCATGTGGGAAGACATCCCAGCAGTGGGACGTTTATAGGCTGATGATGGTGATGAAAGTGTTATTTGTGGTCAATGATATTATAGTTATTATAATATCATTGATTGTGGTAATGACTTTTCTAAGCAAAGTCTACTTTTTTCAAATGCTTGTTTCGGTTAATTGTTTTTCAGATATAAGATAGATAGATAGATAATACTTTTATTGTAACAGTTTACATTAAACACAAAACATAAAAAAAGTACATTACACAGTTACAATTTTGCGGTCTTATCGCTATAAAGCAATTTCTTCCAAACAACCAGTCGGATGGAGAGAACTTAAACACTTTAAAATCGGAGGTGCAAACATGCCAAAGGTTTTCATAACTTTTTAATTAACACAAAAGAAAATTAGATTTAAACAAACATAGATAAGTACATACATAGTGTGTAATGTAATATATACATATACAATACTTATACATAATAGTCTCAGGTAGGGAGTAGCGAAAATAGCAGCCTTGCAGCGGGATAATGTTAGAAGGAGGGGTATAAGCCTATATTATTAAAATTAACTTTCCTACACTCACTCCAATTATCTAGCCCAAGAGAAGCTTCGAAGAAACTCGTTAAATGGTTACTGGAGAACGGATAAACATACTTAAAATACTTAAATACATACTTATTATACATAGAAAACACCCAGACCCGAGACTATTTAGTAAAACAATAATTTCTAAATTGACCCGACCGGGGATCGAACCCGGGACCTCAGAGATGGCGGCACCATGAAAACCGGTGTACAAACCACTCGACCAAGGAGGTCGTCCTGTCTCGCAGCTGGACAAACTGAAACTCATCATTGAAATCAAGTCATTGCTGCCATTAATGACTTCGTCACCACGCTTCCGAAATGCTAGGAATGCCACCACATCGGAATTGAACCCAGGACTTTCGGCTTTTATGCTAACCACTTTCACCACTACGCAGCCGGGGAGTTCTTTATGATAAATAGTTCATAGTTATTTATTGCATAAAACAATTTGCATTGTATTGGAAATTACATAAAAAATAAAATAATGCAGATTAGAAATAGGTAAAATTATCTTACTATTATTATAAACGTGGTAAGTATGTATGGATATTTGTTACTCTTTCACGTAAAAACTACTAAATGGATATGGATGAAATTTGGCAAACAGATAGTTTATAACCTGGATTAACACATAGGATACTTTTTATCCCGATATTCCCACGGGAACGGGAACTACGCGGGTGAAACCGCGAGCGGCCGCTAGTTTTAAATAAATTAGGAAATAAACAAGAATTCATAATTAACTTAATAACTGATGTGAAAATGGTATGTCAAATAATTTACATTGCATTGGAAATTGCTTAAAAAATAAATTATTATACAATAAGGAAATTAATTACATTGACAAATTACTAAAAATAAATTAGCAAACAAACAAGATTCATAATTTTTTAACTTAAGAGGGTTTACGCGTATCGGTTTCCCATACAAACTTCCAAGTCGACATTTTTTTAAAACCAATAAGCCAATTTTAATGAAACTTTGCATGCTAGAGTAAAATACAGGGATCTAAATAGTTAGTTGAAAACAATTTTAAAAAACGTTCATTTAACAGATTTATTGCGATTTTAAACTTTCCATAGCGGACTATAAATCGCAACAACTCAGCTAAATAAACGTTTTTTAAAAATGTTTTCAACAAACGATTTAGATCCCGGTATTTTATTTTAACATGCAAAGTTTCAGTAAAATTGGCCCATTGGTTTAAAAAAAAATCGACTTGGAAGTTTGTATGGGAAACTGAAATGAGTAAACCCCCATAATAACAAATTAAATATGTCAAATATTAAAACTTATTAGGATCACTTAAAAATTCATCAACTACAGCTCCATACATTAACGACTAATATCCCCTGATGGTTAGCCAGGACTGGAAAATCAGTTCTCTGCCATTGATCAATTTTCACCAAATAACAACTACACATGTGCTCAGAGTGACCGGTGGTGAGCAAATCGCCGCTCTATGCTGTTGGATGTAGTCTTTAGTCCGTTAGTCGCCTTTACGACACCCAAGAGAAGTGATGGGTGGGTAGTATTCTTTTAGTGAGCTGCCACCCCACACTGCTCCGATACACATGATACTAGGGATGCGCCGATCCGATCCGATCCTTTGAAAGATCGGATCGGCAGGCATACTATCTAACGATTTTCAGATCGGATTGATAAAACACTGGAAAGATTGGATCGCTTGGATCGTATGCATTAAAACGCGGTTTATATTAAAAAAAAATGAGGTAGGTACATACTTAGGTTTATTTGTTACAAACGTGTTCTATCTTTGTTTACATTTTGATTTTGGCGGCAAACTTTGCGGGTTGATTGATAAAGCTACTAAAGCGTAAAAACGAATGTTGTGGGGTAGGTATATAAGCATAAAATATGTGTCATATGCATACTTATTTACAAGGTTTACATTGGTTTATCTAATAAAGATCTAAAATTAATTGAGTCTTACTTATTTGCATCCGATCCGGATCGAATTCCTGAAGATCGGATAGACGGCATGCGATCCGATCCGCTCATCGGATCGTGGCGTTACGATCCATTACGATCCGAAAAATCGGATCGGCGACCCGGATGCGCATCCCCTACATGATACAGCTATTTGATTAATATTGATTATCCACTCACATACTACATACAAGCATATAATCACGCACTACTATTATCTCCGAAGGATTAGTCGTAGATTAGGCAAAAAGGGCAGCAAAAGTAGTCCTCTACCAAAGTCCACTTCTTACCAAATATTGACTGCACATCTGTTCAGCGTGACAGGTGGTGAGCCCTTCGCCGCTCTATGCTGTTGTATGTATGTGCAATCTTTAGTCCGTTAGTCGCCTTTTACGACACCCAAGGGAAGAGAGGGGGAGGGGGTAGGTAGTAGGGGGGTAGTATTTATTCACCGCTACGCGACACTGTTATCATATACTTTTAGTTACGTGAAAGTCATAAGTACGGCGCTCATATAATTTAATGACTATTTTTAGAGGTAAAGAAAATGGTAATATAATCTAAGTTACGACTTGGATATTTTCTAGTAGAGAAAAGTCTCACATTATTTAAGTACGAGTCGCAAAGGAAATTAGTAGGTGGCAAAAAGATTTTTTTTATTTTATAAACATTTTAAATTATTGCACCCATTTTAGATAATACTTGTTTGAAATGAAACACTTTTTTACGGATTAACTCGCGTTTAATTTACTATTTACATAGTTTTTATATTATCCTTACAGGGTCCGTGGTCACAGGGAGGTCAGTCTGTGGTCAGTCAGTCTCCCTGTGACCACGGACCCTGTAAAGGGTTCGAAACGTCAGGATAATATAAAAACTATGTAAATAGTAAATTAAACGCGAGTTAATCCATAAAAAAGTGTTTCATTTCAATGTGTAGTGCTCGCTTAAACCTCAGAAAACAATATAATACTTGTTTGTTGCCTGCATATGGACAAAAGCCTGTTTTTTATCCACTAAAACCAACCCCATCAACAAAGCAGAGTACAACAATGTATCCCTGGGAATTTAACTAAGGACGTGAGACAAAGATAAGATAAGGTAAAAAAAATGTACTCAAGACTATATCCCCGAAGGGTTAAGGGCCCCACAGACGATCAGGTCGCCCGCAGGTATCGGCCTGTCAGTTAGTAGTACAACGCACGGGCGGCGGCGGCGGGGCGGCGGAACTGCAGCCGAACTGATCGTGTGTGGGGCCCGCCGGCAGGTATCAGCCAACTGACAGGCTTTTACCTGCCAGTGTGCCGGCGAACTGATCGTGTGTGGCGCCCGCCGGCAGGTATCAGCCTGTCAGTTAGTACTATAGTCTGACCTCTACCGCTGTACCGCGCCTTGGGTATGCGAGCGGCGAGGCGGGGTGCGAAACAGTTGCTGTTGACTGTTTGTGTCAGACACACATGAGATAAAATATCTTAAAATGGTTCGTGCATTATCTCGAAATATCAAGACTGTCATTTTCAAAGTGGCCGAATATTTTAAGAAAAGAAAAGCAAACAAAGAAAGTTTTGAATATGAAAGTGATGCAAATATATCCAAAATCGTTGCGGAGGCTACGGGATACTGCGAAAAAACTGTAAGAAATGTAACAACTGCGGGAAGTTCATCAACTAATTTGGGCCGACTGAAATTTAGTTCACAAAAAAAAACAGAGAGTGATAAAGAAAAAAATTGTTATTGATGATTTTGATTTATATTTCCAAGAATTAAAGATTTATTTTATTTATATTGGTACTTTAATTGTACTTATCTAAAAATCATAATTGACAAAAACGGATTGGATGTAATTATACTCGTTAATATAAAGCTTTAATAAACTGTGCTTCGATATCGTAAGATCTGTCGACACTACGAATCTCATGTGAGTTCATGCTCTTTACTTCCTACTCCTCACCTCCCCGCGCATACCTAAGGCGCGGTACAGTGGTAGCGGTCAGACTATAGCCGCCCGCCGCCGCCGCCGCCCGTGCGTTGTACTACTCACTAACAGGCCGATACCTGCCGGCGAAATGATCGTCTGTGGGGCCCTTAGGTAAAGAGAGAGACTAGGCAAATGGGGACGGCAACAAAAGTAGTCCACTTCCACAGTCCACGTTTGCACTAAATAACAACTGCACATGTGCTCAGCCTGATAGGTGGTGAGCCCATCGCCGCTCTATGATGTTGGATATATGTGCAAGTGTTTAGTCCGTTAGTCGCCTTTTTGACACCCAAGGGAAGAGAGGTTTTGATAATATTCTATTAATAAGCACACAGGTAAACAAATGTGCATGTTGAAATTGGCGATCGACCTTTTTTGCACACGCTCCAGAACGAAGCCTTAGAATCTAAGTATCCATTTCAGAGATTAATTTGCTTTCAGTCCCGCCGTAGATTAAGCGCTTAAAAAAGTGGGGGTTAAGTTACTCGGTGCCAGGTTCAGTTTAAGTTCAACCACTAACGGTTAGAGAACTTGCTTAAGGCTAAGGCTGATAGAGGGTTCGATTCCCGGTGGAGGTGCATGTTGTATTTACGCAGTTTGATTGGTAAGGCTTGAGCGAGCTTGAGCAACTTCATAACGCAAAGTTTCGATGGCCGACCAAATAATTCAATTCAATTCAAATTACTTATTGCGGGTAGGTATACACACCCATATTGTGTTGGTTGCAAAAATTTCCAAAAACTATGTCAAGGATACAGAATAAAATATTTAAATTACAATACAGTTGTACTGTTCACATATTAAATTCTAAAATGAAATAAAAATATAAAATTGGAATCAATATACAAATGATAATAAAAATAAAAAATATGTCAACATTAAAAATTGAAAACTTAAAATTTACGTATTCATAAAACATTTTATAATAAAAATAAAATTATTAAAATTAACATAATTATTTTTAATGTTTTATATTTTAGCGTTTTATTAACGCTTAAATATCCTTAAGTAAAATTTAAAACACTAAAAAAAGACGACAACCTCAACCTTTAAAATTTTACTTAAGTATATTTAAGCGTTAATAAAACGCTAAAATATAAAACATTAATCTATAAACGCAGCTTCATCTTAACCGAATGTTCAAATATTTGTAAAAATATTTCTTTCGGATCTCAGAGGTGAAAACTTCTAAGATTTGATGAAGCAATGTTTACTAAAAACATAAGCATCAAGCACTGACAAATTTCGACGGTTGAAAGCCAGACCTCGGTAGCCAAGTGGTTAAGGCAGCCGCCCGGAATGCGGAAGGTGCGTGGTTCGATTCCCGCCTGAGGTTGTCGTCTTTTTTCAGTATTTAAATTAATTATTTTTATTTTATGGTTGGGTGATAATAATGCGAGCCCGGTGGCCTTGAACTACGTGTGCACATTTGTGAATGTGCACCCAATGCTTAACTAATGGATTATCCATTTTACAGGTTAATGCCCTCAGAACACCGTTGGTGCTCCCACGCATCCTGTTCATCAAGGACGATGTTCTCTTTCTCATGATGGCGTAAAAATCTTCAACATGAGCCTCCGCAAAGATTTGTGACGCGCTACAGTATCGTGGGCGCCCCATCAGAACTCTGAAGGCATTATTGTATTGTATTTTGAGGGTTAAAGTTACTCGCGTCCGTAGGTTTACCCTTGAAACCCTACACGTGACCCCTGGGTGGTGCTAAATGAGTAACACTGACTGAGTGGTAGAGTCACGCTGCGTAGCAGCACGCCGGCTCGCCCGGCGTAATACCACTCTCTCACGAATATCCGGCTTGAAATAATGACACACAACAGCACCAGCTGTTGCGTTTCGTCCGGCCACGGCCAGTGAGGGTTCCGGAGGCCCATCCCCCCCCCCCCCTCTCACAATTCCTATTCCTTTCTTTAAGGACGGCAACGCGCCTGGTTTCTGATTCCTCTGGTTTTGCGGGTGTCCATGGGCGGCGGTGATTACTCTCCATCAGGTGACCCGCCTGCTCGTTTGCCTCTTTCTTTTATAAAAAATAAATAAAAATAAATTGTACGCGTAGATTGTTGAAGGCTCGTTGCGTATACTTAAACCACAAGCTGCATGTGTAGAAGCTTTGGCAGCAAGCCTTGAAAAGAGTGATCTTCACTTCTTTCGTACACCGTGCAAACCTACGGGTCAGCATATTGCAGCGAACAGCCACCGCTCTTTGCTCTCGCTCTAAATCCTTATCATCAGATAAGACCTCCGTGACAAGGTGTCCTGAATAATTCCACCATGTATGTATGTAGTATGCCAGTGATGCAGCGTGCTGCTCCTGTCTGCGGTGAGTCGAGACAGGTAATGACGGTGGGTCCGCGCTGCTGGTGTGCAGGGCTGCCACGCCGGAGTGATGCGGCCGACATTGATGCGGCCGACATCGTGGGCTGTGGAGACCAGATTCCAGCCAGCTTCATTTGACATTTGAAGCCCATATTTTGTCCTTATATGGGCATATTATGGGCTTCAAATGTCAAATGAAGCCCATGTCCATATTCATATTTTTTAGCCGATAGGGTAGCTGGTCGGGATGATGCCGTCGAGTGTGCCGGAGGTCCAGGAAGCATCGTCCAAGATGCTGCGGTGGAACATTGTTGGCTTGATTGCTGGCTTGCTGTGACTGCTGGCGAAGGTAGAACTGATGATGGATTACGGTATGTGCTGGATGGGCGTTGCGACGATATTGAAGTTGCTTCTGTGCTCCGTAGGGGTCACCGATATAAGAAGTACCTATGTAGGTATTCGTGGGAGGATCTGCGCGATACTTAAATAAAAGATGGATTACGGTATGTGCTGTCTTTATTCGGGGCGCGGGGCGACTGCCGCTAAAAGTCCGGTTTTGCATAGTTATGCTTACGCTACGGGAAAACAACACCTCGAGTGTCCCCACACACCATTTTAAGGGCGTTCCGTTTAAGTTTACAGGAGGGAAATAATCTAATGATATTCCTTTAGCCTTAAAAACCAGCAACTCGCTCTTTTTAGGGCTCTGTAGCCAAATCGCAAAAAACGGAACCCTTATGGATTTGTCAGGTCTGTCTATCTGTCTGTCCGTCCGTATGTCGCAGCCACTTTTTTCCGAAACTATAAGAACTATACTGTTGAAACTTGGTAAGTAGATAAATTTTGGGGGTTCCCCATACTTAGAACTGAAACTCAAATTTTTTTGTCATTGAAACCCATTCGTTTGGGGGTATCTATGAATAGGTCTTCAAAAATGATATTGAGGTTTCTAATATCATTTTTTTCTAAACTGAATAGTTTGCGCGGGAGACACTTCCAAAGTGGTAAAATGTGAGTGTGTAACCCTGTAACTTCTGAAATAAGAGAATGATAGAACTAAAAAAAATATATGATATACCATGCAAACTTCCACCGAAAATTGGTTTGAACGAGATCTAGTAAGTAGTTTTTATTTAATACGTCATAAATTAATTAATTTAAAAAAATACACTACTATTAAAACATCGATCAAAGTTACAACGAACTATCAGAACTTTTAGTTGATGTTACTTGCTGTTTATTGTGATGTTACATTATAAGTGAGTCCGTGCAGTGTAGCCTATGAATCACATATTCTCATTAGCTTTCGGAGCCCACTGATCGTGGGACTCAAAGGACCATATCGTCAGCGTTGCTAACATTATTTATAAAAATTCCATCTATTGAGCTGTTGGATGTATGTGCAGTATTTAGTCCGTTAGTCGCCTTTTACGACACCCAAGGGAAGAGAGGGGGTGGTAGTATTCTTTCACCGCTACGCGGCACGGTTACTGTGTGTGTGTATATGTTACCGGCAATCTGTATAATTCAGGTATTCTACACATTACCTAGGCAATGTATATAATACCTGGGGCGTCCAGGCAATGTATGAAATATTAAGCATATTATTGTCCATTACATACTTTACCTAGGTAATTATAAAATTCCTAGGGATTGTATAGAGTACCTGCTGGTCCACGGGCAATATGTAAAATAAATAGATTTTGGTCTTTATCCCACAATATTATTAAGCCTTCCTATAAAATGACAATGAAAACAACTTTAATAAAATTAACAATTAGGGTACAACTTTAATAAAGTTAAAAATATTCTTTATAAAAGTGGTATTTATTTAATCTTAAGTTACTAGGGTCTATACAAGAAAATATTAGACATTTAAGACATGAAAACTTTTTAGTCCTAATAAACTTTTATATAATCAATAAATAATTCTTGTAAATACTCTTCAAAAAGCACCTAAGTAATATCTTTCTATTACTACAGTAAAATAACATTAAAATAAAGTGCAACTAAAAATTCTTCTGTCTTTATGTAACACAATGTACTTAGGTAAGTACGTAATTTATAAGCATAAAAAACTTAAGGAACAAAACAAATCTGTAAGAATAATAAGTAGGTATTGCCTTTTTACACATTACCGGATGCGCATTCGGTATTGTTTGAAATACCTAGGCAAAGTAGTATAAAATAAATATATTTCATACATTACCTACACGTTTTAGGTATTCTGTACATTGCCTAGGTATTATATAGAATACCGGATTATACAGATTGCCGGTAACATATACACTTATATAATTTAGCAGAAATCACCAACGTTTCCTACAAGCGAGGCCATTAGCAAGCGCCAATACTCGCATGTCTGACTACGAAAGATTTCCACCTGGACTGGAAGCATTTTTGCCGGAGTTTCCGCCGGTGGATCGCTACGTTTGAATTTTATGACCTAATTTCGCCTTCGAGATGGAGTTTGTGCTGTTACCGAGTTCTGTGGAATATTGAGGAGGGATAGTGTTCGGTTAACAATTCATATTGTGCTTTATTGACTTGTCTTACAATGTGTTTTGGAATTTTTAGCTTACAAACTTTCGCGTTCCATTGGACTCGCTAACGTTTCGGACACATTATATTGGGACACAGTGTCCGAATTGACACTTTTTTATTTTATAATTTATTTCACTGACGATTCGGACACCAATTAAAATTTCCATTAATTTTAAGAAAATATACCATAGTAAAAACAACAACTTGATTTATCTGACTTTAATGAATAGCTTCAATAATTTGTAATGGATTACTGGCGGGGAGTCGAACCCCGGACTCTCGCGGTGGGAGCGCGCCGAGAGTGAATCCTACATTTCCTTCCGCCGGAGGGGCTTGGAAGGTTTCCTAGCTAGCTCAGCGTTAGCCACGGGTATGCGACAAACAAACACAGGTATATATTTATCGGACGGGCGGGTCTTTTACGCCCCTTTATTTAACTTAAGTCTTAAGCTACGTCTACGGGAGGCGTGATGATAGTGATCGTGGGGTTTCTACTGAAACGGCATACGGCCCTACATGAACAGTTCCAGGGGAACGGAGGTCTCAGACGAGCGAGTGCGGGGCGTGCCCGCACGGTCACAGCTACGGTAAGAGAACACTCCACTAATCTACAGACAGGGAAATCCAGGCGAGCAGCCTTCGGTGGTACCCGCACTGCTCCAACCTGGGGATACCTGTCTACACCGATACTACGTACCCACAACCACTAACTCACGCCCGTCTACGGGATCTATAACTATCGCGGATCGACTCAAACGTCCCTAAGGACAGAGGCCAGGTGAGCTGAGATACGGTGAAAGCCCGTACCGCTACAACCCGAGGTCCCTATCGGCCCAGACGCGCACATACGGTGAAAGCCCGTACCGCGCAGCCGAGGTCGGGTCAGGCGATGCGTCGAGGCAACGACTGCTCGCGAGTAGACTCAAACGTCCCTGCGGACGGAGGCCAGGTGAGCTGAGATACGGTGAAAGCCCGTACCGCTACAACCCGAGGTCCCTATCGGCCCAGACGCGCACATACGGTGAAAGCCCGTACCGCGCAGCCTAGGTCGGGTCAGACGATGCTTCGGCGACGGCGCCGAGGCAGCGACTGACTGCGAGCTTTTTTTTTTTTTTTTTTTTTTTGAGTGTGAGTGCTGTCGGTCGCAGATGACCTTTACAGCGTTACCGGGCTTGTTTGGGGGCGGCGAGAAACTTGAAGCGTTCCTCAAGCCGTGAGTGGTCGAAATTCCCCAGAGGGATTCCGGTGGGGGATGGCATCTCGCAAGCGAGTCTCCGATCCCCCCCCAGAGCCTCTGGGGGTTCGAACCGGTAGGGAGCGGCTAAACCCGAGGGCGCCTCTAGGAGGCACGGTACCTCGGCTCGGGTTTACCGTGTCGTGGGGGTAGACTGCGAGCTGCGTGCGCGGCCGCTTTTTATACGGCTCGCGGCTGTGACGTCACGCAGCTGTCCGGCATCTCTGTGTTCCTTGCGCGGCGCGCGGCGTGGCGTCGCACTGCCTCCCCCTCTCTGGAGATTTTTACCTACGGGAAAAATCACCGTAAACAAATGCGATAAAACTGCCTTGAAGCCTAATTATTACGGCTTCCATTCTTATACCTTTGTACTTCCTACATATTATTCTTAATGTAATTTGTTGAAGCCTGGATTTTGCTTCCCGGTACTGATACCGAACAAATGAATATGTACTTTGTATGTAAACAATTTAACGACCATTAACAGTTTAGATCGATTGAACGAGAAACGGTGCGGAGTTGGTTTGTGGAAAATAATGGTTCAACAACATGCGCCATACCGATATAACGTATAATAAAAATAACAAACAATATTAATATTAATAAAAAAAAACGAAAGAAAAAAAAAAAACTCAAACACGACTGCTTCGCCTACTACGGTGCTCGCCTGGTTTTTGGGAGGCGGCCGAGTCCCCTCCTTTGCCCGCCGTTCCGCTTCCGGCCCGCCCTGCGCGTCTTTTTCTCTTGGACCGGTCCTGGCGGATGTGGGTCCTCCTGCGTCGCCTCTTTGCCCTGGTTCGCTTCCCTGTGGGTACGTCTATCTCCCACTTGGTTGGGCCGCCTGTCTATGGCCGGTCCCCCTCTCTCTTTGGGCTCCGGTGGCGCTCCCTCACTCCCTTCGTCCTCGCCCAGTTCCCTGCAGATGAACTCCCTGTAATCGGCCATGTACTCCTGTATGAAGCCGATTAGTCCGTCTTCGTCCCCCTGGATGGAAGCGAGGTAGGTGGACACCGCCTCCTCCTGTCTTCCTTCTGGGTGGCTGATTAGCGTTCGCGTTCATTGTGTTTGGCTTTGGGCGTCCCTCTTCGTCCGTGCCTTATATAGGTTGAATTCTTAATTAATTATTTTGTCGCGGGTAAGTTTGTATCTGGGCTATTTCTTTCTACCCCCTTTGATTTAATGCTTGTTTTCGCTGGTGTGGGCCAGACTTTCTCCCTACATTGTTTTTCTTCCTGTGGGCATTTCTACCCTTTTTTTTTTCTCTTTTCTTTTTCTTGCACAACACCTGATAGTTTATCTATTATTGTTTCCCTGGGATTTATATTTTACGGCCGGTAACTGCCCTCTTGCGGCCGCCCGTTGTACTTTTTCTCGTTTGCGTATTGCGCTTACTGTTGTGCTTGTAGCATATGGCCCGCGCAAAGCATGCTATCGCGTTGGTACGTTTGTGTGCTTGTAGCCTATGGTCCGCGCAAGCATGCTATCGCGTTGGTACGTTTGTTGCTACTGATCCTTTATTTTAAACGTGGCGTAACGCTTGTCGGTGGTCTGGCGGATAACTCATCGGGTCCGGCGGCCCTTCCCCAGCGCGGGCGGGTTCAAATCCCTCCGGGACATTCTTTTTGTTTTTGCTTATTATATTACCCCTTTTTTTTTTTTTTCTCTCTCAACCCGGTAGGTATGTATAGTTTGTTGGTAGTTCGTTGTTATTGTATATACGCTTTCAAATCCTTTATATGTGCCGTTATTGTCCGTCTGGCTCCCTCCATGCTTTGTAATCCGTCTATCACTGGGGATTTTCTTTCGCGTATCTTGTATGGTCCTACAAACTTTGGGGCTAACTTTGCGCAGAAGTTCTTACTAGCGTTGGATAGGACATGGTTTTTCTTGAGGACTAGGTCTCCGAGCTGTGGTTCCCAGTGTTTTCGATGTCTGTCGTAGTAATTTTTTTGATTTTCGGATGCTTTCCTCTGGTGTTCGCGGACTAGGGTGTATATTTGTTGTATTTTTGCTTTTTCTTTTAGTTGCGGTGTTGGGAATCTGTTTTTATCGTTCGGACTCCTGAGCTCCCTTCCGTATAATAGAAATGCTGGTGTGTATTTTGTCGTGGCTTGTTCGGATGTATTGATGGCGAAATTGAATTCCGGTAGGTACCTATCCCATTGTTTATGGTTTTCCTTGATAAATGTTGATATCATTGTTTCTAGTGTTTTGTTGGTTCTCTCGGTGGGGTTACACTGTGGTGAGTACGGCGGGGTCAGTCTATGTTCTGTGCCATATGACTTTAATTTTTCTGTGAATATTTTGCTGGTAAATTGTCTCCCATTATCGGTCACTAGTATTTGCGGGGTTCCGTGGCGTAGGGCTATGTTTTCCACGAATGCTCTTGTTACCCCGTTCGCCGTGGCATTTCTTAATGGTATAATTTCGTTCCATTTTGTGAATTTGTCGTGGAATACTATGATCCAGTGATATCCTCTTGATGACCTTGGTAATGGCCCTATGAGGTCGGCGGTTACTATCTGCCATGGGTCTTCCGCATTTTTTATGTGCATCAGTCCGTATGTCTTTTGTTGTAGCGTTTTATGTTTTTGGCAGGTGTCGCACTTTTTCACGTATTTGAGTATGTCTTGTCTCATCTTTGGCCAATAGTACCTTTGCATTATCCTCTTTGTTGTTTTGGCTCTGCCCTGATGTCCGGCGCTGGGTACGTCGTGGTTTTGTTGTATGATTTGTGTCTTGTCTGCCTCCGGCACACAAATCTTCCATTCGGATTCGGGATCTGTAAGTTTATTGTATGCGTGGTGCTGTATTCTCTTGTACAGCTTTTCTTCTCTTATGCAATATTCTTGTGGTGACTCCAGCCCTTTTTCGACTTGTTCTCGTTTCTTACTGTACCAAGTTTGTTCTGTTACGGTGCAAGCTGGGTTCCGTGATAGTTCGTCTGCTATGACGTTCTGTTTCCCGCTTCTGTATATCACGTCAAACTGGTACTGTTGGAGTTCTAATGCCCAGCGCGCTAGTCTCCCTGCGGGGCTTTTCATGGTGTTCAACCATTTCAAGGCTTGGTGATCGGTTCTTACCGTGAAGTAGTATCCTTCTAGGAACGGTCTCATTTTGCGTACTCCCCACACAATCGCCAGGCATTCCCTTTCCGTTACCGAGTACCTTGTTTCTGGTGGTGTCAGTGACCTGCTTGCATACATGATGACTTTTAGGTTGCCGTCAACCGGCTGCAGAAGCACTGCTCCTATCCCGACGTCACTTGCGTCTGTTTCTAGGTAGAATGGTTTTGTAAAATCCGCTCTTGTTAAAATTGGGTCTGTTGTGATGAGTTGCTTGATCTTGTTGACCGCTTCTTCTTGTTCTGGTTGCCACCGGAAAGGTTCGTTTTTCTTTAGCAGTTTCGTTAGTGGAGCGGTTAGTTCCGCATAATTTGGTATAAATTTCCTATACCAGGATGTCATCCCGATTAGTCTTCTTACTTGTTTTACATTTTTAGGCGCTTGTAACTCGTGTATTGCTTTTATCTTGCCCCCGTTCATCTTGATCCCTTCTCTATTGACTGTGTGCCCTAAGTATTCTATTTCGGCTTTTGCGAATTCGCATTTCTTTTGATTAATCTGTAGTCCTGCTTGTCTTATTCTTTTAAATATGTCCTGGAGGTGTTGTATATGTTCCTCGTACGTGGCGCTGCAGACGATTATGTCATCTTGGTACACGTATGCGTGTGGTTCTAGTTCTGGTCCTATCACCCTATCCAGTAGTCTTTGGAACGTGGCCCCGCTTGAGTGCAACCCGAAGGGCATGACCTTGAAATGGTACAGTCCTCGGCCTGCTGTGAACGCTGTGACCGGTTTGCTAGTCTCTGCTAGCTTTACATTCCAATATCCGTTTTTTAAGTCAAATTTTGAGAAAAATTGTGCGTTCCTGAGCTTTTCTAGTGTGTCGTCTATTTGCGGGAGCGGGTACGCGTCCTTCTCTGATATTTCATTGATTTTCCGGAAGTCTATGCAGAATCTGTACTGGCCATCTCCTTTTTTTACTAGCACAACCGGTGAACTGTATGGGCTGTTTGATTTTTCTATTACGCCTTGCCCTAGCATTTCCTTGACGTGTGCGTCTATTATTTGTTGTTGTTTTGGATTCCTTGGATAATACTTTTGTTTTACCGGTTCGTTGTGTATCATCTTGATCTTGTGCTCAACCCACATGTTTCCCTTTGGGCTCTTCTCGCAGAGATCGAATTCTTGTCGGATTATTTCTTCAAGGCGTTTTTGTTGTTCGGCCGTTAACGTCCGGTGTGGTTGTGTGTTCTTTTGCGTGGCGGGTATGGCTGGCTCACTCTTGGCCGCCACTGGCGACGTCTCGGGGTTTTGTTCGGGGATTTTTTTCTTTTCCGGTGTCACTCTTTCGCCTGCCCAGGTTATTTCCATGCCTATCCTCTTCAACACGTCCATGCCTATTATCGTGCATGCTGCTGTCGGTAGTACCCCCACACAATGTTTTATTCGCACGTTTTTCATTTGGAGTTCCGCCACGACTGTCTTTCCCACCTGTGTTTTTGTTCCATCCGCGAGTATGATCTGTTTTCGGGCCGGCATTTCTATTGCTCCCCGTGCTATGCAGTCTTTATATACTGTCTGGTTTATGTATGTGTTTGTGGCTCCCGTGTCTACTAGGCATCGGTGCTTGGTTCCCATGAATTCTGCTTCTACGTAGACTCTGTTGTCTTCTTTGTTTTGGTCGTTGGCGGCTCCCACGGTGTCTTTCCTGCAGCAATTTTTACTGAGGACTCCCATGTTTCCACAACTGCTGCAGAATATCTGGCGCCTTGACCGGCAGTTCCTCGCGTCATGACCTGGTTTCCCGCATGACCAGCAGCAGGATTTCGCGTCGTACTGGGGATGTATTTTTGTCTGTTTCCCTTTACTGCTTCTCGACTGGTATGTATTTTGTTCTCGGTTATCGTACCTGTCTCTGCTTGGCCCTGCTTGTGTAGTTGCGCGATTGGTCTCCCTATATCCCTGTGGGTACGTGCCGGTGTCGGTGTTGCGTGGCTCCCGGTATCCTATATCCTGGTTTTTGTACGGTGTTGTGGATATGTTCTCGTACTCTGCGGCTAGATTCAGAAGTCCTGGGAGGTCTTTGTAGTCCTGCTTCTTGATATATAGCTTATACTCCTTAGCCATATTCTCGTGTATCCGGTGGATTTGTTCGTCCTTCGAGAGTTTGCCGTACCTTCGCATTAGTGTTTGTAGGTCGGTTAGGTAGTTTGTGAAGCTCTCTCTGTACCTTTGTTTTCGGGCGACAATCCTTACAATGAGGTCCTCCTGGTAGTTTGGTGGGTAATAATAAAGTTTGAACAGCTCTAAGAAATTTTTCCACGTGTCACATGACTCCGCGTTGTTCCTGTACCACATTAAAGCTTTTCCTTGTAATATTCGTGGTAGTGCCGGTAGTACGTCTTCCTTTTGTATGTCGCTGGCCGTTACGAGCTCCTCGAGTCTTTCGATGAATTCCACCGCGTTATCCCATGGTTTGAAGGTCAGATTCCACTCTTTTATGAGTTTGTTAATCATTTTGCTTATGTCTCTGTTTTCGCTGTCGGACATTCTCTCCGTGTGTCCCTTGTTTGGTGTTTTAAATTCTTCGCCTTCTTTTACTACGTCTACGAGTAATTTCCTTAATTCGTCCACTGTTAGCCCCTCTGTAGGTAGGTCTCTTTTCTCGGCTTCTTTAATTAATTCTGGCTTCCGTAATTGATATATCCACGCTGTCTGCATTCCTTCGGGGTGCTCTAAATAGCTTATTTCGGTGTCGGTCGGTCGGTCGGTCGGTGTGTCGGAGCGACGCGTTGGGTTTTACGGGGCGCACTAATTTTCACTCTTAATTCTAAACTCACCCAGTTGCTGGTGCATACGGCGGGCGGCCAGGGGCCAATCTATCCTGGCGGGCGGGTTGAACGGCGGGCTAAATGGGAAGAAGTGATTATTACGGTTATATTACCTACTCCACCCTAAATTGGGTGGGCGGGAAGCGTCGCGTTCACTACACGTGGCGAGCTTGTATTTCTTTCCGTGGCTCCCCTCTGAGCTAATGAACTCTTATGTGAGTTTTATAGTTGGGCGCCAAATGTAATGGATTACTGGCGGGGAGTCGAACCCCGGACTCTCGCGGTGGGAGCGCGCCGAGAGTGAATCCTACATTTCCTTCCGCCGGAGGGGCTTGGAAGGTTTCCTAGCTAGCTCAGCGTTAGAAGGGTTAGCCACGGGTATGCGACAAACAAACACAGGTATATATTTATCGGACGGGCGGATCTTTTACGCCCCTTTATTTAACTTAAGTCTTAAGCTACGTCTACGGGAGGCGTGATGATAGTGATCGTGGGGTTTCTACTGAAACGGCATACGGCCCTACATGAACAGTTCCAGGGGAACGGAGGTCTCAGACGAGCGAGTGCGGGGCGTGCCCGCACGGTCACAGCTACGGTAAGAGAACACTCCACTAATCTACAGACAGGGAAATCCAGGCGAGCAGCCTTCGGTGGTACCCGCACTGCTCCAACCTGGGGATACCTGTCTACACCGATACTACGTACCCACAACCACTAACTCACGCCCGTCTACGGGATCTATAACTATCGCGGATCGACTCAAACGTCCCTAAGGACAGAGGCCAGGTGAGCTGAGATACGGTGAAAGCCCGTACCGCTACAACCCGAGGTCCCTATCGGCCCAGACGCGCACATACGGTGAAAGCCCGTACCGCGCAGCCGAGGTCGGGTCAGGCGATGCGTCGAGGCAACGACTGCTCGCGAGTAGACTCAAACGTCCCTGCGGACGGAGGCCAGGTGAGCTGAGATACGGTGAAAGCCCGTACCGCTACAACCCGAGGTCCCTATCGGCCCAGACGCGCACATACGGTGAAAGCCCGTACCGCGCAGCCTAGGTCGGGTCAGACGATGCTTCGGCGACGGCGCCGAGGCAGCGACTGACTGCGAGCTGCGTGCGCGGCCGCTTTTTATACGGCTCGCGGCTGTGACGTCACGCAGCTGTCCGGCATCTCTGTGTTCCTTGCGCGGCGCGCGGCGTGGCGTCGCAAATTTAATAGTTTCCGAATCGTCAGTGAAAATAAAATAAAATTAAAAAGTGTCAATTCGGACACTGTGTCCCAATATAATGCGTCCGAAACGTCAGTTAGTCTTCCATTGTAAATAACCACTTAGGTATAAAAAGTATCATAATATACCTTTTTATATCCGATAGTTTTTTTTTTAGATTGACTCGTCGTAGTGACTGCATCCTGCTTTATGGTAAGCAGCCGATGCAGTCCAAAATAATGGAGCGCTCCCCACCGTGGAATAAGCATGATAACAAGCGCTCCCATTCATGACGGCCTGCATAAATGCCGTTTCACACCCCGCTTAAAAGACCCGGGACTGTAGGAGCTGGGAAACACATGCGCCGGCAAAGAATTCCAAAGCCGAATGGTCTTACAGAGGAACGACTTGCCAATTTTTTTGGTACGAGTACTGATAGTCTGTACAGTATGATGGTGGTTTCTAAGACCAGCACGTGTAGTCCGGGAGGGAGAAGGAGAGGGCGGGATAAGATCAAAAAGTTCTTCAGAACACTCTCCGTAGTAGTTCCGGTAGAAGACACTGAGAGAAGCAATGTCTCTACGCAGCTGGAGGTCCTCAAGGGAGGCTGTAACCTCAGCATCTCCAATAATGCGTACCCCTCGCCTTTGCAGTCTATCAAGTGCATCGAGGAGGTATTTAGCGGAGCCGTCCCATAGATGAGAACAATTCTCCATACTCGATCGCACCTGAGTTTTGTACAGCAAACAGCGCTGCTCGGGAGTGAAAAACCGCCTCACCTTATTGAGAATACCCAACTCCCGAGAGGCAGTAAAAATTAAATTAAAATTAACCGTGTCGCGTGGCGGTGAAAGAATACTACCACCCCCTCTCTTCTCTTGGGTGTCGTAAAAGGCGACTAACGGACTAAAGACTGCACAATCTGCACATACATCCAACAGCATAGAGCGGTGAGTGCGATTAAGTTAACAATTAATTATGATTTATCATTTTTTTTTTTTATAGCAGAAGGAGGCAAACGAGCAAGCGGGTCACCTGATGGAAAGTAATCACCGCCGCCCATGGACACCCGCAAAACCAGAGGAATCGCAGGCGCGTTGCCGGCCTTTAAGGAAGGAATAGGCTCGTTTCTTGAAGATCCCTAAGTCGTAACGGTCCGGAAATACCGCCGCCGAGAGCTGGTTCCACAACACTGTAGTTCGAGGCAAGAAATTTCTTGAAAAACGCACAGTAGTAGACCGCCATCCATCAAGGCGATGTGGATGGAATGACAGTCGATTGCGTGTAGTGCGGTGAAGGAAATTAGCGGCAGGGATCAAGACGAACAATTCCTCAGAACACTCCCCATGATATATACGGTACAATATACAGAGAGACGCAACGTCTCTCCGAAGAGCCAGTGGATCGAGCCGACCTGAAATAACCACGTCGCCGACAATTCGAGCAGCTCTGCGTTGAATGCGGTCAAATGGAAGGAGTTGGTATTGGGGTGCTCCAGCCCAGAGATGGGAGCAGTATTCCATATGCGGCCTGACCTGTGCTTTATACAGTTGTAAACGGTGGGCCGGCGTGAAATACTGACCCGCTCTATTAAGCACACCCAGCTTTTTCGAAGCTAATTTAGCTTTACCTTCCAAATGACCACGAAACTGAACGTCACTCGAAATATCGACGCCAAGGATTCCAATAATCGGATTGGTATCAAGGGGAGCTCCCTCAAAGTTCAGAGGTACGACGAAGGGATGTTTTTTCGCGGTAAATGCGCAAACTTGTGTTTTGGAGGGGTTAAAGCGGACTAGGTTATGTCGGCCCCAATCCGAGACATGACTTAACATGTTCTCGGTGTCAGTCACAAGTTTATTCCGGCTCTCGATGACGCTTTCCAGAGAAATATTAGCTCGCCCGGTGTAGAGCGTATCCCCAGTACTGTCATCCGCATAGCAATGAATGCTGTTGCTATGCAGCATGTCATTGATATGCAGAAGAAACAAAGTAGGGGACAACACACACCCCTGCGGGACTCCAGCATTCACGGGCTTCATGTCGGAGCACGAACCGTCGACTGCGACTCTGATGCTACGCCCAGTAAGAAAGCTGGCAACCCATGAACACAATTTCTCAGGAAGCCCGTATGATGGAAGTTTAGAGAAAAGAGCCCTGTGCCATACCCTGTCAAAAGCTTTCGCTACGTCCAAGCTAACTGCCAGTGCCTCCCCTTTACTCTCGACTGCCTCCGCCCATCGGTGAGTAAGGTACACTAAAAGATCACCAGCCGATCGACCGCGACGAAAACCATACTGGCGATCACTTAGTAGCTGGTTCTCTTCTAGGTACCTTAAGAGCTGGCGGTTTATAATGGACTCCATTACTTTGGAGAGTAAAGAGGTAATAGCTATTGGCCTGTAGTTAGACGGATCTGAGCGATCGCCTTTTTTTGGAATCGGGTGCACAAGGGCTGTCTTCCAAGAGCTCGGGACGACGCCAGTGGTGTAAGAGAGCTGGAAAAGGCGCGTTAGAACTGGTGCCAATTCAGGAGCACACGTCCGAAGCACAATGGGTGGAACTGCATCTGGCCCACTCGCCTTATGGATATCAAGGGAAAAAAGAGCCTTACGAACTGACCTTTGCAGGAACTGAACGTTTGGCATTGTACAAGCGCAATGCGGTATGGTTGGTGGAGAGTTTTCCCCATCGTCCAAGGTCGAGTTTGATGCGAAAAGAGAGCCCAAGAGATCGGCTTTCTCCTTTGCAGTATAGGCCAGGCAGTCATCAGTCTTGTGCAATGGTGGTAGGGACGGCTGACAAAAATTCCCTAAGATAGCTTTGGCGAGAGACCAGAACGCACGCGTCCCCGAAGGAAGACGCACTAGCCTCTCGCCAATTCTACCTATGAATGATGACTTCGCCTTGGCGATGTCCTTCTTAAAGGATCTGGCGGCAAAGTTGTACTTCTTTCTGAGCGCACTGGTGTTTGTATCCTTTGATGACACCGCATTAGCCCAGGCTTGGTAATGCTGTCGCTTTTGGCGAGACGCCATTTTGCAGCAACGACCAAACCATGGTTGGGACTTGCCGCCAATGGGAACCACAGAGTTTGGAATGAAAAGTTCCATTCCCTGCAGTATCACATCAACGACAGAGTCAGCGGCGACATCAGGATCATCCAGCGAGAAGCAAACTCGCCACCACGGGTAGGACGCAAAGAAGCTTCGCATCCCATCCCAGTCCGCCGACCTATAATGCCAGACTCGACGGCTAGCCGCTGGTTGCGGTTTTGAAGTTTCTGTGAGAGGCACAGTGCTGCGAATCAGACAGTGGTCTGATTAGCCTAGTGGTGCATCAACAGAAACTTGATAGCCGTCTGGGTGCGAGGTCAGCAGAAGGTCCAATAAAGAAGGTGCATGGCCCTCCACATCTGGAACCCGTGTTGGCTCGGTTACCAATTGGGACAGACTGTAGGCCAAAGCGAAGTCATGAACGGCTCTACCCGCGTGGTCAGTTGTGCGTGAACCAAGCCATTCGACGTGGTGGGCATTGAAGTCTCCCAATACCACAATCTCGGCCGAGGGGATCCGTTGGAGAAGGGAGTCTGTCGCTGTTTGGACGGTCTCGATGAGTTGGTCAGTTCCGATGTTACCGCTGTGGGACCTATACAGCCACGCGTAGACGCGAGGATGACGTCCGCAGTCGACGTGCAGCCATAAGATGGAGAGGTCCCTATCTTTAAGATTGCCAAGGCGACGAACGCACATATCCTCCCTGACATAGGCACAAACACCGGCTCGTGGCACAAATGCATGTTCCAGGTTGTATCCCGGGTAGCGCAAGTACGAGATGTCAGGAGGGGGGGATATCTGCGTCTCGGTGAGGAAGAGCAAGGCCGGTTTCGCCGTCTCGAGGTGGTAATGGACGGCGCTCAAATTAGAGTGGATTCCCCTGATATTGCGGAAGTCCACGCGAAGCGTAGGAGGGGGTGCCAATTGTCCCGCCTTTCTCCTGCCTGCAGCATGCCTTGGCACGGGCGAACTTTTGCCCTCCCCAGAATACGTAGGGCAGCCTGAGCGAGAACGCTCAGGGGGGGATTCTCAAACACTGGATGTGTCGGTACCCCCCTGGGGTAAATCTAGATTACAGTTCGCTGCCATACCAATTGTGAGGGGGGGGGGGGAGGGGTCTCCGGAACCCTCACTCGCCGGACGAAACACAACAGCACAGAGTGCCATTGTTTCACGCCGAAAATTCGTAAGGGGGTGGTATTACGCCGGGCGAGCCGACCCAATGCGTGCTGCAACGCAGCGTGGCTCTACCACTCAGTTGGTGTCACTCATTTAGCACCACCCAGGGGTCACGTGTAGGGTCTCAAGGGTAAACCTACGGACGCGAGCAACTTAACCCCCAAAACCTCCTGTCACGCTGAGCACATGTGCAGTCGCTATTTGGTGAAAAGTCGACTATGGCAGAGGATTGCTTTTGCGGTCCTCATTGCCTAGTCGCTACTAACCTTTAGGGGATAATAGTCGTAAATAGTTGTGATTATATGAATGAATGAATAAAAAATAAAAAATAAAAAAACCTTTTTAAAACACAAGCTTTTTTATCAACAAAATCTTTTACTATCAACTTAAAATGTCGTTAACACAATTGATATGATATTAAAGGTTGTCGCGAGATTTACTTGTTTAAATAAAAAAAAATAACTTGATTGATTAAAATTTTCATTTAAATACGAGTACTTACATAATCTCGCGACAACCTTTTAAATCATATAAATTGTGAAACGACGTTATAAGTTGATAGTAAAAGTTTATTTTTTTCTTTTTAGCGCATTTAAATAAAAGCTTGTTTTTTAAAAAGCTTTTTATTTTTAATTTATTTTTTACTTTTTAGTATTGGATTTAGGGTCATTTAGCACTAAAGTGTTTGAAAAGGCAAATCTAACGAACCGAAATCGATGAGTTTCCGCCGTTTCGTTTAGGAATTCCTATGGCCACCTCCCGACTCCATCATCAGGACCCTAGACATCATCTTACACTAAAGTGCTCGAAAAGACAAATTCAACGAACCCACACTCGATGAGTTACCGCCGTTTCGTTTAGGAGGTCCCAGACCACCTCCAGACTCCATCATCAGACCAGCTCAATGGTACTGGTACATTGCATTGTCATCGTACTGTCATAAGTATACCAAATTTCAGCTCAATCGGTTGAGGAGAACTGGTCTTAAATTCCGTTGCAAGATTTGTCCCACACTAACTAACAAACAGGGGAAGTCAAATAAAAGCTTGTAGAAATGTAACTTACGAGCTGCACTTATTACCCGCACGGGGCCAGAGTGGTGGATTGTGGTTGTGGCACAATCTCCCCCTGTGCCGTTGTCCATTGTCCGAAGGCCGGTGCCCAGCAGTGGGACATTTATATGCTAAAACAAAGGACTGATGAAAACAGAAGTCTTTCTTTCAAATTGTCTCAAAATATGTAAAACTTTGAATGTTCACGAATAAAGGGTTATTCCGTTTAATATTAAAACATTAGCATTTGTATTAAGGCAGAGACCTTGAGACATCAACGTGATAGATTGCTTTCGCTCCAACGAAAACAAGTTGAAATAAAACATTGGCGAATCGAATTTGTTTACGGGAAGCGTTTGGTGCTAGTACTGTGGACGTGTTGGGTATGGTCAGTAGGACATCTATAGTATTAATTAATTTTATTTAATTGATTATTTGCGTTAATCGGTAACGCTTAAATACACTCCAGGATAACGAAACGAAAAAACGACTATCTACTTCAAGTAGGAATCGAATTAGACCTGTCGAAATTTTGGGTTAGTTTTGCGGAGAACGCGTTCATTTTTTTCAACGTTCCGTTATCATGGAGTTTAAGTATTAAAGAGGCCTATTACATCTCGACTGTGATTTTTGCGTGAAATGGCCAATTTTGGCGTTCTTAATCTCAGAAACAAAATTACATTAACAATTTTGACTTATTGAGTAGTGTAGAATAGCTATTGGCATAGTGCGTAGTGGCCTCGCTTTTTGTAAATTTTGCTAAACCCAAATCGCAGAGAAAGATTTTCATAAAATGCGCGAAGGCACTTTTTTGAGCTCATCGATTGAACTACTATTCTAAACAAATGAAATAAAAAAAATAGAATGTTATCTCTTATTAGTCGTATAGTGCGAAGCGGCCTCGGAATTTTTAGATATTATTGATTTTCTATAGAAAAAAAAATCTTATACTAAACCAAAAAACTTCGAAAACCGCGTTAATTTAAGTGTGAATTGTTCCTATCTACGATAATATTATTGAGCAAAATTTATACCAAAATAATTGTAACTTCAGTGTTGCGTAGCGGTCAAATAATACTACCACACAAGGGAATAAGGATTTTATAATGACTTTATTGTACTGTTTCGATAAAAACGACAAATTGCGATCCGCCGGCCGACCGAACTCAGCTTATTCTCGCAGAGTGGAAATTAGTTATATTAAGCATGAATTTATTATCTAATTTTGATAAAAACGATAAATACAACTGTAAAATTACTACAAAATGCGAAAATGGGCATTTTACGCAAAGTTTACAGTCGAGTTGTAATAGGCCTCTTAAGCTAAATCATACATGTAATCACGACTATTATCCCCGACGGGCTAGTCAGAGACTAGGCAATGAGGACAGCAAAAGCAGTCCTCTACTATAGTCCACTTTTACCAAATAGGCACGGTTCTCCACTCTTCCCAAAGAGCCCACTGTCAGTTTGACCGCTGTCTCCCTTTTTTCTGCCGTTACCTCACGTCCATCCATCGCAGCAACGTATCGCTTCCTGGATCCTCGGCATCACTCGACGGTTAAAAAAGTACCGTCGCACTCCACACGTCTCGACTCACACGCTCGTCTCGAGTCACTGTAGACTGGAGAACGCTCGTATTGTCAATGAAGACTTGAGCACGCTCATCACGACTTAACGTGGATTAGAGCACCACTGGCATCTCCAAGCTGAAGACCTGATGGATTTTTTCCCTTTCTCTAAGAGGGAGTACTGTGGCGGCCTGCGTCGCCACATAATTTATTATCATCACGTATTGGTTAAAGAGTCCACTCTCACGTCCCAAGTGTTGGAAACAACTGCGATCGGTGTGACTGACAGCATGATAGTCTTGTTGCTCATCATCATCATTAGGATGATCTCCGCGGTCGAGTCTGATGTTACCGTCTCTGTGGCCCCGGGTCGGGTAAATTAAGAAATAACTGTATTTCTAAATTGAATTGGGGACTGGGTGTTTTCTATGTTAAAAAAATATGTTTATCTAACTGTTAAAACCAAGTTTCAAAACTGACTAAACTTGGTCTAGATTGGTGTAAGAGTGGAAAAGTTATTTTTATGAATGACCCCTTTATTAAATTGTATAGCTTGTCTTAAATAACCTACGAATGAGTACATATCGCTAACATTATAAGCGTCATCAACTAAGTAAGTATACTGATTACTATTTTTACCGTGCCAGCATTTTCACAAAAGACTTTTGTTAACAGACGAGCTAAAACTGTGAACAAAATAGGAGGGTTTTCATCAAAGAGTATAAAAGGAGATGTGACGAAGTAATTGCTCTAAGTACCTACGAAAACACGGATTGATTGAACCTTTAATAAAAAGTTTATAAAATTGAGTTATTTATTTAATTAAGCTAAAACCTTAAGTTTAAAGTGTATTAAATAATTTTTTTCATTAGTTTTATTGTAAAGAAATATTAATAAATTGTAATTAATTATTAGGGTTAAATCTTCGGTCAACAATACCAACTAGATAACGCGTCACGTTCAAAAGCTAAATTCTGTCCACGTGAGTAAATACTTTTTCAAAGCAATAAATTATTCCACTTAAAAATAAAAAGACGTCAATAACATTTAGTGGTGAAATCAACCTTATGCTTTTTCTTGTTATTCCATATCGTGAAAATAAGAGCTCACTTCTCAAGTGAGCTGTTATTTACAAAGACATATTTTAAGCGCCGACCTGATATTTTTTTTATACATAGCCCGGCAAATGACCCCACTCCACCTGATGTTAAGTGGAAATGAAATCCAGGCGCGAGGACAACTGGTGCGCGTAAGAGACGTAGCATCAGTCACTCTGCAGGCCCACAAAGTGCCTCGTTTGAAGGCATCTAGTTGTAATTGTTGATCGAAGGGTTAAATGGTTAATGGTTTTCAGTCGCAACTTAAAATATTGTAAGTAATTAAAGTTAAGGAAGAGTACGTTTACAGGTTCATAATAAATAGATGAATTCATTCAAAAAAATTGACACAGAACTTGATCTAATATAGATGGAAACTGTTTAGCGAACCACGACTAAAGGTTGTCCTTTCTGCAATGCGACATCTTTGACAAAAGAATCACAAGGAGTGTTGCGCACCTCCTTTTGGTGGGAAACTGGCGAAAAACAGACGTTTGCAACTTTCGTTCGTTGCCGTGCAACTTCACTCGAGTTTCCCACCAAAATGGACGATGCAAAACTACATAGATGTTGCCAAATTGAGTGTTTCTAACTTCTGCCTTTTATTTGATTTTACATACCAACATAGATAGATTCCCAACTATTATCCTTTAAGGTTTAGTCAGACTAGGCAATGAACGGAAGCAGACCACTGCCATAGTCCACGTAAAGCCAAATTACAACTGCACAGTGCTTAGCGTAGGGCTGCCAACTATACTGTTAAAAACAGTATTATACTGTTTTTCACTACATTATACTTTTTACTGTTAAACAAAAATAAAGTATCCAAAATACTGTTTTAGCATCACTGTGCACTGGTATAAAACATACATTACACACACACACACAAACAAACATACCTGTTTAAAAAGTAAAAAAAATGCGAACGTTGTCCGCGCGGTGCAGCGCAGCCATCTTTGAAAAAATAAAATACTGTCCATTTTACTAAAATACTGTTTATTTTTTATATCTTACCTTAAAATACTTATTTTTTTTGAGTTGGCAACGCTGCGATATGCTGCTGGGTGTATGTGCTGTCTTTAGTCCGTTAGTCCCCGTTTACGACACCCAAGGGGATGGTATTTTTATTTTAGAGAGCCGCTAAATTCGCGGCTCTTCTATGATTTTACATATAGCAACCGTGTGCGTGTCGCGTGGCGGTGAAAGAATACTACCACCCCCTCTATTCTATTGTGTGTCGTAAAAGGCGACTAACGGACTAATAACTGCAAATTCATCCAACTGAGAGCAGCGATGGGCTCACCACCTGTCACGCTGAGCAAATGTGCAGTAGCTTTGGTGAAAAGTGGACTATGGTAGAGGACTGCTTTTGCGGTCCTCATTGCTTAGTCTCTGACTAACCTCTCGGGGATAATGGTCGTGATTATATGTATGTATGTATTACATGAGGAGATTGGGCATAGCCTATCATGCTGGCCCAAAGCTGGTTGATGGGTTGGGTTTACACGACTTCCATCTTACGTACTTGTTTTACAACAGACGTGACAGACAGACTTTCCGTGCCTTCCACAGAGGAGCGCGGTGTTTTTTATTTGGTCACCGATCAATGGCCGGACATTGTAAAAGTTGCCGAGCGCTTACATTAGCACTTACCTAACTGTGGCCACGGAGGTGTATACTTATCCGTATACAGTTTTCTATTTTAAATATAAAGTGTGGAGTTTCATCAATAAAAACAATCCAAAGCATTTTTCAAAAATGTAGCGTGCATTTATTTGTACTAAATTCCTTTTTCATTTCGCTTTCGTAATAATTGTTGAAGGAAAATGCCGCTTTATTTTCTAAATAAACAGAAATATTCTTGGAGCGCCGAGATCACGGCAATCTCCCATCGATCTCATTTGGTCATACAGCGGTACCACCGTGTAATGCTTGAGTAGGGACAGCAAAAAACAGTAAAAAATATATAAAAAAGATTTTACCAAAAAGTAAAAAAGTATAGTATACTGCTATAATCTCTCTTACTTCATCATCATCATCATCAGCCAGAGGACGTCCACTGCTGGACAAAGCCCTCCCCCAGTGACCCAACAGCACCATCAGCTACCCGCGACTTTCACTAGATCGTCGGACCACCTTGTTGGAGGCCTGCCCACACTGCGTCATCCGGTGCGCGGTCGCCACTCGAGAACCGTTGGGGCTGCCAACGGCCATGGGTTCTACTGACGATGTGCCCTGCCTATGCCACTTGAGTTTGGCGACTCTTTGGGCTATGTCGGTTACTTTAGTTCTTCTACGAATCTCCTCATTTCTGATTCGATCACGTAGAGAAACCCCGAGCATAGCCTTCTCTATTGCGTGAATTTGAGCCTGCCTATTAGGCCCATAGTAAGGGGCCACGTTTCGGTACCATATGTCATCACTGGCAACACACACTGGTCGAAGACTTTCGTCTTGAGACACTGCGGTATTTAGGACAAGAATATATTTTGTAGCTTACCGAACGCTGCCCAGGCGAGTTGGATTCGACGATTGACATCTTTCTTAAAGTTGGACCTACCTAACTGGACTGTTTGTTTCAGGTATACATATTCGTCAACAACTTCAAGAGCAGAGTCTCCAACCTTCAGAGGAGTGGGTACGACAAGTGAGTTAGACATAATTTTCGTCTTCTCTATGTTAATTTTAAGGCCCACTTGTTGAGAGGCTCTGTTGGGAGGCTCTGTTGAGATCACCGAGCATTATGCCGAGGTCCTCTAGGGTATCAGCCATAACTACTATGTAGTCGGCAAATCGAAGGTGACTGATGTACACGCCGTTAATATTGATGCTGAGTCCTCTTCGGTCCAGAAGCTCCAGTGCAGCAGTGACGAGCTTCGGAGATATGACGTCTCGATGTCGCACTCCACGCTGCAGCCGGACAGCTCGAGCTCTGGTCTTGAAGGCGAACTGTCATAGTGGCGTTTTCGTACAAACACTTCAACACTCTCTTACTTGTCACTTACTAAATGTGTTAACCACACCAAGGTAAAACCATGAAACAAGGCTAGCTAGTGTTCTTTAGATTACTAGGTAACTGATAAAAATAGGTGTCCCTAGATTTCTAGATGTCTTTAATGTGACTATCTCCAGAATCATACCGTAGGCTACAATCATGTAGACGAAAACTTCATTGAACTAAAGATGTATGATAAATGTACTTAATCGAAACGGTTCGGTATACGGTACGATGAGTTGGGTTCTGCTTGTCAAAAAATAATAAATCTTTATTGACAGAAAGTGTTACATTAATCTTAAGTAACATCAACCTACAACCGTATACAGCTTAAACCTGCACACTAGTCCTGTGGGAGTTTTTTTAAATAAGATTTACAGAAAATGTTAAGCGGTAACATTAGCTGAGCAGCCTTTTCGGCCAACCTATATTGTTTAGAATATTATTTTTTTATTACTATTAATATTATTATTTTTGTTTTTTTTTAAATAATTATTTCATACTTTTTTCTTTCCTGTCTGTATTTTTAATGATGTAGCCGAATAAAATATTTTGCTTACTTACTTACTTACTTAAACTTAGCGTTTACGATCTTTAATTAAATGTTTTTTTTATTACTTATAATATTTTCTCCTTTTGGTGTCACTCGGTTTTCCTGCCGACCGTACTAAGGTGAGAGCCGTTTTAATATGCTAATGGTACAAAATAAATTCAGAATGGGCGTTTTATCCGAAAATGAAGTACAAATTCGATTTACATCCCCTAAGGGCGTGGATGTGCTTCTGACATATCATCATTATTTTGTGTATATTTATTATACATTATAAGTAAATTAATTTTTCAGTGTTCTAATTTTTAAAGCATTATTATGATGACATTAAAAATTGTATTTGAGTCCTGCCCCCTTCATCTGATTTACTTATTTTCCAAATATTTATATAATTACTCACAGCACAATATAAAATGAAATAAAATGAAAATGTATTTATTAGAACACACAGTAACATAATTACAATTGTCATAATTATATTAGACAAAAATGTGTCCTAAAGGGACTCCACTCAGCATTTGTTGCAGTGAGCAAGTCACTACAACGCTGATCTTCCGTGGAGACCGCAGTTGTGCGAATGTGCGCGACGACGCGCTGTACATAATATATTTTTATCTCATACATAATGTACTTTTATCTCATTCATAAACACATTGATTATATGTATATACATATAATCAAGACTATTATACCCTAAACAGTGTGACCATTTGTGGCAGATTTCTGCCATTTGGTGGCAGATTTGGCACTTAAATTTTAACTGTGGCAGACTATTCTGACGATTCAAAAAAGTTGCAGAATTTGGCAGATTTCAAGGAAATGTTGCGACGAGCTTTTTATAGACGATCATTTCAATAATGTGAAATTGTGATTCAAAAAAGTTACAATTGTACACAAAAAGGTGGCGATGACCTTTTTTATGTAATAGTTTCAATTTTGTTTGGAACGAATTTGGCAGATTTTTGGCCAGTGCCGGGCAGATTCGCCAATTTTGAGATGGTCACACTGCCGCAAAATAGTCCTCTGCAATAGTCCACGTTTCACCAAATAGCGACTGCACATGTACTCGGCCTGAAAGGTGTTGAGCCCATCCCATCACAGCACATAAATAATAAAAAAATAGTTCTAATTTTTTATTTATAATTCTTAAAACAAGACTAAAAAAAAAATTGTTTTGGCAGATATCTTTGACCCTTATTTTTCACAATTTTTGACACAGTCATGACTTTGTGGATTAAACATGTCGGGGATGGAAACGGATTTTGTTGGAAATCGTGGTCTCCGTCCGCCATTTTGTATGTGGAAAAGAATCAGTGCGCACGCGACCGGCGCAGTCGAGCTCCCGAGTTAAAGTGAGTGCGTTAACTGCGTTTCACGCAGGAACAGTGCCAGATGTCATAGACACACTATGTCCTCCATTGAGATCTATAACTACACACATCAAAAGTGTCTAGGGATCAAGCATTTTTATGCGGATTTCTTGAGATTGAGATGTGGCTTTGTAATAAATTTATGATTTTATAAATTTATATGGATCCTTTTTGGTGCATTTCATAATTTGAAACAGGAACTTTCAATCAATTTCTAGTAAAAGATGAAAATCAGCTGTCAATATTTTCCCTATAAAAACATACAACGCATTGAAGACATTATTAGTGCTACTGTTTCCCTACTACTGATTAAAACCAACGTTATTATGGAGCGGCGACGTCATTTAAGCAGGGAAGAAATGCTCAGAGCCGTGGGAATGATAGAAGCTGGTTCCCGGCAACGTACAGTGGCTTTAGCTCTGAATACAAGTCAGAGTGTTATCAGACTTTGGACACGTTACCGAAGCACTGGTACCGTGGCTGAGCGCCATGGAGGACGGTATCGCTGCACCACACGGAGAAAAGACCGATACATTCAAATCAGAATCTCGAAGAGCTCCAACAATAACCGCCATGATGTTAGCCGTGAGGCTTCATCACTCTTCAGGGAACTTAATTAGCGACCAAACAGTCAGAAAGCGCTTGCATGAAGTGAACCTTCATTCCCGAAGACCGCTAAGGGTACCACCTATAGCAATGCACAATCGTAGGATTCGATATGAATGGGCTCTTGAACACAGAAATTGGGCAGAAGAACAATGGCATTTCGTGTGCTTTTCTGATGAGTCTCGTTTTGGTATGAGACCGGATACAAGACGTATACGACACTGGAGAACCCCTGGACGCCAACAGCGATTAAAATCCTGCCAGGAAGTCCATCCTTATAGTGGTGGAACCATCATGGTATGGGCAGGTATTTGGATCGGCGGAAGAACTGAGTTGATTTGGATCAGAGGCAACCTCAACGCTCAAATTTATGCTGAGACGATTGTATCAGACGTCATCGTTCCTCTACAAGTGCAAATCGGTCCCTTATTTCAGTTAATGCATGATAATGCACGACCGCACACCGCAAGAGTTGTAAGACAGACTCTCGCCGCAGCTAACATCAATGTCATGCCCTGGCCTGCTCAGTCGCCAGACTTGAACCCGATTGAGCATGCATGGGATATGCTACAGAGAAGAGCTCTGCCGAATATGGAGGGTATCCAGTCGCAAGAAGACCTTTTTTTGTTGTTGCAACGAACATGGGCGGCCATTCCACAGCGTGATTTGGATGAACTCATTTTGAGTATGCCAAACCGATGTTCTTGTGTTGTTAGTGTTCGCGGTAGAAACACGGATTATTAATTGTTTAAGTTACCCAATAAAATTTTAAAGAAAACTGTTATTTCAGTCTTTTTTTCGAACTTTAATGTTAGTGGTTCAAATGTCAAAAATCCCTTTATTAGGAAAATGGCAAATTTCTTTATTAATGCAAAGGTGACTTGGTTTATCGTTACTGTAGACAAACGAAAACACTTTATTTGATGAATCCTTAAAGAAAATTTTAATTAATATCAATCAGGAGAAAAGTTATTGCAAAAATATATGTTGATCCCTAGACACTTTTGATGTGTGTATATCCTCCCTACTCGCCCGAACTACTGACTCAGGGATACCTTTTATAATGCTAAACTATTCTGCCAAGCTAATCAGCCTAGTTATTCAGCCTAGTTATTCAGTCAAGCTATTCAGCCAAGTTATTCAGTCAAACTACTCAGACTAGTCGATACTAGGTCTATCGATATAGATGGCATTACTTGTCTGTGGAATTAATTTAGACGATTCATAATGCTTATTTTAAGTTTATTGAGTAAAGAAATTTTGAGTTTGAGTTTGAGTTTTGAATTGCGATATCTTTCCGCTACGCCGCGAAAAAACGACGTCCACATCTCAGACGACATCGCCGGTATCTGATTTCCCGATTGCGATAACGTATTTCGGTCGTCCAAACGCGTGTTCGCCTCGTGATTATTTTCTTCGCGTAGCACGGCGCAATTTTCGAAAATTCGTTTTGCGAGGTAGCTGGACTCTGAACAGACGCGCTAAAGGTGTTTTGTTCCAATCCCACCGCTGCTGTTAGGGATGGAAACGGATTTTGTTGGAAATTGTGGTCTCCGTCCGCCATTTTGTATGTGGAAAAGAATCAGTAGGCACGCGACCGGTGCAGTCGAGCTCCCGAGTTAAAGTGAGTGCGTTAGTTAACTGTGTTTCACCCAGGAACAGTGCCAGATGTCATAGACACACTATACCCTCTATACTCGCCCGAACTACTGACTCAGGGATACTTTTATAATGCCAAGCTATTCAGCCTAGTTAATCAGAACCAACTCCCTTTCTCATGATTGACGCGAACCGATGTGTGAACTCTTTTCCATTTCTCACATATCAATCCGAAAATAAATAAATAACCCCATTAATCCCGTCAACCATGTACCCATTCAGGACACCATGTACCCACGACTAACGTGAACTGATATGTGCATTTCTGATTATCAATCCGAAAACAAATAAATAAATAATTCCATCAATTCCAGTCAATCATGATATGAACAAAATGCTCTAAGAGAAAAAGTAAGTTTTGTAAATTGCCTTGGGATGTGTGAAGTATTTTTGTACTTTTGTAAAAGAAAACTAAAAGGCGGCTTACGATGGGATAAAGGGCCCCCCCGTCGCACCTATACAGTGTGTTCGGGATAGGGCTAGCGATATTTAAGGTCATGTTATACAATCAATTTTGTGTAGGAAAGCATCCCCCCTTTGAGCATTTATGGCCTTCTGATAAAATGGCCGCTATTTTAAATTTTCAGGATTTTTTTTCTACAGCAACAGAAAGAAAATTCCTGAAAATTTAAAAATAGCGGCCCCTTTATCAGAAGTCCATAAATGCTCAAAAGGGGGATGCTTTCCTAAACAAAATTGATTGTATAACATGACCTTAAAATATCGCTAGCCCTATCCCGAACACACTGTATAATATAGGATAAATTAAATATAGAAAATAGAATATATTACATACCTAATTGTTATGTTTACAGACGCATGTAAGTAACTATACCAAATTCGCATGAAAATCATTACTTAACAATTTTTTTTGTATATTTATATATGACAAAATACTATTACGCGACTACACACTGCGCCTAAAACATGCAAATTATAATTATCCATAAATATATGTCTTAAGTATAATTGTGCCACAATAAATATGGTTGCAAAAAATCAATTATGCCAAAGTAATACTATGTAAAAAAACTTATGCCAAATTTGTCATACCAAACTATTTAAGGAATTAATACATTATCTCAACGAAAGGTATCCCCAATATTCGTTTACATTTCATTTCCTACTCATTTCAATTCAACCCAATTTCAATTCAACCCAGTTTCAATTCAACCAAAATTCAATTCAACCCAGTTTCAATTCAACCTTATTTCAATTCTACCCAATTTCAAATCTTCCCAACTTGTTATGCCAACTATTTTAAGAATAAATAAATTATGTCAATGAAAGGTATCCCCAATATTTGTTTACATTTCATTTCATGTCATATTTAATTCAATTCTACCCAATTTCAATTCAACCCAGTTTCAATTCAACCCAATTTTAATTCAACGCTATTAAATTTCTCACGATGGACGCAAATTTATATGTAAATTCGTAAGTATTAATAATCAATATTCATTCATATCAGATTTCATAAATAAGTTCAAATTCATAATCAATCAACCGTGTCGCGTAGCGGTGAAAGAATACTACCACCCCCTCTTCCCTTGGGTGTCGTAAAAGGCGACTAACGGACTAACGACTGCACATACGTTCAACAGTTTAGGGCAGCGATGGGCTCATCACCTCACCAGTCACGTTGAGCACAGGTGCAGTCGCTATTTGGTGAAAAGTGGACTATGGTAGAGGACTGCTTTTGCTGTTCTCATGGCCTAGTCTCTGAATAACCCTTCGGGGATAATAGTCCTGGTTATATGAAGGTATGTAAGTAATATTAATTCATAGATATTGTTTTTATAAATAAGTTCATATTTCTAATTAATGTTAATTCATAATATATAATATAGACCATTTAACCAATATGCTAATATTCGTAATAAAAATTCATAAACAAGTATGTTATTTGTATAATTTATATATATATATACTAAGCCCGGCAAATGACCCCACTCCACCTGGGCCCTGATTCTGTATCGCAATCTGTAGATTCCACACCTAAACCTTACCGCGCACAAACGTCAAACGCATACGTTTTTGGGAAGATATCGTAACTTTTTAAGGAATTAACGTGGTTTTGAAACAAGGAATCGTTACAGAATATGGGCCCTGATGTTAAGTGGAAATGAAGTCCAGGCGCGAGGACAACTGGTGCAGCGTAAGAGACGTAGCATCAGTCACCCTCACTCTGCCGGCCCACAAAGTGCTTCTTCACGCCTTGTTTGAAGGACCCTAATGTTTCATTATAATTATTTGTCATGTAAACCCTGTGTAACATTTTATCAACAGCTACCTCTGTTCTGCGTGTTTTAGTGCCTGAGAGCTCTGAGCCCGAATATCGAAGCTAACCTACGCATGAGTATTTCTAAAACCTGTGACAACCCGGTACGGCCGAATGTGAGAATAAAGAAATTGTATATACAGTCACCAGCATTAAGAATGTGATGATGCAAAAATATCTGATCATTGGTGGAATGGAAGGTATATTATAGGAATGTATATGCCCTCCACCAATAATCAGATATTTATGCAGGCCGTCGATAGTCACATCTTAATGCTGGTGACTGTACCTACTGTTTTAATATATATTTTTTTTTTTTTTATTAAAGAGGGAGGCAAACGAGCAGGCGGGTCACCTGATGGAGAGTAATCACCGCCGCCCATGGACACCCGCAAAACCAGAGGAATCGCAGGCGCGTTGCCGGCCTTTAAGGGAGGAATAGGTTTAAGGAAGGAATAGGAATGGGAGGAGGGGGGGGGGCCTCCGGAACCCTCACTGGTCAGACGAAACACAACAGCACCAAGTGCCATTATTTCACGCCGAATATTCGTGAGAGGGTGGTATTACGGCGGGCGAGCCGGCCCAATGCGTGCTGCAACGCAACGTGGCTCTACCACTCAGTCAGTGTCACTCATTTAGCACCACCCAGGGATCACGTGTAGGGTCTCAAGGGTAAACCTACCTTCATTTTTGCCAAAAGAGCAGAGCAGAGCTCTTAGACACAATCACATTTCTATTCAGTTAACAATTGTCGGATGAGTACAAGTACTTCTAGGAATCCGTCCCCAATCACCAGGAATATAATATCAGCTTCTACACCATCAATTTCTATACGAGCGCTAACAATAATAAAAGATAGTACATTTTCATTTCTAAATAACTTTTATTAAAAATGGTTCGCCATCTCCTTCGCAACTATAGCCAAACCAATCAGAATCAATTGCCGCTGTCGAGTTAGGTCTCCTACCTTTATTGTTGCTATCGTAAAGCCGCTGTTTTTAATACGATATAATCTCTGTAGCAAATCTGTAGGCAACCCAACCAAGAATCGTTCTGATGATTTCTAGATTTTGGAAATGCTATACATCTATGAAACTAAGCATAAATACACCTCTACTAAACAAAGTTTTAGCTCTACTTTTCCTTTACAACCTGTTCTCCAAGAATTGGCCGTAATTCCGTGTGCAAGTAAAAACGACCTAAACTTCTCGCAACCAATTGTATTAGATAATAAGTCTATATCGGTCTTTAACTAAAATTGTAAAGCAACTAAAAGATATAAATCTCACACTGAACTACGAAAAAAAAACCAAACTTTTTTTTTATAAAAGAAGGAGGCAAACTAGTAGGCGGGTGGGTCACCTGATGGAGAGTAATCACCGCCGCCCGTGGACACCCGCAAAAGCAGAGGACAGGCGCATTGCCGTCCTTTAAGGAAGGAACGGAGTTAAGGAAGGAATAGGAATTAAGAGAGGGGGGGGGGGGGGGATGAGCCTCCAGAACCCTCACTGACCGGACGAAAGCACCAAGTGCCTTTATTTCACTCCGGATATTCGTGAGAGGGTGGTATTACGCCGGGCGAGCCGGCCCGATGCGTGCTGCAACGCAATGTGGCTCTACCATTCAGTCAGTGTCACTCATTTAGCACCAACCAGGGGTCACGTATAGGGTATCAAGGGTAAACCTACGGACGCGAGTAACTTTAACCCCAATTAACTTATGCATTTCTGGCCGTTCCAAAGAACCGGGATGAGTATTGACGGAAGTGATGATGGGAAATTATAATTTGTTAAGGTTGTCAAGTATTTTTACGTACTTACATGTTATAGTTCTCCATCTATTTTAAATTTCATTGTAGCAATTTATCAATTTAATGAAAACTACCTAAGCATGTTTTCCAAATGCCTTGAAACGGTAAATTTGTGACTAGCAGAACATCTTTACAACCCCAAACATATTTCTGTATGTTCTTGTACTTTTGTGACAAATTTCAGTGGAGTAATTGAATATGAAAAACATAACATGAATGAATGTTAACACGAACATTAACACGAATACAAACATACTTTGATTCCCGCGTTCGTAGCGCCGGACTCGGAGCCACGGCGAGCGTCAAGTTGGCAGGCACACCACGGAATCAGATGGTTTTGACTATGTCAAAAAATTGTGTATAAATAGTGATAAAGAGTGACGTATAGCATATAAATAGTGACACTATGGTTCAAAAGATATTTGAGTAACTTGGTGTGCCTGCTAACTTGACGTCAAGATAGCAGGCACCTTAAGAAATACAGTTCGTATCAATGTGATTTATATGTCAAAAAACTGTGCATAAATAGTGAATCGTATACGCAAAATTTCAACAATTGTACTCCAATACAAACCGAGATATTACGGTCTCTAAGTGGGCTGCCAACTTGACGATTCTTGCGATGGCGATTCCAGAGAAACGGGTTGAAGTTTTAAACAAATAAATACATGAAAAAATTGTGTGTGAAATTGTGAATCTTTCAATATCAATAAAAAAAGAATTCTTCTTTGCTATTTTCCAAAAATCTAATGTAAACTTCTACCATACATTCGATTTTAAGTACAATCGTGCACAATTTTATTTATTGACTTAAGATACTGACATAAAGTCTAATTATTTTAAATTCAAGTCATAAAATTACACTTAAATCTATCGTTGTAATGTCAGTTTCACGTTATTTCTATGGAAACTTATGTCAAGCAATTTGTAATTTTAGTGACTCGAATTAAAAGTCTCGGGATAGTGGTGGACGAGCGAGTGTCGCGAACGACCGAGAGATGACGTGATTTTGTTTACGTGCGGTGAGCCGGTGATACGAGAACGGTGCGCGAAAAGTTTTATTTGTTTGTGTTGAAATTGACAAGCAGTGAGTACATTTGCATCAGAAGTGAAAGTGTTTAAATCATTTAATAACAACCTACATTTTTATAGGTACGCAGCTTATTTTCTATTATGGTATTTACAAAAAAGATATACCTAGGTACGGTCGGGGTCGCCGTCGCTTTACCACTTTGCAGCGATTTTCGTGTGAAGCGCACCGACCGCCCGGGTACCTACGTGCCCGTAACAAATAGACGAGATGGTGTGCAAGGGATTTTGACCTTTAGACTGGTAAAGCGACGGAGTCCGCCATTGTACCTAATGTGAAGTAGATATTTTCTCAGTCATTCAAAACTTTTCATATTTACTACTCGACCAACATAATTAATCGCATTAAAGCTAGACGTTTATCATAATTGTTCAATGATTAACAATCTAAATATATTGCACTTCAATTAGTTTGCACATGCTGAGTGGTCAGATTTTAAAATGGAATATCGAAGAAGATACGTTTAGTTTGTAAAATATTGAACAGCTTAGTTTTATTAACAATCTTTTTATTTATTTTTGAAATTATTTTAGATTTTTATGTGTAAATGTAATTTAACAAATTAATTTTTTGATACCTTTTTTATTATAACTATTCGCGTGCTGATTGTTTTATCATGCTGCGTACACTTTTAGTGGATTACTGTCTAGGCTAAGTCAAAAATTCAACGTATTATTCGAATATGTATTGGCTGTAATCTGTCGGTGTACCATAAATAAATAAATAAAATAAAATAAAAATAACTGTGATAAACGTCTAGCTGACATGCGCCTAATTATGTTGATCGACTAATACGTATTACTTCATAGTAGGTACTTACCAAGCTAATCTTTCGTAAAGTTAACTAGGGTCAAGTATATTCCTAGTGCATTAAATGTTAAAGTTACCTGCCTAGTCTTTTATGACTAAGGGTGGATTCGACCAAACTGGAATAAGGTCTTATACCTAGATTAAACGCCGAATTTGTATTGACTAATCTCGGAGTAAGTCTTATTCCAGTTTGGTCGAATCCACCCTAATAAACAAAGAATAAGCTACGAATAGTTATTCCGTGTTTTGTTTCTGTCATTTAAACGTAATTTTTAATTAGAGTAAAAGAGACAAAACACGGAATAACTACTCGTAGCTCATTCTTTGTTATTTAGCCCTGAATCCAATAACTATCATAATATATCTATGTGGTAAGTATGTTTTATCAATTAATTATTTTATTTTGTTAAGTTATTATTTTTTTGATGTCATTATCCGTGAGAAAATAGATATCTGAAATAATTCCCACATTCTGAAACAATATAAAAAGCGCTGTAAAAATATGTCTCCATTACCGTTTCAGTGGTCTTTACGTAGAGTACGGGTATTTTATTCTTCAAAATGTCTACTTTTCACTGTACTAAACGTGAGTTAATAGTGTCATATATAAAAGGCGGAAAAACGACTGCGGCACTTTCAACATATTTAGAGGAAAAACAAGTTTCAGAAGACAATATATTATTTATTATTGGCAATATTCAAAGGAGTATCATCCCTTCTTTTAATAAACGCTGGAGTGAAGCAGGACGCAACAACGATAACTTTTGACGTGACAACGTCTTATAAATTGGTTTGCCGGGTGACACTTCAAGAAACTGCGTTACGCTCCGCTCACGTTATGCGCTCACAATGAGAGCGAGTGAGAGGCACGCGTCCCTTCCACTCGGGCATGGTTAGCCCGCCTAAGAGCGAGAGAGACAGACATAAAAAGTGAAAGGCACGCGTCCCTTCCACTCGAGCACAGTTAGCCCGCCTTAGAGCGAGAGAGACAGAGCGAGAGAGATTTCATCCTTCTTCCTACTATACGAATGAATATTCACATTAAAATTATTTTACCACTCAAAGTCGTTGTCACGTAAAACTTTCGCCCGTATACCGACTTTACAGGCAACCAATTTTTTTAAGTAAGAACGCCAATTGGTTGGATTCTGGTAGGCTACTCTTGAAACAGAATTGCATTAATCAATTTCCAATTACAAATAAAAAAAATGTTAAATGGCACTTTTGTAAATGACAATAGCGCCACATTGGAATTAAATTGCGTGGAAATTGATTGAACAAATTAATATCGAGATGGCGTTCCGGAATTATCTTTACTTATCCCAATATTGATACATATTATTCGCATTGGAATTGTATTAAGATTGAGTTTGCGTTCGAGAGTAACCCCCCTGAATATTCCTTGACTATACCGACATCTGAAAAGGTGTCAACCGACTCTACTCCGTCTACTTCTTCTGGTAAACGAGAAGACCGTTTGTGTCATATGGAGGCTCTTCAGAATCGAGCAAAAAAAGGAAAATACACTAAACTTTTGCTAAATGAATATGGTTTGGAGCACATAACAAGCGCATATCTTCAAGGATTGCGATCTTTCGGAGAAGGAACTTGTAACAAGGCAACTAAAGCCTTGTTGGTTTTTGTGACCTTCTTTGTGAATGACATTCTTTTATATTTAGTTTTAAATTTAAAATTCAAATATTTACTTGCGTTCTCGGTCTAGCCTCTGTTTACATTATAGCTCTACTCTTTGATGTAAATTCAATTCAGATTCATCCGCGGAGCTAGAATGAGCCTTCTAATTATTCTTATCCTTCCGAATTATTGTTATTGCGAACAGTGCATTATTATAACTAGGCAGTTCCAGGCATACGTCCTGATAATAATAATAAGTTATAACCTAAACCTTTACCTAGTCGTGTGTGTACTAACGCTTAAATTGTGCTTCATATAATAACTAACCATTTATTTAAAATAATATATGTCTGAACTCATCGTGCTGTTATCTTCATTCTACTTCTCCTCATCGTGTCACCCTCCGTTCCTTGACGTGACTAACTGAAGCAAAACTAGTTGAAAAATTAAGATTGGCTGATGCCGAAAAAAGGGTTTTTGTTATGAATCAGTTAGATAATGCAAACATAATCAAAGGGCTTACAGATGAAGAAGCATTAAGTGTGTTCATCGACTTGGAACTAACAAAATCACAATATCTGTATCTCCGGAACGTTACAGATGAAAGAAACTGTTAAATATTTCCACCTTACTACAAAATACAAGAAATGAAACAGACATCTTCAACAATCGAAATCACAAATACTTATGCAAAAATATTGAGAGTTCAAGATATCGCACTGCAGCTAGGATTTTATCCATAGATACAGTTTACAAGAATGGACAAAAACATTTACTATTATTAGCAAATAGGGTTGTGATGGGTCATCTGGACAAAGCCAGTACAAACAAAAACTTCCAGAGGAGTCTGAACTTATTGCCGATGTATTTATTACTTCTTTTGTGCCCATCAGATTTAATTGACGAGGAATCAGGCGCTATCGTATGGCAAAATCCATTGCCTTCATCTGTTCGTTTCTGTCGGCCTAAATCTATTGAATTTTGCAAAAAAACACAGGAGAAAACAAAATCTGTTGTAGATGAAATAAAATACCAAATACAAACTTTGTTTCCATCCATAATTATCAAAGAAGGCGTGGGAGTTCAAGTCAAGCATAAACTTTTTCTGACGATAATAGACGGAAAAGTGGCACAAGTTTTAACATAATACGCCTTCTAGTGGTTCAGTCGCAGAATGTACCTTTCTCATAATGCACCTTTCGCAAAATGTACCTTTCGCAAAATGCACCTTTCGCAAAATGCACCTTTCGCAAAACGTACCTTTTTTTCTACATTAACCCTTTTACAGTGTAGTGGGCTACAGGTAATGAAGAGGCAAAAGTTGTGATTGATATTTGTATTTATAATCAAATAATAATTTAAAATATTACAAAGGCTACAAAGTCGAACTAAGAGCTCACCTATCTGTCTACCAAAAACTATTTAAAAAATAATTCTATTGAAATAATAAGTAAATAAATAGGTAAACATATAAAAATAAAAAGGCTTGTTTTAAAAAAAAAAAATTTTATTCTTAACTTTTAGTATTTTTGTTGGGGAATACAACAGGGTTCGCCCTGGTACACTGAGTTGCAACGTTAGCGATATGATATGTTTATGCACCCTCATACCATTCAGCCCTCGGCACGTGCTCACCTTGGCATTGGGGTATCCATCTAATCCATCTAATTAAAGACAGAATCCATATTCATAACAAACGGAACGAACGAACGAACTTATTTACCCGAGTTCCTATGGTCATCTTCCAGCTCCATCATCATCTAGCACCAACGTGCTCGACAAGACAAATCATACGAGCTCTGGGCTCGATATGGTTGTGTCGTTTAATTCCGAATTACTATGGCCATCTTCCAGTTTAAACAATACGATATGAAATAGTTTATTTTATAAAAAATTAACCCGTTAGTTGCTTTTACGACACCCAAGGGAAGAAAGGGGTTGGTACTAGTATATTGATGAGCCTATCGCCGCTCTATGCTGTTGGATGTATTGGCAGTCTTTAGTCCGTTAGTCGCCTTTTATGACACCCAAGAGAAGAAAGGGGTTGGTAGTATTATTTTGATAAGCCCATCGCCGCTCAATGCTGTTGGATGCATATGCAGTCTTTCCATCTCTTCCCATGGGTGGTGGGCAACTAACGGACTATTCGGGTTAATGTAGAAAAAAGGTACGTTTTGCGAAAGGGGCATTTTGCGAAAGAAGAAAGATATTTTTTTAATACGTCATAAATTTATTTATTAAAAAAAATACACTATTATTAAAACATCGAACAAAGTTACAACGAACTACAAGAACTTTTATATGATGTTACTTGCTGCTACGGAACCCTTCATGGGCGAGTCAGACTCGCACTTGGCCGGTTTTTTATTTAATTTATCATTATGATTATAGTTATCATAATTGAGTAATTTGTATTAAGAAATACACATAGGATATATTGCTAAAAATAAAATATTTCATTAATAAAAATAAATATAAATATATTTTAAAAGATTGTGCCTTTTCTTTTCTACATAAAAAAATTAACGCGTAATTCCAATTCTTCAAACATAACTTATATGAATCCTTATATATCACTTCATATTAGTGCAAAATTGAATAGCTCTCTATCTCTATCTTTCAAATCGACGGCGTTACAGATTTTTGATCCGAAACGCAACGAAATATTCCACAGCGTTGTCAATTCTACCAACTTATAGCTAGCTAGCTTTTATGCTATGCAGCGACGGAGGGGGGAGATCTACCTATTTTACCATCAGTATACCTGTCCTAGTATACCTTAAGCCTTAAATATACCTATTTTTCAAATATATGAATAACACAATAAGCTCTTTGATAACACCACATTAGTTAATATTGTTATGTATCTTTTTAGGAAGGTGGCTCTAAACCTTTAGCCCAATTGCTCACAGGCCGAATAAAAAAATACAATGACAGGTGACGGCTAATGATGACAATGACAGGACAGTCAGTTGAGTTTTGACTCAGAATAATAAGCGCTCCTGTACACGATGCCGCCACCGCGCCGTAACGCGCTGCTGCCGCATCTCTACACTGTAGTTACGTCGCCGCCACCGCGCTGCCTTCGCGTCGCCACCGCGCTGCCTTCGCGTCGCCACCGCGCTGCCTTCGCGTCGCCACCGCGCTGCCTTCGCGTCGCCACCGCGCCGCCACCGCGTCGCCACCGCATCGCCACCACGCCGCCACCGCACCGCCACCGCGCCGTCACCGCGCCGATTCTCTAAACTAAAGCCTTGATAGCTGCGGCTGCCGCAGCGCTGAGAAATGACTCTGTTTCTTACATATTCATATAATTGGAAAGAGACAGCAGATCACAGCCATGCGCGCAGCGTCTATGTGTCGCTTAGAGAATCGCATAGCAGCACGGTTGCGGGCTCTACGCGTCATGTATCGGTTTACGCGCATTAGGGCTAATTCTCATTATGGCAACCGACTCGCTAATGGACTACTTCTCATTTGGGCTACTTCTCATTTGGGCTACTTCTCATTAGGGCTACTTCTCATTTGGGCTACTTCTCATTAGGGCTACTTCTCATTAGGGCTACTTCTCAAAATTTGGGAATGAGTACTGTATTTATGTATATTGAGTATGAAAAGAAGCTTAACGTAGCCGTAATATTCGGTTCGGTTAACCTGTATTATTAATACCGGTATAAAATTCTGCCCCTAAAAACCAAGGTTTCTCTTGTACAAACCCTTATTCTCCCGATTACTGATTACGCTGATATTTGCTATCCCGATTTAAATAAAGATCTTCTGAACAAATTGGATCGCCTTCTCAATAATTCAATTCGCTTCATCTTTGGCTTACGTAAATACGATCACATATCATGTTATCGCCTCCAGCTGAAATGGCTGACCATCCCGCAACGTCGTAAGTCCAGGATTCTCTCAACTTTATTCTCTATTTTAAACGATTCTAACTCTCCCTCTTATTAAAAAACTTGTTTCCCTCTTCTCAGCTCCTCTCATGCCCGGCACCTACGCTCATCAAACAATCTTCTTCTTGCCACCCCCCTTCACCACTCAGGTTTCGTGGGCAATTCCTTTAAGGTACAGGCCATCCGTTTATGGAACGCTCTCCCTGAAGAAGTTAGACGGGCCCCGAGCAAAATTATATTCAAGAAAAGGATCTGCAATATGCTTCTCCAAGAGTCTTCATCCTCGTAAGAGTTTTCTATCACCGTATCTTTATTAAATCTAAGCAAGTTCATGTAGTTTATATTAAAATTGTGTAATGTTATTTATTGTACAATTATTTACCTATGTAAGTTGATTTGTGTAGTTTATTTGATAATTCACAAGATTTTGTATTGCACCGCCTACAACTCTTTCTGCCTAGCCCTGGCAAGGTTGACTGGTAGAGAATGCCATTTGGCATTAAGTTCGCCTTTTGTACATTTTGTTTTCTTTGTGCTATTAAGATTAAAATAAATAAATAAATACCGGTACCTTATTTAAGTCAAAGTACCGGCAATTGAAAATACCGGCATTCCAAGCCCTCTGGTCCGAACACAATAACAATTTGACACAGGGCAACACTTTCAGCCTTGTCAATTATAAAATTTTTCGTTGCACTTTCAAATAACTATTAACTACAGTGAATTGCGAGCGGGTTATTGCCGACATTAAAAAAGTTACCTACATACTTTACAAAGTTTGGTGTAGTTAAAATGGAGAAATGAAAATTAGCTATGTGGATACATTGATTTCGAAAGGAAGGTATAATACATACATAATACTACTTGCTACATAAACTGTAATGGGAATAAAAAAATTCATACAATCGATAGTATGGTGATGCAATAGTACCAATACTATCGATAGTATTGCATCTTATCAATAGTACCTAATAGTATTAGTTAATTTGTGATATCGATTGTATTTGACGCCATTTAATATGGACACAAAAAAATGATTATCCCCTTTGTTGCTTCCATCTTTTGAAATTTAAGTTTGTAAGTTCTAACCTTTTTTTATAGATAGACGTAGCTTTAAGAATTCGCTTGCACGTGTTTATATCTCGTTGTTAGAATTATTTTCTCACGTATTAAATATAATTTGATTTAAATTCATACACGCGATCGATTGTATTACTTAAAAAAACGATACTATCGATAGTATGGTGATGCAATAGTATCGATAGTATTGCTTCTTATCAATAGTAATAGTATTAGTTAATTTCATTTGTGATATCGATAGTATCGATCGATATTGTTACTAGTTTTCGAGGTCAATTATCGATAGTTCTGCTGTGCTCTGCAATGCAACTCTACTTAAATAAAATCATATTTCATCATAGTGGTAGAGGTAGATCTATCTACTCTACGTATTTATTTATTCGTAGTTTTTCGTACCAACCATTATTTCATTTAATATTCTAAATAATCTATTTCTTTCTACTACCGATATTGAAAATTAAATTAGGGTTGGTTGGCAATTGGCATGGAATTTGCTACCCTGATTTGATTAGGAATAATTAGGATTAAAGACAACAGTAATCCATCAAAAATATATTTATAAAATTAATTATAAATTTCACAATGGTGGAGGTGCCAATCAACACATACAAATGAACGCCGGGGTAGTCTATAAACAAGAAAAAATCTCTATACCGCGATGCAGAAAACGTACTAAACAGTACAGCGCCATCTATGGTTTTTTGGAAACAATTGTTGTATGGACTCGCGCGAAGTGCGATAATAAGTAGGAATATAAATATATTGGATGGGTTATGTGGTCTGTGATTGGATGAAATAAATAATGTACAACACTAGTTTTTGCACGCGGCTTTGCTCGCGTTAATAGTGCTCAGGGCCACGGGTCCAACAATCCCTAAGTATTCAAAATTCGTCGTATTTTATTTTATTTATTTGTCGTAAAATCGTTTTAAACGTAAAAGCACAACAAACAAAAAAAATCACTTCCGCTTCCGCACTTAGCTTTTAAACATAATCTAAATTTATTTATGCAAATATACAGGGTCTAACAAAATCAATAAGCGAACGTTTAAGGGCGGTATCTATACATCATTCTGAAATACAATGAGAAAAAATGGGCTCCAGTTTTATAGGCATTTTTCAAAGTTATGTTCTCTAACAAACTAAAACAATTAAAATAATGCACATCATAAAACATCTTTACTAACCCGCACGCAAGCGTCAATAAAAAAATAGCTCAGTGTGCTCCGAGTTTAGTGTGCATGTTCGGCTATCTTTGTGAAAGGGTGTATTTTTTGGTGAAATAAGATAATGTTTGGTTGATTATCTCGGTAACGAGCCTGTAGTTTTGGACCAAATTTGGTGAGCATGCTCAGTGTGATGTATAGATGCTCCCCTTAAACGTTCACTTATTGATTATTGTTAGATCCAAGTATTTACTAGTATTTATGACGGTTTCGTGTGGCAACATTTCTGCTAACAGCTGTTTTTTAAGTTTGCTCCCGTGAATTTTTATCAAATTTATTAATTTTCGATGTAAATAATGACCCCCTTTCCATTAATCACCTGATATTGCACAACTAAACGTTTAACAAAGTGTTTTTTGTGTCTCTAAGTGCTACTTATTGTGAACCATAAAACTTCAATCGAATCGGCGAATGACAGTTCATTATTCGAATTGTTGTTGGTAATTATTGTTTTATTTCATTGTTTTCTCTTTACAAGCTAGTATTTTTATCATTATTTATGCATTATAAACAAACATACTTTCAAAAAGATCGTTTTAGTTAAGTACACCTTAATTTTATTTGCTAAAAAGGGTACTTCCCTTTTTTTTAAATTTCAGTTAACTTAAAACATTGGTTGAGTATCTCCCTGGTTCTAATTGCTATACATTAAACATTTTATCAATTCAAAATGTATACTGGTACTAGAAAGGCCTTGGCTCGTCAGGAAGAGTCTAAGCTCCACCTGGCTTTGCAGGAATTGAAGGCATCCAAGGAGTTAGTCAAACAATTGAATAGGGAAAGAGATGACAATGAAAAGGAAATGTTGGACTTACTGGATAGAAACAATAAATTGAAAAAAGAGATGTCTTCAATACATTCTGAGTGTAATTATATTAATGAGGAACGGGACAAGCTTCAGTTGTTAGTAGACGGGTTCGACCAATGCAGGGATGAGTATGAGCAGGCCCTTGTGCGTATCTCTGAGTTGGAAAGGCAGTTACATGAGGCTAATTGTAGTATAAGTACTCTAGAATGTGACAAATTACAAGTAACTGCCATACAGAACCAAAGTCTGTTCGATGAGTTAGTTAGCTGTGCGCCTGAAATTGTTTCTGCATCATTTAATATTAATCCTTTGGTAACAATTGACTTAACAAAGGAGGATAGTATTTATTCCAGTGCCACTGTCCAGCCTGTTAAATGTAGCAGGAATAAATTAAAAAAATATATTAAATTAAATAAATGTATTAAGAAAACTCAACTTTTAATGAAAAAAAAAGTCTATATGAAGAAAAATGTAACATTAATTAAAGAAAGACTACAATTAGTAAATAAATTAAATGAGTGTTCATCATTATTAGAAAACAATAAATTAAAATATGAAATTGAAATTGAAAAATTAAATTATAAGTTATCTAGTTTGCAGGAGTCATTAACAAGTATGACTACTAGATATGAGTCCTCAAAGAAGGAGATTGGGGAATACATACTGGCCCTAAATAACCTTTTGGATAGTTCTCGGACTGAGAACTTTGATAATGAGTCTAGGCAATCCCTGGCGGCAGGCCTGGCTGCCTCGGAGCGTTCCATGTCCATACCAGTGTGTGATCCCTCACCTCCTAAGCAGCAATGCCATGATTTGTCCAGTTTGTCCAGTTTGAATTCCAATATTTCTTACCAAAAAGACAATAAATGTACTAAAAGTAGCACTCTAATGTTTAGTGATTAAATTGGAAGAGGGATGGGTCAATTATTAAACACTGAGGGGCAAACTGTCTTAAATTATTGTATGCCTGGTTTGACATACCATGATATAATGGAAAAATTGATTTCACATGACGTTAATAATGTAGGAACTGTTGTTATTTTAATTGGGAAAAAGGGAAATGTGAACAAAAAAGTATTAGTTAACTTTTATGAAAAATTACTTTCTTTAAATATTCCAAAAATTATAATGTTCACACTTCCTTACAGTAAAAACTTGCCACACGAAGAAAATAATTATAGATTTAAGCTTTATTTGACATTGAATACAATGGCTTTCTATGAAAAGAAAGTAGAAATAATAGTCATAAATAAATTATTAGATAATAATTTTATATTGACAAAAGATAAATATTATCTTAAGACTTATTTTAAGCGACAGATAGCAAATTCGCTATCATTTTATTTTAAGTATTTAGCCAATAACATGGCTAGCTCGGCGGCTTCTATTGAGCTGCAACATACTGACATGCCAATTCAGACTTTGGAATATGTTCCAAATAATTTAAATTAGCTTATAAGACAATAGAGGACACCTCTAGCAAATTATTGGAATTAAATTATAAGACAAAAGAAGAACTCTCTTGCAAAATGTTTGTAAACAAAATGAAATTAAATCAATGTAAAAATAGCTTTAAAAAAAGCCCCGGTCAATCATTAAATTTAAAAAATGTAGAATCTATGAACATTGTTCCCCAGAACATCCAAGGAATGATGGGCAAAGATTTAGAGATTGAATTGTTCATGAACTGTTATAATATTGATATTCTTTGCATTACCGAGCACTGGCTTAGAGACCATCAGTTCATGTTCAATTTTAAGAATCATTTGGTAGGAAGTTCGTTCAGTCGAGGAAATACAATACATGGTGGCTCCTTAATTATTGTTAGTAAAAAGTTTAAATTAAAGGAACGCAAAGACATAGTGAGCCTCTCGGTTGAACGAACAATAGAAATAGCTTGTGTGGAGTTGGAGCAGTTTGTTGTGATAAGTGTATACAGACCTCCTTCAGCATTATATGATTTTATTGAAAAAGTTATGGATGAGACATTGCGTAAGGTCCGCAATGTAGGTAAAACAATAATTGTTTGCGGTGACTTTAATATAAATTTGCTAGAAAACTCCACATTGTCAACTAAAATTAAAAACTTATTTCTATCATACAATTTGAATCATTTATTTTTGGAGCCGACAAGAATAACTGCCACTTCGGCCACTTGTATTGATAACGTATATACAAATGTAAACCCACTGGCTAAGCAAATTATTAATAACCTGGACTCTGATCATTGTGGTCAAATGGTCAGTTTTCCACACCAGCGTAAGCAAGTGATGAAACAGAATATCACTGTTGTGCCAAAAACTGCAGGTCGGCTGGAACGCTTTAAAAGCAATCTAGATACAAAATTAAATTATTTAGAATATAATGACAACCCTGATGTCTTTTATAATGATTTTTTTAACATATATTGTTCAGAATTTAATAAATCTTTTGTTCCAAAAAAGATCTCGGTTAGTGGTACTGTATCTTTTAATGAATGGGCTACAATTGGTATTCACAAAAGTAGGAAACGCCTTTATGAACTTTATGGTGAACGCAATTATAACACCAGCAACGACTTCAAATTATATGTTAAAAATTATTCTAAGTTATTTAAAAGAGTATGCCGATTAGCCAAGGCAAACTATCTGAGTTCTAAGATTAAGAATAGTAATGACAAAATAAAAATGACATGGAATATTATAAATAGTGAAACAGGAAAGGTCAAAAGTCGTAATAATGAGTACAATTTAAATTGTGATAATAAAACCTTGACTTCTGATGCTGATGTTGCTGCAGCATTTGAGAGGTTTTTTACTGACATTCCAGTTTCAACTACAAAAGCCTTGATTTCCTCCCCCACTGTAGCTGAATCTGTTTTGAAGGAGAATGTTAAAGATTGTGAAAGTAATTTCAGTTTTCAAAAAATTTGTGTTATAGATATATTAAAAACATTTAACACTCTTAATAAAAAGAAAACTGCTGATCTGTGGGGTAATTCCGTGGATGTCGCTAAATCAGTAATTATGACAATAGCTCCAGTTTTAGCTTGCATATTTAACGAATGCATTGACTGTGGTGTTTTTCCTGACCTAATGAAACATAGTAAAATAATTCCATTGTTTAAATCAGGTAGCACTTCTGACCCCTCTAATTTTAGACCTATTTCTGTGCTACCCACATTTAGTAAAATTTTTGAAAAGTTGATGCTAGACCAAATTCAAATTCATTTTCATAGAAATAAACTTTTACATTGTAAACAGTACGGTTTTACTAGGGGTCGCTCAACAACTGACGCCGGTGTTGAGCTTTTAATCCAAATATTCGATACCTGGGAGGAATCACAGGATGCCCTAGGGGTATTTTGTGATTTATCCAAGGCTTTCGATTGTGTTTTACATGAAACTTTGGTCAGGAAGCTTAACCACTATGGAATTAGGGATGCTGCTTTGAGCCTTCTAATCTCATACTTGAGTAACAGGATTCAGAAGGTCGACATTAACGGTAAAAGATCTCTGGGATCAGTGGTTACAATGGGAGTTCCGCAGGGTTCAATACTAGGTCCATTCTTGTTTTTGGTTTATATTAATGACTTACCTTATTTTGTAAAAGACAGTCATGAGATAGTATTGTTTGCTGATGATGCTTCACTTTTATTCAAAGTGAAACGACGACACCCAAATTATGACGATGTGAATAATGCGATCTCAAAGATTGTTCACTGGTTTAGTGTAAATAACTTGCTATTAAACGAGGGAAAAACCAAATGTGTAAGATTTGTATTGCCTAATGTTAAGCAAGTAACAACTAGTGTACAAATTAAAGATAAGAATGTGAATCCTGTGGACACCACTGTGTTTCTAGGCATCACGTTAGATGCCAAGCTTCAGTGGGGCCCACATTTAGCTAAATTGTCGAATAGACTTAGCTCTGCGGCTTATGCAGTAATGAAGATCCGTCAGTTAACTGACGTTGATACATCTAGATTAGTTTATTTCAGTTACTTTCATAGTGTAATGTCGTACGGCGTTTTACTGTGGGGAAATGCTGCCGACATTCAAACTATCTTTGTGCTTCAGAAGAGGGCTATTCGAGCAATCTATAACTTAAAGGCTGGTGACTCTCTCAGAGAGAGATTTAAGAATATAAATATAATGACAGTTGCATTACAATACATTTATGAAAATTTGATTTATGTTCATAAAAATACTGAAATGTTTTCAAAAAACAGTGATATTCACAATGTAAGCACTAGAAGTAAGAACAAATTAGCAGTGCCTTATACTAGGCTCCATAAAATAAATAATTCTTTTAAGGGTCTGTGTGTAAGATTTTACAACAAAGTACCAAATGATATTCAGAAATTAGATCTTAATAAATTTAAAATCAAAATCAAAGAAAAGCTTTATAAAAAAGCTTATTATAAAGTGTCAGATTACACAGAAGACAAAACAGCTTGGATCTAAATGCTCCAAGCACTCCAACAGCTATTTCTAACTGTCTTTATTTAATTGATACTACATTGTATGTATTGTAATTTTGTATTGCATCATTTTTTTTTTATTTTTAAATTGATATTTTGTATTGACCTGGTAACGACATACTCTTTTATTTGTGTGTAAATGTCGTTGCTTTTGTGCGCTGTGGTTTCTTGCGCCCATTCTTTGCCACAGTTAAAAAATGATGTCCTGAATGGGTGGTAGGTTAAAAAAGATTTGGACGATTCAAAGTGCTTGTTGGTTGAGTTTATTGAATAAATATATTTTGACTATTGACTACATACATTTTAACGTTATCATACCACCACACCGGCAAAACTTCCGAAGTTATGTTTTGTTAACAGTAGGTGTGGGACAGCCTGCAAATGGAGCTGAGGCTGTATAATCGACGTAGTATATTGCAATTGAGCACTCTAGCTGCGATATTATTTGGAATCGCTTGGGGGCGGACTGTAGGGTAAATCAATTCCAATAAATAGTAAAATTTTCCACCTTTAACCACATTTTCCACATTTATGCCCGCCTTCCACTAAGAGCGGAGCGGGCTCCGCACGGACACCGTTTTACTCGCAACGGCAATCTTCATAGAAGTTTCCCAGTTCCCAGTGGAAGCACGTCTATGAAGATTGCCGTTGCGAGTAAAACGGAGTCCGCTCCGCTCTTGGTGGAAGGCGGGCATTAACCGTGTCGCGGTGAAAGAATGCTACCACCCCCTCTTCCTAAAAGGCGACTAACGGACTAAAGACTGCACATGCATCCAACAGCATAGAGCGGCGATGGGCTTATGAGCTTATCAAAATAATACTACCAACCCCACTTTTCCCTTCGGTGTCGTAAAAGGCGACTAACGAACCAAAGACTGCACATACATTCAACAGCATAGAGCGGCGATGGGCTCACCACTTGTCATGAGCACATGTGCATTCGCTATTTGGTGAAAAGTGGACTATGGCAGGGGACTGCTTTCGCGGCTCTCAATTGCCTAGTATCTGGCTAACCCTTCGGGGATAATAGTCGTGGTTTTATACAAAAAAATACCCATACCCGAAACCAATTCAGGAAAACAGTTATTTCTAAATTGACCCAACCAGGGATCGAACCCTCAGAGATGGCGACGCCAGAACCGGCGTGTGAACTATAGCGTAACCACTCGACCACGGAGATCGTCAAAGGTATGAAAGCCAATCTTAAATTACTACCAGCCAATGAACATCTTATAACTAAGTTTAATGATTTATGTAGTTTCCATGAGTAAAGACTGTGCCACTGCTGGTCTAAGGACTCCATTATTAATAATATAAAGTTATCCCTACAATTTGTTCTTAGAACAATGTGACTGCTAGAAACCGCAAGAAACTTCAAGGGCTGGTCAGGTTTGTTTATGTTTGTGTTTGTTTTAAACATGACAAAATTGACAAAAAAGGAATTCGTGTTTTTTTGAATTTTTAATTAAATAGGTAATTCATTCTGTGAATTTTAATTGGATAGTCTTTGAGTACTTATCTAATTTATTTTAAAGCAATAACAGAAGAAAATAAAAATGAAAAACAATTAAGAATAACGATTATTTACAACGCGCGGGCAACGGCCGACCGATCTAATGACCCGTTCGCGTCAGCTGGGCGATAAGTACCTACGTTAGTCTGCAATGAGACCATTTTTGTCATGTTTAAAACACTTGACCTGATCAGCCCTTGAAGTTTCTTGCGGTTTCGAACAGTCACCCTATATATAAAACTTGTAAAGTCCTTGTTATGCTGAAATGAAATTTTTTCGTTCATTCTAGTTCGCTCTTATGTCTCTCGTCCATTTGTTCTGCATCCTGTACTCTTTCATTCATCGTCTTTTGCACTTTTACGGTTGGGACTACCCCATTTGTCGAGCTACTTCTAGTATATTATTTTAAGCTGTGGAGTTTCTTGCGCAGGTTCTTCTTCACTGCTAAAAGACTTCCTGAATGGGTGAAGTGGGTGGGCGGGTGGGTGCCCATCCATCCCAATAAATTTAGACAATTTAAAATGCTTATTTTAAATTTATTGAATAAAGAAATTTTAAGTTTGAGTTTGAGTATTATTTATTATATTTTGTTAGGAGAGAGTAACAATTTTATATTCGATTTATGAAGTTGGTTGTAAGTAGTTGTTTATTATTCATTAATGTAACTTTTTGAGTAAAATTTTAAACACTGAAAAAAGACGACAACCTCAGGCGGGAATCGAACCACGCACCTTCCGCATTCCGGGCGGCTGCCTTAACCACTTGGCTACCGAGGTCTGGCTTTCAACCGTCGAAATTTGTCAGTGCTTGATGCTTATGTTTTTAGTCAACATTGTAACTTTTTGATTTATCGCCTTACCTAAGTCTTCAACATCCTAACCGGTTGACTGGTAGAGAATGCCTTGTGGCGTTAAGTCCGCCTTTTGCAGTTTTTTATGTGCAATAAAGATTAAATAAATAAATAAACAATAAGATTTTCAGGACACTTTGTTTTTCACATGTTACATTTTTCTTTTACTTTTCTTACAATTATTCAATCATCATCGCTATAGTTGATACGTATTGGCATATATCGAGGGATCCTACACCCGGGTTAAAAACTCATTATTCCGTTTTCAGCACAAGATGCATTTATGAAGCTTTGCATGCTAAAATAAAATACAGGGATCTAAATAGTTTGTTGAAAACATTTAAAAAAATGTTTAGTTTTGAGTTATTGCGATTTTAAACTTTCTATACTGGACTTTAAATCGCAATAACTCAGCCAAATAAACGTTTTTTAAAAATGTTTTCAACAAACTATTTAGATCCCTGTGTTTTACTTTAGTATGCAAAGTTTCATCAAAATTGGCTTAATGGTTTTTAAAAATTTCGACTTGGAAGTTTGTATGGGAAACCGAAATGCGTAAACCATCTTAATTGTAGAAAAAATCAGTCAAATTGCACGCTACTCAACGAAATGTTACCAAAACATCTCGCTCTGTACTTTTTTGTGCAGACGTTTTGAGAGCGTTGATTACATCTAGTTTTTATACGTGATCCAAGTATTGAAAGAGGAAAGTATTGTAGCCGTCCCTTAGTACGTACCTGCTTAAATTCAGCGAGCAGCGCTAAGGTGTCGCCATAAATAAGACGCCAACGAACCGGAAGTTACTCGCTCAACGTTATTTGGTATTGTGCCGCCATACTGCTAGTTAACGTTTGCGCAGACCGATCCAACGTTTGCTTTGCACCAACGTTGTATTGGATGGAACCAATAGCTGTTTCAATAATAATTTGAAACGTTATTTAAGGTATCAGCTATCGAGTTAACGGTGTCGCGTAGCGGTAAAAGAATACTACCAGTACTACCACCCTTCCGTCTGTTGTATAAGGCGACTAACGGACTAAAAATAAACGAATTGAAACTACTACAGCATAGAGCGGCGATGTTCTCAAAGCACCTGTCAAGATGAGCACATGTGCAGTCGCTATTTGGTGAAAAGTGGACTATGGTAGAGGACTGCTTTTTCTGTCCTTATAATAATAGTAGATAGATAATAGTCGTGATTACTATGTAAGTATATATACTTGTATGTATGTAGCAGTCGTAATTCCAGACACCCCAAGTAGCAATATATGGTCATGTAAGTATCCTAGGACTAGACAAATTTAGCGCCATGGGCGGCGGTGATTGCTCTCCATCAGGTGACCGGCCTGCTCGTTTGCATCCTTCTTTTATAAAAAAAAAACTAAGCTGGAAGGTGGAGTTAATAACTGGATGGAGTTATATGTTCCTAAAATCCTCTCCACTGATCGTCATTATCATAGCAGTATAGTACGTGAAGCGATTGAGATCAAAAAGTACTAAAATTTCAATCGGGTGGACGGATTTAATTATGATCAGCGTGGATCGTAATTATGAAGTGATTCAACGTTTGCATGTAAAAGGAAATTCCGATATTGTTAGTGTAGTGTGCCGGAGTTGTGTTACTGATTCATTGCACTGTGACAATTTAAGTGAACGTGTGAGTGGTGTGACTGTGAGGGTGGATGAAGAAACAAATAGCCGTCCGAGCCAACGACGACGCCGCGCACCACGGCCACAGTATATAATATAAGCTAAAGATATTTACTCCGCAGGCCGCAGCATCGCGGCTGAAACGTCAAACATCATTAAGTAGATTGTACTTACTTACAAAATTAATAGTGTTCAGTCCCGTTAACATAGTTTAAAAAAATCCACTGCGAAAACTTAAACTCTTATAATGAACTAATGAATAAATGAATTTTCCTACACTCACGCCAATTATCTAGCCCAACAGAAGCTTCCTTATGTAACTAGTGGTTACTAGACAACGGATAAACGTACTTAAAATACATAAATACATACTTATTATACATAGAAAACACCCAGACCCGAGACAATTTAGAAAAACAATAATTTCTAAATTGACCCGACCGGGGATCGAACCCGGTACCTCAGAGATGGCGACACCATGAAAACCGGTGTACAAACCACTCGACCAAGGAGGTCGTCGATAAAATAACTTTTCCACTCTAATAGGTATCAATCATCTAACCCAAGATAAGGTACTTTTAAAACTGGTTTTTATTGGTTAGAGTAGAGAACGCATAAACATACTTATTATTATACATAGACCTGAAATCAATTTGGTAAAACCGCAAAAGCGGTCCTCTGCCGTAGTTCATTTTTCACCAAATAGCGACTGCACATGCGACCGAGCGCTTTAAAAATAAACGCGATTTAATTAAACCTTTAAAAATGGCCGCCTACTCCTGTCCTTATCGGAACTTACGTTTGGACTAGGTAGTTAAATTCAGATTATGCATGTAGTAAGTTTGAATTCGCATCGTTATTAATAAACATGGAGCAAGCTTGGACTAAAAAGTCATTCCTTACGCATGGATTAACGTGTTTTCAATGGCAACTCTTACAAAAAGTTAAAAGAAAAAAATAATAATTAAGAAACCCACAACACAAAATAAACTCTGAAAAGTAGAAAAAGAAAATTCCTCTCTCGGCCTTCTAACTCGCTTCTAGTCGCTGCGTCGGGGGGCCGCTAAGTAACGACACTTTTAATCGACACTTTAATCGACTCTTCTCCAATTCATTCATATTTTTTTTATTAAGCCCGAAAAATAACCTCACTCCACCTGATGTTAAGTGGAAGTGAAGTCCAGGCGCGAGGACAACGTAAGAGACGTAGCATCATCCCCTCTCCTTATTCACTAAGTTTTATTTCGTACTGGCACCTCGAGACCAACCGTCAGGTTATGCAAAAAGAGCCAGACGTCCCTGCGCCAGCAAAATACTCGCGCAGGAGACCATCTGCGTTAGGTCTTGACGCCAAATCAGTGCCCGCCGAAGCGCGCTCTTCATTCGGTACTCATAACTCTCATAAGACTAGTGTCTCGGGAGAGTTTCCCCGTGAACACGTGTAGTTCACTGCCTATTGTCCAGATAGGTACAACTCGCAGTTGCCACCTTGGTCGCGGAGTAGTAAGCACACTCACTTCTCGGAACCCATCCGGGCGCCTAGCCAGTTCCCACGTCCTACGCGGCTGGATGGATCGGAGCCTACGGCATCTAGGGGGCCGCCTCTATTAGTTGTCCAGACTAGTACCGGAGATGTCAACACCAATTTCCAATGAGAACCACCGGACAAAGCTGCCAAGTATAAGGGAAACTCACGTTCTCCGCAGGAATTTTCGCTGCTGGCCCCACAGAGACCGCTACTAGGCCCTGCTCGCTGTGCGCGAGTTTGGAAGTCCTGGCACACAATACCAGGACAAACGAACATTCCCAAGCTCTACAGCTAACCACAAGCCACTACGAGTCCAACCCAAGTCCAGATCCCGCCGGAAACGAGGGGCATGAACCGGAACCCCGTAGTACCCCTGAGAAACACAGCCGGACCCGTAGTTCCAACTGCGATACCCTATCTATAGGGGTCAATATATAGGGACATAGCATCAGTCAAACTCACTCTGCCGGCCCACAAAGTGCCTCTTCACGCCTCGTTTGAAGGACCCATAGGTAGGAGGGAAATACGCATGCTGGTAGACTATTCCATCTTTTGGAGGTGCGACAAAGAAACGAGTCACCAAATTTCTTTGTGCTTGATGGAATATTAGATACTGTGAATTGGTGACTCCGGGGAGCAGCACGCGTACTTCTATGAAGGAAGGGAGAGATGAGGTCAAAGAGTTCTTCAGAGCACTCGCCATGGTATAAACGGTAAAAGACGCTGAGTGACGCAATATCTCTACGCAATTGCAAAGGCTCGAGAGTGTTAGTGACTTCTGCATTGCCGATAATGCGCACAGCGCGTCGCTGCAATCTGTCCAAGGCATCGAGAAGGTACTTTGCGGAGCCGTCCCAAAGGTGAGAGCAATACTCCACGCAAGACCGTACCTGTGCCTTGTATAATAGACACAACTGATCAGGCATGAAGAATCGTCGCACCTTGTTCAGGACACGAGTTTGCGTGAGGCATTTTTGATCACAGTTTCGTTGTAGTCCTTTTGGTATCCATACCGAGCATGTTAATACTGCTCTGTAGGCCTAGAGATGTACCCTGAAGAGAGGGAAGGGGAACGAATAGCGACTTTTTCGCTGTGAACGCGCACACCTGTGTTTTCTTTTTCTTTCTTTCTCTTTTTCTTTCTCCCCTTAACGAGACTGATTTGAATTCAGCTATGTCTTTATTCCATAGCAATCTGACAACATTATATAAATTATGCTTCCCAATTATAAAAATAAAACGATCAAGTAGTTATAAAAGACCTAAATGGATAACAAAGGGTATAGTTCAAAGTTGTAAAGCAAAGAGGCGGTTGAGATATCAATACTACTCTTCAAAATCACCTTGCAAAAAAGAAAAATACAGATCGTATTCCAAAATGTTGCGTAAATGTTTGAAAGTATCACAAAGAATATACAACAATAAACTAATAGTTAATTCAAAAAATAAATGTAAAATGACATGGAACATTATTAAAAATGAAACAGACTGTTTTAAAAATAATGAATTTATAAATGAAATTAAAATTGACGATAAAATAATTGATAATCCGACAGAAATTGCTAATGAATTTTATATTTTTTTTACAGAATCGACAAATAATGAAAACAGCTTACTGAATAATACTAACAGGAAATTTATTGCAAATAGTATTTTCTTGGAGCCACTCAGTATCACTGAAATTAGTGCAATAATTTAATCACTTAAAAATGAAAATGCCACGGGATACGATGAAATTTGCACTAAAGTAATTAAATATTGTGTTAACGAACTTGCAGAACCTATTACACATTTAGTTAATCTTTCCTTAAAGACAGGTATTTTTCCTGATCTTCTAAAAATTAATATTGTTAAACCACTCTTTAAAAAAGGCATGAGAAGCGTAATGGAGAATTATCGACCAATAAACTTGGCGCCAGTACTATCAAAATTTTTTGAATCGGCTATAAAGAAGCGGCTGGTAAGCTTCATTTCTAAATTTAATATCTTGAGGTCAGAGCAATTTGGATTTTTAGAGTAAAAAATCAACAACATTAGCAATTTTTAATCTGGTGCAAAATATAGCTGAAAATATTAACGCAAAAATACAAACTTTTGTAGTATTTTTTGACATGAAACGGGCTTTTGATTTTGTTTCCCATGAATTACTCCTTCGCAAGCTACATAATCTGGGAATTAGGAGCACAGCCCTAGACTGGTTAAAATCCTACTTGAGTAACAGGAAACAAGCAGTAGAGATAAATTATTTGGATAAATAGTCAATAGTCAATAGTCAAAATATATTTATTCAATAAACTCAATTAATAAGTACTTTGAAACGCCCAAATATTTTTTAACCTACCACCCATTCAGGACATCATTTTTTAACTGTGGCAAAGAACGGGATTCTAAAGATTCTGTAGTCTCATCTTGTGAATCTGAATTCATTGTTAACACATGCGGTGTGCCTCAGGGGAGTGTACTGGGCCCGCTATTATTTCTGCTATATATTAACGACCTCCCAGAGGTAACCACTCATAGGTGCGTATTATTTGCGGATGACGTGTCGGTGATAATACCATATAAAAATAGTGGTGAATATTATGAAAATGATATAAATAACACTATTGACAAAATAATAAAATGGCTTCAATTTAATAACTTGACTGTAAATTTACAAAAGACTAATTATATACAATTTGGAACGAATAGACAAATTAAATTAAAACTTAATATTAAATATGATGATAAGTCAATTCACTCACTTCACGAGTGAAACAAAATTCTTGGGCGTTTTACTCGATGACAATTGTGGTTGGAAACAGCATATAGAACTCATCAGTAATAAACTAAGCCGCTACGTGTTTGTGTTAAATAGGCTTAGAGAGACTTGTGCAATTTCGACAACTATCGCTGCATATCATGGCTATGTTTCGTCCTTGCTGAGATACGCGATTTTAATCTGGGGAAACTCAACGGATATAGATAAACTGTTTAGAACACAAAAAAAATGTGTAAGGGCAATATGTGGCTTGTCACCCCGTGAGTCTTGCAGGCCTTTATTTAAATCACTGGGAATACTGCCTCTTCCATGCTTGTATATTTTTGAAGTGGCAAATTTCGTAAAATATAATTTAGAACTTTTTAAAACCCGTAATTATTATAACAATAGAAATGTACGTAACCCTAATAGATTAATATATAATAGTATGCCAAAATTAGAATTATATCAAAAGCAGTGTAATTTTATGACTGTAAAAATATATAATGCTTTACCAATTGCTTTAAAAGAGCTAGCCAGTAAATTATTCAAAACGAAATTATTGACATGGCTTTAAGACAAGAATTTTTATAAAGTTAGTGCTCAGTTTATAAAATAATTTAAGTATTTTTATTAATTTTATTGTTTATTGACTTTTTGTTTGACATTTTTATATTTTATTTAATGATTTTATTGTCCTTTTTATATCAATTTTAAATGAAATTTTGTTTTTGTAATGTTAAAGTAATTATTAGGTTTTTTTAGTATTAATTATACTGTTTTTTGTACTTACTTTTTAAAATTGCATGCCTCCAATGGTAAAAAATGCGGATATTTCATAATTATGTAACATCTTTTGTACCATATTTTTGCAATTTATGATTATTATTATTATTATTATTATTATTCTTGGCATTGAACTTCACCAGATTATCGGAGCCCCATTTTGAAATGAGGTCCAACACCCGATCGAGCTCAATGACAAGATTTGCTCGCTTCATTTCGGTATCTACCCGCCCAGCCGTTGGATGACCGTTATATCCCCCATGCACTGTGCTGTCATCTGCATCAATGAATGTTTCCAAGAGGAAGCATGTCATTGATATGCAGAAGGAACAGCGTGGGGGATAGCCTTGAGGAACACCAGCGTTCACTGACATGAACCGCGAAGCGCATCAATCTGAAAGGACACGGATTCTACGCTCATGCAGGAAGCCAGCGATCCAGGTACAGAACTGAGCGGGCAAACCGTTTGCCGGGAGCTTGGAGAGAAGAGCTTTGTGCCAGACTCGATCAAAAGCCTTGGCAATGTCAAGGCTAACGGCCAGTGACTCGCCACGCTTGTCAATAGCCTCACCCCAGAGATGTGTGACGTACGCTAGAAGATCACCCGTTGACCGTTTTGGCCGAAACCCATAATGACGATCGTGAATTAGGGAGTGATCTAGGTATCGATAAGCTGTCTGTTTAATATTCGTTCTAGAATCTTGCACAAGACTGAAGTTACGGCTATGGGGCGGTAATTATTCGGATCTGAACGATCTCCTTTTTTAGGGATCGGTTGCATATTAGCTTCTCTCCAAGATTCCGGCACACAACCCGAAGAGAGCGAGAGACGGTACAGACGGGACAACTCCGCTGGACACATTTTCAAGACTATTGTTGGGATGCCATCCGGACCGTTAGCCTTCCGGACATCGATTGACTGCAGCTCCGCACGGACATCACACTGCCTGACTTTAATATCAGACATTGTGTAGCCACAGTGAGGAATTGATGGTGGCTGTGCATTACAGTCATCGATTCGGGAGTTACCTAGCAGCAAAGAGTTTGGCCAGGAGATCGACCTTTTCCTGCGGCTTGTGGGCTAAAGTTCCGTCAGGACATAAATTCATTCATTTTGAAAGGTGTTGATGTGTTTTTCATACAGTATAATTTTAATTATTTTTTTACTTTTTATAAGTAAGTAAGTAAGTATAAATCCATACTTTATCATTATCAATATTATTTTTATTTGTATTCTGGTTTCATTTTATTTACTTAGCGGTCCCCGACACGGCGACGCTCATCTTAAATATATTAATAGGTAATTAAAAAAGTTAGAAGGCCGAGAGAGAATTTTTTTCTACTTTTTAATTTTTTTATGTGTCGGGGCGGGGGTTTCTTAAAATTGCTTATTTTATTTTTATTTCATTCTTTGTAAATTACTTGCGAATTCAAAGAATATCTAATAATAAACTAAATACACTTCTTGTAATATAGCATTACGTATAGTATTCATTTGATACAATACTCATAAAACGAAACCAAACACGACATATCTCCTATTATTTTTTAAGAGTAATGCTGGATATCCTGGCTGCTGTATCAGCTCATCGTGTTGCCATCATTGAATTGTATGTAAAATCAAATACTGCTCAAAACGATACCAAACATGGTATATCTGCTTCTATTTTTTCAAGAGTGCACTAGTAAGCTGGATATCCGGACTGCAGCATCAGCTTATCATGTTGCCTCATTGCATTGAATTGCATTGTATGTAGAATCAAATATTGATCAAAACGAGTCCAAACACGATATATCTGCTACTATTTAACCGACTTCAAAAAAGGAGGAGGTTCTATGTTCGACGTGTATATTTTTTCAAGAGTATTCTAGTGTGCTGGACTTCCTGGCTGCAGCATCAGCTCAGTGTGTTGCCACCATTGCATTGTATGTAGAATTAAAACCTGATCAAAACAAATCCAAACACGACATATCTGCTACTTTTTTTTAAAAAGTGTACTAGTGAGCTGGCTGCAGCATCAGACCAAGAATCCCATAAGAACCATCGCTAGTACCTTCTTTTAAATAAAAAAAAACCGCACTCAAATCGGTTTACCCGTTTAAGAGCTACAGTGCCACGGACAGACAGACAAACAGATACACAGACACGTCAAACTTATAACCTCAGAACAATAACTAAAGCATTATTGTTCTGAGCTTATAACACCCCACTTTTGGCGTCGTCGAAGGTTAAAAAAAATGAGTTTTGAATGAACTCCACGTTAATTGACATAATTTTGACATTTAGAACTACTAATAATTCTGCGATGTCATGGCAAGGAATGGCCAGTCCTCGGACCAAATATGTAATATTTGGTCCGAGGGCCAGTCTGTAGACGTGCCTACTTGTGACTGACCTGCATGTCTATGACAGCCGTCACCACCTGACAGTCCGACGTAAAAAATTATTGATTTTAATTTTTTGAGCTGTTAGCTGTTAGTTACGATTTTTACTTAGAATACAGGTTTTTTTATGAAATAAAAAATTAATGTTATTTATTTTAGCGTTTTATTAACGCTTAAATATACTTAAGTAAAATTTTAAACACTGAAAAAAGACGACAACCTCAGGCGGGAATCGAACCACGCACCTTCCGCATTCCGGGCGGCTGCCTTAACCACTTGGCTACCGAGGTCTGGCTTTCAACCGTCGAAATTTGTCAGTGCTTGATGCTTATGTTTTTAGTCAACATTGCTTCATCAAATCTTAGAAGTTTACACCTCTGAGATCCGAAAGAAATATTTTTACAAATATTTGAACATTCGGTTAAGATGAAGCTGCGTTTACAGATTAATGTTTTATATTTTAGCGTTTTATTAACGCTTAAATATACTTAAGTAAAATTTTAAACACTGAAAAAAGACGACAACCTCAGGCGGTAATCGAACCACGCACCTTCCGCATTCCGGGCGGCTGCCTTAACCACTTGGCTACCGAGGTCTGGCTTTCAACCGTCGAAATTTGTCAGTGCTTGATGCTTATGTTGTTCGCGCCACAGCGCGACGGATAACCGTCTCTGCGCCGGTCAATTAAGGTGCATATTGGTGCAACGAATGTGCAACGAATGATCGGCCAATCACAGCGAGTTGACAATTATACTCGACGAAGTGTTCGCCCGCGCCAACGGCGCTGGACAACAGCAGTGTGCTCCAAGCCTTCAAAGAGAATCCACGCGCGCGCCCGCGCAAGAACTCAGCCCGTGAACAACCACGTGTTCAGTGTATGTGACTTCAGAGCGCTGTGTTTACCAGCCTAACTACCCTTAAAACGCCTCCGATCAGTGCCCAGTGGAGTGAACTGTGTTGTGTGTTGCTGCCTTCAAGCCTGCGACCCGCGCCAAGAGCGCCAGCTGCCTTCAGCTCCAACCAGCTCCAGCCCGAACCAAGTAAGCCCCAGATATTCCCTTATATCTCCTGCCTAACCCTTATTTCGCCGCTGTTACGGCGAACGCCTTTCGCTGTAACATTATGATCCTTTACGAACCGGATACATCCCAATAACAGTCCACTAAATTAAACCCTACCTTACACACTTCATTTTTTTTGCCTCGACTCGTGCCGCCACCCATACACGCCCACACAACACCCACACAATGCACGCCAGCCCAAACACCCCTTACTGCCCTTACTGCAGAACTAGGGGGCACAGATTAATAGCATGCTCCCGCTACAATGCCCAACCGACACAAGGTCGGTGGGACTTTATAAAGGCGCGCGAGCGGTGCCAGAAATGCCTGGGCCCACACTACCCACAGGAATGTAAGTCGGTGAAGGCATGCAGAGTGTGTGGCATCGCAGACCACCACACGTCCCTTCACCGACCGGACGACGCCACGCAGCATTACCAGCCGGAATCGGCGGCGCGGTGGCTCCCCCCCCCGCTGCGGGACACTCCGGCAAAGCGACCCAGCGACAGAACGCTGCATGTGTCCTCGCATGCACAGCGGTCGCATGAGGGGTCGCAGGAGTAGGTACATGTTACCGTAGACATTCAGCCCCACATTATTAATACAGTCCACTATTATATATATATAGGATAACTAGTTCAGCCCATTAACTATTTCATTACATGTTGGTCATTCGACCCGTTAAAATAATATTTACTCATATTACGTAGTTATCACGTAACTTAATTTTAATTTCTGATTTTTAAATTTTATCGCGTAACATTCCTAATTTCATTACCTTACATGACCCTTTCTGCACGATAGACGTTGCAAAGTGCATTGCGAAATATTATTAACCTACCTACAAAAATAAATTAAGAACGTGTTCCAAGAACAGTGTTCGATTCGTGTTATATTTTTACTTACTAATTAGGTTGCACATATAACTTTAGGTACGTATAACACACCCGCGTCTAGACGACGATATTGTTGTTTTTCCCGTTTTATTTTGTAATGAAATTTTTATGGTCGTGTCGTGTTAAATCGACTCAGATCTCGTGCATGCTCACCACGCGTGCCAAATAGCGTGCTTTATTTTTTCGCTCGTGTTAATTTTATATTTTTTCTGCTTTTAATTCTTGCCTTGGCAATCGACTCAATCTCGTGAGTGCTCACCACAAGAGCATAGTACTTCTACACACGTGCACCCACACATCAGCCTGCAGCACACAAACACATGTAGTCAGCCCGCACCTATACGGTGCATGACATCAGCACGCGCCCCCTGCGCCCCCGCGCCCCCACGCCTTTGCGTTGACGCGCCCCCTGCGCTTCTGCGCCCCCGCGCCCCCCCGCCTTTGCGTTGACGCGCCGCCTGCGCTTCTGCGCCCCCGCGCCCCCACGCCTTTGCGTTGACGCGCCCCTGCGCTTCTGCGCCCCCGTGCCCCACGCCTTTGCGTTGACGCGCCTCTGCGCTTCTGCGCCCCCGCGCCCCCCCGCCTTTGCGTTGACGCGCCGCCTGCGCTTCTGCGCCCCCGCGCCCCCACGCCTTTGCGTTGACGCGCCCCTGCGCTTCTGCGCCCCCGCGCCCCCCCGCCTTTGCGTTGACGCGCCGCCTGCGCTTCTGCGCCCCCGCGCCCCCACGCCTTTGCGTTGACGCGCCCCTGCGCTTCTGCGCCCCCGCGCCCCCACGCCTTTGCGTTGACGCGCCCCCTGCGCTTCTGCGCCCCTGCGCCCCCCCGCCTTTGCGTTGACGCGCCGCCTGCGCTTCTGCGCCCCCGCGCCCCCACGCCTTTGCGTTGACGCGCCTCTGCGCTTCTGCGCCCCCGCGCCCTCACGCCTTTGCGTTAATGCGCCCTTGCGCTTCTGCGCCCCCCCGCCCCCACGCCTTTGCGTTGACGCGCCCCCTGCGCTTCTGCGCCCCCGCGCCCCCACGCCTTTGCGTTGACGCGCCCCCTGCGCCCCCGCGCCGCCTGCGCTTCTGCGCCCCCGCGCCCCCACGCCTTTGCGCTTACGCGCCCCGTGCGCCTATGCGCCTTCGGCGCTTCGCGACCCCGCACCCCCTGTGCTTCGTGCGCACAGGCATTCAGCCCTCATACAATTATACTCATACAGTCACACACGTGCATTCCTCTCAGCTCATCATATACACACCCACTCGACATTAACTCAACACAGCACGAATCAGGGCTGTAGTCCCCCTTTAACTTCCATTCCTCCCCCCCCCCCCCCTCCTACCCTCTGGGGCCCGAGAAGATGTTCGCGCCACAGCGCGACGGATAACCGTCTCTGCGCCGGTCAATTAAGGTGCATATTGGTGCAACGAATGTGCAACGAATGATCGGCCAATCACAGCGAGTTGACAATTATACTCGACGAAGTGTTCGCCCGCGCCAACGGCGCTGGACAACAGCAGTGTGCTCCGAGCCTTCAAAGAGAATCCACGCGCGCGCCCGCGCAAGATCTCAGCCCGTGAACAACCACGTGTTCAGTGTATGTGACTTCAGAGCGCTGTGTTTACCAGCCCAACTACCCTTAAAACGCCTCCGATCAGTGCCCAGTGGAGTGAACTGTGTTGTGTGTTGCTGCCTTCAAGCCTGCGACCCGCGCCAAGAGCGTCAGCTGCCTTCAGCTCCAACCAGCTCCAGCCCGAACCAAGTAAGCCCCAGATATTCCCTTATATCTCCTGCCTAACCCTTATTTCGCCGCTGTTACGGCGAACGCCTTTCGCCGTAACTTATGTTTTTAGTCAACATTGCTTCATCAAATCTTAGAAGTTTTCACCTCTGAGATCCGAAAGAAATATTTTTACAAATATTTGAACATTCGGTTAAGATGAAGCTGCGTTTACAGATTAATGTTTTATATTTTAGCGTTTTATTAACGCTTAAATATACTTAAGTAAAATTTTAAACACTGAAAAAAGACGACAACCTCAGGCGGGAATCGAACCACGCACCTTCCGCATTCCGGGCGGCTGCCTTAACCACTTGGCTACCGAGGTCTGGCTTTCAACCGTCGAAATTTGTCAGTGCTTGATGCTTATGTTTTTAGTCAACATTGCTTCTTCAAATCTTAGAAGTTTTCACCTCTGAGATCCGAAAGAAATATTTTTACAAATATTTGAACATTCGGTTAAGATGAAGCTGCGTTTACAGATTAATGTTTTATATTTTAGCGTTTTATTAACGCTTAAATATACTTAAGTAAAATTTTAAACACTGAAAAAAGACGAAAACCTCAGGCGGGAATCGAACCACGCACCTTCCGCATTCTGGGCGGCTGCCTTAACCACTTGGCTACCGAGGTCTGGCTTTCAACCGTCGAAATTTGTCAGTGCTTGATGCTTATGTTTTTAGTCAACATATTATAATAAAAAAAAATTTACTGTTTATTATTGAGACGGTTAATTATAGTCATAAATTGTAAAACTATTAATACTAGGTGGACTAGGTAGAATAGGTTTCTGGCTGGATCGAGTATTAGTTAATACTAGGAACAGGTGCACAGCTAACCTAGTATCAAAGAATGATGGCGAGTCCCATACTTACAACTTTTTGTACAAAAATAAAACAGAAAATAAAGAGAGCTTGAAACTTTATATAATTGAAAGGTAATTTTACTGGGAATACGAGTATTCCTTTAGAATATTTTTAAAAACCCGGCATTATTTAACTATTTTCAATAAACAAAAACTAATAAGTATAGTGTAATTAAATTTCCGCATAAAAAGCTGTCAAAATACGTGCCGTTCTTTATGGTTCTTTTTTTCTCTTTGGTTTTTCGGCTTGTTTGTTTTGTTTGTTTGAAATTGAAATGAAAACTGCAAAGTTGTATGTTTATAAATCGTTGTATCTTGTTCGTTTGTTGTTTGGTACTTATTTATTAGCAATTTGCATTGCATGTGGTGGGAAGTGGTAGGCCTTCATAGCATTGTTAAAAATAGGCCGATGCCTTAGAAGTTAATCACCAAATTATTCGTCACATAACCATCACTCATGAGAAATAAATACCTACACAGATGGGGCATTATCTTTACTAAGTCTGTAGATTGGGCCCTGGTCAGTGGCCCTTGATAAGATATGATAATTACTTACCTAGAACTCGATAATTCGAAGAAAAGTAAAATGGAGTAGAGTCGATATGTTAACATATTATGTTAAACAGATTTGCCGTCGTATCACGAGCTCAAGGCAACAACACAAAAACAAGCAGACTTTATTACTAGAGTACCTTCTAACCAAGAGAAGCAAGAGACAAGTTCAACAGTCGGGGATGGACGGAATGCCGATAGACGGACACTAGACACGGCTAGGTTTCTGTATATAGATACAGAAAGCTAGCCTAGAGCTTTCGGTCCTTTGTCTTGTCGAAGTTCAGTCTTTCTAGTTGCTGAGGATATAGGTCCTATGGATATAGGTTGGCAATCCAGCAAGAGCGAAGTTCTTTTTCTGTACCTATTTATAGTGACATTTCTATATCTATATACAGAAAGCTAGCCTAGAGCTTTTGGTCCTTTGTCTTGTCGAAGTTCAGTCTTTCTAGTTGCTGAGGATATAGGTCCTATGGAAATAGGTTGGCAATCCAGCAAGAGCGAAGTTCTTTTTGTGTACTTTTTTATAGTGACATTTCAATAATGTAATTAAACTCTTCTACATTTTAAACATATAAAAAATCTAGTAATAAAGTGGCATGGACTTTACATTAGAATGTTTTTCTATAGATTAAGACCTCAGCAAATAGATTGAAAGAACTAATAAAGGATAATCTTTATCCCTTTAACGGACACAGTATGTTCATATTTTTCATTGGGTTTCGACCTTATCTCAATTGTATAAAGTTCAACATAATAAGGTGGGAATATATATCCCACTACCTGTTAATTAACTTCGCCGTTGCCGGTCCCAAGCCCGGATGAGAAAGGAGGAGGGTTGGTGTGAAAAAAGCTAGTCAACCGTAAAACAGCAACGCCGAGCATCGGGCTGCGGTGAACAAACCCGACAACTCCATACACCCAAACTGCATAGAGAGTGAGTGGCTCACAGAGGCCATGAGGAACTAAATATCCTCAAAAAAGACTGCCGTGGAAGGACCTGGGTACCCACCACGATGTATTAGCCCAAGAAAACCCCCCAATGAATAGTACAACTGATGGAGCTAGTTTATTGGACGATCCGGCTGACCACCGGCGCCGTTCGGTCACCGGGCCTGGCGGTGTGAAATTAGCTACCGAAGCCGATGCTAGGACGGGCCACTAGGCTCTAGAAAGCGGTCATGCTACTGGTGCCAAGACAAGTAGAATCTCAATCAGAGATCACCGACGTATTGCCACCTGGAACGTCCGTGAACTACTGAGTCCAGGTAAATTGGACATAACAGAGAGGGAGGAAGCCTCACGAGATGGGCTGACCAAGTCCGATCTTGTCTAGGTGCCAGCCTTCACAAAGCCCTTCATGGGGCCAAAGACCGAAGCCGCTGGAGGGCACTAATCAGAGAGATGGATGATTTTGCGAGGGAGTCACGACCCTCAGTAATGAGGAGCACGACGCGAGGAGACCTGTTAATTGCAATTAGGTACTTACATGTTACTTAGAAAAATAAAAATCGGATAATAGTAGAACACAACATTTTATTTAATTTCTTTATTAATTTTCTAAAAATACATTAGGAACATCCCAAGTACCAATCAAAAGTCAATGTGGGTACAATAACCCAGTATTCGGCGACCAACAATGCAATTGCAACAATATTCTAAAATGCCACGTCGCCCAGATAAGTGATTTACAATAATAATGTGTAATAAATCTTTCTTTCTACGCAGTTCCTATGCAGAGAACGTATTTTGGCTCTTAATAATGTTATAATTTCAGTTTCATTTTCATGGTTCTATAGAATTATGTTCATTTGGGATAAATTAGCTGACCGTCTATTTGGATTCAAGGAGCTTACTACATCTGCCAGTTTATTAGGCAGCTCAAATCTTTCCAGAAATACATTAAAAATATTTTGTGCAGCACTCCTGTCTTTTAATCTCACAGCAAATCTATTATAACAAAGCTGCAGTTATTTTAAAATCTTGCATGAGATGTGGCACGGCTTTATTATTTTATTCATGCCTGAATATAGTTTAAAGTCCCTTTTCAGGTGTCCATTACGGGGAGGTATTTCGAGCGCTTCTCTCTCGCTCTCTCGACGGTACGACGGTAAGGGACGGGTATAACAGCGAAGCGGCGCAAATAATCGCGTTTTATATTTAAAAATTTTTTTAGATGTATTAAATAAAAAACGATCGGTTATAATTCATCAAGTTATTTATGAACTTCATTTTGGTAAATGAATCATAATACCAAATCACTTATTTTAAGAATAAAACCTGGAAAAGAAGATAAAATGACACAAAAATATGTAACTTTGTGAATTTATTATATCGAGCCAACTTTATCAAATCGTGTTTCCATCGGGTCTATTTCACAGAATAAAGCCTCAACAATATTTCATAATTTTCGCAGATTTTAGTTTTACTGTTTACTACTTCAAAAAGTAATTCTAAGAACGTGTTATTTTAATTTTTCACTAACACCTAGCCTTAACCACTTCTACTGGCCATCTGCAAATAGTGACACAGTGGCTTCGATTTGCTTGTACTGCCGTTAACTGATTGTTACCCTGAATAAAAGAGGCTGGCATAATATGTGTTTCATAACCACATTGTTCCAGTAATGGTATATGGTATGGTAGTCCCTAAAACGTCTATCCAAGATGAATATATTATTTTCTCTGAAAACTTTTCTTACTGGGCTATTTTCATCATTAAAAATGGACAACATGATCTCAGCATCTGAAGTACTTAATAGCTTTAATTGGTCCCTACAAACCGTACACAATATACCCATCACATAAAACTACCGTCATAGGCATAAATAAGTTTCTAATTCTATAAAATAAGTACCTAATGGAATAACACCCGTATTACAAACATTACTATGGGTCTTACAGTGCGCACAAACGCACAGGGTCTCAAAAACCTATTCATAAACAGTACCTGAGTAGCCAGGCTTGTCATACGAAACTCCCCGAGAAATGCCTTACTTACGTACATTGACAGATGACATTTGCTGTTTTTTTATGGCTCTGACTTGCTGTTTAGTGTGAAAAATAAGTAAATTACAAAATTAAACAACTCATCTTCCCCGGGTTCTAATAATATAATTCTTGCTGGAAGTTACTGTTCTGAAGGCAAGGATTTAAAACATATCAATATCATTTTTCTCTAAATTTTTTTTATGTACAAGACAAATGAAATGAAATGAAATGAAATGAATGAAATGAAATGAAATGAAATGAAATGAAAAACATTTATTCGGAGCATAAATAGGGCAAATATACATAAAAGATATTAAAAAAAAGTAGGCATTATGCAACCGAAATGGTCGCCACTCAGCTTATGCCGTGACATTTACATGCCATGGCGCTGGTATTCTGTGGAACCAGTAAGAGGGAGGCGCAGCTCCAGACAAACTTAAAAACTAAAATTTAAGTTTATGTCTACAAAATTTAAATAACAACTACTATTTTATAAATAAGTACTTAGCTACAATAATTATTGTTAACACAGTGTAAGTTGCCTGTGATGCAAGCCGTAGACACTTTTACTTTAACATTAAAAATCGACTCGAGTCACACGAACCATCTCTTAGGCTGGCCTCACACAGCCGGAATCGCTTTCTGAATTAAGAATCTGAATTCAGAAAGGCCGGAATACCATACAATATCAGTATACTCCACAAACATGCTGATTTTTTCAGAATCTGAATTTCTCAGATCGATCTGGAAGAATGAGCTCACGAGCGTCCGGAATTTCGTGTCTGAATATTTAAGATTCTGAATTCAGAACGCGCGTATTCCCATACATTTTATACAGAGCGGCACACACATGCTGGAGTTCAGATTCTGAATTATTTCAGTGTTGCCATTTTTAGTAGGATCCTGCTTTTTTAGCATTTATAAAAGTAAATTTTAGATATTTAGTTTGATGTTATCCTAATAATACCTTGCTTTAATAGTGTTTAATTTTCGATGTACATCAATTCTTAAAAATTATAAAGGTAAATATAGCAGTTTTGGTGCATTTTTATAAACAACGCTTAGCAGTTTTAGCAGGATTTACCATAAATTTTTATATTTATATTTTATTTTTATAAAATTTGATAGCAATTTAAGCTTCTATTGAAACTCGTTAATATGGTTAAACTAGATAATGGATAAATATACATAAACATAGAAAAACACCCAGATCCGAAATCAATTAAGAAAAACAGTTTTCTCTAAATTGACTCGCCGACCGGGAATTGAACCCGGGACCTCAGAGATGGCGCGACGCCAGACTCGGCGCGCTAACCACTTGACCACGGAGGAAGTCAATGGGCGATTTTCCGAGATCAAAAAAAAAAAGAAATTGGTTCGTAAATGACTTCATAGATGGCGCTTAGCATAGATTAGTATGGCGCTTAGTAAAAGGCGAGTCCATGAAGAACACGTGTATGGCTACGTAATATTTATTCTATTCCAAATAGAAATAGGTCCTGGAAATCCTGAATAAAAATTTGTAAGAACTATTTGTTTATTTTTTTGATAGACAAGCAAAAGTGTAGAATTTATTACAGCCCTTAGGTAGGAACGGGTCGGCTTTCATGAAACGCCATCTGTCGAGTATTTTTGAACTAATTTTTATTTTTTAATTTGGGCTGTCAGAAAATCGCCCATTGGTAGGAATAGCGAAAAAAAAGGGCAACCCTTGTTGAAACAGCAAGCGGTTAACGTCTCGGAGACGTTTGCATATGCCGGGAGTCACAAGACTACTGATCAATCTGAATTTTTAAGAATGTGTGAGTCAAGGTGCCGGAATTCAGAATCTTAAATTCAGATTCTGAATTCAGAAAGCCATTACGGCTGTGTGAGGCCAGCCTTACAGTTACAAACAAAATAACACCTTACCTATACCTACCTACCTACTAGAGTTGTCTATCGATAATCCACTATCGCTAAACTATCGATACACTATCGATAGTTGACGTCATATCGATATCACACATTAACTAATACTATTGATAAGAAGCAATACTATCGATAGTATCGATACTATTGCATCACAATACTATCGATAGTATCGATTTCTTTAAAGTAATACTATTGATACTATCGATACCATCGATTGTATTGATGTATTAAATCGCTAGTAGTATCAATACTATCAATAGTTTTAAAATCATTCTATAGTATTACACTATCGATAGTTTAATAACCGCCGATAGTATCGTTTCCCAATTATAGTAAGTATCAATTAGTATAATGTATGTATTATTACTCGCTTACCATCTTCCATTCGAAAATGTATCCACATCGCCGATTTTATTTTCTCCATTTTAATTTCACCAACCTTTTTAAAGTAGGTAGGTAGGTAACTTTTTGAATGTGGGCAATAAAATAACCCGCTCGCAATTCACTGTAGTTATTAGTTATTTAAAAGAACAACGAAAAATACAATCTAGTTTTTTTTCACAAACTGAAAAGAAAAGTAGTTTAAAAAAATTAAAAAAAAAGACAAAAACATTTCAGTTGATATAAAAAAAAACAAAAATTTTAAAGTAACTTTTTATAAAAACGCGATTATCTCGAAAACGGTGCGTCGTAACTAAAATCTTACAAAATGTTGGCCCGCCTGTATCACCCCGCAGGAACCTGGGCGGTATCCAACGTACTTATGAATTTTTTTATTAAACTTTTTTTTTTGGGATATTTTTTTTATTTAGTATTGAGCTTGATTTCTTTTGTCTAAAAATAACGTCGAAATTCAAGACAATCGCTGCACTTCGCGATTGTCTTAAATTTCTAAGCTATTACAAAAAAAAATTAAGTCAACTTTTTATAAAAACGCGAATATCTCGAAAACGGTGCGTCGTAGCTAAAATTTTTTCAAACTTTTTTTTGGAAATTTTTGTATCTCTTATTGATAGCAATGTTTTTCATTAGTTTGTAAAAAAAAATTTAAGAGTACTTTTTCTCGAAAATTTTCTAACTCCAGCACCCCCCTTTGCGACACCCTACCTAATACAAAATGCCTGGTTTTTGAAAATATTATAAAGGTAAGTTTCATAAACTTCTTGTGTGGTTACCTGGTATAAGTACCTGTATTAAACCGGTATTACTCACAATCCTGCTTACCGTTACAGGTACTCATCGGTTAACCTGTATAATGAATACCGGTACCAAATCGATACCTTATTTAAGACAAAGTACCGTTAATTGATAATACCGGTATTCCAAGCGCTGGTCTGATCTCTGAAGCTGGTATCAGCGATGTGGATTCGCGATTCGCGGCTAGCGAATATGACGATGAGCTGCCACCCTTTTGCTGCTGCGGCACACACACACATATATTTATTATCTTCTTTTTTTTGTACTATGTTTTTTATTGTGATTTTGTGTACCAACATGTGTGTGTCTTTTAGCAGTAAATAAAGTTTTTATCTATCTATCTATCTATCTATCAGTAGCTTAGTCATAATATTGAAAAAACATTACAAAAAGGGGTAACTTTGGGTTTTTTTTTATTTTTTTTTATCGAGTGATGTTTACTCGATTTTGTAACTGAATGAGACTTTGAATAGATTGGATCCTTAACTAATACATAGTTTTTTTTTTCCAGAATTTAAACCATTATTTTCTATGTCTCAGATGGTTTGAAAAAACTTAAAGCGCGATCTATCTAGCCTTGAGAGGAAACACTGCGTCGGCGTGGCGTTCGGGATTCTCATGCGGGGCGCGGGGGAGCGGCGTTTCGTGGTCCCCTGTTTCCTCCTTCAGAGGTGGACCAATTTTTATTTAAGCGTCGGTTGGGGGAGGAGGTTTTCTGTGTCTGTATGTTTGATTTTTTTTTTAAACGAGTTAATTAATGTTTCTGAAGACGCCTTAAAACGAAGTGATTTTGCTTTCCGGTTTTGGAAGGGGGCTGCGGGGCGTCGTTTTTCTGTGTTTTGTGTGGGAGTTTTGGGTGCCGCGTCGGCGTGGTGTTTCCTCTTAACTCGTAATCCCTACGCGCGCGCGTAAACCCTGCGCTCCTGACGGACGTCAAATCGATATCGAATCGGCTGTGCTTATCGGAATATCGCGTGGGGGTCGTTGGAGGGTGAACCTTCTGTACGGTAGTAGTATTACTTATTCTGTGCTTGTACCAAGACGAAAAACGAAACAATTTTAAAACACACAAGTTTATGCTTATTAATTTTTGACGTTTTTTATGCTTAAGTTTTTATAAAAAAAGATATTTGAATGATTAAAAATGTCAACCTTATTGGTTAGGTACTAATGTTTTCCAAAACTTTGTTCAGCCGCTACTTTATTTTACTTCAAAAACTCTCCAATTTATATTACTTACCACAGTATCAATACGATAATTGGGAATCATATTACACAATTCTATGACCACGGCTTATATTTCGGTTCGACGCGATTCTGTTTCGGCGTGCAGTGGTACTGGGGGTAGCAATGCGCATTTGTCTGGCACAGACTATAATAGCTCGTTAGATTAGTTATTAAGTCTTAACTATAAGTTAGTTAACTGTTTTTTTATTATTATTAGTATTGACGTCAATAAGTGCCTGTAAAGGTTTACATTGAATAAATAATTTGACTTTGACTTTGAGTTTGGATACATTAATTTCAAAAGGAAGTTGATAGGCGAGTAATAATACATACATAATACTACTTGCTACAAAAACTATAATTGGGATCGATACTATCGGCGGTTATAGTATTGGTAGTATTATCGATTTAATACATCAATACTATCGATAGTATTGTAATGCAATGAGCGTCGACTCGCCGACTATCAGCAATAACAATTAAAAATTCTATTGTGTCTGGCGCGCGACGCGCAGGTAGAAGTATTAGCACAGAACAATGTATTAGTTGATTTGTGATAATCGATAGCACTATCGATATTGTTTTACTTGTTTTCGAGGTCAATTATCGATAGTTCTGCAACTCTCTCTACTGCTAGTTATAGGCGTTATTTAACGTAATCAGTTTCAGTAACTGGTTATGCAGCCTGTAACGGAATCACTAGTTTCGGCTTGAACAGTGAACCGGTGATTTTTCGTAACCAGTTCCATAGTGCTCTATGTTATGCGCAGAGCGCGAGTAACACCGACCGGTGACGAATGTGACCGACACAAAACGTAAAACGTAATGTAAAAAAGAACAATAAAACGTAATTTAAAAATATGTAAATGTCTAAAAAGAACTATTAAATTTTTTAAATAATCAAAAGTTGTAAATAGACAGAAACGATAAAAATTTAAAGAACTATTAAATCCTTTAAGTATGTGAAAATGTGTAAATAACTAAAATATTGTATTAATTTCAAATCATTATATAGAATGAACTTTTAAATACGCCTGCATTACATAATTTACCCTTCCTAGATAGTTAATGCAGTTAGTCCTAAGCCTGGTTAAAGTATGAAGAAAAGTTCATTAGATCAATGCTTACTTGCTTCTACGATAATGTTAAAAAAACTTGTTTAAATTGTCACTAAGTCCTGATAACTAAATAACGGTAGCTAGCTACATCATACTCATGAGTGATATGATAGGTCGGTTGGTGTCACCTAGTCAGGCTGTTACGATAAATAATAAGCTCATTGTCCAAGCACTTGTAAAAATAACTGGTTACGAAAAATCACTCGTTTCAAAGGTTTAGTAGCAATTGGTCCAATTCCCAAAATGTCCAGTGCTGCCCTACGCCTGTAGGTCACGTGATAGGTTATGGTTACCAATACCGTACAATAAGCAAGTTATTTCGGTATTCGGTGCCGCCGTTGGATTGGCAATACCATACATACTCGTACATACAACATATCCGACAAACAGTTTCAAAAAAACTAGTTTTGAAAACCGTTATCGCAGAGTTGGCATTGGCAACGCTCATACAATACAATAGGATTAATTAATGTCAATAAACGTGACAGTAATCCCTCAAAAATCAATTTTAATTAAATTTGCTGATAAAGATATATGAAATTTAATATCACTCTTACGAGTTTATGTGTAACACGCACAAAACGTAACAGCATCATGATAGCGCGATTCAGAATGCGAGAACGCCATCTATGAACAACTTTACCAACTAAAAGGGACGACAAAGCGTGACAACTGAAACATGATCTTGACGGTAAGGAAGTGAAGCGACATGCTCGCAGTTATGTATTGTTTTCTATGTCATATACAGGGTTAAAGGTTAAGATGTAGTTTCCATCATTTCTGACTGATTTGAATAAACACCGTAATCAAGTTAGAGTACCTACTTTGAAGTTTTTTTTCTAATAATTGCCGTCTTTTGTCTATTGTTCTCTTTTTTGTGTTTTGTGCCTCTGACTTATTTAGTTTTAGTATTTTTGTTTTGAAAAGTTGCTTAATTATTCTGAACACTGAAATTGCAAGTAGTTGTACCAACTGAGTTGTAGTAGACGATGAACAGTATAAAAATCCTATGGGTACACGTGGATCTTGGTTCCGAGAGCCATGTCTACGCTTGCCTGTACCGTTCCCACTCCGGAGACCACGAGACAACTCGGTTATTCGACTACCTGAGCCAAGCAGTTGACGACGTACAGGAGCGGTTTCCGTCTGCCGATGTGGTACTTTTGGGAGATTTTAATGCCCACCATGAGACCTGGTTGGGCTCTTCCAAAACAGATCACGCAGGCTGAACTGCCCACGCATTCGCTCTCACGCATGATCTGACTCAACTGGTTCTCCAGCCCACCAGGATTCCAGATATATCGGGTCAAGCGCCTTCCCTGCTAGACTTACTGGTGACGAGTCGACCAGCCGGGTACAGAGTGTCGATAAGTGCTCCGTTGGGCACTTCTGACCATTGCCTGGTTGGTGCCACCGTACTGCGCCATAAAAGCTCTCCCTCAGTGGAGTCTTAACGGCGTTTATGGCACTACTCGTCGGCAGATTGGGATGGTATGCGCGACTATTTTGCGTCCATCCCGTGGGGCCAGCGCTGCTTTGTGGGTAGGGACCCATCGGAGAGTGCCTCTGCTGTCGCTGACGAGATCATGTTGGGGATGGAATATTACATTCCCTACACTGATGTCGTCAGCGGACGTAAGGCGCGCCCTTGGTTCAATCGCGAATGCGCCAAAGCTGTTGAACTTAAACAGGCGGCGTATCGCGCTTGGACCAAGGCTCGCACGCTCAACGATCGTAACATCTCTTCCCTCAAGGTAGTCTTCAACAAGGCTACCAAAGTCTGCAAGAGAGCTCTCTCGAGAGCGAATGCCCAGCGCGTTGCTCGCGTTGGCCAAGAGCTGTTGTCACACCCAACGGGTAGCCGAAGTTATTGGCGACTGGTCAAAGCGGTGCAAGCCAACTTCTGCGCGAATTCTCTGCCCCCACTGTGGTACTCTGATGGCTCGTTGGCCCATCGGCCGCTAGACAAGGCTAACCTCTTAGCGAAACTCTGTGCGGCGAATTCGCGTATCGATGACTGCGGCGCGGAACCACCTACCATCCCTCACTGTGGTTCCTCAATGCCTGACGTCCAAATCAGACAACGTGACGTCCGTGCCGTGCTGCAGTCACTAGATGTGCGGAAGGCTAGCGGTCCTGACGGTATACCGGCAGTCGTCCTTAAAAAATGTGCTCCCGAGTTGTCTCCAGTACTGACACGCCTATACCACCTCTCGTACTCTACTGGAACGTCCAGCCGGTCCCCAAAAAAGGGGATAGGTCTGACCCAGCCAACTATCGACCTATTGCTGTCACCTCTGTTCTTTGCAAGGTTTTTGAGCGAATCATAAACGAGCGAATCATAAACAGACAACTCATTCGCTACCTAGAAGATCACTCCCTGATTCATGATCGACAATACGGGTTCAGACCGAAACGATCAACGGGTAATCTCCTGGCGTTCATAACACACCTGTGGGGTGAAGCAATGGACAAGCATGGAGAAGCACTGGCTGTTAGCCTGGACATCTCCAAGGCTTTCGATCGAGTTTGGCATCGTTCTGTTATATATATGTACAGTATATAATAGTGCCAACATCATCACCCCTCGGTGCATCGGGCAGCATCAGCATTTTAGAGCAGTAGCAAGATTATTGCAGCGAGCTCCTCAGTTCGATTTCATCATCCGCCGGTGACACTTGCCCTTTCATTTAGCGAGTAATTAGAAATAATTTCGTGCACTTTATAAAATTAAATCATTTTCACGCAAAGCATTAAAAGTGTTTTTTTTAAAAAGGGATTTTCATTATTCCCTATAACAATTTGGTGGCAGCGTTAAAGGGATATTTCGGATATCCTCGGTTCGTCTCCAGTGAAAAAGTGAAAGTGAAAAAAAAATATATAAAAAATAACAATTTACCAAATTTATCCTAACGCGCAAGTGTGCCGTGCTTTTAAAAAAAAAACTATTGTGCTTAAATCTACTTATCCAAAATCGAACTCCATCCGTCAGTAAATAAAAAAGCAAATAGTCTCGTTCCTGTAAAGTAAAATAATTGTCGTACCTGAAAAGTAGTCTCTGTCCTGAAAGAAGAGTGTCGTTCCTGCCAGATAGTCTCGTTCCTGAAAGAAAAGTCAAGTTCCTGCCAGATAGTCTCGTTCCTGAAAGATAGTCGCGTTCCTGAAAGAAAACAATTTCTCTCTTGACTGAGAAATTCAACGCCTGGTGTGCCCAAGCTCAGCTTCTCGTCATCTTCTGCGAAGTGCCGCGTGACTGGTATACCGCGTTATACCTACCTACCACTATGTTCGTGTCCTTATACTTCGGCATGATCCTGTAAGTGACTTAATTTCATTTATCCAAACTTTTGTGAAAGTGCTTTTATTAAATAAACAACTAAGTGTGTTATAAAAAATAAACTTATCATCGTCTAAGAACTCTAAACACATATCCATTTTGATTTACATTAACTATAATTATTTTGTTTTGACTAAGTCGATTCTAAGAAGTAGTAAATGTCGTCGCGCCGTTCATCCTGTCCGAGCTTATCAGTGCCACACATAGCACAGTATAAGGTGCATATAGAAGGTCTGAAGCTACTAGTTTGGCCGCCTGTTACACCGTATCAATTTTAATTCATATTATAATTTTATTTTTTGTGTCATTTTGTGTATTGTTTCTTAGCCATGTCGACCAAAGATGCAGCAGTGAAAGGTGAGCCTATCCAAATTGGTACTTTGTTTAAATTTATTAAATCTTTTGATGGTTCTCGGGAAACATTAAATTCTTCTATATCAAATTGCGATAATACTATAAACCTTGCCTCAGATGCTCAAAAGTATATTTTATTGAAATTTATATTATCTCAATTAGAAGGAAGAGCTGAAACAGCTTGTGCAATCAAAGAATTCGAATCATGGGACCAACTTAAACCAAATATTTCAAATTTAGTCCGTGGAAAAAACCCTTCAAACTTAAATGAGGCTATTAATTTAGCAATATCGGAAGAGAAAATTCAAAAACTGCTGTATAAACGTAACTTGCCAACATCTAATCTCACCTCAATGGCACCACGTCCTATTCAAAAGCCAAATTATCCATTTAGACCCGTTGTTCACAATGTTAATTCGAGACCACAAGTATTTAATCAAAATATGTCAAATATCTCATTCTGTCGTTACTGCAAGACTCAAGGTCATACTCTGGAAACTTGCAAAAAGCGCGAATATAACAACAACAGATTTAAAGTTACGCAACCCTCTCCGCAAACCTCATATCGTCCTATCACTAGTCAACATAACAATTTTAATCAAAGATTTTCAAAACCCCAACCATCTCGTATCCATTGCGTTAGTGATAACAATTATTATTATCCTGATACTCAACCTGATGACACTACCCATCAATATAACGATATAACCCAGCAACCTGACGATCTGAGTAACAATGATGATCATTTAAACGAATAATGGGTTCACGGCGGTGTCTCGTGAAACCCAAGTCTTTCCTCACAACGCAACCGTTGCATGTTAGTGGCACCAATTCCATACCCATGCATGCTACACAACAGGGTAACCAGCCCCAAACAGGAAGTCGTGCTATTTCTATATCCACGCAGACTACACAGCAGGGTAACCAGCCCCAAACAGGACGTCGTGCAGTTTCAATATCCACACAGACCACACAACAGGGTAGCCAGCCCCAAATCGGAGGTCTTGATATTTCTATATCCACGCAGACCACACAACAGGGTAGCCAGCCCCAAATCGGAGGTCTTGATATTTCTATATCCACGCAGACCACACAACAGGGTAGCCAGCCCCAAATCGGAGGTCTTGATACTTCTATACCAAATGGGCTTATTAAGACGCTTAAGATTGTTGGCATATGTGGAGACTTGCTTCGTTGGTTTGACTTGTATATTGACAATCGCTGTCAGGCTGTCGTAATCAAAAATTACATCTCCAGCTGGGTCGAAATTCCTAGCGGTGTACCTCAAGGATCATTGCTTGGCCCATTGCTGTTTAGCATTTTTGTGAATGACGTAAAACTGTGCATTCATTCATCTAAGCTTCTCTGCTTTGCAGATGATATGAAGTTATTTGCGAAAGTACCGTCTTATGATGCAGCTAAATTATTACAGGGTGATCTGATGCGGCTTGAAGAATACTGTGACGTGAACAAACTAGACCTTAATCCAACTAAGTGCACAGTTATGACTTTTAGTCGCAAAAGACACCAAATTACTTACGACTATACTTTACATCATCAAAGTCTTCAAAGAGTCCATTCGATGCGTGATCTTGGGGTGACACATGATTCTAAGTTGCTGTTTGATGAACATATAAATGTTATAATAGGTAAAGCTACCAAAGCTCTTGGCTTTCTTATTCGTAATGTTAAAGAATTTAATAACCCTATTACCTTTATGATACTTTATTGTTCGCTCGTCCATAGTAATCTAGAATATGCCTCTCAAATATGGAACCCAAGATATGACACGTATATTAACAGACTGGAGAGTATCCAAAAAAAGTTTATTCGCTATTTGTGTTATCGCACTGGTACCCGTGATAGCTCCGCTACCTATGTCCAACTGTGTTTAAAGCATCGTCTACTGACACTAGGAAATCGACGGAGTATAGCAGACATTGTGTATTTATTTAAAATTGCCTCAAACTCCGTTGACTGTCCCGAACTTCTGTCACTACTGAACTCCCTACAAGAATTTTACGAAATTTTAAACCAATTTACCTTCCAGTCTCAAATACTAATTATAGGCAAAACTCATATTTTTTGCGTGCGGGTAAGTGTTACAATAATCTGTGCGAGGTGTGTGATCTTGATCTTTTTTGTTGTAACTGTGAATCGGTGAGAAAAAATCTTACGAAGTGGTTTTTTGAAACTTATTAATATTAAATTATTGCTACCTACTACATTCTGTTGTGAATTTGTCCTTGTTACTGTTTCAGCTACAATGTTTATAAGCGGTTCGATCGCAGTTTGGATCCTAGGTATACTAGCATGTTTATTCTGTTAGCTCAATAATTTCCCTACTACTTTAAGTTTATTAGTGTGAATCTGTCATTGGTTCTCTGATGTATAACTGCATAGCTATTCGTGTCTTGTAACTGTTGATTCACCTAAGAAAATAAAATAAAAATAAATAAAATAAATAAACATAGGTATGGTTGACCTACCTACGCTGATGAAAAGGCTGTATGGGCTAGATCTCTTTGCTTTTCTCAAAAGGGACAAATCAACCGAAAAAAGACATTCTAATTTAATCTATATCATTTATTTGATCCTAGATTCAAGAATATCTATTTTCAGAATGCCAGAGCTTGTGCAAGGGCGATTTCTATGCTAAGACGATTTATTACTACCACTCCTAGTATCGCTAGTGAACCTGATAGTGATTCTTCTGTCGAAACCAATTATGACTTCTGGAGTCACCATAAGAAGTTGGCTCATACGAAGCGGAACAAAAACACAGGTTCTTCATTACAGCTAGAAAAAAGCATGAAGTGAGCCACTACTTGTCTGCACAGGTGTCACCTCTTTCAACCGATCCATTAAAACAATGGGAAGACATGAAAGTGGTTTTTCCCAAATTGTTCAAGCTCGCCCAAGAGAGAAAAAAGGATGAAGTGAGCCACTACTTGTCTGCACAGGTGTCACCTCTTTCAACCGATCCATTGAAACAATGGAAAGACATGAAAGTGGTTTTTCCCAAATTGTTCAAGCTGGCCCAAGAGAGAAAAATAGGATGAAGTGAGCCACTACTTGTCTGCACAGGTGTCACCTTTTTCAACCGATCCATTAAAACAATGGGAAGACATGAAAGTGGTTTTTCGAAAATTGTTCAAGCTCGCCCAAGAGAGAAAAATAGGATGAAGTGAGCCACTACTTGTCTGCACAGGTGTCACCTTTTTCAACCGATCCATTAAAACAATGGGAAGACATGAAAGTGGTTTTTCGAAAATTGTTCAAGCTCGCCCAAGAGAGAAAAAAAGGATGAAGTGAGCCACTACTTGTCTGCACAGGTGTCACCTCTTTCAACCGATCCATAAAACAATGGGAAGACATGAAAGTGGTTTTTCCCAAATTGTTCAAGCTCGCCCAAGAGAGAAAAAAAGCATGAAGTGAGCCACTACTTGTCTGCACAGGTGTCACCTCTTTCAACCGATCCATTAAAACAATGGGAAGACATGAAAGTGGTTTTTCCCAAATTGTTCAAGCTCGCCCAAGAGAGAAAAAAAGCATGAAGTGAGCCACTACTTGTCTGCACAGGTGTCACCTCTTTCAACCGATCCATAAAACAATGGGAAGACATGAAAGTGGTTTTTCCCAAATTGTTCAAGCTCGCCCAAGAGTATTTAGCAATACCAGCAACATCGGTCCCCTCCGAACGTTTATTTTCAAAGGCAGGCAGTACAAAAATATATAACAAAAATATACCGGTTAGCGCCAAAACGGCTAGATAAACTTTTATTTTTAAGTGATTGCACAGAGGAACAGTGGGGCATTTAATAATGTTTAAAAAAATATAATAAACAACGTTGATTCGTCAATTTATATTTTTTATTATTGTAATATGTACCTACCACTTGCTTGACCAATTTGTGTGCGCATAATGCGCTTTTATATAGTCATAGTCCATGCGAGCGTCATGACACATGTAGTTGTGTGCGCATTCAGTGCGCATTAGGCATAGACCTAGGGATGGCGATTCTTTCAAAAAATTATTGATTTTTAAATTGATTCGAATCGCAATTTATTTATTTATTTATTTATTTATTTGGTTCACCAGTGTTTGCTACACTATTACATTTAATATTTACGGCTAGCATTCTTATAACCTAGTGCAACAATCTTTGAAGGGAAACACCACATACATTAAAATGAGAAACAAACGAAAAACAAAAAAAAAATAAACATGAAAGAAAAACACTTTGTAATATAGACAATATAGTGCATCAGTCAGCTTGTTGCCAAGCGTGGAACAAATTCTTTTTGAGCTTAGAAAATGAGTCGCCGAAAATATCAATGATGTCACTATAATTATTAAGTAGCTTATCCTTAGCCCTCGGCACTGGGGAGTTGGAACCCAAAACTGATTTGCGGAATGGCGGACACAGTGGAGTTATGGGGGTACGAGGATTCTTCTTAGGAACACGAAATCGGAACCTCCGTAGTAATAGCGAACTATCAATTTCTTCATTTAAAATTTTGTAAAGAAATGAAAAATCGAACAGATTTCTGCGGTTTTCAAGAGAATACATTTTAAAATGAATCAATCTTTTTTTATATGAGCGTGTTGTTTTTGATAATCTGTTCCTAAAAGCCATGTGCGAAACAAAACGTTTTTGTATACGTTCCAACCTTAGTGAGTGGACAGCGAAATGCGGCCTCCACACCACACTACAATATTCAATTATACTGCGTACAAGGCTATTGTAAAGAAGGATTTTTACATTATTACTTTTAAATATTTTAGCATTGCGAATTAAGAAACCTAACATCCTGCTGGCCCTTTTGGTGACATTTTCTAAGTGTGGTATGAAAGTCAACTTCGCGTCGAATGTAACTCCTAAATCCCTAATATTGTCAGTATGTTGAACGGGACTTCCATTAATGATGTATTCGGATTGCATTGAGTTTATTTTCCGAGTAAATTTCATGTGGTAGCATTTTTTAATGTTCAGTTCCATACGGTTAACGCGACACCACTCTACCATTCGATCAATATCACTTTGGAAAAGATTTACATCCTCATTTGATTCACATATTTTTAGCAATTTCAAATCGTCCGCATACATAAACGGTATGGAATGCAAAAAACAATCTGGAATATCGTTGATAAATGCGTTGAAGAGAATCGGGCCTAAGTGTGAACCTTGCGGTACTCCCGACGTTATGCGGTGCAATGCTGATTGATAGCCATTAACCACGACATAGAACTTACGATTCTCCAAATATGATTTTATCCATGAGATAAAAGAACCAGTGATACCATATGCTGACAGTTTCGAGAGAAGAACATCGTGGGGTACCCTATCAAACGCTTTACTAAAATCTGTGTACAGTACATCAATTTCTTTGCCATCATCTAGTGCCTCAGTTATAATTTCGGTAAATAGTGTCAGATTGGTACAGGTAGACCTTGATTTAATAAAGCCATGTTGAAAGTCGGTAATATAGTGTTTAATATGACGCAGTATAAAGGGACAGATAAGTGATTCTAGATTTTTAGCAAAAGCCGACAAAATTGAGATAGGCCTATAATTCGTAACATTTTCAATTTTCTCGGCCTTATGAACTGGTACAACCTTCGCGAATTTCCAAGTTTCCGGAAAATACCTGTTTGAAGTGATTTGTTATATATTAAGTGAATAGGAGTAACCAATTCATCAGCACAGGCTATGATAAATATGGGGGGAATACCATCTGGTCCTGGTCCTTTATTAGGGTCCAGAGACTTGAGGCTTTTTTTGATTTTATCCTTCTCAAGAAATGGTACTGAAAGTTTTTGACTAAAATTTTTATAAATTTCCAGTAGTCTGAACTCAAATCTAAGTTATCTCTGTCGTTATAAGCGTTATAAAGCGTACTAAAGTGAGCCGCAAATAAATCGCAAATTTTTTCTCCGTTTGAAGTAAGGTTAAAACCATCTGTCATAGTTTGGGGATAGTTACTTTTACCGCCTTTTTTCGCTTTAATGAAAGACCAGAAGAGCTTTGGATTGTTCTTAATACTCTCTTCCGTTGAGTTAATATATCTTTTGTAACATGAATCAGATAGTTTTTTGCAACGTTTGCTAATCAGTCGTAATTCGATCTCGTCTAAAAGATTCTTGTATATGTTGTATCGCTTTCTAATTTTTTCTTTCTCTCTCAACATTTTTTTCAAGGAGCGATCAAACCATGGAGGCGATAATTTGCTTGCAAGTTTCTTTTTTGGAACAAAGTCATTAATTATATTTTTTATTATGGTATAAAATAAATCTATCATTATGTTTACGTTAGGACACTCATTTAATATTTTTTCCCAGTTACATTCAATTAAACATTTACGAATCTGCACATAATCTGCCCTATTAAAATTAAGAATATCAATTCTGCCATTATATTTGAGTTTACGATCGAGTAATTTAGAGATTGTGATTTCTAGGGGAGGATGATACACTGGATTCCCTTACTGTGCACTGAGCGGATGGTAAGTTTGTAAATACCAAGTCCAAAAGACGACCTGACTTATTCGGAATATGATTTACTTGATGCAGGTTATTTGTGTGTAATAAATCTATTAATGTGTGACATGAACTAGGTACAACATAATTACTGGACGACTCATTTACTAAACTCCAATCTACTTGGCCTAAATTAAAATCGCCCATAAGGCAGACAAAAATTTCATCATTACTAATATCTTCATATAATCCAAAAATTTTAGAACAGTTATCTACAAAATGTTCCAACATCACTTTGTTTATTGGTGGTGGTAAGTACACACTACAGAAAGCAATTTTACAGATATTCGGTCCCATCGGTATCTCCAAGACCACCCACAAATCCTCACATTTACTGTCCCACTCGTTCTTACGAACCGAAACATACTTTTTTAGAACCGCAATTAGGACCCCTCCACCTTCTTTGTGAAAATTAAATCCAGAAGTTTCCCTATCCCTTCTATAGACTACATATCTTTCATCAAATAACTCTCCATTGAGTACACTGCTATTAAGCCAAGTTTCGGTTAAAATTACAATATCATATTCGGTATTACAAATTTCTTTTATGAAGTTATGAGTTTTACTACGTAACCCACGAACGTTTTGGTAATATATCTTATACTCTTTTACAATAATTTATAGAGATACATTCAAATAGTTTTAAAAAAATAAAATTAAAATACCATCAATAAAAAACTAAGGTAGCTTATCTGGTGAATCAATGTTCTTAATAATTTTATACTCTGAATCATCCGTTTTCCGTATAAAGATTCGCCCGCTTCTCACCCACACGTATTTATATCCCTTTTCCTTTGCGGTTTGTCTGGCTGCTGCATGGAGGGCTTTATTTGCGGCTGAGAGATGTTCACAAACGAAGATTGGTGTTTTGCTGCCGGGAATGCCCGCGTGAGAACTATTTAATTTGTTTTCTGCGTTACATTTATTGAATCTAATCGCTCCCGCCAAAAATTGGTCCCGAAATTTAGATGAGTTAAATTGCACAATGATTGACCTCGGGCGTTTGGAATCTTTATTAAGTTTAGCGATTCGAGTGTAGTGTGCAAGGTTATCTTCAGAAATCTTACAATTCATTGTTTTACCCAATTCAGTTATGATATGCAATAAATTTTCATCTTTCCTCTCAGGAACACATTGAATTTCGATATTAGTCATGCGTGAATTTTGCTCCATTTGACTCATTCGGTTAGTTAGGTCTTCAATTTTAGACTGCATTGATACGTTTTCCGCTTGAAGCTGCTTTATTTTCTGGTTAGATTCCCCATGCTCCTTACTGATAGTTTCATATCTCGAATTCATAAAATTCATTGAATCCTTTACCTCCTTGATCTCATCCTTTAAAGGCTTCAGCTCGTTATTTAATACATTAGTCATAGTTTCGCTCAATGTTTTTTGCATTTCAGTCAACACGTTTTTGATAATGTCTTGCATTTCGTCCCTAGTTATCGGCGAGTTATTCGTGACGTTCGGAGGAGAATTTAATGCTTGCCTCTTACCAGGCCTCGCAGTGGCGTTTGGGTTACAACGAACCGGAGTGTGATCATTGTTACCAGACTTTTGTGCACAACAAAGGGTACATTGCCATTCAGAAGTTGAAGGAACATCCTCGTCGTGGGTCAGAGATATACATGCAAAGTGAAAAGCTTTTAAACATTTTGCACATTTAACATAACTATCATCTTGTAGTCCCCTTGAGCAACAGCCCCACGATAGGTCCTTGTTCTTCTTTGGTGCCATAATTATATTGCAATTTAAAAATTTAAATAAAAAAAAACTAAAAAATTACCAGAAAAAAGAAACAACAAAAAAAAAACAGAAAAAAAAGTCCACTACCTACCAAAATAAAATAACAACAGTGAAAAATAGTGTGCAAAAAGTTTCGATCTGATTTGTTGAGGATCGAACCGGCGTTTCAAGGCAATACGGCGCGGCGCGGAGTTTTTGCCTCTGAACCAAATGTCCTAATATACAAGTGTCCAAAATATGAATAAGTTTCCAGTGTTCATTGGATCATAAGCGTAAAGTAACGGGGTCAGTGTCCAGTTCTTTTGTGTTGTATTTTATAACTTTGTTGAAGTACCCCACGTAAACACACAGTTTTGAACTTTTAAGCACTTAGTCACAGGAATTCATCAACTTATTTCACACCAAGATATAGAACTCGATCCACATAATATTTTGGTATAACTTTAGGGCGCAACACCAACTTTTAACACTTCCACAAATTAATAAGTTAGGAGCTTACAGCAATACGTCTTTCTCATTTGACAACATTTGACAACTGCAATCTAATAAATCGATTCACAAAAAAATCGACTTCTAAAATATCGATCTCTTCAAAATCGATTTATTTTAGAGTTTGTATTCACATCACAATATTGCTTTAATTTATTAAAAAGAAGCAAAGCCAACTAAGCACACAGCCATGTCGTGAGTTTTTAAGTAATTTGTCGGAAAACTATCTGTAAATCATTTTATGGTCCTTAACAAAACTGAAAAAAATCGAAATTCGATTTTCTATGTTGAAATATCGATTCAGAATTACATATCGACCTAAAAAAAATCGATATTTTGGTCCAGTGAAATTGATTCTTCGATTAATTGGTCTCAGATCGCCACCCCTAGATAGGCCCTAAAAAGTACTCGATATCTTGAAGTATCGAAACTTCGTATTCGATACTACTCATGAGTACAGTATCGATACTTTCTATTCGATATCGTGTCTAGCGATGGTCGATTTGAACCATAAATAGTTATTGAAACTATTTATCGGTGCAATACCCAAAACTATGTATTGGTCTACTACGGTGAAACTGTTTATCGATAGAAACATACAGATATTCAATACCTGACCTTAATACAATACCCATAGCGTTTACAAAAACTGTACCGTATTTATTTGTGCAATCCTCGCAATCGTGTAGGTTTGGCAACGTCGCGTATTACCGCGCAATAACCGATCAAGACGCACATCTAAATATTTATTTTAAGCCTTATGTGTAGGGATTAAAGTTAGTTATTAAATGTATCAAAATTAATGAGATAGAAAATAAAGTTTTTGCAGTTATTGCATAACAAATTTAGATTTAGACCCTAAGATGATATTGAAAATCAATTTGTTTACATATTTTTATGACTGACCGCGCGCAGCTCACGGTGGTGCGAGAAATTACAAATTACATAGGTACTAATATTTAAACGACAGTAAATCTAAAATACATAGGTATACCTACTGTGGAAAAAACAGGTGTACAAACAAAAAATAATATAATATCTTTAAAAAGTAGAAAAAAATAGAAAAAAAGAACTTAGATTATAATTTAAAAAATGTACCTAAATAGTGCCAATTAATGTAAAAAGGTAACAACAAAAGTAAACAAACTGATATAAAATGTAAACATTTCACCCTAAAAAAACAAAAAAAAAATTAAACTAAAAATGTAAATAACACAAAAATACTAATACATATAAAAATTAAAATAGAAGTCCTGTGTAAATAATGAAAAGCAAACAAATTGTATATAAAATCAATGAACTTTGAAATACGCCTGCATTTATTGACTATTTTATGCAGCCAGTCCTAGCCTGGATGAAGTATGAAGGAAAGTTCATTTGAATACCTACTTAATATTCGATACCATAACTTAATCTTATCTTTAACATCCTCAAACAGGTATCATGAACTTACCAATACCGTACAGTACAATAAACAAGTTATTTCGGTATTCGGTGCCGCCGTTGGATTGGCAATTAATACCATACAACATCTCCGATAAATAGTTTCAAAAGTAAATAGTTTTGAAAACCGTTATCGAAAACCAATACATAGTTTCGGTTCGGTACGCGAAAAATCCGTTATTACAATTGTTTTCTGTGGTTATTACCCATTACTTACTAATCGTGTCCTGTCCCTACATAGGATTAATGTCAACATAACAAACAGTAATCCCTCAAAAATTGTGTTTAATGTAAGACGTTTCTGTAAATACCTATTTTAATACTAATATTACGAGTTTATAGGTAAAGCGTAACAGCATCATAATAGCGCGATTCAGAATGCGACAACGCCATCTATAAACAACTTTACCAACTAAAGGGACGACAAAGCGTGACAACTGAAACATGAGGTTTCTTGACGGTAAGGAAGTAAAGCGACATGCCCGCAGTTATGTATTGTTTTCTATGTCATATACAGGGTTAAAGGTTAAGTCGACCTATATCCTTTAAGGGGACGTAGTTTCCATCATTTCTGACTAATTTGACTATTAAACACCGTAATCAAGTTAGAGTACTTTAAAGTTTTTTTTCTAAAAATTGCCGTTTTATGTCTATTGTCCTCTTTTTTTTGTGTTTTGTGCCTCTAACTTATTTAGTGTTAGTATTTTTGTGTCGAAAAGTTGCTTAATTATTCTGAACACTAAAATTGCAAGTAGTTGTACTTACTAACTGAGTTGTAGTAGACGATGAACAGTATAAATAATAGTTTATAAACCACTAGAAAAACACGCTTTTATAAATGCACGTAAAAACAAAAAATAAATTTAGGATCTTTCAAGTTGTTTCTTTTACTATGTGCTTTTAATTATAATATTTGATTGTAAAAGCGTGGGGCGCTGGAACAGGAAAAAATTTCTTGTTAACAAATACTAATACTAACTTCCTGGCGGAAGCTGCATGAGGTCGCACAAGAGCATAACGTTTATGCCGCCAAAGGGTTACTAAAGGGATCCAAAGATATCTCGTCCACGAACAAGAACTCTACATTTTGCCACTGTTGACGCATTACCCTTGAAGGTACTTAATTTCCTGAAAGAAGAGGCGTTAAAAATGTCGGTGAATGTGTGAAATGCTCTCCTCGCTGCTGGCGCATGTTTTGTCTGATTTCGACAAACTGTTACTTTGAACAGACTGTTTAATGTAGAGCCACCTACTAGTCGTGCTGCAACTCCAGTTAGAGCGCCAATCTGTGTAAGCTGCTTCTCAGCAAGTTATACAAAAAGTCTTTCCTTTTCCAGCGTCCCACGCTTTTACCACAGTATAAATATCAGTTAGCTTATATTTATACTGTGCTTTTACAATCAAATATTATAATTAAAAGCACATAGTTTACACTTCAGCCCAGAAATAGAGACAACTTGGACGATCGATAACTTATTTTTTGTTTTTACGTGCATTTATAAATTTAATTTTTTTTTGTAGATTATTAACCAAGGGGATAAAGCAGTGTCTTCTGTCGCGGGTGACGATTTAAATTGCGAGCGTAACGAAGGACTCGAGGTTTACTCCCGAGCGTAGCGAGGGTGTTAAAAACTTATTTTTTTTTATTTTTATTTTTTATGCTAAGCCTGGCAAATAACCCCACTCCACCTGATGTTAAGTGGAAATGAAGTCCAGGCGCGAGGACAACTGGTGCAGCGTAAGAGATGTAGCATCAGTCACCCTCACTCTGCCGGCCCACAAAGTGCTTCTTCACGCCTCGTTTGAAGGACCCTATGTCATAGGTAGGAGGGAATACGTGTGCTGGTAGACTATTCCATCTTTTGGAAGTGCGACAAAGAAACGAGTCACCAAATTTCTTTGTGCGTGATGGAATGTTAGAGACTGTAAATTGGTGACTCCGGAGAGCAGCACGCGTACTCCTATGGAGGAAGGGAGAAGGAGGGATGAGGTCAAAGAGTTCTTCAGAGCACTCGCCATGGTATAAACGGTAAAAGACGCTGAGTGACGCAATATCTCTACGCAATTGCAAAGGCTCGAGAGTTTTAGTGACCTCCACATTGCCGATAATGCGCACAGCGCGGCGCTGCAATCTGTCCAAGGCATCGAGAAGGTACTTTGCGGAGCCGTCCCAAAGGTGAGAGCAATACTCCACGCAAGACCGCACCTGTGTCTTGTATAATAGACACAACTGATCAGGCGTGAAGAATCGCCGCACCTTGTTCAGGACACCGAGTTTACGTGAGGCATTTTTAATCACGGTTTCGATGTAGTCCTTTTGGTTCAGATCGCAGCGGATATTCATACCGAGCATGTTAATACTGCTCTGCAGGCCTAGAGATGTACCGTGAAGAGAGGGAAGGGGAAGGAATGGCGACTTTTTCGCTGTGAACGCGCACACCTGTGTTTTCTTGGCATTGAACTCCACCAGATTATCGGAGCCCCATTTAGAAATGAGGTCCAACACCCGATCGAGCTCAATGACAAGATTTGCTCGCTTCATTTCGGTGTCTACCCGCCCAGCCGTTGGGTGACCGTTATATCCCTCATGCACTGTGCTATCATCTGCATAGCAATGAATGTTTCCAAGAGGAAGCATGTCATTGATATGCAGAAGGAACAGCGTGGGGGATAGAACGGAGCCTTGAGGAACACCAGCGTTCACTGACATGAACCGCGAAGCGCATCCATCCAAAAGGACACGGATTCTACGCCCATGCAGGAAGCTAGCAATCCAGGTTCAGAACTGAGCGGGCAAACCGTATGCCGGGAGCTTGGAGAGAAGAGCTTTGTGCCAGACCCGATCAAAAGCCTTGGCTATGTCAAGGCTAACTGCCAGTGACTCGCCACGTTTGTCAATAGCCTCACCCCAGAGATGTGTGACGTACGCTAGAAGATCACCCGTTGACCGTTTTGGCCGAAACCCATATTGACGATCGTGAATTAGGTAGTGATCTTCTAGGTATCGAATAAGCTGTTTGTTCAATATTCGTTCTAGGATCTTACACAACACTGAAGTTACGGCTATAGAGCGGTAATTAGTTGGATCTGACCGATCTCCTTTTTTAGGGATCGGTTGCACATTAGCTTCTCTCCAAGATTCCGGCACACAACCCGAAGAGAGCGAGAGACGGTACAGACGCGTTAACACAGGGGACAACTCCGCTGCACACATTTTCAGGACTATTGCTAGGATGCCATCAGGACCGTTAGCTTTCCGGACATCGATTGACTGCAGCTCCGCACGGACATCACACTGCCTGATTTTAATATCAGACATTGTGTGGCCACAGTGAGGAATTGAGGGTGGCTGTGCATTACAGTCATCGATCCGGAAGTTAGCCGCAAAGAGTTTGGCCAGGAGATCGACATTTTCCTGCGGCTTGTGAGCTAAAGTTCCGTCAGGACATCTCAGTGGTGGCAGCGAGGGTTGGCTGAAGTTGGATTGCACGGCTTTGGCCAGACGCCAGTAGCTACGGCTGCCCTTAGGATGCGTCAGGAGTTCTTGGCCTACTTGTGCAACGCGCTGGGCATCCGCTCTAATGTAGGCCCTCTTACACGACTTGGTGGCATTATTATAGGCTGCTTTTAGCGAGCGAGTTTCGAGATCCCCATGAGCTTTACCTCTGATCCAAGCGCGGTATGCCGTCTGTTTACTCTCAACAGCGCTGGCACACACGTGATTAAACCAGCGGTTGCGTCTGCCTTTGCTGATGACATAGGAGTGTGGAATATAGTATTCCATTCCTAATACTATCTCATCAGCAACGGCAGTGGTGCTAGCGGTGGGTCCTTCCCACTAAAGCAGCGCTGCCTCCAAGGGACGGATGCAAAATACTCCCGCATACCGCCCCAGTCTGCCGACGCGTAGTGCCAAATCTGGCGTTTCGAAACCGCTGTTGGCGGGCGCGATGCCAAGGGCACTGTGCTGGATATCAAGCAGTGATCCGAGGAACCTAAAGGAGCTCGAATCTCCACCCGGTATCCAGCAGGGCGACTCGTCAGCAGAAGGTCGAGTAAGGAGGGCGCATGGCCAACTATGTCTGGGATCCTGGTGGGCTGGTTCACCAGTTGCGTCAGGTCATGCGTGAGAGCGAATGCGTGGGCAGTTCTAACAGCATGGTCTGTTTTGGAGGAACCTAACCACAACTCATGGTGGGCGTTGAAGTCCCCCAAAAACACCAATTCCGCCGATGGAAACCGCTCCTGCGCATCATCTGCTACCCGACTAAGATGTTCAATAAGTCGAGTTGTCTCCATGTCGCCGTTATGGAATCGGTAGACGCAGACGTAGACACGGCAATGAGAGCCTAAGTCGACGCGTACCACTAGGAGGGAGAAGGAAGGGTCCTCCAGACAGCGCAGACGGCGACAGCAAACATCCGCCCGAACGAATAAGCAAACTCCGGCTTTGGCTTGAAGGATTCTTCAAGCACAAAGCCGGGATAGTTCAGGTAGGTGGTGTCAGCAGGGCGGATTATTTGCGTCTCCGTCAGGAACAACATTGCTGGCCGTGCCGTCTCAAGATGGTGGTGGACGGCATTGAGGTTTGCATGGAGTCCGCGGATGTTAGCGAACTCCACCTCAAACGGTAAACGGTAAGGTTGTGGTGGGGGTGTGCACCGCTGTAGTACCAGTTTTGTTGTTAGGCGCTGTCATTTTAGGAGTGGAAAGAGAGAGGCGTGAATCGAGAAAATGATGCCACGATGCGAATGGTCAAAGTGTAGTGGCCTGTTTCCCCGGGAATTTGCCCACAGACGAGTATTATTAACCTGCCGAACGAGCGAAGCGAGAGATTTACCACCTGAGTAGAACTTCCTCAAAGCGGATTTCCGTTCGTTGTACACTAGTCTTGCCTGTATATACTGGTACGCTGTATAATCAGGCTACTGAGGTAGATACGGCGGTTAACATTTTTTATGACATCTTGGGTCCACGTATAAACAGTTAGTTGCGTTCCATGAAAACGACCCCATATGCGTGATTCGCGGTACCACTATCCATATCTATAGTTAATTAGGTACATAAAAACTAAACATTTTCATTTAAAAAGATTCAGAGATGAGCTAAAACTGTTTAATTGGGAAATGTTCAAATTTTACAGACAGAAGTTAAAGAACTAATCGATAAGTCATATAGCGTATATATTAACCAAACGGAGACTGACATTAGACGTAATCCGAAACGTTTCTGGAAATTTATAAAGGATCAACAATTTAAACAGTTTAAATATGAATGCGAAACCGTTTCTGGCACTGATGCTGCAAACACTTTTGCTGCTTATTTTAGATCAGTGTTTTTGACCACTAATCCAATGGTATCAGTTGATGACGTCACCGTACCTAACCCGGCCAATTCCTCCTACCGCATTGCTGTTGATAGCATTATTACTCCGCGTGAACTGAAGTAAGCAGTTCGCCGATTAAAGGCTCACTATATATTTATTTGTTTATTTATTTAATCGAACACCAACACAATGAACTCCAATAAAATTTACTCAACAAAAATACACTTAAGATAACACAAGCTGTTTGCTATATAGAGAGGCTCAGTCGCTGAGCCCCCTACAGCATAGCTGTCTCTGCTACCAGAGAAAGCATGGTTCAGAGGTCCAGTTCCGTTGAACCTTTAAACCACACCTTCTCGCCTATAAACTATAATTAATATAAAAAAAAACCGACTTTAAAAAATTTTACTGAAATTGTTCAATTTACTTGCAATATTAACCTTTATTTTACTCAATCTTATAATCTTAAAAAATATTTTTGGAGTCGGTGCCAGCCAAGGTAAACATAAACATTAAAAGACATACTATATTATTTATTATATTAGCCCATATTGACCTAATGCTGGGCAAAGGCCTCCCCCCCCCCCCTTCCAGTATTCGCGGTCTTTTGCGTGTGTTGGCATTCTTCGCGTAAGCATCAAACTCATCTCTCCACCTCCGTCTAGGTCGGCCTTGCTGCCGTTTAACCCCATTGTCGTTTTTATTTATAAATTCATTAGTAAATAGATTTTATAAGGTATTGCTTCAAGCTGGCACCTACTCCAAAAATATTTTTTAAGATTATAAGATTGAGTAAAATAAAGGTTAATATTGCAAGTAAATTGAACAAACTAAACTACGCAATTATTTTTTACGTTTTAGTGCATTTATTTCAGTAAAATTTTTTAAAGTGGGTTTTCTTTTGTTTAAATTTTTGTTTATTTCTCGCTTTTTAGTGAATCGTTCCGATTTATTTATCGAAAGTGAATATTAGTAAACCTACAAAACGCGCTACTTGTATGAGACAGCGCCGTTTAAGTGTGACAAGCGAAGAAAACGAGAAACGCCTATCACAAAGTAGGAAATCAACATCCGAAACAGACGGCAAGTTACCGAATTTACTCGTGAATGCTGTATAGACCCCCCTACGATGATGACTTGCGAGTTACTAGGGTTCACTGTTAGGGAAACTAGAGGAACGTTTTTGACTTGCTCCAGACGTAGATCGTAGCCAAGTCACCATTGATCTGCTCAATCGCTTCTCAGAGGTTCTCAGCCGAGGCCTGAGAGTAAATTTGTAAGTCATCGGCATAAAGATGTTAAGAAGAATTTAGACAAGAAGTGACAGAATTAATAGTGTGAATAGTGTATTTTTAAATCCTAATAGAAATGTTTCGGAAGGAGTGATAAAAAGTGGCCTATGTCACTATTGTTCTTCAGCTGTCTATGTGCAAAATCAGGTCGATGCGCAAGTGAGAGACGGACAAACAAACAAACACGCTTTCGTATTTACAATATTAGTCAGGAAGGATTTATTGCCGAAGTGGATCTCATTTGACCTATGGCTGAAAATACCAAAATTGCTATAGGTATGTCTACCATATTTAAGGAGTTCCCTCAATTCCTCAAGGATTTCACCATCAGAACTGAGTTCCGCTACCTGCCTTCTTTTAATTCGTCATAGTCGTTTAACTATATTAATCGAGATATCTTATCGCCACTCGTGTAATACTTATCATTGACAAGTTCCAATGACATTCTGTGGTCTTCTTCATCAGTTCTACTTCATCAAATGATACTTTCTCAATGCAAATTCTTGACTTATTGCTGAAAATATCAAAATCGCTATAGGTATGCCTACAATATTTGAGGAGTTCCCTCAATTCCTGAGGATTCCATCAACAGAACTGGATTTTGATAAAAATGAGACCAATCTGGAAGTATATCCTTTCAAATAAAAGAATTTTCCAAATCGGTGTATAAATGACTGAGTTCTGAGGTAACAAACATAAAAAAAAAACATACAGCCGAATTGAGAACCTCCTCCTTTTTTTGAAGTCGGTTAAAAATAACTTACATCTTATGGAGGCGGTGAGTGCCAGTCCCTTACTGCTGCTCCGCTCGTCCTCGTGCTGGTATGGTGGCCCGCCACGACGTCGGCTGCCTGGTGATGATAGACTGCGCCTCTGGCCAGTGTCCCCTGAACGCGGGTGGTGAACAGAAAGCCCTAAACGTCCCGTCTACCCCGCAGTACTAACACCCAGACAAATATGTGATCCTTCACCGCAGCACGTGGCCCACTGCACAGCAGCGAGACTGCACCGCAATAAGCCGATGCACAATCACACTAGCAACTAATGTCCGCTTCAGGTCACCAACAATTATTTTAAATATGAATAGTTCACACTTCAACGCGGATCCGCGGCTTGCGTCTCATAACCAAAAGACCAAAATGCTTCGTGCTAACGACCGCCGTCGAAATAATTATTCTTCTTCTTCTTTGTTTTGTGGCGTTTCCTTATAGATTTCGCCAATATCCAGTGTTCCGCTTAGGAATTTTGAGTTTGTACGGTAAAGTAAAATAAAAACAATTATGTGCCGTCACATAAGTAACCAAATTGCAAGTTCAATACCTCCCACGCCGCCGAGTGATTGTCATTTGTCATTGAGTTTTTTGATTCGTCTCGGAGAACGAGAAAAGAGGACTTAAAGAAGACAGAGGGGGCGGAGCCCCAGGCCTACCTTTAATCCATGTACATCGGCCCCGAAATGTGAAAGGGTTTATAAAAATGCCGAGATAATTTATTGGTAAGTTCTTTGCGGAGCATTCAAATCGTTTATTTTTTTATTGTCTTTTGGAAAAACATGCCATGTGGTTTTACAGGGTGGATAATGGGATGTTGCACGATTGTCTGGAGCTGAACGACCCGCAGGAGTTGTAGAAGCGGGAACGGCAGACATCGGCAGTAAGTTCAACGATTTTCTAAATTTCCAATTTAAAATCTGTAAAATCATACTTTTGTGACCAACCACATGTTTGTTGTATCAGATGGTTTTTTTATGTTTGTTCTTTCTAACTCCTAGTTAGAACTTTTAACATAAGTTCCATTTTTACAATGGTTCTTTGAACGGTCTTGCACCTTTTTTGTTCAATTTTGGAAGAAATGTCTCGGTAATATATTAAAACTACATCCGGTCCTCGTGGATTGCTGAAAACCTGATGGCAGTCACCTGTGCAGCTCTCGAGCCAGGTAAAGGAAGGATCGCCATCGAGCTTCAGGTCAGTCTCCATATTCGTTCGGTGGACGCCTAGACCGTCACCCTAGGGTTTCTCTCCAGGCCACCACCGTTCTGGATGCCGGGATCGTCTGGCAGGATGATGTTAGTTTACCGTCGAATTTAATGTACCTAAAAATGATTAACATAAATAGCTATTGAGATTTGGGATAATTTGATTGCAGTCGCGAATCAACATAAAGCGACCTTGAGAGTAAAAGTCTTTTGCATAACACCTAAATTGATGCTGGATCTCCAATGAAGTTATTTCCTCCTAATATCTCATGCATTAGAATTACATTTAATTTAATTCATTTAGGTAATTCTGTATCTAGATTAAGCAGGGTAGAAATAACTTATAGAAGTAAATCCTCCGATATAATGTGATATTATATGGAATAAATACCGTCGTTACTACTAGACTATCCCTGTATTAAGAAATATAATAAACCGAGTTTGGCTTTGAGACAAATATCATCTTTGATTTCTTTCCCAGCATTCATTTGGTTAAATTTATAATCCTTTGCTACCTTTCACTTCAATATTATAAAAAACTATATTGTTTTCCACCTCTAGGAAAACACTAGTTTTCACTTGGTAACCTAGACGAAGCGCATAAGGAAACCAAAGCCAACAAATCAGGAGCATCAAGGATACCGTTCACTAGTTTGTGAAAGAATGTGGTGTCGAATGCTTCGTCTACGATCCAACAGGGATAACATTTTAAAGTAAACCAGCCTGTCATCGTAGCTCAGCAAGACCTTACCCAAATGGCAGGAATACGTTAGGTGCCACAGGAAGCGCCTTTGGACACTTTCTATCCTTTTTAAACATCATAGAATCATCATCATCTCTTCAGCTGGTCCCGATTGCATACCACCGTACATCATGATAGACTGTTTTGATGTTTAAAATTACCATTCTTATTTATATACAATTTGGCTTTGAAAACTGCTAACCTAAATAGGTGGAAAGTATCTAGGGTCACCCCTATACCTAATAGTGGTTCCCAATCAGAGGTAGAAAGCTATAGGCCGATAGCTGTTCTCTAGTCATTGGGCAAGGTATTTGAAATCATTCTGAACCGCGAAATTACGAGGCAGATCCTCCGCAGTTTACCGACGCTCAGCATGGTTTTAGGGCAGTCAGGTCTAAATTCACAAATAAATTTTGTGAATTACGTCGCTGTTGAAATGGACTTAAAAAAGCAAGTAGATACCGCGTATTTTGATTTCAAAAAGGCATTTGACCGTGTCCATACTGACATTCTACTAAGAAAATGTTTACTTAAAGGATTCACCCCTAAATTGCTTCAACTTTTCTCGAGTTACTTTTGTAATCGTTCGCAATACGTACAACTTCAGCATTACCGCTCTGAATCGTATGTGACCTGCTCTGGTGTGAGTCAAGGTAGCACGCTCGGACCTACTCAGTTTCTGATTACGATCAATGACTTGCCGAGTGTCGTCAAGTCAGCTAGGTGCCTTATGTTTGCTGATGATTTAAAGCTTTTCTTGGGTGTAGGAAGTGTCTCTGATTGCGAGGCGTTGCAGAGGGACATCGATGGTATGGTCGCATGGAGTGAACGTAATCAACTAGAGTTCAACACGTCTAAGTGTAAAACCATTACATTCACTCGTGCTTATTCACCCATCTCCAACCCTTACACCATGAATAGCGTGACTCTCAGATTCGCGACTTAGGCCTCACCCTAGACACAGGCCTAACTTTCAACGGACACATCGTTGAAGTGTGTGCCGGGGCTTACAAATCACTAGGATTCGTCATGAGGCAAGCATCTCGCTTTAACGATAAGAGTACTATCATCACTCTTTTCTATGCATTCGTGAGAAGTAAACTAGAGTACAAATCTATAGTCTAGGATCCTCACGAAGCTAAGTACAGAGTGATGGTAGAAAAGGTTAAAAAAAAATTTGCTTGTTATCTGTACAACAAACCCTTATCTATATCCGTCCCTATTTATAGCAGGCATGGTAGGAATGAACACTCTAGAATTGAGGCGCATGTGTAGTGTCATGGTTCACTATTACCTGCTACTAAATAGTAGCATCGACAACCCTACCACGCTGTCGCAGTGCTCGCTCACAGCGCTACGCACGCGCGGCTCCTGCTCGCGGCGCCTCCGACGCGCACGCAAATCGCTTATTTCGCCCCTACAGCCCAAGCCATCAGGCTAGATTATGAAAAAAATCAATATGAAAATTTGCTTCTATAAATATATTATGCTTTTGTGAAAATGATCTAACAAATCTACTCAACGCCCTTGATTGCTCAGGAACCAGAGGTAAATATATTTTATATGAAATTAAATATGTTTATAAATTATTGTATAAGTTTTTTATATAGGTAATTAATAAGAAAAAATATTTTAAACTGTAATAATGTTTTGTATTGTTTACCTGTCCATCATTTTTTGTTTTGGTAAATTATGATAACAATTAGAAAATAGAATTAATAAAAATTAGAAAATAATTATAAAGTATATAAATACTTTATAATTATTTTCTAATTTTTTATGTTGTGTGATGACCTGTTACATACCTTGGCGTTGCTGTATGTGCAACCGGTATTTGTTTAAAATAAATAAATATAGGTCGACTTAACCTCTAACCCTGTATACATTCATACAGGATACAGGGTATTTACCCTGGACTCCCCCGCCAAATTATTTCATGTGATTCTATAGCAGTAGTACAACTAAACAATGAATTTTTTTTTACGTTTTTCGTCTTAACTTTTCCTTAAGGAAATTTAAATTACTGTCACCTATTGCGCGGCCAGCCGCCTCGTTATCAAAGCACATGCGCGTGACCGCTATTATTCACCCCTTGCACCAATGACGGCGCGCCGTTTTGCCCACCGAGGGTGAGCGCATGCACCTAGCAATACAGGATATAAAAAGCAGGCAAAAACTGTATTAAAAAAAAGAAAACATTCATTATTTTTACGCCAAATATTTTTGATTCCTTTTTATACCTACATCATATTTGCTTTTGGCGGGGGTCCAAAATTAACCCTGTATAATCACGACTTTATCCCAGAAGGGTTAGTCAGAGACTAGGCAATGAGGACCACAAAAGCAGTTTTTTACCATAGTCCACTTTTTACCAAATAGCGATTGCACATGTGCTCAGCGTGACAGGTGAGTACATCACCGTTCTATGCTTTTTTTTTAATAAAAGAAGGAAGCAAACGAGCGGGTTGTTCACCTGATGGAGAGTAATCACCGCCGCCCATGGACACCCGCAAAACCAGAGGAATCGCAGACGCGTTGCCGGCTTTTAAGGAATAGGGTTACGGAAGGAATAGGAATTGTGAGAGGGGGGAGGGGGGATGGGCCTCTGGAACCCTCACTGGCCGGACGAAACAACAGCACCAAGTGCCTTTATTTCACGCCGAATATTCGTGAGAGGATGGTATTACGCCCATTGCGTGCTGCGACGCAGCTTGGCTCCACCACTCAGTCAGTGTCACTCATTTAGCACCACCCAGGGGTCACGTGTAGGGTCTCAAGGGTAAACCTACGGACGCGAGTAACTTCAACCCCCAAAATGGATGACTGTTGGATGTATGTGCAGTCTTTAGTCCGTTAGTCGCCTTTTACGAAACCCAGGGGAAGAGAATGTAGAATAGTAGGTGGTATTCTTTCACACGGTGAGTATCATCATTATCATCATTACATATTATAAAGTAAAATCGCCGTATTCCTCTGTCTGTGGCACCGCACTATTCTGATAAACCACACAATGGATTTTTATGCGGTTTTTACTAAAAGATAGAGCGTTATCTGAGGATGGTTTTTGTTTATATTTTGTAGATATATTTTTGAAATAGCTGAACTATGGCGGTCTTTCTAAGTTAGCGTGGACGAAGGCGCGGGCGGGCCGCTAGTATAAACATATCACACCACCCAGTACATTTTAATATCCGAAATTCCGACCGAGTTTTTCATTTAACATTTCTCAAAGTGTAAATTCTCAAACAGTCTGTTAACACTAGACTGGTGGGGTGACGTGTAAAATTCGCATTTTCGTTGTTCTCAAGTCTCAAGTAGACATAAGCACCTCCAAGCGAGTGTGCTTAGCGACTTGGCGGGGCTTAACGCCGTGTGACGTCATTAAGTTACACATTCTAAGTTGGCGAGCGGTGCGCCTTGATGTTTACAAATGATTAATTGTTGTAATGCACAATCTCGTTTTGTTGTAAGCTTCTTTAATAAAATTGTAGTAGCAGCTTCGCTAAAAAAAATATGGGACTTACAGTACCCACGTTGTAGCATACTGAGACTAGTACCATTGGAAAGGTGTTAAAAATACATGTATATTTTGTATGGCGACAACTCTGTAGCTCAAATGAGAAACAATTTATTAGACGTTGAATATGCCGAAGACCCTCTGTAAGTTACTAAGATCTAGATACCTAAGTGAATTCTAAGATTGCTTTTTCGCAATTATTTAATTTGTTTTTCACTATGCTGTTCAATGTATAAGCAGTATTTAGTCCGTTAGTCGCCTTTTACAACACCAAATTGAAGAGAGCTGTTGGTAGTATTCTATTATTGACCGCTACACACACGGCATATATCTATACTAATAATATAAAGAGAAAAGATTTGTTTGTTTGTTTGAATTGAATAGGCTCCGAAACTACTTGACCGATTTAGAAAATTCTTGAACCATTAGCTAAATTCTTCCCAAGTGACATAAGCTATACTTAATCCCGATATTCCTACGGAAACAGGTACCACGCAGGTAAAACCGCAAAGATCCGCTAGTCTTAACATAAATTGGCTAACGCTTAACTCACCGATCCACTCGAAATTAAACTTTCATAACAGTAATTTCGCGAGAACTATTGTGTTAAAGATTTACAAAGGGCCTTATCTGTGAATGGCTTTAATATATTATGTAACATTTGTCGCGCTAACTTTCAGAGCTGCTTGGCGCATTCTTAAGCACTAATGTCTATCGCCATTGAACTTAATGGCGCTTATGTGTAGTTGGGTAAGACAAAACAGGTGGTAATTTGAGAAGTTGAATGGATTCTTGGATTTACGGTTGGTTTTTTTATTTTTTCACTCTGTCTACACAAGAGTGGTGTAAATATATTTAAATGTTTATTATTTACAATTTACCTACTTGGGCATTACTAACTTGAGCAAGTACTACCTACATATAGGTACAAAAAGAAAAAATGTTGTAACTATAAAAAAAAATTAAAAAAAATATATTGTGATAAGGTGGCGTAAGAGAAAATTTACAATTTTTCAAGGGTCATAGATAGTTTAAAGAAATATATTATTATAATATGTGATTTTAAACAATGTTCAAGAAGTTACACAGAGAGGACTCGCTTAATCGTTTTGAAATCTTGAATATATTATAGAATGAGCGCTATAATAAGGTAAGGGATGAATTATATTAGACCGGGCCGTGCACGGGGCGTGCCGTGTACGTGGCCCGGACGGGGCACTGATTTGAAACGTTTCATGAATTTAGTATTTATATTAGACCGGGCCGTGTCCTGTCGTGGGCTCATGCACTGTGGAATATGAACTGCTTCATACAAAATGTATGCATCGTCTTATCAGTGCCCCGTCCGGGCCACGCACACGGCATGCACGGCCCGGTCTAATATAATTCATCCCTAATCATCACCCTTTTCACTTAAGCTCATAAAATATTGGCATTTCTTTTGACAAAAGACTCGGTCAGCAAACAGAGTAACACATAATTTATGCCTTATAGAAAACCTGTAATAGGTATTAAATTACAAAAAAAATATTGTAAGCTGAAAACACATCTTTTTGCATTTTTTTTCAATCGCTCATTTTTCTCGATTGCTCGTTTATACCAGTTGCCCGTCTGTCCCCCATGGAGTAGTTGTTGAATCATTCTTCCGCATAATTTCCGGAATGCAATAGAGGAAGTCGCAAAGGAAACCATTTTTCATACAACATGGTATTTTATGAGGCGCGATGCGATGACATCCCTTAATAGGTATTCAAATGGTTTTCTAACAAGCGAGGCGGTTTTATTTACGGTAACAGTTCTTATTAAGACCTTGGAGGCTTATTGTATAACATCTTTTAACCGTGTCGCGATGGGCTCACCACCTGTCACGCTGAGCACATGTGCAGTCGCTATATGGTGAAAAGTGGGCTGTGGTAGCGGACTGCTTTTGCTTTCCTCATAGCCTAGTCTCTGACTAACCCATCGGGGATAATAGTCGTATTTATATGTATGTATAAATTCTTCTTTTTCTTTTCGAGTCAGCGAGAGACAAATTTTTCCTGACCAGCAAGCAGCCATGTCGGCAGCCCTCTGGTTGGCCTTGACCAATTCGTGCATGAAGTTGGGCAGTAGGGACAGGTGAGTAGGTTTTGCATCGACTGAGGGTAGGCTCTACTCGCATTCTAGGATTGGGCGATAAAAATCGTATATAAGGCGACAGCTAGAAACCGCAAGAAACTTCAAGGGCTGGTCAGATCAAGTGTTTTATACATGACAAAAATGACAAAAAGAGATTCGTGCTTTTTTATTTATAATTATATAATTCATTTTATGAATTTTATTTTTAAAGACTTTGAGTATCTAATTTATTTTAAAGCAATAACAGAAGAAAAATAAAATGGAAGAAACGATTATTTACGACGCGCGGGCAGCGGCCGGCCGTTGACCCGCCCGTCTGTTGACCCGTCCGCGTCAGCTGGGCGATAAGTACCTACGTTAGTCTGTAATCTTTTTTGTCTTTTTCTTGTGAAAGTTTCATGAAATAAAAATCATTTTTATTTGTTACTAATATCAGGTGAGTAAAGTTTTACGAATCCTTTATTGATAAACTATACAGTGATAGATATGGTCGATACCGATATTAAAATATATAGTTTCAGAATCAAATAACGATATATAGTTTCGAATCAATTCACAACAAAATATATATTACCCACCACTATCGCATTCATTTCGCTAACAAGAAACACCCAGTTGCTAAGGTTTTGCTTACAGCAACCGACCTGCTATGCGATTCTCTAAGCAACACATTAAGACGCTGCGCGCATGGCTGTGATCTGCTGTTTCTTTCTAATTCTATGAATATAAAAGAGACAGAGTCAAATCTCAGCGCTGCGGCAGCCGCTGCTACCAAGGCTTTAACTTAGAGAATCGCACTACTCTGTCAAGAAAGTACCGGGAAAAGATCAATAATACACAAAATGTTAGTTATTCATCCAAATTTATTTTATCGCCTTCAAAGTATACTCCTTTAGAAACGATACACTTACGCCAACTAATAATCCAAATCCAAATTTATAAGACATAAAGGAGAATTCGCGGCGAGAACTGAACTCAATTCCGGAAAAGCGTTTAAAAAATGTTTTGATGATTGGATTATTAGTTGGCGTAAGTGTATCGTTTATAAAGGAGTTATAAGACATAAAGGAGAATTCGCGGCGAGAACTGAACTCAATTTCGGAAAAAGCGTTTAAAAAATGTTTTGATGATTGGATTATTAGTTGGCGTAAGTGTATCGTTTATAAAGGAGTTATAAGACATAAAGGAGAATTCGCGGCGAGAACTGAACTCAATTCCGGAAAAAGCGTTTAAAAAATGTTTTGATGATTGGATTATTAGTTGGCGTAAGTGAATCGTTTCTAAAGGAGTTCTACCGAATGAAAACGGGTGCCACGAAGTGGTAATTTGAGTTTAGGAAAAAGAAAGAAGTCGGCTGAAGCCATATCTGGTGAATAAGGTGGTTGCTCGTTGGTATTTGTTGAGTTTTTGGTCAAAAATTCGTTCACAATGATGGCCTTGTTCGAAGGCGCATTATCGTGGTGCAAAATCCATGAATTTTCTTTCCACAAATTTGGTCTTTTTTGTCGAATTTGTTCTCTTAAACGCCGCGTAATGCTCAAATAATATTCTTTATTTACCGTTTGACCTTCCGGCAATAATTCCGAGTGCACAACACAGCGATAGTCAAAGAAATCTGTCAACATGTCTTTGACTTTTGATCGACTTTGGCGTGGTTTTTTCGGTTTCGGTTCAGTCGGAAGGCGCCACTCCGAAGCTTGTTGACTAGTTTACATGTCAAACTTGAAAACCACGTCTCGTCACCAGTAACAATGTGTTGCGTGAATGTTAGGTCGAAATTGACTCGTTCTAGAATGTCCTCAGCGACTCTTATGCAATTGAGTTTATGGAGAAAATTCAGGTCTTTTGGGACTAGCCGAGCGGCAACATGTTTCATACCCAAGTGATTATTTAAAATGGTACGAATCGACTCGTGAGACACAGAAAGTTCAGCGGCTATCTCTCTCAAACTTGAATGAGGATTTTCAGTCACCATTTCCTTCACTTTTGCGATGTTAACTTCAGTAGAAGACGTTGATGGCCTACCAGAGCGAAGCAATCTTCCATAACATCTCAACCACTTTTGAACGCTTTGTACCACTCCTAAGCACGTGTTTTTGATAAAGTTGATTCACCGTAAGCCTTCTGTAACATTTTCAGTTACTCCGAACACGAAATTCCATTGGCGACGCAAAATTTAAGACAAACTATTTGTTCAATGTTTTTTTATCCATTATGAAATTTGCAATACACACTAGATATAAACTAACTAAAAACAGCACTGTATTTAATCTAAAGAACAGATGCAACTCTAATTCCGCGCCAAAATGGATAACAGTTGTGCCAATCTAACAACAAGAAAAAACAAAAAATTGAATTTGTAATCATAAACAAATCATCCATCCTGATACTTTTTTGACAGAATGTAAATTAATAATATTTTAATGACCCTTTTAATCGCCTGTACGTTGAAAGCGACCTACACTTGACCGTTACAAACTAGATATTCTATTACCGACTAGTTCATGCCTTCGTACATCTTAGTGAGTGTACGAGTACGTTCCAATTAGTTAGTTTAAATTAAACCATTCTGTATAATAAACATATTAAGATAGTAACAAACTAGGTATGCAATCAAACTATCAGTGGCGCAAACAGCGTAGTAGAATTAGTTCGCTACTGGATGTTAATTACATTCACAATAGACTAGTTGACTAAATTTCAAAATCATATTAAAATGATACCTGCTTAGATTAAAACAAAAAGGGACGATGCGGCATGCTCCTACTTGTAGTCATTCAAAATATAGTCCTACTTAACTACTTAAGCAAACACTCACACACTCACACCTATAAAGTGTAAATCGAGCGAGCGAGACAAAGCGGTAAGTTTCAACGTCAGCGCGAGGGAGTCAGCGAGTAGCGCGTTGACGTCTCGGTCGCTACGCAACAGACGAGTACGTACGACCGATTCCGACGCCACTCCGGAGTAGCGTCTTTCTCTTTTTCACACAGTAGAATATCTGCAATAGGGCGATGTAGCCTGTTCGCTCGGCAAATTGTGACTGAAGTGAAATTGTGCCTTTAGGCCTAATTTTGGCGGCTCACTCACGAGACGCTAATGTCGTATCTTCCCTTTTTGTTTTAATCTATGGATACCTGTTTACCTATTTTATCCTAAGAAAAATTAGATCATTTACCATATATATTTTACGTTTTGACGTGACAACGTCTTAAATTAGGTTGCGGCTGGGAGTCACTTATGAAAAAGTGTAACGCTCGGTAACGTTACGATGAGTCACCGAACGAGAGAGAGGCCCGCCGAATGCCTTGCGTCTCTCTCCCACTCAACTATGTTTTAAATATAATTCTTTGTTTAAATAAATGTTTTAAATTGTTACTATTATTTCATCCTTCTTCCTACTATACGAATGAATATTCACATTAAAATTATTTTACCACTCAAAGTCGTTGTCACGTAAAACTTTCGCCCGTATACCGACTTTATTTATATTCCGATTTAAACGCAAAAACGCCTAAGACCGCCGCCATGTTGAGTAAATGACGTCACGCAGTGCGGCGTGCCAAACATCCGTTTCGTTCGAAGTTTGTTCTATAGAAATGTCACAACAATAAAATGACATTTGGCACGGCGTGACGTCACGGCGGCGCGTCTGATTTCCGTTTAATGTCATATGACTGAATGCGTTTATTGTCGATTTTTTTCTTTAAAAATATTAATAATCCCAATTTTTTATAATGAATTTTTTAAATATTTTGTTTCTTTAACAAAATTGATCATTAGAAACGCCAATCCACCCGATTTATTCTAAATGGACACAAGCCTATTATATCAAGCATATACACAATTATATACTTAACCGTGACGCGTAGCGGTGAAAGAATACTAACACCCTCTCTTCCATTGGGTGTCGTAAAAGGCGACTAACGGACTAAAGACTGCACATGCATCCAACAACATAGAGCGGTGATGGGTTCACCACCTGTCACTCTGAGCACATGTGTATTCGCTATTTGGTGAAAAGTGGACTATGGTAGAGGACTGCTTTTGCTGTCCTCATCGCCTATCAAGCTCATGTTTTTTTTTAAATAAAATCAATTATATCTGAAAATTCCGAGGCCGCTACGAACTATATACCACTGTATAAGAGATAACATTCTATTTTTTTATTTAATTTGTTTAGAACAGTTTAATCTAGGAGCTCAAAAACGTGCCTTTGCGCATTTTATAAAAAACTTTCTCTGCAATTTTGGGTTAAATTAAAAAGTTAAGCAAAATTTACAAAAAGCGAGGCCGCTACGCACTATTCCAATAGCTATTCTACACTATTCAATATGTCAAAATTGTTAATGTATTTTGTTTTTGAGATCAAGAACTTGGCCAAGTTGGAAAGAAATTGGCCTCTTAAATCTTAAATCTTTAAGATTTTTGCGTAAAATGGCCAATTTTGGCGTGCGTGAAAAATGCGCGAAGGGACTTTTTTGAGCTCCTAAATTGAACGACTGTTCTAAACAAATGAAATTAAAAAAATTAGAATGTTATCTCTTTAGTCGTATAGTGCGTAGCGGTATTAAAGTATATAAAAATTCCTCGGAATTTTTAAACATAATTGATTTTATATAGAAAAAAATCTTATTCTAAACCAATAAACTTCGAAAATAGCTTTATGTTAACTGTGAATTTCTCATATCTACGATAACATTATTAAGCAAAATTTATACCAGTATAATATCTTCATGATGAATAAAAAATTGATAATAAATTTATTATCCTATTTAGATAAAAACGATAAATACAACTGCAAAATTACTTCAAAGTACGATGCGCCGGCCGTCAAAACTCAGTTTATTCTCGCAGAGCGGAGATTTGTAATATTAAGCATGAATTTATTATCCTATTTCGATAAAAACGATAAATACAACTGCAAAATTAGAAAAAAAAGCGAAAATGAGCATTTTACGCAAAAATCACAGTCGAGATGTAATATAGGCCTCTTAACAAGCTAGCCCTGCCTTGCGCGCTGACCCTTACGTTACGTACCCTTTGACTCCACCGCAAACGAAAGTATATAAATTGGGTATAAAACTCAGAGACGTATAGTATAGCGACTCACTGAAAGAAAACTACCGACCCCTCTTTACCCATGGGTGTCGAAAAAGGCGACTAACGGACTAAAGACTGCACATACATCCAACAGCATAGAGCGGCGATGGGCGCACCACCTGTCACGCTGAGCACATGTGTAGTCGCTATTTGGTGAAAAGTGAACTATGGCAGAGGGCTGCTTTTGCGGTCCTCATTCTAGTCTCTGACTAACTTTTGTGGATAATAGTCGTGGTGTGTATAAAACTTAGAAACAAATAAAAAGTTATAGATATACCTAGTACCTATCCAAGAACGAATTCCATAATAATGGCAATAAATGTCGCATGCCTATCCTCTACTACGATAAAACCTAACCGCTAGATATCGTATAATCCAATTTGAATTTAAAAATGGATCTCGTACGAAAAAGCAGCGACTTCGATTCGGCGAATTGCTGGCTCGAATTGGGTTTTAAAGGGATAGTGCTGTGACACGGAGCAGTACTAAATGTGCAGTACTAATTGTGCTAATCACCCCCGCCTTACGGTAAACCAGGGTTGTTATTTATGGCTTTGAAGAGAGGACCGGAGGTTGCTCTTAGGGGCGGATTGTGGGGAAGGAATAACTGGAAATTCCGCATTCATCAAATGCCGCCTGTCTTAGTTGGACGACGTGTTGCGAGCTCTTGAGTAGTCCCACTTCATTACTACATCAAGAAATTACTCAATGCAAAAAAATGTTTATTAAACATTACATTGTTACTAACCATTAATTACTTCATCTAAAATTATATAATTAAAACAAATTATTAATGCTTGAAACTAACACTTTATTTATTTTTTCTTATTTTTTTATGTAGCTTCCGAAGCAAGGTTATCCTTGCTTCGGAAGGCTTCTTTGGCTTTAGATGTTTAAATGTTGTCATATGTCCGGCATAATAACATAGTGTGTTGCATAACTTGCAAGATTTCACCCGTACGTAACCGTAACCGCCTCTGCGGTCTAGTGGCTAAGCCACCGGTTTCAGACCCAGAGGTCCCGGGTTCGATTCCCAGCGGGGGGTACATCTTTGTGTACTCGGTTTGGTTGGTGGTAGAGCTGTTAAGTCCGTCTGGCTACCTACCACCATCTTATCTAAGTCTGTCGCCATAACAACGATGTTTATAGCATTGTTGTGTTCCGACAGTTTGAGCTAAGGTAGCCAGTTCCTCAGTGGTTGAGGATTCCGGGTGAAGCGCGCTTCCACCTTCGGCCTTATCGTCACTTATCATCAGGTGAGATGAAGGCCAAGCGCTTACCCGTTGCCGAATAATAAAAAATGAAAAAAAAGTACTTGCTATTTTGTCGTCTAAGAAATTACAGACTGACTCTCTAATAAATTGTACTAAGGCCTCTTCCTCACTTTGTTTTTATTTCGGTACTGCCTCTGCACCGAATGAAATGCTGAAAAAAGTTTCCTGACAGGCTCTGGATATTTCCGGAACGGTTTTTTTATTCGATATTGTACATGGGTGACAGGCGGAGCTGGTGTGCGTCAGACGGGGGAGGCCAGCCGCCAGCTCCGCCGCGCGCCTCTACACATCATCTTCTGAAGACGCATGTTGACGCGACTGTACAATATAGAATGAAAAATACCGTACCGAAAACATCCAGAGCCTTTTAGGAAATGTTTTTATCATGTGCAGAAGCAGTACCGAAACGAAAACGCACCGATCCGGTGAGGAAGATGATTAAGTGTCTTTCTTTTATCGTACCCATTTTTTTGTTAAAGTTTAAGAGGGTTTGCGCATTTAAAAACCAATGAGCCAATTTTAATGAAACTTTGCATGCTAAAGCAAAATACAGGGATCTAAATAGTTTGTTGATAACATTTTTAAAAAAGGTTTATTTAGCTGAGTTATTGCGATTTAAAGTCCACTATAGAAAGTTTAAAATCGCATTAACTCAGTTATTTAAACGTTTTTTAAAAATGTTTTCAACAAACTATTTAGATCTCTGTATGTTACTTTAGCATGCAAAGCTTCATTGAAATTGGCTTAATGGTTTTTTAAAAATGTCGACTTGGAAGTTTGTATGGGAAACCGAATGGCGTAAACCCTCTTAAGATATAAGTTTGATAATTGCAGTAGTCACTTTAACAGCTATAAAGAACTATTATTACATAAATAGTTGATCCAACGCATACCTTTTTTATAGGTTACCCGACGTTTCAACCGAGTTGCACCGGTCGTGATCACGGACTGACTATTCTACTATAAATGCTTTAGTATTCTAGTAGGTACTTACTAAAAAAAGTACTAGATATCGTCCCATCACTACCACGTGTGATTAGAATTTCCATATGTATACATTGGAGCGCCCCGCTATGTTGACACAAGAGCGATTTCAGAAAGAAAATTTGTCTTAAAGCAACATATTTCTATGTGGTTTAACTAAGTAATTCGAACTTGATGCATATTACATGACAGGCTATTTCTTGCGTCGGGTAGAGCGTTTGTTCTCATGTTGTAATTAATTTTGTAGCATTCAGAAGAGTTGTTTAGCAGAGATGAGATAATAGTGAAAAAAAGTCTTGCAAGTCTACTTTCTGTAAGGTTTCTATATTAAAAATATTTAACTGGTATACGATTGTACGACTTCCCGGTAGATTGCTTTTCGGCGTTATATGCTTGCACATGATCTACGCGCACGTAGGCCACCATACCATTCAAGAATTTGAACAATCCTAAAAAAAGCCTGACAATTACATAAAAGTCATGGAAACATTACTCACTTTTTATGTTTTGTTTTTAGATAAATGAGTATGAGATATTTGATATTACTTAAAATGTAGTTTTGTTACTCATATTCCAAAATCCGGACAAATTAAAGAGCCGGACAACGTCCGGACTATAGTCTAAATGTCCGGACATGTCAAGGCTAATCCGGACGGATAGTAAGCCTACGCGCATCCGTACGTACGCGCGGTCAGGAATCAGGATAGAGCGCAAGCGAATATCGTCGGAAGGTTGTCAATTTTTGTTACAAACATACATATAATCACGACTATTATCCCCGAAAGGTTAGTCAGAGACTAGGCAACGAGGACAGCAAAAGCAGTCCTCTGCCATAGTCCACTTTTCACCGAATAGCGACTGCACATGTGCTCAGCGTGACAGGTGGTGAGCTCATCGCTGCTCTATGCTGTTAAAAGTATGTGCAGTCTTTAGTCCGTTAGTCGACTTTTACGACACCCAAGGGAAGAGAGGGGTGGTATTATTCATTCACCGCTAAGCGACACGGTTTTAATTAAAGTAATTTTTGTTAACCTAAAGGCGACACTGTTTTGTGTTTTCTAACACCTTACATCAAACATTTAACAAAATATGTCAAAATATGTACGTAGGCCACGCCTAAAGGAGATCATTCAGGCTCCATACATTTTGGGCCTTTTCTGAAAGTGCCGGCCAACAAAAAAAATTAGTACGCATTGTTAGAACTAGCCATTTGGAGTAATAGTTAATATGGCACAAAAGTTGTAGGATTGCTCTGAGCCAAGTTATACAAGTTCGATGATTCATCATTTTCATACATTTATTGATTTCCGATAGTGCTGGAACTGGGAAACATAAAATAATGATAGATCTGAAGCAATTGTCATTGCAGCGCAAAAGCTGTAGGGTCATCATCTGTTCCATTCATGCAAAAAAAGTAATCAATAAATGTATGAAAATGATGAATCTTCGAACTTGTATAACTTGGCTCGGAGCAATCTTACAACTTTTGTGCCATATTAACTATTTCTCCAAATGGCTAGTTCTAACAATACGTACCATTTTTTTTGTTGGCCGGCACTTTCAGAAAAGGTCCAAAAAAAATGATGTCCTTTGTTAGATGTTTGATGTTAGGTGTTAGAAAACACAAAACAGTGTCAAAGTCAAAGTGTTTATTGCAATTCATGAATGTTGGACAAGGTAGTGTCATCAATAATACAGTATATCATGTTACCTATTTGGGCATAGCATTGCATTTTGTCGCAGGAGACCCGCCTTAACATAATTCAGCTAACATAAAAAGATACTCGTAGCAATAACTAGGGTGAAGATGCCGATAATGAGATACCATTTTTATTTTTTGCCATAAAAAATAAGTATTGTAATTAGAACTTTTGAAATCACAGTTTTGGATAGGGAATTTATTGTAGTTTTAAGAAATAGTTGCTATTTAAAATAAAAAAGGACAGAAATTGTGACTCGGGTAAAAGGTCTCCTAATTTGAAATACTAGGGGTTCCTATTGTGAGATAGTATCTCAAATTAAGTTCTATGAGATTTACAAAATTATGGCAGATAGGTAATAAAAAAACAAGCAATTAATAATCAGACTTTTATTTATTGTGGTCCCAGGTTTTTCTTTTGATTGGAGGCATCTAAAACAAAAAATAATATTTATTCACGTGCCGCCTAAATCCTAATATGAGATATCTCATGTTAGGAACCCCAGCGTGTCTCATGTTAGGAAAAACCTGAAATTGAACAAAATACGCACCTAATTTTGTTTTTGATGAAGAAAATACTTATAATATGGTACCTTTTAAGAGTATAAAACTGACGCAATGGAGTTAATAAACATATAATATTTAGCGTAATAATAACATTCTTACATACCTCGTAAAGATTTGATGAAAAAAAAAAGTTTTTTTCTTTGGATAAAATCACCGTTTGCACATCCTTTCATTGCTGGCTGAGCGGGGCGTTCGTTAACGTTTCGCGCGATACTAGTGCCAGGTGGCTGCCGTTAGTAAGTTGGCCAATACCTTGCTATCTCAAATTTGGCGCCTATCTCATTATAGGTATCCTCACCCTAGCCTTCCGTGCTTCGGAATTCAAAGAAATTCGTGGGTCCCAGTTATGATCGTAAGATGGCAGTTGTTAGAACACACTAAACCGCATTGGCCAGCGTGGTTAATGGTCCAATATTCCCATGTGCTGTGTCCATGTGGGAAGGCGTGTGCCCAGCAGTGGGACGCCTGTACGCTGATGATGATAACGCTAGTCATCCGGATTGAGGACGAAAACCTTTCGAGTGGCGACACGCTCGGCCATACACAGGATGTTTAGTTTTCTTCGCGCTTGGACTCTATTTCCACTTAGAAGCTCAGCTGTCGTAATACTAAACACAATAGAAATTCAATTGCTAGCAACCTCTAGGAGTCTTCGTGACAGACAAGCGTTTAAAACATCAGGTGAAGTGGAGTCATATGCCGTATACTGTTTATTTTTTATACGTGCTACGTATAAAAAAACACATTGTGTCAAAACATATTTTTTTATCTCCAGTAAGCCAATGCCCATAAATTATTGTAGTACACGTAGCAAAACTTAAATGGCAGTGGCAGTCATTTTGCCCGAAAGCATGGATCCTGATGCAAACAAATTTTGGAATGACGAACCTGGGAAAATAAACGCCCCAGAGGACGACCGCAGATGCGCTGGAAGGATGATGTGAAGAGGGAGGCGGGATCGAACTGGATGCAGGTTGCACAAAAACGAGACGAATGGCAGCAGCTGAAGGAGGCCTACACCAACATTTTGGTTGATAATGGCTAAGAAGAAGAAGAAGACGAGAATAATAATTGTAGTGATTACTCAATTCAATGACGGAGGCACATCAGTGGGACAGTATGCATGCAGTCTATACTTTACTCTACCGTACGTGAACAGCATGCCTTATGTGCATGCATGCTTGTTACTCCGAGCATGCAACAATACTGCTGAATCGCATGCTAAGCGCATCGAAGTGGATAGGTCGAGGCGTTAGCGAGTGTTATGACCAGACTTCCAAATATATTGGGATATGATGTTTTGACAGGATACTTTTTTTGAGTGAAAAGGGCGCAAACGAGCAGGCGGCTCACCTGATGGAAAGTAATTACCGCCATATATGGACACCCGCAAAGCCAGAGGAGGAGTTGCCGGCCTCGAGGAATGAGTACACGAACACTCAATCACTTAAGCAAAAGGGTTTATGGGTAGAAAATACTGCAGAGATACGATTTAACTGACGATTGTACGAATAAGCAAACTAGCCATTTTTTTAATTGCTTAGTAATGCAACATTAAAAGCATACCCCGCAATAGAACAAACATACAATGTTTTAGATTATTTAGATGATTCAAGTGCCAATTTATTTACCTATTGTCCAGATTATCAAATGCTTTAGCGAACTCTGAACCAACGAGCATGTACGAAGAACGTTATGAGAGTAAGGGTGGATTCAACCAAACTGGAATAAGGTCTTATCCTAGATTAAACGCCGAATTTGTATAGACTAATCTCGGAGTAAGTCTTATTCCATCGAATCGAATCCACCCTGTAGCAAAGGATGTGTCAGGATCGTGAGAATTGACCCCCTCCGGGAAACGGGCGTGATGTTTGTATGTGTGTATCAAGTGCTTTTCAAGAATATTTGTTACTAGCGGCCGCTCGCGGTTTCACCCGCGTAGTTCCCGTTCTCGTGGGAATATCGGGATAGAAAGTATCCTATGTGTTAATCCAGGTTATAAACTATCTGTATGCCGAATTTCATCCAAATCCATTTAGTAGTTTTTACGTGAAAGAGTAACAAACATCCATCCATACTTACAAACTTTCGCGTTTATAATATTAGTAGGATGATATTAAACTATGTTATTAGGCTTTCACTATTTTAAATAAAACATTTCTTTTCATACTCACCCCTCAAAAATAAAAAAAAAACAGAAAAATTAGGATAAAATGTTTCCTACGAAAAAAAAACACCAGTCTCCAGGATGCCATTGGAGCTTTCCTAAGACTAGTTGGTTTTTTTTCTGGTAAACATTTGTATAGCATTGTGAATGCAAAAAATTCAATCAATTAAGTACGTCTTTATCGATTGTTACTGGCAATAGTATTTCTTTCGACTGTGACGGTAGGCTTCGCAGTGACGTAATGCTGCTGACTTGTAGCGTAAATCAAAAAAACTAAAAAAAAATTAACGAGTCTTCTGGGGTCTCGGTAGCTTAGAGGTTAGAGCAGTGGACCGTCAATCCTAAGGTCAAGGGTTCGAATTCCATTCGAGCTTCCCTGAGACTGGTTGTTTTTTTCTAGTAAACATTTTATCCTATATCTATATAGCATTGTGATGTGAATGCAAAAATTTCAATAATAAGATAAAGTAATATTAGTTAAAGAAAACATTCTAAATAAATACATTTTTATTTTACCTTATTTTTTACAGGCCTTTCTATAATTATAATCAACTCAGCCTTATAGTACAAATAAATAATTACAACTGAGACACTCAAACCCCTATAAAGTGAATACATATTAAACACTAATAGTTGTTAGTTTGCGTTATCCCGAAAAGGGTTAAAAGCCTGGTCACCCCACACATTAGCGTCAGTTTTCGCGGCAAAATCGCTCAGTGATGGTAACTCGATTACTGTTGTGCATTCATATCGATGCTTCATCGATATTTTCATATTTGGCGCCTTTTAACCAAACTTTTAATATGCTGAAACGTTGATCCACAGTGCTAATTATATCTATTGCGTTTTTTATTTACAGCAGTTAAAATGTTAAATAATTAGTTTCTGATCCAGAGGTTCTAGGTTCCCATATTGTCGGTGTGATTGGTCTTTGTGTCTCATATGCTGGCCTATATTGATGGGGATTGGCTCAATCCAAACTATTGCTAAATGTGGGTTGGTGATCCTCAGTGGTTGAGGAAACCGGTCAAATTCACCTTCGGTCTTATCGTCACTTACAATCAGGTGAGATGAATTACGCATATAATTTACCTGTTGAATAAAAAAACTCATGCCAGAGGAATTTCGGGCCAAAGCTGCTACAGTTTGGATCCCTCCCCAACGCAAGAAGGCGACGCGGTAGACCGAGGCGAAGATGGTGGCGTGACGAGCTGGATATCAGGCGGCGTGGACTACTGTAGCTGCAGATACAGAAAGGGGAAAGAAGGAAGAAAAGAATTTGCCATGCAGGTAGGACAACATAAGCTGACAATAATAATAACAAAAATAAATAATTAATACCTTTTTGTAAATTTTATCGATATAAGGTACATCACTACAGTTGAAGATTTACTAGGGTTGTTACCGTGGCTCGTTGTAACCTTTGCTCGCATTAACAGATATCGATCTAAGCCCGCTAGCTACTGGAGTTTTAAAAGGGCCGCTCCTAGAATTAATGAAAACGGAAAACTTTCGACTCACAACTTTCAGAGGAGGTTAATAAAGGCAGCCATGACTTCTTGGCTCAGTAGCAGTGCAGTGCAGTCCAGCAGTGGACAAGTAAAAGTAGAAGACTGATGATGATCACTTCTTGGCAGGAAAGTGCAGCGTCATATGTGCAGTTTTGTTTTTTTCTACATAAATACCTACATATATGCATATAATTCATTCATCATGACTATTATCCCCGAAGGGTTAGTCAGAGACTAGGTAAATAGGGCAGCAAAAGCAGTCCTCTACCATAGTATACTTTTCACCAAATATCGACTGCACATGTGCTCAGCGCTCTATGCTGTTAGATGTTTGTGCAGTCTTTAGTCTGCTAGTCGCCTTTTACGACGCCCAAGGAAAGAGAGGGAGTGGTAGTATTCTTTCACCGCTACGCGACACTGTTAATTTCATTTTCAAAGTAATTAAAAAAAAACTATGCATTTCCGTGTTATTATCTTTGGGAATAGGGATGGGGGGATGTACCTCTTCCCCTCTTCAACCCTTAATCGGTGTCAATGTCAACTAATGTAAATTATAACCCCTTTTTATCCAATTGAGTAAAATATCTGTTATGTAGGAACTATCACGTTATATGTATTTGCATGTCTACCTTCTCAATGAAAATTACTGCCCTATAGCGCTTTCACATTATAGGCGTTTAAATCGCGCGGCTGCAGCGCTGCACGCCGAATCCCTTCGCTATGTCGCGCTACAGACGCGCGTTGAACGTGGCGGTGACTAGCTCATTTCCAATATGGACTCCAACGGTATTTCTTCATTATTCTTCGTTTATTATTTCGAAATCAAACATGCTTAAGATTATGACGTAGGTAATTTGCAACTTGCTACAGATGAGCTCGCAACACTGATCTAACGCCGATTACGTCGACTGATCGCACGCGGCTACGCGGCGTATCAGCCACCACAAGCTCGGAGCGCTTCTGTCGCGTGGCTGCAGCGCCACTGTCGCGCTGCAGCTGCGCTATTTAAGAGGGCACCGCGCGGAGCCGCGCGATCGTAAAAACTGACTTAAGTCTCATAGTGAACATCAAAGCAAAATAAATCTTAATAATATTTAAAATTAGAACAATTCTGCTTTGAAGTTTCAGACCTAGTAATTTGATTAGAGCAATGTTTTTATTCTGCGAAATGTACAAAACCATCACGCGCTTGTGTTAAAAATTAAAATTTACTTTTTTAAGATATGGGCGACCTGCGGATTATCAATACAAATATTTTCATGTAAGAATTATTGTTTCATGCGTAAAATTAAGAAAGTTGTCGAAGAAAAATGTTTTTAGGAGTCATTAGATTTATGTATTGTTTGTTATTGTTTAAACAATTTGTTTCAAATTTCAACAAGGCCACGACCTTGTGCAATAATCAGGCTAACTTATGTAAGTTCTTTTAATGTATTTAACTAATTCAGCGCATAGTACAAGTGACTTAAAAATACGTAAATTTTCACAATTTCTTAAATATGTATGGATACCTAGTCGCGCTACTGCAGCGCTACTTGGAAGCGCTGGCAGTCACGCGACTAAAACGCCTATATGTGAAAGCGCTCTTAAGCTTGGGCGAAGAGTTCTGTATACAATTAAGTCGATCCCAGGAGACTCATTCTTTTCTATGTGGAATATAATTACATACATTGTAAGGTACTTAATACAATGAGTGTGCTCGCATTGATATTAATGTAGGTATTGTCAAAATAACGATGAGTTATGTCGCTCACTTTAACAGAGATCTTTCATAATTGGTGGAAATACCTAAAGCTTTGTACGACTTATCTGCTTATTGGTGATCATTTATTATGATCATTAAAAAAGCTTATGATTGATACGCTGCTTTTATAAGGCCGTTGTCGTCTACCGGATGTACTAGTTCAGTCTTAGACCTATATGTTTCTGATAGTGTATTGTAGATAGATAGACGATACTTTTATTGTAACTTAACATAACTAACCTTTACATAAGTAATTAGTAATAAGTTATTTTTCAAAAGTTATATCTTAAATTAAATTGTAAAAAGAATAAAATTAAATAGTGTTATTTTAGTTTTTGTAATTTAATTAATAAAATCTATTTCTGTGATACTTTACTGACATATTTATAAGAAAAATTGTTACTAACAAAAATGGATCTTTGTTATCTGCAATAAACAAATAACATATAGTACATAAGACTTAACAATAAGCACAAATAAAAAGTTACAATTTAGCGGTATTGTATTCACAGTAGAGGTTTTGGCGGTTATCTTTTGTTATTGGTTTGGTTGTCAACGTATGTTCATCATCACCCTACAAACGTCCCACTGCTGGGCACAGGCCTCCCACGTGAACAATAGCACGTGGGGAAATTGGGCCGTAACCCATAACCCACCACGCTGGCCCAATGCAGGTTGGTGCGTTAAGTATAAGTATCCTATTCCTCCGTGCTTCGTTATCCTCATTGCTGAGGGTGAGGAGGTGACCTCCTTCATCATATATGCACGCTTGATGATTGAGCTCCATCTGGAACGGTTTTCGGCAACGTGTAGTGCATCGTGCATAGAGGTGTCCAGCGCGGTACGGATTTGGTCAGACCAACGCATCGGGCTGCCGCCGCGAGCTCTTTTTCCTTCTACCTTCCCCGTGACAATTAATTTCTTTAAATTGTCACCACTTCTTCTGGCAATGTGACCGAAGTACTCTATGGTTCTCAAGAGGCATATGGATGAAAGCCTGAATTTGATTTTCAGTTGCTTGAGAATCGACACGTTAGTCCGATGAGCTGTCCAAGGAATCCTCATTCTCCTCCAGCACCACATTTCAAACGCATCAATGCGGTTTCGATCCGATGCTTTTAGCGTCCACGTCTCAGCGCCGTATAAGAAAATCGAGAACACGAGAGCACGCACTAGTCTGACTTTAGTATTCAGTGAAACGCTACAGTCTTTCCAAGTCTTGTGGAGTTGGGACGTGGATAATAACAATAATAACAGATAGTATATTATTTCATTTATTTTATTATTCAACGCGTAAGGTTGGTCTTCATCTCATCTAATATTAGGTGATGATAGGTTAAAGCTCAATTCACCCAGACTCCTTAATACTGAGGTACCTACTGGCTATCATATTTCTAACTTTATTTTTTTATTTATTTAATCTTCTTTGCAAAACAAAAACTGCTAAAGGCAGACTTGACGCCACATGGCGTTCATTACCAGTCAACCGGTAAGGATGTGGGAGACTAGAAGTAAGGCGATAGAACAAAACAGTTAATGAATACAATCATAAGCAGTTAATAAAGCATTATAAGAAATACTGAACTACAAAAGTAATTGTTACAAAACATAAATACAACATAATATCATCATTCATTACATATTATAAAGTAAATTGGCCGTTTTCCTCTCCCTGTGGCACCGCATTATTCTCCTAAACCACGCAATGGATTTTTATGCGGTTTTCACTAAAACATAGAGCGTTAACTGAGGATGGTTTTTGTTTATATTTTGTAGATATTTTTTTTTAAATGGCTGAACTATGACGGTCTTTCTAACTTGGCGTCCACGCCTGCGCCATTGTCCACAATGGCGAGGACGGGCCGCTATTATTATAATACATTTATCTATTCTGTGGTATTATATAAACTACTTACAATGATGTTATATGGCGCCAGACTTTAGATATGATGGTGATAGCTAGCCAGGCAGACTTAACAAGCCCTACCACCAACCAAACCAAGTAGGTACTTACACAAAGATGTACCCCCCGCTGGGAATCGAACCCGGGAGCTCTGGGTCTATGGCCGGTGGCTTAGCCGCTAGACCTATATAATCACGACTATTATCCCCGAAGGGTTAGTCAGAGACTAGGCAATGAGGACCGCAATTAAGCAGTCCTCTGCCACAGTCCTCTTTTCCCTAAATGGCGACTGCACATGTGTTCAGCGTGACAGGTGGTGAGCACATCGCAGCTTTATACTGTTGGAAGTGTGTGCAGTCTTTAGTCTGTTAGTCGCTATTTATAATTTAATAAGTCACACGTAGAGCCTTATATCCCATCCCGATTTTATTGAGTGACCCCACAAGACTGCATTGTGCTTGCTGCTACCCCGCAAGAAGTTTCCGCGATGTATTACACGGAAAAATGCGGAGGCGAGTAATTTCGGTGTGTCAGGTACATGTGGCGCTTAAGCGCCCCTTCAAAAATTGCTATTCTGCATAAACAAATGTATATGTAATATATGTAATAATAGCACTTGGTGCTGTCGTGTTTCGTCCGGCCAGTGAGGGTTCCGGAGGCCCATCCTCTGCCGTTTTTCTATGTTTTGTATGAGAATTTTGCATGCCACATCCACATAGTTTTTCCTCTTAATATCCCAATTGTGTGACCCCACAAATCTCTGCATTGTGCTTGCTACAGCTACCCGCAAGGAATTTGCGCGATGTATTACACGGAGGAATCCGAAGGCGTGTAATTACGGTGTCAGGTACAACCTTCAAAAATTGATATTCTGCCTAAACATATGTATATGTATTTTCAAAGCTGCCACTATTTAGTATGGGATTGTAATCTATTTATGATACCTAAACTTTGATTCATTAATTCAAGTCCACCTTGCTATTTATAATGTTGTTACTTAAAGCCTTAATATCCCAATTTTATTGTGTGACCCCACAAATCTCTGCATTGTGCTTGCTACAGCTACCCGCAAGGAATTTGCGCGATGTATTACACGGAAGAATCCGGAGGCGTGTAATTACGGTGTGTCAGGTACATGTGGCGCTTCCCAGGCGGTGCGAGGGGTAAGGGTGTTAGCAGACGGTGAGACAAGTGAAGTGTGCGACAAAAGGAAGGAGAAAATGTTTGTGTGATGGGCACGAGAAATTTGTAACCGAGTCCTAGATGTTAATTTGTATTTATGTATGTTTATCTGTTATTAGTTTGGGGTTAAATGATCGCTGCGAAAATTGTGAGAATTCCTGCGAAAAGCAATTCTAAGTACCTATTGAAAGTGTCGTTTTTGTAAAGGTGGAATGATCAAACGTTACCTATCTAGAGAGAAAAACCTAATTATTATTATGCTTTACATTAAATTTAATTCTTAAGCTAAAATTCTTTACAATATTTTTAAAAAAGCATATTTACAATATAAATCTTTAAAAAAAACTTAACCTAGGTTGGCACTGGCATCAACAGCGGGGATAGACCCAAGCTAGCGGTGGTTAGGGATGCAAAGTGAGGAATTGAACCTCACTCTGCCTTATTATTATTATTTGTATTATCACGACAAATCGCGCAGTGCGGATTGCCCTTATCGTGGCTACCACAATATAGGTTAGGTCGGTGCGTTGTTCATTGTTCGCGAATACTTTTAGTTGTGCTCTTCCAACCGTTAGCCTTGAGATGGTTTAAATATGGCTCTAATTAACAAGATTTCTCGTTAAGCGAGCTAATGGGAGGAGAATTTGAATTATGCCAGAGGAGATTTTGTTTTCATCTCGTATATCTTTACGCAGGTGTATGGTAAAACAGGGTTTTCTTGAAGTACAAGATTAGATGAAGAAATTTTGATTTAGGATAGTAAATATACTTTATTGTAATCCACATTAACATTAACACACATTTACCAAAAATATCATTAAGATTTACTAGTATTTAAATTTTTCAGTACAATCATTGACTATGAATATAGATTACTTTTAGCCTCGAGTAATAGTCAGTTAGTTGTTGAGTATGAATAGTTAACACCCAACAGCATAGAGCGGCGATGGGCTCACCACCTGTCACGCTGAGCACATGTGCAGTCGCTATTTGGTGAAAAGTGGTCTATGGTAGAGGAATACTTTTGCTGTTCTCATTGCTTAGTCTCTGACTAACCCTTAGGGGATAATAGTTGTGATCATATGTATGTATGTATGAATTAGTTTTTGACTACTATTACATTTATTTTTATAAACACTGTATAATTGTGCTTTGTGTATCTAACTGACGTGTAATTACTAACTTGGATTTGACCATTTATGTACCTGTGTGTGTGTGTGTGTGTGGTGTGTGTGTGTGTGTGTGTGTGTGTGTGTGTGTGTGTGTGTGTGTGTGTGTGTGTGTGTATAACCTTGCGCGTATAACTTTTTGTGCCTGACTTTAATTTACATGGACCTTACGTGTATTGTGTGAGCATGACCATATGTGTATTACCTACAGTGTGTGTATTACCTTGTGTGCGTGTAACCTTGTTATATATTGTGTATTGACTATTGTGTACATGTATGTTTTGTGAGTCAAATAATTAAACCTCCGGTCGAGGGGGTATAAGTTGCATTCGTGTTTTGTTCATACTTATTGGCGGAGCACTGACGTCGTGGTTCTGCCAGGAGCCCTACCCTCGACACCGTTGGTTCCTGTACTTGTCGTAAGATGGCAGTCGTAGAAACCTTTCAACTGCATTCGACCAGAGGGATGGAATATCCTCCTTAAGTGGCCATTGTCCATGTGTGGCGGCATGAGCCCAGCAGTGGGACGTTTAAAGGATGATGATGATGATGATGATGGGAGCGTTAGTGATACCTCTGGTGTTGCAAACATCACGCGGGCCGATGCTCGATATACTCATACATATAATCATGACTATAAACCCCGAAGGGTTAGTCAGAGACTAGGCAATGAAGACAGCAATAGCAGTCCCCTACTATAGTCCACTTTTCACCAAATAACGACTGCACAGTGCTCAGCGTGAAAGGTGGTGAGCCCATCGCCGCTCAATGTTGTTGGATGTATGTGCAGTGTTTATTCCGTTAGTCGCCTTTTACGACACCCAAGGGGAGAGAGAGGGGTAGTATTCTTTCACCGCTACCCGACTCGATATAATATGTACACCCTATTTTTTTTGTCGTTTTAATGAAATTAAGGGTGAGTTCCACCCATGAAACTGAACAACTTTCCCCAAGAAACCTATGTCCAAAATTTACAAATAAAATCGACCTCCCATACAAAACTGCCCAATCAGCTGACGACAATAGTATGGGAGATCGAAATTTTTTTGTCATGAGGTCTCTTAACAAGTGGGCATTTATTCAAAATGAGGGTGTACATTGTAGAAAAAATTACTTAAAATTTAAATAAATAAAGAGAAAGAAATATATTAGAGCCGGTATACTGTCCCACTGCTTGGCGAATGCCTCCATCATTGAAATCAAGTCATCCCTACAATGATGATTATTGGCTTATCTTATCTTATCTTATCTAGTGGGGCCCGCAGAGGTCTCCCTCTCGCAGCAGCACGTCGACCCATTGGGATCTTTTGTGCAACCCCGTCCTATCACTCTGCCTCCTCAGTGAAGGTAATTGCCATAAGCTTGGCAATGTCTTTGAGGGCGAAAAGCCTAATGCCGCGACCACACGCTTAGCAAACCTCAACAAGCCGTCATAAATTTAAACGTGTGGAAAGAGCGTTTGGCTTGGTTTGCAAGCGCTTGAGCCGATCCGTGGAACAAATCACAAATCCAAACGTTTGTAGAGGTTTGGAGTTTGCGGCAAGTGGCAAGCGTGCGAACGTAGCATAAAACCTTCTAGTTTCGGGTATGCCGATCCCAGAAGGTTCATTCCTTTCCTAGCAAAAGAGTCACAGTCACACAGTAGGTGCTGCATGGACTCTGTTTCCTCTCCACATGCCCTGCACAGCTTGTCTGTTGCTATAGTTGCATTTTGTGAATCATTTGATTGGTGGCTTAGTGCCCAGTCAGAGCATCGGTGATTAATCGGGCCTGCCTTCTGCTACCCCTGCATATGATCTTACTCCGTTCTAGGGCGCCTTTGCCTATGAATGATTATGAAGGTTTTGGCTTAATCACCATACTTGCCAAATGCTTGTTGGTGATCACAAACAATGTCGTTCGTCTCCAGCTCTTTCACTCTTTCCGCTATTCGTTTCTGGAATGCTCTGCCAATGCATATCCGTCGTGCTCAGAGCAAAGTAGTGTTTAAAAGAACTTAAACCCCGTTTAGAAGTCACACTATCTGATTTTTATTTTTCTTGTTATGTATCTATTTATTTATTTATGTGTTTTATGTATATATTGTATGTATGTATGCATGTGTATTAGCCGTGTCGGTAGCGGTGAAAGAGTACTACCACCCCCTATCTTCCCGTGGGAGTCGTAGTAGGCGACTGAGGGATCAACCCAGAGGATGGGCAGCAGCATCCTCTGAGATTAACACCGTCATACTGCGATCGCCAACCCGCCTCCAAGCGTGGCGATTATGGCAACATTCCCCCTATTATGAACGTCAGCACTAAACTCCGGCCCCTAGTCCCCGGCGGCCCCACTCGCCCTAGCTACGGTAGCGGCCAAGGCAGCGACGGGGCAGGGGGTGCTAAGAATCTCCGGCAGAGACCTGGCTTTGGCCCTGGCAACCTACAACACACTCGATGATCAACGCGTTCAAAACTGGCAGTGATCACCGGTTGGTAAGAGGCATATTGAATATTAATATCAAGCTTGAAAGACGTCGATTGATGAAGTCTACGCTCCGCCCTGCACCCATATAAATCCAAAACCCCAAAAGCTTCCAGCTCGAACTGAAAAATCGCTTCGAATGCCTGAAGGATTGCGTAGACGTAGACGATTACAACAACAGGTTTGTAAAAACTGTCCATGCGGTTGGGTCTAAGTTCTTCAAAACCCACCGTACAAGAGGACCTTAAAGGCTCTCGGACCATACTCTCAAGCTGATGGAAGAGCGGCGCGTGATGGTTCTGCGTTCTTAGGATGATTCGTCTCAGCTTCGGCGGCTCAATAGGCAGATCTCGAAGTCTTTGACTCGCGACACTCACCGATTTAATACCGATTGTATTAAAGAGGCTATCGAGCGAAACAAAGGTTCAAAAGTGTTCGCAAGAGATTTGGCTATTGGGCAGAGCCAACCGACGACGCTGAAAACCGATGACGGCAGAACTGTCACGTCCAGGTCCAAAGTTATGGGAGAGGTCGAGAAGTTCTATGGACAGCTATACACATCCACGTGGCCACCTGTACATAGCTTAGCTACAGACCCTAGAGCTAAGCTAACCCAACACTACACCGAAGATATCTCGGATATCAGCCTGTACGAGATTGGAATGGCTCTCAAGCAGCTTAAAAACAGCAAGGCATCGGGTGCTGACGGAAATACGGCTGAGCTTCTGAAAGCAGGCGGAAGACCGGTACTCGCAGCTCTTCAGAGACTATTTAATTCCGTCGTACTCGGAGGTAGAACGCCAGAAGCGTGGCATGAGAGTGTGGTTGTGTTGTTCTTTAAGAAGGGAAACAAGACCCTACTGAGAAACAACAGACCCATATCACTTCTAAGTCACGTTTATAAGCTGTTCTCGAGAGTTATAACTAATCGTCTCGCACGCAGGTTTGATGACTTCCAGCCAATCAAACAAGCCGGATTCCGAAAAGGCGTTAGCACCATAGACCACATACATATGCTGCGGCAGGTTATACAAAAGACCGAAGAATATAACCGGCCACTTTGCTTAGCGTTTGTGGACTATGAGAAAGCCTTTGATTCGATAGAAACATGGGCCGTGCTACAGTCTCTCCAGCGGTGCCAAATTGACTACCGGTACATCGAAGTGTTGAAGTGTTTGTACGAAAACGCCACTATGACAGTTTGTTTTCAGGACCAGAGCTCGAAGCCAGTCCAGCTGCAACGTGGAGTGAGACAAGGAGATGTCATTTTTCCGAAACTCTTCACTGCTGCACTGGAGGACGTATTTAAGCTTCTGGACTGGAAAGGACTTGGCATCAATATTAACGGCGTATACATCAGTCACCTTCGATTTATCAACGATATAGTAGTCATGGCTGAGACCCTGGAGGACCTCGGCACAATGCTCGGTGATCTCAACAGCGTCTCTTAACAAGTGGGCCTTAAAATAAACATGGAGAAGACGAAAAGCATGTCTAACTCACGTGTCGTACCCACTCCTCTGAAGGTTGGAGACTCTGCTCTTGAAGTTGTTGACGAATATGTATACCTGGGACAAACAGTCCACTTAGGTAGGTTCAACTTTAAGAAAGAGGTCAATCGTAGAATCCAACTCGGCTGAGCAACGTTCGGTAAGCTACGAAATATCTTCTCGTCCAAAATACCGCAGTGACTCAAGACGAAAGTCTTCGACCAGTGTGTGTTGCCAGTGATGACATACGGTACCGAAATGTGGTCGCTCACTATGGGCCTAATTAGCAGGCTCAAAGTCACGCAAAGAGCAATGGAGAGGGCTATGCTCGGGTTTTCTCTACGTTCTCTTCTCGAATCAGAAATGAGGAGATTCGTAAACGAACTAAAGTAACCGACATAGCCCAAAGAGTCGCCGAGCTCAAGTAGCAATGGGCAGGCCACATCGCCCGTAGAACCGATGGCCGTTGGGGCAGAACGGTTCTCGAGTGGCGACCGCGCACCGGAAGACGCAGTGTGGGCAGGGAAGGCCTCCAACAAGGTGGTCTGACGATCTGGGTGAAGGTCGCGGGTAGCCGCTGGATGCAAGCAGCACAAGACCGATCGTGTTGGAGATCTTTGGGGGAGGCCTTTGTACAGCAGTGGACTTCTTCTGGCTGATGATGATGTATATTTGTATTTTGAAGTAATTTATGTTAGTATTTTCAATTATTATTTATTTAAGCCCTGTATATTCTTTTATTATGCTGTTTGTAATTGTTATTATTAATCTAACTGTATTTAATATAGCCTAACTTCAAGTCTCCCACATCCTTACCGGTTGGTTGGTAGATAATGCTTTGTGACGTTAAGTCCGCCTTTTGCTGTTTAAGTAGTAAAGAAGATTAAATAAATAAATGTGCATAATTCGAAAACACACTTTCCCGACCTGAGAATTAAATCCGGGACCTTCGAATAACAAGGAAAGATTGACCAGTCATCCAAAGAGGCGGGGAAATAAATAAAGAAGACAATAACAATTGATCGACCGCCAAACTTCTTTCGCACCACCATCGCATCGGCCATCGGCCTCCTTTACAACAAACACGAAGATTCTCAAACTTGGTACACTTAATCCGCTCCATAATCCGGGATGAATGGGGTGAGGGGGGGTCGCGGAATAATTTCCATACATTTGTTAGTAACGGGCAGCGGCGTTTGGCCGTAAGCCGCTCAATAGTGCCTCCTCTATAAGGCAGGCGATTGTAAGTTTGGGATGCACTGAGCTATTACCTAAATTTAAAAGCATAACCGTTTGGCGTAGCGGTGAGAGAATACTACCACCCTCTCTCTTCCCTTGGGTATCGTAAATGGCGACTAACGGACTAAATACTGCACATACATCCAATAGCATATAGCGGCGATGGGCTCACCACCTGTCACGCTGAGCACGTGCAGTCGCTATTTGGTCAAAAGTGGACTATGGTAGAGGACTGCTTTTGCTATCCTTATTGCCTACAGTCTCTGAATAACCATTAGGGGATAATAGTCGTTATTATATTATTGTTACATTTGAGATTTTGTCCCTTTTGGGGAAAAGGAAGAAAATCCCAAACGCAAGCGTCAGTGGGATGTTATCAAATAAAACCATAAAATGTTTTACAGCTAGGCAGTATATTGTAAAAGAACACACACTAAAATTTTGTCCAACAACAATAAAATAAAATTATAAATTTTATTTCACTCTTATTATTTAATAGAGGGGGTTAGTCACAATTTTACCTTATATTATGTTAGGTACTAATCATCTACGTTACTCCTTTTAATTTATTAAGCCGAAAATAACAAAAAAAAACTATCAGTCGAAATTGACCCTAGGGTCAATCTCAAATGAAAGTCCAACAAACTTTCTAATAATTTAGCCAACTATAATTTACTGTTTAAAGTAATCTAAACCTTATTACCAAGCTATATCACCCCCTAAAACACACTAAAATCCTAAGAGTCAAAAGTGACCAAGCGGGTCAGTGATAATTTTAATTTCAAATAAATTTTATAATACTGTTCCTACTACTACCTAACCAGCCAGCTAATATTTCAGTGGTACGAGCTATGGTCGTTGGGGGTTGGGATAAAACCAGTACCGTTCGGAGTATGAAGTTGAAATTAAAATTAAATTACTCCGTCTATAAAAATATTAAATTAAATGTTTTAATCCAGTTAACCGTATCAAAACTATCACACGTTTAAAGCCAATACACTAGAGAACCGTTGGGTTATACCGATATAAAATTAATAATTATGGACGCCAGGATCGTATAGTCGATCCGAATCTGGAGACGATGTCACCATACAACTTCACACAAGTCGAACTCGCAGATCCTCAAATGTTTCACAACTTCACCAACGCTTGGTGTAGTTGGATATAAAAGGAAAATAAAGCTTAAGGTGTCGAAACCTTAATTCAAAAAATGTTCCAGTTTAAAAAACAATTATCCCCTAGTATTGGGTAGAAAAAACCGTCAACCGTCCGCTAGGCGGCGACAGCTCGACTGGCAGCAGGTGGCCGCTGGTGCCCCGAAGAGGCAGGTCTCGCATCCAGGCTTTAGGGCCCAGCTCTAAATCCTGGCGGCGAGACGGGCCTCTCGAAGCATCTGAAATTATCAACACGGGGCCTATTTATAACATTACACGCCTAGTTCAGATCTGTTACATAAATTAGGGTCCCGCAGTATCCCGCATATTCCACTAAACAAAACCAAACAATGCTAGACTATTGGGGGATGATGCAATATCCACTCCTAAACGGGTTTGACACGTCTGCCACATGGCCAAGAGCCTTGCGTCGCCTGGCGACAAGGCATGATTCGGACACCATGAAAAATCGATTTGAATTCCTAGGATGACGGCTTATTATACTTAACAATAATATTGGGATACTTACGCGCTGGGAGATTTTATCTTTGCGCGTGGCTGCCAGCGACCGGAACTTCGTTTCGGGCACGGATCCCTGTAAATAAACCACACACTTGTTGCCTATATTCTAATAACCTAATGACGCCTCAAATCCACTACATTATTACGACCTCAGATTAAAACAAAAGGTTACCAGGACTCATGCCTACCTCAGTGAATCGATCTCAATACATCACACACCACTGCACGCCAGAGATTGAAATCCTTTCCACGTCATAACTCGTCACTTTCAATTCGCCGGAAACACTTATAAATCGAAGGCCAGCTTATGATTTCTACTCCCATAGTCGGGTAATCTATAACAACCTGTTCTTTTAGAATTTTCCTTCAAACTATCAAAACGTCAAATATGACGTCTGTCACAACGCGCCCTCTGCTAACAGAATTTGCCAACAATAACAACACAAGACCTAGAAAAAAAATGTGAAATGCGTTTTTCTTTAACTTAAAATTAATTTTTGTGATATTTAACTCACTAATTACCCTATCTTAATATTAAGGAGTATTAGTTTCCTCTCTGGTAACCCCTACGGGCAGAGACAATATCCATATAAAAAATATTTCTCCCGTTCGAATGTTCTAGATAAAAGTCCTTATGGAAAAAATAGTTGTATTTCCGGATTTGCTTGAATTACATTTAATTACTCAAATTAATTATTATACATATTAATTTATTATGTAAAACTAAAAGCTGACAGCCATTTCGCCCCGCTACCGCTAGGCGTCGCTACGGGGGCTGTCATTTTGTCTATGGTGTTATGTCAAATACAAAACGTAAACACACATAATTTAGATCTCTTTAGATTTAAGTTTATATCTTGCTAAAAAGATTCAGAAAGGTGTATTAATTGAAAATGCAAGAAAAGTGTGTCTTGTAATGTGTCAGCCAAGGCTCCATGTCTTTAATGTGAAGAAAAAATGGATTATAGTCAAACAAGCCACAATGATTACTATTTTTGGAAACCCGATCATTCAAAAACAATGATTTCAGGTAAGTACTATTCAACCATTGCAAACCACTTTTGTAGATTAGTAAAGGCAGACAGGGCCCTGAATTTACAACGTAACAATAAAAACGTTACGCATGCATGAAGTATCGTGGGCCAAGTAGGCAACAGACTGGAGACCAAACACAACACGGCTGCGTCGCGGCAGACCGAGAAAGAAACGGTGGGACAAACTTGACGTATTTCACCAAAATTGGACACAGTTAGCTTAGGACCGCAATCAGTGGAAGAAATGGAGGTAGGCTTTTACCTAGCAGTAATAGGAGAGTGAGGGCAAGTATTTTAATTTATTATATATTTTTTTTTTAGAATTTATTATACTAAACAGGGCAAAGGCCCTGTACGACCATGGCTGAAATAATAATAATAATTATTATTATTATAATAAACAGCCAGATGGTAACAATATAGTGCAATAGAAACATTTTAGCCCATATTAACTTGGCCAGATCAGTTATCCACAGGTTTACAAATAATTAACTCACTTAAAAACTTAGTCTAGACTTATATAGTACCTAGGTACCTAAATAGCGTAAAACTCCAAGTGAGTAACAATTTTTTATAACAAAAAAAAATACTAATTACAGGTACATAATAGGTATTTATAGATACACTATTTAATATTACATATTTCTTTCTTAAATTATAATTATTATTAAAAAATTAACGAGCAGTGTGGAACAGCGGCTCATTTAAAAATACTAGCGACTCCTTTTTTTTTTAAATAAGGAGGCAATCGAGCAAGCAGGTCACCTGATAAAAAGTAATCACCGGCACCCATGGACACCCGCAAAACTAGAGGAATCGCAGGCGCGTTGCCGGCCTTTAAGAAAGGAATAGGCTCGTTACAACCTCGAACTACAGTGCTCGAACACAACACTGCAGTTCGAGGCAAGAAATTTCGTGAAAAACGCGCAGTAGTAGACCACCATCCATCAAGGTGATGTGGATGAAAAACTGCGTGTAGTGCGGTGAAGGAAATCAGCGGCAGGGATCAAGCTGAACAATTCCTCAGAACACTCCCCATGATAAATGCGGTACATTAAACAGAGAGACGCAACGTCTCTCCGTAGAGCCACTGGATCGAGCCGACCTGAAATAACCACGTCGTCGACAATTCGAGCAGCTCTGCGTTGAATGCGGTCAAATGGAAGGAGTTGGTACAGGGGTGCTCCAGCCCAAAGATGGAAGCAGTATTCCATAAGTGGCCTTACCTGTGCTTTGACCTGTTCTCTCTTCCCTTGGGTGTCGTAAAAGGCGAATAACGGTCTAAATACTGCACATAAATCCAACAGCATCGATGGGCTCACCACCTATCACGCTGAGCACATGTGCAGTTGTGTTTGGTGAAACGTGGACTATGGCAGTGGACTGATTTAGTGGTCTTCATCGCCTAGTCTCTTACTAACCCTTTGGGGAGTCTGGAATCTATGTATGTATGTAAAAACATCACGAGCTCCTCCGTGCTTCGGAAAGCACGTAAAGCCGTTTATTCCGGTTGTTTTTTTATTTATTTTTTTAAAATTTTTGTTTTTATCGTGCTTACTACTCCAACAACGTCGGAATCTAATACTTGTTTAATTCTCTTTCATATACCTGAACGCCGAGTGTAAGTTGAAAATGTGCAAACGATACTATCGCGTTTGAGTTAAAAGTTTTGATTCTCGATCTTATTTACATGGCATTAAGATCTATCTGTCAAAACTTAACTCAAACGCGATAGTAACGTTTGCACATTTACAAACTTACACTCAGCGTTCAGTTCTCGATTTTTTACCTCTCGTACTTTGATTCCGGTGGTTGTCGTATGATGGCAGTAGTTAGTGTAGTACCCACAATAATTACAATTTTTCATTTATTTTCTTGCCAGCTCTTCTCAGTTGAAGGCTAACCCAAAATCCGAACTTTTGATAGATTCAGTACCTAGATTAGATTTAAAAAAACTACAGTCAATTATTATTTTGTCAGTTTTAACGTTAATAGGTGCCTGTGGAGGTTAATATTTACTAACCTGACTATTATACTAACTGATTTACTTTATTTACTAAACTGACGACTAACTACGAACTTATATTTACTTAACCATCTACTACCTTTGACTTTGAAAATCATTAGTGTGTCGCTAGGAGATTATAACGATATATTGGACGATTCAAAAGTGCTTATTAATTGCTTTTTTTAATTATTATGTTTCATTAAACAAAAATATTTTAATATCGGTTTTATTAACCCTTTCTCTGCACCCGGTGTGCCGCGCGCCCGCCCGTAATTTTAGTTAACCCGCCGTTCCGAGCTTAACTATATTTACAGTAAAGTTTCGGCCAAACTCCTTTGCCTCGAGTCGGTTATTGTCATAGTTTATGAAATTGTACAACCCAAATCGCGGGGATACACACTACAACGCGAAAATGAGATATGCGAACGGCACGTTTTATTATGTAGAAGTATGGCAGTGATTATAACAAATTATGCTTTGAGTGTTGTTGAGGTTATGAATAGTTGATCTGGTATTTTTTTTTGTTTTTGTAAATGTCGTTACTTCTGTATAAAGCTGTGCAGTTTTTGTGCCAACTCTTCTCTACATCTAAAATGACGTCCTAAATGGATAGTAGGTTAAAAAAGATGTTTTGGTCGATGCAAAATGCGAATTTCATAACACACCTACAAACATATAATCACGACTATTATCCCCGAAGGGTTAGTCAGAGACTAGGCAAAGAGGACCGGAATAGCATTCCACTACCATAGTCCACTTTCACAAAATAGCGACTGCACATTTGCTCTGCGTGACAGGTGGTGAGGTGAGTCCATCGCCGCTTTAAACTGTTGGATGTATCTGCAGTCTTTAGTCTGTTAGTCGCCTTTGACGACACCCAAGGGAAGAAAGGGACGCTACGCAACACGGTTATTATTTTATGTTTGTTGAAAACAGAGATTTTAACTTTTGGTAAAGGTTGTTACGCGAGCAGCACGAGACCGGGCGTGGTGGAGATCCTTGGGGGAGGCCTTTAGCATATCTTTCAGCTGATGATGATGAATTGCGTTATGTAAGATAGTACAATATATGTCCATTTCATTTTAAGGAAGTGTTATTGAGAAACTTAACAGTCATATTGTAAATATACTTTATTAATCAGTTACCATATTGGGCATTTCTTAAAGAGATTGATGGGTAACTCCTTTGTATCACTACTATTACGCTGTCTTCTTTGCCTAGTCTCTGACTAACCCTTCGGGGATAATTATCGTAATTATATGTGTATGTGTTATACTCGGTTATGCTTTTCCAATAAATAATTAAAAAGAATTGACTTCCTCTAAGCGACGCTTAATTCCGATAACAAATTATAATTTATTAGTTTATAGTTCTCTCCATCCGACTGGTTGTCTGGAAGAGATCGATTAGAGCGATAAGACCGCCAAATTGTAACTGTATTTTTAATCGTTTTATTGTAATAGTTTTTTTTCAAATCGCTAATTATTGTTTTTGTTAAGTTCTATGTAAATCTTCGTGGTGTTGCAATTAAAGTGTTGTCTATCTATCTATCTATCTATCTATTACGGTTAATTGAGTGACACACTAACAAAACTAAAAATGAAACATTAAGAAAGTATGTAAGTATGGATCTTATAACTATAAGGCTTCTTCACTCGGTACTTATTTGTGTATAGCCGTCAAAGATACATTGTGTTAATGGGCGGACTAACTTAGAAACACTATTTAACCATTATTTAGTTAAATATTGTTTTTCCAACGTCACACAAACGACCTTTTAATTTTAAGCAAAAGAGATAAAGAATGTTTAAGTAAATAAGACCATGGTATTCCAAAGAAAACTGTTGAAAAAGTTACAGCTTGGTTATCCACTGTCCCACTAGTGGGCAAATACCTCTATTATAAAAAGTCATTGATACCATACACTTTTTCTTTAATACTGTACCTACTTATCACAGAGCGTAATATTGACAAGTTGCAAAGAAAAACAACAAATCGCTAAAATTTAAAAGCATCTAACAGATTCAATAGGTACTTATTATAAAAAAGTGATATTCAAAATGTTACACAGCAAGGTACAAAAGTTTTATTACACCATCGACAAATAAAAAAGTTGCTAAAAGTGTTTTCCAATTAATCGAAACACCAAAGAAGAAATGTTTCGCCATAAAAATGTATTCGTATAACAATACGAATTCTATTTCCATTCAATCATAACGTAAATCACTTAAAGTCTAGAATTAGCTAAAGGTGTCACAACACAGTGTGCGCGGTGGGCAGCCTGGCGAAATGTAGAGCCGTAGGAGCGAGGATTTAAGCTTTACAACGGGGAAGCGAATCGCATTTATCTCACTTACCTGACTGTAAGTGATCATAAGGCTGAAAGTGACTTACAGATAGACAGACTAGATAACTTGACTTACTAACACTTTACTCAAGTGACGTAGGTACTTATACTTCTATAACCTTTGGCAGTTTTAAGGACTGCGGTTTTACCAGTATAACTGATCCAACGTCTTAAACATGCTTTCTAAAGAACGGAGGAGCTATAAAATAATTGCGAAAGTTGTATAACTTGCAATATCACAACATAAAACACAAGTCGTTGTAGAAACGAGTTTCCAAATATATCTTTTTGGTAATGGTTATTTTTCAGCTCTGGTCACATGCACAAGCCTTCACGTATGGACAATAATACATGGAGAGAAATATATCGTACTAACAAATTATTACAAAAACATTACATGTCAATCGCAAATTGGAAACAAAACTGCGATGTTAAGTCGTTATTATCCTTTTCTAAGGCTGAGTTCGCGCTGAGTTGACCGTTAGTCACGTCGCCGCCGCCGCCGCGGTTGGGCCGCCATCGGTGTGCAGACACCTTTATAATACACGTTAGATAGTAGACCAGTACAAAAAACTCATTTGTCAAGTTTTTGCTACACAAAGTGGATATTTCGTGAAATAGCTGTGATTTATACAAAAAGTTTAATAAATTATTTGAATGGCATAACTAATCTATAGAAATATTGCTATAGTGTTTATTTTAGGTGGCGTTCGCGGCCATGCGTTCTTTTGCTGCAATCACAAAAGTCGAGACACCTAGTCTGTGGTTTGTATGCGGATGGGAGACTGCATTATCATTCTCTATTTTCGTCCGTACTTTAAAAAGCAAGATACTAGTTAACTTGTGATTGATCCTACGATAAGCGAAATGTTCTTGTATTAAAGAGGTTTCGTAGGCCTATTTGTTTCATTTCGTCGTTGGTCACGGGGTTTTAGTTGTACAGTCAGCCTCAAAAGTAGCTTAACACTCTTACGAACGCTGTAGTTGGTATGACATGGTACTAAAATGCTAAGTTACTTTCAGAAATAGCTTAGCATTGCTAAACTTAAATACTTAATTGCTTAACTTAAATGTCATGTTTTTGTTTGAGATAGAAAAAAATGTTAGGTTCTGAGGCCGACCTAACATTTTTTTTCTCTCAATCGATTCATTTTTTCTAATATAGATTTTGGGTAAATTAAGACCTCTGTGACTGAGACCGACTGACAACCTTAACATACAGATTAAATAAGATACAAATTATACTTATGTTAGTAAACTTGGCTGATGAAAAGCATTCTATAACTCTACCGAACTCTACCGAAGTTAAAGAAACTTAAGAAGTCCTATTTTTTGCACTTAGCAAGAACTATTTGTATGCGATGCGAGCAACTCTGAAAGTACGGAAAATTAGTTCCATAAAAAACTGCAAATATAATTCAATCGAAATGTATGCATTTTTTTGCAATTAAGTACAGCGTTCCTCCCGTACAAATTGTTGTTATTTGCACTTATTATAATGGTCCAGTTACAGGATTATATACCTACCTCTTCTGCTTCAGTTATGCTTGTATGCCTTCTAATTTCACTGAGTCTAGTACCACAATATTGTTTTTGAATACAACAGTAATGCAAAACAATTTGTTTGTGCGGCAAATATAAGCATTATACACAAATAAAGAGCGTCGTTGGGCTCCACGCTGAGTGATGTGCAGTCGCTATTTGGTGAAAAGCGGACTATGGTAGTAGACTGCTTTTGCTGCCCTCATTGCCTAGTCTCTCACTAACCCTTCGGGGATAATAGTCGAGATTATTTATTTATGTACGTAAGTATATAAGAATTCCCCATTAAGGGTGGTCGCCGTCCTATTTATCTGTCGGATTCTGAGCTGAATTTCACCAGGAAAACTTATTAATAATAAGTAAATCATCGTCATTATTTAAAAAAACAACTGACATTATGATGTTGGGTTGTCCATAAGAGGCGAACAGATATCAAGCAATCATTCCTTGTATCCATTTTTAAGAGCACAAATGCAAGTAATTCTGTTGTATTGCTACACCTTCGGAAGCCTTACTCGCTACCTTTCTTATTATAACTGGATTATTAAATAAAACAAGCAAAGCAGGATTACCGAACGCAACAACTAGCTTCCGTCTCGCTCTAGCGCCACGCGACAGTACGACTATCTCTGTTCGCGGTACCAGTTTTTTGTGGCTCCATCTCTTTCTACTGGCACGCTTATGTGTGCGTCCCTTTCGCTCTGGGTGAACGTTCGGGACATCCGCTGAGACCTGTTTGAAGAATGACAGGTGCAAAAACAACCCAGTCGGACCAAGTACATTCCTTGACCAGTTGCTTTTTTTATAAAACATCACAGATTATGCTTGACTCGCCAGATGGTAACGTAATGTGGAAGACCGCGGGCAGTATGGTCCCTTTGCGTGGAAAAAAGTAAAAACAAAAGACAGGGCGAGCACAAAATGGCGTAATTGTAATTTGTAATTATTGAAATTGGTTTTACTTTTGAAGCTGCATTGGTTTGTTTAAAGTTAATGGCATCATTCTTTAGCACAATTTAATTGTATCAAACAGAGGAAAGTTACTTTTTGTATCGCCGTATTTGTTTGGAAGTATCTTCAGTATTCATACATTTGTGGAAATTACTTGAGTAGGGTCAGCCGCCTAAATAAGAAGTGTTAATTTTAGTGTGTATCCATTGTTTAAGAAGTAGAAAATATTACTTACTGCCACTGCTAGGCAAAGGATTTAATCATTGAAATAAAGTTATAGAATAGAAAAACTATAAAATAAGCTAAATATAAAATAAGCTTTTTTATAAAGCTTTTTTTTCTTTTTTTAATAGCGGTGAAAGAATACTACCACCCCACTCTTCTCTAGGTTGTCGTAAAAGGCGACTAACGGACTAAAGACTGCACACACTTCCAACAGCATAGAACGGCGATGGGCTTACCACCTGTCACGCTGAGCACATGTGCAGTCGCTATTTGGTGAAAAGTGGACTATGGTAGAGGACTGCTTTTGCTGTCCTTATTGCCTATAGTCTCTGACTAACCCTTCTGGTATAATAGACGTGATTATAATGTGTTTTATATCAGACATTGATCCATAAGCATGTTATTTAAATTGAAACTTGGTTATTTAATAATGTTTTCTATACACTAAATGAATAATTTAGTTTCAAGACTAATTGATTGTTAAATTCACGATGAGTTTTGTTAATTATATTTATTTGTGTACATTGCATGCCTGATCATGGGCAAACTGTTGATACTATTTTTTTTTAGAACTTGTTACACAGTTTCATTGACCTGTAACGTATATATCGCTGCACAATATAAGCAATATAGGAATTCTATTCTATTCTATTCTGAAACTTAAAAACTACGTTAGTAGGTATTAAAAACAAAAGAAAATATACTTACTTAGCTGTTTTTAATTGAATAATACAAAAATGCGGAAATTGTTTCATAATCTCGGACTAATAAAAATTAATTATGTCATTAGCTATGATGTTCTTTCCTTCCTATAACATACATTTTAATAGACGTTTGAACATTGACATTTCAACATTGACGCGGTACTTAGTCAATGTTGGTTAATTGCAAACAAGCTTCCGAACGCAGTTTCGTTTGTAATAAAAAATACTATTTCTTATCTTTTTGATGTCGAAGTGAAATGTATGTTTACTTTTTTATCCAAATTCGATGAGATCTTATACTATGACGAGGATTATGCTTCGTTCGTCCCGAAGTTTTGTCCCACATTCCAAAAAATTCTTAGTTCGTCCCATATCACTATTGAAGTGGTGCTTCGTCCCAAATTACAAGTAGATAGTTAAAAGTAAAGTCAACACAAAAAGTGTTATGGGTCGTAAAATTTTAAACACTGAAAAAAGAAAAAAGACGACAACCTCAGGCGGGAATCGAACCACGCACCTTCCGCATTCCGGGCGGCTGCCTTAACCACTTGGCTACTACTAATGTTGGCTAAAAACAGAAGTGGTTAAGCGGAAGGTGCGTGGTTCGATTCCCGCCTGAGGTTGTCGTCTTTTTTCAGTGTTTAAAATTTTACTTAAGTATATTTAAGCGTTAATAAAACGCTAAAATATAAAACATTAATCTGTTATGGTCGTGTTTTTTTTTTGGGGTTTTCATTGCGTTACCCTGGTTTTGATCACCATACCGTAATTAATTAAGTACTTATTTGGGCGTGGTGATTCAGACAAAAGTTAATACCCATCAAATTGTGATTCCACAAAGTAGCGGTGGCTAGTTTTCAACGATAGAGGCCATTTTGGAGTAGGGACAGTAAATGGATTATTTACTTAACTTGTACATTTCTATGTACAAGTTAATTACCCCTCTGCCCCCAAGCGGTCGCATGAGACCGCACCTACAAAAACACACTTGACTTTGTACCGTGTTTTCATAAACTTACAGACTACTTTAGTATGAACAAGTTTGATTATTTCGGTTCTGTGGTACATATTATGCATCGTGATCGCAAAATATCGCATAGTCTATGCTCGATTCTGTCAAATTTGACGTTGACAGTTGTGCCAATTTCTGAGTCAGAAAATTTCCACGAGTGAGTGGTTAAATAGGCACAGTAACAAATGTGGTCTCTCTCTCCTACCTACCACTTTGGGAAAAGATCGAGGGTATGTAAGACCTATGTTCATTACAAAATGGTGAGACTTTAATAGATAAGTACTAATTATTTACGAGTTTATTTATTTAATCTTCTTTACAAAAACAAAAACTGCAAAAGGCGGACTTAATGACCGAATGGCATTCTCTACGAGACAACCGGTAAGGATATGGGGTAGGAGAGAGAAGTATATATAACTATATAACATCTACAGTCTTAATTTTTTTTTTAAGTAATTAAGATTTAAGTTAAAGATAAATCTTTTAAGATCATTAATTAACATTAGATAATTAGTTTTAAATAGCCATGTTTTTGTTAGCCTTTGAATATCCGCTATTTCAGTGCACCCGTGAACATTTTGCACAAGACTGTCATAATATCGGATACTTGAGTTAATAAAAAAAAACTATTATTATTTTAATACTACCTATATTTTAACCGTGTTGCGTAGCGGTGAAAGAATACTACCACCTCCTCTCTTCCCTTGGGTGTCATATTAGGAGAAAAGTGGACTATAGTAGAGGACTGCTTTTGCTGCCCTGTTTGCCTCTCTGACTTACCCTTCGGGGATAATAGTCGTGATTATGTGTATGTACTAGCGGCCGCTCGCGGTTTCACCCGCGTGGTTCCCGTTCCCGTGGTAATATCGGGATAAAAAGTATCCTATGTGTTAATCCAGGTTATAAACTTTATGTATGGCGAATTTCATCCGAATCCATTCAGTAATTTTTACGTGAAAGAGTAACAAACATCCATCCATACTTACAAACTTTCGCGTTTATAATATTAGTAGGATATGTAACATATTTTGTATGTAGCATAAATCACGCTTGTTTCCCGGAAGTGTAGACAGAGACTCAGCTTTCCACTACCATAGTCCACGTTTCACAAAATAGCGACTGTACAAGTGCTCAGCGTGACAGGTGGTGAGCCCATCGCCGCTATATGCTGTTGGATGTATGTGAAGAGAGGGGGTGGTAGTATTCTTTCACGCCACGGTACGCTACGCTAATAAGGTACTGTACTAATAAAACATCTCAACTTGTCCTATGTTACCTATTATTAATATCTCAACTTGTCTATAACGTATCTCAAAACAAAGTTCAAAAGCGTTTTAACCTCAAAATTAAAAATCTCTTTTGTTCCAATATAAATGGTCAACTTTCATTTGCTTGTACTCCACAATTCAAGCGCCAAACCATTCTCAACTTTAAAACCTTCATTCGTTAGGTTTGGAATACGTAAACAGTGTCTTCGCTCATTGTAAGCTTACCCATTAATTATGGATTACTCTCATACATTCCTTTGAGTCATTAAAACTATATCACAGGTTGTGTTTGTGAACAAAAAGTATGATTAAAAACTGAGGTCGCACGAATCTGAATATTAAAAACGAGAACAGATTTTTATCTGTACTGTTATTGAATTAGTTAAACTCGAAAGAATTTAGTAGCGATTTGGAGATAAGCTTTGTATGAATATTCGTCACTATCTGAGGATTCTAAAAGTGCTTTATGTATTTTGTTAGTTATACCGCGACGGGGAATCTCCTTGGTCGAGTGGTTTGCATACCGGTTTTCATGGTGTCGCCATCTCTGAGGTCCCGGGTTCGAACCCCGGTCGGGTCATTTTAGAAATTATTGTTTTTCTAAATTGTCTCGGGTCTGGGTGTTTTCTATGTATAATAAGTATGTATTTAAGTATTTTATGTATGTTTATCCGTTGTCTAGTAACCATTTAACGAGTTTCTTCGAAGCTTCTCTTGGGCTAGATAATTGGTGTGATTGTAGGAAATTTTTATTTATTTATATACTTCAATAACAACAAATGCACATGTGCTCAGCGTGACAGGTGGTGAGCCTATAGTTGCTCTATGTTGTTAGATATATGTGTAGTCTTTAGTCTCTTAGTCGCCTTTTACGACACTCAAGGGAAGAGATGGGTTGGTATTGGTAGTACTCTATTATTTAGCCGCCACCACACAACTCGCAATATTTTTTGCAAATCCCATCCTGTCACTCTACTTCTTCAATGTAAATGACCACCGGATAATAAGTGACGATAAGGCCGAAGATGGAAGCGTAGGTACACAGCTCACAGATTTTAACGGCTGAGATACTGTCCATCTTATCTTATCTCTGCGCTGTCTTATCTCCAACTGACGGAAAATGATGAATATGTAATATACCTACTTACATACTTAGATGAGATGGGGGAGAACTAGCTAGGCGGACTTATAACGTTCTAAGTCCTACTACTAACCAATCCGAATACAAACATGTAGCTTTGAAAATCTTGATCTACCTTTTGACTTAATCAAAATAAATTAGCTGTGCATGAGACATATCATCTGTTTTCATTTCTCACTGAGAGTGCTTACAATATAAACTTTATGTTCATAAATATTTTATTCCTTTGTCTATAATTGAAACAGTGAATGTTTTTATTATTATTATCGACTCTTCACCTCATGGAAATAATGAAAACTATTTTATGATGAGATTAAAACACTGGACGGATTTCGATTCACAAATTTGAAATGTGCAACACTATCCTTTGATCTTGCAGTGTGGTCATGATGTTATTGGGATAAAAAACCAGTTTGACTGGAACCCAAGCAGGTGGTAACTGGTGGTACTTTATTATAAAAGTTTCGACAATCTCTACAGTCGAACGTGTAGTGTTTGCGTAAACTTTATTGTTCAACAGCTGTCCGCCCTCAACTTCGTCCCCGTATTGAAAAATAACAAATAAAAATAATATTTTCCAAAAAAAAAAATCTGTCACACAAAACTTCTTTTGAAAATGATTACAAACAGAACTTCGTGGCAATTGTTTGCTTGTTAGATAGTGGTTTGTCTGTAAAACCAGCGATACTCTTTAAAACAATGTAGGTATTCATGATATAGTTTTTCGATTTATCCATTTACGAGTACCTACCAGATATATACCTACATAAAAGAACATTGTTCATCATATCCGTTCAGAGTCAAGGTAAATTGTTTATTGCATAATTAGGTATAAGCCAAGGCAGGCACTTGTTAACATCAAAAGAAATAAAATAATAGTTAACAAAATTTCTTAGATCTATCTAAGAAATCTAAGAAACTTAGTAGGAGGCTGGATTACACTATAACTTAACAATTATGTAGGTACTATAATACCACACTCTGTGTGGTTCTAAAATACATACTCGACAAAAAACTGACTCTATAAGCACTTTTCAAAATCAAGAAGCAAGTGTTTACGATGCGATCCTACGATCATCTCCATACACTTGTAACATACAAAGGTTGTAATTTATATCTTCTGTTCAAAGAATAAAGCTCATTTTTGCGATTACCACACCAACAGGTGTTTCTTTAACCATGAGATATGAGAGAGATAGAAACACGCTTAAAAACGACTCGTCTAGGGTTGTCACTTCAAGTCATCTGTTTGTATTAGAATATTGTATAACTAATCGCCTTTGTTGCCTACTCGTCTAGTGGTTACACCTTCTCACATCACGAGGTCCCGGATTCGAATCACATAGCGGGGTACATGATTGTAACAAGGCAACTAAAGCCTTGTTGGTTTTTGTGACCTTCTTTGTGAATGACATTCTTTTATATCTAGTTTTAAATTTAAAATTCAAATATTTACTTGCATTCTTTGTCTAGCCTCTGTTTTCATTATAGCTCTACTCTTTGAGGTAAGTTCAGTTTAGATTCATCCGCGGAGCTAGAATGAGCTCCTTCTAATTATTGTTTTCCTTCCGAATTATTGTTGTTGCGAACAGTGCATTATTGTAACTAGGCAGTTCCAGGCATACGTCCTGATAATAATAAGTTATAACCTAAACCTTTACCTAGTCGCGTGTGTACTAACGCTTAAATTGTGCTTCATATAATAACTAACCATTTATTTAAAATAATATACGTCTAAACTCATCGTGTTGTTATTTTCATCTCCTCTCCTCATCGTGTCACTCCTCCGTTCCTCCGCCTCCTACGTGACATGTTACTGTCTTTGAGCTGGCTGGTGGCAAATTCTATTTCTCTATCTATTGTTTATGTCAGAAGTGGACGTTTGTAAGCTGATGATGATAAGAAAAAGAATAAGATTAAAAATAATTTATTGCTTTTTCACACAAAAAAATAACAATGCAACACTTAACAATAAACAACACTGTACCAAACATAATAATAGATTTTAAAAAAAGAGTTGCACACATTTTAAGGTGAAAGCAATTGGAGGTGGCTCAGCATATGCTTACAAGAAGATGCTCCCAGTAAGCGCTGGTTTTCAGCCACTCCCACTTCTCTTAGCTGATAGGTGAGAATAGGGTCATGAGGGCTATTCATCTACATGTTACAACAAACAAATCATCGAAATAAATTTTAAACTTTAACAAAAAACAATAACAAAAGTGAGAGCTATATGAGTATAACAAAAGTGAGAGAGATAAATCACACTAATATTATAAAGGCGAAAGTTTGTGAGTGTGTATGTTTGTTACTTCTTCACGTCTAAACGGTTGGAGCGATTTTAATAAAATTTGGTTTGGAGTTAGCTGACACGCTGGATTAACACATAGAATACTTTTATCCCGATATTCCCACGGGAACGGGAACTACGCGGGTGAAACCGCGAGCGGCCGCTAGTCAACAATAAATTACAAAACATTTTTTTTAATGTAACTGAGCCGGAATACAAGCTTACTTGGGGCCGTTCTGGCACTACCGAGCTTCAATTCTTCTACTTATATGCGCTGTAATTTTAATAGATCTTTATCTTTTGTATTAAATCTTCCCTTCCATCTCAATCAAAATCTTCCATTCCCTTCCCTTCAATGAACATTCCTTCGCGCGCAAAGACATTATTTCTTTGTCGCACCGCAAAAAGATGGAATACTCTACCAGCACATGTTTTATCTACTTGCTATTATAATATTGGGTCCTTCAAACGAGGCGTGAAGAGGCACTTTGTGGGACGGCAAGGTGAGAGCGACTGATGTTTCGTCTTGTTAACGCAACGTTGCACCGGTTGACTTCGCGACTGGACTTTTCCACTTAACATCAGTGCCAACCCTATTGCAGGTTGTAACTTTAAAGTAGCCTTTGACAAGGAGACGCGCGTCCCTTCGGTCTGCTCGTGAGAATTTTCATGTTTTTGAGATAACGACCTTGCGTTAAGGTCAGCGGATAGTTTTTATATGCACCTGCCTTTCGATATCCCGATGGCGGCCGCATCCTTCAATTTATCCCGATTTAAGTATCTTTATATCTTTTTAAGTACTACAGACAATCAAGCATACGCCAAGGCTGATAGTAAGCGGTCAGCGTAAAATAGAAAAGAATAGATAATTATATTTATTTGCAATGAAATGAAATGAAAATAATTGATTTGTTTGTTTGTTACACTTTGCTAGCGAAGCCTTGTACGCTCTGCCTTATAATATCATGCATTTTTTTACATCCTAACTAAATAAATTGATGTAGACTATGGATATTTAGAACATTAGAGGTATCACTGACGCGTTATCAACATAAGACTTTTTTTAATGGCTTAAGGGCACTATTACATCTCGACTGTGATTTTTGCGTAAAATGACCAATTTTGGCGTTTTTGATTTCAGAAACAAAAAAAATTAACAATTATTGAATAGTGTAGAATAGCTATTGGCATAATTAGTAGCGGCCTCGCTTTTTGTAAATTTTGCTTAATGTTTTCCATAATTGCAGAGAAATATTTTCATAAAATGCGCAAAGGCACTTTTTGAGCTCCTAGATTGAACTACTGTTCTAAACAAATAAAAAAAAAAAAGTTATATCTTATAGAAGTAGTCGTATAGTTCGTAGCAGCCTCGGAATTTTTAGATATCATTGGTTTTATGTAGAAAAAATCTTATTCTAAACCAAAACACTTTGAAAATCGCTTTAAGTTAACTGTGAATTTCTCCTATCTACGATAATATTATTGAGCAACATTTATACCAGAATAATTATTACTTAATGAAGAATAAAGATTTTATAATGAACTTATTATCCTATTTCGATAAAAAACGATAAATATTACTGCAAAAATACTACAAAATGCGATGCGCCGGCCGTCCGAACTCAGCTTATTCTCGCAGAGTGGACATTTTTAATATTAAGCATAAATTTATTATCCTATTTCGATAAAACGATAAATACAATTGCAAAATTACTACAAAATGCGAAAATGGGCATTTTTCGCAAAAATCACAGTCGAGATGTAATAGGGCTCTTCAACAGAGATGCCTTTGTCCAGCTGCGGGTTGTGAAAGTCTGAAAATGAACAAATAAATATATTTTTTTCATGAGAAACATACATACAAACAATATCTTTTTTACTTAAAACTAATCTTATCTGTACTTGTTACGATCAAGTTTTCACATACTTTATTAGAACTCTTCCATCCTGACCCTTTGATTTTGATAGCTCAACTTGTTACAAATTATTTATCACATACTTGTTTGCTTAGATGAATTTAATGTTAAACTAGACAAGAATTGATACTCTTACTAAAGATAAACTCTTACTCTCGCTCTACATCTTATAATTAAGGATTCGCTCTTAAAATTATTATAAAATTAACCCATAAAAGTCATGATAAGTATCGTATTCTGCAACGTATACTAGTCAGGACGTTGAAACTGCTTATATCGTAAACAAGTTCATGATATAAAGTACAAGGTACTTGTAATTTATAACGTATCGAATTTCGATGTACTTAAATAGTACCTAGTTACCTATCTTGAAGAATAAATTACTGCCACAACATGTTACTCCTTATAATTGCTAAAATCACCAATTCATAATCGTATGATTATTATCAACGATATTCTCAGACTATATAAAAAAACAAGAAAGCGTTACTTACTTTAGAAATTTTTTTGGACTTCTTGAAGGGAAAGTGAATATTTTGTTTCATTTTCAAAAATATGTTTTTTTTAATGTTGTAATTAATGTGAAATATTAGTGGATTATTTACCTTTGTGTTCGTGAACGTGCAAATAAAACAAAACAGTGCTACATCACTTTTCAATTTCTCTTGAGAGGTACTTCCGTGTGAGATCTTAGTAAAGAAAACGAAATGACGACCTCCTTGCTCAAATGGTTTGTACACCGGTTTTCACGGTGTCGCCATCTCTGAGGTCCCGGGTTCGATCCCCGTTTGGGTATAATTTAGAAATTATTGTTTTTCTAAATTGTCTCGGGTCTGTATGTTTTCTATGTAATAATAAGTACCTATGTATTTAAGTATTTGAAGTATGTTTATTTGTTGTCTAGTAACCATTTAACGAGTTTCTTCAAAGCTTCTCTTGGGCTAGATAATTGGTGTGTGTAGAAAAGTTTTTTTTAATTTTTATTATATTTAACTTGAAAAAAATTACAACCATAAGTGGAAAACGAACCCACGTCTTTCGAAATCCGGGCTGCGTTGACCACTCCGACACCGAGGTATTGGTGTATGAGAACTGTCGACATTTTTCAACCCTTTTTATGTTTTTATAGCAACGGTGTCCCTTTAAACGTCATACAATTTACGTATTATTTTGCAATATTTTAAATATTTAGATGCGGTTACAAATTTGAGAAAAGTTAAAATACGTAACGTTCAAGAAGTGACTACCTACCTCATGAATATCTATAAACTTTAATATTTAGTAGGTACTATCTAAGTACTTTACAAACCTTTTGTTCGCTATGCATGATTCTATTTTTATTGCGATCGACGAGTTGACAGAAGTGTTGTCGTCCGAATTTAATAATATTTTTTATTTGTCCTTTGTTTATTTGCATTTGAATAAAGCAGTGTTTTTATTACCAAGGCTATGTTTATAATGAGCTCGAAACTACACAATATAAACATACAGTCCAATATCTCGAGCTACACACACTTTACAATGCACGCGCTTAATCAAAACGCACTAAACGCAATCTTTGATCTCGTGCACTCGTACGAATACAGACAGAAACAGAAGTCAGTGCGGTGAGAGCAAGCCGCTATGACGGACGCCGGCGGCCATCTTTAGCGATTTGACGTTTGTGTTCGCGCGATTATATTGTGCTAATGAAATTGAGACATTCAAACTTTTTTGGTGCATAGTGGATTCTTTAGTTTTTTTTGTGAGGTTTTTAAAGTCTTGATTCTCGCTATTATTGTTGTTGTAAAGAAATTGTGACATTCGAAGTTTTTGGTGTATCTCACGAACTGTTTTAATTATTTTTTGGGTAATTAAACATTTTTTTAAAGTTTTTGTAATAAGTATGTGCGGTGTTCGAAGTGTTTTTACATAACGTGAATTATTGTCAAATCTGAAGTAAAAGATTTTGTTTTGTTTGGCAAACTGATTGTTTTAAGTGAGTGATTAAGTTTTGCTATAGTTTTCGTGTAGATTATTGGACTTTAAATAAAGAAGAAGAACAGGTAAGACTTATATGTTATTTGATAAAGCTTTAATTTTTATAAAAATAATTGATAAAATTATAAAATAAGTACCTAAGTATTTAAATAGTAGCAATATGCTAACATATGCAATACTATTATTTAGGTACTATTGAAAATGATTAACCCTTTGTACTTTCTGTTTATAAAATGTCGACCTTTTTTGAAATAATACAAAGTTATAAAAAAATTTGGTAATTTATAATTAGTTTTACATGTAGGTACTTAATTATAATTAAGTGATACTTAATAGTAAATTTCGAAGTAAGTAATAAGTTTTGCAGGCTTACAGTAGTCTAGTTGAGGAAAATTCCAACAGATGGCGTTAGTAGTATCATTACAACTTCATGAATCCACGTAGGAGATAGACGTGCAATATTTTCCTTTTGATTTAAGAAGACCAGTTACCAAAACTACCAAAGGTTTTTAGAGCTTCACAAGAGGTGAGGGGTCTCTGACTTTTAAATATTTTTGTGACATATTATAATTTTCGACATAAATAAAGCTTAGAGCTTTGTGGAAATTAAAAAAAACAATTGAAAATAAAAATGTTTGAAATGTAAACATAAAATAAATGAGTTGGCATTAGAAGTAATCTAAAAAGGTTTAACGTTAAGCTCTAAAAAAGAAACTCTATCTCCAAAGTAGAGTTAAACTTTTTAGCAACGTACAGTTTCGTATCATTAAAATGGCTGTATCAAAATAAACCAACACAAAAAGCAGACATTATTAAGTAGTCGGGAGACCGAAAAAAAAGCGATGCTGAGAAGTTCGAGATGAATATAACAATACCAATTTAAAGATACTGCCCAAATAAGCAATCTGCATTACAAATTAGACCGTATTGTTATACGGATTAGGTTGGCTACGTTAGTTTACCAACGCCGGCTGAATGTTTGTTTAATTTTTTGTATGTGAAACTGGTTTCGGAATCGTAAGGGATCTAATTAGGGCAGGTGTTCAATGGATACGTGCTTTTTTATTTTATTCTCTTTAGTCTTTGGGGGTATCGATACAAGTTGCTGGATTAGGTATTATAATAGAACTACCTACATGGATAGATAGATAGATATAAGTATTGTTAATGGTAAATTGGTCATGGTGGTAATATTTTATTGTTCAATTACGTAAGAAGAAACAAATAAACAATGGGCCACACTTATAAATTTAATTTAAGCAATATTTAGTTAAACATTTTGTCACTTTTGCTTAAATACAAAATCACATTTGCGTGTCGTAGACTGTGTTGCCGCAACTGAGTTCCCAAAAGGTACATTTCCAGTGTTGAAAAGGTATCATTTTAGGGTAAAAAGGTACATAAGCATACACCTTTGCTAAAAGGTACGTCAAATGTGTAAAATGTACGCTAACGGCAACGACTTTGTTTTGTCTACGACTCGTAAGCAAAACAGAGTTTAACTAAATAATCCATATGTAGTGTTTATTTGCTTGCTCTACCTGCTTGCTCTACCTTGCTCTACCTGGGAAAGGAACCGTGGACCTCCGGTAAGCCCTTAGCCACTCGGGCACCGATGTGTTATAGGTCCATTTCAGAGAGTCTACTCGTCTTTCTTTATTAAGTGTTATTTCTAATTTTGAGAACAAAACGTAGGTACCTATGTTATGAGAGTACGTGAAGCAAAGAATGTGTGTGAGGATCGTAGCCAAAGTCAAAGTCAAATTATTTATTCAATGTAAACCTTTACAGGCACTTATTGACGTCAATACTAATAATAATAAAAAAAACAGTTAACTAACTTATAGTTAAGATTTAAAAACTAATCTAACGAGCTCAAATGAGTACATGTGCAGTCGCAAATTTTGTGAAAAGTGGACTATTCCAGAGGACTGCTTGTGCGGTTCTCATTGCCTAGTCTCTGACTAACCCTTCGGGGATAATAGTCGTGATTATAATATGTAATATATGTATTTGTATATTAAAATTATGTTAGGGCTCTCTGGTTCTAAGACCCGGTAGTTTAACCATATGTGCTCGAATGCGTTAACCACAAAGGCGCTTTAGCATGAAGGTGAATAAAACTGTTACGGCCAGTTTTACTACTTTCTGATATGTGTCAAATCGCCTATAAAAGTTTCATCGGTTCAATTCAATTTCCTGTTTCTCGCTAAGACAAGTGTCCAGTTCCCGTGGTAACAAAGTGAAAACTGTTTTCTATGGAAATATAATTATATTCAAACAAGGAATTTTATACAGTATTCAGTTTTGAAACTGAGCCAAATAAAATAATCGATATTTCAAATAAGTATTTATACTAACACGATATTAATTAAAACAACATTAAAAGGGAAACAAAAACAACATAATTTAATTACACACAAAACATAACAAATAAAAAAGAAAAAGTTACGTTTATAAATAAAAAAATTCAACTAACCCGTCTGTTCGAGGCAAGGTACCCAAAAGACTGGCGGCATTTATAGATACCTACTTATATTTTTATATTTGAATATTTTCGAATTGTTGCAAATGTAAAGATGAGGAACACGAAAAACAAATAAGTTCAAGCTTTCATTTTATTAGTCAATTTTTATAGTATTGCACTATATAAAAAAAAAATATTGACTATTGTCTCACAACAATTTAACCGCCTCTGTGGTCTAGTGGCTAAGCTACCTGTTTCAGACCCAGAGGTCCCGGGTTCGATTCCCAGCGGGGGGTACATCTTTGTGTGCTCGGTTTGGTTGGTGGTAGGGCTGTTAAGTCCGCCTGGCTAGCTACCACCATCTTATCTAAGTCTGTCGCCATAACAACGATGTTTATAGCATTGTTGTGTTCCGGCAGTTTGAGATAAGATAGCCAGTTCCTCAGTGGTTGAGGATTCCGGGTGAAGCGCGCTTCCACCTTCGGCCTTATCGTCACTTACCATCAGGTGAGATGAAGGCCAAGCGCTTACCCGTTGCCAATAAAAAAAAAAAAAAAAAACAACAACAGCTTCTTCTTCATAAAATTGAGAATAACCTGTCCACATTAAAAATTAACAACCCTTATCACCTTATTATGGCAGTTTGGTTTATCAAAAAAAATAATTTACTTACGTTATAAAAATTAAAAAAAAAAACTTTAAACGAAGGCTCTGGACAGTATAACATTTAACCGTGTCGCGTGGCGGTGAAAGAATACTATACCACCCTCTCTTCCATTGGGTGTCGTAAAAGGCGACTAACAGACTAAAGACTGCACATACATCTAACAACTTAGAGCGGCGATGGGCTCACCACCTGTAACGCTGAGAACATGTGCAGTCGTTATTTGGTAAAAAGTGGACTACAGGCAAAAAAAAATATACTACCAGTTTGTAAAAGGCGACTAACAGACTAAAGTGCACATACATCCAACTACTTAGAGCGGCGATGGGCTCACCACCTGTCACGCTGAGCACATGTGCAGTCGCTATTTGGTAAAAAGTGGACCACGGGAAAAAAAAAATATACTACCACCCTCTCTCTTCCCCTATGTGTCGTAAAAGGCGAATAACAGACTAAAGTGCACATACATCCAACTACTTGAGCGGCGATGGGCTCACCACCTGTCACGCTGAGCACATGTGCTGTCGTTATATGGTAAAAAGTGGACAAAAAAACCTTGAAAAGTAGGTACAGCCCGTATACCACCACTGCTGGGCAAAGGCCTCCATCATTGAAATCAAGTCATCACTTCAATGGATGGGTACTTATTGGCTTGGCGTAACGTTCCCGCTTGCCAAATGCGGGTAATGGTTTAAAAAAAAACTTTCCTACGGGTTCTTGGCGGGAAAGTCATGTCTGCAGTTTTGTATTATTTTATATAATTGGTGTTGTGTCGAATATTAATGTGAAATAATGGTGGATTATTTAAGTACTGTTATGTGTTCGTGAACGTGCATGAGTGTTGGCAAATAAAACAAAACAGTGCAACATCACTTTTTAAATTCTTTAAGAAGTCCGTGTGAGACCTCAATAAAGTCTCACAGCTTTATTGGGTCTCCAGGGGTTTGGGGAAAAATCATTTACCATTAAACGTTCATTATCATCCACTTAATGTAAAGAAAGTAATAATTACTATTACCCCTCAAACCCCAAGCGGTCGCATGAGACCGCACCTACAAAAACACACTTGACTTTGTACCGTGTTTTCATAGACTTACAGACTACTTTAGTATGAACAAGTTTGGTTATTTCGGTTCTGTGGTTCATCTTATGTATTGTATCGCACAATATCGCATAATCTATGCTCCATTCTGTCTAATTTGACGTTGACAGTTACTGTCAAAAAAGTGTCAAAAAAATCCAAGAGTGAGTGGTTAAAAACTTGACACTGGCTAAATGTGCTGATCGCGCGAAGCCAATATTTAAGAGAAAAAAATACTTTCCTAAACTCACACCAATTATCTAGCCCAAGAGAAGCTTCGTTATGAAACTCGTTATGTGGTTACAAGACAACGGATAACATACTTATAATACTTAAATACATACTTATTAGACATATAAAACCTCCAGACCGAGACAATTTAGAAAAACAATAATTTCTAAACTGACCCGACCGGGCATCGAACCCGTGACCTTAGAGATGGCGATACCATGAAAACCGGTGTACAAACCACTCGACCAAGGAGGTCGTCAAAAAATTCGAAACACACTTCGCCTGAACTGGGAATTAAACACAACCTCAGGTTATTGAGTCTTAGGAAAATAATTAAAAGAAATATCTACGTTAATCGATTGTGATTAAATACAAGTACATACATACATATAATCACGACTATTATCCCCGAAGGGTTAGTCAGAGAATAGACTATGAAGACAGCAAAATCAGTCCTCTACTATAGTCCACTTTTCACCAAATAGCGACTGCACATGTGCTCAGCGTGACAGGTGGTGAGCCCATCGCCGCTCTATGCTGTTGGAAGTATGTGCATTCTTAAGTCCGTTAGTCGCCTTTTACGACACCCAAGGGAAGAGAGGGTGTGGTAGTATTCTTTCACCGCTAGCGATACAGTGTACAAGTATACTATAACTACTTAAAGCCAATTGCTCCATGACAAACTTAAAATCAATTAAAAGAGCTTTAAGTTCGACAAACAGAAATGAAAGATGTGAAACGGCCATTTTTAAAATGTGCCTATTACGGATAATTTTAATTCCGAGTAACGGCATTTTTCCCGCGGCGACATTACGTAAGTAGGTACTCCAATTTCGGGGTCATTTTACGAGCGAAGCTAAACTGCGCTCCGAATAGCTTAGACTGCTCTATAGAGCGAATCATTTCTTAAATCTTTCCGGGTAAGCACTAATTGACCTTCATCTTACCTGATGGCAGTTGATGTTAAGACTGATGGTGGGAGCGCACTCCTTCTTAAGAGGAAACACTACGTCGAAGTGACATCCAAAATTCTAATACAAAACACAGAAAAACGACGTTTCATAGTCCCCTGTTTCCTCCTTCAGAACTGGACCAACTTATATTACTTTTTCATCATCGGTTAAAGAAAGACATCTTCTATGTCTGTATGTTTGATATTTTTTTCAAACCAGCCACTTACTGTTTCTGAAGACGCCTTAAAACGGAATGATTTCGCAAAATTTTGAAATCTCCTGGTTATTAAATAAATGACTTAATGCAAACAAATCAAACATACAGACATAGAAAAACTCTTACTTTAACCGATGCTGAAAAATTAATAAAAATTGGTCCAGTTCTGAAGGAGGAAACAGAGGACTACGAAACGTCGTTTTTATGTTTTGTATGAGAATTTTGCATGCCACGTCGACGTAGTGTTTACACGACCTTAACGCTGTGAGCGGAGCGGCGAGCGGATTCTTTGAACATTGCGCGTTATCTACAGAAGTCTCAGCCAATGGTCTAAGAACGGAAGAATAAACGCAATTCGTGGAAAATCTCTATAGTACGTCCATTGCCTAAAAATAATAACCCTGCTGGCTGTAAAGATCTACGCCCTATTAATATTTTACCATTTTTATCTAAAATCATTGAAAAAACAATATGTTCACAATTAGTTGATTATTTAGAGCAGAACAAGATATTACCTAAAAGGCAATCCGGGTTTAGGAAGGGACACAGTACGGCTACTACTTTAATTGATGTAATTGATGATATTTTAGCTGCACAAGATAAAAAGCAAGGTACCTTACTGGCTCTGTTGGATTTGTCCCGTGCATTCGATACAATAAATACTTCGCTTTTGTTGTCCAGGTTGTCGTTTTATGGTTTTGACGATATGGCAATCAAATGGTTTTCCTCCTACCTTGATAAGCGGTTTCAGGCTGTAGAAATACTTAATACAAATGGAAAAACATCTATATCAGATATTCTACCAGTAAATAGAGGGGTGCCTCAAGGTTCTATCCTTGGACCTCTACTTTTTATATTATATATCGCTGAAATAGCTTCATGTATTAATTTTTGCAAGTTTCACTTTTATGCAGATGACGTCCAAATTTACATTTCTTTTAATCCTAATGAAACGAAAACTGCTGTTGATAGGTTAAACAAGGACCTGGACAGCATAGCTAATTGGTGTAGTGCAAATAGTCTAGTTATAAATGCCCTAAAGTCAAATTATTTAGTATTTGCTACTAAAGCTCATAGACACAGAATAATGAGTTTCAACCCACAGGTATTTGTGCGTGGAGCTCCATTAGAGCATGTTACCGAGGTTCGAAATTTGGGTCTTTTGATGGATGAGTCACTTCGATTCGAAAAATACGTTCTGCAAACTGCTCGTTATTGCTTCTACAGACTCTCAGTACTGTACCGTATGCGCGATTACCTGTCTATTGAATTTCGTATCAAACTTTGTGAAGCACTAGTCTTATCAAAATTAAATTACGTTGACACTGTGTTTGGTGAATGTCTTTTAGGTCGCTCCAAGAAACTTTTGCAGCGAATTCAGAATGCCTGCGTACGGTTTTGCTTTCCAGTACCACGTAGAGCACATATCACACCATTTTTGAATGATAACCGTATGTTGAATATGTCAAGCAGACGTTTTTTACATTTTTCCTCTTTTTTATTTGGTATTATCAAAAATAAACAACCACCGTATCTATATGAGAAACTAAATTTCTCTAAATCGCATATAAGATTTGCAATACGTCTGATCGGCTCCCAACACAGGACGGCTTCTTTCCGTGGCAGTTTTCATTATGCTGCAACGAAGTGTTGGAACAATTTACCACCACCACTCCGTAATTCTGTTTCGGTGGGTTCTTTTAAGGTTAATGCTAAGAGATATTTTTTGAATTTGCAAACAACTGATAATATGTAAGCTGTCGGATTGGGTTTAAGTTTAAACTTAGCTTAGTTTTATTTAACTGAATTGTTGGAATACCAATACAAATATATAACGAGTGTTACAAAGTTAATCCTAAATAAAGTTAATAGTGTATTATTTTTTTTACATACAGTTTTGAGACTGGCATTTGGTCATACGAATGTTTTATAAATGAGATAAAAGTATATTATGTATGAGATAAAAATATATTATGTACAGCGCGTCGTCGCGCACATTCGCACAACTGCGGTCTCCACGGAAGATCAGCGTTGTAGTGACTTGCTCACTGCAACAAATGCTGAGTGGAGTCCCTTTAGGACACATTTTTTTTTTTGTCTAATATAATTATGACAATTGTAATTATGTTACTGTGTGTGTTCTAATAAATACATTTCATTTCATTTATTTCATTTCATTTCAATTTAAAAAAATCTGCTAGCCGCTTCTCTCACTGCGGCAAGGTCGTGGCCAACAACTGAGGAACTGGCTTTCTTATCTCTAACTTTCTTTCTTGTTCAAAAACAACACATCCTATTTATAATCCCTTAGTCAGAATGAGTGGAACTTTTAATGAGTTGTTGCGCCTTGATGGAGATTTTTTTTTTATAAAAGAGGGAGGCAAACGAACAGGCGGGTCACCTGATGAAAAGTACCTAATCACCGCCGCCCATGTACACCCGCAAAACCCGAGGAATCGCAGGCGAGTTGCCGGCCTTTAAGGGAGGAATAGGTTTAAGGAAGGAATAGGAATTGGGAGGGGGGAGGGGAAAGGGCCTCCGGAACCCTCACTGGTCGGACGAAACACAACAGCACCAAGTGCCGTTATTTCACGCCGAATATTTGTGAGAGGGTGGTATTACGCCGGGCAAGCCGGCCCAATGCGTGCTGCAACGCAGCGTGGCTCTACCACTCAGTCAGTGTTACTCATTTAGCACCACCCAGGGATCATGTGTAGGGTCTCAAGGGTAAACCTACGGACGCGAGCAACTTTAAGATGTGGACGCTTTTAGTAGCTTTCCTTAAAAAATGGTCATTAACATTATGAACGCCAAGTGCTTCCAACCCCCTCCTCTGTCTGCTCAATGTAGCAGATAGTCGAGTCATAGATTTATTTGTATGGGTCACCCAACTTATTTCGTTTGTTTTTTATAATAATTAATAGTTTTTGCATGTTTTTAATATTTTTTATAAATATTAGTTTTAAGTAAGTATTAGTTTTTTTTATTAAAGAAGGAGGTAAACGAGCAAGCGGGTCACCTGATGGAGAGCAGTCACCAACGCCCATGGACACCCGCAAAATCAGAAGAATCGCAGACGCGTTGCCTGCCTTTAAGGAAGGAATCGGCTCGTTTCTTGAATATCCCTAAGTCGTAACGGTCCGGAAATACCGCCGCCGAGAGCTGGTTCCACAACACTGTAGTTCGAGGCAAGAAATTTCGTGAAAAACGCACAGTAGTAGACCGCCATCCATCAAGGTGATGTGGATGGAATGACAGTCGATTGCGTGTAGTGCGGTGAAGGAAAACAGCGGCAGGGATCAAGCCGAACAATTCCTCAGAACACTCCCCATGATACATGCGGTACAATATACAGAGAGACGCAACGTCTCTCCGCAGATCCAGTTTATTCAAGACCGGTAGATACTGTTGTAACTTAACGTTCCAAACAATATACAAATATCATGCTGTCTGTGTACACTGATTAAGGATTACCGTCTAGCAAATAAAAGTCAACAAAGTGCTACTGTACGCAGGCATTGACTCATGACTGTAATCTGTTTGTGTACTTATTCAAATAATTAAATAAATAAATAACGTGTAGTGTGTGTACGCCATATAGTTATACACATGCGTCTCCACCCAGTATATAAGCAATAACTTGAATTAATAAAGGTTAATTATATCTGGAATCATATTTTATTCGTTGCGCGAACCTCCCGCCTTTGCATGGCGACCCTGCCAGTGCTATCGGTAGCTCTGAGTAGATGGTTTTTATATAGATAATTTTTTTTTAAATTTCTATTGAGAAATACTAAATAGACAAAGAAAGTGTGCGGTTTGAAAAATAAATAAAAAAGAAACAATGATTTTTTAATAAATAATAATGTTATAGACAATTAAATATGTTGCGCGAATCTCTCGCCTTTGCAAACTGTCGGAACACAACAATAGTAACATTGGTGTTATGGCGGCATATTTAGATGAGATGATAGTGGCTATCCAAGCGAACGTAAAACAAGACAAAACCAAGTGGAAATCTTGCAAATTAAGCAACTTTTGGACCGTTTTAATATACTCGACTACTGTAGTTCGGAAGGCACGTTAAGCCGTTGGTCCCGGTTGTTATCGTAAAATGGCAGTCGTTAAAAACTCACTAACTTTTATTAGGACAGAGCGTGGTGAGTTATGGTCCGATCTCTTGTATGAATGAATGAATGAATGATCTTTATTTATTCTCTCTCACAAATAGGTTACATAGCAAATAACTTATACTATGGTAGTTATACATAATTTTTTTTGGAATTGACCCGTGTGTGAGAGACTGGAGCCTGGGATAGGTTTCTAAGAGAAACCCGAAGTACAGGTCTCCAGAGCCCACCCCCAAGTAAATTGCATATTTGGTGTACAACGTTCTTTACAGATAGTGAGTTGTGTATATTGTGTTGGAAAAGTGCAATGTATAGAAAAAAAAAAAAAAAATCGTTAAAATTCATAAAGGTTTGCAACTTAGGCTAGAGAAGATAAACGTGTGTTAGTATTATTAAGTAGGTAATTTAAAAATATTCATGCTTGCATTTATTTTTGTAGGTAATAAACCATAACGCCATGCTAAAAGGAAAATAAGAAATCAATGGGGAAAGTACCCAAGCAAGTGTTTTATAATAATAGTATAAAATGTTGCTTCGGTAGTTCCATACTCCACATCAAATAAGCTATATTACTAATAATGAAATTAGTTTGTTGTTCATTTATTATTATTATTTTATAGTTTAGTATTTGTGACTAATTATTATAAATAAATAATTTAAAAATAATTTAAAAATAATATTTTAACATTATAATGTTGCGGAGATGATTCAATAATATATAGATTCAACATTAAATAAATTATAACAATGGTAAAGTGTGTGTATGGTAAAGTGTAGTGTATGTATTAATATTACTAGATTTGTTGCTTGTATGTATTCATTATTATTTATATTCATTTATTTATTTATTATTTACTTGTTAAATATATATATATTTTTATTTATTATTTTTTTTTTTGCTCATGAGAAATTGTACTAATTGTTTAGTGGTTTAGTTTATATAGGTTGAAATAATAAGCTTTCTGTTTCAGTGTAGTCTTGATTTTTGAGCCAGTCTGTGACTTTATTTTTACAGGAGGCCTTCGTGAGGTGATACACATCTAGAGCCTTATTAATTTTGTTGTATAGGTAAGCACCCAAAAAACAGAAGAAGTGTTGGGAGTGGCGTGAGTGGAATGATTCAGCCCTGCAGACGTTCCCTTTGCGACGTTTGCCGACTTTGATGTCGGGGTCGTAGTGAAGTTGTGAATGTTTTTTGAGAACCGTTTGCAAGATAAAAGATTGCCTAACTGTCAACACCTCCCATTCCTTGTATAAGGTTTTGGTGGGAAACAGGTAAGGGTAACCAGCACTCACTTTTAAGATGCATCTCTGGGCTCTTTCGAGCTGGATGAGATGGGTTTTGGCTGAACCACCCCATGATGTGATGCAATAATCTATGATCGATTGACAAAAGGCGTAGTAGACGATCTTTATGGTTTTCTTATCGGCCACTTGCTTGAGGGTTCTAAAAATGTGTATAAGCTTTCGCATCCTTGAGGTTAGTAGTTGAATGTGAGGTCTGAAGGTAAGAGTTTGATCCAAGGCCACTCCAAGGTACCTGATCATGTCTGTTCTCTCCAGTGAGGGGCAAGAGCAGCTCAACGAACTTGAGGGACAGGAATGTACGGTGATGCTAAGTGCAGAAGGCGGAAGAAGGTGGGATCGATGTGCGAATGCTACGTATTTAGTTTTAGCGACGTTCAGCGTTAAGATGTTATTCTGAAGCCATCTGCTAACCCTTACCATTCCCTGCTGAGCGGTGTTGAAGACATCATCCCAGCTATTCCCTGTGAAGAATAACGCCGTGTCATCGGCGAAGGTAATGATAGAGCCATTGTTGAGCTGGAGATTACAGAGGTCGTTGACGTAGATAAGGAACAGCGTTGGACCATTTATGCTGCCCTGCGGTATACCGTAGGTCACACTCTCTTCCTCGCTAAGGAGATTATCGATTCTGACTCTTTGTTTACGGTTCGACAAGTAGTCTTCGAAAAGTTTTAATGGAGTACCTCTCACTCCAATCGCTTCCAGTTTGTATAGGAGGTGGGGGGTCGAGACTGTGTCGAATGCCTTCGCTAGGTCGAGAAATATTGTTATTGATTTCTTTTTCTGGTCCAGACTGTTTATAAGAAGATTGGTCAGGTTATGAACAGCGTCATTCGTGGATTTCCCTGGCCTAAAACCAAATTGTGATACAGACAAAAGATTGTTGTTTTCCAGGAAGTTCATTAGTTGTGTATTCATAAGGCGTTCTAGTATTTTAGAGAGGACAGGTAAGATAGCGATAGGCCTAAAGTTATTGACACAGTTTTTCTCCCCTCCCTTGTGGATAGGTTTTATCAGGGCTGTTTTGAAGGCTTGTGGAAATACTCCTGACGATATTGCCAAGTTGCAAATGTGGGTTATCGGGGATGCCAAAGGAAGAAAGTTATTCTTCAGTATCTCAGTAGAAATCCGGTCGATACCCACTGCACAGTTGGTTTTTAGTCCACGTATAATTTGGATGATTTCTGTCTCATCAGTAGGAAGTAAGGCAAAAGACTTACATGGGGAGTTCGCTATGTTATTCGGAGGTGTTGTAGGTAGTGTGGAGGACATGGGGTTTTTCTCAGCGAGAGTTTTACCAACGTTGGCAAAGAACTGATTAACCTTGTTGATGCTCTCTTGCGGGTGCGAAGGTTTAATTAGGGCAACTGAGTGATCCGGCGCTTTCTTGCAATTCGTGACTGTTTTGATGGTTTCCCATAGTTTCCTTTTGTGTTTATAGGATGATTCTATGAGTTTTCTATTGAAATCTCTACGCGATCTATTAAGAATCGATTTACAAAAATTTCTATATCGTTTATAAATTATTTTTAAAGCATCATTGCTAGGGTCTTTTTTTAATTTTTTGTGTAAGTTGTCTCTGTTTTTTAGACACCGCAAGTTGCCTTGCGTTAGCCATGGTTTACTCGTCCTTTGTCTACAGGGAGTCCTTATCTGTTTGGAATTCCTATTAATGACCGTCGCCAGTTCATCTATAAACAGATTAGTAGCATGGTTTATATCCGAGCTGTCTAGTACCGATTGAAAATTTATACATAAAATGTCAGATTTAAGTTTGCCTTGGTCGATTTTGTTTTGGATTTTTTTGTAAGTGTCTAATTTTTGGGTAATGTAAATAGATAAAGTCACACATTCATGGTCAGTGACAGAGGATTCCACAACAAAACATAGTGCTTGAAGTTTTGTTTTAAGTATCATGTGATCTAAGCATGTTTTCCCATGCGTGGTATAAGTATGTCCGGGGAACAGACCATGACCAGCCAGCACATTAAGGTATTCGTAGTGGCGTGTGTCAGTGGTAAGTGTTATCGTTCGTAAGGGAAGCCCAGAGTCCAGTATTGGGGCTTTTATTATTGACTAGCGGCCGCTCGCGGTTTCACCCGTGTGGTTCCCGTTCCCGTGGGAATATCTGGATAAAAAGTATCCTATGTGTTAATCCAGGTTATAAACTAACTGTATGCCGAATTTCATCCAAATCCATTTAGTAGTTTTTACGTGAAAGAAATATCCATCCATACTTACAAACTTTCGCGTTTATAATATTAGCAGGATGATGTAAAAACATAAAAATACAAAAAAAAATATACTTACTTACATATAATTACAAAAGATTACACATAAATTTTTGCGTGTCGTAAAAGGCGACTAACGGACTAAAGACTGCACATACTTCCAACAGCATAAACTGGCGATGGGCACACCACTTGTCACGCTGAGCTCATGTGCAGTCACAATTTGGTAAATAGTGGACTATGGTAGAGGACTGCTTTTGCAGTCCTCATTGCCTAGTCTCTGACTAACCCTTTGAGGAAAATAGTCGTGATTTTATGTACCTATGTATGTACAAAAGGTTTCACATTATTTTGACTCGTGTTACGATTTTCGTTGTGACGTTTCGTTCCGCCGCTGCTGTTAGTTCGAATTAACGCCAATCCCAAAAACAAAAGCTTGACGGCTCCAATTTCGTTTTCAGACGGTGCTATGCGCGCGAAAATAATTTGATTTGCTGTTTTTAGCGAATGCAGGTAGGTCGCCAATTTGATTTTGATTTTATACCGAAACGCTATTCAATTATTTTCGGTAACATTGTTTATTATTCGGTGGTGACTTACGTGAAATGCTAGTTTCAGGTTTTACATCAATAAGGTGGTACCAACCCCTCTCTTCCCTAGAGTGTTGTTAAAGGCGACTAACGGACTAAAGACTGCATATACATCCAACAGCATAGAGCGACGATGGACTCACCACTCATGTGGCAGTGACCTCCTTCTGCGGTCCTCATTGCCTAGTCTCTGAATAACCTTTTGGGGATTATACTCGTGAAACTATGATGTTTTAAGAAACATAGTATTAGGTAGGTTAGAGCAGAGGGTCCCATATTTATTTTTTACCACGAAACCCTATTTCATCATATTTTTCTTGGCGGAACCTTATTTTTATAACAAAGAAGGATTTAATTAATATATGACTCGAAAATAAAGAACAAATAAATGAAAAAGAATTAAGTACATGGTTTGGTATGATTTTCAAATGGATTTTGTATGTACCCAGTCGATGTCCGCGACACGAAAAATGTTGTTTTTCGGACGGAATGTGGAACCCTCTTGACCTTTCCACAGAACCCCAGGGTTCCGCGGTCCACCATTTGGGAAACGCTGCTCTAGACTAGTTACTCTATCGCTAAGTTACCTGATTCTATTATGAACATTCACACCTAAAATATTCACACATTAAACTCCGTTTATATTTTGTGTGCATAATGGAATGCGGAAGTGTGAAAGTGTATTTCATAAAAATTATCGGATATGTTCAGATCATTCGAGAGGTATTCTAAATATTCTATAGTGATAGTTTTCAATAGCAATAGTGCTATAACTCTTTACAGAACAATATTCGACAAATAAACTGCGACACTTAATATACTTCCTTACCATTTTAAAAAGCGATTGCATTAAATGACTTAATTTTTACGTTTTTAAATTTACTACCTACTATTACGTTTTACTGATGTTCAATGTCGTTGTACTTACATAAAAGAAATTGTAAAATGTTATATTTTTATTTTTTTTGTAAATTTTTAAGAAGTAGTATAACGTTCCAAAGCGGAGTTGCTGCTCTTCTGATTGCTTTTATACACAGACATAATATATATTTCTGTGCTTTTATATTATTAAAAACTAAAACAACATTCAAGTTTTTGGTCCCATAATTCAGTTGTAAAAGTGAAAACGAAAAAAGAACACGTTGATAACTTTCAAAATAAATCATCAAAGACATTCCAAATGTCGAACTAAAATAATTTAACTAGAACATAGTACAGTCAGTATAAAATAAATCATGCAACAAAAGTGGTGAAAAATATCTTAGAATTTAAGGAAAACAAACCTTACTGTCATACTATAAGAGTAAGTTTTGAAAAATGTGTGCATTGACTTATTTATTTATTCATCTATTGACATTACAACACCTTTACAGTTTTCACAAATGCGATATTACAAGAAACTTTATAAGTACTTACATAAAATAAAGTAAAAAACAAAGTTAAAAATAAAAAATTACAAAAAAAATACAAATTACTTAAACAATAAAAAGTTACAAAAATTCAATAAAAAATTATAATACTTAAATACAATTTTAATAAAAGATTTAAATTAACTGCACTACATGATTATTTAATTTTTTTGTGCCACTTCTATTATCTTCAGCAGGATGTCATGGAAAAAGAGGGTTTACGCATTCCGGTTTCCCATACAAACTTCCAGATCGAAATTTAAACTTTCTATAGTGAATTTTAAACTTTCTATAGTGGACTTTAAATCGCAATAACTCAGCTAAATAAACGTTTTTTAAAAATGTTTTCAACAAACTATTTAGATCCCTGTGTTTTACTTTAGCATGCAAAGTTGTATTAAAATTGGCTTATTGGTTTTCAAAAATTTCGACTTGGAAGTTTGTATGGAAAACCGAAAGTATCTTAAGTAAACGCATGGCTTGTGGCAAGGGAGCAGGGAGCACTTATAGTCATATAGTCTTTGCAAGGGAGCAAACTTAAGTAGATTCGTGCTAGCAAAAGGTACGCCGAACGTACCGGGCTGGCGTTTTGCACCTACATTCGGCACCTACTTGTTTTTCTTAACCTCTCAGTCTTGGCAACGAAATGTCTAAAAATTTTGACAGCAGGTGCGATTTGACGGGAACTTAAATTTGCGGAAATGGAAAAACTAAAATAAAAAAAAAATTAACGTAGTTCATGTCAAACTTTGCGTTCACGATGCATAAAATGTACCACAGAACCGAAATAATCGACCTTGTTCATACTAAAGTAGTCTCTAAGTGTATCACGACACGGTACAAAGTCAAGTGGAGAGCTGCTTGGGGTTTGACGAGATAGCGAGTTTTTAGGTGCTTGGGGCTTGAGGGGTTAAATGTTTAGATATATAATTACTGACTACTATCCCAATAGGGTTAGTCAGACTATGCAATGGGCACTGCAAAAGCAGTCCACTGCAATAGTCCACTTTAAAGTTTCACCAATTATCAGTAATACAATGATCACGGATATACCGAAATTTCTGAGGATAGATACTTATTAGCAGACAAAACGATCTACCCTCTTTCTTAAATGCAGGCCACACTTGGAGCGAAACGAAGCGAAGTTAATAATTGCGAGACATCAGCGAAGAAAACAAACTTTTTGTTTCACTCATGTCACTATCGCGTCTTTTTAACCGACTTCAAAAAAAGGAGGAGGATCTCGATTCTTCTGGAGCTTTTTTTATACTTAAGTTCTCACTGCGAATTAAAGGCTTAAACTAGCTCTTATAATTAGGTTATTTAAGCGAAGCAAAACTTTCTTCGGTCTTCAAATAAAATTCGGTCTTTAAAATAATTTATTCAAATAAACGTAGGCAAAGATGTTTGGACGATTCAAAAGCACTATAAAAAACTTCTTTTTATAGTGCTTTTGAATCGTCCAAACATCTTTGCCTGCGTATTGCGCTTGGCACTCATACCATACCTCTGTTTATAAAGTCAGTTAATCACTCGAACATGCTCTTAACTCGCTACACACACCGCATCAGCAACGGTGACTATAGTAGTTAAAAAGTACTTATAAGTACTTAAATCTTTTTGAAAATTTTGTCTGTATCGTTCAATTTCAAGCAGTGACTGTACCAAAAAATTTACAAAACGTAACCTAATCTCAATACCTCTTCGATTATAACTTATATAAAATAAACCATAAATCGCTTATAAAGAATAGAATGGCCGTCGTTAGCATTTATAAATCTATTATTGATTGTTAGCACACAACGTGTGGCGTCAAATTTAAATAGTCGAGTGTTGCAATAAAACCACCTTAGCACTATTGTGTTAAAGTGTAAATTCCGATGAAACCATCAGCCACCTACGCAAAAATTTGTTGCCATACCAGATTTTGGAGCAGTATAATGTTGTGACCAATCCAAGACCAATCATTTGTAGTTCTTGACCGTTGTGATGCGAGTTGAAATTTTCGACGTTTTGTGATGTGAACCGGCAAACGAGCATAGCCAGTAATTTCACTAGTAAAGTTGACTTCATATCGGAACACTGAAATGTAAAACAATACTGTTTAAAGGCGTACGTTCCCCTGGGTGACGTAAAAGGCGACTAACGGACTAAAGACTGCACATTCATCCAACAGCATAGAGCGGCGATGGGCTTACCAACTGTCACGCTGAGCACAAGTGCAGTCGCTATTCGGTGAAAAGTGGACTATATTGCCTAGTCTCTGACTAACCCTTCGGGGATAATAGTCGTGATTATATATGTACCTATGTATGTTATATTGGTGTTTAGAGCTGTTGTATGTTAATTGCAACGTTTGGGAATACCTAATGTGTTTCTTATGACGCAATTCCAGCAATATGTTGTGATTTGGACAAAAAAGTAGGTAGACAAGCTGACAACCAATACCATGAATTGTTTTATTGAGTGCATACTCGCCATGCTGGCCAGTCACGTTATACTTTCTCACCAAATAAATCGTTTAGGTTTTAATAAACAAAACTCCGTTATTTATATAATTACTCGTTCCATTAATTTCATCTCACCATCAAACGTGTCCAGTTCAAAACAATTAAATTGTTCTGGTGTTGCCATAAAGGTATTATCTATTTAGCTAAACACAGAGAACTCACGTGAACGTTTTCAAATAATTTGAATAGTGTATTTGTTTTATTTGCCAACATTCATGCACGTTCGTGGACACTCCAGTTCTAGTTATTATTTTGGTGAAAAGTGGACTGCATCTGCGGTCCTTATTGCCTAGTCTCTTCTCTGACTAACCCTTTGAGGATAACATACACAAGTGTATGTATGTAAGTATTTCACAAGTTATCCGCCAAACATACACTAGCCTGCAAAAATAAGTATCACACTTTTAAAATTTCATTTTCTTCTAAACTATAGAAGTTAGAGATTTAAAATAAAAAAAGGTTTTATAGCAATTTTTATCAGCTTTCTTTAAAACTATAGTAAATTATACATTAGTAACATTTTTAAGTCTTGTGTGTCTTGTTTATCTTGTGTACTTAAAAAGTTATTACAATTTTAAAAGAGTGATACTTATTTTTGCAGGCCAGTGTAGGTCGGTAAAGTTTTCAGAAGCAAAAAAAACATTATGGCGAATCACTTAGCCCCGTTACTCGTTCCGTTAATTGCATCTCCCAATCGAAACCTGTCCCGTTCAAAACAAACAATCGGGCGGCCATTTTGGGGACGCGACATTAAACCTTTTTTGTGTGACGTAAAACAAAAAGTGTCGATATTCTCCGTACAGTCAATAAATCCCGGCGCTTGTTCCCAATCAGAATGCGTCAAAATCCAGATGAGGATGTTAACAGTGAGATACTCTCGTGCTTTCGTTTGTTATATATAAGTTTCCTCAATCAAATAAAGTGGCACGCAGGTTTATTCATTCGCAAAACTTAAGTGACTCTTTGGGCAAGACATGGATGGGTGATCAAAATTCGGTTAGTATTCCAAACTTGCTAAATTTCAAGATACAATCTTAAAAGCGTCATAGTTTTTTGGATTTGCTACTCAGTTTCAAACCCAATGTATGTCTACAAATAAAATATGAGGAAACTGTTTTTTGTTGTAAACGCTAGCGTAAAAAGCACTTACAAAGAAAGCTATGGATGTAGTACCAGTATAAGTTACTAGCGACCCGCCCCGGCTTCGCACGGGTTACTACCCGTACCTAAACAATTTATAGCCTATAACCTTCCTCGATAAATGGGCTATCAAACACTGAAAATTTTTTTTAAATCGGACCAGTAGTTCCTGAGATTAGCGCGTTCAAGTAAACAAACAAACTCTTCAGCTTTATAATATTAGTACCTATAGATATTGTACAATTAATTCAAATGCGACTTACAACACAATCGCAATGTCAGTTAATTGAAGTGATTCATATCATTTGTGTGCAGTTACATTAATAGGTACTGAAGTGTCACATTTTGAAAGATAACATACTGTTGGTTAAGCGTACACATTTGGACAATTAAAATGCAGACCAGACAATTAAACGGCACTATACAAAAATGTCGCTTCGCGTGAGTCAACGCAGCAATGACTTTATCCGTTTTCATTAGGCGAATTTTTTGATGATGACAACGAGGATGTCGAATAATTTGAGTTGTGACGCTTCGGCATCCTGTCTGGAGGATCCCTAATAAAAAATACTAACTAACTTTAAGTTACTTTTATTGTTTTCTACTACAAATATGAGAGAAATTATAAAGAGTAATTTATAAAGAGTTAGGAAGTATATTGTACACCCTCATTTTTTAGTCGTTTCAATGAAATTAAGGGTGAGTTCCACCCATGAAACTGAACAACTTTCCCCAAGAAACCTATGGCCAAAAATGACAAAAAAAATCGACCTCCCATACAAAACTATCCGATCAGCTGAACAATAGTATGTATGTATATATGTATGTATGTACAAATCCTATTGGAATTGCCAGGCTGACTTGACTGAGTGAGTAGAGCCACGCTGCGTTGCAGCACGCATTGGGCCGGCTCGCCCGGGGTAATATCCCCCTTTAAGCGTCCGAGCCCCTTTATACAACATGGCGCCCAGCGTCCAGCTGTTTCCAGAGCTGCTAGAAGAGTGTACAGAAGAATACGAACCCTGACTGAGCTGACAAAAAAAATTAGAACTAAACAACTACTCAGGCTATATCAAAACTTTATATACGTACGGAATGCTTAAAAAACGCAGTATTTTAATAAATTAACAGTTAATTACGAAAATCTATTACAAAAATTATAAAAATAAACATTCCAAGACAAAAAAAAAATACGTAAAAATATATCGACATGTAGAAATTATTATTACTTGGAAGTCACTGTTTAAAACTATAAAGAATCATACCATGTTCGATAGCTAAAACCATAACGATTGTTTTGATGTGCACATTATTAGGAAGAAGGATGATTACGAAGAGTAATAACAACATTTTTAGCACCAAAAAAATCCTATGCAAAAAAATGGCGAACCGTCAAAATTGTCAACAATTTCATTTTTTTACTAAAGGTTCTCGTACACTATGCCATAGTTTCAATTGCTCTACGGATCAATTGATATCCATACAGCCACCTCAAATTTTCTTGCGTAACTACGAACTAGGTGCAGTGGGCAACAACCTTATCAAAAAACGTAGCCGTGTTTATGGCGCTTGGTCAGAAAAAAAATTTAGTTGCAATGTCACTGTCTACGAATGTAAACAAACTTAACTAATTTTTAACGATAATTAGTTTGCGATTGTTTTGATGTGCACTTATTTAGGAAATATGGTGAGTAGAAGAGTATTTCGACACTTTAAAAGACGCTTACGCTGCAAAATTCCGTTTTGGCGAACTGTCAATTTCGTCAATTTCATTATTTTTTTCTGTGAAATTTTCTGTGGCAATATATAGATTTCTTTTACTTGTATGATGAATTAGTAACCACAGAACCACTTCAAATTTTTTCACGGACCTACGTACTACGTGCTTTGACCTATTAAACGGGTGACTAAACCTACCATGGACGGTTGAGTGGCTAACGAATATCCGGAGTGAAATAATGGCACTTGGTGCTGTTGTGTTTCGTCCGGCCAGTGAGTGTACCAGAGGCCCTTCATCCCACCCCCCCCCCACTCAACCACAATTCCTATTCCTTCCTTAAACCTATTCCTTCCTTAAAGCAACGCGTCTGCGATTCGTCTGGTTTTGCGGGTGTTCATGGGCGGCGGTGATTACTCTCCATCAGGTGACCCGCCTGCTCGTTTGCCTCCTTCTTTTATAAAAAAAAAGGCAGAGGTCAGCCTGATACGCCCAAAAAGGAAAAAATACATGTTAAAAATAAATGTTTAAAGACAGCTTCAGTTAATAATTATGACATAAATAATTTCCATTTGATTAATTAACTACACCATCGATAATATATTCAGAACTATTGTACGAACATTTATTATTGATGAGTTCGGCATAAGCGATTAAAGAAAAACACGACGGGCTCACAACAACATATTAATAAATAAGGTAAAGAAAAGAGAACATAACACAACATCTCTCAAGACTAGAAGCTTTTGAGATGTCGGTGGATACAGACGATTGCTTAACATAAAGTAAAAGTGAGAGTCAAAAATTCTTTGGACTTTTCTCTGTTCACACCTTCCTACATATAGACAACAGCATATGAAGACATCAGGCATTAACCCACGAGACGTTGGCCCAATGCGGGTTGGTAGGTTAGGCATCACGTTGGATGCCAAGCTTCAGTGGGGCCCACATATAGCTAAATTGTCGAATAGACTTAGCTCTGCGGCTTATGCAGTAATGAAGATCCGTCAGTTAACTGACGTTGATACAGCTAGATTAGTTTATTTCAGTTACTTTCATAGTGTAATGTCGTACGCCATTTTACTGTGGGGAAATGCTGTCGACATTCAAATATCTTTGTGCTGCAGAAGAGGGCTATTCGAGCAATATATGACCTACAGGCTGGTGACTCTCTCAGAGAGAGATTGACAGTTGCATCACAATATATTTATGAAAATCTTGTGTATGTTCATAAAAATATTGAAATGTTTTCAAAAAACAGTGATATTCACAAATTAAATACTAGAAGTAAGAACAAATTAGCAGTGCCTTATACTAGGCTCCATAAAATAAATAATTCTTTTAAGGGTCTGTGTGTACGATTATACAACAAAGTACCAAATGATATTCAGAAATTAGATCTTGATAAATTTAAAATCAAAATCAAAGAAAAGCTTTATAAAAAAGCTTATTATAAAGCGTCGGATTATACAGAAGACAAAACAGCTTGGGTCTGAAATGCTCCAAGTACCTACTCCAACAGCTATTTCTAATTGCCTATAATTAATTTATATAGAGCACCATATTTAAATAAACTATTTACATTCAAATTCATATTTTGTATTTGGTGACCTGGTAACGACATATAATATATATTTTTTTTGTAAATGTCGTTGCTTCTGTGTGCTGTGGTTTCTTGCGCCCGTTCTTTGCCACAGTTAAAAAATGATGTCCTGAATGGGTGGTAGGTTTAAAAATATTTGGACGTTTCAAAGTACTTATTAATTGAGTTTATTGAATAAATATATTTTGACTATTGACTATTGACTATTGAACGACAGCCATCTTACAACAACCCTGGATCAACGGCTTCGGGCTTCTCCATGCCTTCTGAAGCACGGAGAAGCTCGATATGTTTTTCTTTTGGTCACCTGTCCAGTGTCAGCACTGAGAAAGTTGCAAAGCTGGTAAGATCAAAATCAAAATATCTTTATTCAGTATACTTAAAATAAGCATTTTGAATCGTCTAAATTTATTTTTTTATGGATGGATGGATAGTAGTAGTACATAGGATAGGAACCCACCCACCCACCCCACCCATTCAGGAAGTCTTTTAGCTGTGGAGAAGAACGGGCACAAGAAACTCCACAGCTTTAAAATAATATAGAAGTAACGACATTTGCAAAACAAAACATCGATCGCGAACCGAACTAGGCCTCCTGAGTTTCTTGCCAGCTCCTTCTCAGTCGAAGGCTCTCCCAAAATCCGAGCTGAAGGTAGATTAGTTAGGTAGATTAGCTGATAAGCCTTAACTACAAGTTAGTTAACTGTTTTTTTTATTAGTATTGACGTCAATAAGTACCTGTAATGGTTTACATTGACTTTGACTTTGAAAAACATACTCGTCGGTTTAGGGTACTCTTGACTTGACCTAACCTTTAACGTGGTCACCGATCTGGTCTAAGCACGTTCGTCGAGGTCTTCCCCTGCCAACTATCTAGAGGGAACAAGTCAAAATAAATATATTTATATCCTTAAAATGAAACAAAAAAAGTATTTTGTAACGGCAGCTACCGACTTGCATCTCGTGTACCAATTAATGAAAATTTACAAACGAGAAATATTACAATACAGACTCAATTATGGACAAAAAAAAGCTTGTTTGGCGAACCGGCTCTAGTATCCCGTTGGACTGCTTTATACGGGACTGTGCAAATATACGTTGTTAAAAGTTTATGAACGTCATGCGTTTTTTTAGGGTTGCGATCGTGAATGTTAAGCAACTTTCGCAATGGTGTGGCACATGATGGGTGAACGAATGTTTAGATTCGGAAGGCTTTATCTGCTGTGGACATAGGCTAACTGAATTTCTGTGTTACTTTTTTTTACATTGTTTTCATTAGTTTGTGTTGGTAAGGTGATTTTAATGGTATTTAGCTAATAATTAGTTAAGAGAGAAATAAATTTATTGGTTTGGATAAATTTTATCAACATCTTCATCTCGCTATGGAAGTCAGAAGAAGTTTTAGTTATCGAAACTTGTTTTAGTCTCGAAGTAGGTTCTGTAAGTAAAGAAAAGTAAAAAAATAAACTCAATTTACTTACATCACAGCCTTTCAAAACTCGAGAAAAAATAAAAAAGTTGAAGTAGGCGTTTAAAATTCAGTACAACATAAACAAGATTTTGTTTATTGATCACTAAAGCTATTTCACCTAATTATGCTAAATCAAAATGCAGACACAGCCACAGAAAAAAATACTTAAAATAACCAAACCAGCTTTCTTGAGATTCGCGTCAAATATAATGATGTGACATACTGTAATGAGCTTGTGTTTTGACATATTAATTTTTTTTATATGTAGGTATATAACATAAATAAAATAATATAAACGTATAATAGGTGTTTCATAAATATTAATTCTTATAAAAACATCTAAAGTCAGAGGTATTTATTGCCATTTAAGTGTGCTGTGTGGTAGCGGATCAATAATAGAATACTACCGAAAAAGCGATATATATACGTTACATACGCCGTTCCGAACACGCGCTATGTTCCACTCATCTGCGGAGTCGACTCGGCACCTTGCTTTAGTGTGGCTTTGACAATCGCGCGTGCGGAGTGGCGAAAATAATTCTTTATTTCTTTTCAAAGTGTACACCTCAACGTTTACTACAATTCAGTTGTCAAATAAGTAAAATTAATTGTTATTCAAGTTATTATTATGTAGTTATATCGTATTATAAGAATAGAAAAAATATTTTTTTCAATTATTGTTATTGAAAATCTATTTGGGATGCCATCTTGATACACACTACGTTGTCTTTGACCGATCTGGCGCTGAGGCGCTGCGATGTCTGTCTGTTGATTAGAGGACATAAATGTTTAAGCGCTGCAGTGGCTGCAGCGAACTTTAGGTCTCTCATTCCAGAATTTGAAGAAATGGTAAAACGTTCTTGTCTATACTTCTAGATCAATGTACCGAACCATCTCTTTCTTTGGGTATCGTGAAAGGCGACCCAAGGCACAGAATACATAACAGTACAAGTCCCAAGGGAAGATTTAGGTTAGAGACAGAGACTAGGCAATGGCAGAACCAGAACCGCAAAGAGTTCACTGCCCCAGTTCACGTTTCACCGAACAACAAATGCACAGGCTCACCACGTCACTGTGCTCACCGTGACGTGGTGAGCCTGTCATCTTACACGCAACGCACGACTACATATTCAACAGCCTACACTGTTGAATATATTTGCAGTCTTCAGTTCGTTAGTTGCTTTTTAGGGTTCGTGGGTTAGGCCCCCGGTGTATTTTTCTTTTACCGCCTCTGTGGTCTCACTAGACCTGGCTAGCCACTGGCTAAGCCACCGGTATCAGACCCAGAGGTCCCGGGTTCGATCCCAGCGGTACATCTTTGTGTGCTCGGTTTGGTTGGTGGTAGGGCTGTTAAGTCCGCCTGGCTAGCTACCACCATCTTATCTAAGTCTGTCGCCATAACAACGATGTTTATAGCCATAGTTGTGTTCTGACAGTTTGAGATGAGATAGCCAGTTCCTCAGTGGTTGAGTTCAGTGATTCCGGGTTCGAGCGCTTTCACCTATTCGGCCTTATCGTCACTTACCATCAGGTGAGATGAAGGCCAAGCGCTTACTCGTTGTAAAATAATAAAAAAATAAAATAAAAAAAGTGTCTAGCCCCCGTGGTGGACGCTTTTGCAATAAATGTATTAATTGATTATTTTTATCCAAAGTACAGTCAGATAGTAAAGTGTAACCTATTACAAAAATGTTAAGTGTCTACATGAAATGATTCAAAGTAAGTAAGTACGTAACTTAATAGAAGATCTCTTCCTCTTCTCTTCTTTCATATCTCTTCCCATCTCTTCTCTTGGCAGTATTCCATTAATAATACCTTACAGCTCTAATAAACCAATGGTATTGTTGATGTCTCTGAACAAAAGACAATCACTACACAGATTAATTTCTTAAGCTTTGCATCTCATATTCTATTCATCATACAAACAGCCAGAATTCCACCAACGCGAAGTCAATCGTCCCGTATAAATTATTGTGCTAATGCATTCCTATTGAGGTGGTAAGTGGTCCATTAAACACAATAGCTGAGCTGTTAAACACTTCAAGCTGAGTAATACGAGCTATATTCTTTTGCTGATCATTTCAGCTGGGACTACAGTAATATAGTGGTAACTTTTACTATTAATGTAATGGGTTTAGACGTTAGTTTCACCCAGTTTTAACGACATGAAGACAATTATCAGATTAACTTGTTAACCTGGATATAATGGTAATCATATTCGTCGTCAGGAACATCAGCCGCACGTCAGTGGTCGTTATTATTCTAAACATAAGATTTCAAATCAAATAGCCTACTTTTAGGCTAGAAGAATTCATGAAAAGTCAAATATAATGTGCCGACTTGTAGCTTCTGGACTAAACTATTTTATGAGAAGTTCAAGAAAGAAGGTCTGATCCCAGTCGATTGACCTTCATATTATGGTGATAATGATAGTGTTGTATTGTGGTGAATGCGGCTGGCAGTAACTGGATCTGGAGAACCGTGGACCGAGCTTAAAATCTCGCCTTAGAAGAGGTCTTGCTGAGCAGTCAACTCAAACTAAAAAAATCATTTTTAAATTGTTTTAGAACTGTCCAAATTTTTTTTTGCTTTTTCCCATTTAGGACGTTTTTTAGCTGTGGAGAAGTATGGGCGCAAGAAACCCTACAGCTTTATACAGTAGTGAATCTGTGTGATATTTAAGGCCCGTTTTATAAAAAAATACTCGTTTCTTTCTAGGCAATAAACAACAAGTGGGCCATCTTGCACGTCCACATAATCAGCAGGAAGAGCTTTCAAGAAAATTGCCCGCAAAAGTTGCTAATAACGCTCGAATACTCAAACTTCGTTAAACCAGTTACCGTAATTGCACTATCGTGCGCCAGACAACGATCGATTAATCGCGAAATTATCCGATTTTCTTTCCCACGGGCGTGAAGTATCGATTAATGGACGAACTGTTGTCTTGTTCACTTCACGGTGCTGACTGCGAGTGGTTGACGGGACGGTGCGTTTGAAGGTTCACTACACTTAATGGCTTTTTGAGGGAGTTTTCTTTCTGGTTGCGACTTCTATGTATCAGCATATCCCCAGCAGCTATGCGATTCTCTATGTGACACATAGACGCTGCGCGCATGGTTGTGATCTGCTGTCTATTTCCAATTCTATGAATATGAAAGAGACAGAGTCAATTCACAGCGCTGCGGCAGCCGCTGCTACCAAGGCTTTAACTTAGAGAATCGCACTGCAGCGCGGGAAAACGTGCGTTTTCCCGCGCATTTTCTTTTTTATGTTAAAAGGAGGTAGACAAGTAGGCCTGATGGAATGTAATCATTACCGCCCATAAACAAAACCAGAGAAGACGCAAATTTTAATGCATTGTTGGCCTTAAGGAGTAGAAATCTTTGAGGAACGAGTAGGGAGTTGAGCTTTCGGTACTTTCACTAAATAAAACTTTCCTACAATTACACCAATTATCTAGCCCAAGAGAAGCTTCGAAGAAACTCGTTAAGTGGTTACTAGACAACAGATAAACATACTTAAATACATACTTATTATTCATAGAAAACACCCAGACCCGTGACAATTTAGAAAAACAATAATTTCTAAATTGACCCAACCGGGGATCGAGCCCGGGACCTCAGATATGGCGACACCATGAAAACCGGTGTACCACTCGACCAAGGAGGTATACATATACATCACGTTCGGAGTGCCCGGACGTTTGGAATAGACTACAGTACAGGCATCCATTTTCTAAGATCCTGATACAATTCATTGATTGTTTTACCATTTTTCCGAACATTTTTTCATAAAAAAAATTGTAGAAATGTTAAAAGCGTCAACCTTTGCAGATCATTTGTAGGCAACCGACGAGTAGCGATTAAGTAATTTCGCCGACACGATCGAGTGTAAACGACCCCTTACATTTCTTAGGGAATATAAATTGAAAATTTTCTCTTACTTAGAGGGTTACAGGTAATGTTGGAACGCAATCTACATTAGTAAGGTTTCGTCACATTTCTTTAAAGTTAATAAGATTTCGACTTTAGTCACTTTTACGGTTTCTCTTCGGAGTTACTTACCTACTGACGGTTTTGCGTTGGCATAGAAAATGTTATATTTAGCTCCTGTTTCAAGAATGTTGCCTGAACAAATTTAATTTAAAATCATAGATAATGCGATATTTATAAAAAATGTGTATTTATTAAGGGCATTTCGGTTTCCCATACAAATTTTCACGTTGAAATTTTCAAAAACCAGTAAGACAATTTTGATGAAACTCGGCATGCTGAAGTATAATATAGAGATATAAATAGTTTGTTGAAAACATTTTTTTTTAAAAACGTTTATTTAACTGAGTTGTTGCGTTTCATAAAAAATTACTTATTGGTCTTTAAAAATGTCGACTTAGAAGATTGTATGGGAAACCGAAATGCGTAAACCCTCTTAACCATGTAGCGTAGCGGTGAAAGAATACTACCACCTTCTCTCTTGCCTTGGGTGTCGTAAAAGGCGACTAACAGACTAAAAACTGCACATACATCCAACAGCATAGAGCGGCGAAGGGATCATTACCTGTCACGATTTTGCTGTCCTCATTGCCTAGTCTCTGACTAATCCTTCGGGGATAATAGTCGTGATTATATGTTTGTGTATTTGTTGTGTTTTTAATGTTATATAGGGTCTTCCAATAGGCACGTCCGAACTTTGACAGTTGGTAGCGGCCATCTTGTTGAAGCTACACCTGTCAAATTGGTTGTCATTTATTCATTCTGTTTTGCCAAATCATCATGGATAGCTATAGCATTCAACAACACGTGCAAATGATAAAATTGTTTTATCAAAATGAGTGTTCTGTTCGGGCAGGAGAATCCGAGGCAATCGACTGCCTCGGATTCTCCTGCACACTCTCACGGACAGCGGCGATGTTTTCGGCAGACCTTGCGTTTCGTTGACGTACGGGTGTTGGTCGATCATTTACCAAACCAGTCGACTCAAATTTATCCACCACACGACGAATAGTCCTCTCGGTAGGACGATTATGGCGACCGTAAAATGGGCGAAGCGCGCGGTGCGTTGCCCGAACAGAACACTTTTGATAAAACAATTTTATCATTTGCACGTGTTGTTGAATGCTATAGCTATCCATGATGATTTGGCAAAACCGAATGAATAAATGACAACCAATTTGACAGATGTAGCTTCAACAAGATGGCCGCTACCAACTGTCAAAGTTCGGACGTGCCTATTGGAAGACCCTATATAACTAACATAAAATGTACACATCTTTTTCTTCACTTACCCTCGTTGTGTTTTATTTAGTGTTCAAAAATGAATGCGTCATTTTTCACAGCTTTGTGTTGTGTTACTTAATTATCAGTAGTTTATGTGGAAACCGATTAAAATTTTGGTAGGCAGATAATTCCAACTTTCAAGTCAGCAACAATATAAACTTAATATGTTGAAATAGATGTATTATAATTTCGATAAACAGATAATTTCAACTGTTAGATGAAAAGTTGAAAGCAGTATTAAGAGCTATCGTTGATACAGATCAGGAGTGCTTTCTATATACCGATAGTTCCTACTATCAGGTGGAAAGTTAGAAACAATATCAAATTCGACAGAGATGAAAAGTTGAATCTTTTATGTACGCAGCTCGTTTGCTTTTCCACCGTTTATCCCGCCAATCGTGTAGAACAGCTCATTCCACTTATGCCGCTTGTTAGTCCGGGCTTATTTTATATAAGTGTAAAAACAAAATGGAGGCGGGCAGCGGCCGTAATGCAATTTACATAGATACGCCACCCCGGCTTGAAGAAAAACACGATGGGAACACACGGGACGATGTTTGGGTTAGCATGCGCGGGGATATGTTCGTTACGTAATACGTATGAGTGTTGACAGAAAAGTGATGTAAATTATAGCCTATATGCTGTCCCGTGCTTCGGAAGGCACGTTAGGCCGATGGTCCCGGTTGTTGTCGTAAGATGGCAGTCGTTAAAACCTATACCAACCCGCATTGGGCCTACGTGGTGGGTTATGGCCCAATATCCGCACGTGCTATTGGCCACGTGGGAGGCCTTTGCCCAGCAGTGGGACGTTTATAGGCTGATGATAATGATACTGTCTGGACAAAGACCGCCATCATTGAAATCAAATCGTCGCTCCAATTTATGGATATTTCCTTAATCACCATGCTTACCAAACCCGGGCAATGCATCGATAAATCCTTTACCGCTGCAAAGTTTAACATTTTTTTCAATACATACACAATATGTATATGTCGCAGTGATATGATAAAAACAGAGATTTGATCAATTCCATAAGTGATTTGATCAAATCACGGATGATGTTTAAATTACTACACGATTTTATCATTTCCCTAAACAAACCAGAACTGATTCCGTGAAATGACAAAAAGCTTTTCTATGGTATTTTAAACGTCGTTTATTTGTAATTACATGCATAATTAAAATAATTAGTAATTGTAGTAAAATTGATCACAATAATCATCACTAGAACATAAATTGTCCTACTCCTGTAGGTCACGTGTTTTTTTTGTCATTTCACGGAAGCAGTTCTGGTATTTGTTCAAATCCCTAGATTTGTTTAGGGAAATGATAAAATCGTGTTGTTATTTTAACATCCTCCGTGATTTAATCAAATCACTTAGGGAAAGACCGAATCTCTGTTCTAATCATATCCCTGCGACATATACACGGTTAGGGTTATACGAATTTGAAAAGTCCTGACAAAAAGCCTAACATTTCGATAAAAGTCCGGACTTTTAAGTCACAAAATGGAAGCATTACTCACATTTTATGTATTGTTTTTAGATAAATGAGAAGTTATTACCTAAAGATTGAAGACTTATTTAATATTACTTAAAATGTAGTTTTATTACATAAGATATTCTAAAATCAGGACAAATTAAAGAGCCGGACAAAGTAAAGTATACACAGTAGCATATCAAGTTAAAAGTTTAACTGTAGTACTACGAAAACAACTTTTATTAAGTACAGTAAGTACGTATTGGTGGCGATGACAGGGCCGAATATCAAGACTAGTTGTAATTACTCGAAAACAAAATTGTACAGACTAGTTGGATTGGAACCACTATTTCAAACTCATTTTAAATGGGATTGTGTATCTAGTGTTAAATGATCGATACTGGCCTTTGAATGGGACAATTTGTAGGCTATGCTTTACTTTTTTTTTACATAACTACCTACTATACTACAACATTGCACACCTTAATGTAACTGTAACAGGTATTTGTCTTAAATCACAGATATAAAAAGCCAACCGTCTTAATTAACGCTTTTGACTATTTTTTTTATGCTTAATAAGACAGCTCTTGACCTCGATCTCGCCTGATGGTGAGCGTAGATGAGGTCTACGATGGAGCGAGCTGCCCCAGAAGATGCCTATTAACTCTCGTCTTAAAAGCAGTTATAAGTTTCTGAACACAGACGATGGCAGAGAATTCCACTCCTTGCCAGTGCGCAGCAAAAATGATGACATGAAGCGTTTAGTGCGACATAGTGAAACTTTTACTAGGTGGGGATGATATCCTTCAGTACGTCTGGAGGTTCGGCGGTAAAAAGGCAATGGTGGTATGAGCTCGAAAATAATTTTTAAAAACTATATATTTTTATAGCAACAGTGTTTTGGAAAACCTCTTAGAATAAATGTAAATATTTTACTATATTTTAAACATTCAGTAAGATAAGGTTGCAGAAGACGTGGGCTCGATTCCTACCTGAGCTAGTAATCTTTTTCAACGTTTAGTTATCTTCGAGTTTATTAACGCAAAAATCATCTAATACGTCTTAATTAGCTCGGCTCGACACAATACACACCCGTATGTCTCACACCCCGTACGTTGTGTTATTTGCTGTTTCTATTCTCATACGATGTGTAAAATGCGACACAGGTACACAGATAGCTGCTGTGGTATAATGTTTTACATATTACTTTGTTAGCGGTGAAATTGCCGAGGCACCAGGTGTGTTCCTGGCGAAACGCATTTGTGGCAGTGATTTGCTTAATACGTGTTTCTTTAAGACGTTGAAGACTTACATACAGTGTCAACAACCTATATTTCTGTTGTTTTGATTACTAGAGTTAGAAATTGTACTACATACAAATTGTCATACCTATATATTTTGAATTTCGTCAGTTACACAATATTTATTAGAAGATTGTACAGATACACGATTTTTGAGTTCGACTGAAAACTATATTGCCAACTACACTAGGTTAATTTTTAATGATATCATCATCATCATCATCATCAGCCTATAAAAGTCCAACTGCTGGGCACAGGCCTCCTACGTGGACAATAACACGTGGGGATATTGGGCCATAGCCCACCGCGCTGGCCCAATAGCTAATTAAAGTGCACTAATAATTGGAATACATATTAGAATCTATCAATCTAAATAATTAAGGAATTATATATTATTATGTATTCTGTATGTGTACCTTATATAAATAAATAAAAAAATAAAAAAAATCTGAATATAAATTATTTTAACTGAGAATTATAAGTCTATTTATTTATTTATTTATTTATTTATTCAACAATGTTTCAACAGCATATAACTAAACACAAGGTACAGAAGATGTTACTTAAACATAAGTCAATTAAAGAAACACATTATGCTACTAAAAAATGTTAACACAATTAATGAACGCAGGTAGATAGTCTAATAATATTAGAGTTACCATTTTTTAAGTTATATTTAAAAGGTGCCAGATTTTAACTTCGTATTTGATTCTATAATTATTTCTTCTAACTTAACGCATGACTCGAGACCTATTGCGGTGACAACAATCTGGACATTCCGAAGCGTAGAGGAACTGGTGTTTTTTATTTATTTAGTCACCCATCCAGTAACTCTACATCGCTAAAGTTTCTTAACTGGCAAGATCGCAAAACCTTAGCTACAGCGTTATCAAGCTATTGAGCGCCATTGAGCTCTTAATCAGTTCAAAGTTAATCAATCAGTACCATAAACGATGGTCATGGTACGAATAAGCGAACTAGTTCAATGCTGAACCGATCAGATGAATTTGAATCGCAATTAGACATCGTAGTAGAGCCTTAAGGCTTTGCAAAACACTGAAGCACTTTCATACAACGCCACGGTGAGACCAGCCCCCCTTACTATTGAAACCGATCGCTATTGTATCGGATTGGTATTGTGAATTTTCGTACTTCTAAGTTACGACACCAAAGCTAATATGGATTCATATTGCGTGGATATTGAGTGAAAAAAATACAAAACTCAATGCCATTTAGTTCACCCAATATGAATCCAAATTAATCCAATCCGATCTAATAGCGATCGGTTTCAAGAGTAAGGGGGCAGTAGATGCTTTTTCGTATTTATCGATGCATATATCCCTGATTTAACCAACCCGCATTTGATAAGCATGGTGATTGTGAAATACCCATGGGTTGTAGCCATGACTTGATTACGATAGTTGTATAGTGGTAAACCAGAAGTCACTTTTTAAAGTACATTATTCAAAGAATAATGGGAGGTCAACCCCACCCAGGGGTCACGTGTAGGGTCTCAAGGGTAAACCTACGGACGCGAGTGAACTTAACCCTCAAAAACTTTCAACTGTATCATTATAAATAATAAAAACATACTACTAAGCTGCCTGTTCAATATTTATATTAAATGTGTTCTGTTTATATCGGAGAAGAACTTAAGAACGTCGGATTAAATAAAAAACGATAAAAACGCGTGTTGATCCATCTAAAGTGTTTCATATCGATGGATAAATCGATTCCCACAGTCTGTAAACAGGTGATGGGCACAACGCATATGCAAGCATGGCGTTATTATATTAATTATTGAGCGGGTCGCATTCATTGAAACATTATAATTAGAGACGTACCGCGTGGCAATTTCTTGCTCACTGAGTTGCGGTGCGGCCCGTAGTCACAGTGTTACTGTAGTCACTTGTATTTAAGCGACTGTGGTGCATTTGCAGTTCGTCAAATATTGCTGCGCGGTGTGGTCTCGTGTTATAATACTTCAATGGTCGCATTAGCTGTGGTGTCGACTTGCCGGTCTATTTGAGTCGCCTTGTTGCATTCTTAACGGCTTTAGGCTTACGCGGGCGGTACTAACTGTTCTCGAAGGGAAAATTAGTGCTAATTAAATTAAAATTAATTAAATTAAATTTCACAACTATTACACTACATAGCCTGAATTATGGTGACTGAGTAACGGATAACATAAATAAATACTAACAAACATCCATAACTTGGTCACAAAGTGCAATCGTGCTCATCACTCAAACAATTTGACCCTACCCGGATTCGAACCCGGGACCGAAGGTTTCGTAGCCAGGGTCGCTGTCTACTCGACCACTCGGCCGTTTGTACTCATATTCACTTTTAGGAGGTCGGTGGCGTAGCAGTTAAGGCGTTCGGATTGCGACAGTTCCACTTCAGGCATTTTGTTCAACATACACACATATAAACACGACTATTATCCCCAAAGGGTTAGTCAGATACTAGGCAATGAGGACAGCAAAAACAGTACTCTACCGTAGTCCACTTTTCACCAAATAGTGACTGCACATGTGCTCAGCGCGATAGGTGGTGAGCCTATTGCCGCTCTATTCTGTTGGAAGTATGTGCAGTTTTCGTCCAACATCAGCGATTTGTGTTTTTGACGCGGTCTGACAATCTGACTCCCAGAATACTGCGCTCTATCGCTTGTTGGCATACCCCAAGTTTGAACTTTTGCTGAGTAGTTAAAGACTAAGTCTGTGCACCGTAGGTGAACGAAGCACATGTCCATCAGCTTTTTATTTAGTAAAAGCGGTAGTTCGCCCTTCATAGTCTGTCGTCGACCAAACATTATGATACTTCTTTATTTAGAACGGTTTCTAAGAAAAAGTTTTGCAACGATTCATTATCACGAAAGCGATTACGCTCTCCAAAAGAGAACATTTAGTAGCACCGATAAACGCAAACCTAGTAATACCCGACCAGTTCTAAAAGGCCTACTTACTTATTAAACTTAATAAGTAGCTCTTAATCTGAACACATGCATCCACTTACTCACTGACAGATGCCACACGATTAAAAGCGAGTTGGTAGCGAGTCCAGTATTTAACGATCGTAGAAAATAATTAGTCCGAGAATTGATTGGATGGAAAACTAGATGTTGGAGATTGATAGAGAGCGCGGGAAATTATAGTGCTTGTATAGCGGGTCACTAAGAATACTGTTCAGTTTTACTCAAACGAACAGCTCAGCAACTTGCATTTATGCAATTTGCACATTTTATTTATTACATTTAATTATATTCAGTACGTTCGTAACCAGATACCATACGTGACGCGTGCTCTCTCTTACCATTTTCGTATTTTCTCTAGTATTTATTAATTTAGTTTTTTCTACCATTTGTTGCTATTTATTTTGACCAGTTATTATACCAGTTTAAAGCAACTCTCAGACTTATCATTTAAATACTTCTATATACAAAAGGACACTGAAGCTAATCTCCAAGCTAAAGTGTAACCCTTTTCAAATACTATCAACCCCTCTCTTCCCTTGGGTGTCTTAAAAGGCGACTAACAGACTAAAGATCAACAGACATCCAACTGCATAGAGCGACGAAGTGGTTAGAACCTATCACACTGAGCACAAATGTGCAGTTGTAATGGTAAAACATGGACTATGACAATGGTCTCTGCAGTCCCCATTGCCTAGTCTCTGACTAACCCTTTGGGGATAATAGTCAAGAATGTATGTATGTCTATATAATGTAAATATAAGACTTTAACCGCTACTGTGGTGTAATGGTTAGACCACTGCACCGATCTCACACCGAAATAGCCAGGGCTTGATACTCGGTGTATCTTTTATGAAAATGTTCATAAATGAATTTGGAACTCATATTTAAAAAAGTGCTGCGTCGTAGGACGGCAGTTGTTATATCTGCCGCAAGGATATAATAAAAATAAAGATTTGGTCAATTCCCTAAGTCATTTGATCCAATCACGGAGGATGTTAAAATAACAACACGATTTTATCATTTCCCTAAATAAATTTAGGGATTTGAACGAATACCAAAACTGGTTCCGTGAAATGACAGAAAAGCTTTTGTATGGTATTTTAAACGTCGTTTATTTGTAATTACATGCATAATTGTAATAATTAGTAAGTGTAATATTGTAACATTTATCTCAAAAATCACCACTAGAACATAAATTGCCCTACTCCTGTAGGTCACGTGATAGGTAAGGTAAAGTTAGACAATCGCGAAGCGCAGCATAGCGATTGTCTTGAATTTCGAGGTTATTTCTTTATTAGACAGCAGAAATACTAGCTGCCCGTGCCCTACTCCTGTAGGTCACATGTTTTTTTTTGTCATTTCACGGAACCAGTTCTGGTATTTGTTCAAATCCCCAGATTTGTTTAGGGAAATGATAAAGTCGTGTTGTTATTTTAACATCCTCCGTGATTTGATCAAATCACTTAGGGAATTGACCAAATCTCTGTTTTTATCCTATCACTGCGACATATCTATCAACCCGCACTGGGCGAGTGTAGTGGGTTATATGTCCATGTGGGAGGCCTGTGCCCAGCTGTGGGACGTTTATAGGAAAATAGTTTGGAAATGTCACGGGATACGGGGCGTACAAGCGGACTAGGTCGCGAGCGGACTGCTATCCTTCTTCATCATCGTCATCAAAATAACATATTATAATGGATTTTTATACGGTTTTCACTAAAAGGTAGAGCGTTAACTGAGGATGGTTTTTGTTTATATTTTGTAGATATATATTTTTTAAATGGCTGAAGTAGGTATGATGATTTTATTTGACGACCTCCTGGGTCGAGTGGTTTGTACACTAGTTTTCATGGTGTCGCCATCTCTGAGGTCTCTTCGATCCCCAGTCCGGTCAATTTAGAAATTATTGTTTTTCCTAATTGTCCCGGGTGTGGGTGTTTTCTATGTATAATAAGGATGTATTTAAGTATTTTAAGTATGTTTATCCGTTGTCTAGTAACCATTTAACGAGTTTCTTCGAAGCTTCTCTTGGGCTAGATAGTTGGTGTGATTGTAGGAAAGTTTTATTTATTTATTATTTATTCATCACTATAGAACGGCTGCACCTATTTGGCTAATATTTTTTTGTTATGTTTGTGGATTGTTTAATAGTTGTTTTTCTACTTAAAATTATAAACGGCAAAATAAATGGCTATCTACACTGACATACTTAAAAGACTGCAACTTACCTTACCACGCACCAATAGCAGACTGCATAACCGCAAATCATTCATTCTGCCCGCCCTTGATGGATGGCGGTCTACTACTGTGCGTTTTTCACGATACTTTTTGCCTCGAACTACAGTGTTGTGGAACCAGCTCTCGGCGGCGATATTTCCGGACCGTTACGACTTAGGGATCTTCAAGAAACGAGCCTATTCCTTCTTTAAAGGCCGGCAACGCGTCTGCGATTCCTCTGGTTTTGCGGGTGTCCATGGGCTTCGGTGATTACTTTCCATCAGGTGACCCGCTTGCTCGTTTGCCTCCTACTGCTATGAAAAAAAAGTTGAACCAACTATGGTCAACACCATTATACCGCTTGTGTTCGTACTATAACGACATTTGTCAAGAACTGGATATTTTCGATGCATCATCGGTCCAAACTATAAATAGAAATTTTCATAATGTAAAGTAAATTTATTTAACACTTTTCCAAAATGTAAATTAATTTGTTTTTTCCCTTTTTCATATTTAACTTCTCATCACTGTTATTATTAGATGTATAACTTATTATAATTATAAAGTTTTTTTTGTGTGCATGCTGTGTGTATAGCGAGGAGCTCGATGGCGCAGCGGCTAGCGCGTTCGGCTTGCGATCTTGCTCGCCACGCAACTTTCGCAATGCCGGGTTGCTGGATGGGTGACCAAATTAAAAAAAAACATCTGTTCTCCTCCGTGCTTCGGAAGGCACGTTAAGCCGTTGGTCCCGGTTGTTGTCGTAAGATGACAGTCGTTAAAACCCACCAACCCGCATTGGGCAAGCGTGGTGGGTTATGGCCCAATATCCCCACGTGCTATTGTCCACGTGGAAGGCTTGTGCCCAGTAGTGGGACGTTTATAGGCTGATGATGATGATGATGATAATGATGATGTGTGTATAGTTAGAAGGGCATTCAGCCGTCGCTCACTCTTTGTAATGTTGTTTTTTTATAATATCCTTGCTGCTGTATGATCAAGTTTGTGAACCTATTTTTTTTACTTTTTCACGTGTACGAAATCGCGGCGGGCCGTTACTAGGATATATTTAACAAAATACAGATACTTTATATCCACAAAAAGTGTGAAAAAAAAACCCTTTATCGATGTAACACGAGAGCCGTGAGCTTTGAACGGTTCAAATCGATCGCTTATCCGATCGGACGAGATATATATCGATTGGGGTGTTGACAAATCGTCGGAATGGAGGCGCTGACTACGACCGACCTGTTAAAATCTGATATTTTTGTCGACAAATGACTTTTAACACGTATGTAACTATGATAAATAATCTTACGTTAACCGAATAGGTGTGAAAGATACAAGCTCAGAGTTAAGACTCGTTAACAGTTTTTTTATGGATGTGTAACACAAATCTCTTTAATCATCTCTTATAGAAAGGACCATGGGGGATCTTGAATAAACCCCGTCCGCACTCTACAACAGTCATGGGATACGTGTCAATTTGTTCATTGGGACCCAAAGAAGCCTTAAGAGGCCTATTACATCTCGAATGTGATTTTTGCGTAAAATGCCCTTTTTCGCATTTTGTAGTAATTTTGCAGTTGTATTTATCGTTTTTATCGAAATAGGATAATAAATTTGTGCATAATAGTCAATAGTCAAAATATATTTATTCAATAAACTCAATTAATAAGTACTTTGAAACGTCCAAATATTTTTTAACCTACCACCCATTCAGGACATCATTTTTTAACTGTGGCAAAGAACGGGCGCAGAAACCACAGCGCACAGAAGCAACGACATTTACAAAATATATATATATTATATGTCGTTACCAGGTCACAAAATACAAAATATGAATTTGAATGTAAATAGTTTAATTAAATATGGTGCTCTATATAAATTAATTATAGGCAATTAGAAATAGCTGTTGGAGTAGGTACTTGGAGCATTTCAGATCCAAGCTGTTTTGTCTTCTGTATAATCCGACACTTTATAATAAGCTTTTTTATAAAGCTTTTCTTTGATTTTGATTTTAAATTTATCAAGATCTAATTTCTGAATATCATTTGGTACTTTGTTGTATAATCGTACACACAGACCCTTAAAAGAATTATTTATTTTATGGAGCCTAGTATAAGGCACTGCTAATTTGTAAAAATTTAAATTTAATAATACAAATCTCCATTCTATGAGCATAAGTTGAATTCGGACAGCCGGCGCATCGCATTTTGTAGTAATTTTGCAGTTGTATTTATCGTTTTTATCGAAATAGGATAATAAATTCATTATAAAATCTTTATTCTTCATGAAGTAACAATTTACTCTGGTATAAATTTTGCTCAATAATATTATCGTAGATAGGAAAAATTCACAGTTAACTTATAGCGATTTTCGAAGTTTTTTGGTTTAGAATAAGATGTTTTTTCTATACAAAATCAATGATATTTAAAAATTCCGAGGCCGCTACGCACTATTCGACTATATAAGAGATAACATTATAATTATTTTATTTCACTTGTTTAGGACAGTACCTAGTTTAATCGATGAGCTCAAAAAAGTGCCTTCGCGCACTTTATGAAAATCTTTCTTTATTATTTTGGGTTTAATTAAAAAGTTAAGCAAAATTTATAAAAAGCAAGGCCGCTACGCACTATTCCAATAGCTATTCTACACTATTCAATAAGTCATAATTGTTAATGTATTTTTGTTTCTGAGATCCATAACGCCAAAATTGGCCATTTTACGAAAAAATCACAGTCGAGATGTAATAGGCCTCTTAAGTACCTGTGTTAGTTGCAAAAAGTATTGGGTTTATTTAAAATAAAATACTTTCATTGTTTTCTTGCTTTAGTTGGAGTTGCTCGAGTGTCATGATCTCTCAAAGTGTGCGTCGGGTCGTTACGTTCCCTAAAACATGGTTGAGCGAAGCGATGGCTGATTCACATGTCATACTCGTGAACGGGTGCCGTCTGTGGAGTCTGTTCTGCTCTTGCAATCTTATATTGTTGGAAAAAAAAACATTCAAAAACATTATATTTTTATAACCTAAATCCCGCGTATTTGAAGAACGTCGCCATAGTATAAAATATTTATCCTACTAGACCCTTCAAATGACACTAATTTCAAATCTGTTGGATGATGGGGACATGGTCCTTTAATTTTAAACCCACAGGTAAAGTTTGAACTGTCTTATTGATGAAATAAAGTCATCGATCGATACAACTGATTTGTGGTTTGATCACCACGATTAGCGCTTGTCAAATGTGGGTTGGTGTTCATTACTAATCCACACATCTTTTGGGCGTTAAAGTCACTCGGAGGAAACACTACGTGGAAGTGGCATGCAAAATTCTCATACGAAACACAGAAAAACGACGTTTTGTAGTCCCCTGTTTCCTCCTTGAGAACTGGACGAATTTTTATTACTTTTTCAGCAACTGTAAAAGAAAGAGATTTTCTATGTCTGTATGTTTGATTTTTTTTAAACCGCTTACTTAATGTTTCTGAAGACGCCTTAAAACGGAGTGATTTCGATAAATTTTGAAGGCTCCTGATTGTTACATAAATGAAACTATCTTTCTTTAACCGATGCTGAAAAAACATAAAAATTGGTCCAGTTCTGAAAGAGGAAACAGGAGACTACGAAACGTCGTTTTTCTGTGTTTTGTATGAGAATTTTGCATGCCACTTCCACGTAGTGCTTCCTCTTAAGACTCTACACGTGACCCCTGGGTGGTGTGGTGATAGATGAGTGACACTGTCTGAGCGATAGAACCACGCTGCGTTGCAGCACGCATTCGGCCGGCTCGCTCGGCGTACCACCCACCCTCTCACGAAATATCGGCTTGAAACAATTAGCACACGTTGCAGTTGTGTCTCGTCCAGTGAGTAAAAATACCGGAGGCTAATCTTATAATTTCTACTCCTTCCTTTAGTTAGGCAATCCTATCTGCGGCTCCTCTGATTTCTCAAAACTCAAAACCATAGGAGCAACCAAATACGAATATGTATGGACATAGTGCATGTACGAGAATAACTTATTAGTAATTTGTATAAATATACGTCCTTTTAATGTATTTGATATGACTTGGTGACGACATTGTAATTTTTGTTACTTAGAGGGAGAAAAAAGTAAGACCTCCTGAGTTTCTTGCCAGCTTCTTCTCAGTCGAAAGCTCTCCCAAAATCGTAACTGGCGGTAGATTAGGTAGGTAGGTAGATAAGTTATAGTTGATAAGATTTAACTACTGTTACTTAACTTTTTTCAAAATATTTTTTTACGTAAATAAGTACTTGTAGGTATAGGTTTATATTGAATAAAGCTTTTGACTTTGACTTTGAAAACCGGCCCAATTCCTGTTGCAACGCAGCGTGGCTCTACCGCACTCAGACAGTGTCACTCAGTTAGCACCACCCAGGGGTCACGTGTAGGGTCTCTAGGGTAAACCTACGGACGCGAGTGACTTTTACCCTCAAACACTTGCTGTTTCTGGACTTCGCTTCCGCTTAACATCAGGTGGAGTTGGATCAATAGTCTTCTTATCTTATAGAACAGTAAAAAAGTCCTGTTACCTATCTGAAATGTTAACACGCTTGTGTTATGTCATACATTACATGTCAGTACTCTAACAGGTGATGTTTTAAGATTTTCGCACTCGACCTTACGTCTATATTTTCTGCTACTGGTCTGAAGCTTATTATTATAAGTTATTTATAGTTGCTCAGTTTCAAAAAACTAGTAATATTAAAGTGCTAGTTATATTAAATTTTGTTTTTGTTTTCAACTAAAACGCAATGCGACATAACAATTTCAAAATGGTGTCGTCACAACCCTATTATTATTAAATCCCTCACTATCAGGTATCGATAACATTAAATTAGATAGATAGCTCCAATTGACACCCACGTCTATAATGAACCTATAGTAATTGCAACCGGATTGTGCTCGAACACCAAGCCTGTAGCGTTAATTTACGGGGAAATACCTGCCGCAACATCTCTTGTATAGGGGTGCGTTCAGTACTCAGTTAGTACTGGCTCAAGTGAGAGAAAGTGAGAAAGAAACATTTATTGACACTCAAAAATAATTAAATAATAAATTTAATTGTTTTGTTTAGGAAAGCTTACAGACAAATATTCTTATAACTTAACATCTTAATTTCTATATTGCTAATAACAAGCCTTCACATTTAGTTAAATTAATCAACATGTATATAACATGATGATTTTAGAGTAAATCTCTAACTGCAATAATCGAGATGCGTATACTTCAAGACAACAATAACAAAAGAATAATTTAGAATATATATACATAAGTATACATTTTCACATACATACACAATATAATATGCATATAGGTACATACATAATAAACCAAAAATAAACAAATAATTTAGATAAGTAACTACCCTTAACCCAGATTACCCTGAAATTATTTTTGGTCTCCAAAGTTTATAATTTTTTAATATGTGCGTAGTTAGGGTTCTATAGACTTAGGAAAAATTCTGGAAAATCTAGCTCAACTGGAAAATCCGAAAAGCGATGGGTGTTTAAACGCCCCGTAGGGGAATCCACTACTAACATAAAGTATGAAATGTACCTATGTATTAATGCATTAAAATGCCAAATGTGTCATAAAACAAACTTTATTTGGTATAAATATTAAAATTAAATAAAATAGATGAAATAAATAAATAAAAATTCAAACAACAAAACATGGTTTCATAGTAAAAGGTACATTTGTTACAAAATAAATTTGTTTTCTCCATAAATACATAAACTTTTCTGTTTTCACCCAAATGACTGAACCTATCAAATCAGGTAGTTTTACGACAGTCTGACTTACACATGCTTTGATGCTCTTTTGTTCATTTTTAGCAAGCCTCTTGTCTACTCTGCAGTAAGATGGTGGTATTCTAGAGAGTAACGGAGGTTCGTCACCCTTTATGAACTATCAAGCATTGTCAGCAGCGGACACATAAATTTTTTGTGCTATACTTTTACCAATGCTAAAGCTCAAGTGGATTATAACATTCGTTATCTTGGAATATAATAGTGCTTCTGATTACATGGTACACTCAGAGCAAATACAACCTCATGGATAGAGACAGCTGCAGTAGTTGATATCAACTGATCTGATATCAACTACTGCAACCGAGGGCATCAGTGCCCTCGGTCACACTCACATTTTGATCCACAGGTGTATATGATTTACATCTTCTCTTCGCTAATTCAGCCAGCACATCTTTACTGCCTAAAGATTATTTGTCTGCAAATACTATGAACGCTTAAACCCCCAGTTGAGAGCCTGCTGCAACTTCTTTGTCGCCAGATCCCTCGTTTTTGATTTCTGCGTTCACATTTTCTTAAGGCAAAATAGCTACGCCACCCGTGAATTGATCATCGGCATCAAAGTATTCCAGTTCTTCAATCATTTTGGAAAGTTTTGACGATTATCTATCTGAAGGTCTGAAAAATATGGCAGACGTTGATTCCCCTACAGGGCGTTTAAACGGCCATAAAATTTAGAGACGGATATTGTTCAATAAAACTCAATGCTTAAGTTTTATTTTCTATTTACGTACTAGATAGTGGTTATAGATTAATAAAAAATAGGTATTGTAAAATTTTAAAGCAAAATATGGACAACAACTTACCTTTTCGGAACCATGGTGCCACCCAAAATTCTCACTTAACTTTGAAACCAAAGAATCAACAAAAATCTATTTTTAAAAAATTTCTACTACTCACTCAAACAAAGACCCGTAGCATCTGTAATCTATATTGAAGAAAAAGTAGATCACAACACACAAAAACTACATTTAATTGAGTGTAGAATTAATACTCCATTTTTGGGCGTTTAAAAGCCCTGTAAGGCGAATCTGGGTTAAAATTACACAACCAAGATTGCAGTCCGAGAAGTCTATTGCCAGTGTCTATAGTCGCAACCAAAGAACTTGTTTCAACCGCTATCGTGGTCTAGTGGCTAAGCCACCTCTTTCAGACCCAGAGGTCCCGGGTTCGATTCCCAGCGGGGGGGTACATCTCTGTGTGCTCGGTTTGGTTGGTGGTAGGGCTGTTAAGTCCGCCTGGCTAGCTACCACCATCTTATTTAAGTCTATCGCCATAACAACGATGTTTATAGCATAGTTGTGTTCCGACAGTTTGAGGTAAGATAGCCAGTTCCTCAGTGGTTGAGGATTCCGGGTGATGCGCGCTTCCATCTTCGGCCTTATCGTCACTTACCATCAGGCGAGATGATGGCCAAGCGCTTACCCGTTACCCGTAAAAAAAACTTGTCATTCATCAACTTCTTGACTGAACAAGAGCTAGTGCATAATAAAATAATCACAAACATTATAAAAAAAAACAGTAAGTACTAGACAAGTGGGACGGGTTGTGTTAAAAATAGTAACTAGTTATTGCTATGAGCTGTGTGGTGGCAGCTCATTAAAAATACTACTGACCAATCTCTGAACTTGTGTCGTAAAGGGCGACTAACGGAGTAAAGACTGCACATACATCCAACATCATAGAGCGGCGATGGGCTCACCACCTGTCACGCTGAGCGCACACACTAATCACGACTATTATCCCCGAAGGGTTAGTCAGAAACTAGGCAATGCGGACAGCAAAAGCAGTTCTCTACCTTAGTCCACTTTTCACCAAATAGCGACTGCACATGTACTCAGCGTGACAGGTGGTGAGCTAATTGCCGCTCTATGCTGTTGGATGTATGTGCAGTTTTTAGTCCGTTGGTCGCTTTTTACGATCCCCAAGGAAAGAGTGTGGTATTCTTTTACCGCTACCGCACGTGTAGGTAATTGTAATTTGGTGAAACGTGGACTATGGCAGTGTACTGCTTTTGCGGTCCTCATTGCCTAGTCTCTGACTAACCCTTCGGGGATAATAGTCGTGATTATATATGTATTCCTGCCGTAACATGTCTTGTATAGGGGTGCGTTCAGTACTCAGTTAGCACTGGCTCAAGTGGGATGGGTTGCCAAAAATAAGAGATAATAAGATAAACAGTTATTAGCTATGTTAAAAATACAAATACGCAATGATATTTTGAACTTGTGCACATGTATACTTGTGTAAACTATTGTTTATAGCGATTCCAACGACATATATAGTTTTATATGTTGTCATACATAAGATGTCAATTATACATCGTCCGCGCCCTTTTCCGGAAGTATAAAAAATGCATTGCAGATGCGCAAAAAGTGCATTTTCGGTTAAATATCTACTAACCACTTCACATGTATATTTCCCTTCGAATCCGGAATCTGTCGAATACTGATATCGCAAGTATATATATATTCACTTGAAATAGGATTTAAAAGCATCGCACGTTGAGATGAGACCGACATATAATATACCCGTACATGAAACTAGTTAGTGCCTTTTTGATAAGTTGCAATTTTCTTGTTCCTATTATTTGATCCGTCGAAACGAAACTACAGAGAGTACCTATATAGCTTTAATAATCAGTCATAAATTCTCTTTACTTTCTCTAGTTAAAAAAAATTTAAAATATTTGGCAAGACCTCCAAGAAACATAAAATCTATGTATCCTTTTGATTGAGTAAGGACATTGACTTGTGTAATACAGGTTTGAGTGTTAAGCGCAGCAGCTTCGTCATAATTTTATACCGGTTTTTATGTCCAACAAGATTTGCATATTTAGGTTTTACCAACATTTAAGACCATTTCTACCGTACCACGGTGGTAAGCGACCACCTTCAAGCCTATTTATTCCACCAAGTAGCATTGTTTATCATTGCTGCGATCCCGTTTCAAGAGTCCAGTGAAATTACAGGGCAGGGCAGGCATAAAAACTGAAGCTTCTGTGTGAGTTGCGCTCTGGATTCCCTCGTGCAGCGTGCGTCCATGGGCTGCGATCGCCGCTCACCATCACAAGGGCCTATATTTTTTATATCTGCGCATAATTTTTTATATCATTCAGTAAAGTTAATAGACATAATTTTAATTTTTTTTTGAAATTTTCTTATTGTTAATTTTATTTAATTTGGCCGGCACAATAAAAAATAGGCACAATAATAATAACGTGTAACGTAAAGGTAACCTGACCTAGGTATCCTGTGGTATCGTAATGTGTCAGAGTTCAATTGCGCGGTCCCGGTCGATTAATCATAATCAACGGTATTTTTATAGATATGTTTGATCAATTTGAGAGGAGCTCGATGGCGCAGCGGCTAGCGCGATCGGCTTGCGATCTTGCTCGCTAAGCCACTTTCGCAATGGCGGGTCGCTGGATGGGTGACCAATTAAAAAACATCTCGGGCTCCTCCGTGCTTCGGAAGGCACGTTAAGCCGTTGGTCCCGGTTGTTGTCGTAAGATGACAGTCGTTAAAACCTACCAACCCGCATTGGGCCAGCGTGGTGGGTTATGGCCCAATATCCCCACGTGCTATTGTCGACGTGGGAGGCCTGTACCCAGCAGTGGGACGTTTATAGGCTGATGATGATGATTGATCAATTTTAATTTCTTTATTTTTCACCTAAAAAAAATTTCATATTACATCTGTAGCTCTAGATTAATATAATAAGTTACTCTATAATTTAAAAAGTTATGCGCATACATAAAAATGTTTGATGATCAGGAATGTTGTATTGTTTTATAACACTTACCAATTTGTCGGGTTTTTTTATCAGAGCTTTTTACCTGGTACAATGTTTTGACAGATATTAATCATTCATCAGGAAATACTTTTCCTAAAAATTCCATCAACTTGAAAATTGTGCATTTTTTAAATGTTATTCTGTATTGACAACACCATATTTATATCGAAAATTATAATATCACTTTAAATAAGGATCTGAGCTAGCATAGTCGGCCTCAGAAGTAGGTCAACACTTTCGTACCACGACAAACTACCACTCTCCCTGGCTGGGAACGATCGCGCTCGTGCAACCATTATGTATATCTCTTGATGAACGCAGTAGTTAAGTAGTTATTTTAAATGTTTAAAAATGTTTTTATTTTACATTAAAATAACAAAGATTGTTCCTCTGATCTAAGGCTCACATAAAAGGGTAGTAGGAAAGTAGCTAGCCCGGTGGACTAAGAAAATCTATCAGCTGACAATAGTATAGAAAACATACAGTCATTCACAATAATAACATTTACAAAACAATTTACAAACAGACCAGATAGTTCCCTTAAATATTACAAAAATAATATTAATTCAGATTGCACAATGGATCTTAGCGCCTAACCAAAGCGAAAAACAAAGTTACAAAAAACAAAGACAAACCATATAAAAAATCAGTTCCTATAAAATTGTCTACTAAATATTGTGTGTGTGAAGTGTTAAATTTCTTCTGAGGTCGACTTACTTAACTGAGGTAGTTGACTTTTTAAAGTTTATTTATTTTAATTTTTACACGCGCTTAGGCTTGGTCTTTATCTCACCTGGTGGTAAGAATACTAACTCGCATTGGGCCAGCGTAGTGGGTTATGGTCCTTTCTCCCTATGTGAAGGGATGTGCCTAAAAGTGAGACAGAGTGAGAGAGAGAGAGAGAGAGAAACAATAATTGACAAACATAAAAAAATATATATATGTAGATGATGGTAAGTAATGACGGCGGAAGTTCTAATTGAAGTTAGTTTTTCCAAATTTCCCTTTCAAGTTATTCACAATTTCGCAAGTGACTCGCCCCAATCTATACGCAGCACGGAGAGCAATACGTGAAGAGAGCTCGGGACAAATCTGCAGCAATTAGGCAAATGCTTTTAGCGGTGCGTGCAGACGGACAGGCGGGCTGTAGCGACGCTCTTTGTTTGTTGTGTATAGTATACTTACAGTATTATGCAGTATACAGGCGTTTGTGAGACTAGATACTTTTTATAGTACATATTGAAGTTTGTAGAGGATATCTACTTTAGAGGTGCGTGCAGACGGACAGGTGGGCTGTAGCGACGCTCTTTGTTTGTTGTGTATAACATACAGTACAGGTAGAGACGTAGGGACGAGTAGGCCTCTTAGAGAGTAAGTTTTTAAGTTTGTAAAAAAACGTCTAAGGTTATTGCAATAGGCAATGAGGACCGCAAAAGCAGTCCTCTTCCATAGTCCACTTTTCACCAAATAGCGACTGCACAAGTGCTCAGCACTAAACGAACTTTGCGTTGATTATTGGAACATGTATAGAAAAAACTACCATTAGTCCTGATCAACGATTCTGCTGTCTTACAATAAAAACAAGTTCCACAAAGTTCTTGTTATTTTCGCCAATGTTTAACATCGAAATCACTTGTCAACTGTCAAATATGGTTGTCGCAAATTACAAAAAACGAAATCTTAATCGGACAAATCTCAGCATTCGCTCGCTTTAACGATATCTCAGAAATTGATAACGATCAAATGTCTTTTCAAAGTAATTAAGTTAAGGACAGACCCGTTACCGATAAAGATCTATGTGAACAAAATCATAGTTTTTTTGTCATCCCGTAACTTGCAGGTAAATTATCGTAAAAGGTTTATTATAAAGCTCAAAACTCAATGTAGTTTTTATACACAGTTTTTGTATAATAAAGGTTCATTACAAATGCAGGAAACGACAGATAATTATTCAAACGATTGTATAACAACATTAATAAAATACTACCACCCCCTCTCTTCCCTTTGTGTCGTAAAAGGCGACTAACGGACTAAAGACTGCACATACATCCAACAACATAGAGCGGCAATGGGTTCACTTTACTACCTACCCGACCTAAGAATTGAAAACAATTCTCATTTAAGGTACTACCGGGTGACATGGCCCACTTTTTTACAAATTGAAATAAAACCTATATTTTTACATTTAGAAGAAAAAGAGTGTTTACAATGAAAGCTATGATTATTTCAAAATCCAAATAAATGTAGTTATTCAAGCTACAACGATGATTAGTTAGGTTTATAAACATTTTTAAAAAACCTTATTTTGGGCTTTACTAAACATGGTATGTCCAATAAGGCCCTTGCCATGTGAGTAATGATCAAATAAACACAATAAATAAAAATCTACTAACAAATTGTAGATAGATAGATAGATAGATAACACTTTTATTGTAACAGTTTACATTTTACAACACGAGACATAAAAATACAAGTACAATACATAGTTACAATTTGGCGGTCTTATCGCTATAAAGCGATTTCTTCCAGACAACCAGTCGGATGGAGAGAACTTATACACGCTAAAGTCGGAGGTGTAAACATAATTGTAAAAATTAATGTAAATTTATAAAACATATTAAGTATACTTATTATTTAAATATATATCTTATAATAAATAGGTACATATATATATACACAAATATAATAGTCTCAGGTAGGAAGTAGCGGACGAAGCAATCTATCAGCTGGATAAGGTTAAAGGGAGAGGTAAAAGTTTTTTACGAGCTCCTTAAATGCGTCAATAGATTTCGCACGCCTGATCGCAACTGGTAGCGAATTCCAGAGGCGGACAGCTTGAACGGAGAAGGAACCATCGTAAAAGGTGGTGTTGTGGAGAGGGGTTTTAAGGGCAAGGTTTTCTGATGACCGTAACGAGCATGATTCCGAACAATACAGTAAACTGAAGCGTTCCTTTAGGTAGGAAGGATAAGTTGGATTAAACAGTACATTGTATAGAAGGGCGAGTATGTGTGTATTCCGGCGAAGACGAATAGGAAGCCACTTGAGTTTGGAGCGGTATTCAGAAACATGATCATACTTGCGCAAGCCAAATATGAATCGGATACAAAGATTTTGAAGGCGCTCAAGTTTATTTAGCTGGTCCTCCGTGAGATCAAGATAGCAGGCGTCAGCATAGTCTAAGACAGGAAGCAGCAGAGATTGTGCTAGCGCAATTTTAGTGGCAGTGGGTAAAAAGTTGCGTAGTCTTCTTAAACTTGCCGATGATGCGAAAAGCTTGCGGCTGACAGCTTTCAGCTGCGGACCCCAACCCAAGCAGTTGTCAATAACTATACCCAAATTAGCAACAGATTGACTGAAGGGGATGGCCACTCCATCAAAGTCAACCTTAGGAAGGGTTTCCCAGTTGACCTTGGAGAGCAACCTAGAGCTGCCGACCACAATAGACTGCGTTTTCCCTGGATTAACCTTAAGTCCATAGGCTCGACTCCAATCAACGATTCGTTGCAGGTCTGCGTTGATAGATTCAACAGCTTCGGCGAGATTACCCAATGGTGCCTGACAATATATCTGTAAATCGTCTGCATATAGGTGGTAGGAAGAAGAGAGGTTTTCAGAAATGGAAGTGATGTATATCGTAAAGAGAAGAGGAGATAAAACGCCACCCTGCGGGACCCCAGCAGTCGAGTCACACCACGAAGAAAACTTCTCCTCTAGGCGAACCCGCTGCCTGCGCCCGTACAGGTAGCTGTGAAACCACTCAATTACCGTTGGAGATATGTTAAGAGAGCGCAGCAAGGATAGAAGGATGTCAAAGTTAACTGTGTTGAAGGCATTACTGAAGTCCAGCAACGTTAGCACAGTTAGGTGACCGTTTTCCATGCCAAGGCGGATGTCGTCAGTGATCTTGACTAAAGAAGTGACTGTGCTGTGACCTGGGCGAAAACCGGATTGGAGTGGGTTTAGGAGTTTATTAAAAGAAAGGAACTTACTAATTTGGTTGTGGACAAGACGCTCAAGGACTTTGGATAGAAAAGGAAGAATGGAAATTGGACGATATTCGAAAAATGATTTTGGGTTACCTTTTTTAGGAAATGGAATGATTTGAGCGTCTTTCCAAGTGGAAGGGAATACAGCATTGGAAATGGAACTGTTGAAAAGGAAAGTAAGGACTGGAAGGATGACATCAAGGATTGGTACTAACATATTGCGGCTAATGCCGTCATTACCTACCGCATTGGAAGCAATTGACAGCAAGCTCTTCTTAACATCACAATCCGATAATTGGTCAAATGCAAAGGGAGAAAGATCAGGAACAGGTATGGTAGACAGTTTTTGCAATGTGGTCACTTTATCGGCATCACTGATACATGATGAGGAAGAGAAATGGAGATTTAGTGAATCAATATTAATATTGTGTGAAATGGGATTATGTTTTATCTTTCCGATTCCAAGCGACCTGAGGAATTTCCAAGCTTTAGATATGTCTACATTTTCTACAGAATTATGGATGTGGCGGCGTAGCGCATCCCTACACGCCCTATTGCAGCGATTACGAATCTTAGCATAGTTTAACTTATTGTGGTCATTAGGTCGTAGTTTAAATCTGTTTTTTGCTGCAATTTTCTTATGCATCAACATTTTTATATCGTCTGTCAGCCATGGCGCTGGGAGATGTTTTATTTTAACTGAACGAAAAGGTGCATGCTTGTCATACAATGTGGTTATAAGTGAATTAAATATACCAACCTGCTCATCAACAGTCTGAGCGAATGTTACAGGAGACCAATCGATATTGCAAGCGTCAATACGAAACGCATGTTGATCCATACCACTAAAATTGCGCTGAAGAATGACTTTGGGCTTAGCTTTAGGAGGACGAACTTTATAGGACAAAAATATGAGATCATGATACGAAAACGCTTCGGCCGAGCATTGACCGTGCTTCGCAACATGCTGGGGAGATGAAACTATTAACAAGTCGAGAAGAGATGGAGTGGAGTTAGGGAAATGATGAGTGGCAGTAAGTGGGAGGATATTTAAGTTACTAGAACCGATAACGGATTGAAGCGAAGAAGTACGTGAATCGTTCCTAAGGAGGCAAGTGTTAAAGTCACCCATGATAATTGAGTGGCTGTAGGAGGGAATAAAATCATCGAGTAGTTTCTCGAATGATGTGAAAAAATTTACAAGTAAGGAAGGGCTGTAGTAGACTCCGAGCAGGATTTTATTGTGAGCAAGAACAACTTCAACCAATAAATGCTCGCCTGCGTTAGGAGGAGGTGGTTGTGCCGAGGTGCTAATAACGGAGAAAGGAATGTGAGCCCGTAGGTATATAGCAACCCCGCCACCCCTGGAGCCAGTACGATCATTTCGTATGAGATGGAAACCGGGCAGAGCATAAGAGGTAGAAGGTAAGCACGGTTTAAGCCAAGACTCGGAGATTAATACAGCATGAATATTTTTCTGATCGAGTGACGCCAGCATGTCTGAATAATGAGCCGGAATACTTTGCGCATTTAAGTGTATGACATTAAAATTTTTTGGTACATCAGCAAACTGACACTCAAGTGTCTCGGAAAGGGACGGGAGGCTGACAAAACTGTCTTCATCACTACTACTAGAAGATATAGAAAGATAATTTAAATCATCACCTGAAGTTGACATAAAATAAATAAAATAAAAATAATATAAATAATGAGATAAAACTATTCACCAAAATATTTCAAAACAAAATATAACCAAGCTAACTCCACCCGCTGGTTTGTGCAATTGCAATTTAACTAAGCAGCCATTTAAAAACAACAACACAACACCAAAAAAAAATTATAATAAAACATGGACAATTACGCGTGGACCCGTTGCGAAAATTAATTATAAGAAATAAAATAAAAATAAAATTAAGACAGAAACTGTAGTATTAGCAGAAACGGAACGCAAAAAAAAAAAAAAAAAGATTTGACATATGTCGTATGGTTTATGTCAATGTCATTTTAATAAATTGCGAGAAATGAGAAATCGTAAAGTTATCGAGAGGGTGAACAATTATTTAAAATATTTTATGTACCTTGCAACGAAGAAACCGGGTCCACGGAAAAAGTCAACCTAACAAAAACAATAGGTACAACACAATCACTTGATGGCAATAACCAGTGTCACTTTTTAGTGGTGCCTCCGGCTCGCCTTGTTTTTGGCACTGCAGGTTCCGGTACTCTTGCCGCAGCAGCCACAGGCTTGGGTTCATCCACTACCGCAAGCTTTTGGAGCTCAGCAAGTGAGCTTATACGGCTACGCTTCCCGCTCGAACTCACCACGAAGACGAATCCCTGGCGCGTAAAACATCGTGTGACACCAAACTTCTGACGCGCCGCCATAAATGTGTCATGCCGTGGCTTTGTCAGGAACTCGGAGACCGTAATACCGGAGCCTTTTAACGCAGTTTTCGCATGCCAGATCTTGACCCTAACGTCGAGATCGCGCAGCTTCAGTAACATCGGCCTTGGTCGATCGCTTGCTGATGTGCGGCCCATTCGATTACAGCGGCCTATATCCTTAGCCGAGAAACTAGACAGCTTCAAGCGGTCGACAACAGTGCCCACAACAACCGCAGCTGCATCTTCGTTAGTTTGCTCAGGCAGTCCATGTATCAGCAGCATCTTCCGCCGACTCCGCATTTCTATGCTGTCCACCTGACGAGCAAGAAGGCCAACTTGGTCTTGAAGTGTGCGAAGAGCCGTCAAAATAAAAGCCCTGAAGGCTGTGAAGTCCGCCGTCAAGTTGGTGACATTTACCGAGGGAGCTGCATTGTGAAGCTCTCCCTGGTAGGCATCCATCCGCTGGGTAAACATCTGTTGGAGCTGAGCCAGAGAGTCTTGTATAGCCTCCATTGTCTTGCTGCTGAAAGTGCAGTGCAGTGCAGAAGTGGTATCTTGTGTTGTAGTTGTGTTCTTGCGTTGAAAACACTTACCAGCGGGTATCAAGTGCTAATGATTGATTTGCATTAATAATTGGTCTTTGCAAACTAATATAATAATTATTAATTAAATAATTAGTACAGAGCTTTTAAAGTGGTTGTTGACTTATTTAGCACCTACCCCCGATCATTAGCACCTACCCCCGATCATGTAGTATAAAAACAAGTAAAAACTGTCGTTTTTTAGAAGCCAAAATTACTAATATGAGCGGCCGCGACCGATGTCGGCGAAATACCGGGAGTCAGTGACAAGATGGTGGCCGCTCGCTGTCCGCTGCTGCGTTTCGGCGTTCATATTGATGTGTTTCATGCATGCTACGAAGTTGGCACGGATCAAATGTAATAAACATAGTTTTCTGCGCTTGGGCCTTGGAAAACTGTGGGCCTTGTCACCCGGTAGTACCTTATATATTTTTCACACTTTCACTAAATCACGAAAACAAAGAGAACATAAGAAAATGTTTTGCCGGTCACCGACACACTACTTCGATTCCCATCAATGAGCGGATACGCTTTTCGAAGTAGGTTTAAAATATAAATCAGTTTTGTGTACTTAAGTAGCGACAGTGTGGTGGTCCCTGTAAATTATGTCATGTAATCTGTGTCATGAGATCGAGGTGATAGTACAGCGGATACATTCGTTTTGTTTCACAGAAAGGAAACTTGAATTTATTTATTTCGATTTCACATGGCTACCTATTTATTATTTTGAAATCGCATCGGTGAATGATACCTGGCACTTTCTCTCGGGTTCAACTCCCAGGATGGTTATTTTTTAATTAGATTTATGCTTCGTTCGTCCCGAAGTTTTGTCCCACATTCCAAAAAAATCTTAGCTTGTCCCATATCACTATTGAAGTTGTGCTTCGTCCCAAATTACAAGAAGATAGTTAAAAGTAAAGTAAACTACATACAATGAGATTAAAGTAAGTTTGCCATATAAAAAATATGGGCCGTAAAAGGAATATAAAATAGGACAAAGAGGAGAATAAAATACTAAAAAAAATTTTTAAACACTGAAAAAAAAACGACAACCTCAGGCGGGAATCGAACCACGCACTTTCCGCATTCTTCGGTTGTCGTCTTTTTTCAGTGTTTAAACTTTTTACTTAAGTATATTTAAGAGTTAGAAGAAATAATATTTTGGGGAGAAGGAAGCATATTGTGTGGGACAGACCAGGATTTTTTATATGGGACGAACGAAGCATAAATCTTTAATTATATTATACACTCTTGGTCTTTATCTCACCTGATTGATGATGACGTAGTTAAACAGAAAATACTCAATCCACAATTTTTATAAATGAGTTATCTAAAGGTATAACGTCATTAACCTATAGGTCGTGGTATAGGTTATAGGTGCCTAAATTATCTTTGTAGGTACTGTACAAGGTATCCTTTTTGGTAATACCTATTATAGCTCACTTTTAACCAAATTGCGGATTGAGTCCTTTTTGACCAAATGGTGGATTGACTCTTTTTGACCAAATTGTGGAATGACTCCTTTTTGACCAAATTGTGGATTGACTTCGTTTTGACCAAATTGTGGATTGAGTCCTTTCTGCTTAACTACGTTCGATTGATTACCAACCCGTATTGGACCAGCGTGGTCGGTTATGGCCCAATATCCCAATGTACTGTGGCCCGTTTAGGAAGGCCTGCGCCTAGCAGTTAGACGTTTATATGCTAAGTCTGGGTTTGCATCACAATTAATTTTAACCGTATCTCGCATAATTATGCTGTCGCTATCTGGTGAAAAGTGGACTATGGTAGAGGACTGCTTTTGCTGTCCTCATTGCCTAGTCTCTGACTAACCCTTCGGGGATGATAGTCGTGATTATGTATATGTATGTTAATTTAAAAAGAAAAATAAAAACATTATGTAGAAGCTTACAATGACATTGGTTAAAAATTCTTGTCTTCGCAATAAAGTGTTTTTCAATCTATCTACGATCATTGAAAACAACACATAACTATGGCATTACCTATCTTATAATAAAGTTTCTGCCGACACTGTAAGAAGTTTCCAAACTAATTGTTATAGAAGCCTTAGTAAATACACTTAAGGGTATGAGTTTATTGTTGAGGGGAAGTTGGTATGACATCTAAGATTTGAGTTCGCCGCCATCGACCACAGAACTCTTCTTGGACCTATGTCTATTGACTGTAAAGGGTTAGCGATTCAAAAGGGTCAGTCAAAGGGAATTCGAAACCATACATGGTTTGAAGCTGCGTGATGGGGCGCCTCATTTATTAGGCTCCGACTTATTTATACCTTATTTCATTACGCCGTCTTACCACGTTTGCCTAATTCTTAATTTGCCATATGAGGGTATACGCATTTCGGTTTTCCATACAAACTTCCAAGTCAAAATTTTTAAAAACCAATAAGCCAATTTTGATGAAACTTTGCATGCTAAAGTTAAATACAGGGATCTAAATAGTTTGTTAAAAACATTCTTAAGAAACGTTTTTTTAGCTGAGTTATTGCGATTTAAAGTCCACTATAGAAAGTTAAAAATTGCAATTCCTAATAACTTAGTTAAATAAACATTTTTTAAAAATGTTTATTTAACTACAATCTTTTTAGATCCCTGGGTTTTACTTCAACACGCAAAGTTTCATCAAAATTGGCTTATTGGTTTGTAAAATTTCGACTTGAAAGTTTGTATGGGAAACCCTCTTAATCCCAGAATGTCTGAAATCCAAAATGTCTGAAAATGTCTGAAAACTGAATTTGCTAATTCCTGAATTGCATAATGTCTCACGAAATGAGTACAGTTAAGTTCGGAATACAGCAACAAGTAAACCACCTATCTCTTATTTGTTACTATGACGCGGCAATTGGCTCACTGCACTACTAATAGAGCAACAGATCTAAGTGATATTTTGAACGGAACTTTGGCTACTTACTACCTACGTCTCAGACTAACCCTTAGGTGATAAAAATATTGTGAATCTATATATGTTTGTATAATAAAACGAAATATTTATATACTCAAACATAATATCGTAGATATTTACTTCTAAAAAAATATGCCATATCGCCGTTTCTTCATTAACGACGTTACTCCCTACCGTTTCCAGTGGTGCCAACCAACCTTATTTATAGGTGGGCTATCGACTAGTTTTAATTATTTCAACGTTTTCATTCTGTTATCAGTTTATTATCACTGTTGTAAGAGTGTCCAGTTACTTTGAATGTAGTCAAGTTCTTGTAAGTAGGTTATACTAGACCCGGATTGCGTACCGGCTCACCAAAAGAACACCTTCTGCCCTACTACCAAACCAACCATTTCCTTGGGTGTCGTAAAAGGCGACTAACGGACTAAACACTGCACAAAGTCAACAACGCGAGATATAAAGCGGCGCTGGGCTCACCAACTAGCACGTTGAGCACATGTGCAGTCGCTATTTGCTGAAAAATGGACTATGGTAGAGGACTGCTTTTGCTGTCTTCATTGCCTGACTCTGACTAACCCTTCGGGGATAATAGTCGTGATTATATGTATATGTATAAATCCTATCCTGTGTCTATTGATTTCGGGCACACTACTGCATCCCCGAATAGGCATGTTTACAGAAGGCATATTTAAAAATGACGTCCTGAATGGGTGGTAGGTTAAATAAGATTGGGATGATTCAAAGTACGTACTTAAGTTTTTTTGAATTAATATATTTGAGATTAGGATATAATGAGTTTGACATGCTTTTGTAAAGCAAAAGCCTCTAACAAAAAATATAGATTTAAAAAAAAAAGCGCCCACAGACATAGCATACCGTTAGTCTCTATGCAAGGTCACGTTTACGCTACCAATTCCGTCGTTTGAATATTTAATGAGGCGTCCTGATAGATGGCCGTTGTATGGCTGTCTAAATTAATCATGCGTAGAACCGGTCCGTCAAAAGTTAGCTGACCTCTTTGGTCAAGTTTAAAGCGAACTCGGAATTGATAATGTCTTTTTGTTAGTGTTAATTTCGATGCTTGTTACCTTGACTGTCCTTTGCTTCATATAGAGCTGATTTTTCTATTGTCAGATAGAAACTTGTCTTTTAAAGTATTACAAAACCAATTTTTTTTACATATGAATATTTTTTAAAGATTGTTATCAATGTGCGTTTAACACATTAATAATAGTCCTGTCAAAGCATCCTGTTAATCTAAAATGACTGTGTAGGAGGGGGTTCACGCCTAGTCACGTCGTCACGATTGAACCACGATTTCTCGCATTCAACCCGAGCGTCTACTCGGCTACCGACGACGCCTCAAAATTTAAAAAAGTATTGTCATATCATGTCTTTTTTTTCTTTACAGGTGACATTTTGGATAGTTCTTTAACAGACGGATAAAAAATGTTATCCGAGGATTGAAACATCAGCTCTTACTCTCATAACATTTTTTATACAATATCTTATCATTTGGATGAAAAGTCTCCTCCTAATTGAGTGAGTTTTTTCTCGGTTCTTCTCGGTTGCCGGTTTTTCTAAAGATCCCCTCCTAAAACCAGCGGGGTTCTTACTAAAGCTTTTTTTTCATTGTCCTGACTATCACAAATACAAAAAAAAAAAGAATTAGCTAAATACGTGCAGCCTTTCAGAAATGATGTGCGAACATGCATTTGTGGAAATTGACTTTTATAATAAGTGTTTTCCACAATATAAACGAACACAGTATTACCCAACACGCAAATCGAAGCACCAATTGGTAACAAAATAAAGTACTGACTTACATTCCATTGTTATAATATGATTACGCAGAGAAATCATACTGTAATCAAATGAAACAATAAATTCAATTCTCGATACAACCTGTGTACAAATATTTATTGAGCCAATGGCCGAGTTATTAACGATGTCTGCTCGCGCTAAATATATCTCCCCTTTAATAAATGTAACTGAATTATTCATTCTGAACCGGAGGTCAGTATCTTCTGATTTGAAAATACTAATTAGCAAACATCTTAAATATGAACTGGCAATGATCAATGTTATGTAAACAATTTACAGTAGTTAAAAACTATTTCTTTGCAATTTTTGATATTTTTTACGTTAAAAACGCTCATACTGCATTTGCATTTTTTGCATATTGCAATTGTATAAGCATATGCTTAAGATAATAAAACATTTAAAAAACTACTATTCCCTAATTCCCTTACCTTAGGTAGTTGTTTTTATCAACGTTTCATTATCTATAAAAACAATTTTCCCAAAAGAGGCAAAATGCTACGTATCTGAAAGAAATAATGCAACCATTTCACGTAACCTATACAGTCACTATAGAAATAAACGATATTCAATTTTGTTCCTAACATTAAATAATAAGAAAACAAACGACCTATAGATAATGTATACTAAACAAAACGAATATACAAAATAAAACAACTCGCATCGTTAATATTCAAAATGTGTATACGTGCACGAATGGAAACCATCACTTCGTCAAAAATAAAAACATCGTTAATCTTACAGTAACAGAATTAAACGCTTAAACCGAATTGCATTGAAAAGAAGCAAAATCACGTTCTGCATACCATCAACAGCTATTGGAATACACACCCAATTACTAAAGTTATAGCGGCGAAATTCCAATAAGGATTAGGTAATAACGGAAACTCGAGCGTATCTCGTTAATTGTAAGGGAAGTTTTCGTTTATACCCCAGTGTGCGAGCCGGAGTCTAGGTGGACCAAAAAAAGTGTGCAGTCTGTTGCACTGCGGACAAATTTAGCGCGAGACGAAGAGGGGCAAAAGGAAAAATAAGCGCACAAGTCGCCGCCCCTTATTCTAGGTAAATTTCCCGGGAACATCGGGAATTAGGGAATGCACGTTGATGTTTTTTCCTCTCGGTTTTACAGGAACGTTGAAATGGATTTTTTGACTAAGTTGTTTGACTTAGTAGCCAATGTTTTTTTCTGTCACCTTTTCAAAGTACTACGGGGTACCTACATAATTAAATTTGTTTGTTTAACGATTAAATGAACCGATAAACGAGTGTACCTGATGAAAGGCAGCGACCGTAGCCCATAAACGCTTGCAATAGCAAGGTCATTACTTTTGCCGGAACAACAGTCTTGTATTGTTGCAAAACTATGATGCTTGTCAATAGAAATAGGTATTATTTACAGTTAGTTGTCCTTCAGTCGAATTCTGGGCTGATTTCTTCCACCTTACATACCTACATACATTATTATTATTATTCACTTATTTAAAATATATCTTAAGTAAAATTTTTTACAATATTTTATATAAAAAACATATTTACAATATAAAATATTATAAAAACTTAACCTAGGTTGCCACCGGCAGCGGGGATAGACCCAAGCTATCGGTGGTTAGGGCTGCAGAGTGAGGAACCTCCTGACAATACGTGCCGTGTTAAGGAGTACTGCCTTTTGTATCTGACCCTTGACCCAACCTTTTAGCGAGAGCCTCTCTAGGTATTGATCGAGGCTCTTAGCTAAAAGACCGTTTGCCGAAACGACTATCGGTACAATAATGGTTGAATCCAAATCCCATTATTATTATTATTATTTCAGCCATAGTCGTCCCACTGCAGGGCAAAGGCCTCCCTTCCCTCCTTTCAATCTTCGCGATTAAGGGCTCTTGATGGCCAGTCTTTGCAGTAGGAGTCTAGCTCGTCCCGCCATATCTTTCTGGGCCTGCCGCGTCGTCTACTGGCATCGCGTGGCATCCACATAGTCATAGTTTTCACCCACATCTTGTCCGACATGCGACAGCATCAGCGATTTGTGTTTCGGAGCGCAGTATTGTGTTTTTGACGCGATCTGACAATCTGACTCCCAGAATACTGCGCTTCATCTCACGCTGGCATACCTACCCCGAGCCTGGACTTTTGCTGAGCAGTCAAAGACCAAGTCTGTCCTACATACATGTATTGATAATATACGACATGGAACAACGGGGAAATCGTTATATACATACATACAGTTATGACTATTATTCCCGAAGGGTTAGTCAGAGACTAGGCAATGAGGACTACAAAAGCAGCCCACTGCCGTAGTCCACCTTTAACCAAATACAATCGCACATGCGCTAAGCGTGATAGGTGGTGAGACCACCGTTATAAGTTGTTGGATGTATTTTAGTCTTTAGTCCACTAGTCACCTTTTACGACAAAGGAAGAGATAAATTGGTATAGTAAGTATTATTTTAATATTGAGCCGGCAGCACACAGTTATTTTTCCAACAGATCTACCAAAAACAAACTTATTTCACATACACGTAAATTTGGACGTATGTGAAATACATTTCAATTAGTTGTCGGTAAATGACCCGTCGCATCAGATATTTAGGAATCTAAATGGAAAGACATGCTAAGAGTCTATATTTAAACAAAATTTTATAAGACGAGACGTGTGCGCGCACCAGACGATTTATGTGTGAGAGCAAGACGGTATGTGTTGGAGCGGTACGGATGCGAAATAGTTTGTTTCTGCTACTCGTTTTTTGCTGAGTATTTTTGGTACAGAAACATGTAAGAGACTGTACGTAGTTTACTGTCAAGAAATATTCATCAAAAAAAGTAGTTTTAAACGAAAATGGATTTCAAATAAGACCACAGTGCATTGACTTCCGTTTTTAAAGTTTGACATTAACTGCAAATATTTCTAATGTTTAATTTTATGTCTCCTTAGGACTAGTCAAAGGACGTTTGATTTCCATAAATATCTGTCAGTTAGTTCTTGTACTTAAATTTGCAATAGAGTGACAGGCAATCCTTGAAGTTAGTTTTATACAAATTGGTTTAAAACTGATTCTGTCTCTAGCTGCCATTAGTAACAGAAATTAGACAAAATCAGGTTAAATGTAGTTTTAACCTTTGTCTACGTTTTAAAATCAGATGGTGAGTTTTCATTTTCTAAAGTCGGCTAAAAGTGAGAGAATTACATAATAGAAGAAAGGTTGACAAAAGTCATTAAGTGACTTAATTAAAATGTTACTTTTCTTTATGTTATTTATATTAGACACAATACATACACACAGAAGTATGTATTGGGAAACCAAAATGTGTAAAGTTACACTCTATATAAAAAAGACCACGAATGGACAACAAACACTTGAGAACGATTTTTTGAGTTGCTCCAAAGTTTTTCATAAGAAATAAGTGTCAATTGTCGTTGCCAAACATCTGGAACCACTTTTGAATAGTTTTCGACCCAAAAAGTGACAGATAACAAGCCAATATCCATTATCGGACCCTCAAATTTTATGGTGCTTCACACCCTCACCTCACTAAATCTTTTTTGACTATAAGTTTTGACATGCCATTAGAGTAGGCGTAACTTTTTTCCGCAAGGCTAATTTTAGGATTAGTAAAGGTGATGGGCTCTAGGGAAAACTTTGTCTACTGGTTAGACCGGTTCACGTTATAATGTTATTTTCCAGTGGATGTAGGTGCTCGAAAGCGAACATTAAATTTTTAATTAGTTACATTTAATTAATTAATTACAAAAAAATATTAATTAGAGATACCTTTTAGGAAAAAACGGGATTTTTACCATGTTTATGTTATTCGTTTTGAGTCCCCGATATTATTAGTGATACATACATACTAATCACGACTATTATCCCGGAAGGGTTAGTCAGAGACTAGGCAATGAGAACCGCAAAAGAAGTTCTCTCCCATAGTCCACTTTTCACCAAATAGCGACTGCACATGTGTCAGCGTGACAGCCGTGCGATTCTCTAAGCTAAAGCCTTGATAGCTGCGGCTGCCGCAGCGCTGAGAAATGACTCTGTCTCTTTCATATTCATAGAATTGGAAAGAGACAGCAGATCACAGCCATGCGCGCAGCGTCTATGTGTCGCTTAGAGAATCGAATAGCTGGTGAGCCCATCGCCGCTCTATGCTGTTAGGTGTATAATAATATGCAGTCTTTAGTCCGTTAGTCGCCTTTTACGACACCCAAGATAAGAGAGGGGGTGGTAGTATTCATTCACCGCCACGCGACACGGCCAACGGTTTATTACGGTTTATTAGTGATACGTTGAAAAAAAATGCAAACGATGACGATGCAAAATTCAAAGAGGTTTAAGGGCGCGCATTAGCGACAGTGCTGCCCTCATTGTCTTATTCATTACATATATAATAAATTTAGAACCAAATTAAAATTCATTGAAAAAAAAATATGTAGAAGACGTTGGTTCGATTCCCACCTGTGGTAGAATTTTTTCAATAAAAAAAACAAATATTACGAACAATTTGCACCAATTGAAAATGCAAGGCATAGTGCTTTACTACGCCTAGTAGGTGTATCACACTAATATTATAAAGGCGAGAGTTTGTAAGTATGGATGGATATTTGTTACTCTTTCACGTAAAAACTACCTAATGGATTTGGATGAAATTCGGCATACAGATAGTTTATAACCTGGATTAACATATATAATACTTTTTATTCCAATATTATACAGGAACGGGAACCACGCTAATGGCACGGAATTTAATAAAAGTAAAAACTAACTTTTGCATAACTACATTATTTCTATCTGTTCACCAGTAAACACAAATGAACACCGGCAGACAATGAGAGCATGTCATTGACACTTTCTATAAACGAAATATGTTTCTTTTTTCATTAAATCGCCGCACGCTGTGCCGCGATGCCCTTAATTACTGAGCTTAAAGAGATTAGCGGGCGCTCGTGACTCTACCCGCAACTTAAATGAGTGATAATTATTAAAACTAACATTTAAGCCTCTTATAATTTTTTTTAAATATTGTAAGTAGGTACGAAAATTTATGTATGCTTTGAAAACGTTATTAGTACAAAATAACATCTCGTTTAATTGGTTACAACCCAAACACCTAAATAGTGGTTAACAATCACTTATGGATCATGAAAGTTAAGTTTTAAATTAACTCTTAATCGCTATTCCTGTACAATATCAATGAATGTCGTTTTGGTAGGTCTATTTTTTACGATGAATAAATAACGCCAGGAATTTTTGGAGTCGTCAAATTTTTCAAGATTCTATTTATCAGTGGACAGTGTCAGGCCGCAACTATTAACGCGCAAGACATAAGTACCTACCGCATGGTTTCATAAGGGCCAGTAGACAGTTGTGATTGCTGAGCATCAGTCAAACTATGTCCAAAGAAGTACTTTTAGAGGCATGATGTTATAAAGATAGAAAAAATGGGTTCTCCACAGTTGGGTTCGTCCTATAGCAAATTGGTTGCTTTGTACTGTTATAATACTAACTCACCGACTTGTCATGAAATTTCAAAGGCATAACAGACTAAGAATATGCCAAATATTTTCTTACAAGTTGCAGACTTATTATGTTCACAGGATATGCGTGTTCTGTTCACGGGGAGGAAGTCGTGCGCAGTCCCTAGTTGTATATAGCTTGCATAAGTAAGACACAATCCTACGTAGGTAGTACACGCAAATAAATTTAGTCCAAACTTTGTTGGCGTGAAATTTGTGCTAAAACTTCGTTGTAACCTACATTATTCGTGTTTGTCTCACTATCTGGTGTGAATTTTTATTCCTTTTGCGCCAACTCTACTATAACTCGGTCTGCGAAGTTTTAGAATATCAACCTCAAATTAGATTGATAGTTTCCCAAGCGTATGTACCACATGGATAAAAGTGACTCATTGATAGCATGAGAATTGACACATTAACCACATGGTTAGATGTGCTTTTTTTCGATGTCTCTCGTACCCCGAAGACCGGATGCGACCACGTGTTCGAAAACCCTCGATGTTGGAAGCCCATTTTCAAGGGGGCGTATGCTAAAAATACAATACTGAATACTGTACGAGCGTTTGTTAGTCACTACGGGGATAGCGAGGCCCGCGAGCGCGGTTACAGCCTGCACCGAAATCCGTGCGCCGATAATGTTCGAAAATTTGCATTGGTGTTGAAAATTCGAATTGTGGTCCGCGCGTTAATTTTGATCTGGATATTTGCACGCGTCGACCCACTGTGGTAAGTTTTAATAAATTGGAAAGGGAATATTTTGGAAATTTAGTTTTTAAATAATGCGTAGCCGGCACTTTTGTTTACTGTTCTCTAAATTTTAAATGGCAATAAGTGTTTAATATTTTAGAAACACTCATTTAGAATCTTTATTTTTAAATACTGTATTAACGCTAGGCCGCCCAACCATACTTTTTCTAAATTGATTAGGAAAGTGTTTGTGTTTTTGTGTACAGTAAATATTCTATCTATCTATAATATCTACTGTTTACAAGCCGTTCCAATTAATTTGATTTTGTTTAGTGTTCTAAATTTGAAAAGTCTCTTCTTTTCCCACTCCGTTTATTTTCAGCCTGTGCGAATCGCAAAAACTATTCCACAACGTTGCCTAAGGCCGTGACTCATATTTTACAAAAATGGTTGATCGTTATAAATTGAATGTTATTAATATAAAGAATAATAAAACGTCCCATAAACAGCCATTTCATTTTCCGTTGGCGCCATAAAAATGTAGTGCTGACACGATGACACAAGTTTCATTATGTTTCGAAATATTTTTATTGTGTTCTATGCGGACGTGATCTAAATAGCAATAGTTAATTAATCGCTTCCCTATATCGAATGAATAGTGGAGATTAGTAGATTAGTAGATTGTTACAATCTTAAATCGAATTTAGTTTAAATGCGAAAAGGAACTTTAGTGAACTTTTATTTTATTTTATGATTTATTCAAAATCTACAGCTCTTGATATAAAAATTATGTAACACAGTTTAAGTTAAAAACATAGCAAATGACGGTATTTCCATATTTTATAGAAACTTAAAGTACCTGTTAACAATTTATTTTTAGTCACTAGTCTAGTCACTTTTGTAAGTTAGTAATAGTCAAACAAATATCATCATCATACTATTCATCATTTTCATCATCATCATCATCATCAGTCCAAAAACATCCCAATGTTGCGAAATTGGGCTATTCCAACACAGCTCGCCTTATGCTGGTACGTGGTTTTAAACGACGGCCATCTTACTGGACAACGGCCTAAAGTGTCTTCTAAAGCACGCAAGAACTGAAGATATTCGGTCACCAATCCCATGACCAGGCTTTGCAAAAGTTCCTGAACATGCAAGCAGAATGCAACATCTAGCTCCTCATTGCTTGTAGTCTCAAATGATCTCTGAAATTGCGTTGAATAACCAACAAATAATTTTTAACTTCAACGTATGGAGCAGCAACAGCTCAGTTATTTTGCCGGGATATCTCCGCTGTCGATTTTTAACAAACGACAGTTAAAATATATCTTTATCTTGAACTGTCGCTCTAATAGTACCTTTAATTAACCGCATGTATGAAAAATATTATAAAAGTAGTATGAGCCGTGTCGCATAAGGACTCATTAAAATAATACTACCACCCCCTCTCTTCCCTTGGGTGTCGTAAAAGGCGACTAACGGACTAAAGACTGCACATACATCCAACAGCATAGAGCGGCGATGGGCCACCTGTCAAGGTGAGCAATTGTGCAGTCGCTATTTGGTGAAAAGTGGACTATTTGTAGAGGACTGTTTTTATTGTCCTTATTGCATAGTCTCTGACTAACCCTTCGGGAATAATAGTCAAGATTATATGTATGTATGTTTGTTAAAACAGTAAATGTAGCAAAAGAAGTAAATGAAAGATTGTGTCTCTGTCTAGACCTCCAGGAAACGGACATGACGTATGTATAATGTATGTTATATATCCAGATATTTCTAGTATAGTTACAGACAGACACCCTCATATCACTTATACGAGTATATTGTGTGGGGCATGAACTCCGTAGTTCAATGCACTTACAAATATAAATAGGAATGGGAAACAAAAGTAAAAGCACACCTGAAGTAGCGTAGACCTATTCTGTATACTGCATGGTAATTATATTTAGGGATGGGGGGTCAGTCGATGAACCGATTTGTCGATATGTATGATATATACACTCACGACGATTATCCCCAAAGAGTTTGTTAGAGGCAACGAGGACCGCAAAAAGCAGTCCGTTTCTACAGGCCATGTTTTACCAAATAAGAATTGCACATGTGCTCAGCGTGATGGGTGGTGAGCGTCTGCGCTGTTGGATTTATGTATAGTCTTTAATCAGTGCAGGCTGTAATTAGGATCAGAATGTGGAATGAACTCTTAGCAAAAGATTGCAGCATAGGGTTCATCGAAAAGGGCCGCAAGGTCAAGGTTTTTACAGGGTTAGCAACGCTTAAGTGACACCTCCGCCCTAGACAAGCGGCAAACGGTTACGTTTTTAGGTTGAACTTTTTGCCCACGACTTTGTAAGTAAATCGTTTATTTTCTTACATGATATTTCTCTTTGATATCGTTTATTTTGCTTAAATGTAGTCGATATTATCTTTATTCCTTTCTTCGATCATCAACGCTATGTTGTTTCTAGATCTAGCGGTTTAGACTAAACTTGAATCTATCAATCACTTAGTCAATTTTCGATTGTATTTTATGAATCCGGAATTTTGAAGTGGGCGTGAATGGGTTTAAAAAAAACTGCGAGGAACAACAGATTATGTGAGTCAAAGTATTTTATTTATTTTAAACTTTTGCAACATTATATTATTACATGGAGAACTTAATGCCTGAGGCATTCTCTACCAGTCAACCATAGGGTGGTGCAGAGATGACATGGTAGGTGCAATTGTCTGCGATTAATGTGACACAGGGCAGTTTAATCCAATGTAAAATCTAAATAAAGTGAATATTACAAACCTCCTACCTGAGGTAGACATTTTTTTTTCAACGTTTCGTTATCTTTAAAATGTAATTAAATTACGCATCCCTAGTATAAACTAAAATAATTTTAAATGTTTACTTATGTGGCAATAACTATGAAAAAAGACACTATAAAGTAGCGCTATAATACAGACTCGTTTTGTTTACAAAATTCAAAAGTTTCTTTATATTTTTTGCAAGAATGTAGTAAGTAAAAGCTCCTTTTTTGACAATTGAGCACAATGTTAGATTAAAATTTTAAACACTGAAAAAAGACGACAACCTCAGGCGGGAATCGAACCACGCACCATCCGCTTTCCGGGCGGCTGCCTTTGAAATCTCAGATCTCAGAGGTGAAAACTTCTAAGATTTGATGAAGCAATGTTGACTAAAAACATAAGCATCAAGCACTGACAAATTTCGACGGTTGAAAGCCAGACCTCTGTAGCCAAGTGGTTAAGGCAGCCGCCCGGAATGCGGAAGGTGCGTGGTTCGATTCCCGCCTGTGGTTGTCGTCTTTTTTCAGTGTTTAAAATTTTACTTAAGTATATTTAAGCGTTAATAAAACGCTAAAATATAAAACATTAATCTATAAACGCAGCTTCATCTTAACCGAATGGTCAAATATTTGTAAAAATATTTCTTTCGGATCTCAGAGGTGAAAACTTCTAAGATTTGATGAAGCAATGTTGACTAAAAACATAAGCATCAAGCACTGACAAATTTCGACAGTTGAAAGCCAGACCTCGGTAGCCAAGTGGTTAAGGCAGCCGCCCGGAATGCGGAAGGTGCGTGGTTGGATTCCCGCCTGAGGTAGTCGTCTTTTTTCAGTGTTTAAAATTTTACTTAAGTATATTTAAGCATTAATAAAACACTAAAATATAAAACATTAAACAATGTTAGATTGTTTTGAATTTTAGATCTATAGATCACGCGATCCATATGATCGTTTTCCAGTTCAGTACTTTATAAGAAGGTGATGAGTTACTTTTCCAGAACCTGTCTTTGAATATTTCCACAACCCGTTTATTTGTAATGTGTAAAAATAAAATGGCGTCTTCAGTCCTGTCATATTATTATGTTGCCGAATTCCTTAACGACTACTTCCCTTTCGTTGCTATATTTAACCTTTCCTCGTCGCCTTTCCTTTCATTCAGGGGAAGGAACTCGGAACTTTGTTTTATTTCCTGTATCTTCATATTATTTCGTTTCTAAGTGTTATGACTTCCGTTTATTTGAAAGTTAAATGCTTTTGACATTTAAGTTCAGACAAGAACCACACTTGAAATGTTTAGTGGTTAAAAAACTACGTCATGATAATTACGGTTGAAATAAAAGAACAGCCATAGCCATATATAAATTTAACTACAACCGCGAACTACTACAATTTAATACGCCTTTCAAAGGTCTCCAATCCTGTACCTGGCAAATTAAAAGATGCTTAACTTTACCGATCGTTATCTGAACCCACAAGCCGTTTTCTTCAATGTTTTTATTTAATCACTTTATATAACTTTACAAAAGAATAGAATATAAAATTTTATCTCTCATTAGATTTTCTTGTTTATCCAATGTAACTAAACGTACATAATATAAACAATGTACTATTGTATACTAGAGACAGGAAACAACTCCGCCTTCACAAACGGACCGGAGGTAAATGTTTGTTTCATCAATAAATATTTGGCTCGGGAATCGAACGCGTAACCCTTTTATTGCAACCTTGGAGTCTGGTTTTGTTTAAACTGTTTACGACGAGCTCGTCCGTGGGTTTAGTAGGAATGAGTGAAATAATTTTTTTGTTAAATCATTTACTTTTACATGACGTTTGTTAACAAGATTTACTTATTCTTATTAAAACATTTAATTTTGAATTAAAGCTGTTTTAACGGGACGTTTAATTTTCTAAGTACCTACCTAAGTACATATTATCTACTTACTGCTTGACGTTTCGACCGCGATGCTGCGGCCATGGTCACAAGCGAAGTTGAGTTGGGTTTGCTTGTTGTGCAATGCAATGCAATGCAAAGCGATAGTTTAAAGTCTAATTTAATTTTGTCACTAACAAAACTAAGACTTGTAGACTAAGAAGTGTTATAATAAGTAACAATCTTCTACGTAACTAAAAATGCACGTTGTTGTCTGTATAGTTTAAAGAGGTCAATCAACTGTTCTGGGTACCTCAAGAAGTTTGGTCCAGAGAGATCATCGATTGACTTCCCTAATAGCGTCTCTGCTACCAGGCTATTTCTAGCCAACAATGTATACGATGCTTAAAACTATAATCGATATCAAATAAAAGATAACTTACATACTAGAAGACGGTGTGCCACACCCTTACGGTCTCGTTCGTCTTCAGCTCGGCTACAGTCCGCCGCGCCGGCTGTCCTCGGCACGCTGCTGTCAGCGTGGTAGTGGTTGACCGCGCTCCGGCGCGTCTTCGGGGCTGGTGCTATGGTGGTGGAAAGGCCCTAAGCGTCCCGTGGCTACCCCTGAGAGCTCTCAACCCCAGAAAAATACATACCACTTGCACAAATCATTCCACGTGTCGCACTAACATTGACAATCGTCGAATCCAATTAGGCCGCCCTGGTTTCAAACTAAACTTATGTTCTCACTGTTTATTAATCCCTACGGTCCGCCGATTTTAACTTAGTATGTGCCCTACACATCAAAACCAAATTATTAAACCAATACTTTTCTACGCGACCCCGCGTTATCGGTTCCTAACCTAACCAATTTTCCAACGTGAGTGTGTCACACTGACATTGACAGCCGTCTGTCCCTATATTTTTAAAGCTACAGCGGGGGCGCACGAATTGGCCGTTTTGTTCGATACATTGTCTAATATTTATAGTTGTGTTTGTATGACAGGACAAGGTTAGTTTAGACATTTTTTTTGGTAAATACGGCAGCTAGTGTAAAAAAATGTGATATCTTGTTGCTTTTGTTATGTCTTAGACAAACAGACACTAAAGTTATTGTGCAACAGTTGAATCATACTGCCGCCCATGAAAACAGATGCGAACAAGTCAAGACTTGTTTGTCTAGCTGAAACTTTGTGGGATTTCATCATTTTATTCACGTGGTACGTCATAGTTATATTTAAAACAGGGCCTTATTGCCAAACATTTTTTAGATATACATTCATAATCACGACTATTAACCCCTAAGGGTTAGTCAGAGAATAGGCAATGAGGACAGCAAAATCAGTCCTCTACCATAGTCCACTTTTCAGCAAATAGCGACTGCACATATGCTAAGCATGAGCCTATCGCCGCTCTATGCTGTTGGAAGTATGTGTAGTCTTTAGTCCGTTAGTCGCCTTTTACGACACCCAAGGGAAGAGAGGGGGAGGTAGTATTCTTTCACCGGTACGCGATACGGTTATTATTAGTTAGTTAGACATTATTTAGTTAATCATTGTTTTGTCTCTTTTGCTCAAAAATGACATTTATGTGACATTGACATTAACAATGTTTCACTTAATATTGCTTGAATAGGAGTTTCTCACGTGTTCTTTTAGCAACAACACGTGTTGTGAGACTCTATTTTAACTCAATATACCGTACAATACTAAATGTACCTAAATAAAAATATATACCACTTGAAATTGGCTTGATGCTTAACGCGAAGCCATTAACTAAGTTATAATAATAATAATGCTTATATACAGTGTTTGATAAAGCCCTAAATGTTATCTTAATAACCAAAATCATAAAAAGTAGATATCTTGTATGGGTGCATTTTAGGAGGATATTTTACAAATTTTCTCACTGACTCATCACCGATCATGAGATCCAACCGTCTATGGACATTCTACATTTGGGCTCATCTTTCTGTTTTTTTTTCTTTCTGAATTATGAAGCCCTCGTTACCTTACTCTCATCAAAGATCTCTAGAGAAGTGGAAGTGGCTGAAAATCAGTGCTACCTGGGATCCTCTCCCCAGGTCAGCACATGCTGAGCTATTTCTAAGTGCTTTGTTTGTTTTAATTTTTTCATCATCATCATAATCAGCCTATACTCGTACATTCACTTGTACATTATTTTCTTCCAGACAACCTTTGGATAGACAAGATTGATTTAAAATTCAAAGTGGGCTTGTAGTGCGCCATGGATATCATAATACTTAATCCTACTAATATTATAAACGCGAAAGTTTGTAAGCATGGATGGATGTTTGTTACTCTTACACGTAAAAACCACTTAATGGATTTGGGTAAAATTCAGCATACAGATAGTTTATAACCTGGATTAACACATAGGGTACTTTTTATCCTGATATTCAAACGGGAACGGGAACCACGCGGGTGAAACCGCGAGCGGCCGCTAGTTAATAAATAATAGTGAGACTTAGTACACTACTTAAATAAAAACATACATATTACATACATAGTCATATATCTACAAATTTAATAAAAAAAACATCGTCATTTATCGACTTTCTATCAGTGATCATCATCAGCCTATACTCGTTCATTCACTTGTTTATTTTTTTATTTATTCATTATTTTGTAATGCAATAAGAAGCAATAAACGTTTTTTTACTTTACTTACTTTCCCACATGATACGCCTCGGTGGCCGAGTGGTCGAGCGCTCGGCTCGATATCCGGAGGTCCCGGGTTCAATTCCCAGGTCGGGCAAGTTATAATCGGATTTTACGTTACATAGCCCGGGCTTTGTGATCACCAACCCGCATTTGGTCAGCGTGTGACCGAGCCAATATCAGTATCAATATCAGGACAGTATAGAGACTGTATGAAATAGGTTTACCCTTGAGACCCTACACGTGACCCCTGGGTGGAGCTAAATGAGTGACACTGACTGAGTGGTAGAGCCACGCTGCGTTGCAGCACGCATTGGGCCGGCTCGCCCGGGGTAATACCACCCTCTCACGAATATCCGGCGTGAAATAATGGCACTTAGTGATGTTGCGTTTCGTCCGGCCAGTGAGAGTTCCGGAGGCCCATCCCCCCCTCTTACAATTCCTATTCCTTCCTTAACCCTATTCCTTCCTTAAAGGCCGGCAACGCGTCTGCGACTCCTCTGGTTTTGCGGGTGTCCATGGGCGGCGGTGATTACTCTCCATCAGGTGACCCGCCTGCTCGTTTGTCTCATTCGTTTATAAAAAAAAAACTGGTTGACTTAAGCTGGAACGAAAAGGAAAAAAGTATGTGTGTGTTTTTGTAAAATAAATAAGATAGTATCGATGTCGATAAAAGGTTTTTCCTCGCACTTCGCCCCACCCGGTCGCACCCACTCTTTTATTAGCACAAGTTGAAATTGTAACTTGCATCTATTTTAAAATTCACTTTTCCAACAACACCTATAATGTACATACATAAATGGATCACGACTAGTGTTATCCCTTGAGTGTTAGTCAGAGACTATGCAAGGTCCACTGCTTTAGTACAAGTTTTATGGTGGTGAGCCCCCTCCATGCTGTTGCAAGTATGTGCAGTTTTTAGTTCGTTATTCACCTTTATCGAGGCCCAAGGAAAAAGTTTACCCCTCAGTCTTGGATTTTTTTGACACTTTTTTTGGCGCAAACGTCAAATTTGACAGAATCAAGCATAGACTATGCGATATTTTGCGATAACAATACATAAGATGAACCACAGAACCGAAATAACCAAACTCGTTCATACTAAAGTAGTCTGTAAGTCTATGAAGACACGGTACAAAGTCAAGTGTGTTTTTGTAGGTGCGGTCGCATGACACCGCTTGGGGTTTGAGAGGTTGAGCCACCTCCACAGATTACTTCCTTTCATAATAATGACGACTATTATCCCCGAAGGGTTAGTCAGAGACTAGACAATGAGGACCGCAAAAGCAGTCCTTTGCCATAGTCCACTTTTCACCAAATAGTGACTGCACAGGTGGTGAGCCCAGCATCGCCGCTCTAAGCTGATGGATGTATCTGCAGTCTTTAGTCCGTTAGCCGAATTTACGATACCCAAGGGAAGAGAATATATGATAGTATTCTGTCACCGCTACGCAACCAGGACTCTAAAGTCTAACTTTTTTACTGAAACACTGACTCTGTTATTACGGAACGTAAACTTAATACAAACTGGTTTAAACCAGATTTAAAATTTGCTCTTTTGAAATAGAAGGAAAGAGAATGCTAGTATCATTTACAATATGACCATAATAAAGTTTACATAAAATCATAAGTACTATAAAACAAGTGATATTAATAATAATACATAACTGATTGATAAAATACCTGAAAGGGTTAAAATGGGATCTAGCCCATCACTAAATAAGAAGAATACCAAAAAGATAAACACTACAAAACGGTATTTTTTCAAATGTTTTTTAAATGACATGTACGCATAATTTTAAAAAACGCCGAAACTTCTATTTACATTTACACAAACAGGTCGCATCCGTTTTCTGTGAAAACCCTTTTAAAAGATTCACGACAAGGGTAAGACAAATAAACATCGAAGTTTAGCTGCACCCCAAAAAAACCGATTCAAAACAACAACGTGGTGTCAATAAAAAAATCGTAAAACTAGCTCCTTTACACAAACCGCTCGGTTTCGGGACAATCAACTGAAGTGCATTTAATTATTATTATGAAGAGTACTCATAAAACTAATATTTGTCCCAACACATGGCATGACATTAAGCGACGATAGATGTATAGATCATGGAAGTGACGGGTGTAGATTGACGGCCCGTCTGAGCGGACGTGGCTCAATCTATTTCGAATGGTGATGTCAAAGGAAACGGAGTGTTCTTCACATGAAAGAGATAGCATTGAAATTGTCATGAAACTCTTTGAAAATGCTGGAAAGATACGATATGAAACTGTTTCGAACTGTATTGTTTAAAAGGAACGTACTAGTTTATTTTTAACTAGCGGCCCGTCCGCGCCTTTATCCACGCTGACTCAGAAATACTGTCATACTTCAGCCATTTTATACAAGATATAAGATAAGATAAATTCCACAAGAAAAAACATTTTTGACAAGAAATAAAAATACAACTTAACACCCTCATTTTTTATTAACATTTTTGTCATTTTTACGCAAAAGTAACAAAAAAATTTCGACCTCCCGCACTAATATTCGTCAGCTGATCGGACAGTTTTGTATGGGTGGTCGAAATTTTTTTGTTATTTTTGCACAATTAGTAGAGGATCCGAGTATACAACGATCTTCACCGAGCGGTTAATGGATGAAAAGTATTTTATATCAAATTTAATGTGTTAAAAATATATTTCGAGTGGGTTGGCTGAAAAATTTCAGTCCAGTATATGATTAAATAAATATTTAAAAATATTTTTTTTAAATATTGCACTTGTTTCGATAATAGATAAATTACATAGGTACCAATCGAAAGTATGAAGCCTATAGAATATGCAAACGTTAGGTTGACTATTTTTTCCTGTCATAACATTGGGTAGGCAGGTGTAAATAGGCAAGTCAATATTAGTAATTTGCAACCGTATGGTTAAATAAATAAAATTTATGTTTATATAAAGATAAGCTCATTACAAACACACACACACCAAACAAGTGCAATGTAAAAAAAAATATTTTTTTAAATATTAAATTAATCATTAATGTTACTGGACTGAAATTTTTCAGCCAACCCACTCGCGATATATTATTTAACATATTAAATTTGATATAAAATACTTTTCATCCATTAACCTTCTCGGTGAAGGTCGTTCTATACTCGGATCTTAGACTAATAGGTTCCTTGGGGAAAGTTGTTCAGTTTCATGGATGGAAATGACCCATAACTTCATTAAAACGAATTAAAAATAAGGGCGTATAAGTAGACGTACAAATGGCGGTCTTATTACTATAAGTGATTTTTTCCAGACAACCTTTGGATGGACAAGATTGATTTAAAATTAAAATTGGGCTTGTAGTGCGCCATGGACATCATAATAATTAATAAATAATAGTAAGACTTATTAAACTACTTAAGTAAAAACATATATATTATATACATAGTCATATATAGCTACAAATTTAATAAAAAAACATCGTCCTTTATCGATTTTCAATCAGTCATAATAGCGCAAAAATCCGTCCATCCAGAGAAGGAGAAAGGGAGCTAGTCGCAGGAAAACGGCGATTTTTCTTTATAATTATGTAATGATGATTAGTATACACTTCACAAGTCGCGTCACAATAATTATCATCATAATGAAAGGTTAACATTATCAACAACACTGAAATATTTTAACAAAAAGTATTACCTACCTACAGAAGTAATCGTAAATTCTCATTGGTACTTCTGACGAAATTGATACTCATTAATTTGGAAAATTAAGAAGACCCTTTAGGGACCATCAAATGAACAATAAACTAATTGTGCTTAAGGAACGGACTCCTTCCGAGTGTTAAAATAAATATTATTTGAGCTACTCCATTCCGTAGTTCGTTAAATGATTTTGCAGACTCGTCTCGTTTTATTGTGAAATTTTATCCATGTTTATAATACGACGGTGCAAATTGGTTACTTTGTTACATCATTTAAGCATAATTTAGACCCTTTAGACCAATGAGCTGTATAAAATGATCATTATTGAGTGGCTTAACGATAAATAACATTTATTTTTGTTTATACATTAAAAGAAAAACAATCATCATAAAATCATAGATATTTGCAGCGTACTTTAAGTTCCATACAATTAAATTAAGGTTAATTAGTACAAGCGTTACAACTACATCAGGCAATGATCGTGAAAGTGAAGAAACTTTCACAAGCTGAGTTTCTTTATTTATAGGTCATCAAACTAAAAATGTAGCTTGATCTCCGTGTTCAAGTCTACGTTAAGCTGTTGTTGGTCCCAGTTGTGTATTAGGCTGTGAATCATAACCCGATCTTCACATTATGAGGAAACACTACGTCGAAGTGGCATTCAAAATTCTCTTAAAAAACACAAAAAAACGACGTTTCGTAGTCCCCTGTTTCCCCTGTAGTGTTTCCTCTTCAGTGCTAGTCCATGTTTCCGCAATCATTGCGCTACATCATCGTCTTAACTCATAACAGGCCTTCCCACATGGACAGCCACATCACATGGGGATATTCGGCCATTACCCACTACCCTCTCCAAAGCGAATTGGAAGGTTGGAAGACCGGGTTGGAGAGTTGAGTTGGAAGGCTGCCATCTTATGACAACAAACGGGACCAATGGTTTTTAGTTTGGTCACCCCTATAGTTACCGGCATTGCAAAAGTTACTTAAGGAGGTTTACGCATTTCGGTTTCCCAATCAAATTTCCAAGTCGAAATTTTTAAAACAAATAAGCTACTTTTGATGAAACTTTGCATGCTAAAGTAAAACACAGGGATCTAAATAGTTTGTTGAAAACATTTTTTAAAAACATTTATTTAGCTGAGTTATTGCGATTTAAAGTCAACTACAGAAAGTTTAAAATCGCAATAACTCAGTTAAATAAACGTTTTTTAAAAATGTTATCAATAAACTATTTAGAACCCTGTATTTAGCATGCAAAGTTTCATTAAAATTGGCTTACTGGTTTTTAAAAATTTCGACATGGAAGTTTGTATGGGAAACCGAAATGCGTTAACCCTCATAACGAACGCTTTAACCGCTGTGCCATCGAGCTCCTCGTATTTTGCTACATTGAAAAATTACTAAAATTTAATTACTTATGAAAATAAATCTATCCAACGCAACTTTTCACAGAACTCGAACATTTCAACACAATGTCAGCGTTTGTGACTGTCGAATGTGATATCGTCATCGAAAATATTGTGCCGCATCCAGCTATCGTGTTTCACTGATAGCAGAACACATGGCTCGGCTTGCCAGGTGTGGTCCGCTCCGTGGCCGGCTAAAAACTAATTTGTTTTAACTACAGCTATAGTTTTTTGTTGGAGGACAAAACCGTTTGTGGTTTTGTGAAATATTATTTTCGGTGGTGTTTTGTTTTTCGAAAATAGTGCGACAAATATGAACGCTGCTTATTTTTGCGACGTTCACTTTCGTACGTTGTGTTGTGGTTGTGTTTAAGCTCGTTTGGGGTAACGATCGTGAATGTTAGGTAGACATCGCGATGGTTGATTTCGGATGGGTGGAGTGAAATTGTTGTTAATGTCCTGTTAATATACAAGCATACTTTCGTCAGGAGTATTATCCCCGAAGGATTAGTAAGGCAATTAGGACCGCGAAGACAGTCTTTTTTTTGTGTGAGTGCTGTCGGTCGCAGATGTCCTTTACAGCTTTACCGGGCTTGTTTGGGGTCGGCGAGAAACTTAAAGGTTCCTCAAGCCGTGAGGTCGAAATTCCCCAGAGGGTTTCCGGTGGTGGAAGTGCCCAATCCACGTGTTACCAAATTACAACTGTATGACTGCTCAGCGTGATATGTAGTGACTGAGCCTATCACCGCTCTATAGTGTTGTATGGTATGTATGAACAATTGTGCAGTCGTTCGTCCGTTAGTCTATATAATCTATATAAACACCATGACTGCCCTTTCAATTGTTAACTATTTCTTTTATCCAGTCAAACATGGTTGCCTGGAAGAAATTGCTGTTTAGCGATAAGGTCGCCAATTGTATGTACTATGTGTTTGTCCTTTTGTATGTTTTCTGTGGTGTACAATAAAGCATATTTTATCTTATCTTTATCTTTATCTTAGTCGCCTTTCAAAACTTTCATAATAAGAGATTGGTTGGTAGTATTCTTATGATAATGAGCTGCTACCATACAGATTTCTTAACAGGTTCCTTCTTAAGTACATTAAAGATAGTTTGTTTAATCGAAGCGCAGTTTTCTTTACCAGTGATTCTAACGGACTAACGACTGCATAGACATCCAATAGCATAGAGCGGTTATGGGCTCACCACCTGTCACGCTGAACATGTGCAGTCGCTATTTGGTGAAAAGTGGACTATGGTAGAGGACTGCTTTTGCGGTCCTTATTGCCTACTATAAGCAACAGATCGAAGTGATATTGTGAACGAAGCTTTGGCTACTTTTAATACTGGGTAAACATCTTATTTCTTAGAAAACGAAAGATAGACTCTAATTATACGCCGCCGGTAATTCCACCGCCACGGGCGTAACCTAGAAAGTACTTAATATTGATAAGGAAATTTTGTATTTAATTTTTTATCTATTTCGAGCTCGATGGCGCAGCGGCTAGCGCGTTCAGATTGCGGTCTTGCCCGCTAAGGAACTTTCGCAATGCCGGGTCGCCTGATGGGTGACCAATTAAAAAACATCTCGAGTTCCTCTGTGCTTCGAAAAGCACGTTAAGCCGTTGGTCCCGGTTGTTGTCGTAGAAATGGCAGTCGTTAAACCCACCAACCCACATTGGGCCAGCGTGGTGGGTTATGGCCCAATATCCCCACGTGCTATTGTCCACTTGGGAGGCCTGTGCCCAGCAGTGGGACGTTTATAGGCTGATGATGATGATCTATTTCATTCAAAAACAAATTTCCCTCTGTAGTTAATGACGAACAATTTTTTATTCCGGAAAACTTAATTAATATAAGCAAGAACTTTTAAATCGTCCGAAAACATTTTTAACCTACCTGTTCAGGACTTCTTTTGTTCATTTTCTCACACTAATTATCTAGCCCTAGTGAGCTTTTTTGAAACTAGATTAACGTGTAAATATACACAAACATAGAAGAACACTCTGACCCGAAATCGATTTAGAAAAACAGTTTTTTTCTAAATTGACCCGACCGGGAATTGAACCAAAACCGGAGTGCTTACCACTCGACCACGAAGATCTTTAGTCCCATAACATTCTTCATACACGCTTTTTAAAAAACCAAAAAAATAATTTTCTACTAAAATGAACACATGCCGACTTTTGTTTGCTTGTTACAAAATCTAGATACTTACACTGATCTTTTGTGCCTGCTTTCCTACGCTATCTAAATTTGGACCTTAATGTAACATTATTTTTAGTTCCATATGGGGAAGGGAGAGAGCTGTAAGAGAAGGTCTAAATTTAAGCTACGCTAATGGCTGAAAGCTCAGACTACAGGAAATTTGTCACCCTCTTGTTAACATACTTTGTTTAAGGGTAGCCGGGATTGTTTCATTTAATGTGGAAAAGGGCCTGGAAGGCATTCATTATAATATAAGATCGTCCATGAGGATTCTAGATGAGGAGTATTTTATTATGATGACTGTATCACATTGACATTATGAAATGGTACGATCATAAACCAAATTGTAGTCTTTAAACACAAACATACATACAATAATCACGAATATTATCCCCGAAGGGTTAGTCAGCGACTAGGCAATTAGGACAGCAGGAAGCTGTCCTCTACCATAGTCCACTTTTCACCAAATAGGCACAGTGCTCAGCGTGACAGGTGGTAAGCCAATCGCTGCTCTATGCTGTTGGAAGTATGTGCAGTCTTTAGTCCGTTAGTCGCCTTTTACGACACCCAAGGGAAGAGTGGGGATGGTAGTATTCTTTCACCGCTACGCGACACGGTTAATAAAATATCATTTAATATGTTTTTATTAATAATAATATTTAATAATTACTCTAAAAAACATTTAAATGTAAAAAAACCTTATTGGACTGTCTAAATTCAATGAATTATGAAGAAACTGAAAACCTTTTGACAAATCACATAACATTACTTTAATATAATTAAACATAATAAAAATAAATAAATAAAAGCAAATATAATTAATTAAACACAAACTTATTGAGGTCTTAAATCCATACACACACACACTCACACACACACACACACACATACGCATACATACGCACACATGCACACACACACACTCATACAAACATTATTTACTATGTTGTTTTTTTATTTCGTTATTCTTAATATTTCTTAACACAATATCTCACCCACCTATTGTCTTGGGAAGGAGCGAGTCAACCCCAACTCGGGTATTGTATTACCCCCTGGGATGACTTAAAATATTGCTAAATCGATATTGGGAAATAAAGCAATTTTTATTTTTTATTTATTTATATATTAGTATTGTTTTTTATAACAATAGGAGGTCACTTTATTTGGTAAAAATAGTTGATTACTTTGATTACATATAAAAACTTAGATACCTACATAGTCCCATACTAAATCGATGCGGAATTAGTGGCAGCTTTGACATAGACAATAATTGACGTCTATTTTACCATGTGTGTTGACAGAATAGCATTTTTTTAAGAACTTCGTCATTTTGACTCTTACAGCCACCGCACACACGATACTTTTAGCATCGGCGATTGGCGATTTTGCGACTGGCATCGCGTTTTGGCGACTCTCTGCGTTCGATTGCAGAATCGAAATCGCGCGTTTTAGCGATTCAGTCGCTGCATGCAGCTTCTAAAAAGCGTCTAAATCGCCGATCGCCGCTGCTAAAAGTAGCATGTCTGCTCTGGCCATGCTCTGGCCCTTAGCTCGCACACTGCCAAACGAAACGGGTACCTAAGGCTATAAACAATGACATCTCGTAGATTTTATATGATAAAAATATAAATAAAATAACTAACAGTATGTTCCCTTTGTTACAGATACCATAATGCAGCACATCTCGTGACAAACGGACAAATGTTTGAAGAACGAACACTAAATCGGCAATATGCTCAATGAAACAAGATGGCGGCAAACAGACGCGATGCGTTTATAGCGGTGCGCGGGCGCGTGAGGGGCACGAGGGGTTGCACAAAATGGCGGCCGAATGTTGCGGCGCTGCTTGTGCTGTTGGTCGGTTGCCATGGCTACCAGGAACAGAGGTTCGCGATGGAGCCGCAGGATCAGGTAATTGGATTTTTTTTTACAACATCACACTGCTGGGTGCAGGCCTTTCCACATGAGGAGGTTGGGCCATAAGCCATAACCCACCACTTTGGCCCAATGCGGGTTGGTGGGCTTAACGACTGCCTTCACGATAACAACCGGGACCCGTTTGTTCCTGTTAACTTAACGGTTGCCTTACGAAGCACGGAGGAGCTCGAGTTTTTTTATTTGGTCACCCATCCATTGACCTTCGTAAACCGAAACGCCTTGACCGATGAGCCATGGAGCTACATAGTTTAAAATTAATTGGAGATTTTGTGGTAGCTTGTTCAATGTACAGGCTGGAGTCTGTACATTGAACGAACTGATTTCGTAGCAGAGCGTTTGTTTGTCAATAATGGTTTCCGTTTAATATCTATAATAACTGTAAGTTTTTTTAAACCCCCAGCAGTGGAAAGTTTTTTTTTTATGCTAACGATTAAGCACTAAGACATTTTTTACACTTACCACCGGAATCAGGAAATCTATAAGAATCAAAAATACACGCTGCATTCATTTTATGAAATATCGACTTCAATATGTTGTGGCTTTAAAAAAGGTTTGGAATTTTCAACGAAGTGGCCGACAAGTGGCCCAGTTCAACAAATTTATATTGATGATATTTTGAGTGCAATCTTTAAAAAGGTTTAATGTTAAAAACTTAGATTTTGTATAAGTTGCAAATAATCAATGGTCAACTAAATTATTTTCTAGTAAGTTTTTGTGTAAATAAGAAAAAAAGATGTACAATTTCTGCCTACTCGATCCGTTGTCTAGTGGTTATCTACCGATGTAAACCTAGACGTCCCCGGGTTCACTAATCAGCGCGAAAAATTGCACTCTGTGTCTTTGGTAATAGTGCTTGTAATAAGTTTTTAATAAGTACTTACTATATAACTTTGTATATAAGTTAAGTCACTTTGTTAAGTTCACCACCAGAAATTATTTTAGTAAGTAATTATATTTACCAAAACATCTTAACTTGTTATTAATATAAGCAAACACACTTTTAATATAAGTCCGTTAATAATTTAAAGCGCCACTAGATCATAAAAAATAGATCGGTCCCATAAAAAATGTATTTATATATTTTTAATGTCCATTAGACTCAAGTTTATTGGTTTTTGACGATGTGTTGGGGTTCGCTAACCTCTCATGTGTTTTAGCAAAACTAATTATATCCGTTGAATTGGTGCAGACGTAATTATATTTTGTTTTACGACATCGAAAAATGGTCGGCATGTGAAATTCGCTGACATGGCCGTTTTGATTTTTGTTAATCTACTACAGAAATGGTCAGCCCTAAGATGGGTGGTTAAAGCTCAACTGAAGTTAATTTAGCTAACCTCACAAATGCACTATATCACCGAATGGGTGATAAAGTTTTTAAATTTCAAGTTCAACATGCTTTGGGGAACACTTTAAACAATCGGTCCTGGTTGTTGTCGAAAGATGAAAGTATTTTTTTTCGGAAGCCTCCATTTGTACTGGTGGTAATATGGCTTAAGAGTTAGCAGCGGTGGGATAATTTTAATAATATATTAATAATAATATTGAGAATTGCTCAAAATATGTAAATAGATAAGTAGAAGAAAATGGTATTGTATTTTACTAACATAGTTTTAAGTTGAATTGTTTCCTCCTTCGATCAACAGTTGTATTGTTGATCGAAGGTTTACTCACTCAATAAGATAATATTCATTCATTCATATAACAAGACTATTATCGTCTAAGGGTTAGTCAAAGACTAGGCAATGAGGACGGCAAAGGCAGTCATCTACCATAGTCCACTTTTCACCAAATAGCGACGGCACGTGCTCAGAATGACAGGTGGTGAGCCCATCGCCGCTACATGCTGTTGGATGTATGTGCAGTATTTAGTCCGTTAGTCGCCTTTTACAACACCCAAGGGAAGAGAGGGGGTGGTAGTATTCTTTCACCGCCAAGCGACACGGTTAATATTCACGGATACATACTATTAGGCCAATCTTCGCATATTGTACTATTGTCCGTGTAAGAAGGCCTGTGCCGAGCAGTTGTGAGACGTGGGACGACTACAGAGTGGGACGTTTGTTGGCGGACGAGGAAGATATAGAATAATAACGCATAGAACGATAGTCTCGTATTAGAAAACTGTCATGGCGTGAGGCAAGAAAAAAATGGTTGTCTGAGTAAGTTACGCGTACTATCTCGGCGACACGCACACTAGTGTACAAGTAATGTTGGTAGAAAAATCAGATTTGCCCCAAAAGTAAGGAAATTGGAAATGTTGATAGATAGATAACTTTAGATTATTAGTACTGACGCAGAAAGTTTCGGTACCAAGCCAGTATGGCTTGGTTTTACTGGCCTCATTTGGCGTGCGAGTTCTCGCTTTCTATGCGTTATTATTCTAAGCTATTAACATTATAAACGCGAAAGTTTGTAAGTATGGAGGGATGTTTGTTACTCTGTCACGTAAAAACTACTGAATGGATTTCGATGACATTCGGCGTACAGATAGTTTATAACCTGAATTAACACATACTATATTTTTATTTTACATAGTTCGGGAATACAATATATCGCCGTGTCGCGTAGCTGCTCATTAAAAGAATACTACCACCCCCTCTCTTCCTTCGGGTGTCGTAAAAGGCGACTAACGGACTAAAGACTGCACATAAATCCAACTGCATACAGTGGCGATGGGCTCACCGCATGTCACGCTGAGCACATTTGCAGTCGCTTTTAGGTGTATATTGTGAATCTCCTGAAGAGTGGAATGTCGTGAAAAGTGGACTCGGTGGACTGCTTTTGCGGTCCTGGTTGCCTAGTCTCTGACTAACCCTTCGGGGATAATAGTCGTCATTATGTGTATGTATGTGTTCTACATAGTTCAGGAATACAATATGCATAATATTGCATGGATACTGTCACACTGGCACACTCCGGCTATAGATTCGACGGCATAATGTGCTATGAATATTTATGATTCGGATTAGCAGAATCTTGATATACGTATACGCATATTTTACATATACAAGTATATACATTTAATAGAAACTATGTTGTTAACATAAAAGTTAACAATTCCCAATCATTTGTTTCTATCAGCTATGTATCGGGTGTGGTGTAATTTATAAGAGTCTTAAGCGAAATTAATTTCACATTTGGTAATTATAGGCACAGAATCTTGCATCTGAGCTATCCTATTTAGTGCATGGATCAACAGCTTGTAAAGGGAGAGCTTTAAAATTGCAAAAAAATTGCCAATCAATTAGGTCAAATATAATTTGTGTTTAAGGCTTAGTATACAGCTGAGTTCTTTTTCTCAATTTCAGAGTTTCTCCCATACAAAAAGTTGTTTTCTTTGCATTTCACACGAAACCCCAGTTGTGGGATTACATACCTATTGCCAAACCTTCTGTAGATAGACAGAAACTCCTGCTGCACTTTTTGCTCCTGTCATAAAATAAACATATTGTTTTTAAACCATGAAGATTTAGTATCATTATTTGGAATAGGTGCAAAACCTTTGAAAATATAAGATGACAGTACAGAAGTAAAGAAATAACTTCACTTCTCTCCTTATTTCTCCTTTCTCTCCTCATTTTTGATTACTATATTAAGTAAAAATGAGTTTCACCCATGTGTGTTGGATTCCGCTACAATATCAATTTACTCCTTCGTTATAATTAAAAAAAGAAGCGATTTCTCTTTCTAGGCATTTAATTAAATATTACAAATTCGCATGCTATTTTAATAGAAAGACATGAACACTTTTATTTGATTTTAAGGAGCCACAATTTTATAGCGTTTCTTTCAAATGATTGATTATGATTATGATTTTAGGCGTTAACTGATAACGCGGTAGTGTATAACTTGAACCATACGACTAGGTCAGTATGTCTATTAATTTGAATTTATAATTATTTGACTCATTTACATAGGTATTCTGTTAGATAGACAGAGGCTGTTTTGTTTTATCGCTCCAAAATCAGTCGTTTTATTGATTGTAGCCGTAAATTTGGAAAGGAAGGATTTTCCAAACTGTTTATATACGAGTATCAGCGTAAGAAATCAGGTAGCATAGAAAGTTTCTGTGATCAACTGCTAATACTGCTATCTTTCTTTTGATTGATATTTGAATATTCGTTTCTTTTTAGAGCGACTTTAAATTAGTAATTATACACATTAATATATTATTAATAAAATATTAGTCGATTAGTGGCTTCGTGGTAGGACGCTCTATCGAGAAATCCGGTCTGGGTCCAGGGTTCAATTCCTGGGTTGATTGAATTGTTTCAGATTTTAGGTTTTTAGAACCTGGGGTTATGGATTTACGGGTTAGAACCCGCGTTTAGCAAGCGTAAGCCAATCAATTGTCAAACATTGAACAATGATTATTTGTTAACCAGTGAGACAGTGTAGGTACTAAGTACTGATTTAGTAAATTATTTAATTTGTTTTTGCATTGGACTAAGCATTTAACATTCATTCCTCTAACCGTTAGCGTTGAACATTTTACATGAAAAGATGCTATTATATTTTAGTATTCCGTTTTATGTTGTGTGTATGTATTTTCAAGGAACGACGGGGAAACAGTCGTTAAATTATTAACTTTTAAAAATTCCATCTGAAAGAATTCTAAGTGTGTGCTCCAGAAAATTTAACAAAGGGCGACCTATCAAAAGTTGGAGCACAGCACTGAAGACAGCGGGCCAAAGGCTCATTTTTATTCATACCGCATTTTACTTCAAACAGTCATCGTGTACTTCAAAATGTACTTTCTTCACAACACAAGACAGTGATATAAATTTCTCTTCTCCCGCTTTACAACGTTTCATCTCGAAAGTGTGTTTTAGTAGACCGGTGTAGGTACTTGTTCGCCATTTTGAATTTTGCATTTCGTCTCAGTTTTAAAATAATACTACCAACCTATATCTTCTCTTGTGTGTCGTAAAAAGAGCGACTAACAGACTAAACAATGCTGATACATCTAACAGCATAAAGCATCGAAGGGCTCACCAGAAGCGCTGTTGTGGTGAAACGTGAAATGTGACAGTCTCCTGATTGCCTAGTCTCTGACAAATAGAATATAATAGACTATTCTATTCTAGTCTCTGACTAACCCTTTGGGGATAATGGTCGTAATTGTATGTATGTATGTAAGCAATGTCTGGAAACGCTCCGCACACGTAATCTCCTGTAGTCAATTTAAAAAGGAAGGTGTTGAAATTACACCGGGTCTTGTTGACTGTGTCGGATGCAAAAGAGTGTTTTACATTGCGATGGAACACCGCGAGACGAGCGCTATTTGATTTTTAAACGGTTCGCTTTTAAAATGTCGTAATATTTCTGTCCTGCTTAGACGGAAATATTAGTGCATTTTTTTACCAATTTCAGTTTTAAAATATATTTTTTTAAAATAACATCGACAATATGGTTTTGTATTCGAGCATTTGTAACCTGAATGGTAGAAATTAGTCAACAACAACTACTCGTAAATATTTAGTTTTTTATCTTACTGATTGTGACAATTTCCATTACAACTACAAAATTTTAGTACAAAATTTATAGAGAAGCTCATGTGTTTGAAACTGATCTTATAAAATATTATTAGCAAGCTAATGCTCCATAAAGCTACCCAGAACATTTTGGAAATCAATATAATTTACTGCAGCGCTCTACGTACGCCGTCAAGTTATAAAATGAAAGTTTAACGCTAAAACGAATACATTAAATTACTTGACACCTTAAACACGTATCATGTCCCATGAAAGCACAACAAAGGCACTTTAAAACGTTACGAGGCAGTTTACGTTCGGGGGAACTATAACCTGTCTTATTATCCAGTAGTTTGGTTTAATGAAGGTAATTGAACCTAGCACCATGGACGATTAAAAAAATATTAAAAACTGCCTCAGGAGTAATAAAATTAGACTTGAAATGCAAATTGCTCTATAGGCAAATGGTTCAGGATGAATTTGCGATACCGGGACATACCGATATAAACCACATGCAGGCATATTAGCTTTAGGACGTGAGTTAAAAGGAAATTGAGATCACAAAAAGTCACTCTCATACATAAAAAAATACATATACTAATATTATAAAGAGGAAAGATTTTTTTAAATTGAATAGGCTCCGAAACTACTGGACCGATTTAGAAAATTTCTAGACCAATAGAAAGCTACATTCTTCCCAAGTGACATAGACTATATTTTATCCCGATATTTCCACGGGAACGGGTACCACGCGGGTAAAAAGGCTTCGATCTCATATAAAAACTAGATACACAATTCCATACTAAATCGTAGCGGAAAAGTGTCAGCGTTGACATAACATTTGACGTTTAAGTGTTTTAGAAGAAAAAGCAATTTTCGAAGGAACTATTTGTCATGTTGACACTTACCGAACGATAATATGGGTACCTACCTCAGCAATTCGCATTCTTAGTAACATATAGACTGAACTCAAGATTTTCATTTAAGAAATATCGACTTTAGAAGTCAGAGTTGACATTTTACTTTAAAAATATGAAAAATTTGAGTATAGAATACCATCACTAGGTACCGTGCGTTTCTTGTGCGACCGTTTTTAGAGCTTTGGTTGTGCAACTAACTAGTTTTTGTGAGTGATTGAAGTATAGAGACTTGTTTAAGTTGTAATAAATGTCAAACTAGGTCATTAGCGGTCAAGAAACATGCAGTATGCTCTTAGTAAACAGTACTTTGACAGTAACTGTGACTCCAAGCTAATCATTTTCTATTAATAAATCATTCAGATATTATTGTAATACTTGATGTTTTCAAGACAAAAATGAAATAAAAAGATGCATTTTCAGAACATAGTTTTATGAGTTCAATAATATATAAGCCTAAAAGTTGAAAATACAACAGAGCCAATAAGTCCTACTATACTGCTAAAATATTATTAAACTCGACTGCACTAATGTAGTTTGTTTTTTACGATGGCAGGCCAACATCAAATCAAAACCCAAAGAGAAATATACTTCAAGAACTGTCGACTCAAATTAATCGCTACTTGAAGCACATGAAATACGACCTCCCTTGCGCATTCCACCAAATGAGTATAGAAATGTTTGATATTATTTTTCTTTCGCAGAGTGCCATAGTCGGTTCGCGGGTGATTTTCCCGTGCCGTGTGGAGAACAAAGTGGGCTCGCTACAGTGGACCAAAGACGATTTCGGTTTGGGCACTCATCGCAACCTCAGCGGTTACGAGCGCTACTCGATGATTGGGAGCGACGAAGAAGGTAATTTGTGTTGGTTATTATTTATTTTGCAATTGTACTTTTATGTCATTTGTTTAAAGAGTGCAATGTTCTTTATGTATATAGTATGTATTGAATCTCCAGAAAAGAGGAAAGTGGTGAAAAGTGGACTATGGCAGAGGGCTTTTGCGGTTCTCATTGCCTAAACTCGGACTTACTCTTCGGGGACAATAGTCGTGATCATTTGTATATGCATCGATTATAATATAAATCATTTGTTAGAGTATATTCTATACTTTTACTATTGGCAGAAATAAAATCAAAGTTCTGTATATACTTATTTTAAAATGTAGCATAGGTTTTTATAAAGTAAAACTAATTAAATACTTAGTAATAACACACTGGTATATATTATTGTTGGTAGAAAAGGAAAAGCAAGTTTCTGGACCCTAGATTTTGTTCAACAAATAAATGAGCGTTAATGAGTGGCTTAAAAAGTGCAAAATTACAATAGCAAACTGGTGAAACTGTGATCAACAGTGAAAATGATGATTATCTGGCACAGACAGATGAAAACGGTGACGTAGGGAAATATTTAGGTGAATTGCCTAGTTGCTGAGTGGGTGCGTATTTTATTTTAGAAAACACGTCTGTTTCTAGTGACGCTTGAGAAAAATGAAAAACACAATCTAGTTTTGAAACGCAATTGATGAAATAGTTTTAGGACATGGACATGTTATAAACACTTTATACACAACGGGTAAGTGCTTGACCTGCATATCACCTGACGTAAGTGACGATAAAGTCGAGCAGGAAATTTGTGGTAGCTAGCCAGATCTGAAACAAGTCTACCCTCATGTCAAAAAAAGGATGCAATTAAGTTATTGTGGACCTCAAATATAAAACATAGGACATAGGAAATATAGAACCTAATTCAGTCCTTACCAATTCACAAATAAAGATTTACGATTCCTTCATTACATTAATTCTACCTACAAGTACAAAGTCTATTTATTATCAAGAATTGGACGAATACAAACTGATGAAATGATGAGATTTGACGAAATATTATTTGTCTTCACTTTCACTTCAAACGATGGAATTGGCAGAGGTTCTATCATACGATACACCTGTATCTGTGACGTTGTGTAAACTTTTTTTAAGAAACCGTGCCAAAGCAGATTTATCAGTGTTTTAGCCAAATTATATATAAATTTTTTTTCTCTTTGATTACATGGGTAGGAAACCTTTGCCTTGTAGTGGGAGAGTATACTTAAACTTTACTTTACTTTACTTACTTACTTTTTTACATTGATCGCTCAAGTGGCAACATTATCAGATTTCATTTTCTGATCTTCTGGCTAGTGATCATCTAACATTCGTGTAAAATAAGTACAAAGTACAGAAAATTAGGTAGTAAGTACTTACATAATTTAAATACTGCGAACTAGTGTTCGCATTAATACGCTACAGTAATTTAAGGTATAGTTACAATAAAATTTATTCGGATATACTCGCCCTGAGATCACGGTCCTTACATAGGGTACCTACGAGATATCAAATGTTTAATTACGAGTAAACTTTTGCAGCCAGAAAAAAAACCTTTCAGTTAATCGTGTTAAAGCCGATACTCAACGTCAAAGCAAACTTAGTTGTACATGTTAAATTAGGCATGCGTCTGTCAATCGCAGACTCATTTATAAAAATAGTAGACAAAGACGTGTGTGGGAAATACTAAAATAGATATACAGCAAGAAAGAGAACATTTTGTGATATATATAGTAAAGGAATCTTGCGACACTGTCTTTCCTGAATAGTTAAACAACTGCTTACCAATAATAAGTATTGGAAATACGGAGAAATATTATCGAATGTTAAATTTAACAATGGGGTTATGACATATTAAATGGGCAACCTGGTTACGATGCCGACTTATGAAACTAGGGCTTAAGCCCTTTAAAACTATACTATTTAGGTAGTTACTGAAATTAGGATAATTGAGTTTGCTGAAATAGATGACCAATTAACAACAGGCGGACCGCATGCATGCTAGTTCAAAGAACTAGAAAGAAATACATACAGTTTTCAGTCAAACATTTGCAATATGTAAAAGTTTAGTACTTATAGTATTTAATGTTGTGTTATAGAAAATATCCGTGTTAAAAATGCTTGAATTATAAAAGGAAGTGTCTAGCCTGCCACTAGTAGTTATTTAATAAAAAATAATATACTGCCATTAAGTGGTAAGTTAAGAAATAATGTTATTCTGCCGTAAGTTATTAGGTATTCCAATTTGTTCCTTATCGCAAGCGAATAAAGTTTATTATTAAAAATACATTATGATAGCTTAGTGAAATCTTCATTAGCGGCAGACTAACATAAAAAGCTATTCTGCCACAACTTATTAGTCATTGGAATATGTATTTTGTAATTTCGAGGTTATTTATAAGGTTCCGTAGCTAAATGGCAAAAAACGGAACCCTTATGGATTCGTCACGTCTGTCTGTCCGTCCGTATGTCACAGCCTTATTTTTTCGATACTATAAGAACTATACTGTTAAAACTTGGTAAGTAGATGTATTCTGTGAACCGCATTAAGATTTTCACACAAAAATAGAAAAAAAGACAATAAATTTTGGGGATTCCCCTTACTTAGAATTCAACCTCAAAAATTTTTTTTTTATCAAAATATCAAAAATCATACGTGTGGAGTATCTATGGATAGATCTCCAAAAATGATATTGAGGTTTCTAAAATATTTTTTTTTAAACTGAATAGTTTGCGCGAGAGACACTTCCAAAGTGGTAAAATGTGTCCCCCCCCCCCCCCCCCCTCCTGTAACTTCTAAAATAAGAGAATGATAAAATTAAAAAAAATATATATGATGTATATTACCATGCAAACTTCCAACGAAAATTGATTTGAACGAGATTTAGTAAGTAGTTTTTTTTAATACGTCTTAAATTAATTAATTAAAAAAATACACTATTATTAAAACATCGATCAAAGTTACAACGAACTACAAGAACTTTTATATTATGATGTTACTTGATGCTACGGAACCCTTCATGGGCGAGTCCGACTCGCACTTGGCCGGCTTTTTTTATTGGACAACAATAAAAATACATATGACCTACAGGAATAGGGCAGCTAGTATTTCTGTTGACTAATAAAAAAAATAACCTCGAAATTCAAGACGATCCGTACGCTGCGCTTCGCGATTGTCTAAATTTCTAACCTATCACGTGACTTACGGCAGGACATTAATTTTAATTAAATAACTGCTGGTGGCAGGCTAGATACTTTGTAAAAAAAATAACTTAAATTAAAATGTGTGAAAACAGAAGATTACATTATTTAGATTGATAGATAGTTTTTAAATAAACAAGTAGGTAGAAATTCATGTAAACCAACTTTTTTTACATACATACATAAATACATATATCACGCCTGCTTCCTAGAAGGGTAGGCAAGGACTACAGATTTGCTAAGATCCTGACTAAGGTTGCCACCTTTTTTTAGGACGAATAAAGTATTTTTTCATTTTGTTAGAACAAAAATAAAGTACAAAGCTTAAAAAAGAGTAATTCATTTGTATGTCCTTAAAAACGTATTTTTTGTTGCTCTTTGCGAAATTTTAACAAAATATTTGTATTATACGGAAATACTTTTTCGTAAATAGAGTATTTTAGCGTACTTTATTGGTGTCGTAAATTATATAGTACCTACGCCTACATGAAAAAGAGTACAGAATCAGAATCAGAATATCTTTATTGCGTAAAACTGTGTAACAACAAGTTGAAAAATATTGTTAAAATAGGTATCAACAGTTACCTTAACAGGCATGCAATGTTATAAAATAAAATAGAAAACATACAAAGAACTCAAATCGTCTCAAAATCGAAATATTCATAGATGGTGTAAAAAACATTATTAAATAACCATATTCTTAACTTATGCTTAAACACATGACCATCTAATGCTTTAATTTCAGTTGGTAAATGATTGAACACTTTAATACCGTATATAAAAGCACTTTTGTAGTATACATTATTATTTACTATTGGTAGGTTTAAATTATATTTATATCTATTACGCTGGTTACGAAGAGATTTTGCACTGTTAAAGTATTCAATGTTAGTTTTAATAAATACACATATTTCCTGAATGTAAATGTTAATGAGAGTAAGGAATTTCTTTTCTTTAAAAATACCTCTAAGTGTTTCATCATAATACAAGTTATAAATAATTCTTATACATTTTTTCTGTAGCAAGAATGTACTATTTGAATTTACAGAGTTACCCCATAATATAATTCCATAAGTCAGAAGAGGATACACATTACCAAAATAAGCAGTTCTAGCTATTTCAGTGGAAGAATTTTCTGCTAGAATAGACAATGCATAACAGTAACCAGAAATCTTTTTATTTATATTATCTATGTGGGATTTCCAATTTAAATTTGAATCAATTGAAACGCCAAGAAAGTTGCTTTCATTAACTTCTTTTATTTCTGTATTAGATTCATAAATTTTTAATTTAAACGAGTCGGACCTGCTATTTCGAAATTGGACAAATGTAGTTTTAATAGGATTTACTATAAGATTAAGAGCTTTAAGCCAATCAACTATATCTTTTAATGTTTTATTAATTTCATCTTCAAACTCACTTTTACTTTTATTATCTCCAGAAATAAAAATTGTTGCATCATCTGCAAACATAACGCACAAATGATTTATTGCTTTTGGAAGCTCATTAACATACACTAAAAAAAGAAGTGGACCTAAGACGCTTCCCTGTGGCACTCCAAGAACGACTTTATCAGATTCAGATAATACTTCTTCAATAGTTCTATTGTTATCAATATAAGCATCTATTACTGTACATTGTTCCCTATTTTTTAAGTGACTTTCAAATAACTTTAAAGCAATACCACGTACACCCAGATTTTCTAGTTGATTAAGAAGTACATCATGAATTACACAGTCAAAAGCTTTTGACATATCTATAAATAAGCCTACACAAGCTGTTTTTTTGTTTATAGCTTCCCATACCATCATCAGAACTTTAAAAATTGCTGTAATTGTTGATTTTTTCTTTTGAAATCTAAATTGATTTTGGTTTAGTAGATTGTTACATGTTAGAAAGTTATAAAGCCTAGTATGTATTACTTTCTCAAAGATCTTTGAAAAAGAAGATAATAAAGCTATTGGTCTATAATCACTTACATTAGATCGCGATCCTTTTTTGAACAACGGTTTAATTTTCGCCTTTTTTAGTTCATGATGGTTCCACTTTCAAACATTAGGTTAATAATATACACAAGAGGTTCACATATTGACATGAATGATTTCTTGATAACATTCATAGGTATACTATCAAGGCCAAAACTCTTTTTATTTTTAAAACTTTGTATGATTTTATTCATCTCATCAATATCCACTGGTTTTAAGTAAAAACTATTGCAGTTTAGTATAGGGGATGGCTTATGGTTGGCTTTAATCAAATTTTGTGTGTTATTCATTATGAAATAACTATTAAAAGTGTCAGCTATAATTTTAGGATCTTGAATAATAGTGTCTTTTACGTTTAAATTATTAATTGTAGGTTTTAGGTCATTCACAGATGAAGTTTGTCGTTTTATAAAATTCCAAGTAGATCTTTTTTTATTTGAACTTTGCTCTATAAACTTAATATTAGATTTCTTTTTTGCTATACGAATATATACTCTATTTTAGAGTACGGGTGGCAACCCTAATCCTGACACACATCCTTTGCTTCACTTACTCTCCTAACATTCTTCTTTGAAGGTAGTCTAGTCTCTGACTAAACCTTCGGGGATATTAGTCATGATTAATGTATGTATGTTGTTAAACAAACGCTAATAGGTACAACCCGAACGCTACCGTCTATAAAGCGCACAAAAGTAGTACAGTAGCAAACATATAAACGTTGCCTATTTATAGACACCTTAGATTTACGAACGATGCCGATGAACCCACAGATATTTGGCGTCAGATGATTGCTGGCCGCGTGCGGAACGAAAATGTGGTTTCAAGGTCGGACGGTAATGTGTATAACATTCAAAACAATATGTGAAGCACTCAGAATGCCACCGTGAGAGTTTTATAGAATGTTCGATGGAGATGGTGATAAAAGATTTTTGTACGTTGTGGTTTTCTGGTTTGTTATTGAAGCTGATACATTAGGGCTGCATTCTTTAGCATACATACCATACATTTAATAAATAAATAAAATGCGTTTATTTCAACCAACTTGGCATCATAATCATGTACAAAATCAAATATTAGAAATAAAAAAAATAAAATTCAACAAGTTAAAATGATAATTAAAAGCAAAATTACTTAATCAATAAAAAAAATTAAAAATGATGAAATTCCTACATTTACACAACAATGACACAAATAATAAAGTAAAATTAATAAATTATAGTCTTAGATTAAAACAAAACGAATAATATAATTAATAAAATAAATAATATGAAGAAATGTCAACAATCAATTAATTAATTAAATAAATAAAAGGTAAAAAAAAAAATAAGGACATGTAACGAAACATTTATTTGATTGCCGCCTTACCCGAAACCACGGAATTATGTCCTTTACAGCAGCTTTGCTACGACTGACGATAAGGCCGAAAGCGCGCTTTGCACGGAATCCTCAACCTCTGAGGAACTGGCTATCTTATCTCCAAACTGTTAGAACACAACAATACTTTTAACATTTTTATTATGGCACCACACTTAAGATACGATAGCTAGCCTGGCGGATTTAACCAGTCCTGACACCAAACAAACCAACACAAAGATGGGAACTGCTGGGAATCGAACCAGAGATCTCTGGATCTAAGACCGGTGGCTTAGCCACTAGATCACAGAGACGGTTGAAAGTTTTCAACAAAATTCAACCTTTAAATTCCCGTAACACAGCCAACATGCAGTGAAACAAAGCCTGGAAAGACTGAAAGTCGCCAAAGTTTGTATGATAAGTTGCTAACAAAGTTTTTATCGTTCGCGAGTTGGTACCGGGCGTAGTAAAATAGCTTTATAATGTTATTTAGACCGCTTTAATTGTGGGAACGGTGTTCCGGGACATTGGAAAACTTAAAATTGACTAAGGCAAATTGAAGGTGAATCCATTTTGATAGTTCACCTCGCTTACACGAAAGTTTAATTATAGTAGAGGATCCGAGTATACAACGACCTTCACCGAGCCGGTTAATGTATGTTAAATAAAAAGTATTTTATGTTAAAAAATAAATTGCGAGCGGGCTGGCTGAAAAAATTAAGTCCAGTATATAATTAATTAAATATTTATCATCATCATCATCATCAGCCTATTAGCGTCCCACTACTGGGCACAAGCCTCCCACGTGGACAACAGCACACTTGGGGATATTGGGCCATAACCCACCACGCTGGCCCAATGCGGGTTGGTGGGTTTTAACGACTGTCATCTTACGACAACCGGGACCAACGGCTTAACGTGCCTTCCGAAGCACGAAGGAGCTCGAGATGTTTCTTTATTAATTTGGTCACCCATCCAGTGACCCGGCATTGAGAAAGAGGCTTAGCGAGCAAGATCGAAAAGCCGAACTCGCTAGCCGCTGCGCCATCGAGCTCCTCCTGCGCCATCGAGCTCCTCGATATCTATAAAATATTTTATTTTAAACATTGCACTGGTTTGGATAATAGATAAATTACATTACCAATCGAAAGTATGAAGCCTATAGAATATGCAAACGTTAGGTTGACTATTTTTTCCCCGTCATAACTATTGGGTAGGTTAGGTAAAAAAATATAATTTTGAATGAATCATTATAGGTACTGGACTGAAATTTTTCAGCAAACCTACACGCGATATATTTTTTAACTAAATTTGATATAAAATACTTTTCATCCATTAACCGGCTCGGTGATGATCGTTCTATACTTAATCGGATCTTAGACTATTACTTGTTATTCTTGACGACCTCCTTGGTCGAGTGGTTTGTATACCGGTTTTTATGGTGTCGCCATCTCTGAGGTCCCGGGTTCGATCCCCGGTCGGATCAATTTAGAAACTATTGTTTTTCTAAATTGTCTCGGGTCTGGGTGTTTTCTATGTACAATAAGTATGTATTTAAGTATTTTAAGTATGTTTATCCGTTGTCTAGTAACCATTTAACGAGTTTAATAACGAAGCTTCTCTTGGGCTAGATAATTGGTGTGAGTGTAAGAAAGTTTATTTATTTTATTTATTTATTCAGCTTACTGTCAAAGTAAAGTATAATCTGTTCACTGTCCTACTGCTGGGCAATGGCCTCCATCATTGGAAGCATGTCATCACTAGCATTGACGGGTGTTGGCTTAATCACCACGCTTGCCAAACTCGGGTTGGCGATGACAAACCCGGGTTATGCATCGAAAAATCCGAATACACTTACCCGACCTTGGTATTGTAGTTGGACCGGATATCGAACCCTCGACCATTCGGCCACGGAGGTTTCGTTACTTTCTACTGAATTATTAATGACTTGCAGTCAGGGTTGCCAGATAATAATTTGTTAAAGGAAGGCAGATGGGTCTAAAAAGGAGGATTTTCTGTAAAAAAAGGAGGACATTCACAATTAAACTATTTTTTTTAAATATTATTTTACTTCATTTTAATAATATTTAGCCGAGCTGCCAATTTTTGCAAGAAGTTTTTGGTTTTGCAACAAATAAAAATTTTAAACTCTGAAAAAAGAAGACAACCTCAGGCGGGAATCAAACCACGCACCTTCCGCATTCCGGGCGGCTGCCTTAACCACTTGGCTACCGAGGTCTGGTTTTCAACCGTCGAAATTTGTCAGTGCTTGATGCTTATGTTTTAGTCATGGGTTCGATTCCCGCCTGAGGTTGTCGTCTTTTTTCAGTGTTTTAAATTTTACTTAAGTATATTTAAGCGTTAATAAAACGCTAAAATATAAAACATTAAGGATCCCTAATTTAAAAAAAATATAGCCTATGTCACCCGGAGATGGTGTATAGCTTCCTAACGGTGATATAAATTTTTAAATCGGTCTAGTAGTTTCGGAACCTATTCAATGCAAACAAACAATAAAATGTTTCCTCTTTATAATATTAGTACTTATAGATTATTACCGTCACTGTCCGTCTACTGAGCAAAAGACTTCCTCCATTTCTTCAATTGACTGCGATTTAGGAATACCTTAGGAAATTGTGTAAAATTTTGGTAAAATACATCAAGGTCCCATCTCCTTTTAGATCTTTTTTCACAATTGAGTAAATACGTTCGCCACTACGACCAGGAGCGATGCAGATGGTTATGAAGGTCTTCCCCCGCCCCTCTAAAAGGGGGGTCTGCTTTTGTTTCATTTACTAGTAGGTACCTACATACCTGTGAAAGTCGTAGAGTCAGTACTATTTAAAAATGTTTTAGAAAGTGTGTTGATTTGTAAGAGAAATCTGAAACCATAAGATAGGAAAATTACTTAAACTGTTGAAATCGATACAAAAAAAGTACTGTTTCGCTGCTCGACAAAGGCCTCTGTCTGTCATAAAAATCAAGTACAATAAGTTTGACATACCCACGTTACGTATCGAAAAAATCTCCACCAAGGCTTTAAAGTTAAGTATAAATAACATTGCATTTCAAAGTAATCAAAATTTTACTCTCTCTACTATAAAAAAAAAACAAAAAACAAATCTTCTAAATTAACCTCTAGTAGTTTCATTGCAGTAGTTAACAATGAATTGTAGGTCTAATCGTAGAATAAAGCTCTTAAGCAAAACCAATTTCATCCCTACACAAATCAACAACCAACCTAACTTTGCTTAAAATCTAAAACCTTTTACAACATTGTCTAGTAGGTACTCAAATGTTGCAACACATAACAGAATAACAGACAATGTTTGCCGGAGAACCATTTCGTTTTCGCAGAACTTGATGATACAGCGAATAATACTTAGTTATAAATTAAAATGTAAGAGAGCAGTCAAATTACAAAGATATGAAGTATATCTTATGATATGACCTGATTTGAAATGTCGACTTAGGTACTTACTTAACCAGTAATTGAGTCTAATTGAAACCAGAATCTTAAATCTAAATTAATGTAAAGATCATTTCATTATCCCTCATAAACGAAATTTGGTTTTGATGATTGTTAGATGAAAATACAATTAATGTATTTTCATGTAATCAAGTTCTAATAATACTTAATATTAGGAAATAACAGAAGATCTATAAAGTTAGTAGCCAACATATAGAATTGTTTTTACTTATAAAGGCGATTTAAAGCTCACTAATATTTCTATATTTTTCTGAAGTATGAAAAAATTGTATGTCTTAAAATCAGAACACGATTGTAGAATCTATTTTCTGATTAAAAATTTAGTTTTACATAAAATAAAAAGCCCATTCGTAAGGTTATACTTATAAAACTTTTTTGTCCGTCTGTACATTCGTGATGAAATAGCAGCCGAACACACAAAACAGACCGTTTTAATATTCTCCATCCGCTACCGAAAACAATTAAATTAAATTAGTTGCTGATTAAAAAGAGACTTGCAAGCTCTATGGGGAATACTTTTTAATAAATTCAGCAGCGCTAGCCATTTCGTATTTGGTCTTGACATAATAAAGTACAGACTTACAGGGGATTTAGTGGAGTTCTTTTCGTAGTCCAATAATTAAATTATCTGAGGTACTGCTGAGAGCAGATGTACTAGAAAAAAGCTAGTAAGTACAGATTTGTTTTATTTTTTAATTTTACCTAGTCCAAGTTAAGCTTCTTTTGAAAATTGGTTTAAATGGTTAAATAGCTAACGGATGAGCATTCATAAATAATTAGGGAGATCATTTATGTATGCCTTTGCCCAGAGATGGGACAGTATAACATAGACTAATTACTTATATATTGATCACAAGCGGCCGCTCGCGGTTTCACCCGCGTGGTTCCCGTTCCCGTGGGTAAAAAGTATTATATGTGTTAATCCAGGTTATAAACTATCTGTATGCCGAATTTCATCCAAATCCATTTAGTAGTTTTTACGTGAAAGAGTAACAAACATCTATCCATACGTTCCTGTTCGAATATCGGGATAAAAAGTATCCTATGTGTTAATCCTGGTTAAAAACTATCTGAGTGCCGAATTTCATCCAAATCCATTTAGTAGTTTTTAAGTGAAAGAGTAACAAATATCCATACATACTTACAAACTTTCGCGTTTATAATATTAGTAGGATTGGCCGTGTCGCGTAGCTGAGCACATGTGCAGTAGATATTTGGTCAAAGCTGAGCACATGTGCAGTAGATTTTTGGTCAAAAGTAAACTACGGCAGAGGACTGCTTTTGCGCTCCTCATGGCAGAATAGCTATAAGAAAAATGTATTAGAATAAGTACTCTGTATAGAAAATAAGATATTTTGAGAACAAAAATATTGTGAAAGAAACCTGAAAAAGTTTGAAGGATTATCCTTTATTTAGAGACTAAATAATTAGTCTCTAAATAAAGGAAAAATGGATAGGCTAGTTAGTATAGGCGGAGTCCCATCCGCTAAAGATACGATGAATGAAAGTGTAAGTATGAGGAATGGAAGTACGAGAGGTATAAAAGCGAGAACTGGAATGGAAGAGTAATATAGTGCAAACAAAATCTCCAGTCCTGTTGCAGGAGTAGGTATATTAAAAAATTAAAAAACTTTTTTAAACAACAAGCTTTTATTTAAATGCACTAAAAAGAAAAAAATAACTTCTACTATCAACTTTATAAGGTCGTTACATAGTTTATATGATTTAAAAGGTTGTCGCGAGATTAAGTAAGTACTCGTATTTATCTTACTTACTTATATTGATTCAAGTTATTTAATTTACTTATTTATTTACACAAGTAAATCTCACGACAACCTTTTATATCATATAAATTGTGTAACGACGTTATAAGTTGATAGTAAAATTTCTTTTTTTTTAGCGCATTTAAATAAAAGCTTGTTTTTTAAAAAGGTTTATTAATTTTAATTTATTTTTTACTTTTTAGTATTGGATTTAGAGTCATCTAGCACTAAAGTGATCTAAAAGACAAATCCAATGAACCCAAACTCGATGCGATTCCGCTGATACGTTTAGTAGTTCCTATGGCCACCTCCAGACTCCATCATCGGATCAGCTCAATGGTACCATAACATTGCATTGTCGTCGTACTTACGTAAGTGTACCAAATTTCAGCTAAATCGGTTGAGGAGAACTGGTCTTAAATTCAGTTGCAAGATTTGTCCCACACTAACACACAGGGGAAGTCAAATAAAAGCTTGTAAAAAAGGCTTTCAGGGATAATAGTCGTGATTATATTTTTGTAATTATTGATTATGACTCTTATTAAAATATGTCTCTTTTGTTTCAGGAGATTACTCTTTAGACATAAGAGATGTGACCTTAGAAGATGACGGCAGATACCAATGTCAAGTCAGCTCGGGACTAAATGGTAAGTAAAATTTGGAATCAATAAATGTATGAAAATGATGAATCATCGACCTTGTATAACTTGGCTCCGAGCAATCCTACAACTTTTGTGCCATATTAACTATTACTCCAAATGGCTAGTTCTAACAATACGTACTATTTTTTTTTGTTGGCCGGCACTTTCAGAAAATGCCCAATAATGTATGGAGCCTGAATGATCACCTTTATTATTACTTTTTTTACCCCATATTTACTTTGGTGGGGGGTCCAAAATTAACCCAATATAATGGTGATTACATTTATTATTCCGCAGTAATCATCATCTTTGGTAATATTAATGATGTTTATTTGCGTTAATAACGCTCAAATTTACCTACTTACTTTACTTAATAACGTCGTCAAGGTTAAAATAGAGAAAACTCCTACCGGAGGTAGTAATTTTTACTACAATTCGCTATTTAAACCTATGTGTACCTCTAATTTCCTATTTGTTATCTCAGGTGAACCCGCCATCCGCTCCCGCTACGCTCAGCTCACCATTTTAGTCGCGCCGGAGCCGCCTCGCATAATACAAGGCGCGTTTATCGACGCCACCGAGGATCAACCTATCGACATTGAGTGTGTCTCCGTCGGTGGAAAGCCTGCAGCTGAGGTGAGATATGCAACCTATCTATCTATAGCCTCTATGATGATGCGGGTTGGTGATCACACGCCCAGGCTATTTAGATTGCATTCTATGTACCTATGTACAGTCACGAGCAAAAATATGTAAAAAAAATAATAATTTTACTTACGCTTACACCAATTATCAGACCAAGATGAGTATTCTTGTGAAACTCGTTAACATGGTAAGATAACGGATAAATACATAAACGTAGAAAAAACATCCAGACCCGAAACCAATTTAGAAAAACCTAATAGTCGTCAGCTGATCAGACAGTTTTGTATAGGAGGTCGAATATTTTTTGTCATTTTTGCACATAGGTTTTATGGAGAAAGTTGTTTAGTTTCATGGGTGGAAGTCACCTTTAATTTTTAGTTTTGAAGGATAAAAATTTATAGTGCATGTATATAAGTGTACAAATATACTGTCCCATAGCTGAGCAAAGCCTCCATCATTGAAATCAAGTTATCTCTACAATTACTGGGTATTGGCTTTACCAAAGGCCTATCTATTTCCCTCCCCCTCACAATTCCTTCTCCTTCCTCAAAGCTGGCAACGCAACTACGACTCTCTACATACATATAATCATGAGTATTATCAGGGGGTGTTACTCCGCAGTGTAGGTACAGTCACCAGTATTAAGATGTGATGGTGCAAAAATATCTGATCATTGGGCATATTATAGGCATATATATGCCTTCCACCAAGGATCAGATATTTTTGCATGCCGTCGATAGTCATAGCTTAATACTGGTGACTGTAGGTTCGGCCGGCGCGCCTCCCAGGCAGGCCGCCTAGGCGTAGGGTTGCCGCGAGCCATAGCACCGAACACCGCCGTGTCTGAGCGCGCGCGTAAACCCTACGCTCTGTGACGTCATGACGTTAAAATCGATATCGAATCAGCGTTGCTAACGGAATATGAACGCTCGGGTCACATGATAAGTTTCAACTTCGTCTGAAAGTCGTTAGAGAGTGAACCTTCTGTACGTAGTACTATTAGTTATTCTGCGCTATTTATCCCCGAAGGGTTAGTAAGAGACTAAGCAATGAGGACCGCAAAAGCAGTCCTCTGCCATAGTTCACTGTTCACCAAATAGCGACTGCACACGTGCTCAGCGTGAAAGGTGGTGAGCCGGTGTATGTGCAGTATTTCTTCCGTTAGGCACCTTTTACGACACCCAAGGGAAGAGAGGGGGTGATGGTATTCTTCCACCGCTACGTGAGACGGTTGGCGACTCTTCTGGTATTGTCTTTTCACAAGCTTGCTGCTTGTCGTTTGCTAATGCGGATTGGCGATCACACACCCGGGCTATGCGTTAATAAAAAAAAACACTCAATAATGTTGTTATGTACAGTGTTTACTTTTGTTTTAGATCACCTGGGTCGACGGAAACCAAGTAGTTATCAAGAATAAGGATGAGAAAAAAGTAGAGCTACTGCCCGATGGCCAAAGATACCAAACGAGGTACAGAACTATATCATTTATAATTTTATTTTATATCCCATTGTTCATAACGGATGGATGGTTAATAATATGTAATGCAAGTCTTGCAGAATCGACTTGCGCCAAAGACTTGCCTTTAATAAAATTGGGTACAGGCAAGACGTCTTGGCGGGAAAGTGAAGCGTCATGTCTCCAGTTTTGTCACAACAAACCAGTGTAACAGCACATTTCAAACTCTCTCATAGAGTCGGGTGATACATAAAATGTACTCAACTTAGATCTATGGTGTGAGATCTCGGTAAAGTTCCAAATCATTATTAAAACTCGAAGGGTCTTAGCACTCATCAATACTCATCATTATCTCTTTAAAGCTTAGATAATTTTTAGCTGTATCAAGCCTGCATTCAATTGAATATCAAACTATACCAATAAATAACTACTAATGTACGATAAAGTAACTAGCATACTATTGTATTGTACAATTTCCTATTAAAGTCCAAAACCACACTGTGTAGCTAATTTAGCGCATTCAACTATCACACTGTAGACGCGTACGTGATCAGCTGGGTTTGTCAACAGATCAGTCTTGCGGTTGACGCCAACCAAAGAGGACCACAACCAGACAATAACGTGCCAGGCGCAAAACACCGCAGACAGGGCGTTTAGAATGGCCACTGTACATATAGAGGTGAGTACCACATATAGGTTGTACGATATATTGATTAAGGCGCTGTGCAAATGTAGGCAATTTCTGATGCCTACTCGGGGCACCATCTTACAAAAATGCGATTTGCAGTATGTTTTTTATTTGAATAACACTGTACATAGAACAAAGAGAAATAAACAAAAAAATAAAAAAAAATTGACCAAAAATTTAAAAATATAAATAAAAAATTAAAATCAAAACTTAAACTAACTTAAACTAATGATACTTTAGCTAGCATACGATGCTGCATGCAGAGTGTCGCCAAACGGGCCACAATAACATGGTTTTTATCTTTAAAAAAAAATTCTAGTGGTTAGCCCGCTGGTTCTATTCTAGCGTGCGCCATCTCTGAGGGTGCTTCTCTTGGGTTCAATTCCCGGTCAGGTGAAATTAGAAATACTTAAGCTTTTTTTTCTAAATTATCTCGGGTCTGATTGTTTTCTATTTATAGTAGGTATGTACCTTTAAAGTTAGCCATTAAAAATAAATTTCAATAAAGCAAAACTTGGGTTAAATAATTAGTGCGATTGTTAAAAAGTTACATATTTAATATTATGTTGATGTTTGTAGGTTAAACTAATAATGTTTATGCAACCCCTAACCAGGTCAAATACGCACCAAAAGTGGAAGTGTCTTTGAAGTCTGACGTCCAAAGTGGGAAGATCCGGGAGGGGTCTGAAGCCAGATTCCTGTGCCAAGTGGACGCGAACCCCCCTCCTCAAGTGTACCGGTGGTACATCAATAGCAACCCAGTGATAGGGGACTATTCGGAAGAAATGGTGAGTATTTATCTTATCTTATCTTATTGAGCCGTGTGGTATAGCGGATTACTAATAGAATGCAACGAACCCCTCTGTTCCGTTGGGTGTCGAGGTGACTACGGACTAAAGACTGTACATACATACATCAGCGTTGAGCAGCGATGGGCTCACCACTTTAAACGCTGAGCACATGTGTGCATGTATGTTAATTCAAATTTACAATTAGATAGAAGAGCAAACATTCTATTCCAATGAAAACAATTTAAAAATATCTGTACCTATAAATCTCTTTAAAAATATACTAAAAAAACACAAAGTTCGAATTAAACATAAAAGCAGAATCGGGAACAACATAACAATTCATCTTACGGTAACTACGAACGAACGGGCGAGAGCAAATTTCAATATGTTACCTACTGCAGGGTAAGCGCACTAGCAGTGTACCTATGTGAATTTTTCATTGGAGCGCGCTCCGTATGCACGGATGAATCCGACTGTATGAAATACACAACTGCGCCGCACTTATTGCGATGCGCTTTGATTTAACTGAGCTGTTCGAACATAATTATTTGTTAGCGATAAGTTACGGTTCGAAGGTTTTATCTGTATTGCTGTGAAATGTTGCAAGTTGTAAGGAATGAATATATCAGAGGAAGTATGAAAGTCTCGCCTATAAAAGAAAAGATGAAAGGGAACCGTTTGCCTTGGTATGGTCATGTAATGAGAAGGGACGAAAGCCATGTGTCTGAAAGAGTGATATGAGTATGAGTGTTGAAGGAAGTGCGGAAAGGAAGAGGAAGAACAAATAAAAGATGGATGGATTGTGTGAGGGATGACATGAATGAGAAGGAATTTGATGACGAATTACTCAGTTGTATGGAAGAAAAATACATACTGCGCCGACCCATAACATGGGACCAGGGCAAGCGAATGATGGGTGATGCTGTGAAATGTTGCAAATTCTTTTTTGGTTCGGTTATGGTTTTGTTTGTGAGTTTGAGTAAATGATTAAAATAATAAATAAACTGTCCTACACTCACACCAATTGTCTAGCCCAAGAGAAGCTTCGAAGAAACTCGTTAAATGGTTACTAGACAACGGATAAACATACTTAAAATACTTAAATACATACTTATTATACATAGAAAACACCCAGACCCGAGACAATTTAGAAAAACAATAATTTCTAAATTGACCCGACCGAGGATCGAACCCAGGACCTCTGAGATGGCGACACCATGAAAACCGGCGTACAAACCACTCGACCAAGGAGGTCGTCAATTGATTGATTTAATATCATTAAGTAATATATGACAATAACATTTATACATGCATATTCAGGACTATTATCCCCGAAGGGTTTGTCAGAGACTAGGCAATGAGGCCGCAAAAGCAGTTCACTGCTATAGTCCACGTTTCACCAAATAACACTGCACATGTGCCGAGCGTGATACGTGGTGATTCCAACGCCGCTCTATGCTGTGTATTTATGCGTGTTGTCTTTAATCCGTTAGTCGCCTTTTACGACACTAATAGTAGAGAGAGGAAGCTGGTATTCTTTCAGTGATACTATACCACACGCCTCTGATGATGATGATGATAATGAATACAAATTATTAACTGTTTTAGTAACAAAACATTAACTTTCAGATAATCTTCAACGTGACTCGTAATCATCACAATGCCGAGGTCAAATGCGAAGTCAGTAACAAAATCGGGAAACGAGACAAGACTGTCAAATTAGATGTTACATGTAAGTTTCGAATTCTAACACTTTCTAATAATGCTAATTATTATTTTTACACAATGAAGACGAAGCTTTCATCAATAAGTTCTAAAAGTTACAAGATGACTCCCCTCAAAATTTCCATCGTATACAATATACGGCATAGTTCTTCAAATAATTACGCAGAGAGAGAGTAAAGTTCATCCACCCCCGATATTAGTTTTTCATACCTGACGACCGGCAACATCCCAGAGGGATTGATTTTCCCAATAAATAAATCTGTAGGGTAAACATGCCGACAAATGCATACGTACACGATCTCCGGAGGATCGGCTAATTCAGCGCTATTGTGTTTTCCATTCGCATTAGCTATTCAATAGCATTGCTTGGAGTGGCTCCACGGGGGAATCAATCCTTACACAACAATCGTTCGTACTCGTGTTGTGTACGCAATAATGAATTCTGCTGCCGTAATACAGATTGACAATTGCCTCCAAGTAGCGGAAGTACAACTTCCTGCGAGGATTACCATTGAGCTGTTTGTTAGCAATAGAGACAACACCGCAAAGCTTTTGCGTACTGAGTTGCACGGCTGTTAATGCTTCAGTGATTGTGAAGGATCCAAGCGATTGTGGCTTTTGCGGTCACAAATCAATGCGCAAAAAATTGCTTTGCGTTGTCGTCTCCAGTTATTAAGGCGTGTACGGACGAACATCGACCGCTGTGTTCGTCAAAAATGTTCGTTGCGATCCAAGTAGGTTGTTCTGTGCGGACGATGTTCGGAGAAACTTGATGCTACTTCACTGTCGACCACTTCCAACGGCGAATCCATGGCTACTGAGCAGTTGTGCGCGAACATAAGTAGAACTGTCTTCGTAAGGTGTTTATGTTCGATTAGGTAATTAACGTCCACACGTGCGTCTGTAAAGAGTATAATTACAATATTATCCGATGTCATGCATTCACCTTAACAAAGGTCCCACTATATGATCTCCACGTTTCCCGTGCTTTACAAAAGTGGCCTACATCTGTAAATTTAATCAGAAACTTCCAGTTTATTCGATGTCGAATACTCAAATTAGATTTCCAGACCGGGAAAGTTAGGTCTCCTAAACATATTTGGTTTCCAACCATCGGCTTTACTACGTACAAGTTATTGATCGCGCGACGAAATACAAAATACTTAATGAAATTCAACATACTTTGTCCGTGAGTTCAACATAATGTGTGTTGGTATAGTCTGGAAGTGCCACTTTAAAAACATACTTCTATATGCCAAAGACTAATGATTTAAATTTATTATTTGCAGGGTGCACAAATATGTAAAATACACAGAGTATGAGACGAGGCAATGAGGTTTACAGTTCACTGCCATATTTATTCTGTGGCCATAGTCCCGTTTCAGCAAAATACAACTGCATATCCGCTCTTGCATGGTTACAATGTGCATTTCTTAACACTGAAAAAATATTTAAAAACTCCAAATCTGAGCTAAAAGTTCTTAGGAGGGAGCCGCGCGATCGCAAAAACTGACATAATGAACTTCCAAGCAAAATCAATCGTGATATTTAAAATTAGAACAATTCTGCTTTGACGTTTCAGACCTCGTAATTTAATTAAAGCAATGTTTTTGTTCCTCGAAATGTGCAAAACCATCACGCGCTTGTGTTAAAAAATAAAATTTACTTTTTAAAGAGGGGGGCGACCTGCGGTATATCAATACAAATATTTTCATGTAAGAATTATTGTTTTATGCGTAAAATTAAGAAAGTTGTCGAAAAAAAATGTTTTTAGGAGTCATTACGTGTATGTATTGTTTGTTATTGTTTAAAGAATTTGTTTCAAATTTCAACAAGGCCATGACCTTGTGCAATGATGAGGCTAACAACTTACATAAGTTCTTTTAATGTATTTAACTAATTCAGCGCCGAGTACAAGTGACTTAAAAATACGTAAATTTTCACAATTTCGTGCAGGATCCGATTAACTCGATCAAACCTCTGGCACCGAGGCGTCAACTAAATTTCAAAATAAAACCAGTTCTCACATTACGTAGTAAGAAGTTGGATTCGTCGTGGGGCTAGTCGAATAAATTCTTCACAAATTCAGTTGTAACTCGTTCACCAACTTTGGTGGGTAACGGAATATTAAATAAGTATTATCGTTTCGAAGTTATGATGATTTTGTTGCGAACAAGATTGCAGATTTTATTTCAGATGTCGTTTAAAAAGAATATAAGGTGCAATCAAATAACTACTCATAAAATCCATGTTTAACGCCAACATATTGTCCATATTCAACCTTTAAGAGCTGAACATGAATTTTAATAGAATGAACATGACTTTTCTGTCGTTTTTTTAACCGTTAGTTATATTACTTTATAATAAATGCACTTTATATAAAACCGCTGGCATTCCTACCAGATCAACCGGCCTTTCGAACGAGACCGCAAAACGTGGAAGCAGAGATGGGCACCAGCGTTACCCTGAGCTGTGACGTGGACGGCCAGCCGCCGCCGGAGATCAGGTGGCTGTTCCACGAGCCTGGAAGAATCGGGGTAAGTGACTACCATGTCTTCAATCTTACCCGCCTAAGTTAGAATTTTTTTTTCAATGTTTAGTTATCTTATCGGCTGTTTTTCATTATAAGGCTGATTCTCAAAGAATTTGTGTCATCAGATCCATGGTTTTGAATAAAAGTATTTATATGGCTGTATGTCTCATCAACTAATTAAACTAGTTTTTAGGCCCCCTTTAAGCATGAAATAGTGTAAAACCTCCTCCTCCGTTCTTCGGAAGGCACGTAAAGCCGGTGGTCCCCGTTGTTGTCGTAAGATGGCAGTCGTTATACCCACCAACCTGTACTGGGCCAAAATCAGAATCAGAAAAGCGCGGTGGGTTATGGCCTAAACTCCATGTCTGTCCATGTGAGCCCCATAGGTTTGTAGGCTGATGATGATGATGATGAGTGTGACACCGGAAGTGTCAAAAGCCACGAATATATGTCAGGAACTGTTCTCCCGAAAATCACCCATACTTTTTTTTCTTTTTATTTAGTTTGGGTCTTTTGTCCACATGGATATGCCAGCCCCATTGTATCTTCCCAGTTACAATCTTAAACTAATAAAATACATGATTAATTGTTACGGGAATCACTGTTCAGCTATTTTTACTAACACATAATTTTTTTTGCCAGTACTGATTTAGGTTTTGATAAACTATTCTGTTGTTAATATTTAATTTAAATTCATTGAACAGTGATTCCCCATCGGCTTTGTTCTTAACACAATCCATCAGCATATGTTGTACGTCTTGAATTTTATTACAAGAACTGCAATTAAATAGGTATGCAAACTTCGCAGATGGATAGTGTCCCGGACGCAATCGTAGAGCAACATATACATACCCATACTTACCTAGTTGTTCGTGTTATGTGAGCGTCTGATACCTCCAGCAGGTCAAGGGGAAAGCTCCTAACTTGAAGGTCTACGTCACGAATGAGTCCGCCGGCCGGTACATCTGCAAAGCTTCAGTGGAAGGATACCCCGAAGTGGAGAGTGAAGCCACTGTCTTCATAAAAGGTCAGCCTTTATTTACGCAAAATAATAGACATTATATACCTTGCCTTAAGTAAGCTGAAGCATGCATTGCAGGAGCCCTTTGTCCAGCAGTGGCCAGACACGATCTGATGATGATGATGTTTAACCACCTCTGTGATCTAGTGGCTAAGCCAACGGTCTTAGAACCTGAGGTCCCGGGTTTTAATTCCCAGCGAGGAGTATATCTTTGTGTACTTGGTTTGGTTGGTGTTAGGGCTAGTTAAGTCCGCCTGGCTAGCTACCACCATTTTATCTAAAGTCTGGCGTCATAACAACAATGTTAATAGCATTAACCCCTCAAACCCCAAGCGGTCGCATGAGACCGCACCTACAAAAACACACTTGACTTTGTACAGTATTGTCATAGACTTACAGACTACTTTAGTATGAACAAGGTCGATTGTTTCGATTCTGTGGTACATTTTATGCATCGTGATCGCAAAATATCGCATAGTCTATGCTCGATTCTGTCAAATTTGACGTTGACAGTTGCGCCAATTTCTGTGTCTGAAAATTTCCACGAGTGAGTGATCGAGACGAGTGAGAATCAAATGAAAATGTATTTAATTACCAACTTTGTTGTACACTCATAGAAAATAAAAAAACGTTACAATGTATAAAAGAAGCCGTACAACGGGCGGCCTTGTCACTAAAAGCGATATCTTCCAGGCAACCTAGGGATGGAGAAGCGCCTTAATGATCTAACTTTGATTTTGAGATCGGCACATGTTGTAACAGGGTTCCTATTGCAGGTGCACCAAAGATACTTTCGAACAGAACACAGTTCGGTGTGGAAGGTGATAGGGTTAAGGTGGAGTGCGCCGCGCTATCAGTGCCGAAACCTGATGATATTAGATGGTACTTCGAAGGTCACGAGATCAGCGCCATACATGACCCGGTGAGTTTTCTTATTTGTTTAATCCTCTTGTGTGCTAACCAGTGCTATTGTTCACGTGGGAGGCCTGTGCCCAGCAGTGGGACGTTTATAGGCTGATGATTTGTGCTAAGGCCATTTTTTTTCAAAATGGCCGCATGTGTCAAACTACTTCCGTATTACTTCCTGTTTATATCCGGTCTAGGTCTAATGACGATTTTCATGAAATTTTTATATGGAGACTATATAAAAAACTGATATCACTAGAATCCTTATTAAATAAGCTATCTGGCTATGTATAATAAAGTATAGTTTGATGCTACATTAAATTGCAAAAAAAAAGTGAAAGTAGGTGAAAGTACTTTTTATTTTTCCCGATTTAATATAAAGTTTTGTACAAAATATCTACTGAATAAAAAACCTTTGCTCTTTATAGATTGAAACGGTTATAAGGCTACTTTTTCTTGCGAAAAAATAACGCGAGCTAAGCCGCGGGCTAAAGTTAGCTAGCCGTCTGGTCACTCGATCATGGAAGTTTTAAAACTTCAAGAGTCGAATACCATTACGATAGTCTTAATAGAATGGCATCTGGCCCAAAATTATAGAAGATGCAGGTTCGAATCCTCGTCGTAAAAACCACCAACTTTTTTATTAACTTAACTTTTTTTAATTATCTTTATACTTCTATATTTCGCTAGCAAAAAATAATATGATTTTAGTTTGTAACATTTTGCTTGGCCATATTTTCATTAGAGAATTTATTTATTTCACGCCCGACGTAGGAAACCTAATTGCGTCAGCGCTTTCATTATTCGTAATTAAATTATTATTCAACTTTGTGTATAATAAATTGCTGAAAAGGGCATTTCTACCTACGTACCAATTACAAACTTAGATGAATTATGAATAGAGTAATTTAATCTGAGAGTGAGATCTGACTGTTTGAAACTGTTGCTGTCTCTGTCTACCTTTATTAACACACAGAAGATAGCATTTGTTTTTAATTAGGTTAAGCCTTTTTTATACATTTTATAAAATGAGTAAAGTTTGGCTTGTCTTTAGTGGATTAAACGTTTACTAGAAAAAAAACAACTAGTCTCAGGAAAGCTCGAACGGGATTCGAACCCGTGACCTTTAGATTGCCGGTCCACTGCTCTAACCGCTAAGCTACCGAGACCCCAAAAGACTCGTTGAATTTTTTTTAGTAGTTGATCTTTCCTAAGACTGGTTGTTTTTTTTCTAGTAAACATTTTATCCTATATCTATATTGCATTGTGAATGCAAAATTTCAATAATTTCTTTAGTGGCTTGTGAGGCCAATACAGGAGCGACAGGAACGGTCGCATAGTCCATACATACATATAATCAAGACTATTATCCCCTAAGGATTAGACAGAGGTTAGCAATGAGGACAGCATAAGCAGTCCTTTACCATAGCATATTATTCTGTGACCATAGTCCACTTTTCACCAAATAGCGACTGCACATGTGCTTAGCGTGACAGGTGGTGAGCCCATTGCCGCTCTATACTGTTGGATATGTGCAGTCTTTAGTCTGTTAGTCGCCTTTCACGCCACCCAAGGGAAGAAACACGGTTATACATGGCCGCATAACTGGCAGACGGAAATAATTTAATTTAATTTTGATATATTTTCAAAACCCACAGCTCTTAACCTAAATCAACAAACTTCGTTCTTTCATGTTTCTATGTAAAAACCTTGTGTCAAATCAAGGTAGTTTCATGTACCATTATTTCCTAGGACTACGCGACTCTCGAGGAGAGTCTACCAGATGGCACAGTCAAGTCTAACTTGGTGATCAGAGCGAGCCAGTCCAAGCATTACGGGGTTTACAACTGCAGTATTACCAATGAGTATGGGAATGCGAACGCTGCCATTACGCTGAAGCCTTTGAGTGAGTATGATATGATTTCTGATGAGTATACGTACATTTTTATCTATACATATGATCACGACTATTATCCCCGAAGGGTTAGTCAGATACTAGGCAATGAGAACAGCAAAGGCAGCCCTCTACCATAGTCCACTTTTCACCAAAAGCGACTGCACATGTGCTCAGCGAGACAGGTGGTAAGCCCATCGCTGTACTAAGCTGTTGGATGTTTGTGCAGTCTTTAGTCCTTCGATCAACAATACAAGTAGATGTCAGGTCGGCGCTAAATGTGTCTCGGTAAATAAGAAGAAGTGAGCTCTTATTTTCTCGCAAGGCATGACAGTAAAAAGTACTTAATTTGTTGCCCTTTAAGGTTGATTTCACCACTTAATATTATTGACGTATTATCTTTTTTAAGTGACAGGTGTAATTTATTGCTTTGAATAAGTATATATTCACGTGGACAGAATTTAGCGTTGATTTTGTACGTGACGCGTTATCTAGTTGGTATTGTTGATCGAAGCTTTAGTCCATTAGTCGCCTTTTACGGCACGCAAGGGAAGTGGGGGGGTGGTAGTATTCTTTCACCGCCACGCGGCACGGTTACCTAAGTAATATTCTTTTGTATAAATAGTTTTGCCTACCGGTCCCGGTTTAAATTCCCAGGACGGGCAAATTGTGTTTTCAGATTTTTCAATGAATTGGCTACTTGACAGTTTTCGAAAAAGTATTAAAAAAATTACAAACGCTTATTTTATACCCTGTACAATATTCGAAGTAAGTCTGTTTTTATTGACGTTTATTCACACTAGACAGCTAGTGCAGCCAACCGATACAAGCAGCAGACACTAAACACTCAAACCGAAGTATAAAACATACTTGAAATACGGAGGCATTAAGTGCCTATCATCAGAGAGGTGATGAACATTTGTAGGCACGTCGAGGCGATCATCAGGCGAGGGGATAAGAACATATTTTTCTTTATTGATCTCTGTGACGTCACATTTCAATAAATAAAGACACTTATCTTGAAACCTGACAGATAGTGTCTGTATACTTTGTGAAATGTGACGTCACATGAAGCTCAATCATGGCCACCCGTGTTTCGGGTCTTGTAATCCACAGATAAAAAATTGCAAATTTCTTTTGTAAAAATAAAATATTTACAAGTTATCTTAATTAAAAAACTATTGGATAATTATCGTTAAATCATAACCTACCATTTCAGAAATATTTCATAATTTATTGTTACAACTATCAAATAGCTAATTGTCCAGGCTTGTGATACCAATCCGCATTTGGCTTTAAGAAATGTAATAAAACATTACAAGCATTATGTATAAGTTAAGTACTGTTTAGTAGAATAAGCTGTTTGAAATCTGTATTAAAACTGAGTTTAAAAATTATTTACCCAAAAAAAGTAAGAAAAATAAATAAAGGAAAAGCGGGATGAATGCGTCGTATGCATACGCAGTATGGAAGCACGAGAGGTAAAAAAGCGAGAACTGGTAAGAAAGAGAATTAGACTATAGTATTAAACTCCGATTTTGTTGGAGTAGTGGGCAAGAAAATAATAAAAAAAAACCGCATTTGGCAAACGTGATGTATAAGACAATACTCATCGATTGTAGTGATGACCTAATTTCAATGATGGAGGACTTTGCCCAGCTGAGAGACAGTACATATACTGCACTTATAAAAATAAGTTTTACTAGTGTTGTATAACAAAACCCCTCTTCCACAGAAACCCTTCCACTCTTCATCATCCTGATTGGAGTAACATCCGGCATCATAATATTCTCCGCGTTCATAATTCTAGTGGTGTTATGCCACAGAAGAAGGAGGCAGAACAATAGGAAAATTAACGAAAAACCTGACGTCACAGTCACTACAGGGGACATGTACAAAGAGAGTGACAGGAGTTCAAATATCAGCGATTTGAAACCGCAGTTGCATCAGAGCGACGGCAGTTACGAGCTAGTGAGTGTTACGAACCTCCTTTTTAAATAATTCATCTTAGTTTTTGGTATTTTATAGAGGAAACACAACATGGAAGCGGCATGCAAAATTCTCATACCAAACACAGAAGAACGACGTTTCGAGGTTCCCTGTTTCCTCCTTCAGAACTGGACCAATTTTTATGTTTTTTCAACATCGGTTAAAGAAAGAGATATTCTACGTCTGTATGTTTAATTGTTTTGCATTAAATCATTTATTCAACTACCAGGTTCTTCCAACCTTCAAAGTTCAGTAAAATTACTCCGTTTTAAGGCGTTTTCAGAAACATTAAGTAACCAATAAAAAAAATCGAACATACAGACATTTGAAAAAGTAATAAAAATTGGTCGAGTTCTGAGGAGGAAAGAGGGGATTACGAAGCGTCGTTTTTCTGTTTCGTACGAGAAGTTTACATGACTCTTCCACGTAGTGTTTCCTCTTTTGAAGATAGTGAGACATACTACCAGTAAGTATTCAGTCGAAGGCTCTCTCAACATTCGAACTGGTGGTAGATTAGCAAGGTACGTAGCCTAAGTAGGTATGTAGTTTTGTTAGTTAGATTAGTTGTTAAGGTTTAACTAGTTATTAGTTAACTGTTTTGTTTTATGCACTTACATATTTTGACGTCAATGAGTACCTGTTTATTAACATAGACCTTGCCAATGATGTACTATCATAACAAAGTTTCACCAAGTACGGAACAGTAAACAATTTAGATAAATCTAAATCGATACGCATTCGTTCCAGTCTACAATCGAATCTTTCCGAATCATTGGCATCGATATAATAACATTATCTCTTGTGCACACTAAAACGATAATAATATTAGTTTGTAAACAACAAACCGACGAGTTTGATTTATATTTCGATGTACTTATAAATAACGATCTAGTCACTTACGTACAGGGTATAAAAAGACCCATAACAAAGCCGAGAGCCACGTATTTATTCCACAATTAAGATCAGTTTTCTGTACGACCATACCTAGAAACCGTATAGTTACAAAGATATCAAGTGACACTGTTGAAATTTTTATTTCTGCTCAATTGCTTGTTACTTGTTTTGATGAACATTATGCTGCGTATATTTCGGCTTCATTAAGGTTCTTTTACACAATGTATATGATACTAGCATATTCTACAAGCGTTCACGATCACGACCTGTCTACGATCCGAATCTTATCGATACTTTTTTTAGGACTACACCAGTTCCGACCGCTCTGATATCAAAGGCCCTGCCGGTCTACCGCTAGCTGGGCCGGTGCCTCTGCCTAACCATCGTCACGAAGATACCCTGATGCAGTTCAGATATAGCAACGACTATTCCGATCCGTCGTATGGTGATCATTATTTTAAGGTTAGTATTTTGATTTACACTTCATTGTGTTTCAATTTTGTGTCTGTTTTGTGTGGTCTTTCTATACAAATTATTACTTACTTATTTATTTTATTTTATTTATCTAAACAAAACTTAATACTACCATTACAGATAAAATCTCAATGCGACAGTACAAGCACATACAAAATTTCTAACCTAACCTATTTAACATTTGTAGCAAATGACAAGCAGTGCAGCCCTTTTGTGAACTCACTCAGAGTACACACAATCGAATGTTATTTTATTTATCTATTTACAAACTTACAACTACAAAATATTCAGGACAAGTTCTGGTAAGTAAGTAACTACACGGTGTAGTTACTTACTTTCTGACTATTTCTGTAATAAAGAATAAACAATGTGACTTTTGTGAATTTAATTAGAGAGCAGTGCCGCAATGCAGTGCATTATGTCGTGGCCATATCGTAATATTGTCCATATCATGAAATGCTCGTTCACATCATGATTAGGTTAGGTTAGACTTAGTAGGTAGTAATTTTGAGCATTTCATGAATGGCCAATTTTACGATATTGCCACGACACATACATTTACTCAAGAGTATTTATCACTGAAGGATTAGTCAGAAACTGGGCAATAACGACCGCGAAAGCAGTCCTCTGCCATAGTCACGTTTCATCAGCATAATTATGTTGTTGGATGTATGTGGCCTTTTTTTAAAAGATTTATCACATTAATAATAGTCCTATTAACCACTCACTCGTGGCACTTTTCTAACAAAAAAATAGGCGCAACTGTCAACGGCAAATTTGACAGAATCGAGCATAGACTATGCGATATTTTGCTACCACGATACATAAGATGTACTACAGAACCGAAATAATCAAACTTGTTCATACTAAAGTAGTCTGTAAGTCTATGAAACACGGTACAAAGTCAAGTGTGTTTTTGTAGGTGCGGTCTCATGCGAACGCTTGGGGCCTGAGGGGTTTAACCCATCCTGTTAATCTAAATGACCGTGTAGGAGTGGGTTTACGTCAGTAGTCTAACGGAGATATGAGGATTGAACCACGATTTCTCGCGTTCACCCTGAGCATCTATCCGCTTGGCTACCGACGCCTCAAGTTAGTTACTCTTTAGTCTTTAGTCCGTAGTCGATGAAACAACAGGAACGGGTGCTATTGTTTCAAACCGATATTACGTGAGAAGCCGGCCCAATTCCTGCTGCAACGCAGCGTGGCTTTACCAGTCAGACAGTGTCATTCACTTAGTACCACCCAGGGGTAAACCTACGTGTAGGGTCAAAAGGGTAAACCTAAGGATGCAAGTGAATTTAACCCTGTATTCTATTAATGAGCCTCCTCCGCACAGCTCTATAATTATATTTATTGGAATAATACATACATACATATAATTACGACTATTATACCCGAAGATAGAAACCATTTTAATTTTACAGAAAACAGCAGTAAGGTTTATATATAACCTAGGATCACGTGACTCTCTTAAGGAGCTGTTTAAAGAAATAAATATTCTTGCAGTTGCATCACAATTTATTTATAACTGTATTGTTTACGTGCGTCAAAACAATCCTCATTTCAAAAAAAAATTGCGATATACACAAACTAAATACTAGAAATAAGTATAAACTTGTAATTCCTAAATTTCGACTTCAGAAAGTTTATGGATCATTATTATGGGGCAAAGTGTCATAATTTCAATAAAATCCCGAACGATGTTATAATTTTGCCCTTTGACAAATTTAAGGCACATGTTAAGGACAGACTTTTAGAAAAGGGCTATTACACTGTAAGCGATTACATCAATGACAAAAATGCATGGAATTAACATTCCTTTAGTTTCGCACACATTGTTCTAATGTGCCAGAGTAAAACTTTTAGATTCACCTTTGTTTTTATCTTTCCTTTTATTGTTATTCCATTTATTCATTTATATACATACTATTTACATTTTTAAATATTTCTATAAAAATACAAAAAACATTTAAAATGTAAAAAATAGTAGCCCACCGGTATCGGGAACAGGGTCCAAGCTACCGGTGGTCAGGGCTCCTGACAGAGGAACCTCCTAACTATGCGCGCCGTGTCCAAAAGTACTGCTTTCTGGATCAAGCCCTTGATCCAGCTGCCCAACGAGAGCCTCGTTAGGTGTTGGTCGAGGCTCTTGGCAATTATGCCATTGGCCGTCACGACTATCGGCACAATGACTGCTGTGTTCACATCCCACATGTCGACAACCTCGCGAGCCAAGTCAAGATACTTAGTTTGTTTATCTTTCGATAAATCTAATTATTGTTATTATTATTAATATTATTATAAAATTATTTTTAATATATTGTATATATTATTAATTGAAAAAAAATTTGAATTATATAATTGTTTTATGATTATTGATTGTGTAATTTGGTAACGACATACTGTTTTGTAAATGTCGTTACTTCTATATTATTATAAAGCTGTGGAGTTTCTTGTGCCCGTTCTTCTCCACAGCCAAAAGACGTCCTGAATGGGTGGAGTGGGTGGGTGGGTAGGTGCCTATCCATTTATCTATAAAAGAAAAATAAAAAAAAATGATTTTCATTTTTTTTTGTATGGTTTAGTCAATGAGGACCGCAAAAGCAGTCCTCTGCCATAATCCACTTTTCACCAAATATAGCGACTGCACATATTCTCAGCGTGATAGGTCGTCGCCTCAGTGCTTGTTTGGCCAACAGACCATTTGGGTAATTTTACAGGAGCAATTGTTTTTTTGTTTTTCTATGTTATGACTCAAACAAAGGAGTAATGTTATGGTAGTTTACAAAAATATGGTACATCTAGACTTGTAATAATCTATAAAACTATTATAGACATTTCGATTATATTGTTTTCTAAGGTTAAGCGAGCACTACACATTGAAATACCCAAATGGTCTGTTGGCCAAACAAGCACTGAGGCGACGTGGTGGTGAGCCCATCGCCGCTCTATGCTGTTAGATGTATGTGCAGTGTTTAGTCCGTTAGTCGCCTTTTACGACACCCAAGGGTAGAGAGGGAGTGGTATAGTATTCTTTCACCGCTAAGCGATACGGTTATTTGGTTATCGGAATAATTCTGTGCTAATGTCAGGTTTCTTTTTAACAGAATCCCACCGGATATGTCTACGACTACCCACAAGGCTACGTGCCCCCGCCGAACCTTAGAGTACAGTCGCCCACACAATTAGAGGTGCCCCAGAATAGGTAAGTAATATAGTTTTAGGTTATTTAAACAGTGAAACCGCAAAGCTCCTGTCAATTTAATGTTAACACGAAATAAACATTAACATGATTTTACCTGAAAGATATTAAAAAATATATATAAGTATCGGCCCTTGTACTACATTTTTACGAGTAAGTATATTTTTTGTGATGCCTGTTTTTGTCATAATTCATATTGTATTCTTATTTTTAATAATTTGAAAATGTTGTCGTTACATAACAACAGCTCGATGAACTCTAGTGTTTTGCTACTACTACATACTACATAACCAGATCGGTTACTGTTTTGTATGTTTCGATCCCTATAGACTTGGTTTGAAATCTTCAACCCGAATTTGGCTTCATATGTAGCGATTTCCCCAAAGCTATACATTTATTTACTTCTACATAGCATTATACTTTAAAACAGATCGCTGCAAGGCTCATTGACGCGCAGCATCGACACCGCGTCAACGCTTCCACTGTCGGCGAGCAATGGATCGCAAAACAACTCTTTGCAACGAACGAAGTCTCCGGACGAGACTGACGCGATTAACAACTTGGGGTTGCCTATGGATGGTGATTGTGAGTGATTTTTTTGTATTTTTTAAGATTTTTTCATCTACTTTACGTTATATGAGTATTTGAGCGTTATTAAGGCAAAAAATCTAATATTACGACTGTCACTGATAATAAGTTAACATCTAAGACGTGTTTATGTGAAAAACAATGTTTAGGCGACAGTAATATTGAGCTCTTAAGCATGTCGTATGCCTTCTTTTCGTAAGTATACTGAACGGGAGACCTTGTGCTGAGAAAAACCGGCAACAAAGCAAGGTATTTTTCATTTCTCCCTTTCTTCAAGTATTGGAAAAGTCTTTCTGTATTAGATTTTGTTGATATAAGTACAATAAATTTTAAAACTTACCTTTCACTATTATTACTTGCTTATGTAAGTAACAAATTTCCTTAATATGGAGATTTTCGATAGGGTGTTTAATGTAAAAAGGAACTTATTTTATAATGGTAGATATTTTTTCAAATTAAAAAAAAACAATTTCATACTTTTTTGACATGATAATGGAAATGGTTTAAAAACATATAATGTGACGACTGTAGATGAGGATTTCCCGAAATTAATTTTTCTTTTTTATTATGAAAAAAAATTCCATATTATCACGTTTTTTTTCTTGTTGTTTTAGCAACGTTGCCAATCTACGCGCAGCCTAATTCGAAGCACAGTGGGGTGGACCTACGATACGCGGCCACTTATGGCAACCCATATTTGAGGAATAGTTCACTTGGTAAGCAAAGGAGCTACGGGTACAGAAGTAGCTTTAACTCTTAGTATCATGTCGTACCACCTACTGCGTTCATACGTAATGGTTGCACGAGCGCGATCGTTCAAAGAGAGTTAATGTGACAATAAAAGTGTTAAGCTACTTCTGTGGCTGACTGTACATTTATTTCAGATTATATATTTTTTTTACATTAAATGCGTTTGTACATACACAATTCATTATTTCAATCTTAATTTAAAATATAAGCTGTAACAAAAAATACAATAATTATTTTTGTTCATTTAACTCTTATTACTCTTTTCCGTTCAGGTTACGGCAATCAGGTACACACGGCAAAGCCAGCCGCTACTCCGGCGCCGCCTCCATACTCAGCTGTGAGAAGCTCTGTGGTGATACCTCAAGGTAAGATAACGTAACGTTGGAATAAACCGCTACCTCGGGTGGGGAGCGAACCAGCATCCTCTACAATATATAAGGCAACTGCTAGAAACCGCAAGAAACTTCAAGGGCTGGTCAGGTCAAGTGTTTTAAACATGACAAAAATTACAAAAAAGAAATTGTTTTTTTTTCATTTTTAATTAAGTAATTCTTTTTGCGAATTTTAATTAAATAGTCTTTGAGTATCTAATTTATTTTAAAACAATAACATAAGAAAAAAACGCTAATTTCGTAATAGGTACTTATCGCCCGGCTGATGCGGACACGGACGGGTCAACAGACGGTTGGGTAAACGACCGGGCGCTGCCCGCGCGCGTAAATAATCGTTATTTTAAATGATTTTAATTTTATTTTTCAAAGACTATCTAATTAAAATAAACAAAATAAATGAATGAATTAAAAATTAAAAAGCACGAAATACCTTTTTGTCATTTTTGTCATGTTTAAAACACTTGACCGCAGCCCGTGAAGTTTCTTGCGGTTTCTAGCAGTCGCCTTATATTATATTCTTTATTGCACTGAAAACGGTGTCCAATCATATGACAAAAAACAAATAACAAATTTTCATTTGAAAAGTAACATTTGACAAAATTATACTTGATAAATGTAACATTTTACAAACTATTGTTTAATAAACTACTCATTAGACAATAAATTTACTAAAAAAAATTCATTATGCTAAAACATTATTTAACTATTTTTTTTTTTTTTTATATAAGAGGGAGGCAAACGAGCAGGCGGGTCACCTGATGGAGAGTAATCACCGCCGCCCATGGACACCCGCAAAACCAGAGGAATCGCAGACGCGTTGCCGGCCTTTAAGGGAGGAATAGGTTTAAGGAAGGAATAGGAATTGGGAGGAGGGGGGGGAGGGGGAAGGGGCCTCCGGAACCCTCACTGGTCGGACGAAACACAACAGCACCAAGTGCCATTATTTCACGCCGAATATTAGTGAGAGGGTGGTATTACGCCGGGCGAGCCGGCCCAATGTGTGCTGCAACGCAGCGTGGCTCTACCACTCAGTTGGTGTCACTCATTTAGCACCACCCAGGGATCACGTGTAGGGTCTCAAGGGTAAACCTACGGACGCGAGCAACTTTGACCCCCAAATTTGATTATTTTTTAAACATGTTAGTTGGCAAAACAATGTAAAGCATAAATAACATTTAACAAATACTAGCTGCCGTACTCCTGTAGGTCACGTGATAGGTTAGAAATTTAAGACAATCGCGTTAAATTTCAAAGTTATTTTTTTTATTAGACAACAGAAATACTAGCTGCCCTACTCATGTCGGTATTGAAAAATTGAAATTGCTTACATCCTTGCTTATAAAATATATCATACCTAACATACCATACTTTTTGTAAAATCACCAATTTGGCAAACGAATTATTTAGTCAAGTGAATATTATTAAAATAATATTTTTTTCAGTAGAAATATTTCCTAAGTAAAACTATTGCGAAACCTGTATTATGTCAAATGATTCTTTTTAAAGTAATATGTTTGCGAAAAGAAAGTTTGTCAAATGATTAGTTTTTAAAACGTTGTTTGTAAAATGATCTTTTGTCATACGTTTTTTGTTAAACAATAGTAAACCACTGAAATCACATGCAGAAAAGAATGTACAGACAATGGTAAGCAACGGTGGACCAATTCCCGAGGTAAGTAAGTAATAGTCTACTGCCCCACTGCTGGGCCTTTATCATTGAAACCAAGTCGTAACGAAAGATAGGTATTGGATGCTTGCCTAATGCGGGTTGGTAATAACCTTGGTAATAGCAATTTTTTTTCATTCATTGACATTTCGATATATTTTTTGTGTCTTTTTTTGCCTTCTACTTTTTTAGGATAAAATGTTTACTAGAAAAAAAATCAACCAGTCTCAGGAGGTTTTAACCGCCTCTGTGGTCTAGTGGCTAAGCCACCGGATCAGACCCAGAGGTCCCGGGTTCGATTCCCAGCGGGGGTACATCTTTGTGTGCTCGGTTTGGTTGGTGGTAGGACTGTTAAGTCCGCCTGGCTAGCTACCACCATCTTATCTAAGTCTGTCGCCATAACAACGATGTTTATAGCATTGTTGGGTTCCGACAGTTTGAGATAAGATAGCCAGTTCCTCAGTGGTTGAGGATTCCGGGTGAAGCGCGCTTCCACCTTCGGCCTTATCGTCACTTACCATCAGGTGAGATGAAGGCCAAGCTCTTACCCGTTGTGGATAAAAAAAAAAAAAAAAAAAAAAGGAAGCTCGAGTGCGATTCGAACCCACGACCTTTGGATTGTCGTTCCACTGCTCTAACCGCTGAGCTACCGAAACCCCAGAAAACTCGTTGAATTTTTCCTAGTAGTTTAATTTACGCTGCAAGCCAGCAGTATTACGTCACTGTGAAGTCTACCCTCACATTCGAAAGAAATACTATTGCAAGTATTTAACAATCGATAAAGACGTAATTGTTTATAAATATCTTTATTATTGAAATTTTGCATTCACAATGCTATGGCCCTACTTATTTTCTTCATATTTTTTTATTGTATAACGGGTAAGCGCTTGGTCTTCATCTCACCTAATGGTAAGTGACGATAAGGCCAAAGGTGGAAGCGCGCTTTATCTATTATACTAATTATAAATATAATAATATTATACTAATATAATAATATAATTATAATAAAATATAAAACAAATTATAAAGGGGAAAGATTTGTTAGTTTGTTTATTTGAATTGAATAGGCTCTAAAACTACTGGACCGATTCAAAACACTCTTTGACCATTATAAAGCTACATTCTTCCCAAGTGAGATATGCTATATTTTATCCCGATATTCCTACGTGAACGGGTACCACGCGGGTAAAACCTCAAGGATCCGCTAGTATATTAAACCATAAAGAATTCGCGGCCAGTCCTCTAGTAATTAAAAACGTTGCAAGTAGTATATCCAGTTCTCTTCTCCAACACATTTCTAAAAGAGGAATGACACATTTGCTTTTTACGCCCCCACTTTATTTTTATAACGCTCTCTCAGCAATATTTCTTTGTCTTCTGATATATTTTTTGTGACATCCCTCCCGTCTGGTGGTACTTCTATATTTAAACTGCCTGTCAGTCGGTACATCTGTCTGTCTGTGTTCACTTACGTCTTTTTAACAAAGACTGTACCTACCCGTCAAATGCGCTTTCACGAGAAACGTCCATTTTGATTTGTGTGAAATAAGAAAACAAAATATGAGCTTCCTCTGTATTTTTCTGCACTAATGTACAAAGCAATGTATTTCTATATTAATAAAAATCATTTGGCAAAATGTTTGTACCCGCATCACTTCAGAACGGTTGCACCTATTTAGGTAATTATTTTTTTGGTGTTCGTAATTGTAAGGACTAGGTTTGCGTGAAATTATTTTTTTTTGGTTTATCACGGGATAAAGGATGTTCACATAGACGAAGTCGCGGGCGGGCCGCTAGTTTTAGCTAGTCTGATCTTTGATTTTATCATATGTTTTATTTGCTAATGCCAAACGTTTAGAATCCGACCTTACCTGTACTGCCAAAAATATTTTTTTGTGTAGGACAATAAAATCTATGAATATATTCGTAGTCGGCACCATGCTAAGCCCGCACTACGAATTATGTCGTAGCTGGCACGCAAAGGGTTATATTATAACCCTTTCGCGGTGCGTTAAACGCCGTAAAAAAATAGTCTCGGAGATATAGCCACAGAATAACTAATAGTACTTGATGTAGCCCCCAAAGGGCTTACTCCCGCCCGCTCCAAGATTTTGGTCCAAAGCGCTCCAAGAGTAAAATTATATAATATTATTATTCCCAAGGGCTCCGAAAGCGTATGCAAATATATTTCTTCAAAACCTCCGATCTCCATACATTGATTCCCAGGAGCTCCAACATTTTTTTATTTAGATTTTTTTTATGACGTTACTTATAATGTTAAACGATTTTAATGTTGAAGGATTGACTTTTTTCTTGGAGTTGCTGGAACCCAAATCTAACAGTACCTACCTAGAGAATGTTTTGGAGCTGTAGGGAATGAAAATGGTGTAAGATGTGGTTTTATTTATTATTTTAATATGAAAATCGTTGGAGCTCTTGGGAATGAATGTATAAAAGTTGAATTTTGGAGAACAATAGATTTGGAGCGCATGGGACTAAGCCATCCAAAGGTCCAATTCCTAGGTCGGGCAAAATGTGTCTCATATGTTTGATGCAAATCCCGGTAACGTAATAATGAAATAAGTAAATAGTAAAATTACACAACTTTTTTTAAATTTATGTTCTTTGTTCACAGGTACTGGAAATCAACCCTCACAAGCTACCCACGTATGAAACGACCCAACGACCTTCGCGATATCAATTAATCGTGTACATACAAATATTGTGTAGTGTATTATATGTTCCTATAGACTTTAAATGCGACTGAAAGTGTATATAGTAAGATAAGTGACGATTTGGAAGTGTATATTTTTGGGGTACGCCACTGACAAAACGCGGTAAATGTCCATATACTAGAATTTTGGGCAACTTTGAAAGAAATATTGTTTTGTGAAAAAATAACTTTCTACGATGATTTTGTGAGTAAGCTACCCCGACGATCATTAATAGATGATCGTGATTTGTACAAAAAGTTTGTGAAAAATGTAAAAACATTTCTTGCGTAATTTAAATACTTGTATTTTTTACGAACTTTTTATTTACTTTAACCTTTTTTCTTATAATCGTTGCATGTGCGTAGCGTTGTATTTTTATTTTTTCAATTAAGCAATAAATATTGTCATATTTTCTATTGTATTAAAAAATAATAAGCAAACCTGTCAAAAATCTAAAATATTGTTTTATTAATAATATACGAATGCAAACATAGAAATAAATCATATTTATACATTGAATACTTTGCTCAACAAGATAATTAAATCGATAACGATCGAATAATAATTCCATTTCCTTACTAGTTAAAGTATTATAATTGTATTGTAAATTATTAGAAATTTAGAATGATACAGACTGAAGAAGATATTTTATAAATTTTATGGCTAATGATGTTTTGGATAGCTAATAACACAGGAGCAACAATAATTACATCATCTTAAAAATTTAATATCATATTATGATAATCTATGTACCTAATGTGCTTAAAAAGGTCAGTTATAGATTTTGTACATTTAAATTATTGTCTAAATAGATAGTTTTATTGAAGATCAATTACATAAATAAAAGAAAATATTCAATAGTTGTATAGAACAATATTTTCTGTGATACTAGTAATGTCTGTCAACTAGTTGCATTTTTCTATGTATTTAAATTCGATCACTGTGATCGGAGGTATTTAATATTTTTAATTTCACAGCAAATGTAACATATTATGTTTTAAAACAGTTCATACAAAGTGAAAACTGTTTAATAATTTCTGTTTTTTAAGTTTCTTAAAGTGTATGAAAAAAGTAAAACTTAAAAAAATATTTGCATGTTACAGTGTTTTCGTTCTTTGCATGCGAACTTATTTAATTCGACATCATATCATTATCATACAGCTCTATAAATAAATCTTTGTCTTCAGAACTTTGTATTTTATTTCATTCAGTTTTTATTTGACCAGGTTTTGGAGTAGGTACATACATATAATCACGACTATTATCGCCGAAGGGTTAGTCAGAGACTAGGCAACGAGGACCGCAAAAGCAGTCCTCTGCCATAGTCCTCTTTTCATCAAATAGCAACTGCACATGTGCTCAGCGTGACAGGTGGTGAGCTCATCGCCGCTCTATGCTGTTGGAAGTATGTGCAGTGTTTAGTCCGTTAGTCGCTTTTTACGAGAGAAGATGACTACCACCCCTCTCTTCCCAAGGGGAAGTAGTATTCTTTCACCGCTACGCCTAACCGTGTCAACTCATTGAAGAGGTTATGAGAAGGTTATGCAAAGCTTTTGGAAGGTCAATAAAGGAAAGATTGGATTAAGAAAGCTTGGTGCAAGCTGTATGTATGACATTCTCGATATGCTAAATAGAAAATGCAATTATATATTTAGCATATCGAGAATGTCGAGAATGTGAAATTAGTTACGTTACGTATGTAATGCCTAACACATTAATTTATCTTAAAACATAAAGTCGAATTGTCTTCACTTCCGGTCTGACAATTTTGTATTTTGTGTTTTCTTGGTGTTCCAATAAAATTATTTTTAATATAATAGAAGGAATGAAAGATCTAAGAAATATAAATTAGATAAAAAAACATCTATGTATCTTCTAACATTAAAACTTAGATCGTTTACAAAGTATTACAAAGCGTTTTCACTCTCAACCAAAACAATGTTAACACTTTCTATTTAAAAAGCAAAAGTTTCACAACAAAATGGTAGCAAACAATTATTACTTAATGCAAGTAGTCTGTTGGCCATTAATTTTTTGTCAAGTACGACTTAGTAATGTGGCTATGGCTACCGCTCGCCTGGTGAGATGTGCCTACGGTGCGAGCGTTTCTATCAGTCTTTACCCTTGGTCCCGGTGGGTCAACCCATAATGTACAACCCATAATGTGTATAAAGTAATTTTAATTACCCGTGGTCCCATGGCACTAGGGATTACATTTCGATGAATATTTAGACTTCGATTATATCGATATTAAATTAATTACAACCATGAACTTCAACTTAAGATTAGATACAAATCCATGTAACATCATAAATAGCTACTTCAAAAGAGATCGCAAATTACAAAGAGAGTATCCTTTTTCCTGTATTAGTCATGTAGTCATGACTAATAGGATCTTTATTCATTTGTACTCTTTCGTCATCTTGACATAATTATTATATGCAAGTTACGCATTGAAATTGAATAATTTTGTTTTTTTTATTTAGAAATGTTAAGACAGTTTATGAGTCATTAATTTAGTGTATAGGTTATGAATTCATAATTTTCAATATTAGTTCTAGTATGAGTATGTTTTGTTCCTAAGGATGGAATTATTTTATTTGATTGAGTAAACTTTGTGTGTAACTGAAGGTTTTTATTATATATCGATACTGATTGGAGTCGACTTTGACTGCAAGATTTATAGGGTTGTTTTTTGTTACTGTACACTCAAAAATATCATTCAATCAGCACCTAGTCGGTCTCACTACTAAATAGGTTCTTGCCCCGTCAGGACATAGGACTCCCCATCTAGCTATCCCAGGAACCTACCGTTCCTTGTGCTAGAGAACAGTAACTTACATTGTTATTTTACTGGATCTAGGTAGTATCCTGCAAACAGGAACACAGCAATGTAAAACAATGCTGCTAAGTGGCAGAAATAGGTATAGGGGTTATCGCCCTCCATTCTGATTCTAAGCAGAATCTTAAAGGTATTGAGCTATCTCATGGACACGTAATAGCTCACTCTTTACTTTATAGATCGGTGGTTAGTTTTCTAAAGGAAATCAACAATATAAAAAGGAGGAGGTATTAAAAAATATATATTAACACATTAATAATAGTCTTGTGTCCCATCCGGAAAGCTAATCTGCTTGTGTAAGTATTCCTCAAACGTGAATAGTCTAACAAATATAGAAACTACAAGTTCTCGCATTTTAACTACTTTGGTTACAGAGTCTTTTTTTTAGAACAAGATAACAATATTCCTTATATATGCACATACTTATTTATTTACAATAACATATTTACACAAATAGAAACAATAATAAAAAAGTATAGGTACCTAAATAACTTAAAAACTAAAATCCTAAAAGTATATTTTAAATAAAAAATATCTTTAACAGTACCGCTGCCGCGCGGCAAAGTCCCCAAGAGGCTGGCAGCGTTGTATGACTAAACTGATACGTTGGGCAAAGTAGCTGCCAGCCTTTCGGTCGCCGGAGACCTCGAAAAGGCGCATCGACAGATCTTTGATGAAACGCCGAGCTTCTGGCCCCCACGGCCCCAGCGTTTCAACCCCAAACGGCACAAATACATAGCTATCACCAAGTGCTTCGTATTTGCGCCGCTTGAGACTTTCAGCTGCGGCTGCTGCCGCGCCCGGATCGCAGGAGGTGGCACGGATGTGGGAGGGAGCCAGTGTGTCTACACAGGTCGCGTCCCACACCAGTGACCTCCCCAGCTTCAAAGGGATAAGGGACATTCCGTCCGGCCTCTTGCCATCGCTCCGTAATACGCCGTTTGGCTCCATAATTGCCGGTAAGTTCGCAGAGGCAAGGGCCCGACGGATGATGTCGTTTAGCGAAGCGTGGCGCGACATACGACCGACACTTCGGGAGTAGGACAGCCCTTGATGACCAAGCTCATCAACGGACTGGCCGCAGCAGCAGCGGTGCGGTTGGTTGACTCGGGTGCCTAAGCGCAGGCCAACAATAAAGGTCAACAACAGGTTACTCAAGAGAGTTCCGATGTTTGATGATGGTAATGCTTGCAGCCAACATCCTGACCCTTCTCAGCTACAGCAAGAAGGCGAGCGCGATCAGCTTCGTTGTTGCTCTAAGCAAGCAGGTGGTCTTGCTGTTTTTGGCATAGCAACTCGTCCCACTGTGCCGCTAGTGAGGTGCCTCGGGTAGACTTTTCGAAAATTGTTATTGACCTTGATTGATTATTTTGTAAGCTACTCGACCTTGAGACCCTACACGTGACCCCTGGATGGTGCTAAATGAGTGACACTGTCTGAGTCGTAGAGCCACGCTGCGTTGCAGCACGCATTGGGCCGGCTCACCCGGCGAAATACCACCCTCTCACGAATATTCGGCGTGAAATAATGGCACTTGGTGCTGATCTTGTTTCGTCCGACCAGTGAGGGTTACCGGAGGCCACTCCCTCCTTTCCCCCTCACAATTCCTATTCCTTCCTTAAAGGCCGGCAACGCGTCTGCGATTCCTCTGGTTTTGCGGGTGTCCATGGGCGGCGGCGATTACTCTCCATCAGGTGAGCGGCCTGTTCGTTTGCCACCTTTTTTTAAAAAAAGCCCAACGCTTGCTATTTAAGTACTTACATGATTTTAAACCCTATCTTTAATAATTTAAAGCTCGATTCTAATAAAAGTCACCACCAAACTACTAACCAGTATTATGGTTTAATATTACTTTAACTACAAGCTTTATCGTTATTAAAATATGATCTTATATAAATAATACAAAACTCCCCGCTCAACATTCAGCCCCACCTTTATAAGTATATGAAGCGTCATTAGCAGGGCCATCAAAAGCTCATTTCTAGTCTTTTTTGTTCAACAAAATAAAACAGTGAAACTAGACCGACACGATAGTATCTGTTTCCAGAGATTACAGCTATATCTGGTAAGTTTAGTTGAAATCAGTTTCGTAGATGTAGGTTTCAGATTAGATGGATAGATTTAGGTCCCTATTTATCTATTTAAAATTGTTGTCTTTGTATTGGTAAAGGTTGTATAAGCTTTTATTACATACATAATATACATACATATAATCACGACTATTATCCCCGAAGGGTTCGTCAGAGACTAGGCAAATAGCGAATGTACATGTGCTCATCTTGACAAGTGGTGAGCCCATCGCCGCTGTTAATGTATGTGCAGTCTTTAGTCCGTTAAGTAGCCTTTTACGACACCCAAGAGAAGAAAGAGGGTGGTAGTATTTATTAGGCTGACATATAGGTGCTCGTAAGATCCCTCTGTTTTTGAATGTATTATGAATAATTATGATGCAAAAGCACATCATCCACGCTTCATCGTCATCGCGACAACTGAAGGGTATGGGCCGTGATGCATGGTGATTAAAAATTCGGGCTTTGCATCGAAAAATCCGAAAACAAACTATGCTCGACCTGTGGTGGGAAATGAACTGTGAACATCCGAATATCGTTTCGGTAGAGTTTAGCACAGGAGCACTTTCTCAAATCTGTCCAGTCCAGTCTTAAACTGACAATATACAGGGCGTCCCACGGATATGCCAAATGGAGGAATGTACCCTGAATATTGTAAATGAAACATTTTACTGAAAGAAGACATTATTTGAATTTTAAAAAACAATTTAAACTGCATTCATAGATATTTAAATAATTACATGGTTGAACTGGGAATCGAACCCGTTACATGAGAAATATAATCACCCTGTAGCTTTATCATACCGATCGAAAGGCTTCATCACAAGGATTATTTTTTGCTAAATAATATAGTGACACAAATAAAAGGAAGACCATGAATTTTAACATTTTCAATACAAAATTAATCAATTTATCAAATGCTCAAAATGAGTCCTTTCCTGTTGAATACTCTTTTGATTATTTAGCTCCCTGTCGATTTTTTGATCTTGTTGTGGTGGATATTAAGAATAATACGTCCAAGTTCTGCTTGTGTTTTTCCAAATCTTATCCAAATCCATTCAGTAGTTTTACGTGAAAGATTAACAAACATCCATCCATACTTACAAACTTTCGCGTTTATAGTAGCTGTTTCGGCGTGCAGTGGTACTGGGGGTAGCGATGCGCATTTGTCTGGCACAGACTATAGCTCGTTAGATTAGTTGTTAATTCTTAACTACAAGTTAGTTAACTGTTTTTTTTATTATTATTCTCTTTATTTAACATTATTCTTAAGTTTAATTTTTTACAATATTTTATATAAAAACCTATTTACAATATAAAATATTATAAAAAACTTAACCTAGGTTGCCACCGGCAGCGGGGATAGACCCAAGCTATCGGTGGTTAGGGCTGCAGAGTGAGGAACCTCCTGACAATACGTGCCGTGTCAAGGAGTACTGCCTTTTGCATCTGACCCTTGACCCAACCATTCAGCGAGAGCCTCTCTAGGTGTTGATCGAGGCTCTTCGCTATAAGGCCGTGTGCCGAAACGACTATCGGTACAATAATGGTTGAATCCACATCCCACATGGCGGTAACCTCGTGAGCCAAGTCAAGGTACTTACTGAGCTTGTCCTTCTCGGCTTTCACGAGGTTCTCGTCATGAGGTATGGTGATATCAACCAATATTGCTTGGCGCTGAGATCGGTCGATCACCACGATATCAGGCTTATTAGCGACAATAGTGCTGTCCTTATTATTATTATTATTAGTATTGACGTCAATCAATACTAATAATAATAATGCCTGTGTCTTGTGTGTGTAAAGGTTTACTTTGAATAAATAATTTGACTTTGACTTTGACTTTGAGTAAGATTATAAACCGTGTTGCGTAGCGGTGAAAGAATACTACCACCCCCAGCATCCAGCAGCATAGAGCGGCGATGGGCCCAACACCTGTCACGCTGAGTACAGACTATCGGGGTCACCGTCGCTTTACCAGTTTGAAGAAATTTTTGTATGATACCCTCTCTTCACGTCGGCGTCTGCTGCGTCTGCTGACGTTAAATACCTACCACAGACGCGCAAATCATCCCCCTACACGTCGGCCGACGCATCAGCAGATGACGTCTGCGCATGCGTCTGCCGACGTGAAGAGGGGGCATGAAGCGCACCGCCCGCCCGGGTCCGTGCCCGTACCAAATAGACGACGCGGTGTGCAATGGATTTTGGCCTTTAGACTGGTAAAGCGACGGAGTCCGCTATAGTGCACGTGCTGTCGCTATTTGGTGACAAGTGGAGTATGGCAGAGGACTGCTTTTGCGGTCCTGATAGCCTAGTCTCTGACTAACCCTTCGGGAATAATAGTTGTGATTGTATATATATGTTATCCACAAAAGTTTAGTTAGAGACTAGGCAATGAGAGTCGCAGAAGCAGAACACTGCCCACGTCCCACCAAATTACAAATGCACATATGCTCAGCGTGATATGAGTCCGCCGCCGCTTTATTCTGTTCAATGTAATCCGTTAGTCGCCTTTTATGACACCCAAAGGAAGAGAGGGGTTGATAGTATTATTTTCAGTGAGCTGCTAGACACACAGCTCGTAGGTGATTAGTCCTTAGCTAGGCAGTGACCTTATAGCGACCACCATATTTTGAAATTGATTCCCTAAACTTAAGGTCGAAGACCAATGAAAATGTTTGACATGCTGTGCCTGGCTAAGGGTTAGTGATATTATTAAATTAGAGTATCAGTACCTGGAAGCACAAACTGCACAGATATAGCTGTGCTGTTCAATAATAATATAACTGTGTCGCGTAGAGGTAAAAAAATACCTACTACCACTCCCTCTCTTCCCTTGGGTGTCGTAAAAGGCGACTAACGGACTAAAGACTGCACATACATCCAACAGCATAGAGCGACGATGGACTCACCATCTGCCACGCTGAGCACATGTGCAGTTGCTATTTGGTAAAAAGTGGACTATGGCAGAGGACTGCTTTTGCGGTTCTCATTGCCTAGTCTCTGACTAACCCTTCGGGGATAATAGTCGTGATTATAATATGTATGATGTATTAAATTATTAAAAATATGAAAAGTAAAGCTGTATTGTTCAGTAATCGGATTACGTTAAGGTTTCGGCCATTTAGCGGCGAGTATACTTCAAAAGGTATCACGTCATTTCTCGTGAATACTACATTGTAATACGAACAGGGTAACCGCTTACAATATGATAGAGCGGACTCGCAAAAACTAAGCCTTTGCATTTTTCACAAAAATCATTCTCTCTTTCAACTTTGAACGAACAGAAATGCAATATTTTTAACCACCTCTGTTGTCTAGGGTTACTTTATGAAACGCATAACGTTTTTCGCCTTAGGCTGGATTCGACCAAACTGGAATAAGACTTACTCCGAGATTAGTCTATACAAATTCGGCGTTTAATCTAGGTATAAGACCTTATTCCAGTTTGGTCGAATCCACCCTTAGACTGATAATGCATAATGTTAAAAGCCATTATTTCCATAAGCATAAATAACAAAAGGTATATATCAATTTTTTACTTGCCATAATGTTCAGAAGACATAAATATTCAAAAAGCATACATGCACAGGTAAAAAACTACAATAATGGTGCACGAATTTAGAGGTTTAGGGGGTAAAGGGCTCCCCCCCGGTGTCATTCTCACTAGCAAGAAGTACCTACATAATTATGGAGATAATTTGATGCATCTTAGACACAGAGGTCCTGGATTCGATTCCCAGCGGGAGGAACATCTGTGTGTGTGTGTGTGTGTGTGTGATTTGGTTGGTGGTAATTAAGTCCGCCTAGTTAACCACCACATAGATTCACGAGTTTTACCCCTAAAGGGTTAGTCAGAGACTAGGCAATGAGGATCGTAGAAATAGTTCTCTGCAATAGTCCCCGTTTCACCAAACAACAACTGCACAGTGTTCAACGTGATAAGTGGAGAGCCCATCGCCGCTCTATGCTGTTGGACGTATGTAAAGTCATTAGTCCATTTTTTATATTAGAAGGAGGCAAACGAGCAGGCGGGTCACCTGATGGAGAGCAATCACCGCCGCTAATGGACACCCGCAAAACCAGAGGACTCGCAGATGCGTTGCCGACCTTTAAGAAAGGAATAGGGTTAAGGAAGGAATAGGAATTGTGAGGGGGGGTGGGGGAAGGGGCCTCCGGAACTCTCACTGGCCGGACGAAACACAACAGCACTAAGTACCATTATTTCACGCCGAATATTCGTGAGAGGGTGGTATTACCCCGGGCGAGCAGCCCAATGCGTGCTGCAACGCAGCGTGGCTCTACCACTCCGTCAGTGTCACTCATTTAGCACCGTCTCAAGGGTAAACCTACGGACGCGAGTAACTTTAACCCCCAAAAGTCCCATTAGTCGCCTTTTACGACACCCTCGAAAACAGAGTTTAGTAATCCGCTACATCACAAGGTTTTTAAACAGTTTTAATTAGGAATAAGGCGCCATGGTAACATTAGTGTATACTACACCAAAGAGATCGCCGGCATCAAACCCAACACTCACATCTCGATGTCGTATTGATAAACCAGTTCGTCAACATTTCTGTGGACATACAGACATACGGTCAACCGCAATGTTATGGTCAGAGACAAAACACATTCCAATCTAAAATGATCCTTGCCGCACTGAAAACAAAAGACACAATTGTAAAATCCAATAAATTCCCCTATGAAAGTTGAGATCGTAATTTATTACTGTAAATGAGTTATCAATAACTTCCAGTTTGAAGTGAACACATTCCTTTGTGAGGGTGCTTCAATTAATTTTCAACTTAATGTCGTGTGGGTTTAAGGAACAAACTTCGTGTTATAATGGAAGGTTTGATTTATTTCGTAGCATATTTAGTCTGTTGTATTTAAAGTTAAATTTACATACATACATATAATTACGACTATTATCCCCGAAGGATTAGTCAGAGACTAGTCAATGAGGACAGCAATAGCAGTCTTATGCCATAGTCCACTTTTTACCAAATTACAACCGTGGTGTAATTGTGCTCAGCGTCATAGATGGTAAGCCCATCGCCGATCTACGCTGTTGAATGTTTGTGCAGTGTTCAGTCCGTTAGTCGCCTTTCGACGCCCAAGCACATGAGTTTCTTTACTCATGTGGCCCAAGGGAAGAAATGGGTTGGTAGTATTCTTTTAGAGAGCTCGGTACTGTTAGTTGTGTGTGTTATTGTTTCACGCCGATATTTCGTGAAAGGAATATCGCCGTTAAACAAATCATAGCAACGCAGCATGGCTCTACTAACCAGACAGTGTCACTCATTTGGCACCACCTAGGGTTCACATGTAGGGTCTCGAGAGACGCGAGCAATGATATTAATATCATTGGACGCAAGTGACTTCAATCCCCGTTGGCGTAGAGTCGAATGGACGAACGAGTCTTAGGGAATGACACCCTTAACCGCTTTTACACGGCCACCAAAGTTTTTATTTCATACAATATACATATATATCCTACATACATATTATTAACTTCATACTTACTTAATATATATTAGTTTTTGTTAAATAATAACAATAATTGTAATGTTATATTATAGTATTAGATAATAATTATAATTAGTTATGTTGCTATGGGTTAATGTAGCCTGAGAATAAATGAATTTTATTTTATTTATTTATTTTATTGTTATAATCACGACTATTTATCCCCGAAGGGTTAGTCAGAGAAATGAGGACAGCAAAAGCAGTCCTCTGTCATAGTCCATTTTTCACCAAATAGCGACTGCACGTGTGCTCAGCGTGACAGGTGGTGAGTCCATCGCCGCTCTATGCTGATGGATGTCAGTATGTACAGTATTTTAGTCTGTTAGTCTTCTTTTGCGTATCCAAAGGAAGAGAGGTTAGTATTTTACATCGCTTATTGTTCATTTCTCCCAATTTCCCAAGGAACATTTATCCCAGGAGCGAAACACTTAATTAGTTAACAAAACAGAACTCCGCCGGTTATAAATAAAATATTAAAAGCGAATTGTCATTTGGTGCATTGCTAACTTGGGTAAGGGCCAAAATTCTGGAGACCGCATTGTCTTCGAAATGTACTTTATGTACACAACGGTATTTATTATGATATGCGGTATTTATTAGAGTATATAACTTCATAATGTTTCATGTAATAATACATACATATAATCACGACTATTATCCCCGAAGGGTTAGTCAGAGACTACGCAATGAGGACCGCAAAAGCAGTCATCAGCAGCCATAGTCCACTTTTAATTAAATAGCGACTGCACCATGTACTCAGCGTGACAAGTGATGAGCCCATCGCCGCTCTATGCTGTTGGTTGTACGTGCAGTTTTTAGTCCGTTAGTCGCCTTGTACGACACTCAAGGGATGAGAAGGGATGGTAGTATCTATTGTTCTAGACTCTAGACTCAAGACTCTAGATTCTAGACTCTAATCTTATCCAAATTGAACTACGTTGACACAGTAATCGGGGGATGTCTTCTTGGTCGTACTAAAAAGCATACAGCGAGTACAAAATGCCTGTGCAAGATATTGCTTCTCCATTCCCTGGCGAGCTCACGTGACTCCTTACCTTAATAAAGGTGACTTATTAAATATGGCGAATCGACGAGAAATGCACTTTGCAAGTTTGTTCTTTGGAGTAATAAAAATTAAAAGCCCGTCATATTTATACGAAAAACTTAAGTTTTGTGACCGCCCTCAGCGTTTTGCTACTCGTTTGAAATGCCTCTCACATAACACTAGTGCGTTTCGACGTAGCTTCCGGTATTTGGCTCCAAAGTGTTGAAATAACATCCCTCCACCTTTTAAGAATTTCAAAACGAATTAAATACATTTACTTGATCTACAAAAGAATACCGCAGTGTGAATGTCTACTTGATTACTGAAAACTACTTTTTTGTAGCCTGGTATAATATAATATCCAGAGTGTGTAATAATGTCCACTTTATTGTTGTTAGCAAATTATCTTTTGATATAATTAAAATATCTTGTAAACTTCGGAAATAATAATAATACTTAATAAGTACCTACCTAATAATATGGTAACTAAGTAGGTGTGTTGAATAAAACGGCCATTTCGTGCGCCACCGCTGTAGTTTTAAAAATATAGTGACAGACGCCTGTCAGTGTCAATGTGACAGACACTCACGTTGAAAATATGCTTATGTTAGGACTTGAACGCGGGGTCGCGTAGAAAAGTATTGGTTTAATAATTTGTTGTGAGGGGCACACATAAGTTGATTCGGGGGGCCCGTAATAATTAATAAACAGTGAAAACATTAGTTAAGTTAGTACCAGGATAGGCTAGCTAAAATCAGTGATTTGTTGGTTGTCATGTACACGTGTCTTGGCGTGCTAAGTGATATTGTGCATATTATCGTTACGTATTTTTCTGGGATACAGAGCTCTGGGGTAGACAAAGGGATGTTTAGGGACACCTAGGGCCTTTCCAACCACCACAGCAGCCCGAAGCCAGCCGGCGCGGCGGACTGCGGCCGAGCTGAGGACGAGGCGAAGCGGCGTCGGGGACGCGCAGTCACCGTTTTCATTTTATGTAAGTTAGTTATATTAATTAATTTTAAGTTAGCATAGGCTGTAGGGTTGAGAGGCTCAGCGAGAGAGCCCTCTGGACCATACATCTTTCACATAATGGGCCCAGCACTCTAGTTATCATTGATGTAGACTATCTAATCAAACAGTAGGTATAATAATAATTGTTGAAAATATTTCATTTTGATTTACTTATGTTAAACTGAATTAGTAGTTTGCACAGTGGCACGCGCCTTTTTTTCAGCAAAGGTATCTGCAGAATACCAGTGCCGTGACAATACGTGTTGTCACGGCTCAAACTGAGCAGAGGCCTATTTGGTGTACCTACCCAAGCTGGTGTTTATTTTAAGTTCATTTCTTTGTTTTTTTTTTTTCATTATTTTGTGTGTGCGGATACCCAATAAACGTTATTCTATTCTATTATATTCTATTCTATTCTTTCACCGCTACGCGATACGGTTGGTAGGTATATAGTTAAAGTAATAATTTTTGCATTAATTTCTTTATACATACATACGTCCGCTTCCAGGATGAGTAGCCAGAGACCACAGCTTTCATCTGCTATGATCCTGACAGACATCCTTTGCTCACTTACTCTCATAAAGTTTTTTTTGACGTGACAACGTCTTAAATTAGGTTGCGGCTGGGAGTCACTTATGAAAAAGTGTAACGCTGGGTAACGTTACGATGAGTCACCGAACGAGAGAGAGGCCCGCCGAATGCCTTGCGTCTCTCTCCCACTCAACTATGATAAATTTGTGCAATTCTTATTTTCATTCAATTCCTTGTTCCTATTGTGCAATTTAATTATATTCATATCAATAAATATTCTACCGAGAAAAAGACGTTGTCACGAATTTTTTATTTCTTTGCACTTCACTTTCGGCGATGGGCTCACCGCCTGATACGCTACGCATGCGATGATACGCAATTAGGATAAAATGTTTACTAGAAAAAAAAACAACCAGTCTCAAGAAAGCTCGAATGGGATTTGAACCCATAACCTTTGGATTGCCGGTCCACTGCTCTAACCGCTAAGCTACCGAGAACACAGAAAACTCGTTGATTTTTTTCTAGTAGTTCGATTCACGCTGCAAGCCAGCGGTATTACGTCACTGTGAAGTCTACACTTACAGTCGAAAAATAGTAGGTTGTTATACAAGGGGACCCATTGTATACGAGGTAATTTTACTCCCGAGCTTTAGCGAGGGAGTAAATAGAGCTTTGCTTAGCTTTAGCGAGTTTTAATGGGTTTTTAGCGCCGTGTGTTACACTATGTTTTTCACTACGAATGCGTAAAAATTAAACAACCCAATACAATATGAATTGGTTTATTTTATTAAAAATTAACCCGTTAGTTGCTTTAACGACACCCACGGGAAGAGAAGGGTTGATAGTATTATTTGGATGAGCCCATCGCCGCTCTATGCTGTTGGATAGTAGGTATGTGCAGCCTTTCCATCTCTTCCATTGAGTGACCTAAAAGGCGACTAACGGACTAAAGACTGCACATACATCCTACAGCATAGAGCGGCGATGGGCTCATCAAAATAATACTACAAACCCCTTTCTACCCTTGGGTGTCGTAAAAGGCGACTAACGGACTAAAGGCTGCACATACATCCAACAGCATAGAGCGGCGATGGGTTCATCAAAAGATAATCCTATCAACCCCTCTCTTCTCTTCGGTGTCGTAAAAGGCGACTAATGGACTAAAGACTGCACATACATCCAACAGCATAGAGTGGCGATGGGCTCATCAAAATAATACTACCAACCCCTCTCAAGGGAATAGAGATTCCCTTGGGTGTCGTAAAAGCGACTAACGGGCTAAAGGCTCACCACCTAAGCACATGTGCAGACTGTGCAGTTGTTTTTTGCTGAAGCGTGAACTGTGTGGGCGTAGTCTGTGTTGTCCATAGATTCAAATGATTACTAATTTTACCATAAAATTTAATAATAACTATCTCAAAAAAGTTGTTGATTTATCTAAACAGTAATAAGTCGAGTGTTTATTCATGATTATTCTACTTATGACTAAATACTTTTTCGTTTTTGTAGGCTCATTGTCATGTGACAGACAAAAATTAAAAAAAAAAGTACTTTATCCCTTATGGCAAGAAAAGCTATTTTTGCCTCGCTCTAGAACGCTACAATGACGTTCTTTTTGAGCAAGAGGAGTGAAAAATACTATTGCAAGTATTTAACAATCGATAAAGACGTAATTGCTTATAATAGTAGATTGTTATACAAGGGGCTAAAATGACCCATTATATACTAGGTAGTTTTACTCCCGAGCTTTAGCGAGGGAGTAAATAGAAACCGAGTTTTAATAGGTTTTTAGAGCCGTGTGTTACACTATGTTTTTCACTACGAATGCTAGAAAATAAAACAATCCAATATAATATGAATTGGTTTATTTAATTAAAAATTAACCCGTTCGTTGATTTAACGACACCCACGAGAACAGAAGGGTTGGTAGTATTATTTTGATGAGCCCATCGCCGCTCTATGCTGTTGGATAGTAGGTATGTGCAGTCTTTCCATCTCTTCCCTTGGGTGTCCTAAAAGGCGACTAACGGAATAGAGACTGCTCAACATCCTACAGCATAGAGCGGCGATGGGCTCATCAAAATAATACTACCAACCCCTATCTTCCCTTCGGTGTCGTAAAAGGCGACTAACGGACTAAAGACTGCACATACATCCAACAGCATAGAGCATCGATGGGCTCTTTAAAAAAATATTACCAACCCCTCACTTTTCTTCGATGTCGTAAAAGGGGACTAATGGACTAAAGACTGCACATACATCCAACAGCATAGAGCGACGATGGGCTTATCAAAATAATACTACCAACCCCTCCCTTCTCTTTGGTGTCGTAAAAGGCGACTAATGGACTAAAGACTGCAGATACATCCAACAGCATAGAGTGGCGATGGGCTCATCAAAATAATACTATCAACCCCTCCCTTACCTTGGGTGTCGTAAACGGCGACTAATGGACTAAAGACTGCACCATACATCCAACAGCAAATAGCGGCGATGGCCTCATCAAAATAATACTACCAATCCCTCTCAAGGGAATAGAGATTCCCTTGGGTGTCGTAAAAGCGACTAACGGGCTAAAGGCTTACCACCTAAGCACATGTGCAGACTGTGCAGTTGTTTCTTGTTGAAGTGTGGACTGTGTGGGCGTGGTCTGCATTGTCCATAGATTCAAATAATTACTAATTATACCATAAACATTAATAATAACTATCTCAAAAAAGTTGTTGATTTAAGTAAACAGTATTATGTTGAGTCTTTATTCATGATTATTCTACATAAGACTAAATACTTCTTCGATTTTGTAGGCTCATTGTCATGTGACAGACAAAAATTAAAAAAAAAATACTTTATTCCCTAGGGCATGTAAAGTTATTTTAGCCTCGCTCTAGAACGTTACAATGACGTTCTTTTAGAGCAAGAGGAGTGAAAATATCTTTATTATTATAATTTTTGCATTAACAATTCTATATAATTTTTATTTTTTTTATTTTTTCTAGTAAACATTATATCCTATTTTATATAGCATTGTGCATTAAAAAAATTCAATAATAAAGATACGCCATTGACAAAACTGCTTAGCAATTCGCCATAGCTTCTACAAGTTTCTATTCAGACGTTCAAACTTAAGCTTATTTGTTAATAATTACTTATAAGTCAGGTTTCCAAGTTAATGTCAATCTGATTACAGTTTTCGGTTAAAGTTTAGAGTTTATGGGTTGTTCTAATGTTAGTTAAGTTCATATTGGACTTACATTATGTACGGTGCAGTATTCCGGTAAGCTTAACTGCATTATCTAAGTGCATAAGAGGGTTTACGCATTTCGGATTCCCAAACAAACTTCTTAATCGAAATTTTTAAAAACCGCAACGCCAATTTTAATGAAACTTTTCATGCTCAAGTAAAATACAGATATATATAAATAATTTGTTCAAAACATTTAACAAAACCGTTTATTTAAATGAGTTATTGCGATTTTAAACTTTCTATAGTAGACTTTAAAACGCTAAAACTCAGCTAAATAAACATTTTTTTTAAATTTTGTCAACAGACTATTTAGATCCCTGTATTTTACTTTAGCGTGCAAAGTTTCATTTAAATTAGCTGATTAGTTTTAAAAAAAATCGATTTTGAAGTTTGTATGGGAAACCGAAATGCGTCAACCCTCTTAAGTGCGTTTTGCAGTAGTGTTACTCGATTCGTTCAACCCTTAAGACCTAAGTGAAAAAATAAATTTGGACAATATAATCTAGGCTGTTTATTTTACTTTGGTAGAATACTTTTTAATACCTTCGCCATAATCACATACATAGATACAAGACTATTATCCAAAAAGGGTAAGTCAGAGAATAGGCAATGAGGACCGCAGAAGCAGTCCACTGCCATAGTCCACAGCACACGAAATTACAACTGCACATGTGCTCAGTGTGATAGGTGGTGAGCCCATCGCCGCTCTATGCTGTTTTGATGTGCTGCAGTCTTCTTCCAGTCTTGGGGTATTCCTTGAAGCGACCAGACCAAGCGCACCTAAACTATTTCTCTATACACCCTCATTTTTACTCGTTTTAATGAAATTAAGGGTGAGTTCTTCCTATGAATCTAAACAACTTTCCCCAAGAAACCTCTATGTGTAAAAATGACAAAAAAAATACGACCTCCCATACAAAACTGTCCGATCAGCTGACGACAGTTAGTATGAGAGGTCGAAATTATTTTCGCATTATTGCACATAGGTTTCTTGGGCAAAGTTGTTTAGTTTCATGGGTGGAACTCATACTTAAATTTTTTATAGCGAATAAAAAATGAGGGTGTGTAGGTGCGCAACTGCGCACCATATGGGCACAGTTTAAATATAAGCTAAATTTATACTGTGACATGGGTGCGATTCAAAATAGGTAATTAAAATATTATATTTTTATTCCTCAAAGCGCACCAGCAGATAAAATGTGGATAGAGATGTAGTAACTAACAGAAAAATCGATAACAAATAACGTACGTTTATTTATAGATATTAAATCTACCTCTTTTCATTTATGTCACCCTGGTACCTACTTTTAGTTCAAAATGACTGTCATGCATGATTCAATTTATTATTGACGTAGCAAGTTGGAGCACCTAGTCCTACTCGATAATTTTTTTTTCTTGGAGAACGATAAGGCGCCTATCTACCTCTTTACATTCATGTCACTCTGGTACTTTCAGTTCAAAATGACTGTCATGATGACGTAGTAAGTTGCAGCACCAAGTTCTGTTTCTATCGACATCAATATTACGAATCATTTAAGCTCCTCTCTCTTGCTCCTCTATTTTTTACCGTTGGTGCGCTTCGAGGAATAAAAATATAATATTTTAATTACCTATTTTAAAGCACACCCATGTGGTGGGCTTGGAGGAATAGTTTAGGTGCGCTTTGTCTGGTGCGCTTCAAGGAATACCCCTTTAGTTCGTTAGTCGTCTTTTGCGACCCCCAAGGGAAAAGAGAGATTGGTAATATTCTTTTCAGCTTTTCAACCTATAAACGTCCCACTGCTGGGCACAGGCCTCCTACGTGGACAATATAGCACGTGGGGATATTGGGCCATAACCCACCACGCTGGCCCAATGCAGGTTGGTGGGTTTTAACAACAACAACCGGGGCCAACGGCTTAACGTGCCTTCTGAAGCACGGAGGAGCGCGAGATGTTTTTTATTTGGTCACCCATCCAGCGACCCGGCATTTCGAAAGTTGCTTAGCGACCAAGATTGCAAGCCGAACGCGCTAGCCGCTGCGCCATCGAGCTCCTCAATATTCTTTTAGTCAACATACCTTCATCATACATGTTATTCCTACTAATAGTGATTCGGGTTTTGCTTATTAAGGACTTTGGTCTTTTCCTAAACCACTGTATTAGTTTAAGTTTCATCCGTTTGTGTCAATGTCTGTTAAGTTGCCTATTAAAACAAATGAATAATTATAACTTTGTTTACTTCAATAGTTAAAATCAAAATAGACCGCTCCGAATTAGAACATTGAAACAAGCAATGCGCTCTCGGCTGTGCTGTAAATCTTAGGGTGTCAAAAACCTAAACACCCACAACACAACCTGAACACTATCTAGGCTACTTAACTTTTACGATTTCTGTTTTTATCTCCTAAAGAAAAACAGACTCAGAGAGGGCTCGTAGTTGTAGTGGTTATTCTATTACTACAAGCCCTATCTCTTAGGGTCGCTGCACGCGGGCCAACGGCCACAGCCACAAACGCCGCCACGAGAAGCTGAAGCGTTTGGCGTGTGGCAGCCACCGGCGCAAACCGTGTGTTGTATTGTGAGTCTCTAAAATATATTTTTTTAATTTTTTATATAAGAAGGAGGCAAACGAGCAGGCGGGTCACCTGATGGAGAGCAATTACCGCCGCCCATGGACACCCGCAAAACCAGAGGAGTCACAGATACGTTGCTGACCTTTAAGAAAGGAATAGGGTTAAGGAAGGAATAGGAATTGTGAGGGGAGGGGGGAGGGGCCTCCGGAACTCTCACTGGCCGGACGAAACACAACAGCACCAAGTGCTATTATTTTACGCCGGATAATTGTGAGACGGTGGTATTACGCCAGGCGAACCGGCCCAATGCGTGCTGCAACGCAGCGTGGCTCTACCACTCAGTCAGTGTTACTCATTTAGCACCACCCAGGGGTCACGTGTAGGGTCTCAAGGGTAAACCTACAGACGCGAGTAACTTTAATCCCCAAAATATGCCGGTGGCGGCGTTTAGTGGCCGGTGCGGGCCACAAGAAGCGAGCAGCGACGATTTGTGGCATGTGGCGGCCACCAGCGTTAAACGTGTGCGGTGAGTCCCTTATGTATAAAAACTTGTAACTAGGCAACTAAAGCCTTGTTGGTTTTTGTGACCTTCTTTGTGAATGGCATTCTTTTATATCTAGTTTTAAATTTAAAATTCAAATATTTACTTGCATTCTCTGTCTAGCCTCTGTTTTCATTATAGCTCTACTCTTTGATGTCAATTCAGTTCAGATTCATCCGCGGAGCTAGAATGAGCTCCTTCTAATCATTGTTTTCCTTCCAAATTATTGTTATTACGAACAGTGCATTATTGTAACTAGGCAGTTTTAGGCATACGTCATGATAATAATAATAAATTACAAACTAAACCTTTACCTAGTCGTGTGTGTGCTAACGCTTAAATTGTGCTTTATTATAATAACTAACCATTTATTTAAAATAATATACGTCTGAACTCATCGTGCTGTTATCTTCATCTCCTCTCCTCATCGTATCACACACTCCGGTTCCTCCACAACGTGACAAACTATACAGGAAATATGCTGGTGGCGGCGTTTAGTGGCTGTGGCCGGTGGCCCGTGCTCGGGGACCCTCAATCTTTCCATTTAGTATTTTCTTTCAGTTTTCTACATACAACATATACACACATCATGCCCGCTTCCCCGTTTCGTCCGGTAGACAGAGACCACGGCTTTCATTTGCTACGACTAACACACATCCTTTGCTTCACATACTTTTAGTTTTCTTTTAAGAGGGTTTACGCATATTGTTTCCCATACAAACTTCCAAGTCGAAATTCTTATAAACCGATTAGCGAATTTTGATGAAACTTTGCATACTAAAGTAAAACACAAGGATCTAAATAGTTTGTTGAAAACATTAAAAAAAAAAAATTTATTGAGTTAATGTGATTTTTAACTTTCTATAGTGAACTTTAAATCGCGATAACTCAGCTAAAACAACGTTTTTTTGAAATGTTTTCAATAAACTATTTAGATCTTTGTGTTTTACTTTAGCAAGTTTCATTAAAATTGGCTTATTGGTTTCTAAAAATTTCGACTTGGAAGTTTGAATGAAAAACCAAAATGCGTAAACCCTCTTAAGGCAGTTCTTTCAGTTTTTTCTTTCTTTCAGCACACCAAAAGCGGGACTGTAGCAGCGCTGTTTGACTGCAGGCCCGCGCAAGTTGTAATACAAGAAACTCTTAGAACTGCGTTACACCAAATTGGAACGCGGGCCCGCGCTCGAACTGCTCCGTGCCGCGCCGCGCTGCACTGCAACTGCCGGACGACAAACCAGGCGGCGACGGCGCGCTAACGGGGCAGAAGCAGCGCATACGAGGGAAAAAGCGCGGGCCCGCGCTGTTGTATAATTATGGGGGCCATGTTAGCATGACTTACCAGGGGCAGGGCGTTCGCAGTGCCTAACCCGTCATACTGAACGCGGTTTAAACGCGGTCCAGCGTTGCAACTGCTTTGAAACTGACTACTGCCGACTCCCGCGCTGCTTGATCTGCGCTGCTTCTGTTCCGCGTTTGGTGTGCTGAAGCCTTTAATCTTTTCTTTTACTCCTCGGGACAGTTTAAGCCGATGAAGATATTTATAAGGGACAGTATATCGGCTGCTTACTTTAATTTGGTAGCGTACTTTTCGGAACCTTCATCCTATAACTACGTTTCAGTAGTTAAAATCTAAATAAATATAGACCGCTCCGAATTGGAACATTGAAACAAACAATGCGCACTCGTCTGCACTATAAATCTTGGCGTGTCGAAAACCTTTTCCGGTGTATCGGCAGTGTAAATAAGAAAGCCACCGGCTGAAAGGGAAATAAATCAATACGTTCGTAGTAGAAGTGACTCGTCAAACTTCTAATTGAAATGTTCGCAGCGGTGGCGGGCGCCCTTAATAAATCATGCGATACAACGTCGATGCGCGATGTGAGCGCACTCTGTCGCGAATTGTGAGCGTGGTTCGTTTTTTCTACCGTAGTGATCGGCCTTAGGTCCAAGAGTCTTCCCAGTTTAGACAAACACCCTCCAAGTTCAACACTTTTACCACACGATTTTGGAAAAAACCGCTACTCAATTTTCTGAAATGGATGGGTTACGAAATCAATATTTCTGAAAATAATGATGTTGACATCTTTTCTTCCAGTTTACAGAATCAATTACCTTTAAAGTCTTGTTTGAGTCTGTAACATAACTGTAAAAAAACTACTTATATAAATTGATATGTTTCGTATTTAAATAGTCTCAAATACTTATATTAAGTAGGTTAGTAAGTTTTTTTTTGTTTTTTAACTCTGCTTAGTTTTGTCAGTGAAGTTTTTCAATAAATTGTAATATTCACTTTTATTTGATGTAGGTACAATTGAGGCTATTAGCGCAAAAGTGGTGTAATTCACAATTTTGGTGTTAAATACATAAGTTACATTATGATTTTTCAATACAAAGTGGCGTAAGCCACCTTTTAGTATCCATCAATAGATGGTGTTAAAAACATCTGTTTTTGCACGGGGCATATTAAAGCAAATCAATAAAGCCAGCAGTGACGAAGGTTCCATACAACTCGATTCCCACCGGCTTCCCTTCAGAAGTTTAGAACACAATCACTCTCTACTTGAATTGAGAAATGGCACAATCAGTAATTAAAAAAGTAAATATATAAAAGAAACATTACAAATTGCCTACACTATGGACATTAAATCAACAAAATTTGCTTTTTAACAACATATTGCTTTAAAATAAGCCGCAGGCGCGATCGGCTTCTAGGCAGTTAAACTTCTGTACAAAATAAACGTCATGACGTCACATAAAGGTCAATAAACCCACCCGCGTATTAGCAGCCGGTAAGCCGTCTTTATCCGAGTTACTTGATAGAGACAGTTATACAATTTGCGTACGAGTGAGCGGGACGGAGGAATAACGTTTTCGGTTTGTGTTCTGTTGACAGATAATTTGACGTAATTGCAATTCATCATTGAATGCATGACTGTGTTTTATTAGTATTTGAATTTATTAGTTAGTTTCACCTATTAGAATGATTAGTATTGTAGTTGGACTTTGTTTATTTGTGTTGTGTGTAGAAAGTAGTTACGAAGACGTACGTTGTAATTAGGTATTTGCGGTAAGTAGATATTGTAATAAGTTGAAATTACGTATTTAGAGTAAGTAGATTTGCAAAGTAATCGGTAGAATTGTAAGATGTCGTCATTAATAGCTTTAGATTTGCGGTAAGTAGATATTGTAATAAGTTGAAATTACGTATTTAGAGTAAGTAGATTTGCAAAGTAATCGGTAGAATTGTAAGATGTCGTCATTAATAGCTTTAGATTTGCGGTAAGTAGATATTGTAATAAGTTGAAATTACGTATTTAGAGTAAGTAGATTTGCAAAGTAATCGGTAGAATTGTAAGATGTCGTCATTAATAGCTTTAGATTCTTCCCGGCTTTTATGATAATGTCTTAGCGCACTTTGTAAGAAAGAATAGACGAATAGCTTTAGAGTATAAGTAGTATTATTAGTACTTAGTCGATTAAGTTTTGTTTAATTTACATCATATCATCATTTCACCACAAACGGCTTTTATCAAAGCCACTTCTATTATGCTTGCAAGACACTGTTTCAATATCTCAGTGCTTACACGTATAGTAAAAGTGGACTGAAGATACATCTGCCTATACAAGATTGAAGCCAGGATGCCAATCACAGATTTTCGGTAAGGACTCAAGACTGCGTGCCCGCGCTCGGAGTAGGTAAGCATTTTTTTTTGCTCCGGCTTACCTCTCTCAATATTTCACGCTTCGCCACTGAAAGCCAGAGTGGTGTAAGCATTAATTCCTCATTATCTTCCTAATGAAGTAGTCGGGTAAGAATGTGATCAATAGCAAGCTCATCTATTATAAAAAAATCTGAGGGTGTACACCCATTTTTCGCTGATAGCCTCAATTTGTTGGTTGCTCTATTTAAATAAAGACATAAACAAAGTGTGTTTCGGTTTTTTCTCATTTTTCATCTCATAGCATGGGTTTTGGATTACACTGTTGTGCTCCGGTGTACCTACGTGAACAATAGTACGTGTAGAGATTCTTCAGCTTCTAAAGTCCCACTGCTAGGCACAGGCCTACCCAAGTAGACATCAGCACATAAGGAGCCACAACCCACCACGCTGGCCCAATGCGGTTTGGTGGGTTTTAACGATTGCCATCTTACGACAGCAACCGGAACCTTCGGCTTAACGTACCTTCCCGCGTGGTGGGTTATAGCCCAATATCTCCACGTGCTATTGTCCACGTAGGAGGCCTGTGCCCTGCACCGGGACGTTTATAGGCTGATGATGATGATGACATAAAGAGCTTTGGTCATAACCCACCATCCGGCCTTGTGTGGAGTAGTGGCACAGAATAACTAATAGTACTACGTACAGAAGGTTCACTCTCGAACGACTTTTACGCGAAATTGAAACTTATCGCGTGACCCGAGCGTTCATATTCTGTTAAGCAACGCTGACTCGATATCGATTTGACGTCATGACGTCACAGAGCGTAGGGTTTACGCGCGCGCGTAGGGATTACGAGTTAAGCGAGGACGCGCGACGTGGAGCGTGCGTAGCGAGCGGCCACCTTTACTGGCATACGCCTAGGCGGCCTGCCTGGGAGGCGCGCCGGCCAAACGTACCTAAACTGCGGAGTGACACTCCCCTGGTAGTGGTCTTCAAAGACTGTCATTTTAAGACTACAACTGGAACTGGAGCCTTTACCTGTCTTACGAAACACGGAGGTTTATGCTTCGTTTGTCCCACCGAGATTCGTCCCACATAAAAAATCCTGGTTTGTCCCAAACGATATGCTTTCTTCTTCCCAAAATATTATTTTAATTATTTTATTCTCGCTTTGTCCTATTTTATTATATTCCTTTTACGGCCCATATTTTTTTATTAGCCAAACTTACTTAAATCTTATTGTACCTATGTACAATTAGCAATTTTTTTTGACTTTACTTTTAACTATCTACTTGTAATTTGGGACGAAGCACAACTTCAATAGTGATATGGACAAAGAATTTTTTGGAATGTGGGACAAAACTTCGGGACGAACAAAGCACAAAACATTCTAAATAACCTTTTGGGATAATAGTCATGAGTCTATTCTATGGTATGTAAGGTAACAAAATTCCGTGTTGATGTATGCTTTGTCCATCCTGAAGTTTTGTCGCACATTCAAAAAAAATTCTTTGTTTGTCCCATATTACTATTGAAGTTGTGCTTCGTCCCAAATTACAAGTAGATAGTTAAAAGTAAAGTCAAAAAAATATATTGTTGATTGCACATAAAATAAGATTAAAGTAAGTTTGGCATATAAAAACAATATGAACCGTAAAAGGAATATAAAAAAGCAAGAATAAAATATTTTAAAAAATATTTTGAGTCGAAGGAAGCATATAATTTGGGACGAACCAGGATTTTTTATGTGGGACGAATCTTAGTGGGACGAACGAATCATAAACCTTCAGAGAATGAATAAGGACCGCAGAAGCAGTCCACTGCTCGCCACGTCCACGTTTAAAAAAATTACAACATCGCTATTTGATGAAAAGTGGATTATCGTAGAGGACTGCTTTTGCTATCCTCATTGCCTAGTCTCTGACTAACCCTTCGGGGATAATATTCGTGATTATATGTATGTTGGTATGTATGTAGGTATGTATGTATGTGAGCCCATCGCCGCTCTATGCCGTTGGATGTATGTGCAGTCTTTAGTCCGTTTGTGGCAGAAAAATGGATATCGTAGAACACTTCCAGTAGTCACTCATCGGTGGCGTCAAACTTCCTCTCTATGAAAGGTGAAAAATACCCCCAGACGGTAATTTTTCACGTGGCACTGGCCCAAGTTTTCTGTTTGCAATACCGCGTATAACTTTATCTACTTATACTTTTGGCGATATATTGAGTAGTAGTTAACACGTTGCGCTTTTGTTTAATTACATTGTTTTGTTATAAGTTGGAGCAGGTGTAACCGCAAGAAAGTCATGTTATCTTATCTTATCATAAATAAGGTGACTGCTAGAAACCGCAAGAAACTTCAAGGGCTGGTCAGGTCAAGTGTTTTAAACATGACAAAAATGACAAAAAGGAATTCGTGTTTTTTTTCAATATCATACCAAATTCAATAGCAATAATAAAAGAAAAATAAAATATTTTTCATATGATATTGCTTTAAAATAAATTAGATACCCCAAGATTATCCAATGAAAAAACACAAATTCTTTTTTGTCATTTTTGCTATGTTTAAAACATAGATGATGTTGTTGGGGCTGCCTCGCTTCTGTAGCGCATCGGGGATGTTTGCACACTATCGCACTGATGGCTTTAATGCCATTTTACGCAAAAAGACGGCATCCCTGATCCGTAGGGTGCGGGACAGTCCCAATAGCATCCTGATGACTATAGCCGAGAGGTTCTCTTCACATTTATGGAAGAGTCTTATAAATAAAGTTTTAAATTAATTAGATTACTAACAACCTTCTATTATATTGTACTACTAACCGATATGGATTAAGTTATCCGAAATAAATGGTTTTATTATTTTATTATTATAAAACACTTGACCTGACCAGCCCGTGAAGTTTCTTGCGGTTTCTAGCAGTTATCTTATATAGTAGAGCCTGCTGAGGTTTGCTCTCTCAGTAACACTTTGACCCATGTGGATCTTTTGTTACCTATTAGAAACTTGAGGCTTTATTTATATTTTTTTCAGAATTTGCTGTACTGTGAAGTTTTTGACATAACCCTTCGATCACCCACCGTATACACAATGGCCGATTCACAATGGCGCCTGACTTAATGAGCAGCACACTTGATTGGGTTTCAGTTTTTTGTGGCTTTGCTTGGTGTTGGTATTTTATGACCTTTTGTAGTACCTTTTAGTAGTGTAGTGTTATAGTATTGTTCTGGTTATAGATATAAATACAGTGTTTTTAGTGTATAATTAAAACAATATGTGGGGTACTTTAGACCATTTGTAAATAACCTAGTTACAATTAGCTTGTTTTAAAACATTGTACTTAATATAAATCAATTACAAAGTACCCACATAAAAAAAAAAAACATTGGTTGGTTTAGTATTAGTTGTAGTTGTGTACTATTATTATTACGAAATCTTTTAATAAACCTACCTACTTACTTATTAGACAAAAAAAAAACCTCTAGTTTAGTTGCCAGCTGTACTTTATATATCAAGTCTTACAACACACATCTATCCTATTCTGCATTATACTAATAATATCCTGATAATTATGTCTTATCCAATAAAATTTTTATCATTACAAAAATCCGAGTTAGAATATGAGATATCAGTTCGTGGTCTTAAGCCGGGAGACTCACTTCAAGAACAACGCAAACAAATTGTTAAAATTTCTAGTGAATCACCCCCTGAAGATATGTTAGAATCATTTTTGGAATGAGGATCTGAAAGGTGTTAAAGAATCCTTGACTAAAGCCTATAATAACATTCTAATGCTGAAAGCATCGTTTGATAAAAATCTTTTTCTTAGAACGGAAAATTTACTCAATCATGTGTACCATCGAATAAATAGAATTACTCCTAGTCCAGATACTACTGAGTTATACAAAACTAATTGCTCTAACTTTAAGTCGATGTTTAAAGAACTTTTTACTATGAAACCTCAATCATCGAATCCATTGCCAGAAAAACAAGGGGAAACTACTGTTATGTCTGTTACATGCGAGCGTAATTTAACATCTGGTATAAGCAAACTTCGATACTCGGGAAAATCTTGCCCTCGTGCCTTTATTCAGAAGGTAGAAGAGTTTATTATATGTAGAGGCTTAGGGAACGATAAAATACTATCATTTGCGTTTGAAATATTTACTGATGATGCGCTCCACTGGTATCGCTGTGTCAAGGACAATATTAGTACTTGGAGTGAATTGGTCATTCTACTTAAAGAGGACTTTAGCTCAAAGGACTATGATTATCGTCTTCTAGCAGAGATCCGCGCTCGTACTCAGGGTGAGTCTGAGAACATTACCATATATCTATCAATAATGCATGGAATGTTTTCCCGGTTAGACAAACCTGTTAGTGAGGACGATAAATTAGAGATAATTCTTCATAACATCGGACCCTGTTATGCAAGTACCTTGGCTTCTACTAATGTAGTTAAAAGTTATTTTTAAATAGTTTATTGAGCAACTAAAATCTCTTTGCCGTAACTTCGAAAATATTCAGTCGCGCATGGCTCAGTTCCATGAACCACCGAAAATCTCTTCAGATACAATAGCACCAGAGTTTGCTTTTAAAAATGTTACACCTTTCAACAGTAATTACCGAAAACCTAACACTGGTTTCAACAAAAGTTTTAATAATTATTAATCCTACTCCAACAATTATAATAAAAGTTATTCTTATGCTAATAAAAACGTACCCATTACAGCAGTTTCATCATCTCAGGAACCCACAGGTGAAACGAGACGTGTTTATTGTCCCAGATGTCAATCTGATACACATTCTCTTGGTCAGTGTACCAAGCCTCGTTTCCTTGTTTGTTTTAAGTGCGGTAAGAAAGATGTTCGCTATCCAGAATGTCCCGATTGTCATCCATATTCAAAAAACTAGCTCCAACGGATCGTGGAGATCGTGTCTCAAATAAAGATAAATATTTTAACCTTCTTGAATGGAATGATTGGCTGAGAGTCGTTTCGAAATTCTTTTCTTGTTACAGGGTTTCTTCAATCCGTGATAATAACTTATCTAGACCTCATGTAACTATGAAAGTGAATAATAATTTGAATATGTTGGGTTTACTTGATACCGGTTCCGCGGTGTCGATAATCGGTAAAAATGCTCATGAATATTTTTTTAAATCTAATGTGGTGATGCATAATTGCAAAGATTTACAGTTCACTGCAGCAGGTGGTCAAAAATTAAAACTATTGGGTTTTATGCAATTACCAATATCCTTTAAAGAAAAAGTTTCTGAATTGTGTCTTTACGTAGTTCCCAATATCCAAAATTCATTGATACTAGGCATGGATTTTTGGAGAACATTCAATATCTTTCCTAAATATTTGGAGGCAGTTGAACTAATTGATAAGTCTGACGGGCTGGCTGACTTAACTGTTAACAGCAATGAACACATTTGCTGTTATGCTCACCTGAACGACGAACAATAACAATCTGCCGATCATGTAATACAGAAATTTCGCGACATTTCTTATGAGGAGCGCGGTCTAGGTGTAGGTTATAACTCACGCCATTGATACTGGGAATGCTGCTCCCATAGGTCAAAGATATTATAGATGTCGCCTAAGAAGCAACGCATCCTCATCGAACAGCTAGATGAGATGCTTAATGAGGATGTTGTGAAACCGTGCGAGAGCCCATGGTCATCTCCTGTCTTATTGACACCTAAAAAGAATGGGAGCTTCGATTTTGTCTCGACAGTAGAAAACTGAACGCTGTTACAAAAAAAGATGCGTACAGTTTGCCATATATATCCGACATTTTGTAGAACCTGCGTGATGCTAAATACCTAACAAATCTGGATTTATCGGAGAGTTTCTGGCAGTTATTGATCAAAGAGGAGGATCGTTGCAAGACGGCATTTTATATTCCGGGCCGCGGTACATTCCAATTTAAATCTATGCCGTTTGGACTAACTAACGCCAGCAAAAATTAGTCGATATGTTATCCTATGGGCCGGAATTTGAACATCTAGTGTTCGTTTTTATTGATGATATCATTATTATTTCCCACCACCTTCGAAAAACACATATCCCTATTGGAAAGAGTCCTTCACAAGCTCAAAATTGCTAACCTTACAATAAATTATAAAAAGAGTAAGTTTTTTAGGCAAAAGCTAAATTATTTAGGCTATGTAGTGGACTCTAACGGTTTACATGCTGATCCAACTAAAATTGAGGCTATACTAAATTACAAGACACCAAGTAGTCGTAAAGAAGTCAGGAAATTTATCGGTACTGCATCATGGTACCGAAGGTTTATTCCAAATTTCAGTTCTATTGCTGCACCCTTAAATAAGTTAACATCTCAAAAAAAAATGCGTCTCGCTTTTTTTGGTCTACAGAGGCTGATAATTCCTTCAAGAGACTTAAAGAATGCCTTGTAACTGCGCCGGTTCTTTTTTTTTTTTTACTAAGCCCGGCAAATGACCCCACTCCACCTGATGTTAAGTGGAAATGAGGTCCAGGCGCGAGGACAACTGGTGCAGCGTAAGAGACGTAGCATCAGTCATACTCACTCTGCCGGCCCACAAAGTGCCTCTTCACGCCTCGTTTGAAGGACCCTATGTCATAGGTAGGAGGGAATACGTGTGCTGGTAGACCATTCCATCTTTTGGAAGTGCGGCAAAGAAACGAGTCACTAAATTTCTTTGTGCGTGATGGAATGTTAGAGACTGTAAATTGGTGACTCCGGAGAGCAGCACGCGTACTCCTATGAAGGAAGGGAGAAGGAGGGATGAGGTCAAAGAGTTCTTCAGAGCACTCGCCATGGTATAAACGGTAAAAGACGCTGAGTGACGCAATATCTCTACGCAATTGCAAAGGCTCGAGAGTTTTAGTGACCTCCGCATTGCCGATAATGCGCACAGCGCGGCGCTGCAATCTGTCCAAGGCATCGAGAAGGTACTTTGCGGAGCCGTCCCAAAGGTGAGAGCAATACTCCACGCAAGACCGCACCTGTGTCTTGTATAATAGACACAACTGATCAGGCATGAAGAATCGCCGTACCTTGTTCAGGACACCGAGTTTACGTGATGCATTTTTGTTGCATGTTCTTTCCTGTCCTGATTACTCAAGGCCATTTGAGGTCCACACGGACGCGAGTGATTTTGGCATTGGAGCGGTTCTCACTCAAAGCTCAAATGGTGAGGAAAAAGTCATAGCCTATATGAGTAAGTCTCTCACAAATCAGGAGCGCAATTACAGTGCGACTAAGCGTGAAGCACTAGCGGTACTTACTGCTATTGAACACTGGAGATGTTACCTGGAGAATGGGCAGAGGTTTATAGTTTACACTGACCATGCTTCTTTGAAGTGGTTTTTAAATTTAAACAACCCCACAGGTCGCTTAGCTAGTTGGGGTGTGCGATTGTCAGCATACAATCTGGAGATACGACATCGTCGTGGTGCTGATAATGTAGTCCCTGATGGCCTTTCCGTTCAGTTCCTATTGCTACTATTGACGATTCAAGCGCTTCTATAGTTCCTGACACTAATGATCCTTAGTTTATGAATATCTTTAATGGATGTCGTGTTAATCCAACTTCGTTTCTCATCTACAGAGTTAAAAACAATAAATTGTTTCGCTATGTTAAAAGTCTTAACCCTATGACAAAAGAGTTTGAGTGGAAAGAGGTTGTTCCTTCTGAACTAAGGATTGAGGTGATTTCTAAAAATTATTCTGAACCTACCTCTGGACATTTCGGCATTTTTAAAACTCATAAGCGTTTATGTCTGAAATACTTTTGGCCTGGCATGTACCGCGACGTCGCCAAGTTTATTACAAACTGCGATATCTGTAATTCCCAGAAGTATTGTAATCATTCTACTTTGGGTACTATGGATAGGCCAAAACAGTGTTCTAGGCCATTTCAAATGATCAGCATAGATCTCATTGGGCCATTACCTGTTACACGTAAGCAGAATACTTTTATACTAAATATTGCTTAATGTTTCCTATCAGGCGCGCTACTTCTGAGATTATAGGCCGCTTATTGGAAGATAATGTCTTTCTTGTCCACGGAATTCCAAGCACAATTCTAATGGACAATGGGAAACAATTTACTAGTAATTTATTCAAGAGCTTACTCAATAAATACAAAATACCTAATATTTGTATTTATTGAGTATACCACCGGGTATGGGACCTTAATTTGCCTAAGATACAGTTTGCTTTGAACAGTTCCGTAAATGAAGTAACTAGATTTACACCTGCTTTTCTGGTTTACGCCCGTGAATTAGTCAGCTGTGGCTCACACTATCTTGATAGGGACTCAACTGATGAAGTTATATTTTCACCCCGCGATGAATATGCCGAGAATCTGGGTAATTTGCATAACGTCTTTGACAAGATCCAGTCAGCCTTGCTGAAGGCATACTCGAGAAATTGTGCTAATTACAACTTGAGGCGAAAAAATGTTGAATTTGACGTTGGTGACATTATTTGGAAACGGACATACTACCAAAGTGACAAAGATAACCGTTTTGCAAAGAAACTGGCACCTAAATTTGTTAAATGTCGTATTACTTAAAAAAAGTCTCCCCTTGTTTATATTCTCGAAGATCTTGATGGTAACGATTTGGGAACATGGCACGTAAAAGATTTGAAACAAAAAAAGTATGTTTACCGATAAAATATCCATGTAGTAAAATTACCAATATAACGTAAGTTCAGACAGTATACGATCAGTCTATCAATGCTCATCAATGTTAATTTTTAATCACTTATTAGCGTGGGTCTTTATAAAGTAATGTCTGGAATTACATTCTTAAGTCTTAAATTTTAATAGATAGCGGATTTTTATTAGGAAAAATCCTATCCTAAAAGGGGGGGGGTATGTAACACTACATTTATTTTAACCTCTTGAGTACCGTAAAACCAGACACAATTGAAAATCAATTGTTTGTTTGACCTATTAAACAAAATTCAATTTTGTCGTTTACGTCTTGTGAAATTCTTGAACGATGCCCCGCTAGGCCGACGGTGCGGGACCGGGAGTGAACATAGCGCACGAGCGGCAGTTGAAGAATTTGGATTCACATTACGTCTCGGTGACGAACGCCTGCGGTTAGAAATTGCCATCTCGTTTTAATTAATCTGCCGTCGAGCTTTCTATTCGTAATATTTATTTCTTTTACATTTTTTAAGTACCTACCTAGTTCTAAATTAAATAACACCAATAGTTAAAGTGTACGTGTGATAAACCCCGGATTGGGTAAGTGTTGTAAGACTTTTTACTGTAGGTACCTAGTTTTAAGTAATTAGCTAATTGCTTTGTGCTTACCGTCACAATCCCAATGTTAAATACTCATATAATTGATTTTAAGCTTTATGCATAATAAATGGTGTGAATCATTATATCAAACGTAGACCGTGTTATATTGTAACGTAAAGTGGATGTTGCAATTATAATCATTAAACCACCAACCTGCACTGAGGTGGCGTGGGGGGCTATGGCCCAATCTTCCTTTAAACTGTTTCCTAAGTGGGAAAGCCTGAGCCCAGCGCTGGTACGTCTAAAGGCTGATGATAATGATGATAAATTGTCTTCATTTACGTAGTTTGTTTAGTGGCTTGTAGTTTGTTGTAGTGGCTTTTACTACCTACCTACTTTGTCATGTAATTGTTGCTAAAATTGCTGTTAAATCGAAGACAAGGTACAAATTATTGTTTTAATTCTGTCTTGATTGCCTCATCTTGACCGCTGCTTAGTAGAACTATACCTGAGCTTAGCATATAAGCTAATTAGTGCTGCGATTGAGATGTTGCGGTCAAGGCGTTGGAACCAGGCAGTTCCTGAAATAGCCGATGTAATGTTTCAAGGTTTTTGCACCCTTTACTGAACTTGCTGCACGCAAGTTCGCTGCTGCCTACTCATCTCCGTGAGCGTCCGTGACCTATGAGACTTCCCCCGCCGCTTCACGCCGTGCCGTTCCTGGAGTTGCTACTCATGCGCTGCGCTGGCCAGGATAGTACTACTAAAACTATAACATACACTGAAACCTAATTAGTGTGCGAATCCACGCCCTCCTCTGCTGTACTATTATCCTACATTATACAAGTATAATCTTATAACTTTGTTGTTGGCTTTATTTACTACCTTCACTGACGTAAAAATGTCACAATGACGTAAAAGTGTCACAGCGCCATAAATCGCTTTGACATATACATTAGATTAGACCTATTAAATGTGTTTTGGAGAATTACAATTTTTGAAGTAGCTCTTCGTCATGCTGGCAATTGTCTCGCACACTATTAATTTTAAACGAACGAGTACCTTAAGAGGATACACTACGTCGACGTGGCATGCAAAATTCTCATACAAAACACAAAAAACGACGTTTCGCAGTCCCCTGTTTTCTCTTTCAGAACTTGACCAATTTTTATTACATTTTCAGCATCGGTTAAAGAAAGAGATTTTCTATGTCTGTATGTTTGATTTTTTTTGCATATAGTCGTTCATTTAATAACCAGGAGCCTTCAAAATTGAGAAATCACTCCGTTTTAAGGCGTCTTCAAAAACATTAAGTGGTTGGTTTAAAAAAAATAAAACATACAGACAATACTAAATTGGTCCAGTTCTGACTGAAGGAGAAAACAGGGGACTACGAAATTACGTTTTACTGTGTTTTGTACATAGAATAATATTAGTTATTATTGTGAGGTTTTGTATGAGAATTTTGTATGACACTTTGACGTAGTGTTTCCTCTTAAAATTTACCAGACGTTTTTGGAGCGTTGTTGACGTATCTGGGCCATTTTCAAATTCTCTGCAGCTAACTTTGTACCTAACCATGTTTAATTTTTTTGGATATATTACGAAAATACTGCAATTGTAAAGTAAATAAATGCAAAATAAACTCTTAAATGAAGCATCGAAAATGAAAAATAATAATCTAATTTCATATTTTTGTACTTTGTGGTCGGTGGTGGTGGTGTGTAGTAACATTATGGTCATTCTTGGTAACAGAGTTGTTTTCCATACAAAATCATTATGTCCCTGACAAAAGGGCAGTACAATATCTTTAATAATTTGTTTTTATACCACACTAAAAATTTAAAAATTAATGGGTTATATAAATATAAGACAATTTATGGATTGTCAGGAATCGACAGAATGAACTCAAAGTGTTGCTCTGAAATAATAAAGTTTTATTTAAACATACGTATCTACACTTCTACACATTACATATTATTATTATAACAATATTATTCTACCTGAAATAATAAAGAAACGACATTTAAAGTTATTACTTAATCAATTCCTTATTCAACAATAATTCTTTATTTTATTGACAACATGACTTATTTGTCAAATATCAGTAATGTCACCGTCTCACCGATAATGAAGAAATGCGCATAGACGTATGTATAAAATGAGGTTGCATATCTTTACATCTCCCCTCCTAGGCTAGAAAATTTCCCCAGAAATTTTCGATAGACATCTTCATGTTAGGAGTTCCACCTTGAATTTCTTCTTATATAGGAACAGAAATGAGTTTTGTAATGTGGAAGAGATTTGACTCCAATTTCCTATGACCTGTATTAATCTTAAATATTGAATGTGACATTTTTTCTTCAATTTTATATGGACCAATTCTCAACTCATCTAACTTTCTTCGGTTTAGCTTATTCCCATTTTCAATATATACCATATCACCTGTGTTAAAATTATGGTTTCTTCTATTTTCATAATAATCACTCTGTTTAAACCAGCATCTTTCTTCAGAATGTAAACGGACACCTTTATTTAATTTTTCACAAATTTTGCATGGTTTATTTATGTTATCAATTGTTCCTTTATTATCAAAGTTGTTTCTTTTGAATTTGTTATAATAATTTTTGTTTATTGTATGCTCATGTTTACCAATTTCATTATAAAGGTTTGCAGTGGATTTAATTGATCCCCTATCCATCTTGTACATTATGTAATCTGGTAGACCCATAACAATGACATTTATCATAGTTTGTGTGTCAATGTCTTTATTTCCCTCTAGTAACAACCTTTCCTTTTTCGTAGCATATTCTAGAAATGACCCCGCTTGATATTTAAATGTAAATGTATATTTAATTTGTAACCAACCTGTATTTCCATATGTCTCACAGAAATTATTTTTCCAAATGGCCCAACCAGAATTTACGGTAAATTTTATTAACATACTAGTGTACCAATCTAAGCATTGTTTTTCCAGTAGATGTTTTAAAGTCTCAATTTTTTCTGAATCTTGTAGTATTTCGAATCGTGTACACTCATTCTCAAATTCATCAATCCATTGGTCAACATTTGAAGTCCGTCCTGAAAATTTTTCAAGTATAAATCTTTCAACTTTTTTTACTAGATTTGTACTTCCAGGTTCGGTGCTATTGAAGACTTTGTTTGAATTGTAATCTCGTCCAGATACCGATCGCCAAATTGCAAATTTTCACCTTCATCTAAGTAGATATTTCTCAATTCCTCATTTAATGGTATCCAAATTTTTCAAGTCTGATGTCTACTTTTTAGTGAATTCCTTATTTTTGGAAAAACATCTGAAGATATTATCCCAGAATGTTTATTTGCTGGTTTTAGGTCATCCGGAATATCAAATACTAGTCCATCTGGCGTCTCGATCGAAGTTATGCAGATCACATTTGTTTTTCCATCAGTTGCTGCTAAAACCGTGAATGTGAATCTTAACTTTTCCATTTTTCTTGACTAAAAATGTCGTTTTATAAGACAATTTATGGATTGTCAGGAATCGACAGAATAAACTCAAAGTGTTGCTCTGAAATAATAAAGTTTTATTTAAACATACGTATCTACACTTCTACACATTACATATTATTATTATAACAATATTATTCTACCTGAAATAATAAAGAAACGACATTTAAAGTTATTACTTAATCGATTCCTTATTCAACAATAATTCTTTATTTTATTGACAACATGGCTTATTTGTCAAATATCAGTAATGTCACCGTCTCACCGATAATGAAGAAATGCGCATAGACGTATGTATAAAATGAGGTTGCATATCTTTACATAAATACAGATACTGATAAAACGTATTAACTTATTTAAAACACAAGTTGGTGATAAAATGTATTTTTTTCTTGTTACGGCGAAAGGCGTTCGCAGTAACAGCGACGAAATAAAGGTTGTGGGCTGGGTAGGTATGGATAGTGAAGTACTTACAGGGATGATGAGTCACAGGAGCCGGGAGACGAGCTGACCACGGGCGGCGATGTAGTGGTGGGTTTCCTGGCGCAAAGTCACTACACTACACAATGGGCATTTAGGCGTTCTCTTCACATTAGGTTCAGGAGTCACTATTAACCAAAGGCTGTGGCGTGCGCGGTAGCTAGCTAGCTTGTAGACGAGTCGGCGCGGTATATTCACGAAGCGCGCGGCCGCGAGTCGCGCAGCGGTGGCGCCGCGGCAGATAGGCGGGCGCGGTCGTCAACAACCGCTGAGTCAACCGCCTTACAGATGGCGGTATGGTTTGAATGGCCGTCCCGGCTTTGGCGGGAACATCCTCCGGGGGCCAGGGTGGGTTCATCCAATGGGAGCCTGGCGATCCGGAATACAGGCCTCCGAAGATGTCCATTCGCGGTGTCCAGGTCTACCACCCGCACGACGCCATCCTTCCCAGGCAGGGTGCGAGCAATGCGCCCCAGTCTCCATTGGAGGGCAGGCAGGTTGTCCTCCTTGATGAGGACGAGCTCGCCAACTCGGGGAGGGGAGGATGGGGACAACCATTTGGAGCGGGTTTGAAGGGTATGAAGGTAGGACTGGGTCCACAGCGTCCAGAAGCGCTGGGAAAGGGCCTGTACCATCTGGAATCGCCTACGTGTGGAGATCGGCCTATCTTCCACGGATAGTTCGGGAAGGGCCGTTAGTGGGCGGCCTATGAGGAAATGTCCGGCTGTAAGCGGCTCAAAGTCTGAGGGATCAGACGAAAGTGGGCAGAGGGGTCTTGAGTTAAGGACCGCTTCGATCCGAGCTAAAAGTGTGGAGAATTCCTCGAATGTGAGGTGTTGTTCGCCAATTACGCGATATAAAAGTTGCTTTGTTGATTTTACGTTGATCTCATGTAACGCACCGAACCATGGTCCCTTAGGGACGTTCAACAACCAAGTAATGTGCTGACCAGCGAGCTTGTGCGCAATCGTGTCATTATTCAAGGCAAGAAAGTTTTGTACTTCGATGAGCTGATTTCTAGCGCCTACATAATTTGTACCGCAGTCCGAGCGGATGAGAACCGGGGCACCGCGGCGTGCTATAAAACGCTGTAATGAAGCGAGGAACGCTTCCGTGCTGAGGTCCGAGACCGGTTCCAAATGAACCGCCTTAGTCGAGAGGCACACGAATATACAAAAGTACGCTTTTAAGAGTTTAACATTACGTAGGGTACTAGATTTAACGAGGAATGGGCCGGCAAAATCGGTCGTGACTTGACTAAATACTGGCTGAAGCGTAACTCTATCGGCTGGCAGGTCGGCCATGAAGGGCGCTTTCGGCTGGGCCCGGCATCGAAAGCATCTAATGCATTTAAAGACTCGGTGTCTAATAATACGGCGCGCGGACAATATCCAAAATTGTTGGCGTAGGATTGCGTGTAAGGTGTCAGCGCCAGGGTGGCAGTGTATTTTGTGGTAGTGGTCAATGATCAGGTCTACAAGTGGGCTAGAGCTGGGAAGTATGAGCGGGTGCTGCGCGTCATATCGGATAGACGCATGGGACAGTCGTCCACCAACTCTAAGGAGCTCATCTTTAATGAGAGGTGACAGCCGCTGGAGTCTGACGGAGCAGATTTTGCCAGTTTGAAGGCGGTGGATGTCCTCTGCAAATTCATTGTGCTGAACACTGCGCACCCAGTAAAGTAGGGCCTCTCTTCGTTCACTGACGTACAAGGGGCCTGAGCGTCGCGAATCTGGGTGGTGTCTGCAGTTGTGCAGAAAGCGTTTTAGACAAGCTGTCACTCCGACGAGCTTGTCTAGTGAACTGAACCGAGTGAGCAGGTCAAAGTCAAGACCGGGCACTGTGACCAGTGACGGGACGTGTTTGGGCTTAAGGCCGGGCAGGGCGTGATGGCCCAGAGCTAAGGGCATCGCATGCCAAGACTCACAAGGCTGTCCAAGCCACGTGGGAGACCACCATAGGTCGTGGGCTGACAGGGATTGCGCAGACATCCCTCTGCTTGCGCAATCTGCCGGGTTGAGCTCGGAAGGTACGTGTCGCCAGGTACATTCTGGTGAGCCTGAGCTGATTTTGACTACCCTGTTGGCTTCAAAGGGTTGAAGACGGTGAGGCGGTGTATTGAGCCAGGCCAGGACTATCGTACTGTCTGACCAACATATGTGTTGTTGTATACTGATATGGGCCGATAACTGAACCGACACACGGATCATGAGCTGGGAGAGTAGAGTGGCGGCTGACAACTCTAACTTGGGGATTGTGAGGCGATTCTTCATTGGTGCGACTCGCGACTTGGCGACAATCAAGTGTACCAAAGTATCTCCGGAGGCATCGAGCTCATGGAGGTAAACAACGGCGGCAAACCCGGCTTCAGAGGCATCTGCAAACCCGTGAAGCGAGTATGCAGCTGAGCCTTTGTTTGCACAAATGTGCCGAGGGAAGCGAATGCTAGACAACAGCGGCAGATCCTCTGAGATGTGGTGCCACTCCGTTTGTACTTCAGAGGGAGTGGGCTCATCCCATTCCAGCTTCAGTAGCCACAATTGCTGAAGCAGCAGCTTTGCGCGGAAGATAACGGGAGAAACCCAGCCGTTTGGGTCATAAAGTGAGGCTACGGTGCTTAAAATAGACCGCTTTGTGACATGTGTGATGGGGGGCAGAGAGATGCGGTAGGTGAACTCGTCTGACTGAGGGCTCCACTGTATACCCAAGACCTTAATGGACGTGGATTCTGGGTTCATGTCGAAGTCCTTGGGCATGTCGCATTGGTTGTCTGGAAATCTCTTGAGCAGCTTAGGCGAGTTAGATGTCCACTTACTGAGCTGAAAGCCGCCTAGGTCTAGCAGACTTATCAACTCGTCCTGAAGTGCTTGGGCGGATTCAACTGTGTCATGACCACACAAGATGTCATCAACGAAGATAGACTTGCGAAGAACCTGAGCGGCTCCAGGGTAGCGATGGCCTTCATCATCAGCCAGCTGAAGCAGAGTGCGGATTGCATGATATGGGCTTGATCTTAAGCCGTAGGTGACTGTATTGAGGGCGTAGGTGAGCAGACGGTGATCTGGTGAGGACCGCCATAGTATCAGCTGATACCGTCTCTGGTCTGGGGCAACCAGCACATTTCTGAACATCCTCTGGATGTCAGTGCTGAAAACGACTGGATGCGTTCTGAAGGACATGATGATGTCCACAATGTCCTGTTGAAGGGCGGGGCCTGTGTGTAGGCATTCATTTATGCTGACACCATTGGAGCTTTTGCAGCTACCATCAAAAACAATGCGCAGCTTGTCCGACCCTGACTTAAATACGCCATGGTGAGGGATGTAGAAGTGAGGTTTATGGGCGAATGTATTTGGGTGACAGGGAGCCATGTGCCCTAAGTCGATGTATTCGGCCATGAAGTCGACGTATTTAGAACGCAGAGACGGGTTCGCCATTAGCTTCTTCTCAATATTGAGGAATCTGCGTAATGCGATAGGGTGAGTTTTACCTATTTGAGGGGCATCCTTTAGAAAGGGCAGAGCGACCGTATATCTGCCTGAGGGATCGCGTGTAGTGGTAGAGCGGAAGATTTCCTCGCATTGTTCCTCCATGGGATCATTATGAGTGTGAGATTGAGGGAGGGGCTCCTCAGACTCCCAGAACCTTTCCAGACTCTGACGTATGTCCTGGGCTGATTCAGCTGAGTCTGGTTGTGAGCTGACGACGTGAGCTGAGTTAACCTGCTGCGCCGGCTGCACATACAAGTCCTCAATGGGTCCTATCAACGCGAAGTCGAAAATCGTGCCGAAGGCTATGGGCTTGCCCGGGCCCAACGAGACCTTAGTCCCGTCCAACACCTGGCCAAGAACGTCCGACCCCAATAAGAGGTCGACCGGGGCTGGTGTGTGGTAAAGCTGGTCAGCCAATGGCATGGGTGGCTGGCCTAGTACGTGGGAAATGTTTGGTACCTTCTCTAAGGGAAGGTAGCCAGTGACGTTTTTTAAAATGTGAGCTGTGGCAGTGATTGTAGGAGTATCATTGTGAGTGGGTAGGCATACTATTGTTATTGCCGCCTTTGACTCATGTTTGTGCTGATTCCCAACTCCTGTAATTTTTAAAGAAGTGGGTTTTGATGGCAGGTTCAAAAGTCGTGCCATGCGTGACGTTATTAATGTCAGCATACTGCCACAGTCCAATAAAGCTCTGGCTGTGTGAAGATGGCCATGTACGTCCGCGACTCTTAGTGAGACGGTTGGCAACAAAATGGGTGTGCCAGTGGGCACAGAAGGTGAGTGAGCTGATTGAGTATCAGCTGAAATTGTATGAGCTGAGTATGTATCAGCTGTGTGGGCATGGGTTGACTGGGCATGGGCTAAATCTACCTCTTCGCTAGGGTGCTCCGTGATAATTGGGAGTCATAATTGCTGGCGGCGTTCGCGGGGCCTACCTGGCGAACCGGACCTGGGCGGGCTGGCTCTATGAGCAGAGCTGGGTTGCACCTGTTTAGCCTGTGCGGGTTCGTGCCGCCTGCTGTGTCTGGGACGCTCCCTCGAGTGCTCTGTCAGCTGTGGTGGGGGTACATGTACAGACGACGAATGAGCTGAGTGCGTTGGGCTGTCTGGTCGATGGAGGGACGTGTGGTGGTTCGTGCTCCCACAGTCCTTGCATGCCCCCCTTGACCTGCACTCGCTCTCGTAGTGACGGCCGAGACAACGCTGGCAGCGCTCGCGTGCCTGTACAAAGTCCCAACGGCCCTGTGTTGGCTGGGCATTGTACCATCTGCACGTCATGAGCGTATGTCCCCTAGTGGCACAATAGGGACAGTAGGACGTTGAGCGTGAGGAAGAGGACGAGGACGATGATGAGGAGCAGCTTTGCTGGAAGGCCGAGTAGACGGGGAAGGGCTGACTGCGAGCCGGGGAGGTGGATGGGCGGTGACGCATTTGCTGCGCTGGGCGTGATGGTTGGTGAGTAGGCTGATCATAGGCGCGGTGAGGCGATGGAGCTGAGGAGCGGCCACGGTAATGGTCGGGCTGTTGCTGAGCCATCTGAGCATAAGTGCGATGGGGCAACTGTGGAGGCGCGCGGCTACGAGAAGGGCCGGGCAGGGCGTGAATTTGCTGCGGCTGGGCTATGTTGGAGAACTCTGTCTCCACACAGCGCGCGTGCTCTTCGAGGTAGGAGATGAGTACACTCAACGTGAGCAGGGTGCTGCTAGACCCGTGTCTGCGTTCAAATAACGTGCGGAGCTCACCCTTAAGCTTTCGCACCACTATCGACACAAACACGTAATCGTCTCCTATGGGCAGATCCAAATTACTAAGGGCACACTGGGCGGACACCAGCGGAGTGAGGAAAAGTGTGCGTATGTTAGAGCACGTGTGGATGCTCGGCAGCCCCAGGATTATGTCGACGAAACTATCGATGAGAACCCGGCGGTTCTCGTACCGCTTTGTAAGGATGTCCATGGCCACGGCAAAATTTTCATTGGTGACCTTTAGGTGGGACACCATGCTTAATGCCTCACCGCTGAGACTTGAGAAGAGATAGTGGAGCTTGACTGCTTCCGACAAGGTCGCCATGTCGTCAGTCAAACTCCTGAACAGTGCAATAAAGGAGGGCCAGTCCTCCACCTTTGAGCTGAACCTGGGCAGCGCTATCTTGGGGAGGACGGCTGTAGGCGTATTGACGCCGAGACTGGGCTGAGCGTGATGGGTTGGGGACGACGTGGAAGAGGGTAAGATTTCCTCCCTAGCCACAAGTATCCCCAGGTATGCCCCGGAGGCTTTTGTGTGGTTCTCAGTGTATGTCCTCTCAACCCCCTCGTCTAAGTTCTCTTCGTCGAGAATGTTGTAGTACATTGAGTCCAGCTTGTCCTTTATGCCCTGTATCTGTGCGAAACGCACGTTAAATTGCGTTATGGAATGTTTGGTGTCGCCAGCAATGATCCTTGATCCCACCTCTAGGAGCTGGTGTATAGGTTTGGCGGCCTCCCTAAATATCGCGGCTTGTGACTTGGTCGGCATCGCGATGAATGAAAGGAGACAAAAAACTAATAAAAAATAAATAAAAAATGAATAAATAAATTTAAAGGCAGTAAAAAGGACAACACCCTGTATATATTCTATAGTTGGGCTGGACGTATTTGTTTACTAATGTAATGGCAAATGGGCCAAAATTAACGCAACAATAAAGAAAGCAAAACTAAGTTGGGACGCCTTGTATATGGCCCACGGGTGGGCAAACGCGTGTGTATGTGTATGTCTGTGTCTCTATTGAACGCGCGTACGTAACATTAGCCGACCGCAAAACAAAAAACAAACAAAACAACAAAAAAATCACGTCATCCGTAGCCCACTATTGGGCAAGGCGCTCACAGTCGGGCAGACCTGTAGCGGAAACTAGCGCAAAGAATGAGTCGGTCGCAAAAAAAAATTAAAAATAAACAAATAATAAAAACTTAATTAAAAAATAAAATTGGGACACTGTCTGTGTCCCACAAGTGGGCAAACAAGGTGGGCAAGGTATAGAAGCGAAGGCGACGCACGCAAATAGCCGTAAGCGATATAAAAAACACTGATGAAACTAAATGAAACACACTAAGCTCATGTGGTGAGCACGCACAAAGAATGAGCCGATCGCAAAGGCAAAAATTAAAAAAAAAAAATAGATATAAAATTAACACGAGCGAAAAAATAAAGCACGCTACTTGGCACGCGTGGTGAGCATGCAAGAGATCTGAGCCGATTTAACACGACAAGAACATAAAAAATTCCTTAAAAAATAAAACGGGAAAAATAACAATGCAATCTCTCGTCATAATACCATACGTAACGTAATAATTTAACTACTAATTTACCGTTAGGAGTATGAACAACGTATCATTAGGCAAAAACCATTTGGGTACACACACAAGCCCGCTCAGATTACAACAACATTACAACATTGCATCACACTTTCGATTTGTGATCAGACAATCGGATGCATACACAAAATCAACAATAAAAATAAAATAATATAAGTGTACGTTGGCCAGCTATACTAACACAATTGTTTTACGAGTACCGACAAAAACTTTTATTGGGGCAGGCCGTTTCGCCACGAGATAAAGGTAAAGTTACGGAAACAAATGAATTTAGAAATGATGGTAGGAATTAGATTTAAGATTTAGACATAGAATAAGAATATGGGCGGAAATAATTATCTTTAGCGGACTGTATTCAAATTGAAAATTAAACGAAAGTTAGGTTCTGGTTACGGGAAGGTCGCCGGTATTTAATATTACCGGCTCGAAGATGACCAAAATGTTACGGCGAAAGGCGTTCGCAGTAACAGCGACGAAATAAAGGTTGTGGGCTGGGAAGTATGGATAGTGAAGTACTTACAGGGATGATGAGTCACAGGAGCCGGGAGACGAGCTGACCACGGGCGGCGATGTAGTGGTGGGTTTCCTGGCGCACAGTCACTACACTACACAATGGGCATTTAGGCGTTCTCTTCACATTAGGTTCAGGAGTCACTATTAACCAAAGGCTGTGGCGTGCGCGGTAGCCAGCTAGCTTGCAGACGAGTCGGCGCGGTATATTCACGAAGCGCGCGGCCGCGAGTCGCGCAGCGGTGGCGCTGCGGCAGATAGGCGGGCGCGGTCGTCAACAACCGCTGAGTCAACCGCCTTACAGATGGCGGTATGGTTTGAATGGCCGTCCCGGCTTTGGCGGGAACATTTCTATTTTTCGAAAGTTTGTTCTACTGTCCATATAATTTTGTAACTATACTCTGTTACTATAGCAAATTCGACCCAAAAAAGCAGATGGCGCTACTGTTGTACCGGCAGTTATATTGGCGTGGTGTCCGAGTTCATTCTAGATAGTTCGCGGGGCCTGAGGAGGGACGCAACGCCAGTCAGTCGACCGGGAATCGTGGGAGGAGGCGCGTGTGTTTATTGCATGACCACACTGTTACCGATATAAGTAACATAGTTGTATAAAATTTATTTTTTATAAACATTAACAATAATAACAAAATGTAATTTTGCATGTTATTCAGAGATAAAACGCTGTACCTACTTAATAATGATACCAAAATATTTGTGATTAATTACTTCATTATTAAAATAAAGAATACTTCGTATTGGTAACATAGTGGTATTTATTTTCACCTAAGGACATTCAATTTGAAATAACATCTAAAATTATTAATAAACTTCGCGGCTAATTACAGGATATCAAAATTTGATGGAAACTTTCTGCATAGTTGTAGGAAAAAGTAATGTTTAGAGAGTTTGTAAAATTTTTGTTTTTAGAAATAGAAGTTACATTTACCTGCAGAGAATTTTAAAATGGGTCATCTAGCTTTTATAGTGTAAGAAGCATCATCTAACACCGGTGATGTCAATTGATTTACGTCGTCGGTGATATAATAGAAGATTAGTCACTTTCGCGTTCATTAAAAAAAATTAAAGTTCAATAACAAATAATATTTAAATCCGAATCCACTGGATGGTAGTGCCACAGGTAATAAAGTACATTCTGTCAAAAAAGTTTCGGGAACGGATGATTTGTTAAAGATTCCAAATTCAATTTTTTGTTTTTTTTTGTTGTTAGATTGGCACAACTGTTATCCATTTTGGCGCGGAGTTTGAAATGCATCTGTTTTTTAGATTAAATACAGTGCTGTTTTTATATAGTTAGTTTATATCTAGTGTGTTAATAAAGAATATAATTTGAGCGTTATGCGGCGTTCAAGAGAGCAAATTTGACGAAAGAGGCCAAATTTGTGCAAAGAAAATTCTTGGATTTTTCACCACGATAATGCGCCTTCGCGCAAAGACATCATTGTGAGCGAAATTTTGACCAAAACTCAACAAATACCATCGAGCAACCACCTTATTCACCAGATATAGCTTCAGCCGACTTCTTTCTTTTTCCTAACTAAAATTACCACTTCGTGGCACCCGTTTTCATTTGGTAGAAGACATAAAAGAGAATTCGCGGCGAACTGAACTCAATTCTGGAAAAAGCGTTTAAAAATGTTTTGATGATTGGATTATTCGTTGGCGTAAGTGTATCGTTTCTGAAGCAGCATACTTTGAAGGCGATACAATAAATTTGGATGAATAACTAATATTTTGTGTATTATTGATCTTTTCCCTGTCTTTCTTGACAGAGTAGTATCACGGGTAATTTTGTTGTATGTGTCCAATGAGTTAATCAGAGAACTAGCGTCATGGGAAAACAAAATTTTCCATGGCACTACTGGTAGTGCCAAGAAGTAGTGCCATAGGTCAGAAACGTGTAATGTAGACTATGGTAGAGGACTGCTTTTGCAGTCCTCATTGCCTAGTCTCTGACTAACCCTTCGGGGATAATAGTCGTGATATACAACGCCCGTAACCCGGAGGAGTAGGCAGACACTTCCTTTGCTATAATTACTCTCATAACGTTCTTCATGCAAGCTCGTCATTAAAGTTAAGGAGTCAGGGACATTCTGCGCATAATTTTTTATTATCTGTTAATATTGTCTATGTATAGTTTAATGTAAATGTAAATCTTTATGTTGTTCGTGTATCGAGCACCGACAGGCCCCGCCAGAATACCAGCGTTGTTGCGATACGTTCCGTTCGTAACAACACAAGCTGAGGCGGGGTCCTGATTGACAAATTTCTTATTTGTATGTGATTTATTATAATTTTTTTTTTCGTTGTCAATCAATGTTTCTTTCCCTCTCTAAAGTACCTTTCACTATTACAACATACATATATTCATGACTATCCCCAAAGTGGTTGAGCGAAGCGTTAGCTGATTCACATGTCATACTCGTGAACGGGTGCCGCCTGTGGAGGCTGGTCTGCTCTTGCAATCTTATTGTTATTTGTAATAGAAATAGTCTTTCTTTTTCTTGTTTTAAAGATACTGTAAGACGTTGTTCATTTTATTTTGTTAGATATTCTTTTGCAAGTGTTGTGTTGCCTTGTAATCGTATTAAATGTTTTTTTTTTTATGTTGTAATAGAATATTGCCAGACTTCAAGACAAGAGGTGGACTTCTAGAATTACGACATGGGAAGGACTTATAGGAAAATGCAAAATAGGCAGACCCGTCTCACGATGGGAAGACGACATGACAAAAATTGCTGGCCGCAACTGGATCAAATTAGCGAACGACCGTGATAAATGGCACTCTTTTGTGGAGGGGTTCTTGCAAATAATTATTGATTTTATATAGATATAGATTTCTAAGGTGTACGATAGCTCCACTGAGAACGACCATGTTAGTAATACAGATTCTTCAAATTGTATAACTAATAATATCTTGAATAATATTACCTTAACTGAAAACCAAGTTAAGAAGGCTTTAGAACACCTTGACATAAATAAGGGTACCGGTCCAGATGACATACCACCTGTCTTTCTGTCTAGGACTGCCGATAAACTTGCCCTACCACTGACGCTGATTTATAACAAGTCACTAAAAGATGGTGTTTTTCCTACACTTTGGAAAAACACTAAGATAGTTCCTATTTTTAAAAATGGCAATAAATCGGATGTTACCAATTACAGGCCAATAGCTATTCTTTCTGTAGTCGCCAAAGTATTTGAAGCCCTTATTTGTCCTATAGTGTGGTGGCATCTAAAACAATTAATGTCTAATAATCAGCATGGTTTTGTAAAGGGAAGATCTACTGCTACAAATCTAGCAATGTATGTTGGGAATCTTGTGGAAGCGGTACTCTCGTGTGCAGGTTGATGCGGTGTATACCGATTTTTGCAAGGCTTTCGACACAGTGAGTCATAACATTTTGATTCAAAAGTTGCGCAATTGCGGAGTTTCGGAGCCGCTGCTCGGTTGGTTTCAGTCATATCTCACAAAGCGTGACTTAAAAGTTGTCATGAACGGAAGTAGTTCAAGTCCATACATTGCAACATCTGGCATTCCGCAAGGATCCCATCTTGGGCCCTATTTGTTTAACGTCTTTATTAATGACGTGGATCAATGTTTCCTTAACTCTCATCTGTACATGTTTGCTGATGACTTAAAAGCTACTAAAACGATAAAAAATGATATTGATTCCTCCTTATTTCAGGATGATTTAGATCGATTTGCGGATTGGTGTAAGCAAAATAAAATGTCGCTTAATACTAAAAAGTGCAAACATATAAAATTTACTCGAAACCGCAATATTAGACGATCTGAATACCGGTTAGGTGATGATATACTCGATGAAGTTCAGGAAATACGTGATTTAGGCATCCAAATTGATTCCAAGCTTAATTTTAATAGCCATATGAATATCTGTGTTTTGAAAGCATCTAGAATGCTCGGATATGTTTTGAGAGAATGTAAGAATTTCAAAAAACCTTTAACTAAAGCTATTATGTATAACTCTCTAGTCAGAAGCGGTTTAGAATACTGTAGTATAGCCTGGTCACCAACCTACAAAATACATATTCAGCGCATTGAAAGGTTGCAAAAGAGGTTTATGTGGCACTTGACCTACTCTTGCAACTTAGGCAAAAAACTTAGATCGTATGAGGATCGGTTACAACACTTTAATATGGCTACATTGGAAGCTCGTAGAAAAGTGGTAGACTTGGTGTTTTTGAAAAGAATTGTTACAAGCTCTGTGAATTGCCCTGATCTGCTCTCTAGAATTGATTTTCATGTCCCGCATTGTTTGCCGCGACACGGTAATAGTAAGCTCTTCCAAGCGCCTAAATGCCAAACAAATTTGAAATTGCACAGCTTCTTATTGCGAGCTATAACATTGTACAAGAATTACCAAAATGCAATTGATCTCAGCTTTGATTCTATACCCAGCATCAAGAAAGCAGTATTAAGCTTAAATCAAAGTAAAATTTAAGTTTTTGTTTTTTTCTTTAAATATTTATTGTATACCTAACCAAACCAAACATTTTTCTTATTGAGCATGTGGTGCCCTCCTTTAAGTGATGGGACACTTAGTTAAGACCTTTCTGTAATAGCATAAGTATTGATGGTATTAGTGTACTCATTGTTGTGAGAGCCTAATTAAATAAATAAATAAATAAAAATAAATAAATAAATAAATAGATTTAAAATGTTATTAAATAATGAATTGATTTATTATGATTTACAGTGCATGTTTCAAAAGAATGAATATTGTTATAAATTTATAGATATTGATAAATAATAATTGATTGATATGTTAATCTCCTAACAAATCAATTAATGTTACCACTAATTGTCATCATCACATGATCAACACAAATTTTCGAACTATAATAATATAAGTAATACTTTAAAAATAATATCAAATCATGCATGTAATTAAATTAAACTGTAGTACGTAATCATATTACTATATTAATGTAACTTTTCATGAAAGATATAAAAAGGCATTTTTTTTATAGAAAATGTCCTTCTATGATAGGGAGGGCATTTTCCAATTTATGTTGACGCTGTAAAAGAAAGGGAGAAAAGAAAATGCCCTTGCTGAGTTTCTTGCCGGTTCTTCTCAGTACAAGGCTCCCGGCCCATAGTTAGGACTTACGAACCGATGACATAGCGACCTTCAAAAGTGCTCAATTATTGTAGCCTAAATTGAATAAATGAATTTGACTTTGACTTTGAAAGGACTAGTCAGAGACTAGGCAATGAGGAACGCACTTAATTACAACTGCACATGTGCTCAGCGTGATAGGTGGTGAGCTCATCACCGCTCTATGCTGTTGGATGTATGTGCAGTATTTTGTCTTATTTTATCTTAGAGGGGCCTGCAGAGGTCTCCCTCTCGCACCAGCACATCGACCCATTGGGGTCTTTTGTGCAACCCCGTCCTATCACTCTAAATCCCATAAACTCTAATCTTCTTCATAAAAATCACTGCCATAAGCTTAGCAATGTCTCTGAGGGTAAAGAGCCTAAAATCTTCTGGTTTCGTGTAGACCAGAGATTTAAAAAACGTCCATCAGATTCCACTTTCGTCAGATCACTTCTTTTTTCAGATATAGATTTCAGATATAGGTCAGAGTTTTAAAAGTGGTGATGAAACAGCAATTCTTATGACTCCTCGTCGGTCAGATTCCGCCTTCGTCAGATCACTTCTTTTTCCGTATAGGTCAGAATTTACATATCTCGTGGATGCTCAAACCGCATGCATACATTTATGCTTGCGACTGTTTAAGATATTTCACCTTAATTATTAACATTACAGAAAAAATACTTGAAAAATATAGTTAATCCCTCAAGCAACGTGAAACCAGACACAATAATTGAAAACCTATTGTTTTGAGACCGCCGGCGGTCTAATGATCCTTGAAGGGTTAATAAATATATACTTGATAAAAACCAAACTTTTTGTTATTTTGTGAAGAGTATAGTTGTAAGGTGTAAGCACCTTTTTATTTTTAAGTTTCTAAGTACTTTAAAGTATATTTTTATAATTTTGTTTTATTGGTCATGACTCTTATGACTCATAGGATCTTTTCTCCCTAAGAAGAAACTGATAATTTATGACGAAAGTGGAATCTGACAGACGTTTTCTAAATCATCCCAGGAGACTCATTCTTTTCCGTGTTGCATGGACTCCGTTTGTTTTTGCTAGTTGCATTCTATGGAGCATGTGTAGTCTTTAGTTTTTTAATATCACTATTTATAATCATAAAATAAAACTTTTCAAAATCTCTCTTAGCGAACTGCTTAGGTACATGGTTCAAACGTGACATTTAGTAATACAATTACAAAACGTTGAAAACAATGACTGCCTCAAGTGGGAATCAAACCCACATTCTCCGCAGTCAGAGCGGCTGCGTTCTCATCTGAGAGAGTCATTTTTTTCAACATTTTGTTATCTACGAGTTATTTAAGCGTTATTAACAAACAAAATCAAATAAACTCAAACTCAAAATATATTTATTCAATAAACTCAATTAATAAGTACTTTGAATCGTCCAAATTTTTAACCTACCGACCATTTAGGACGTCATTTTTAAACTGTGGCAAAGAACGGGCGCAAGAAACCAAAGCGCGCAGAAGTAACGCCTTTTAAAAAAAAAGATATCATAAAATACAAAATAATAATTTGAATGTAAAATATACGGTACTATAAATTACATTTATCTTGTTTGTTTATGATTAAATATAGACAATAAGAAATAGCTTTTGAGTATTTGGAGCATTTCAGTTCAGAGCCAAGCTGTTTTGTCTTCTGTGTAATCTGACACTTTATAATAAGCTTTTTTATAAAGTTTTTTTTTATATGGATTTTAAATTTATCAAGATCTAATTTCTGAATATCAATTGGTACTCTGTTGTAAAATCGTACACATACAGACCCTTAAGGCCCCTATTACATTTCGACTGTGATTTTTGCGTAAAATGGCCAATTTTGGCGTACTCGATCTTAGAAACAAAAATAAATTAACAGTTTTGACTTATTGTATAATGTAGATAGCTAATGGAATAGTATTGAAATTTTACTTAATTTTTTAATTAAACCTAAAATTGCTGAGAAAGATTTTCATAAAATGCGCGAAGGCACTTTTTTAAGCTCATCGATTGAACTACTGTTCTAAACAAATGAAATAAAAAAAATTGAATGTTATCTCATATGTAGCTGCCTCGGAATTTTTAGATATCATTGATTTTAAATAGAAAAAAAATCTTATTCTAAACCAAAAAACTTCGAAAATTGCTTTAAGTTAACTTTGAATTTCTCCTATCTACGACAATATTATTGAGCAAAATTTATACCAGAATAATTGTTACTTCATTCGGAATATAGTTTTTATAATAAATTTATTATCCTATTTCGATAAAACCGATAAATACAACTGCAAAATTACTATAAAATGCGACGCGCCGGCCGGCCGTCCGTACTCGACTTATTTTTGCAGAGTGGAGATTTGTAATATTAAGCATGAATTTATTATAATATTTCGATAAAAACGATAAATACAACTGCAAAATCACTACAAAATGCAAAAATGGGCATTTTACGCAAAAATCACATTTGAGATGTAATAGGCCTCTTAAAAGAATTATTTATTTTATGAAGCCTAATATAAGGTACTCCTAACTTGTTCCTACTTCTAGTATTTAAATATTACGTGACATTGAATTATTTATACATAGAATTTATTCATGAAATTATTCTAAGAATTTATACATGAGCCTCTATATCTGTATTTTTACCATCTTTATTACTTACATTTTTGTTGCCTGAAATAAAGATTTATTTATTTATTTCCCTAGTCTCTTACAGTGTACAAGATACTACGCCGTCCACGTCAGGCCGTTATGGGCCGGCGCGCCCCCGACACACAATGACCGCATTAATTTGCCACGATACCGTTAATTGAGGATTGCTTTATGCGGAACGGGGAACCGGTGAAATATTTTACCGTGAATTGGTTTGAGAGATAATATGGAAGCTTTTGCTGAGTCATAGTTAGTTACATACATACATATAATCACGACTAATACCAACGAAGGGTTAGTCAGAGACTAGGCAATGAGAACCGCAAAAGGAGTCCTCTGCCACAGTCCACTTTTCACCAAAAAGCGACAGCACATGTGCTCGCTCAGCATGACAGGTGGTAAGCCCATCGCCGCTCTATGCTGTTGAATTTATGTGCAGTCCGTTAGTCGCCTTTTACGACACCTAATAGAAAAGAGATAGTTGTAGTATCTTTCGCCGCTGCGCGACACGGATTCATATAGGTAATATAAAATTTTGTGATTTCATGTAACGTGGGCGATTTCAGCTGACTGTTTGTCCTTATTACCCATACATTCGTGAATTCATGTATGTAAAGAAGTACTTAAAATTTCGGAATATTCACGTGCGGCATACTGTTGTCCGTCTGTCCGTATGTTAATTTATTGACGCCGCCCAGGGACGTACGGATAATTTTCTTCTAGATAATTCATTTCACAGTATAACGTAATGTAAAATGTTTCAATGCCACGGGAAATTGGTGAAAAATTTAATTGCGAATCCAATGAGACAACGCAACCGGTATTGAAACCAGAGGTCACGGTTTCGATTCCCACCAGGGTACATTATTGTACCTACTCACCATAACATAAATAAATAATGTTCTATTCTATTCTATTCTATTATATGGTTGGTTTTGGTGGAAGGGCTGGTTTCAAGTCCGCCTAGCCAGGTACCTAGAGTTTGTAATGACTTGTGAATCGCTCGAGCTCGCGATGTTTCTTTTCGAAAGACATCCACTGTCGGTCAAAAGCCTTTTTTAAGATTTGGATAGGGGGAGTATATCGCTGTATGGCATATTACCAGTTTTTAATTTAATTCTAGCGTAGTAGGCCTACCTAAAATTACTTTATGGCTATGGCTAATCCTACGTACCTAACTCATTCAAAGGTTACTTGGCAACAGCTTCGTAGCTTTAAATGCAGGTAATCCCTCGCCGGCCGCTGGCTAGCATCCAGCCGCAGTCATCGCATCTCTGCTTCTAATTAATTGCTAAGATTAATAGCCTCTACCCCCTTTATGACCGGTTGCAATCATATGAAATGGGTAGTTTGAAGAGCTTGATAGCAGAAGGTAGCCTGTGTAGTTAAGTAGCTAGGGAGTAGCGTGTATGCGGCGCGGTTTGGTGGAAGGTTTGGGGTAGATAAGGTGGTGGTTGGAGAACCCATTGAAAACATATACACACTCTCTCATGTTATGTTTGTTATGTTGAGGTTCGGGTCTTCTCAATGATACTATTGTCTTCAAGTCCACATCATTTATTTGTCACACATTAATTATTACAAAACAGATACAGCGTCCGTGATCGGCCGCTCAGACACAAGTTATAATATATGGCGGCTCTGTATGGAGGGCTTTTTTTTTAATACGTACAATCTATATAGTGATGTACCTAACACCCCTCACTACTCCGACTCCTTCCTAAAAGATCCTACTCCTTATAGAAAACAATACGTTTTTCGTATAGTGATCTCTAGCTCTTTCCTCGTTTACCAATACAAGAGTACACATCAAACAAATTAATGGACTATTCAAAGTTTTTGCGCCGTCATCTTTTAATGGCATCCTTTAGCCGGATGTGTCCCTCGGGGAGTGACAATAAACGATAGCCCTCGCGGGAGAGCGATGAACCAGACCAACTGATAGTTAGGTCTTGTTCAGACGTGACGAGCGTACAGTTTTTTTTATAAAATTAATCATCTAATTTTTAATGATTATAAATTAACCTGATGACCTCCTTGATCGAGTCGCCAGCGCGCCATATCTGACGTCATGAGTAAAATTTTCTATGGATAGAATAAATAGAATAGAATAGTAAATATTTTACTTAGCAAGAAGTAGAAAATACATTTAGTATTTACAGAAAGTATATTTAATTACATTTTTTTGCTGAAACATCTTAGCATGTGCCCACCAGGGACCGGATTACCGGTATTTTTCATATAATGTTACTAATATAACGTTAATGTAACGTTATACCCAAAATTTGTATCGTTATTAGTACCGTTAAAAATTAACGTTATTATAACGTTACCAATAGTTCTTTCAATTTGCGATTGCTCGCGTTTACACACTTAATATTCGCAATTCTTTCATAGCGTACTTAACAGTGTAACGTACACAGTGTACCCAGTAAAATGATGATAATTTTTTGCATGTCCCATACTGACTAGATGAAGTTTAGAACATTATTGTTCATTTATTGTTAGCTCTATGCAGTCGCGAAGTATTTTACTTGATGCATATAATAATGAATTTTTAGAAATGGAGTGTAAATTATTGAAAATACAAGTACATTATTTTTAAAACTCATTTAATTACTCGTGTCGGATTTTGGTGCTGACATGGAATTCAATTCTGTAACCGCCTTTTTGCAAAGAAATTGTATAAAAACTACCAACGAATGTCACTTTTTACGGTTTAGTAAAACTAAATCAATTCCGGCAAACATATTTTACTTGGATTGGCAAGAATCATGTTTTGTCGGTTCAGGTTTCGTTGAGAGAGGTACAAAAAGTTGGCTTTGCTTTGTAACCGTTAAAATAAAAGTTATTCAAGGAATTGCTGTTAAGGCCTATTTTGAAAGGCAAGTTTGATTATACTACAATGCATACAAATACATTTAAAACCATTGGGTTCGCACTTTACGAGATATTACAGTTTTTAGCGGCCGAAATGGAGGAGCGTTACTTCCACTTTGTTTGGTTACATATAGGATGGAACCTCTGGATGGAATAGAAGTTACAAAGTTCAAACATAAAGTCGAATTCACATGTTGTATTTTATTTTAAAAATAAATGTTTCGCAAACCAGGTACTGTAAATATAATAACAGTTGGTGTTGTAAAAGACAATTGTTGTAATTTCATGCATTTGGCTTTGCACACCTACTTTGTCTCGGTGATGTGTGTGGTGTCAGTGGGTATAAGTACTGATTTAGTTTCATTAATCATACTTACATTTTTAAGTAGCCTTACTTTACAATTTTACATTACTTTATTTTTAACCGACTTCAAAAAAGGAGGAGGTTCTCAATTCGGTTGTATGTTTTTTATGTCTGTTACCTTGGAACCAACTCAGTCATTTAAACACCGATTTAGAAAATTATTTTTTTATTTGAAAGAATATACTTCCAGATTGGTTCCATTTTATTAAAATCCAGTTCTGATGATGGAATCCTCAGGAATGGAGGGAACTCCTCAAATATTGTAGGCATACCTATAGCGATTTTGATATTTTCAGCAATAAGTCAAGAATTTGCATTCAGAAAGTATCATTTGATGAAGTAGAACTAATGAAGAAGACCACAGAATGTCATTGGAACTCCTCAATTATGAGTATTTCACGGGTGGCGATAAGATATCTCGATTAAGATAGTTAAGCGACTATGACGAATTAAAAGAAGGCAGGTACCGGAACTCAGTTCTGATTGTGGAATCCTATAGCGATTTTGGTATTTTCAGCCATAGGTCAAATGAGATCCACTCCGGCAATAAATCCTTCCTAACTAATATTGTAAATGCGAAAGCGTGTTTGTTTGTTTGTCCGTCTCTCACTTGCGCATCGACCTGATTTTGCACATAGATAGCTGAAAAACAATAGTGACATAGGCCACTTTTTATCACTCCTTCCGAAACATTTCAATTAGGATTTAAAAATACACTATTCACACTATTATTTCTGTCACTTCTTGTCTAAATTCTTCTTAACATCTTTATGCCGATGACTTACAAATTTAGTTTTAGGCCTCGGCTGAGAACCTCTCAGAAGCGATTGAGCAGATCAATGGTGACTTGGCTACGATCTACGACTGGAGCAAGTCAAAAACGTCCCTCTAGTTTGCCTAACGGTGAACCCAAGTAACTCGCAAGTCATCATCCTAGGAGGGTCTATACAATACAGCGTTCACGAGTAAATCCGGGTAACTTGCCGTCTGTTTTGGATGTTGATTTCCTACTTTGTGATAGCCGTTTCTCGTTTTCTTCGCTTGTCGCATTTAAACGGCGCTGTCTCATACAAGTAGCGCGTTTTGTAGGTTTACCAATATTCGCTTTCGATAAATAGATTGGAACGATTCACTAAAAAGCGAGAAATAAACAAAAAATTTAACAAAAAAAAAACTGACTCCAAAAAATTTAACTGAAATAAATGCACTAAAACGTAAAAAATAATTGCGTAGTTTAGTTTTTTCAATTTACTTGCAATATTAACCTTTATTTTATTCAATTTTATAATCTTAAAAAATATTTTTGAGTCGGTGCCAGCTTAATACGACAATGTAGCAATACCTAATAAAATCTATTTACCAATGAACACGACAACTGTTAAAGGCTAATTAAACATATTTACAAATAAAAACGACAATGGGGTTAAACGGCAGCAAGGTCGACCCAGACGGAGGTGGAGAGATGAGCTTGATGCTTACGCGAAGGATTGGCCAACAAACGCAAAAGACCGCAAATACTGGAAGGGGGGAGGGGGGGGGGGGGGCCTTTGCCCAGCAATGGGACAACATGGGCTAATATAATAATAATATAGTATGTCTTTTAATGTTTATGTTTACCTTGGCTGGCACCGACTCCAAAAATGGCTGAATCAGCTGTTAACAATTTTATATTACTTTATTTTTAACAATTTAGCTGATTCAGAAATTTTCATCATAGTTTTTTAACAAAATATTAGCAAAATACCTATTTATGTGTTTGTACATTTGAAACAATGGGCGATTTTCCGAGATCAAAAAAAAAAGAAATTGGTTCGTAAATGACTTCATAGATGGCGCTTAGCATAGATTAGTATGACGCTTAGTAAAAGGCGAGTCCATGAAGAACACGTGTATGGCTACGTAATATTTATTCCATTCCAAAATAGACATAGGTCCTGGAGATCCTGAATAAAAATTTGTAAGTACTATTTTTTATTTTTTTGATATACAAGCAAAGGTGTAGAATTTATTACAGCCCTTAGGTAGGAACGGGTCGGCTTTCATAAAACGCCATCTATCGAGTATTTTTTAATCAATTTTTATTTTTTAATTTGGGCTGTCAGAAAATCGCCCATTGTATTTGCAACATTCAATAAACACATATATCATATTGTGCTGAATTGAATTTTGAATGTTGTTACACGACACTTGTAACAAATGCTTCGAATAATTATTTGCATTGTGATTATGACTTTATGAGTATTTCCATTTTGTAGCTTCATATTCAATTTTGTACCCTGTCCCATTTTTCAAATACCCTAAAACTAAAAATTTCCTAAAAATATTACTATGTTGTTTTAATTGTTTTATGCTAAGGCAAAAGTAGATGCTAAACATCTACTATATAATATTTATTTAGTTATATTGGACGTTCTGAGTACAATGACAAAGAAAATCAGTGTCCATTATGGACCACCAAGTGAAAAGTGGATCTTATTTCACCCATAAAATTATAACTAAAGCTGTTAGCGCTTCTGTTTTTGTCTAGTTTATCAAGCTATGCGTAACTAATGTAATGCAGTAAAAATGCAAATGTCAACACTATAGTTTTCTTGTTAATTAGAAAACAGTATGGTTACAAAGTGGAAGTCAAAATGGTGTTGTACCAAATTTGAATCCGTTTTTCACACGTTTCTTATGTTTTTTCTAATAAACTTTTATGTTCAATCGGTAGCTTGAAATATAAGGAATATTTTTACATCTAAATAACATAATTTTATAACATAAACTAAAATGACATCCACTTTGTAACCGGGACATCTTCGCGCGAAAACGCCCAACTACAGCTCATAACCAATACACAAATATGTAGGTAATAAATAGGTAGTTTAAGTAATGACAAAAGATTCGATTCGAAGTACCTAGCAATGAAAATATTTACATTTAATGTTCTATTACATATAGAGCACTTTGAATTAAGTTTTTCTTTATTAATTTTTGTACACCTTTTCACCTTCCACCACCTACCTTTGTACATTTTTGTACCACATTTTTTCATTGTAAAATGCACAAGTAATAAATAATACGTTTAATAACTTAGAGCGCTAGAGTAATATCGCAACAAAATCAAAACAAACAAGTGTAGTCTGTCGGTCGGCACTCGGCGCTACACTGTTGCCAACTTGCCGCGTGTAAGTGACTTGGCAACGTCGCGATAATAACGTTATTGGTAACGTTATAAATACCGGTAATTTGTAACAGAACAAAAACGGAACAGAATTTTTTGGTACATTACCGGTATAAAATAAATAACGGTATCCCTCCCTGGTGCCCACAGCTAATGCTGCGGCAGGTTTTAAATATCAATTTAAAAATAACTGTTTTTCGAAATTGTTTTGAGTGTAGGAAGAAGTTTTAGTTTTCATAATCACAATCACTATCTCTTTATTCATGTAAACTTAATAAATAAGTATTTTAGAATTGTCCATAAATCATTTTTTACCTATTATTTAAAAAAAAGATGTCCCGTTGTTTGGCAATCTTTATAATTGTAATAAATTGTCACTAGAATTTGGGTATTAGCTTAAACACCACACTTGCTAGTTAGGGGAACTCCAATCCAGAGCATGTATCGAACAATCCAAACAAACTTTGCACTATCTAGGAATCGAATTCAGTATGTCGATTCTCTAAAGCACGATCGTTGACTAGCTTCTAACTCTGACTCTCACGTTGCGATTAAGAGTAAATTATGTGACGTTTGTTTAGAGTCGAATTTAAAGTTTATAATAAAACGACGGACGCGTTATAATAGTCTGAACCCGCCTTTAAACAAACATCTACGAAATAAGTAATATAAGCAATTCTAGAAGCGACACTTTTTGTACCTATTGTAGAATATTGTAAATAAACTTTAAAAAAATTACAATCAGAACCGAGTAATTATATACGTATCTTTATTGTTGAAATTTTGCATTCACAATGCTATGTAGATATAGGATAAAATGTTTACTAGAAAAAAAATCAACCAGTCTCAGGAAGCTCGAGTGGGATTCGAACCCACGACCTTTGGATTGCCGGTCCACTGCTCTAACCGCTGAGCTACCGAGACCCCAGAAGACTCGTTGAATTCTTCCTAGTAGTTTGATTTACGCTGCAAGCCAGCGGTATTACGTCACTGTGAAGTCTACCCTCACATTCGAAAGAAATACTATTGCAATTATTTAACAATCGATAAAGACGTAATTACTTATAAATATCTTTATTGTTGAAAATTTGCATTCACAATGCTATATAGAAATAGGATTAAATGTTTACTAGAAAAAAATCAACCAGTCTCAGGGAGCTCGAGTGGGATTCGAACCCACGACCTTTGGATTGCCGGTCCATTTCGACCGGCAAAGTAAATGTTTTATCCTATAATTATATACGTACTTATTTCCACGTCTATTATCCCCGAAGGGTTGGTCCATGTCACTCCCGAAGTCCATGTTTCACTAAAAGATAACTGCACATAATAATATGCTCAGCGTGTCAGGTGGTGAGCCCATCGCCGCTCTATGCAATTAGATGACTGTGCAGTCTTTAGTCCGTTAGTCGCTTTTAATGACACCCAAGGGAAGAGATGGGTCGGTAGTATTCTTAATAATATGAGCCGCCTTTACACAGCTCATTCATACAATATTTTTTATTAAGGTTAGTTTTTACTAAGGTCACCGTTATAAAAGTTCTATTCTATTCTAGCAATGTAAGTGTGCAGTTGTCTCCGTCATTATACTTTTTACTGGTTGATATTTTTGGACAGTCATGACGCTTCCAGTCACGAGTTCGGAACGATCTTCTATATCCTCGGTTTTATTATCCAAAGATGGCCGCATCGAATGTGTCGTATCGCCAAATATTTGTGAGGGTGTTTTTATTGTCCGTAATATAGCATTATTTTACTGGTCACGACCGTATTATGCCCCTGAATTTTCTTTTTACATCAAATAGACCGTTGTTATTGCAATGCAGTAAAATATATTTATTGTTATCGGTACGACTATTACCTTTTGGGTGATTCGATTGTGGATTGAGTAGTTTGCTGTGTCAACATCATTTTCTTTTGATCGTAAAGGTAACATTAAAAATTAAACTAGAATCTTTAACGTTAAGCCTGTCTTGAAAATGAAATTATGGTGTCCCCTCATTGTTGCTAAAGACAGCACCAATTTTATTATAAAGCTTAAATTCAGTCTACGTTTTTTATAGTTTACGTTAGTTCAGTTTTAAAGGTTATTTTTTAAGTTGATTTTTTGTAAGTAGGTAATAACCTAGTTGTTGTTCAATGAATTTGCTGTCTTATTAAAAATTCTTCTTTCAGCTGTTAAAAACGAGATATCAGGCGGTCTAATATATTATTTTGAAAATGTCAGGAATTCAGATTGGAGCATATGCAGAAGGCTGTGGTCTCTGCCTACCCCTCCGGGAAACGGACGTGACGTACATACGTCATGACGTACATAATATGTATGTTGACTTCTCACGGTGCGAGACACAGAGTTATAATAAAAGCATGAGCTGTGACAATAGTATTATAAATTTGATCATCTCCAATTAAAGAGCCAGGATTTCCTAATTCAGCTCGAATAAGTAAACTTAAAGAGGTTCCTACCATTCCTGCTCAAATTCCAACAAGATATCACAAGTCTCGCCGCGCCAGCAGCGCGGGCCTACGCGCCGTGTTAAGATAATGGCTCGAGGCGACGCGACGCGGGCTAGCGCGGGGTGGCGCGGGGTGGCGCGGGTGAAGAAGTCATTTTTTCCTTTGTTCTTTTATTAAGTAAATAATATCCACTATATAACACAAAAGCGGCAACAGCGATGACTTCTTCTTCTTGTGACATGATGCGCTGCGTGCTTCGAACTGTCGGTCTCGACAGCATGGCCGACGGGTAAAACGTGTACCGCGCCGCGGCCGCCGCGCCCGTGAGAACGGGTAGCGCAGGCTCGTCTGTTGGCGCATGCTCTATTGCTCGTACAAATGTATATATAAAATAAATATGAAAAAAAGCTGGCTGGCACAACAGTTTAAATAAGAAAGTCTCGATTATTTGTTTAATTATGATTAATTTAGTTTTTTTTAAATCTAAAAAACAATACTATTTAGGTGTTCAAGCTGAAAGTGTATCTCTGGGGAGTAGAAGCTTTAGTTTTCTTTGATTTTGATTTATTTAGTTTTCCTTTTAATCTAAAACACTTATCTATATAGTGTTCAAGCCGAAAGTGTATCTCTGGGGAATAAAAGCGTATTGTTTTCTGAGGTTTAAGCGAGCACTACACATTGAAATGAAACACTTTTTACGGATTAACTCGCGTTTAATTTACTATTTAACAATGAGACGACCAACACCTCAGTCTCCCTGTGACCACGGACCCTGTAAAGGGTTCGAAACGTCAGGATAATATAAAAACTATGTAAATAGTAAATTAAACGCGAGTTAATCCGTAAAAAGTGTTTCATTTCAATAAAAGCGTAGTTATATTAAAAGTATCTGTACGGGGAAAGTGTATCTCTGGGGAATAATTCTATCTCGCGCCGTAAGAAGCTTTGAAACATCTGTATATCGAGCCGATACGAGCGCTTGACCACTCGGCCACCGAGACATTAAAACATACATACCATACATAATCACGACTATAATCCCCGAAGGGTTAGTCAGAGACTAGGCAATGAGGACAGCAAAATCAGTACCGTCCTCTACCACAGTCCACTTTTCACCAAATAACGACTGCACATGTGCTCAGCGTGACAGGTGGTGAGCCCATCGCCGCTACCCCTCAAACCCCAAGCGGTCGCATGAGACCGCACCTACAAAAACACACTTGACTTTGTACCGTGTTCTCATAGACTTACAGACTATTTTAGTATGAACAAGTCTGGTTATTTCGGTTCTGTGGTTCATCTTATGTATTGTTATAGCAAAATATCGCATAGTCTATGCTCGATTCTGTCAAATTTGACGTTGACAGTTACTGTCAAAAAAGTGTCAAATAAATCCAAGATTGAGGGGTTAAAGCTGTTGGATGTATGTACAGTCTGTAGTCCGTGTGTAATATAGGAACCAAGACCGCTGAGCTCGCTGTACCAACTTACTCATTACTCGCGAACAGACCGCTGCCGCGAGTACGCAATCACACGTCAATTACTTTAGCCCAGCCGTCGCCACCTTGAACTATTAAGCTGGCCCTGCCAAGCAAAGTTAATTAAATTCATTATCATCATCATCATCAGCCTATTAACGTCCCACCACTGGGCACAGGCCTCCCACGTAGACAATAGCACGTGGGGATATTGGGCCATGACCCACTACGCTGGCCCAATGCGGGTTGGTGGGTTTTAACGACTGTCATCTTACGACAACAACCGGCACCAACGGCCTAACGTGCCTTCCGAAGCACGGGGGAGCTCGAGATGTTTTTAATTTGGTCACCCATCCAGCGACCCGGCATTGCGAAAGTGGCTTAGCGAGCAAGATCGCAAGCTAAACGCGCTAACCGCTGTGCCATCGAGCTCCTCCTTAAATTAAATTAATATAATATAATTAAAGAGAACCGCAAAAGCAGTCCTCTGCCATAGTCCATAGTCCACTTTTCACGAAATAGCGACTGCATCATGTACTCGACCGAATTAAATTATATCATAGACGGCAGCGGTTCAAAGATACCAGTCCCCATTATGCCCATTGTGACAACGGAGTAGGTTTTGTACCCAAATTTCTTTTAAGGCCAGTTGCCTAAACTCAGCTCTTGCCGTTCGTGGTCCCGAGCCTTCCCCATAGAGTAGAAGGGATGGCTCTAAGTTTTTTATTGGTTAGGCCTTCCATTTCCCTCGTCGAGTTTCTCTGACTGCGAGGGGGAGGATAGTCCCACATAGCCGGAGGTCGCCCCTGGCCTCGGTGTATCCGTAAAACGTTTCACATTGAAAAAAGCCCAATTGCCTAGCATTAGGACACTTTAAGTTAATATTTTACTTTTAGGTTTAGGTTTAAAGATCTTTATTCTTTCACTAAGTCTTATAATCAGATATAAATATTACTTAAAAAATAAATGATAGTACAATTTGTATCTATGTGGTACTTCTTTGCAATACACAGTTTACTTTTACTTTTATTATCTAATTGTATCTTTGATTTAATAGTTTTTGTAACTATTTTTAGGGTTCCGTAGCCAAATGGCAAAAAACGGAACCCTTATGGATACGTCATGTCTGTCTGTCTGTCCGTCCGTATGTCACAGCCACTTTTTTCCGAAACTATAAGAACTACTGTTGAAACATGGTAAGTAGATGTATTCTGTGAACTGTATTAAGATTTTCACACAAAAATAGAAAAAAAAAACAATAAATTTTGAGGGTTCCCCATACATGGAACTGAAACTCGATTTTTTTTCATCTAACCCATCCGTGTGTGTTTCCATATGGATAGGTCTTCAAAAATGATATTGAGGTTTCTAATATGATTTTTTTAAACTGAATAGTTTGCGCGAGTGAAACTTCCAAAGTGGTAAAATGTGCCCCCCCCCCCCCCCCCTGTGACTTCTAAAATAAGAGAATGATAAAACTAAAAAAAATATATGATGTACATTACCATGCAAACTTCCACCGAAAATTGGTTTGAACGAGATCTTGTAAGTAGTTTTTTTTAATACGCCTTAAATTAATTAATTTAATAAAAATACACTATTATTAAAACATCCATCAAAGTTACAAAGAACTACAAGAACTTTTATATGATGTTACTTGCTGCTACAGAACCCTTAATGGGCGAGTCCAACTCGCACTTGGCCGGTTTTTTAAATTAAAATACATGTGTGTGTGTATCTGTGTAATTGGGATAGGTTCATTATATTTGTTTTGTCATACAGATACTTTGTTTTGAGTTCTCTGTAGCGACTTTAGGTTATTTGTTACTTTTTTATACATAAACATTTATGTCATAATAGTCCCTAGTCTGACTAACTCAGTCAGACTAGGCAATGAGGACCTCAAAAGCAGTCACTGCCACAGTCCAGTCCACGTTTCACCTACGACATCTGCACATGTACTCAACCGCGTCGCGTAGCGGTGAAAGAATACTACCACCCCCTTTCTTCCCTTGGGTGTCGTAAAAGGCGACTAACGGACTATAGACTGCACATACTTCCAACAGCATAGAGCGGCGAATGGCTCACCACCTGTCACTCTAAGCACATGTGCAGTCGCTATTTGGTGAAAAGTGGACTATGCCAGAGGACTGCTTTTGCTGTCCTCATTGCCTAGTCTCTGACTAAGCCTTCGGGGATAATAGTCGTGATTATATATATGTATGTAACTAACTATGACTCAGCAAAAGCTTCCATATTATCTCTCAAACCAATTCACGGTAAAATATTTCACCGGTTCCCCGTTCCGCATAAAGCAATCCTCAATTAACGGTATCGTGGATCTTGCCCGCTAAGCAACTTTAGCAATGCTTGGTCGCCTGATGGGTGACCAATTAAAAACATCTCGAGCTCCTCCATGCTTCGGAAGGCACGTTAAGCCGTTGGTCCCGGTTGTTGTTGTAAGATAGCAGTCGTTAAAACCCACCAACCTGCATTGGGCCAGCGTGGTGGGTTATGGCTCAATATCCCCACGTGCTATTGTTCACGTAGGAGGCCTGTGCCCAGCAGTGGGACGTTTATAGGCTGATGATGATGATGACAAGTACTCAGCTTAATATAATAGATGGTGAGCCTATCAATGCTCTATGCTTTAGGATGTAAGTGCAGTCTTTAGTCCGTTATTCGCCTTTAACGACGCCCAATGGAAGAGAAGGGTTAGTGTATTCTTTCAATATTAAGCCGGCCATCAAACAGCTCTTACAATATTATTTTATTTAAGATTCTGGAGCGAGCCCTTCGAAATACAAATGCCCAATACAGCGAAGCATTAATAAATCTCTAAAGGACAGTGCACACGTACCAGACATTTTGTATGAAGCATTCTAAACACGTATTTCTATTCCCAAGCAGTCCCTTGCAATACGCAGTTGTTTTTAACAAGTTATCAAAACTTCATAAAATGTGAGTCGTATTATGTTTTCCTTTTTGTGCGGGAGACCGATTTCTTGTTTCTCTTGGTCCGTTCATGTGGAAAGGCTATTATTTGGACGATGTTTCTTTACACCTTTTTTATTGTAGTCAACTATGAGGATCTTGGACGTTAAGCAACTCCAACGGTGCTGAGTCACTGGATGGTTTTTTTTAAATATATATATAAGAAGGAGGCAAACGAGCAGGCGTGTCACCCGATTTAGAGCAATCACCGCCGCCCATGGACACCCGCAAAACCAGAGGAGTCACAGAAGCGCCGACCTTTACGAAGGTAATAGGGTTAAGGAAGGAATAGGAATTGTGATGGTGGAAGGGGTGGGGAGCGGGAAGGGGCCTCCGGAACTCTCACTGGCCGGACGAAACACAACAGCACCAAGTGCCATTATATCACGCCGGATATTCGTGAGAGGGTGGTATTACCCCGGGCGAGCCGGCCCAATGCGTGCTGCAGCGCTGCGTGGCTCTACCACTCAGTCAGTGTCACTCATTTAGCACCACCCAGGGGTCACGTGCAGGGTCTCAAGGGTAAACCTACGGACGCGAGTAACTTTAACCCCGCTTGTCGCGTAGTAGTGGAAAAATTAAAAACATTTTGAGCTCCCCTATCCTTCGGAAAATATGACTGTATAGCCGCTGTTGAATTTTGTTCTATTATCCCCAAAGGGTTAGTCAGAGACTAGGCAATAAGACCATAAAAGCAGTTCTCTGCCATAGTCCACTTTTCACCAAATAGCGACTGCACATGTGCTCAGCGTGACAGGTGGTGAGCCCATCGCCGCTCTGTGCTATTGGATGTTTGTGCAGTCTTTAGTCCGTTAGTCGCCTTTTACGACACCCAAAGGAAGATAGGGGGTGGTCGTATTCGTTCACCGCTATGCGACACGGTTATGGCTAATAGCTTTTGAAAATCTCTTGTTTGAATACTTTTTTGGTCACTGTGACCCTAATGGGTTAGTAAGGAGCGGTATTTTTTTACATGCGTCTGTAATATGAGGCGGTTACATTAACTAAAAAAGTATTCGAACTAGAGTTTTTGAAAAATGTATAGTTTGAAATGAGGAGGTGATTTGGTTGCCCTTAGGGCTGATCATAGTCAAAGATGGTTTAATAAAGACATCGGTCTATCGGTCTCAGAATCGCAACCATAATCATGCCATCGAGTACATTGTATTGAAAAATATATTTTCTGTTAGGTAGGTACATCACTAAATAGATTGTGCGTAGTGGTACATCCCTACAGACCCGCCATGATATAGATTACTTGTGTCTGAGCGGCCGATCACGGACGCTTGGACGCTGTACCTATTTGTAATAATTGCAATGTGTAATATGTGACGAATAAATAATGTGGACCTGAAGACAATAGTATCATTGAGAAGACCCGAACCTCAACTAAGCATAACATAATATGGTGTCAGAAGTAAAAGGAAGTAAAATATGACGAATCCTGTTGGCGTTGACCACGTGCAGCGCATGCAGATTACGCTAGGAAGTCTGAAAATATCATCAGATAATTCGACAAATAATGCCAAAGCATGGGAAAAGTGGTGGCAACAGCTGGATCTATATCTTCTGGCGACAGGTCTGGATAAAACTGAAGAGAAGAAAAAATCACTATTTTTCTTCACCACATTGGTGCCAAAGGTATAGAAATTTTCAATTCATTCAACACTGAAATTAATGTTAGCACGCTTGCACTGATCAAAGAAAAATTCGACAATTAGGTATTTTGAGCCACATAAAAATGTCACAATGTGCAGATACACATTTTTCACCAGGAGGCAGGAAAAATCCCAAAGTATCGATGCGTTTTTAACCGATCTTGAGAATAAAAGCAAAGAATGCAAATTCGGAACCCATAAGGAATCGCTCATCAGGGATATTTGTCTCGTTTTGTTTGAATTTGTTATTAATTTGATTTTATAATTTCTAATTTAAGTAACTGTTTCAATACCTTTATAGCTACTTACATGTTAATTTTTTTTTTTTTTAAATTGTATCGACGTAGTGTTAAATAGGTTGAAAGCGCTCACTATAAAACTCATACAGGTTTTCGAAGTGCTTTTTTTAAATTTGTATATTTTTTCTTTGCATATGTTTAAAATTGGTAAAATTAAAAATTGGTAATTATAGCCAACCTCAATTTGGAGTATGCACATATCAGGCAAAGATTGTTGCAGGAGCCAAAGCTCACGTACCAAAGGATGAGAGAGCTAGCAAAGACTGATAGTCGCTCAGCATCAGCATGATGCCGAAAAGATGGAAAAAGAAAGCTCCATTGAAAATGTCATGTTCGTCAGGCTAGGTCACAGTTTTAGTCGACAGCGAACACCAAGTAGTAACAGGTCAGGCCAGGCGTCAACTTGGGCTAACAAGAAGACTCTAAGTCCGATGAGGCAGTCAGAAAAGTCACCGTGTGATTGTGTGGTCGCTATGGGCTATATATATCGCTACAAGTGTCCCGCTGGAGGAATAAAGTGCAGGTCATGTAACAGTTTTGATCAATTTGCTAAATTTTATTGTAAAAATAAAAATGTAAAGCATTTAGATACGTTTACTTCCATGAACAGTTTTGAATTAATCAGTAATAGGAATTATTTTATAGGCACTTTATGTAGCTAGCAAAATAAGTTGAGTCATAATTATAATTGACATCGTCGGTCACATAAGGGTCAGTCACACGATAGGCACACAAATCAGTCTAGTCCGTCAAGCTACAGTTTGAAAGACAGTCATAATAAAAATCGGTCACGTCAGGGTCATTCAAACAAAATAAAAGTCAGTCAAGTAAGTCAAAATAAAAAGCACACAGGTAACATTAGTCAAAAATTGGTCGGTCAGGCAGGAGTGAAAAGGTCAGATCTCGATGATTATAATGCAAAGGCTGAATTCGATGGGAGTTCAGTCCTACAAAATAAAATAAAGTATACGGGTAAAACTAGTCAAAAAATAAGTCATGAGTGGTGTAGTAATATGTCAACTTTGTCAAACACCAACAATTTTAAATTCTTTGAGTGCGAATCATACAAAAATTTTGAATGTTTAGAGTCTAGTTACAACATTTTCTCATGTAACAATACAAGTAGATCTCATCCAATAATTAACACTTATTCGAAACTTTCATGGAATACAAATATAAATATTGCAGGTAAAATTATTAATTGGCTTTTTGATTCAGGTGCAGATGTAAACACAATGTCGATAGATACCTTTAATAGTTTGAATATGTTCAATAAATTGATTAAGTGTCGAGAAAATGTAACAGGTGTTGGAGGTAAAGAAATACCAATTGCAGGTCAATGTCATTTGAGCTATCAGTTTAGTCAAAACAAAAATATTGAAAACATTTCATTTATTATTGCGAATATAAGTTGTCCTATAATTTTAGGCTTACCAACTTTTGAAAAATTAGGTATATACAAAAAGTTTTTACAATAAGTAATCAAAATTATTGTAAACGAATTCTTACAGAGTATAATTGATGGTTAAACAAACTTACCTGAAGTGAAGTTTGAACGTAATTGTACGAGACGTTTCATCCGAAGAGATTTATATTCACAAGGTAGTCCACTCTTCAATGTACCAGGCATCCAACACATATTAAGAGCTATCTAAAATAAATTTTATTAAAAAAAAACATAAAACGTTACCCATAGTATAGACACAGGCGCCATCTAGTGAATACCAACCGAGTGCACGAGTTTGTCACCCGCGCTGTCATCGTCATTCACTTTTAGAGCACTTTTGCAAAATTAATTTATATGGGGCCAGCATGTAAGGGAAGGGAGGGATCTTTATATAAATCTCTTCGGATGCAACGTCTCGTACAATTACGGTCAAACTTCACTTCAGGTAAGTTTGTTTAACCATCAATTGTACTTCTACGTTGCATCCTCGAGATTTATATTCACAAGGTAGATGTTTAGAACACAAATTTTGCGAAATAATTTAAGTACCTATATGATTTAATTCAACTATTGTAATTGAGTATTTACGAGTATAACCGATTAAATATAATTAGATACCATATTAGTACAAACCAGTATGATATATTATAATGAATGATAAGCTAGAAATTAATCAATGCAGGTAAATAGCCGCTGCAAAGGCATTATCGTCATTCTCAATGGTAAGGGGTCGATTGTAAAACCGTGCAAACACCAGAGAATTACCAGTCCATCCTGCAGTTATTGAAAGGCCTTTTCTGTTTGCTGCCGAGGTGGATGTGGACGCGTGTCTTACACGTGTGTTCTGAGAATAAAGAAGTGTCAATACCGCTGTTAAATAAGGTGTTTTTAAACTAACGACTTAATGTAGAACTAGTTGCATTATGAATAGGCTTCAGGTGAGCAATAACCTTTCCGTTCTAGGTTTATCTCTGTAAACTTTAGTCATATCTAAGTAGGACAGTAATGTTTTTGCAGGGCAGATCTCAATCTTAATTAGAAAAAATGGTATAAATAAACAAGGCGGTCGTCGCCCTGGAGCAGATGTTTTAATTAAATCACCCACAATGGTTTCGACATAGTTATTATTTATTTTTAAATTAGAAATTCGAAGATAACGTCTGTACTCGTTGTGCGGTTGACAATGCGAGCAAATTACTAATTTTTTAGTAATAAACTCCAGAGCAAGTTCCTAATTTGGATATAAATTACTAAGGTGATCGATTACAATCTTTGGATCTTACGTCTCCGAATATTTCGGATGACTAGGTTTAGTCCTGTAAATACCTTTAAAAATCGAACAACTAAATCAGCTTCACTATAACGTTTGCCCTAAATAGCTAGAGCAGAACGATGCATATTTAATGAACTACAACCAATTTTTGCTGTTAACAGTTGACCGTAAGGAATTTTGATAGAATTGGAAGTGGGGAGTTATAGAAATCAACTTTATAAATATCACAATAACTCCACCATTTCGTAAAAGCGACATTGTATTGTTTTAGTGAGGATGTAGACAATGAGGAAATCATCACCTCGATGGTTTCATTACATAACGATTGTCTTTGAAATGCTTTTCTGATAATTTGTATGCTACCAGGATAAGTTTCTTGCAAAGGGGGTGCTGGGTCCTGAAAGGTGATAATAACATATCGTCACTTGGGCCGAAGTATTTTGGTGGTGAGCTACTGAGCTAAGTAGGGGATACCAGGTTTGACTCGGCCAATACGATACAACTAGTACACCAGTGGCTTCGTCGTTAATTATTTTCCTGAAGCATTTTAATATGAGCGAGAAAAGGGGAAAAGCATAAAAATAAAATATATTCCAATTTAAGGTGAATGCATCTATGTCAAAGGCATAGGGATCTCGTTGCCATGAGACGTATTTATTGCAATTATAATTTTGGTAAGTAGCAAAGAGATCTTTAAAAGGTGTCCCAAACGATTGAACAATTTTTTCAAACACAGGCGCCGACATTTGCCATTCTGTATCGATATTCATACGCCGTGACTCCTTATCCGCCTCGAAGTTATCTTTAGATTTTATGTAGGATGCAAAGACAAATATTTTGCGTTTCTCGCACCATTGCCATAGACGACAAGTGATATTATTTAAAGGAACTTATTGTACTCCACCCATTCTATTGATGTTTATTTGTTCAAGAATGCGTTTTCGTTTTCCTATTGGCAATTGCAAACACATATTTTCTTAATTTAATTCAAAACCGAGAAATTTCTAGTCTTTTGTGGTTCCAAGCAACTCTTTTTGAAGTTTTTATCAAAACCTAGATTTTGTAATAAACAAACAGTTTCGAGAACAAAACTTTTACATTCTTCATAAGAATGGCCAAGGCACAAGATCTAAATATATTAGAATTAAAAAACCTCTGTTTCTAAGATAAATCCGGTAGATAGACCGGTTTCATGAGTTTCATAAAGACATAATAAGGTGCTGAACTAAGTCCAAACGGTAGGCACAAAAATTCATACGTATTACTTTTGTGTCCCAAAAATTTGAACCTTAAATATTCTTTGTAGTTTTCATCAATAGGAACTAAAGAAAAAATACGCGTCTTTGATATCAACATTGGCCATATAACTGTCTTGGAACAATAATTTGCTTGCTGTCCGTATGTCCTCCATTTTAAAGTGGTATGAGGCGACAGCTTTATTCTATGATTTTAGGTTCAAGATAAATCTGGACGATCCATCACTTTTAGGTGTTAAGAATATGGGAGAAATAAATTGGTCTTTGACATCCTCTCATATGCATATTACTCCTGACTGGCACAAGTCAGATATAGCTGTGATTAACTTACTTATTTCAGCCGAAGAAAAGTTAGGAGTGATAGGTTCAGTAGCTTGCTTTACAGTATTATTAAATGGTATTTTGTAACCCGTAACGTACTGTCAGACTACCGGGTCATTTGCGATTGAACACCATGTGTCAACAAAAAAAATATATACGACCAGCGTGTAAGGTTACCTTGGTTGTTATTTACGCAACATCGGTCTGTATGACGGTCTCACTGCTGTCGTGGTGTGATAGCGGGCGGACGTCGGTGCTTGCGCTGATCGCCTCGGAGGTGGATACGGGAATCTTTGCTTGCTCCCACCCGGCCTGGCAATCCATGACCTTGTTGCTTGGATGGGTCTTGCCACTTTCCCTGCTGGGCGACGTAGTTCATAGTGAAGTTGACGGTCCAATGTTAATAGTATTCCGTATTTGCAAACCAGATTTTTCAGCGGCCTTAGCAGCTTCTATCTTTTCTCCCAAATTTTCTCCAAAAGAGTGTGCGTCTCTTTTAACATCTTGTGTCATTGACAACAATTTTTTATCAAGAGTAGGCAGGTAGTGTAAGCATTTTTCTATTTATGGTATTTTCATAATGTAAATGCAGCATAATTTGGCCAACTTCAAACAGGTATCAAAGTTGTTGCTAACAGTTCTTTTTTATTATCTTTGTTCATACAATCTATGAGGATTTTCCTGGCGTTTAGAGACCTTTTCTGGTATTTGGGTCCCAATGGTACCTCCTTCACTTTAGAAACTCCAAGAACGTCAAGAAAATCCGACGATATTAGATTTACAACTGGCAACTACTCTGCTGCGCTTGGATGATTACGACTGTATCCCTAGCGTCCTGGATGGTCTGGGTAAGATCCTGACTGTGTACTTGTGCTACGGTCATGACAGATCGTAAGTCTTTTTCAATATTAGATTTATATACGTCCGTTATTTACGGTTCTTTATTGAAATCGGAGTCACTAAGCCTTGTGGTAGGCGAGAGGCCTCGCGCAAATGAAGTCATTTGAAAGGAATGATCACAGAATAGAATTGCCGTAATCGCGTCACAGCATAGGGTAGGTACCCGTAATATCGATCGTAATCGCGTCACGATACTAGATTTCATATTAGCACTGACCGTAATCATGTCACGGTACTACATAAGGATAAGTACACGTAATATCGATCGTAATCGCGTCACGATACTAGATTTCATATTAGCACTGACCGTAATCACGTCACGGTACTACATAAGGGTAGGTACCCGTAATATCGATCGTAATCGCGTCACGATACTAGATTTCATATTAGCACTGACCGTAATCACGTCACGGTACTACATAAGTGTGCAGTATGTAAGGCGGAACTGTAAGATTTTGTAGAAATCACTTGCACACAAAAAAACACTCCAATAAAAAGATTAGTAAAAAATAAAATAGAATGTAGGTACTGCCTCGCGCAAACGAAGCGTCATTTGGAAGGAATGACCGAGGAATATAATTGCCGTAATCGCGTCACAGCATAGGGTAGGTACCCGTAATATCGATCGTAATCTCGTCACGATACTATATTTCATATTAGCACTGCCCGTAATCACTTCACGGTACTACTTATGTGTTTTTTACTTTTTATTATTATTTAAAAAAGCTAAACGTCTTATGTATTCTTGAAAATCGATAAATAGTGAAAAAGTCAAAAAATGTGGGTAACCACAAAGGCACTAGCGAAAGTATTAATCGAAATTAAGAAGGAAACGTACTATGAAATATATTTCAATAACGTTTCTACTTTAAATGTCTCACTAAGAGGTTCTGAGTCGTATATTCGCTAACGAATCACATAGTTTTTTAAAAAATCGTTTGTCTTTGTTATTTAATCATAACATTGACAAAATCTAATATTTAAAACACTGACTGACCTGATTTACTTGGCGATCGTCGTTTACGCAGTTTTTCCACATGCGTATATAATGTTTATCCATGCTTCCTTTTGCACATAGTTTTTTGCTACACAAAACACTTTTAGGGTAACGATGTGCGGATACCCGAACATGAAAAGCTAATGGCGATGACAGCGCGGGTGACAAACTCGTGCACTCGGTTGGTATTCACTAGATGGCGCCTGTGTCTATATTATGGGTAACGTTTTATGTTTTTTTAATAAAATTTCTTTTAGATAGCTCTTAATATGTGTTGGATGCCTGGTACATTGAAGAGTGGACTAACTTGTGAATATAAATCTCGAGGATGCAACGTCGAAGTACAATGACTTATTTCAGGGTCTCGGGTGTCTACCTCCAGTATGTAGCATAAAGCTAAAGCATGATGCGGTACCATGCATTGATCCTCCTAGGAAAGTTCCATTTGCTCTGATGGATAAACTACGCGAGGAGTTGGATCGCATGGAGGAAATGAAAGTCATTCAGAAAGTAACCAAGCCAACAGAATGGGTGAATTCTGTTGTGGCCACAGTCAAAGCATTAGGTCAGTTACGAATTTGTCTAGATCCTAGAAATTTAAATAAAAATATAATGAGAGAACACTATCCACTCAAGTCAATTGATGAAATTAGGTGTCAGATTCAAGGTGCAGCACATTTATAGCATCTTGATGCATTTTCTAGTTTTTGGATGCTAAGGTTAGACGAGCCCAGTTCAGACTTATGTACCTTTCAAACACCTTTTAGTAGATATAACTATTTAAGATTACCCTATGGCATAAATGCATTATCAGAAATCTTTCAAAGGGTCATGATGAGTTTGTTCGGTGACATAGGAGTTTGAATTTTCATCGATGATTGGCTTGTCCATGGAGACACGCAGTCAGTTCTTGATGAAAGGCGACGTAAGGTCATGGAAAGAGCACGTCAAGTCAACCTAAAATTTAATGAGTCGATATGTAAATTCGGAGACTCAGAAGTTTGCTATCTAGGCTATGTTTTTAATAAAGAAGGTGCTAGGGTTGATCAAGAGAAAGTGAAAGCATTGACATGCTCACACCTGGAAATATCAAAGAATTACAAAGAATTCTAGGTATGATTAACTATCTAGGTCCTTATTATATGTGATTTGTCAGAAAAAACTGAAATATTGAGTCTTTTAAAAAAAAATACTGTCTGGGTAGGTATGGGATGAAAACATGATAAATGTCTGAACAGTCTAAAACATGAGATTACCCAGTCACCAGTTTCAGCACATTATAGTCCTAACAAAGCATTAGTTTTGTCAGTAGACTCATCAAAGTCAGCGTTAGGTGCAGTGATATTGCAATGCAAACAAAAATAAACCTACTCGAAAACTTTGACTCCCACGCAAGAAAGGTATGCTCAAATTGAAAAAGAGCTGTTAGCTATACAATTTGGAGATGAAAAGTTTCACCAATATGTATATGGTCATAGAGTCACTGTACATACAGATCATAAACCATTAGTATATTTATTTAGTAAACCATTGCATGATGTCCCATCTAGATTACAACGTATGATATTAAGGGGAGGTATTTCGAGCACTTCTCTCTCGCTCTCTCGATGGTACGACGGTAAGGGACGGGTATAGCAGCGAAGCGGCGCGAATAATCGGGTTTTATATTTTAAAAAAATTGTAAGATGTAATAAATAAAAAACGATCGGTTATAATTCCTCAAGTTTCATTTTGGTAAATGACTCATAATATCAAATCACTCATTTTAAGAATAAAACCTGGAAAAGAAGATAAAATGACACAAAAATATGTAACATTGTGAATTTATTCTATCGAGCCAACTTTATCAAATCGTGTTTCCATCGGGTGTATTTTACAGAGTATAAAGCCCTTAGATTAAAACAAAAAGGGAAGATACGGCATTACCTTCTCGTGAGTGAGCCGCCAAAATTAGGCCTAAAGGCACAATTTCACTTCAGTCGCAATTTGCTGAGCGAACAGGCGACATCGTACTATTGCGGATATTCTGCTGTATGAAAAAGAGAAAGACGCTACTCCGCAGTTGCATCGGAATCGGTCGTACGTACTCGTCTGTTGCGAAGCGACCGAGAGACGTCAATGCGTGTCAGTTGAGTAAGACTATATTTTGATTGACTACAAGTAGGCGCATGCCGTATCTTCCCTTTTTGTTTTAATCTAAGATAAAGCCTCAACAATATTTCATAATTTTCGCAGATTTTAATTTTACTGTTTACTACTTCAAAAAGTAATTCTAAGATCGTGTTATTTTAATTTTTCACTAACACCTAGTCTTAACGTTACAAAAATATGATTTGAATGTTATACATGTACCAGGTAAAGAAATGTATATTTCAGACACATTGTCTATGGCAGCTATCAATGAACATTATGCACCCGAGAATAAGTGTGAAATGTCATTGCATGTCAACCTAATGTACTTTAATTTAGCAAAAAGCCAAGAATATAATAAAAGAATATGTCAAGCTATCAAAAATAATGAAACTTTGCAAAATTGTTAAAAAAAATAATTATTATTATGACGGATGGCCAAATAGCAAAAATAGTATAAGTCCATTGTTAAAGCTCTATTGGAATATATAAGGTGAAATTCATGTAATTAAAAACCTAATTTTTAAAGGTTCTAAACTAATAGTACCACAGTTTATGTACAAAAAAATGCTAGAAAAAAATCACAAAGGTCACCAAGGGATAAGTAAATGTTTAAAATAATATATCAGTTGATATAAAAAAAAAAATAGAACAATCCCTTCATCATCATCATCATCATCATCATCATCATCAGCCCATCGCAGTCCACTGCTGGACATAGGCCTCTCCCAAGGCGCGCCACTGAGCACGGTCTTCGGCTCTCCGCATCCAGCTGCAATGTCTTGTGTGTGCTAAATTCAAACATAGCAATCAGAAATAAACATTAATTAATTTTGAAATAACCAAATATCCATGGCAACAAGTAGGTATTGATTTAATATATTTTGATAATTTTACTTATTTAATTGTGACAAATTACTATTCCAAATTTATTGAAATTGTTTTGTTAAACAAAGATAGTCGATCTAGCAATGTGATCACTAACTTAAAATCCATTTTTGCTCGTCATGGAATTTAGTGTCAGATGGTGGGCCGCCCTCAGAACAATTAGTTATTGTTCTGAGGGACCGCCATTCCAATCTTTAGAATTCAAAAATTTTGTATATAAGTGGGACATAGAACATAATATATTGTAACTGATCCATATCATCCACAGTCAAGTAGACAGGCAGAAAGTTCAGTCAAAATAGCATTATTACATTATAGAAATACTCCAAAAAATAATTTTTCGTCTCCAGCGTAATTGTAAATGTCTAAGAGATAATATTCCTATGTCATACAAAAAGTTAACACCTGAAATTTTAAAATTCAAAGATTATAAAAATCTGTAGAAAAATGATGTACAAAAGAGTTCGCTTGTGACCACGGCCGCAGCATCGCGGCCGAAACGTCAAGCAGTAAGTAGATATGTACTTACTTACAAAATTAATCGTGTTTAGTCCCGTTAAAACAGTTTTAATGCAATGCAGCGCGATAGTTTAAAGTCTTATGATGTACAAAAGTCTAAACACCTCAATACAAAGATTCAGCCATTGTCATTGTTACACCCGAACGATCATGTCCATTTTAAGAGAAATCCTGTAAGTAACTGGGAACATGCAGTAATAAAACAAAGATTAGGTAATAATAGGTCTTATATTGTAGAAGATGTTAATAACGTTAGGTATAGGCGTAATAGGGTTCACCTGAGACAAAAGTTCAATTGTTATGACTATGACCACCCTCCCATGCAGTCAAGCTCATCGCAGGAGAGGGATGAGGCGAGACCCCGAGAAGACCCATGTTCAGAAACTGTAACTCATTCTTGTAAGACCGCCTAGAAGGAGGATTGAGGAAATAGACAAATAAAAAATTGTAGTAACTTGAACTCTATTGACATAGTAATATGAATTAAGAAGGGGGATGTTAGGTACATAAATAAATAGATTGTGCGTGTGTCTGAGCGGCCAATTACGGACGCTGTACCTGTTTGTAATAATTGCAATGTGTAATGTTATTATTATTATGAGCCTATATTTTCCCACTGCTGGGCAAAGGCCTCCCTCCCCTCTTTCCACTTTTCGCGGTCTGTTGCTTGTGCTGGCCAATCCCTTGCATAGGCATCAAGTTCGTCCCTCCACCTGCGTCTAGGTCGGCCTCGCTGCCGTTTAACTCCACGTGGGATCCAGTTGATAGTGACCTTTGCCCACAACTCGTCAGGCATGCGGCAAACATGTCCTGCCCAATACCACTTAAGCATGGCGGCTTTCCGAGTCACATCGGTGATTTGTGTCTTGGAACGCAGTATCGTATTTCAAGCGGTCTGTTAATTTTACCCATAAGATACTGCGCTCCATCGCCCGTTGGCAAACCTCGAGTGCGGACCTTTGCTGAATCATCAAAGACCAAGTCTGAGCGCCGTATGTGAGGATGGGGAGAATGCACACGTCCATATGTTTACGTTTCAGGCACATTGGAAGGTTTCCCTTCATTAAGTCGTTCATGGCCCAATAGCTCTTCCAGGCATTTTCGGTGCGTCTAGCAACTTCTTTATCTTACCTCGCCTGGAAAGAGACTATTTGGCCAAGGTATACATACTCCTGGACATATTCAATCCCCACACCCCAATGCATACTTTTTGCTCTATGCTGTTGGTCAAAAGTTTGGTCTTCGACATATTCATGCTAAGTCCGACCTCGAGGCTTGCTTTGCTGAGGTCTTTAAGCATTTCCTGTAACTCATTAGCCGTGCAGGAGAACAAGATAATATCGTGGGCAAATCGGAGGTTAGTTAGTCTCTTATTGCCGCCAACAGAAATGCCCCTGCCCTGCCAGGCAACCGCCAGCTTTTTGAAGATTTCTTCCAGAGTCGCGGTAAAAAGTTTTGGGGAAAGTGGATCTCGTTGCTTGACACCTTTTTCGACGCGAAAGGATGGTCCAACGGTATTTGTTTTTACAGCTGCTGTGCTATTACGGTAGATATTTTGAATAAGATGGATGTAAGTGGGATCGATACTCTGGCTTGCAAGTGCGTTGAAAAGAGAGGAGAGGGTGATGCTGTCGAAGGCTTTCGAGTAATCTATAAATGCTAGGTACAGTGGAAGCTTGAATTCGTGATGTTTTTCAATTAATTGGTTAAGAGAGTGGAGATGATCTGTGGTGGAGAGGCCTCGGCGGAACCCTGCCTGTTCAGGGGGCTGATGGAGGTCAAGTTTACCAGATATCCGGTTTTCTAAGACCTTAATGAAAGCTTTATATAAGTGAGAAACAAGACTAATAGGGCGATAATTGCCTATTTCAGACTTGCTGCCTTTTTTATGAAGGAGAATGATGGTTGAGTGACAGAACTTACCAGGGGAGAAGCCTGTTCGTAGTACAGTATTAAAGAAGTTAGTTATGTGTGGAAGAAGAGAGGGCTCCCCGATTTTTAACGCCTCGGTAGTAATACCGTCTTCACCGGGACTCTTATGATACTTCATGCTTGAGAGCGCTCGATGCACTTCGTAACCCGATATTGGCGGAATTGTTTCAGGGCATAAGTATTCACCGGCGGTTATATGGGGACCTGTTGAGCTTGAGTACAGAGTTTTATAAAAATCTGTACATATATTCAAGTTTTTACCTCTATCTCCTTGTTTTTTACCGGTTTGATCCTTAAGACAAGTTATAGTCGATTTGGCATTATCCATACCCTGCTTAGCAATCCTTAGAGATCTATTGTTTTCTAATGCTGTCTGTACTTCTCTAATATTAAAGTTTCTTATATCTTTTCTAAAACTTCTCTTTACTAGTTTGTCTAATTTTGTATATTCGGGTGTATAATATGTAAGTTTCTGTCTTTCTTCTATTAATTCCTTAGACTTCTCACTAAGTTTCTTTAGTTTCTCTTTAGGGGCTTTTACTTTTAAACTTGCTTTCCTGATACTGTCTCATAAATTGCGATACTGTATTTCAATGTCTTCCGTATTTGTGGAATCTAGTAGATTAAAGCTATTTTTGAGTTCAATGTTAAACTGATCTTTGCATGCAATACGAGAGCTTTTATTTGATCTTGTCAAACTATTCTTTATCATTTGCAGTCTAAGAATTTTTATGTTAAAAGTTGCTGTTATGCGTAGTGGTCGGTGATCGGAGCTAAACTGTATCTTATTAATAACTTGTGTGTTTAATATAATTTGTTTGCAAGAACTAAGGCAACAATCTATTTCGTTTTTGGTGGTTCCGTTTGGTGACAGCCATGTCCAACGACGTTGTGGCTTTTTGGAAAAAAAACTGTTACAGATGCTTAAGTTTTGACTTGTGGCAAATTGGGTAAGACGTATTCCACGATTGTTTCTAACTCCTAGTCCAAACGGTCCTACGATGTTAGTATTGTCTAGGTCTTCTCTTATGCCAACTTTTGCATTAAAATCACCTAAAACTAAGTTCCAAGTTCCTTTGTGGTTTGCTAAGGTTTTGCTGAGGGTGTCATAAAATTCTTCTATTTCTTCGTCTGGGTGGTTAGAGGTGGGTGAATAAATTTGGATTATTGTGAGCGTTTTGGTATCTGTTATATGGAACTTCAATACTGCTGTCCTGTCCGAAACCGAAATGAACTCCTTAATGTTATGCTGCCATTTTTTCGCAACCAGAAATCCTACACCATATTGAATATTTTGTGGTACATAGTGGAACACATTTTTACTTCGCTTTAATGTGTCTTCTCCGTCTCTTCTTACTTCAGCGAGGCCTATTAAATCCCATTTGACTGTTTCCAGAGCATTCTCTAGCTCGACTAAGCGTTCCTTAGTGCGAAGTGTGCCTACGTTATAAGATAAAATATTTAGTTTATCGGTATCCTTGCTACAAGCCATAGTCGTTTGACAGTGGGATCCCGCCCGGAGATTGTATGCGCCCCCTCTTCCAGGAGTCGGTCGCCTGCTGTCATCGGCGGCGTTCCCACTGGAGTCACTGCCGGGCACTTGGGGCCTGTTTTTTTGTTTGTCTGTCATAACGTCATGATGAGGGAAGGGGTTTAGACAATTAACCCACCACGCTTGTCCAGTGCGGGTTGGTGGGTGTGCAGTGAGCCTTCTAATTCAGCCCCGTGGATGCCGTCGTTGGTACGAAAGGTACTCCTCCGCCGCCGCCCTAAACCAAATCCTGCGCTAATGTTGGTTGTACTACCTTGGCCTCGTAGAGACGTTCGTGTCCATGAGCCCAGGGTAGCTTGTGCTGTTTGGTCGGGGACTGCCGAAGCAGCGAGCAGTGATATCTCACAGCCGATCCATTATCCGCCACCTAGAACCTAGTTCTGTATAAAAAGATTCTAGGAAAATACGCAGTTTTGTGTTTAACAGCTTTATTTCGAATATCGGGAGCCCCTTTGAACTGTAAAAAGGGAATATTTGCAAAGCTTTCGTCACACAACGGGGTATGGGGGACGCTTTTGAAGCACTTTGCCTGTATGATGCTCGGATGTTTTGATGTATCGACCCGGATTTGTAATCAAAAATTTGATGTTACTTTTTTGCTTACGGTTGTCTTTACATATACATCTCGTCGAGCTTGCTAGGGTTACCTCTGCCGACCTTGACAGATGATTTTGATAAAAGTTAGTTTCGATTGATTATCTGATCAAGAAGGTTGTTGCTGTTCCGTGGGGGTGCTGACAACGGTTAACGGTGATTGACGCCTCTCCGGTTGCTACCAGTCCATGCCACCTAAAGGAGTTGCTGGTCGGAGCAGTCCCTTGACTTCCTGGTCCACTTAATAATTTTGAATGATTTTCCGGCTCTCAGTGTAGAAGTCCGAAGCATGCTTGTAGTGCTTTTCAGAAAAATACGTATAGTCGCGATTTTCACTATCAAATAATTTAATATGATTTTCTTGGAAATCTCTCCAATACTGATCTAGAGTTTCCAAGCATCTCTTGATATAAGAAGGGGTTCTTATATTTGATTTTCTTTGGATTTTGGAAAGATTGGAATGGCGGTCCACTATCTGACACTAAAGACATAGGTATTCCATGACGAGCAAAAATGGACTTTAAGTTAGTGATCACATTGCTAGATCGACTATCTTAGTTTGACAAAGCAATTTCAACAAATTTGGAATAGTAATCTGTCACAAATAAATAATTTAAATTATCAAAATACATTAAATCAATACCTACTTGTTGCCATGGTTTTGGTTATTTTAAAATTAATTATTGTTTCTTTCTGATTGCTAGGTTTGAATTTAGCACACAAAACACTTTTTCGTATAATAACGTTTTACTCCAAAACCAATGAAAAATCTCGGTGTATATTTATGGGGGTTAAAGTTACTCACGTCTTTAGGTCGTCCATAACAACGATGTTTATAGCATTGTTGGGTTTCGGCAGTTTGAGATAAGATAGCCAGTTCCTCAGTGAGGATTCCGGGTGAAGCGCGCTTCCACCTTCGGCCTTATCGTCACTTACCATCAGGTGAGATGAAGACCAAGCGCTTACCCGTTACAAATAAAAAAAAAAAAAAGGTTTACCCTCGAGACCCTACACGTGACCCCTGGGTGGTGCTAAATGAATGACACTGACTGACTGGTAGAGCCACGCTGCGTAGCAGCACGCATTGGGCCGGCTCGCCCGGCGTAATACCACCCTCTCACGAATATCCGGCTTGAAATAATGGCATTTGATGCTGTTGTGTTTCGTCCGGCCAGTGAGGGTTCCGGAGGCTCACCTTCCCCCCCCCCCCCCTCTCACAATTCCTATTCCTTCCTTAAAGGACGGCAACGCGTCTGCAATTCCTCTGGTTTTTGCGAGTGTCCATGGGCGGCGGTGATTACTCTCCATCAAGTGACCCGCCTGCTCGTTTGCCTCCTTTTTTATATATAAAAAAAATTATGATCCTAGTGAAATTACATTATTTCAACAAGTGTAACTGCTAAAAGCCCCAGTTTCAAAATAATAAAGTTACAAAAGACGGTCATCTGAAAACAATAATACTTAGTGGTCTGTGCAACGGCCGAGTCTCTACAATTTGAGTGCAACTTCAAACCTATTCGTCACGCACCATCTTTTTTTATTCGGCAACGAGTAAGCGCTTGGCCTTTATCTCACCTGATGGTAAGTGATGATAAGGCCAAAGGTGATGGTAAGTGATGATAAGGCCAAAGGTGGAAGCGCGCCTCACCCGGAATCCTTAACCACTGAGAAACTGGCTATCTTATCTCAATCTGTCGGAACACAACAATGCTATAAACATCGTTGTTATGGCGACAGACTTAGATAAGATGGTGGTAGCTAGCCAGGCGGACATAGCAGCCCTACCACCAACCAAACCGACCACACAAATATGTATCCCCCGCTGGGAATCGAACCCAGAACCTCTGGGTCTGAAACCGGTGGCTTAGCCACTAGACCACAGAGGCGGCCATCTCATTAACACAACCGTACTGCATATATTAAAGCTTATTTACGCCATCTATGATACAGCTTTGGTGATCTGGTGGTGCGCGCTTTGGGTATGCTCCCGCTGACCGCGGAGATTAAATCAGTAGAATCAGAACCGCCCCGCATCTATCATTATACTACTCTGTGTAAAAAGTACCGGGAATTCATAAATTATTACAGAACGCGCGGTAAACATATCGACCTATTTTTTTCTATAAGTTGGTAGTACGGTGATTCATATATCTCAAAAACACGGGCATATGAATGGTATAAAGTATTTAAAGAAGGCCGACAAGTGGTGGTTGATTTGCCTCGTTCTGGTCGACCCCCAACCGAATGATGAAAACATCAATATAATCAAGAGTCTGGTACTTGAAAATCGTCGTTTGAGTCTTAGAAAGTTAGCTCTTGAGGCTTGGACAAAATAAAAAGTTAGAGGTAAACGTATCTCTTAAATCCGTTCATAATATTCTGACTGACGTTTTATTAGTTCACGATTAGTTCCAAAAGAGCTAAATTTTGACCAAAAAGAGTATCGAAAGCAGGTTGCTGGCGTGATTTCTCGAGCTTCTACGGATTCCACCTTCACAAACCACATAATAAATGGCGACGAGACATGGGTTTATGAGTATGGTATACAATCAAGTCAACAATCTTCAGAATGGCGCCTCGAAAACGAGTCGAAACCCAAAAAACCGCGTCCAAGTCGCTAGAAAATCAAAGTTATGCTGATAGTTTTCTTCGATTGAAGCGGTGTAGTGCACTACAAGTTTCTTCCAGAGGGACAAACGGTGAATAAAGAATATTATTTAGGTCCACTGCTCTAACCGTTGAGCTACCGAGATCGTGGGTTCGAATCCCACTCTGAGACTGGTTGATTTTTTTCTAGTAAACATTTTATCCTATATCTATATAGCATTGTGAATGCAAAATTTCAACAGTAAAGATTATATAGGTGTCATGAGGCGTTTGCGAGAGAATATCTGCCGAAAACGGCCAGATTTTACACCATGCTAATGCACCATCGAACAAAGCAATCATTGTGCAAGAGTTTTTAGCCAAAAACTCGACTAAAAACTCGACGTAGACTAGTAGTGGTTTTGCAAGCGAAGGGGCCTATTTTGAAGGTGACAAAATAAATTTAGACGAACAAATTATTTTTTTTTGGTTTTATTAAACAATTGCCGGTAGTTTTTACACAGTATGTATTATTATTATTTTATTGTGTTTTATTTTTCTTTGCTACGACGTGCGCACTACTACGACTAGCGACTACGAGTATGAGTGACTGCTACAAGCTAAATCAGCTGTCCATCCAAATAAATAGTACCTTATGCAACACGGTTAAAATGCCTAAAGTGCAACGTACTCCACCTCCATCACCTTCAAATATAGCAACGTATTCGCAATCTGAACCGGACTTGGCCACCATATGAACTGGCCAAGTGGAGGCTTCCGTCAAGACAATGGCTACGCTGCGCTTCGCGATTGTCTTAAATTTCTAACATAACACAAACAATAGACAGGGCGTCCCACGGATATGCCACATGGAGGAAAAGTACCTTGAATATTGTAGATGGAACATTTTACTGAAAGAAAACATTATTTGAATTTAAAAACAATTTAAACTGCATTCATAAATATTTAAATAATTACATGGTTGAACCGGAAATCGAATTTTTCTCATGTAACGACATGAGAAAAATAATCATTCTGTAGCTTTATCATACCGATCGAAAGGCTTTTTTCATCATAAGGATTATTTTTTGCAAAGTAACATAGTGTCACAAATAAAAGGAAGACCATGAATTTTAACATTTGATGTGAAATTTTGTTCAGAAAAATGAAAAGCTGACATTGCCGTAATGACATACAACTGACATTGAAATAAATACATACATTAATTGATTAGTTTTGTATTAAAAATGTTAAAATTCAAAGTCTTCCTTTTATTTGTGACAATATTCAAGGTACTTTCCCTCCATGTGGCATGTCCGTGGGACGCCCTGTATACTACTTTTTATAATAACGCGAAAATCTCGAAAACGGTGCGTCGTAGCTTTTTCGAGATTTAACAATTTCGACTTTAGCAATTTCCCCCCCCCGTAGAACCTCGCAGAAACCTGAGCGGTACAAAAACCAAATTCAAACATTTTTCTAAAAAAAAATATATATAAATAAATAATAAAATTTCTAAGTGTCGGATAAATAAAAAATCAACTGAAAATGTTCTAAATATTTTTTTCTCGATTTTTTAAAACTTTTTTTTGAAACTATTCTATCTCTTATTGACAACAATGTTTTTCATTAGTTTGTAAAAAAAAGTTAAGAGTGTATTTTTGCTCGAAAATTTTCTGTCTTGCACCCCCTTTGCGACACTCTACCTAACCCAAAATAATTGGTTTTTGAAAATATTATAAAGGTAAGTTTCATAAACTTCTTGTGTGGTTACCTGGTACCGGTATAAGTACCTGTATTAAACCTGTATAATACCGGTATCACTCACAATCCTACTTACCGGTACTTATCGGTTAACCTGTATTATGAATACCGGTACCAAATCGATACCGGTACCTTATTTAAGTCAAAGTACCGGTAATTGATAATACCGGTATTCCAAGCCCTGGTCCGAATACAATAACAATTTGACACAGGGCAACACTTTCAGCCTTGTCAAATATAAATTTTTTCGTTAAACATTAATTAACTAATAACTACAGTGAATTGCGAGCGGGTTATTGCCCACGTATTCAAAAAGTTACCTACCTACTTTAAAAAAGTTTTGGTGTAGTTATAATGGAGAAAATAAAATCAGCGATATGAATACATTAATTTCGAAAGGAAGGTGATATGATAGGCGAGTAATAATACATACATAATACTACTTGCTACATAAACTATAATTGGGAAACTATACTATCAGCGATTATTAAACTATCGATAGTGTAATACTCTCGATAGTATTAGCGATTTGATACATCAATACTATCGATAGTATTACTTTAAAAAAAATCGATACTATCGATTCAATATTATCGATACAATCGATAGTATCATCAATATTGTTACTAGTTTTCAAGGTCAACTATCAATAGCGAATCTATCGATAGTTCTGCAATGCAACTCTATTCTATTAAGAAGAAGGATAACGATACGAATACGAAATTACGAATAGCAATCCCTGAAAAAGTTCCCTGAAAAAATTGAATTCTATAAATTGAACGCAAACCTAGTAAAGTAAATAATAACATGTTATGAAATGTTTATCTCGCTCTTATATAAAACGTAACAGCATCATGATAGCGCGATTCAGAATGCTACAATGCCATCTATGAACAACTTTACCAACTAAATGGACGACAAAACGTGACAACTGCTACAATGAGTCTTCTTGACGGGAACTCGGAAGTGAAGCGACATTCCCGCAGTTTTATGTTGTTTCTATGTACATACATACATAAATACATACAATCACGACAATAATTATCCCCGAAGGGTTAGTCAGAGACTAGGCAACGAGGACCCGCAAAAGCTGTCAGTCCTCTATAGTCCACTTTTCACCAAATAGCGACTGCACATGTGTTCAGCGTGACGGGTGGTGAGCCCATTGTCGCTCTATGCTGTTGGATGTACGTGCAGTGTTTAGTCCGTTAGTCGCCTTTGACGACACGTTAGGGAAAAGAGGGGATGGTCAATGATATTATAACAAAAAGAGGTAAGTAGATGCGTTACATCGTCGCCTGAAACTAAAAAAATAATCTAAGTTAATTAATTAGCGCACCAGAGCGTAGCCCCACGAAAGCATTGGTATTGTTTGTCAATTGTGTCAATTTGTGTGTATTTGTATTGAAAAACGCCGTCCTATGTTATGCGAACTAATACAAGTAAGACTTCTCGAAGTCATGGGATCACATAATCATGTGTCCATTTCCTTTAATGAATGAATGATTACATTCATTCATTAAAGGAAAACTGACATTGTTTAAAGTCTACTGCCAGTCGTTTTACACGTGCAGCCTCTGGACAAAGTATACACGTAAAGCCTACAATGCTCTGCGTGGATTTAGGTTGCTGTTGCGGCTGCCACGTTACTGCAGTGCCTCGGGGATGTTTGCTGAAGCGCGAGTAGACGGCTTTCAAGCCATAATGCGTAAAAGAATCGCATCCCTGATGCGGCGGGTGCGGGGCAGTACCAACAGCATCCTGAACACCGTGGCTGTGAAGGAGGACAGTCCCATGCTGCGTCACTGGGTTGCCCTACATATTATGACACCGCACGCCAGGAACATATGTTTCTAAAGAAATTATTTTTTGCTATTTCATTTTAATTGTTTATTATTGTTTTTATTTTAATGGAAATATTTTAAATTTGAGTTTTAATAATTTTGAAATTATGATTATTTTGTTTTTTTTATTGTTTATTATTATTATTTATTTATGTAAATCCTATAAATTTTAAATATCTGAAATTTGAGTATTTGTTTTTACTAACGTAGTATAAGAATTCAATGTTACTAACACTATATGGGCTATGCCCGAAATAAATGATTTTTAATTTTTTTTTTATTAAAGTTACAAAATGTCAGAATAAATTGTGTTATAAAAATATAGAGTGCCATATTAAATTAATTATGTAATTCGCAACAACACGGCGCAACGGGATACCTTTCGTTGACATAATGTAGTTATTCCTAAAATAGTTTGGCATAACAAAGGAGATCATTCGGGCTCCATACTTTTTTGGGCCTTTTATAAAAGTGCCGGCCAACAAAAAAAAATAGTACGTATCGTTAGAACTAACCATTTGGAGTAATAGTTACTACTACACAAAAGTTGTAGGATTGCTCTGACCTAAGTTATACAAGTTCGATGACTCATAATTTTCATACATTTAGGGGACGGACGGGCATGATGGAGAGGGCGGGCATAAAGAATACTTATTCTAGTTTACCGCTTCATTGATATAAAGAGACAAGTATAGTTCTACTTGTCGCGTCACACTTAAGCGGTTACCGGTCAGTGCAACGCCGACTGTGCAAAGTGATGAACAAGTTTATACGAGCACGGAAAGGATTTTCGTTACAAAATTGTGATAAAACAGCTGTAAGTACAATCTATTTGTTTTATTGTATTCAGGGCTATCCTTGTCTTACTATTTTTAACAAAGTTTGATGTAATTAGACGTGCAAGAAACATTGTCGTCTAAAGTTTTCGTTGCACGGTTTTTATTTGATGTTTAGGTTATTTCGAAAAGTACCTGGCGGGCAAAACGGAGCCGAGTAAAAGGGATAGTGTTGAAGATGAGAGAAACATGTGAGAATGAAACATGATGCTGTCGCAGCGAAAAAGAAAGTGTACATCGATTCCCCTGGTCCATCAAATGTTAGAAAAAGGAAGACACGTGCTCAAGCAGGTCAATCCAGAGGCAAAGAAAACCAAAAAAGAGACTTCTTCTGCACTGTATGCAATGAACAATATATTTATTCTCCAATTGATGATTAGATACAGTGCAATGATTGTCGAGAACGGACCCATGAAGCATACACGTCATATTCTGGAAGAGGGTCTTATTTCTGCGATGATTGCCTCGATTAGCTTACATTAATCGTTTTTCCCAACTGGTGTATTCATTTTGCCCGCAATGGGTGGGCAAAATGGATAATGGTCCAAATTTTAAAAAAGGGTATTTAATTATAGAAGAAGTAATTTTTTGTTGATTTTTTAAGTTTCTAATAATAGTTTAATTACCAAATATTGTAACCAGAATAGTCAATTACAAGTATGAATTCAATAAATATATTTTTCTTATTTTTTAAATTAATATTCTTCCTGCCCGTCCGTCCCCTATTGATTTCTAAAAGTGCTGGGACTGGGAATCATAAAATAATTATAGATATTGCTAGAACTAATGTTCTGTAGCAATTGTCATTTCAGCGCAAAAGCTGTGGGGTCATCATCTGTTCTGTTTATACAAAAAAAAATTAGGAATCAATAAATGTATGAAAATGATGAATCTTCAATCTTGTATAACTTGGCTTGGAGCAATCCCACAACTTTTGTGGCTTATTAACTATTTCTCCAAATGGCTAGTTCTAACAATACGTACCATTTTTTTTGTTGACCGGCACTTTTAGAAAAGGCCCAAAAAATGATGTCTTTTGGCTTTGGCTTTTTTGCATAATACTCGTATTACTTTGGCATAATTGATTTTTTGCGGCATGTGTATTGTGTGTGACATAATTATAATTAAGTAAGACTAATAAATTTATTCATAATTATAATTTGCATAATGTTTTTAGGCAAAGTGTATAGTCGCATAATAGTATTTCGTCATAAAGGTTGATTTTCATGCAAATTACATGCATCTGTAAAATAAAAATTAGGTATGTATCTAATGTATTTTCCTTATTATATTTATCCTATATTATAAAGCGTCAAAGTAAATTTAGGTGCGGCGGGGTTGGCCTTAGGCCACCTGTAAGCCGCCCTTTAGTTTTAGTATTTTCCATTTTTAACTACAATACACTTTATTCACAATATGATATGCAACTAATTAATTATTTACGTACTAGAGTCTGAGCAACGAAACGTGACGTAGTCTATTTTCAAAAGTTTTATTATGGCAATAATTTTAAGCTGTCGAACGATTGTCAAAATTACATCTAGCGCTTAAAGATATTTGGTCCGAGGCTTATTAAAGGTTAGTTTTGTGTACTTGAATTTATCATTTAGATACTTAACATACCTACCTTCTTTTTTTGTTCTCGTCTATTATTTTACATTTTAATCTGAAAAACTACTACATTCGTAAATAATTATAGGTTAGTTCTATATACTTACTTTTTTTTTCTTTAAAAATTAATAACCTAAGTTGACTCTCCAATAAATTTTTGTTTATCTTACAGAAACTTCAAGCACTAGTGAGACAAAACTAAAAGATTGTCAAAAATATTACATCACTTGAACAAAAGGAAGTATTATCTTGAGAAACGCAATATTTGGAAACATTATCGGCAATGACAGACCCATTTTCCAACAAATAAAATTATTCTTTTCTACTTTGTAAGTCGGTTCATACTCCTAATTATGGTATTTTTATTTTCACAAATGCTTTTTTAATTATTATTAAATTTATTCTTATTTATTAATGCTACAAATTAAGTGTTTGGTTGATCTAGAGTTTAATAAAAAAAATACAAGTATCAACGTCGTTTTTTCAGAGTAAAATGATTAATGAGTGTTGACACCCCAAGAATTTTTGAATTCGCCGCCATTCTTTCTAGTCACGTTTCGTTGGTCAGACTCTAACTACTAACTGACAGAAAACTTAGTGATTCAATGTTTTCCTAGAGTTGGAAAACAATACTGTTTTAGCAAATATTATGAGAAATGTTATTGAGAATGTTATTTTAACCAAATCAATGCTGGGAGAGAAATTAAAGATGGTATTTGTCTCAAAGCCAAACTCGTTTTATTTCATATTACAGTGATAGTCTAGTAATAGTAACGGTTATCCTTTCCTACAGTATCACATGGTATCTGACGATTTACTTCTATAAATTAAATTAAATGTAATTCTAGTACATGAGATATTACGAGGAAGTAGTAACTTTATTGGAGATCCGAGTGTTTGCGCCACAGCGCAACGGAAAACAGCCGTCACTGCGCCGGAATAGAGTGCATATTAGAATGCACTAAGCCGTCGCGCGGCCATGTTGACGGCCGGCGCAGCGCAACAGTTAGTGACCTTTGAGATCTCAAGACGAAATCACGCGTCGCGCGCCCTTGAACTCAGCCTTCGAAATAAACCAATACCACTCATAGCATATGTGTAAAGTTACGCCTAACGAACTGCCCTAGTGAATAGTTACGTGTAGTGACTGTGCGCCAGGAAACCAACCTACATCGCCGCCCTCAAGCCTCGCCGCCCGTGGTCAGCTCGCCCGCCGGTCCCTGTGACTCATCATCCCTGTAAGTACTTTCTTCCCTTATACCTCCTGCCTAACCTTTATTTCGCCGATGTTACTGCGAACGCCTTTCGCCGTAACATTTCTGGTCCATCGAGCGCGGAATACCTCTAAATTTCATGGTCTTTCGACCATAATCGGCCCCGAACCAGCCCTTAACTTTGATTAATTAATTACAGTCCACTAATAAATAATTGTTTCCGCCCATAATCTAATTTGTGCCATCATTTCGAATTTCATTTGTTCACATAACTTTACACCTGCCCCAATAAAAATTCGGTGAGGTAGTTATAATTTGTTTGTGGTAGGACTGCGACCACACGACATCCGAGTTACCTTGACGCAATTATTTCTGCATGTTGTTGATGTTGATTTTATGGTGTCATACAATGTCTTTGTGATTTGAGCGAGCTAGTGTACTAATTGTGTAATACTTGTACCTACCTATAAGATCGTTGTCTAATGATACATTAAGTTTAATAGTTAAATTATTGCGTTACGTTTGCGTTCTACGTTTATCGGTTGCATATATAACTTTGGTTACGTATAACACACCCGCGTCTAGACGACGATATTGTTGTTTTTCCCGTTTTATTTTTTAAGGAATTTTTTATGTTCTTGTCGTGTTAAATCGGCTCAGATCTCGTGCATGCTCACCACGCGTGTCAAGTAGCGTGCTTTATTTTTCACTAGTATTAATTTTATATATTTTTTTTTTGTTTTAATTTTTGCCTTGGCAATCGGCTCATTCTTGTGCGTGCTCACCACAAGAGCACAGTACTTCTACACACGTTCACACGTTTGCCCACTTGTGGGACACAGACAGAGTGTCCCAACCTTTTAGTTAAGTTTTTATTATTAGTTTATTTTTATTTTTTTTGTTTGCGACTGACTCATTCTTTGCGCCAGTGTCGGTAACAGGTCTGCCCGATTGTGAGCGCCTTGCCCAACAGTGGGCTACGGATAACGTGATTCCTTTTTGTTTTTGTTGTTTTGTTCGCCTTTTGCTTTGCGGTCGGCTAATGTTACGTACGCGCGTTCAATAAGCATACATACATATACACAGACATACCTACACATACACGCGTTTGCCCACCCGTAGGCCATATACAAGGCGCCCCAACTTAGTTTTGCTTTCTTTGTTGTTGCGTTAATTTTAGCCCATTTGCCCTTACCTTAGTAAACACATACGTCCAGCCAACTATAGAATATATACAGGGTGTTGTTCTTTTTACTGCCGTTATATTTGTTTAATTTTTTTTTATCTTTTATTATTTTTTCTTTTGTCTCCTTTTATTCATCGCGATGCCGACCAAGTCACAAGCCGCGATATTTAGGGAGGCCGCCAAAGCTTTACACCAGCTCCTAGAGATGGGATCACTGATCATTGCTGGCGACACCAAACATTCCATAACGGAATTTAACGTGCGTTTCGCACAGATACAGGGCATAAAGGAGAAGCTGGACTCAGTGTACTACAACATTCTCGACGAAGAGAACCTAGACGAGGGGGTTGAGAGGACATACACTGAGAACCACACAAAAGCCTCCGGAGCATACCTGGGGATACTTGTGGCGAGGGAGGAAATCTCACCCTCTTTCACGTCGTCCCCAACCCATAGTGCTCAGCCCAGTTTCGGCGTCAATACGCCCACAGCCGTCCTCCCCAAGATAGCGCTGCCCAGGTTCAGCTCAAAAGTGGAGGACTGGCCTTCCTTCATTGCGCTGTTTAGGAGTTTGACTGACGACATGGCGACCCTGTCGGACGCAGTCAAGCTCCACTACCTGTTCTCAAGTCTCAGCGGTGAGGCATTAAGTATGGTGTCCCACTTAAAGGTCACCAATGATAATTTTGCCGTGGCCATGGACATCCTCACCAAGCGGTACGAGAACCGCCGGGTTCTCATAGATAGTTTCGTCGACATAATCCTGGGGCTGCCGAGCATCCACACGCGCTCAAACATACGCACGCTTTTCCTCACTCCGCTGGTGTCCGCCCAGTGTGCCCTTAGTAATTTGGATCTGCCCATAGGAGACGACTACGTGTTTGTGTCGATAGTGGTGCGAAAGCTTAAGGGTGAACTCCGCACGTTGTTTGAACGCAGACACGGGTCTAGCAGCTCCCTGCCCACGTTGAGTGACCTCATCTCCTACCTCGAGGAGCACGCGCGCTGTGTGGAGACAGAGTTCTCCAACATAGCCCAGCCGCAGCCCATTCACGCCCTGCCCGGCCCTTCTCGTAGCCGCGCGCCTCCACAGTTGCCCCATCGCACTTATGCTCAGATGGCTCAGCAACAACCCGACCATTACCGTGGCCGCTCCTCAGCTCCATTGCCTCACCGCGCCTATGATCAGCCTACTCACCAACCGCTCCACCCAGCTCAGCAAATGCGTCAGCGCCCATCCACCTCCCCGGCTCGCAGTCAGAATTTCCCCGTCTACTCGGCCTACCAGCAAAGCTGCTCCTCATCATCGTCCTCGTCCTCTTCCTCACGCTCGACGCCCTACTGTCCCTATTGTGCCACTAGGGGACATACGCTCATGACGTGCAGATGGTACAATGCCCAGCCAACACAGGGCCGTTGGGACTTTGTACAGGCACGCGAGCGCTGCCAGCGTTGTCTCGGCCGTCACTACGAGAGCGAGTGCAGGTCAAGGGGGGCATGCAAGAACTGTGGGAGTACGAACCACCACACGTCCCTCCATCGACCAGACGGCCCAACGCACTCAGCTCATTCGTCGTCTGTACATGTGCCCCCACCACAGCTGACAGAGCACTCGAGGGAGCGTCCCAGAAACAGCAGGCGGCACGAACCCGCACATCCCAAACAGGCGCAACCCAGCTCTGCTCACAGAGCCAGCCCGCCCAGGTCCGGTTCGCCAGGTAGGCCCCGCGAACGCCGCCAGCAATTATGACTCCCTACTATCACAGAGCACCCTAGCAAAGAGGTAGATTTAGCCAATGCCCAGTCAACCCATGCCCACACAGCTGATACATACTCAGCTCATACAATTTCAGCTGATACTCAATCAGCTCACTCACCTTCTGTGCCCACTGGCACACCCATTTTGTTGCCAACCGTCTCACTAAGAGTCGCGGACGTACATGGCCATCTTCACACAGCCAGAGCTTTATTGGACTGTGGCAGTATGCTGACGTTAATAACGTCACGCATGGCACGACTTTTGAACCTGCCATCGAAACCCACTTCTTTAAAAATTACAGGAGTTGGGAATCAGCACAAACATGAGTCAAAGGCGGCAATAACAATAGTATGCCGACCCACTCACAATAATACTCCTACAATTGATCCTGATCATTGTGTAATGTTGTACTTGTTTTTGTATACTATTATTGTTCATGACGACTATCCACTATTCAGATACATTGCTTTGTAAAATAATTGACTCCCACGAGTCAGGCCTAGCCTTGTGTGGGAGTCACTGATCAATCTTGTATCTCGGCTTAAGTTGTGTTTTTTGCTAAATAAACATTTTTCATTTCATTTTTTTTTCAATTACTGCCACAGCTCACATTTTAAAAAACGTCACTGGCTACCTTCCCTTAGAGAAGGTACCAAACATTTCCCACGTACTAGGCCAGCCACCCGTGCCATTGGCTGACCAGCTTTACCACACACCAGCCCCGATCGACCTCTTATTGGGGTCGGACGTTCTTGGCCAGGTGTTGGACGGGACTAAGGTCTCGTTGGGCCCGGGCAAGCCCATAGCCTTCGGCACGATTTTCGACTTCGCGTTGATAGGACCCATTGAGGACTTGTATGCGCAGCCGGCGCAGCAGGTTAACTCAGCTCACGTCGTCAGCTCACAACCAGACTCAGCTGAATCAGCCCAGGACATACGTCAGAGTCTGGAAAGGTTCTGGGAGTCTGAGGAGCCCCTCCCTCAATCTCACACTCATAATGATCCCCTGGAGGAACAATGCGAGGAAATCTTCCGCTCTACCACTACACGCGATCCCTCAGGCAGATATACGGTCGCTCTGCCCTTTCTAAAGGACGCCCCTCAACTAGGTAAAACTCACCCTATCGCATTACGCAGATTCCTCAATATTGAGAAGAAGCTAATGGCGAACCCGTCTCTGCGTTCTAAATACGTCGACTTTATGGCCGAATACATCGACTTAGGGCACATGGCTCCCTGTCACCCAAATACATTCGCCCATAAACCTCACTTCTACATCCCTCACCATGGCGTATTTAAGTCAGGGTCGGACAAGCTGCGCATTGTTTTTGATGGTAGCTGCAAAAGCTCTAATGGTGTCAGCATAAATGAATGCCTACACACAGGCCCCGCCCTTCAACAGGACATTGTGGACATCATCATGTCCTTCAGAACGCATCCAGTCGTTTTCAGCACTGACATCCAGAGGATGTTCAGAAATGTGCTGGTTGCCCCAGACCAGAGACGGTATCAGCTGATACTATGGCGGTCCTCACCAGATCACCCTCTGCTCACCTACGCCCTCAATACAGTCACGTACGGCTTAAGATCAAGCCCATATCATGCAATCCGCACCCTGCTCCAGCTGGCTGATGATGAAGGCCATCGCTACCCTGGAGCCGCTCAGGTTCTTCGCAAGTCTATCTTCGTTGATGACATCTTGTGTGGTCATGACACGGTTGAATCCGCCCAAGCACTTCAGGACGAGTTGATAAGTCTGCTAGACCTAGGCGGCTTTCAGCTCAGCAAGTGGAAATCTAACTCGCCTAAGCTGCTCGAGAGATTTCCCGACAACCAATGCGACATGCCCAAGGACTTCGACATGAACCCAGAGTCCACGTCCATTAAGGTCTTGGGTATACAGTGGAGCCCTCAGTCAGACGAGTTCACCTACCGCATCTCTCTGCCCCCCATCACACATGTCACAAAGCGGTCTATTTTAAGCACCGTAGCCTCACTTTATGACCAAAACGGCTGGGTTTCGCCCGTTATCTTCCGCGCAAAGCTGCTGCTTCAGCAATTGTGGCTACTGAAGCTGGAATGGAATGAGCCCACTCCCTCTGAAGTGCAAACGGAGTGGCACCACATCTCAGAGGATCTGCCGCTGTTGTCTAGCATTCGCTTCCCTCGGCACATTTGTGCAAACAAAGGCTCAGCTGCATACTCGCTTCACGGGTTTGCAGATGCCTCTGAAGCCGGGTTTGCCGCCGTTGTTTACCTCCATGAGCTCGATGCCTCCGGAGATACTTTGGTACACTTGATTGTCGCCAAGTCGCGAGTCGCACCAATCAAGAATCGCCTCACAATCCCCAAGTTAGAGTTGTCGGCCGCCACTCTACTCTCCCAGCTCATGATCCGTGTGTCAGTTCAGTTATCGGCCCATATCAGTATACAACAACACATATGTTGGTCAGACAGTACGATAGTCCTGGCCTGGCTCAATACACCGCCTCACCGTCTTCAACCATTTGAAGCCAACAGGGTAGTCAAAATCAGCTCAGGCTCACCAGAATGTACCTGGCGACACGTACCTTCCGAGCTCAACCCGGCAGATTGCGCAAGCAGAGGGATGTCTGCGCAATCCCTGTCAGCCCACGACCTATGGTGGTCTCCCACGTGGCTTGGACGGCCTTGTGAGTCTTGGCCTGCGATGCCCTTAGCTCTGGGCCATCACGCCCTGCCCGGCCTTAAGCCCAAACACGTCCCGTCGCTGGTCACAGTGCCCGGTCTTGACTTTGACCTGCTCACTCGGTTCAGTTCACTAGACAAGCTCGTCGGAGTGACAGCTTGTCTAAAACGCTTTCTGCACAACTGCAGACACCACCCAGATTCGCGACGCTCAGGCCCCTTGTACGTCAGTGAACGAAGAGAGGCCCTACTTTACTGGGTGCGCAGTGTTCAGCACAATGAATTTGCAGAGGACATCCACCGCCTTCAAACTGGCAAAATCTGCTCCGTCAGACTCCAGCGGCTGTCACCTCTCATTAAAGATGAGCTCCTTAGAGTTGGTGGACGACTGTCCCATGCGTCTATCCGATATGACGCGCAGCACCCGCTCATACTTCCCAGCTCTAGCCCACTTGTAGACCTGATCATTGACCACTACCACAAAATACACTGCCACCCTGGCGCTGACACCTTACACGCAATCCTACGCCAACAATTTTGGATATTGTCCGCGCGCCGTATTATTAGACACCGAGTCTTTAAATGCATTAGATGCTTTCGATGCCGGGCCTAGCCGCAAGCGCCCTTCATGGCCGACCTGCCAGCCGATAGAGTTACGCCTCAGCCAGTATTTAGTCAAGTCACGACCGATTTTGCCGGACCATTCCTCGTTAAATCTAGTACCCTACGTAATGTTAAACTCTTAAAAGCGTACTTTTGTATATTCGTGTGCCTCTCGACTAAGGCGGTTCATTTGGAACCGGTCTCGGACCTCAGCACGGAAGCGTTCCTCGCGGCATTACAGCGTTTTATAGCACGCCGCGGTGCCCCGGTTCTCATCCGCTCGGACTGCGGTACAAATTATGTAGGCGCTAGAAATCAGCTCATCGAAGTACAAAACTTTCTTGCCTTGAATAATGACACGATTGCGCACAAGCTCGCTGGTCAGCACATTACTTGGTTGTTGAACGTCCCTAAGGGACCATGGTTCGGTGCGTTACATGAGATCAACGTAAAATCAACAAAGCAACTTTTATATCGCGTAATTGGCGAACAACACCTCACATTCGATCCACACTTTTAGCTCGAATTGAAGCGGTCCTTAACTCAAGACCTCTCTGCCCACTTTCGTCTGATCCTTCAGACTTTGAGCCGCTTACAGCCGGACATTTCCTTATAGGCCGCCCACTAACGGCCCTTCCCGAACTATCCGTGGAAGATAGGCCGATCTCCACACGTAGGCAATTCCAGATGGTACAGGCCCTTTCCCAGCGCTTCTAGACGCTGTGGACCCAGTCCTACCTGCATACCCTTCAAACCCGCTCCAAATGGTTGTCCCCATCCTCCCCTCCCCGAGTCGGCGAGCTCGTCCTCATCAAGGAGGACAACCTGCCTGCCCTTCAATGGAGACTGGGGCGCATTACTCGCACCCTGCCTGGGAAGGATGGCGTCGTGCGGGTGGTGGACCTGGACACCGCCAATGGACACCTCCGGAGGCCTGTGTTCAAGATTGCCAGGCTCCCTCTGGATGGGACCACCCCTGGGCCCCGGGAAGATGTTTGCGCCACAGCGCAACGGAAAACAGCCGTCACTGCGCCGGAATAGAGTGCATATTAGAATGCACTAAGCCGTCGCGCGGCCATGTTGACGGCCGGCGCAGCGCAACAGTTAGTGACCTTTGAGATCTCAAGACGAAATCACGCGTCGCGCGCCCTTGAACTCAGCCTTCGAAATAAACCAATACCACTCATAGCATATGTGTAAAGTTACGCCTAACGAACTGCCCTAGTGAATAGTTACGTGTAGTGACTGTGCGCCAGGAAACCAACCTACATCGTCGCCCTCAAGCCTCGCCGCCCGTGGTCAGCTCGCCCGCCGGTCCCTGTGACTCATCATCCCTGTAAGTACTTTCTTCCCTTATACCTCCTGCCTAACCTTTATTTCGCCGATGTTACTGCGAACGCCTTTCGCCGTAACACCGAGCATCAAAAGACTTTTACTCTCAAGTTCGCTTTAGGTTGAATCGCGATTGCAATCAAATTATCCCAAATCTCAATATACATATATAAATCATTTACCTTAAATTCTACGGTAAATTGAAACTAAAGAACATCCTGCCAGACGACCCCGGCATCCAGAACATTGGCGGCCTGGAGAGAAACCCTTGGGTGACGGTCCATGCGTCCACCGAACGAATATGGAGACTGACCTGAAGATCGATGGTGATCCTTCCTTTACCTGACTGGAGAGCAGCACAGTTGACTGCCATCAGGTCTTCAGCAATCCACGGGGACCGAATTTAAATTATTTTACCGAAACATTTCTTCCAATCTGGTAAAAAAGGGAACAAGACCGTTCAAAGAACCATTGTAAAATAAAAATGGAACTATAAATTATAAATCATAAATTAGAAACCCATCTGAAACAACAAACATGTGGATGATTACAAATGTATGATTTTGCAGATTTTAAGTTGGGAATTTAGAAAATCGTTGAACTTACTGCCGATGTCTAGGTTCCGCTTATTCTACAACTTCTGCGGATCGTTCAGCTTAAGACAATCATGCAAAACCCCTATCAAATCATGCGAGTTATATTTTGAAAATAAAAATATTTTTGTTCACAAGTAATCAAATAATCATCAACTCGAAAGCGTGAGAATATTACTTGGTGCGGGAGCTTCTTTTACTTAAACATTGATTTCGTGCGGCAGGCAGTACCCAAATACGTCACATCTCGTATAAGAAACTATCGTTTCTCACGCTTTCGAGTTGATGATTATTTTTTTGATTACTTAGTTGAGAACAAAAATATTTTTATTTTCAAAAAATAACGTGCATGATAGTACTACTATAGGTAAATCGTTGTGTTGCTGAAAAACAACCACGAAAATGTCTCGGTGTATACACTACCACGCGGATGAAGTCGCAGGCGGGTAGGGTTGCCATCCGTCCGGATTAATCCGGACATGTACGGACTTTAAGACTCTAGTCCGGCTCTTTAATTTTTGGAATGTGAGTAACAAAACGTCATATTATTAAGAAATATCAAATAAGTCTTTAATCTTTATTAAGTTATCATTTATGTAAAAACAAAATATAAAAAGTGAAGTAATGTTTCTATTTTGTGACTTTTTGTCCGGATTTTTATCAAAATGTCAGGCTTTTTGTCAGGACTTTTCAAATTCCTAAATGATAACCCCACGGGCGGGCCGCTAGTAAAATAAATTAGGTATCTAAACAATGTCGTTCTAGGATCACTGAACTGGTAAATTTGCTTAAGTTTATTACAATAATGTTGTTTAAAAAGTACAGTTAAGATTCTTAATTAAGTTTTAAAAATAAGTAGTTTATGAAAAAAACTAAATTGTAAAAGAAATTAAAAGAATCTGAAACTAAACGTATTAGGGAAATAGGGAAGAAGGGGGGGATCGGGCTACCTAACTGCGACGGTGTGCAGCGATTAAAAGTTAAACTTACGTTTATTAATTCTAACATTAATAAACGTAAGTTTAACTTTTAATCGCTGTTTTTAGATAAGTATCAATCTGATAAAGTCAAGAATATTTAAGTGAAATAGATGCATTGCTGCTTTGGTTCTCATGTTTCTACAGTACTGCAACTACTGCACGATTAAACAACCTGTAACATAAATAGGTACTTCATCTTAACTTTGTGGAATACCGAAAATTCATACTAAAATAAAGGAGAATTTTGCGAAATCGCGGTCACTGATAAAACCAATAGAGAAGTTAAAAACAAACAAAAATTTTGATGTTAAGGGAAAAATATAAAAAATAATAAAAAAATGCAAGTTTTGACACCAAAATCTCAGAAGCGACACACTTTATGTTTTGTGATACTTACTTCTTGATTTTTTTGTCAGTATTCAAGTCCTCAATAGTGTTTGTGTTATCAAGTTTTGATAAGTGGCCGCGATTTCGCCCAGATTTTATTTTTCTTTTTTTTATATCTCCATCATCTTTTTTTTTCATTCTTTGGAAATTTAAAATAATAGTAAATAAACGTTAATTTACACTAGGCTGGCTTGATTCTCGTGAGGCCCCTAAAACCTTAAAACTAAATTTAGTATTTTCAACCACGCTCAGTCTAACGCTCGAATAGATAGGAAAGGTAAAAAGTACAGGTGGATATAATTCAATTAGATAATTTATTTTATGCTAGTCGTTCCATATTAAAACCTAAAGGCGGGTCTCCTGAGACACTGTTTTGTGTATTCTAACTCCTAACATCAAACAGCACCGTTTAAGTATTTTTGGGGTAAACCTAGCCACGTACCATATACACATACTGATTACAGGTTATGTTTAAATATTTTTATGAAATTTCTGTATTAAACCAAAAGCACACATATTTAAGACTAGAATTAGAGATTTGCAAATTTATTAACATTTTAAATAGAAACGAATCAAATAATGCATGGTAAATTGCTAATAATCATCACGAAACCAGATTAACAAAACTTACGTAAGAAATTATATTTCAGGCACTTGCCACTCACTTCTATTACTGCAATGTTTGACTGAACAACTCATTGTTCAATTAGGCCCAACGGAATAATATGTACACCTAAAATATACACTTAGTTAACTAAAAAAACAAATAATTATTTGGTAGGTAAAATAATGACAGTTATTTGTTTGGGGCCAAGTGTCTGGCTCCATGTAAAACGTTGCACAGTTTCACCGACACGGTCCTTTCATCCTATGTTTTGTCTTTGTTTTACTCAGGGTAAACATGATGTGCCGAAACGGAACCAAAATAGTAATGGATTAAGGCAGAAAGAGATAGCAAACTTATGCTCTCTCTTAAGTTATAAAGCTCAATGGGTTAACATGCGGTACTATTGGAGGTTATCTGTGACACGATGACACGACATATTGGAGGTTAAAAAGGTACGTCAGTCAAATCTGTAAAATGTACGCTAACAGCAACGCTGATCTGCCCCCTTACTCTTGAATCTAATCTCAATGTCCATTTCAAACCCGTTAAATAACGATAGAATGATAAGTGCGTACTCTTCACGCGCTTAAAATCGGGATCAGATTGAAATCGAAATCATGTTCATATCGGAAATTTAAGTATGAAGTTTGCTGCCAATAATGTAATCCATAGTGAATCTTTTGTATCGTATCGATAAATGTAATGTATTATGAAAATCCACGTTAATAGCTAAAATTATACCTGTACCTATTTAATTAGTGAAATCATAAATAACTCATTTTATATCAATAAATCCTTATATGTTAAGCAGAATTTTCAAAATAATATTGCAATAATTAAAGCAACATAGACATTTTAGGATGTATGAAGCGCTGTCTTCGCCTTGAAATGCTTTAAAAAATAAAAAGCCATTTGATTTTTTTTAGCTTGTTATGGACTATAAAATGATTTACAGCTAGTTGAACGTACTCAAACACATGTAGGTACAACAGAAATAATAGTTTTCCGCTAAATTACTCAAAAACTCACGAGATGGCTGTGTGCTTTGCTTAGTTTTCTTCGCCTCTTTTTATTAAATAAAAGCAATGTAAAAAAAGTTACGTACGTTTGTAATTGTAACCTTTGCTTAATGTTAGTTTGTTAGTTAATGTTATTCATTTATTTGACAATAATAATATTATATTGTCAAATTAATGTCAATACAAACTCTAATACTCTAAAATTAATCATTTTTTGAGAGATCGATCGGATTTTTCATAGAACTCTATTTTTTTGTGAATCGATTTAAAAATTGATTTTTTTTCTAAAAGAATTGCTACCCTATTTTATTTTTCGCCTGTGAAGCAGACACCCTCCCGGACACCGAGGGGCGGGAGGGGGTGAACTCTACAAACTCTACATTAGCGATGAGTAGCTCGCGAGCGAGTTTTTAAATAGCTCACCTATTCTAGCTCAACGTATCTCTAGCTCACTCCCGATCAATTTAGCTCAGTGTTCATTTTAGCTCAATGTTTCATCGAAATATGTCGGCTCAGAATTGAAAGCGGCTCGTCTCGATATACAAAAGAGTTAGGTTGTCGCAAAGTGGGTGCAGGACAAAATTTTCTGTTGATTTTTACATGGAGCCTTAAAACATAAAATCTTAGAAAAAAATAAAGGTAACTTTTTATAAAAACGCGAATATCTCGAAAACGGTGCGTCGTAGCTAAAATCTATCGAAATGTATGCCCCCCTGTAAAACTCTGCAGGAATCTGAACGGTATCCGATGTACTTATAAAAAAAAATAATCTAAATTTTGTACGAAGCTAGATTTTTGTTTTCTAATAAAACAAAATACCTCAAAATTCAAGACAATTGCTACGCTGCGCTTCGCGCTATTTCCTGAACAGTACACCTTAACGACGCAAGAGCCGTCTATCTTCATGAACTACACTGAGCTAAATGAGCTACTGAGCAAGAAGGGCTATATAGCTTTTGACTGGGTAAAGAGCTGAATTTCTCATGACAACTTTACATAAATACAACACCAGGCGGCTGGCGAAGATATGTCAGACTCCTACTGACTAAACACCCCCTTGATATTGTCATAAACCTGGAGGAGAGATTTATATAGGCTTCATAGGATGCGATCGCCCCGGGGGGGGGGGGGGGGGTACGACGACGACGACGCAAGTAACCCTATTATGCCGCGACCGCACGCTTGCCACTTGCCGCAAACTCCAAACCTCTACAAACGCTAGGCAGACGTTTGGAAAACCTTGACAAGCCGTCACAAATTGAAACGTGTGGATACAGCGTTTGGCTTGGTTTGCGTAGGTTTTTTTGTCACAAATCAAAACGTCCACACGTTTGTGCGCACTCAGTCTCGTTAGTGCACTGGTGGCGAACAGACGTTGGGCTAATTTATTTAGACTTCAATTTTACTCATGCGAAAAGTGAGTGACTGGTCAAATGAAGAAGTCGGTACTTAGTGGAATGTTACTAATGTTATGGAATGAGTAAATTTAATTTCGAGGAGGAGGATATTCTCGAGGAGCTCGATGGCGCAGCGGCTAGAGCGTTCGGCTTGCGATCTTGCCTGCTATGTAACTTTCGCTATGCCGGGTCGCTGGATGGGTGACCATATTAAAAACACCTCGAGCACGTTAAGCCGTTGGTCCCGGTTGTTGTCGTAAGAAGCCAGTCGTTAAAACCCACCAACCCGCATTGGTCCAGCGTCGTGGGCTATGGCCCAATATCCCCACGTGCCGTTGTCCACGTGTGAGGCTTATGCCCACCAGTGGGACGTTTATAGGCTGATGATGATGATGAATTTTATTTTACATAAATCGATAAGTTTTTGATATATTTATATAAAGTTAATGGTATAATTAGTAATCATTTGAACCTATGGACAACACAGACCACGCCCCCACAGTCCACGTTTCAGTAAGAAACAATTGCGCAGTCTGCACATGTGCTTAGGTGGTGAGCCATTATTAGCACGTTAGTCGCATTTATTACACTTAAGGGAGAGAGGGGTTGGTAGTATTATTTTGAGGAGGTCATCGCCGCTCTATGCTGTTGGATGTATGTGCGGCCTTTAGTCCGTTAGTAGCCTTTTACGACACCGAAGAGAAGAGAGGGGTTGGTAGTATTATTTTTATGAGCCCATCGCATTTTGTACTCAATTGTATTTCTGTCTTTAAGCGAATCTGACGTAAACCTTATCTGTCCCAAACAGAACCTGTCCTTAACCGAGCGATCGTTGGATGTATGTGCAGTCTTTAGTCCGTTAGTCGCCTATTACGACACCCAAGGGAAGAAAGCGGTTGGTAGTATTATTTTGATAATCTAATCAATTGATATAATAAAATGTGTAAGTACCTTCCTATTCTAAAATAATTACTAAGTATTGTTTTTATTAATTTTTAACATCCACCATATTTTTTGCCATAATTATCATGCCACCAACATATTTGTAATAAAAATAACTGACGCCAAATGTCATGGCCGACATAACAACATCCATGTCCGTCATACTTGCCTCTTCAGAACCAACTAACGCGACAACAGTTATTTCTAAACTGATCCAACCGGGAATCGAACCCTCAGAGATAGCGACGCCAGAACTAGCGTGTGAACTATAGCGTAACCACTCGACCACGGAGATCGTCAAAGGTATGAAAGCCAATCTTAAATTAGGTCAATGAACATCTTATAACTGTGTTTATTAATTAATGTGGTTTCCATGAGTAAAGACTGTGCCACTACTGGTCAAAGGACTCCATTATTAATATAAAGTCATCACTTCAGTTTGTTTTTAATATAAAACCTCATATAAATTGGAGGGGTGTGTAATGTTTGATATAATTAGTTATAGTGTAACGATCAGATAATATAATTTCATGTAATAAGCAAGCAGCATGCACGCAAGCAAGCAGCATGCAAGCAAGCATGCAGCATTCAAGTAAGAATTGAGCATTCAGGCAGGCATACAGCGTGCAAGCAGGCATGCAGCCCAAATTAAATCAAGAAAAGTTTGTTTGTAACAGTTTTGTTTTATTTAATACCTTAAACTCGTTTTCCACCATTGCCATACCATTTCGGTTTCCCATACAAACTTCCAAGTCGTTATTTTTAAAAACCGTTAAGCCTTTTTTGATAAAACTTTGCATGCCCAAGTAAAACACAAGGATCTAAATACTTTGTTGAAAACATTTTTAAAAAACGTTTATTTAGCTGAGTTATTGCGATTTAAAGTATACTATAGAAAGTTTAAAATCGCAATAAATCAGCTAAAAAAACGTTTTATTAAAAATGTTTTCAACTAACTATTTAGATTCCTGTGTTTTACTTTAGCATGCAAAGTTTTATTAAAATTGGCTTATTGGTTTTTAAAAATTTCGACTTGGAAGTTTGTATGGTAAACCGAAATGCGTAAACCATCTTAAGTATCTAACCTAAAACAGTCTAAGGGCCCCTTGATAGAATTTGCTACAGGTCCCGCGCTGGCTTAATCCGGCACTGCATGCAGCATGCAGCAGGCATGGTTTCTGTCACGGCTCCGGCGTTGCGGGACTCCGGCGATCCCACGCGAGCTTATCGTCGCAGATGGCTTTCGCTCACCACCGCAGGAGCCGGCCAGCCTCAGCCACGGCGGCTAGCGTTAAACCACGGTAATATTACTGTGGTTAAACCCACCTGCTCCTTAGCTCGCGGGCATCGCGGCCGAAAGGTCAAGCAGTAAGTAGATTGTACTTACTTACAAAATTAATGGTGTTCAGTCCCGTTAATATAGTTTTAAAACAATGCAGCGCGAATACTTAAACTCTTATATTAAATAAATAAGTTGTCCACTCTAATACCAATTATCTAATACAAGTAAAGCTGCTTTTAAAACTGGTTTTTATTGGTTAGAGAATGCAAAATACCTACTTATAGACCTGAAAACAATTTACAAACAGCTACTCGTATTTCTAAATTGACATGACCGGGAATCAAACCCAGAGAATCACCAGGAAATCAAACACAAATCAAGAGATGGCAAGACGCCCGAACCGTCTAAAATTTTATTCTATAAGCGTTCCATGCTTCTTGTCTAGCCCTTTATGCGATTAAATTGCTCAATGAGCTGATGTGTCGATTGTACCTCTCCGAACTCTTATAAATCACATTATGCCACAACATTGTTGTACGCTTCTCAAAGCCCGTGCCAATATTATAATATGTTCAGGCAATTTAACATCAAAGAGCGAAGAAATACTTGTACTGAACTCTGAACAGACACGGATGTACGAAATATTTTCTAAAATGGCCGGGCGGGTGACGTCACTGAATTTGTATAGGTACTTATTTATTTACCTAGTATACAGGGTGTAATCGTTAAGTGTGCACAGGCGATCATTCCGAAACTATGAGAGATATCAAAAAACTTAAAACTGATAACGAAAGCACGTTACCTAATGAGTAAAATGGCATCAATAACTTTTTTTAAATCAAAGGAGAAGTATCCAATATTTTGACATTAAACACTCCCATACATTTAGTATGAGTATTAGTAGAAAGGTTTTCTTGATCTTGATCGCGGGTCGGAATTTAGAATTTAGAACGAATAACAAAAATTACTTTTTTTGGTATTTTTGTAGTGCGTTGCTTTTCAGCCAGTTCAAATTAATGCGATATTGAAACAAGGTTTACTATTAGTTTGAAGTGATAAGATACCTTATTAATCTACACGTGTATCTACTGGAAAATCATAATTATCATATCATACGTAATCATTAAATATGATTAAGGTAAAATGAATACTAGACCACTTAAAACAAGGAAACTAAAACCTTTCTACTAATCTCAAACTGAATGTATGGGAGTGATTAATGTCAAAATTTTGAATACTTCTCGTTTGATTTTAAAAAAGTTAATGATGCCATTTTACTTATTAGATAACGTGCTTTAGTTACCAGTTTTAAGTTTTATGGTATCTTTCATAGTTTCGGAATAATCGCCTGTACACACTTAACGATTACACCCTGTGTATCCCAGCTGTGGAATGGCGGCTTATTAATAGAATACCACCAACCCATATCTTCCCTTAGGTATCGTAAGGGGCGACTAACGGGCTAAAGCTCCATCATCCAACCGCATAGAGCGCAATGGGCTCACCTCACCACCTCCCTATGTTGAGTATGTGCAGTTACTATTTAGTGAAACGTGGACTATGGCAGTGCACTCCTTTTGCGGTCCTCGTAGGCACAGTATAAATATACTTTATTTATACTGTGCCGTAGGTTATTCTTCCTTTCGGGGATAATGATCAAGAGTATATGCATATAAGGTGCTATTAAATCAATGGCGTATGTTCCGCCGGGAAGGTGCGATGTTGTGATGATGGATGGCTCCATGGTGATGATAGATAACGACTGCGTCTCTTAGAGTGATGTTGTATATTTACAGTGACTACATTGTGACTGGCTTATTATCTAAACCTTACAAGACTATTTCTACAGTAATACTACGTAGATGTTGGAGGGAGGATGCCGTGACATATCTTTATCGGATCTGCACGCGTTTAGGAATGTGCTTACAAACTCTTTAACCGATACGTGATGATAATAAATTATGTGGCGACTCTGGCCGCCACAGCGTATATTTAAAGTACAGGTAGTGTATGATTTAGAGAGGTCAATCAGTGCTCTGGGTACCTAAAATGTGGTCCAGAGGGCTCACTCGACTAACCTCCCTAAAGTAAGTCTCTGCTACCAGAGAAGGCACGGTTCAGAGGTCCTATTCCGGTGAACCTGTAGACCGCACCCTATCGACTAAAGCTATAATTAATCTAAATCGACTTACATTAAATGAAGACGGTGACTGCGCGTCCTCAGCTCGGCCGCAGTCCGTTCGCGTTTTCGGGGCTGGTGCTATGGTGGTAGAAAGGCCCTAACTTACCGTTGGTTACCCCCTCAGTACTGATCCCAGACAAATACGTGATGATACGCACAATACCACATAGCACCGTTCAATTGTACGCCACGTGTGCGTGTCGACCAAACAAATCACTGACATTAACTAGCCCGCCCTGGTACTAATTTAAACTTATGTTCTACACTGTTTCACATTTTATTAATGACTACGGTCCGCCGAATTTAACGATTATGTGCCCTACATATCAAAATTACAAATACAAGTCAATATTCTCTACGCGACCCCGCGGTCAAGTTAACCTCACCATTTTGATTCAACGTGTGTCTCATACCTCACATTGACAGCCGTCTGTCAATCAGAAATTAAAAACTACAAAAGGGTTGCCAGCCGTAAGTGGCCAGTTTGTTCCCAACAGGTAGTTTACGGTCACCTATCATAAATTCAAAACTTTCCTGTACGAATTTCAATTGTTTGAAAACGGTATGACGAAGTTCTAAATATATACCAGATTGTTGCTTTTACATAATTTTGTTAATCGATAAACTTATCACACATACGTTTCATTTTGCTTACAGTAAATTTCATATCTAGAATTATTAAAATTCGAAGTAAGTAACTTTTTCTCTAAAATATCATAGTTACCCAGATTTTCGTTTTTTTTTGTTTTTCATTTAAGTATTCAATGATATTATTAGGTACATAAACTAAAATGTCTTAAAAAGTTAATACTTTGTGTTTTCGGTAAGGTTGTGGTATAAAAGTCAGTGACAGAAACGAACCGCGGCAAAACGATTTCACGTACACGAAAAGAAATTATTAGTTGGGTTTACCATATTTCAACAAAATTTTAGGGTTAATATAGCACCTACTCTTGAGATTTGTTGAATGAACTAAAACTGTATTGTTGATCAGTTACGGTAATTTGAACTTATTACATATATCTTTTGTTGTTTTAACGTATTTATTTTGTAAATTTAACTATAAAAATGGTTATTTCAACAATTTGAACAGTAAAATCAACAATTACCTATTGAATATGCATGAATTGTTACGCCAACAAGTACAAATAGGTAAAAACAACTGTTTTCATATCAACAAAAACTTTTCTGTGAAAACAACAATTTGTTCATGTTGCTTTAACCCATCACTTTGTTAATTCAACTAATGTGTCGCCAACCCGTGCAAAATCAACCTTTTTGTTCTTTCAGTGTAGTCATGTCTGCCCCACGCTACGCTAGAGTGTAATTTAAGCCCGCGTAGGCGCGGAGGGGCGAGGCGGTCCTTAGCTTATCGTCACAGATGGCTTTTGCTCACCACCGTAGCTTCAGCTTGCTGGCCGGCTCCGCCGGCCAGCCTCAGCCAGCGTTAAGCCCACCTGCTCCTCAGCTCGCGTGGGACCGCCGGAGCCGTGACAGAAACCATGCCTGCTCCATGCTGCGTGCTTGAATGATGCTGCATGCTTGGTTGCATGCTGCATGCTTGCATGCTTGCTTGTATGTTGCATGTTTGGTTGCATGCTTAAACATTACTACGATTACAAGTTGTTCGATGATATTATGCATTTCAATTATTTGAAATGTTGTATTTTTTATTTTTTTATTATTTATTTATTATTTTCTAGAAACGTGTTTTATAGAAAATGAATCATCTAACATATTAATGTTCAGCTTCAGCCAAACGGTGAGTGGGATTTTAAAACATAAAGATTTTGAAAAAATAACAGTCGATAATCGGCATTTCAAAACTTTGTCCATTGTGTTTTCGGTAAAAAGAAAATTATGGAAAACGAAAAATTACAAAACGTTTTCGGTTTTTTTATTATATTAACACCCAGACCCGTTCTTAATTTTTTTCTTTTTGGATGTATCCAACCGGTAGCTGAACCTCCGAGATGGCTACAACATAATCAATAACCCAAAAAGCACATCAGTTCGCATCTCCCCCGCGCCTATAAATTTATAATAAGAAGCGTTAATAATTACATTGCATGCTAAGTACCCACCCAAGTAGTATCGTCTCGTATTTATGCCAAATTACTTTGGGTTGAACAACATTTATTTTATTCGTAAACGTTTGTGGGACACACACCGGCTGTGTCGTTGGCTGGTTCCTTGATGGGTGATCAAGTTGTATAGCATAGCGGGTTACTAAAAGAATATAAGTACCAACCCGTCTCTTCCTTTGGGTGCCGTAAAAGGCAACTAACGGACTAAATACTGCACATACAACCGACCTATGTCTACCCAACCTCGGTGGCGGAGTGGTTAAGGCAGCCGCCCGGGTTGCGTAGGACGCGGGTTCGATTCCCGCCTGAGGTAGTCAACTTACCGGCCCACAAAGTGCCTCTTCACGCCTCGTTTGAAGGACCCCATTTTATAACAAAGAGGGAAAAAGTGTGGTGGTAGAGTATTCGATCTTTTGGCGGTACCACAGCGAAACGAGTTTATAAATTCCTTCGGAGCCGGATTTGAAGAACTGAAGCCTTCCTTCATTTAAAGATAGAAGATCTACGTAAGCTCTCCGGACCCCACCTTGAAGAATAAAGAAGCACTAATCAAGAACCGAGTTTTATTAAAGAACATACAGTCCACATCGAAGCACAACGGCTAAACTGTTCGGCGACTACACCCGTCGGGAACAATTTCTTTGGTTTCTTTCTGCGCGACGGAATATTCCGTAAATGGGTGACTCTTAGGCCTTAGCCACACTTGACGGAAATTACTTACAATACTTACATGTTATTGCATATAGATGACTATTATCGGACACAATACGTGGAAGATCGGTCGCTCCGATGGTATTGACTTTTTACGCAACGGAAGTTCAGCGTCGGAATTTCCGTCAAGTGTGGCTTAGGCCTTAAGAGCAGAACGCGTACTCTTAAGGCGAGGTATTCCGAGCGCTTCTCTCTCGCTCTCTCGACAGTACGACGGTAAGGGACGGGTATAACAGCGAAGCGGTGCGAATAGGCGCGTTTTATAGGTTTTTTGTTTATAAAGGAAAAAATAAGTAAAATTAAAAAATGTGTCTTTTGCATTCACTAGATAATAAAAAGTTTCTTCTATTGGTAAAAAAATTAAGTCATTTATTAATGTATTATCTGACTTACAGCCCTTTTAAATGTTGAACAGAGCTATCTTTAAATTTTTTTTTATCGAGTGAAGTATTATCATGTTTCTGTCTTTAAGAGTCACTAGATAATATGTTCAAGTATATTTTATACGAATTTTAGAACTCAATGTTTTATGTTGGTGGCGGTACAATCAATCGAAATTGTTAAAAATGGGAATATAGCGCCTTAAAGAGGAAATAAATAAATAAATTGTTTCAGTATAGTTCATTCTATACCTTCGAGCATCGGTAGGCGACCCTCCTCACTTAAAACATCCATCCACAATAAGATATAGGTCGTCCTAAAAATGTGTTCGAGTATTCACAATGCCTACAATAGCATACAACCTTTTTCCAAACCAGTAGTTTCTTAAGCAAACTGTCACGCTACATTAACTCTAATGTTGGTAAAAGCACGTTTTATAATAAAACTTGCTTCTTTGATTTTTTTTCTCAAATATACATACTAATAGGAAACGGAAACGCTAGGGCCATGGGGGCCAGAAACACGGCGTTTCGTTAAAGACCTATCGAAACGCCTTGTCGAAGCCTCTGCATGGTGACCGGAGGACTGGCAGCTACTTTTGCCAACGAGTTAGCTTAGCCATTCAAAAGGGCAACGCTGTCAGCCATTTGGGGTCTTTGCCGCGCGGCAGCGGTTCCCTTAGAGATATTTTTTATTTATAAGGTATTTATAGGTTTTTAGTTTTTAAGTTATTTTGTTTTAGTTTAAGTATAGGTTTTTTTTCTTTCTGTTATTTAATTAATGCTCTAAGTTTTTTATCAATAATAGTAGATTATTATTTTAATACTTTAATAATTAAAAATATATAACTTAAGTAGTTTAACAATATAACATTTTAGTTAAAAAAAATAGGAATGAACTCAATTCTTAGAATAGAATAGAAAACATTTATTAGTGACACAAAACAAATGACATTAATACATAAAAAAAATCAAAAAATAAGTGGCAATAACAGGTCGCTCAGCATTATGTCAGGTCTCCTGACGCTCGGTCTTCCGCGAACACCTTAGTGTGGGGAGCACAACTACAAAGCAACAACAATACAAACTATACATATTACATACACTTATGCACAAAAACTTATACTTACACACTACTTATACACTACATCAACGACCATCTAATACGAATGGTCGCCCAGCGGACAAAATTCGACCGTTTCACAAAAAACAAAGATTACTGAACAGGTAATTTATACAGGGCATGCAGGGCTCATATTTCTAGTTTAAAACTCAAGACCACTATGAATGTTGACATTATTAGACTGACTAATATTATTAGTAAACATATTTTTATTAAAGAATCTCTTAAAGTGTGGTTTTCTGAAAATGTAGCTAGTGTTTTTTAAATTAAATTTTATGACTATTTGTACTTGGAGAATCACGTATGAATGGGGGGGGGGGGGGGGGGTATATCAAAACTTTCAACAACACACAAATTCGTCCATTTTCTCGACACAATGAACAAAATCATCCGGTGGTACAACTAGTAGGTAAGTTGTTGCCGCGTCTGTGGGCGTGCGTCGGTCGTTTCGAACGTTTGTACGTAGCTTCTTTACTGCTTTAGCTTACATACGGTCTAACAATATCAATAAGCGAACGTTTAAGGGGAGCATCTATACGTCACACTGAGCATGCTCACCAAATTTGGTCCAAAACTACAGGCTCATTACCAAAATAATCAACAAAACATTACAATAATTCACCAAAAAATACAAACGTTAATAGACATAATTTTCATTTTTTTTATTTATTTAAGTATTATTCATTATTTATTTGATTTGTCCGGCACAATAAAAAATAACTCGTGGATACCAGGCGAACGAAAGGTCACGTGTAACGTAAAGGTAACATAACATAAGTATCCTGTGGTGTCGTAATGTGTCAGAGTTCAATTACGCGATCCTGGTCGATTGACCACGATATTTCTGGATATGATTGATCAATTTTAGTTTCTTTATTTTTCCTTAAAAAAATCTGTAGCTCTAGATAACTTACTCTATAATTAAAAAATTATAAGCACAGATAAAAAAAGTCTGTGTGCAGTCACGAGCAACAATATGTAAACAATTTTAACTCTTAATACAATTGGATAAGAGTCAAAGTGTACACATATTGGTGCTCGTGACTGTACATACATACATGTAATCACCACTATTGTTCCCGAAGGGTTAGTGGAGACAAGACAATGAGGACAGCAAAAGCAGCCCACTACCATAGTCCATTTTTTACTAAATAGCGACTGCACATCCGCTCAGCGTGACACGTGGTGAGTCCATCGCCGCGCTATGCTGTTGGATGTGGGTGCAGTCTTTAATCCGTTAGTCGTCTTTTACGACACCCTAGGGCAGAGAGGGGGTGGTAGAATCCTTTACCGCTATGCGACACGGTTACAGTGAACCGGCAGCATTGCAAAGTTTGCTTAACTGCCAGGATCGTATACCTCGAGCGCCATCGAACTCGCAAAGAAGTTTAAAAAGTGACACATACCCGCGTGGTTCCCGTTCCCGTGGGAACAACGGTATATAAAAAGTATCCTTTGTGTTATTCCAGGTTATAAACTATCTGTATGCCGAATTTCATCCAAATCCATTCTGTAGTTTTTACGTGAAAGAGTAACAAACATCCATCCATACTTAGAAACTTTCGCGTTTATAATATTAGTAGGATCATAACAGAGCTGTGAGAGAACACTTTTTATGGGACGTTCTTAGATTCACGCAACCCATCCGGGCAAATGTGTCGAAGTGATTAGCGACACGTGTTCGCCGCCATTACGGGTTACCGATTACCCGGCCGATTAAAGCCGGCCCAAAGTACCGGGAACTTTTTAAACTTTTTCCAGTGCCATCGAAATTTGGTGGGCTGAAGTGAGGTAAAGCCATGTACGAGGGCGCAGTATTTTTTGATTTTTTGTTTGTTTTTGTATTGTATGATTTGAATGCTTAAAATGTCGTCAATTTTCCATTTCTAATTTGATACTTTATTATGATATAAGCTTAAGCTTATTTATTTTAGTTAATTTAAAGATTGAATTTTATTTCGTACGCCGTGAGGTGTACTTATCGTGAAGGCACTATTCATCCTGTGACCTGTGATAACGAATAAATAAATGATTATGTTTATTGTGTTGTTTCGTTGTTTCGTTTGGCCTTTACCCGGAAGCATCGACCACTGTGGAACTAGCTACGTCGGACTGCCGGACTGTCGGTAGGAACTGTCGAAACACAACAATGGTAATAACATTATTGTAATGGCGTCATACTTTACTTAAGACGGTAGCAGCTAGGCGGATTTCACAAGCCCTACCACCACCAAACCTAGTAGGTACACAGAGATGTACTCCCCGCTGGGAATCGACCGGTGGCTTAGCCACTCGACCACTGAAGCAGTAAAAACTACTATAGAGTTCATATGATTATAGACATTAAATTTAAAACCTTGGCTACAAAACGTGATTATAGAATTTAACAAACATAACACACACATCATCTTCATTTTTAATATAGGATAAAATGTTTGCTAGAAAAAAAAACAACCAGTCTCCGGAAAGCTCGAATGGAAATCGACCCCATGACCATATCGAGACCCCAGAAGACTCGTTGAATTTTACCAGCGTATCACAAACTACTAGATAAAATTCAACGAGTCTTTTGGGTTCTCGGTAGCTTAGCGGTTAGAGCAGTAGACCGGCAATCGAAAGGTCATTCCTTTAAGAAATATGTGCCAGTCCCGTTCTGTTCTGTGCCCATCTCATCCAGGTGCCGCCAGCGACCCTGACGATGTCATCAAACCAGCGTGCCTTCATAAATAGTAGGTACGAAGAGAAAAATCAATTTATAATTATTTAAATTAGTTAGTGACGAGCCAATCAAAACCCTGCCTTAGCTTGTGCTGTTACGGCGAGGGAACACCACCACACCGCAACAGCACTGGTATTCTAGCAGCGCACTACGACGTAACGTAGGTACTGTCATGGAATAAAATTACCTACATGTAAAAAAAAACATTAAGTAAGTAAGTAATATAATAGTCAGTTTCATAGTATTTGTGTGTGTCCAAGGGCTAATAAGGTTGCACGTAGTACTTATCAATTCCATGGATGTGTTTCTGACAATCTTATACGTAGCTTCGGTAGTGCGCATTTAACGGTGACTTTACCCTACGTACTGTACGCGGTTTCACGCTGTTTTTTTAATGCTGGCCGTTCGTACCGAATTACCATTTAAATTGGGTATGTCGATGAATATTTCTCTGGTAAATGTTAGTGTTTTATTTCCATTCATTTCTGTGGCCTAGTTATCAGGATGCTATGAACAGGTATGAAGATTGGGTCTGGTACTTTATCCCGAATGACAAAAGCCCGAATAACAACTGCTCGAACACTATTCGCCGAAGAATCATTAGACCTAATGCTTAAAATTTCGATGGTTCATAAGCCCGAAAACTCTTTTAATAGATAATATCAAAATAAACGACACAGTAGCTTGTTTCTTTTGGTGAACTGTGGACATTCCGGGCGCTAGCCTATAAAATGTCTCTGACCACATTTTTAGGATTTAGGGGCGTGAGCTGTATGTATATAAGTATATACCTAGGTAACAAAATAAATACAAATTATTCTTTGAAATCAATATATATCAACCTATCACCAAACTATGTCTATAATTTTTTAACCATAAGGGTACTATTTATTTCCTTTGGGCACTATTTGGTACTATTTGGGTACAGTTTTTTTTAGCATTCTTGAAATAACAGAAATTCATGGTGAGTACGCCAGGCGTAGGTACACATTTTAAGCATTAGGGCTGATGATTCTTCGGCCCATAGTGTTCGGGTATTTGTGTGTCGGCCTTTTGAGTTTTCGGGCTTATGAACCATCAAGATTTTAAGCGTTCGAGCAAGTGATTGTTCTGGTCTTAGTGTTCGGGCATTTGGTATCTGGTACCTCATCCCGAATGACAAAAGCCCGCTTTTGTCATTCGGAATGAGGTACCAGACCCATGAAGATTACATAAGTACATACATAAACTCACGACTATTATTAATATAAGGTTAGTCGAAGACTAAGCACGTTATACCAAATAACAACTGCACATGTGCTCAGCGTTAGGTGGTGAGCTCATCGCCTCTGTATGCTGTTGGATGTATGTGCAGTCATAAGGCCGTAAGTCTTATGTATATTGTGTATACTTTGGAACGTTATATTACAATAATTACCGGTAAACGAATACCAAAAAAAAATTGCAAAATTTAGTTATAATCATAATCCTACTAATATTATTAACGCGAAAGTTTGTAAGTACGTATGGATATTTGTTACTCTTTCACGTAAAAACTACTGAATGGATTTGGATAAAATTCGGCATACAGATAGTTTATAACCTGGATTAACACATAGGATACTTTTATCCCGATATTCTCACGGGAAGGTATGGATGGATGTTTGTTACTCTTTCACGTAAAAACTAATGAATAGATTTTGATGACATTCGGCATACAGATAGTTTATAACCTGGATTAACACATAGGATACTTTTATCCCGATACTCTCACGGGATGGTATGGATGGATGTTTGTTACTCTTTCACGTAAAAACTAATGAATGGATTTGGATGAAATTCGGCATACAGATAGTTTATAACCTGGATTAACACATAGGATACTTTTTATCTCGATATTCTCACGGGAACGGGAACCACGCGGGTGAAACCGCGAGCGGCCGCTTGTAATAAATGAAATAAGTTGGGTGTTACAGACAATAGAGATAAAACAAAACCATTACCTACTCGACTGTCTGCTACATTGGACTGACGGAGGAGAAGGTTGAGAACACTTGGGGTTCATATAGGACGGTACTGGCTGCACAGAATAACTAATAGTGCTGGCGGTTAAGTAACTAGACAAGATATAACGGTTACACAATCAAGCTGGTCGAACATCAACTAATCGACCAACTGTAAGATTTTATTCCCAATTCATCAGAAACGACAAGTAACGCTTACAAGTGAGATATCGGGGGGTAGGAATAAAATTTGCTTTCCAAATAAAGGACTGAACATTGTTACGCTGACCCCGCCTACGGAATTAGGTCGCACGCAACGATAACTAACTGTATAGAGGTGATAATACCCATTACGAATACTTATTTTGACAAATAAAACTTCGAATGAAATTTCTTTAAATATTATCTTCATACTAGCGGAAAAGTATTGTTGATATTATTGCATAATAACTACAATGGAAATAAGGAAAAAAAATGGCATCTTCAAAGTAACAAAGAAGAATGGGCAAAACGTCCCCCCCCCCCCTTGTAACACTTACATTTATGCATCAAATAAAAGTACTTGAAAAGTGAAGCATTTTATTGTATGACAGAAAATCTGTCAGGTATTGGAAAAAAAAGTTATTATGAAGAAGAAAATTAAAATAATAAATGATAATATAAAATTGAAGTCAAGATTTTTTCTTGAATTTAAACTCCTCCCTTCCAGATTCCTTTGATTTATATGAGTCGTATAAAATCAGTAGTAATGGCATAAAATGAAAAAAAAATATGAAAAATGAGGCCTTCATTTTTCATTTTTTATTTTTCATTTTCCCTTCTTTTTCTTTTTTTTCATTTTTTTTCATTCATTCATTCATTTGCTCGACTATATTTGCTGTCTTAACAACAAAATACACAATTTATTTCGAAACTTACCATTAAAGTACAGGTATAAACAAGATGTCAAATATAAGTATAAAATTGCTATTCAATTAATAAACATTAACATGCAAAAATAATTGATAATTAATAATTAGGAACTCATTTAAGCTACAATAACATTTTTCTAACAACCATATACGTAGCTTTCTTGTCATTAAACTTATAGGTCCCTGTTTAAATTGATTTGGGATTCTGTTATACTCGTATACTTTCATGCACATAGAGTAACAATTTTTTTGATAAAGAGCAGCATTTGGGCGGAAATCTAAGACAAGTCTATCACTGTCACTTGTACCCTCCTAGTCGTAAATCTATTTATGTGAGTTTGTTTTTATTTACTGGCAGGCAACTGACTGCTCTTGCTGTCCTCATTGCCTAGTCTCTGACTAACCCTTCGAGGATAATAGTCGTGAGTATATAGTATGTTATCGACACTGGACTACTTAGACCAGATCTTGCAATGAATTAAAAGTTTCGTTTTATCCTGTGCTTCTGAACTCTTCACAGTGAGACTGAGGAGAGTTCATAAGGACATAAATAAAAAGAAGAATGGGCGTTTTTGTATGAAACCCGTCCCACCCCTTGTAAGTTCCCACATGGTAAAATTCGAAATAAATTGTGTATTTTGTTGTAAGGACAGCAAATATGGATGAGCGAATGAATGAATGAAAAAAAAGAAAAAAAAGTGAAAATGAAAAATAAAAAATGAAAAATGAAGGCTTCATTTTTGATTTTTTTTTCATTTTATACGACTACTATTTGATTTATATGAGTCGTATAGAATCAGTCTTCATGAGGCCTTCATTTTTCATTTTTTTAAATAAAATACTTTGACTTTGACTTTGACTTTGAGGACTGACGATTATTTCCAAACGGTTATAGTCAGAGACGAGACATCGAGGACCGCAGAATTAGTCCACTGCCATATAACAACTGCACATGAGTGCTCAGCGTGACAGGTGGTGAGCTCATCGTCGCTCTATGCTGTTGGATGATTGTGCAGTCTTTAGGCCGTTACTCGCCTTTTACGACACCCAAGGCAACGGAGAGGTTGGTAGCATTCCTTAGTGAGCCGTTACACACGGCTAAAACAAAAGTAAAAATAAGAAAAAAGAAACATATTTGGTGGTTACAACAGCTCTATAAGTATAACGTCTTGCTTGTTGGAGAAATTCTTCTCCCAATTACGGATTTCTGAAAGTATGCGCAGATGGCCGCGGAAATAGAATAATTTAATTCTTACCGGAGGCACTCTGACCTTGGGCAGACGTTCGACGTTTCAATACTGAATACATTTGATTTGACATCGAAAGGAAATCGCCTCTGAGGTACAGTGGCTGAACCGGTACCGGCGACAGTAACAATTTTATTATTATTGTTATGCACTTACTCGTTTTGATTTGATTTGTACCAGAAGCACGTTGGGTTGATGATGTTCTCAGTGGTTTTGGCAACACCTGGATATTGTGTCGATGTGAAATCCAATGATTATTTTTGGTTTGATTTGGATGAGATATGAACTTACTTAGGACAAAATTTCATCCTTCCCATTGAAATACCTTTTGATGTAATTAAGTATTTGATAAGGTATTAAAAATTGTATTTAAACTTTGTTTTTTATTTGAAAAATCCATTTATTCATATTGGTAATGGTTAAATTTCCTAGAAGTGGGACCCGAGTTTGGTAACTTATTTTAGATAGGTCGTTGTCCAGACAACTTTGGGAACCACTGAACTAGAGTTTTTTTTTAAATACATATCTACTCCAACATGATTGGAGTTGTAATTTTCTTCACATTCATTCCTGTTCTCGCAGCTATTCTTCACTCACTTCCATACTTCATACTGCACTAGAGTTATAGTGTGACAGAAGGGACTAGCACATAATTCCCATTCGCCAAAGGAGACGTCTGCGAGCCCTTACCACACTTTTCTCGTTTCTGAATTCCCCTAATGCCCCTTCATATCTCACTCCTCACTTTCAGTACCTTTGCTCCTCCCATGATAGGAATCTCCGGTCATCGAATAACCTTCTTCTTCTCTGTCCTTCCCATTCTTCTGGCTTTGTACATTCGTCCTTTCAAATCCAATCCATTCTCCTTTGGAACGCGCTGCCGCTCGAAACCAGGATGGCTACGAGTCGTGAGGCTTTTAAAAAGAAAGTCCGCATGCTCCTTTTTAATGAAACCATGGCAGAATCATCTCAGTAACGTCCTTTTTATAAGTTATGTAGTGTATTTATATGTATATATATTTGTGTAAGTTTATATAATTATGTATTATATTTATGTAATTGTGTAAATATTTATAAGTGTATTAAAATTTTATTAGATTATACCCTGTGTCACATTAATCGCAGAACATTGCACCTACCATGTCATCTCTGCACCACCCTATGGTTGACTGGTAGAGAATGCCTCAGGCATTAAGTCCGCCATGTAATATATTATGTTGCAAAAGTTTAAATAAATAAATAATAAAGGAAGGCTATACCCCGCAGTGGGTGACGGCGATTGGGGTAGACGAGCTCTGGACTAGTTTGTCTCTACGACAGCAATGGCAAACGCAGTGTAGGACGCCCCCGACCAAATGAAGCGACGGTCTGCGCAGGGCGGCTGGTAGTAGCTGGATGTGAAGAGCCGAAGACCGTTGTCAGTGGCGCACCGCGGGAGAGGCCATGTCCAGCAGTGGACTGCGATAGGCTGATGATGATGGGTTATTGCTGATATGATGATGATTGTGATGATGAGGACGATTAGATTTGATTAGTGGTTTTTGTTGTGTCCGAATCATAGTTTAAAATCGAGCTTCTTTGATCTAGTAGTTTAACCATCACCATAGGTTTTGGGTCCCCAAATTCAAATTATTTCAGTAGGTGTACCTAACTTACTTAAAATGCCAAGGAGTCAAAATTGTTGTCCCTTCTGTATTTGGTGGTAATCGTTCTGAGTTTACCTGGCTAGCTACCATTGTGTTATCTAAATCTGTAATTAAATATTAATTATAATTTTTGGGTGTTGCATGATTAGAAATGTAATTTTGTAATGACCACACTTCACGAATCTGGTTTTATTATAACTTACTGTTTTATTCTTTCGTTGCAAAATACTACAAAAAACAATGAAAATGTACACCCCAAATGAGAAAAAAAGTAAAACATAGGTAATTACATATTTTATTTTTTGCTTCGTAATACGTACTCAAAATAAGTTTATTCATCAAGGGCCCACGCTGATTAAGTCCTCAACAGAAAAAAAATCGTGAAGCGACTGAGGAGGGCTTGTTTTTTTTTCGTGAAAATTACCTCCTCCCCCGTTCGGGTCTTTGTCCAGTGTTATTTAGGGATCCCTAAGCCCGAGAAATGTTTGATTAACTTTTTTAATAATGAAATTCTAAAGTCGAATGTTGTCTGGTACTTCCGACCTTTGCGTGATTTTTTTAAGACTTTGTTACAGCGTTTGAGTTATTAAACGCGGAATTATAATTATACGGGACTTGGGGCTTTTTTCGTAATTATTTTTTTCCTTTGAATAATAATGAAAGTTATTTCACTTTGATGAAGGTTCGACTGCAGATTGTGGTTGTAACTTATAATTTTGCTGACACAAAGACTTTGGTCATGGTGCTAGAATTTTCGTAGGGAACCTTTCGTAGGTTGGATAATTTGTTTAATATAAAATTTGAAAAGGATTATTATCTTTTAATGTAAATTGAAAAAAAAGCCTGAGTTCATAATTTTTCTTGAGTAAACCAAGACATAATTCGTTTCGGTAATTTATTTTTAGGTTGATAATAATTTATCATGTTATTCGTCTGAAGCCATAGTTTTAGTCACAATTAAAAATAACATGATGACATCCATCATACCTGTTATATTAACTGAACAAAATGGTTTATTATTATCTCAGTTAAAGTTTGTCAAGCACTTTAAGTCCGATTACTGTGTCGACGGTATACCGATGAGAATATTTTTATTAAGGGCCGATTTATCAACTGTCAGTTAAAACTTATTCGTTACTTAAGGTATTGGTATTACACAACCAATTTGAAAATGTACGTTTAAATCATGTCTTTTCTTTTTTTACAACTGACATTCAGGTAGGTCACCTACCTAATACTTTATCAGACGGATGGAAAAATCAGCCCTAAATTTATGGCATAACTACAGAAACAATTTAACTAGTACTTACATTGACTTGTTTTTGAGTGGTGTGTTTATGAAAAATGTTATGAGAGTAAATGAAGCAAAACCATAGAATAGAAGTATAAATAGTATTGTATTAGGATCGCAGCTAGTGGTAAGCTGTGGTTTCTGCCTACATATCGGCCAGCGTTACCAGACGTCCGATTTTGGCGGGACGTCCCGATTTTTTAAGCAAAATGAACAGGCGCAATCCCGCTTTTTGGGGATGACTCGACCGTGCGTGCAGCGTGCTGAGAAAGCGCGGTTATAGATCGAACCACAGAAAATGTATTTTTAATAAAATATATTTTCTATGACTATTTAAAAAAAAAATTTAAAAGTTTGTGATTATTAACGGATTTTTTGATTCAATACCCCGACTTGACAAAAAAAATATCTGGCAACGCTGATACCGGCCCACCTCCCTCCCAAAAACAGAATACTGTAATAGACAAAAAAAATATATTGTTTATTTAATGTAATTGTATATTATAATTACTATAAATAAACACTTTTTAACCATAATACCGTGTCGCGTAGCGGCGAAAGAATACTACCACCCCCTCTCTTCCCTTTGGTGCCATAAAAGGCGACTAACGGACTACAGACATACTTCCAACAGCTTAGAGTGGCGATGGTCTTACCACCTGTCACGCTAAGCACATGAGGCAGAGGACTGCTTTTGCGATCCTCATCGCTTAGTCTCTGACTAACCCTTTGGGGATAATAGTCGTGATTAGAATGTATGTATTGTAATTAATCAAAAAAAAATACACACCTTAATATTTTAGAACGGCGCTCATAAATAACGGAACCTCCGAAATTAATGTGTCCACCACACCACCGCTTTTCCACCTCGCGTCACCGTAACTAATGGGCGAATTTTGTTCTTTTGTTGCTCGGCGTTTTTTTTTTTCATAAAAAAACGTCCTACGAAATTGGGCACCGAGTCATTTTTCATAATTGCCCCGTAATGATAATCATTTCGGTGCGCTTTGTTTCAGTGAAAGCGGTCCGAAGTGACGCCGGGAATACGGGTAAGAGTGAGTTGTAACTAAATGGAAGGTCTTTATTATTACTACTAGAGACCGCTCGCGGGTTCACTCGCGGGTTCCCGTTTTCGTGGTAATATCCTATGTAATTTATCTATTATCCAAACCAGTGCATGTTTAAAAAAAAAAAAATATTTAATTTATCATAATACTGGACTAAAAATTTTCAGCCAACCTGTTTATTTTTATTCATTAACCAGCCAGGTGAAGGTCGTTGTATACTCGGATCCTCTACTATAATATATTTTCAACGATGTTTGTAATATTCAATCTTAGATGTCAAGAGAAAAAGCTAATTTTTAAATGTCAAATGCAATTGAATTTCCATTTTTGTAATACTCAGTCTTAGTTGTCAAGAGAAAAGGTAGTTTTTAAATATCAAATGTAATTTAATTCTCTGGTAGCTTATTGGCAAGAGTTAATTTGCAAACTGTATTACGTCGTAACAAAAGTATCTTACCTAGCGCGCAATATTTTAAAGCGCCTCGTTTGCCGAGTGACGAGGTGGTAGCGCACACAGAGATCTTAAGTTCAATTCCGAATGTTATTTCAATAAATATAATTAGAGTAGCGACCTGCCCGCGAATTTATTATTAGCCAAATATACAACCTTAATTTTTCTTAACCTCTCAGTCTTGGCATCAAAATCTCTAAAAATTTTGACAGCTGGTGCGATTTGGCGGAAATTTAAATTTGCGGAAATAGAAAAAAAATCGAACGCAGTTCATGTTAAATTTTGCGTTCACGATGCATAAAATGTACCACAGAACCGAAATAATCGACCTTGTTCATACTAAAGTGGTCTCCAAGTGTATTAAAAAAACACGGTACAAAGTCAAGTGGAGAGCGCGGCCAGCGCGGCCATATATGGCCGCTTGGGCCTGAGGTCTGACGGAATAGCGAGTTTTTAGGTGCGGCCAAATATGGTCGCTTGGGGCTTGAGGGGTTAATACAAAAACAATTAAGAGTGAGTTCCACCCATGAAACTGAACGACTTTCCCCAAGAAACCTGTGTACAAAAATAACAAAAAAAATTTCGATCTCCATACTGTTGTCGTCGGGTGATCGGACAGTTTTGTTTTTTTTTTTAATTTTTGTCTGTCACATGACAAAAACGAAAAAGTATTTTGTCATAAGTAGAATAAACATGAATAAAGACTCGACTTATTACTGTTTACATAAATCAACAACTTTTTTGAGATAGTTATTATTAAAGTTTATGGTAAAATTAGTAATCATTTGAATCTATGGACAACACAAACCACGCCCACACAGTCCACGCTTCAGCAAGAAACAACTGCACAGTCTGCACATGTGCTTAGGTGGTGAGCCTTTAGCCCGTTAGTCGCTTTTACGACACCCAAGGAAAGAGAGGGGTTGGTAGTATTATTTTGATGAGCACATCGCCGCTCTATGATGTTGTATGTATGTGCAGTCTTTAGTCCATTAGTCGCCTTTTACGAGACCCAAGGGAAGGAAGGGGTTAGTAGTATTATTTTGATGAGCCCATCGCCGCTCTATGCTGTTAGATGTATGTTCAGTCTTTAGTTTATTAAACGCCCTTTACGACACCGAAAAGAAGAGAGGGGTTGGTAGTATTATTTTGATGAGCCCATCGTCGCTCTATGCTGTTGGATGTATGTGCAGTCTTTAGTCCGTTAGTCCCCTTTTACGACATCGAAGAATAGTGAGGGGTTGGTAATATTATTTTGATGAGCCCATCGTTGCTCAATGTTGTTGGATGTATGTGCAGTTTTTAGTCCATTAGTTGCCTTTTACAAGACCCAAGGGAAGGCAGGGGTTGGTAGTATTATTTTGATGAGCCCATCGCCGCTCTATGCTGTTGGATGTATGTGCAGTCTTTAGTTCATTAGTCGCCTTTTACGACACCGAAGAGAAGAGAGGGGTGGTAGTATTATTTTGATGAGCCCATCGTCGCTCTATGCTGTCGGATGTATGTGCAGTCTTTAGTCCGTTAGTCCCCTTTTACGACATCGAAGAAAAATGAGGGGTTGTTAATATTATTTTGATGAGCCCATCGTTGCTCTATGCTGTTGGATGTATGTGCAGTCTTTAGCCTGTTAGTCACCTTTTACGACACCCAAGGGAAGAGATGGAAAGACTGCACATACTATCCAACAGCATAGAGCGGCGATGGGCTCATCAATATAATACTACCAGCCCCTCTCTTCCCTTGGGTACCGTAAAAGCAACTAACGGGTTAATTTTTAGTAAAATAAACCAATTCATATTGTATCGGATTGATTTATTTTCTCGCATTCGTAGTGAAAAGCAGAGTGTAACACACTGCGCTAAAACCCATTATAACTCGGTTTCTATTTACTCCCTCGTTAAAGCTCGGGAGTAAAACTACCTCGTATATAAAGGGTCATTTTAGCCCCTTGTATAACAATCTACTATTGTATTAAGAAAAATTAAGGTTGTATTTGGCTATTAATAATTATCATCAGCCTATAAACGTCCCACTGCTGGGCACAGGCTTTCCACATTAACAATAGCACGAGGGGATATTGGGCCATAACCCACCACGCTGGCCCAATGCGGGTTGGTGGGTTTTAACGACTGCCATCTTACGACAACAACCGGGACCAACGGCTTAACGTGCCCTCCGAAGCACGGAAGAGCTAGAGATGTTTTTTTTTAATTTGGTCACCCATCCAGCGACCTGGCATGGCGAAAGTTGCTTAGCAGGCAAGATCGCAAGCCGAATTGAGCTTCTCATCGCTGTTAATAATAACGGCTAAATAAAAACACTCCGTTCTGAAGTGATGCACGAACATACATTTTTTAATTTATAAGATTATTGTTATTAGTAATCAGTCCTGTTAACCCATCCTGGGCCCTTATTCTGTAACGATTCCTTGTTTCAAAAACACGTTAATTCCTTAAAAAGTTACGATATCTTCCCAAAAACGTATGCGTTTGACGTTTGTGCGCGGTAAGGTTTAGGTGTGGAATCTATAGATTGCGATACAGAATCAAGGCCCTGTTAATCTAAATGACTGTGTCGGAGTGGGTTCACGTCAGTAGTCCAACGGAGCCATGGGATTGAACCACGATTTCTCGCATTCAACCCAATCATATATCTGCTAGGCTACCGACGCACGAATTATAGCAATTAAAAAATAAAATAAAAATAAAATTGGTTTACAACAAACAAGTAGTGTTGAATGTTGAAAGCAATACTTTAAAATAAAAAAATTAAAAGAAATATCTAGGTACTTGTATAATTAAATTATTTTTTTTAACACTCACTTACTTCTACCGCGGAACCCCGAATCGCCGTCGTCCTGATTATCAAACACTGATTTGCTTTTAAAAATGACCTGTAATTTTTTTGTGTGTGTATTTATTGTCCACATATTTTTGGTGGTTTTTCCTGACCAAGTTAATCGTTAAAGTAAATCGCCCTTCCCAGTACCGTTTATTTAACGTTTTTACCGGTAATATAAGTCCCCGAGGTCCCAGGTTTGATTCTCAGAGGGTCGTACATCTTTGTGTACTTGGTTTGGTAGATGGTAGGGCTTGTTAAGTCCGCCTGGCTAGCTATCATATCTAAAGTCTAGTCTAGTCTATAAGTTAGTCAGTTTCTCAGGATTCCAGGTAAAGTGTAGGAAAGTTTATTATTATTATTATAAAGTTAAAAAAAACGTCAACCAGTATTATTAAACACTAGCTGACCCGACGTTGTCCTGTCGTAATTATGAATATTGCAAAAAAAATATTAAAAAAAAAGAATTTATTTTAATTTTTTCTTTCCTATGAACCTTCTCCTGACAATAACAAAAACAACAAAAAAAAATCAGCCAAATCGGTCAAGCCGTTTTCATGTTATGTCGTGACAACGGAAAACGGGTTTCATTTTTATATAATATATAGATTGTTTAAAAAATCTCCTCATGGAATCGATCAATTATAAAATGGAAAATGGATAACATGACCAACCAACAAAACCTAGAAGAAATTACGATTAACAGCATACCTGTTTCATAAGGCTTTTAACTATTTGAAACGTAATAGTGTAGGTACCTACCTAACTAGGTACTAATACATAAATACAGTGCATTTTATGACCTCAATTCTCAATAGACCTATACGACGAACACCACAAAACTAGGTCACCTGATTGTTAAAAGCTGTACACCAGTACTGTTATAGTTTATTTTGATGTCTTCAATAACAATATAAACAGAACAGATAATTACATAAAACATTATTTATTTATAAAGATTTTTAGCCGCGTGGCGTAGCGGTGAAAGAATAATACATTCTCTTCTTCTTCAATAAATAATACTTTAACTGACGTAATTAATTGGATGACTAAAAATAATTTAACAATCAATTTGAATAAAACAAAAGCAATTCACTTTCGCACATACAAATCAAACAAACTTGACATAAATATAACACACAATAACAACAGGCTTGATATAATAGAATCTACGGTGTTTTTGGGTATTACATTAGACGAACATTGTAGCTGGAAAAAACACATTGACAATTTATGCAAAAAAGTAAATAAATTTGTATTTGCTTTGCGTAGAATCGGAAAGGTTTCTTCTTTTCAAGTAGCCTTACAAGCTTATTATGGTTATGTTGCGTCTCTGTTACGCTACTGTATAATAATATGGGGTAATAGTGTAGATTTTGATAGGCTATTTAGAGCTCAAAAAAGCTGCATCAGGGCATTATGTAATATTAGACAAAGAGACTCTTGTAAACCACTATTCCAGCAACATAAGATACTAAATCTACCCTGTTTGTACATTGCTGAAATGTGCTTATTTGTAAAAAAATATCCTGAATACTTCAATAAAAACATACACGTTAAATCAAATGTTAGAGATTCGAGGAAAAACAAATTAGCAATACCAAAATGTAATCTGACGCTATTCAAGAAAAATGTATATTATATGGCAATCACAATATTTAATAAATTACCACCAGGGCTAAGAGATCTTCCAATGGATAAAAATAGATTTAAGAACAGTTTATTGTGTTGGCTTAATGATAAAAAATTTTATTCAGTCAAAGAATACTTAGATTTTAAGGAATATTGACATTGTATTATTGAATATTTATACAGAATTATTATATTGATATAAATTTGACATTATAATTTCTATGTTTGTTCCATGTTCCATAATTATTATAAATTATTATACACTATTGACGTTTTCTATTGACATAAATAATTAAACAATCCAAAATGACATATACTATAATCTAAAATAATGACATTGTTAATGTACCAAATCCATTATGCTGATGATTTTATTATTGTTAATATTAATCTTATAAAATATTTGCATGCCTACAACTATAAGGTATAATACTGTTGATTCTATTTAATTGATTTATTATCCACAATCTATGTACATGGTATTAAGCAAATAAAAAATTCTATTCTATTCTATTCTATTCTATTCTTGGGTGTCGTAAAAAGCGACTAACAGACTAGAGACTGCACATACATCCAGCAGCATAGAGCGTCGATGGGCTCACTACCTGTCACGCTGAGCACAACGTGCATTCGTTATTTGGTGAAAGGTGGACTATGACAGAGGATTGCTTTTGCTGTGCTCATTGCCTAGTCTCTGACTATCCCTTCGGGGATAAAACCACAGAATAACTAATAGTATTAAATACAGAAGGTTCACTCTCTAACGACTTTTACGCAAAATTGAAACTTAGCGTGTGACCCGAGCGTTCATATTCCGTTAAGCAACGCTGACTCAATATCGTTTTGACGTCATGACGACACAGAGCGTAGGGTTGACGCGCGCGCGCAGGGATTACGAGTTAAGCGACTCGGCGCTCGGTGTTCGGTGCGTCGGCTCGCGGCAACCCTTACTGCCCTACGCCTAGGCGGCCTGACTGGAAGGCGAGCCGGCTGAACGTATACCTGAACTGCGGAGTGACACCCCCCTGATAATACTCGTGATTATGTATGTATGTTTAGCCCTTAGGTTTTAGTAATAATCCTACTGCTATACCTCCATCATTAAATGCAAGTTGTGATTAGAATTGAGGTAGGTCAATACCTAAGGCTTATCACTACGCTTGCGTAACGCGGGTAATTAATTAGTTGAATAATAAAAAAACTAAGCTCACCATGTCTCGTAATCAGGAGGTTAAGGCGAGTCACCGGTATATGCGGGCAACCTGTTTTGCTAGATCAAAAGGTTTATGTATCTACTATTAAATTACGCTTTTATAAAAAATATATAATACACTAAAAGATATTGTATTAAGAATGGGCTAATTTGTTACGCGATTAGATGTAGGATTGTAGGTACTTTACTTGATTATATCCCGAAAACAGGCCAAATAAAAGCCTAAAACGGATGATTCCTTCCTTTTTTTTATTCATTAAAACCTATAGTCTACATAGGCAAAAACCTATAAAACGCACCTATTTGCGCCGTTAATTTATGTATGTCTATATTATTGCATTATTACAGTACAAGTCCTTTTTAAAATTAGCCATTTTAAGAATTTGTCCTTTTACGAATTGGCCATTTTAGGAATTAGTCCGTTTTACGAATTGGCCATTTTAAGAATTAGTCCATTTACGAATTGGCCATTTTAAGAATTATTCCTTTTACGAATTGGCCATTTTAAGAATAAGGCATTTGTAGAATGCTAGGCATTTTAAGAGTCAGGTTTTTATCGACTAAGCCTTAAATACCCGTCGCGTACCATCGTCGTACCGTCGCGCCGTCGAGAGTGCGTGAGAGAAGCGCTCATAGGAAAAAATAAAGTGGCTTGATATCAGAACGCTGAGTGTAAGTTGAAAATGTGTAAACGTTACTTTTGCGTTTAAGTTAACAGTTTTGATTCTCGATCTTATTTACTTAGTATTAAGATCTATCTGTCAAAACTTAACTCAAACGCAATAGTAACTTTTGCACATTTACAAACTTACACTCAGCTCGCAGGTGATCTCGCGGTCTAGGTATTTGATGGGGCCGTCTGTACCCATTCAGTTATTTTGATATATATATTAAAATGATCATTTCTGTCTAAGGTTTACACCTACACAAGATTTCTTAGCAAAATTTGGTATTTATGCTCAAAAAGTCAACTATAAAAACCAATAAGACATTCGACTAGGTACCTTAATTAATTAATTTTCGCATCCAGGAAAACGGCTACAATTTTGAAAGATTACCTTAAAAATATAATTTTAATTTTTGGATTTATCTCAATTGTTTAAACAATATTCCATTTATAAATGGGCGCAGAATGTATGTATAACATTGTTTGCAGAGATAGTGACCGCGGGTTCGACTCTCAGTTCCGTACCGTGTGAGAATAAAAAAAAAATGCAGCTTTATTAAATCTAAAATCGACGCCATTGGTTCATAATAACATATTTGTAGTTTTAGATTTCTTTCTACCGACCATTTGGATTGATGACCCTGTATGGCTAAATAGGTTAGTAACACGCTTGTTATACGTGTTTTAATAAAAAACTTTGTTATATTAATACTTCAATTTATTTTTATAACAAATGAACTATCCACATGCATAGAGATCAAACAACCCCTCCACTTGATACAGCCAGCGGTGAACAATCTAACTTGAAACAAACAATAGTTCAGTTTGGTACTATCAAACGGTAACAAAGGCGGTGCATCAACGAGGCAGGAAATTAAAAAGTTTAGTACACGGATAGCTCGTATTGAATGTTGTTGGTGGGAGTTTTATAGTACTCTAGTGCGGAGGATTTGTCACATAAAAACATACATACATATGATCAAGACTATTATCACCGAAAAGTTAATTTCTTATTAAAAAATATATTGCGATATAAACATATTAAGTATATAAATAAATATAAACTTGTAATTCCTAAATTTCGACTTCGGAAAGTTTATTGATCATTCATGGGACAGGGTGTCACATATTACAATAAAATCACGAATGATGTAATAATTTTGCCCTTTGACAAATTGAAGACACATGTCGCTGGCCCCGGGCAATAAAGCGGTAATATCAAAAATCATGATATGTTGTTTTGTAAATGTCGTTACTTCTATATTATTTTAAAGCTGTGGAGTTTCTTGTGCCCGTTCTTCTCCACAGCTAAAAGACTTCCTGAATGGGTTTTTCCTATGCCTATCCATCCATCCATAAAAAATAAATTTAGACGATTCAAAATGCTTAATTTAAGCTTACTGAATAAAGATATTTTGCTTTTGAATCTAATTTTACAGGAGAAAATGAAAGAAGCTAATTTGTTTATAGTTCAGCGTACAGTGATCCAAAACAGGCGTTCAATATGTCAAATGAAAGCTATTTTTTTTATTAATTTATACTTTTAATAATATTTGTAATGTTATAAATATTTAATGAATTAATTGAAAAAATGTATAATACAAATTATAGACGATACAGTTTCAATTGTAACATCATTAACGACTTTATAAACACACTGACTACTGAGATTTAGGAATGTAAGTATATAATACGACGTAATTTCCACTTTAGATCAGGAGCGTAACGGCCGATTACCACCTTCTTCAAGGAAATATTGTAGCCAAAGCTTAGCTGTATCATCCAATAATCGCTATTTTAGAATCCTATCAATGAAACATATTTTTAAGTAACCACTGTAACAAACTGACGTTACATTATAATTTATTTTTATTTTTAACCATTTAAGACAGTATTTTATGATATTTATTATTTTTTTAATGTAACTACTTCTTTTTCTCTTCCAGATTACGTCTGATCCGCTGAACCATGTCATAGAGGGCATCCTCTGTACTGCGCTGTGGCACAAATCTGTACTGCGCGGGATTCAGTTTTGGCAGCACATGCCATCGTACTCTTCTTATTAATAATTTCTCTAAGATTTTACCCAAAATTGCTAATAAGCCTATTGGACGATATGACTTGCTGTGTGTGTAGTTGTCTTTACCGGGTTTTATGAGGGGGATTATAGTGGCCTCTTTCCAGGGTTTAGGGAAGTGAGAGAGCTCTAGGCATTTGTTGTACAACGCCAGGGACAAAGGGAAGTCGGTATTTATTGCGGCCGCGCATATATCGGTCGTAAAGCCAACTTTACCCGGGGCTTTTTTGGGGTTTTATGAGGCCACTACGTGTCAAAGTTCAGCTTCTACGAAAGGAGGGTCGCAAAATCCATTTTTACCTCCCTCATTCGTTTCGGCTGCCCTTCTTCGCGTTTCTACATGGTCCTCGTTCTTCCCCACTTCGGTATCCTCCGGGTAAAATCTGTCGGCCATTATGCGGGCCGACTCCCGTGGGCTGGTGTTTTTGCCGTCCCTGACTATTGGTAGATCCTCATAGCTCCCACGTCGTTTCCCTATCCTGTTTGCCACAAAACTTCTTCCAACTCTCGATTCTGGCCCTGTCCATAGCTTCTTGGTATTTCATTTTTCCGCCACATACTGTTCTACGACCCATGCCTTCCGGCTAGGAGCTGCCCATCTTATTCTGTTTTTAAATCTATTTTTCTTCATTTTTAGCTCTTCTAACTCCTTGGACCACCACGGTATTTTGATGTCTCTTTTTTCTTTTTTAATTTTTAGGACTCTGTTGCATGTGTTGTCTATGGCTTTAATATATTTTTCTACTGTAACTTCCAACTTCCTTCCATTAGTTCCACACCAATATCGTCAATCCTTACACTGCCCCACCACTCACTTCATGTATTTGCGTCGCCTCCAATAACAATCCTCTCACACCCCAACTCCCTTATCATCTCCTTCAGAAGCCCTACGTAGCCCCTACGTAGGGGGCAATGTCGATGGCACCGGGTTCAAAATAAAAAGATATAAAGCCGATCGTCCAGTCCGTTGTTCTACGGCTCCTGAATGAGTGCGAAGCTGATCCTCATCTTTTTTGCTTTAATAAGGAGTTCGGATGTTGCATTTTTTTTGCGTTGGCGGTTCGCTTGTATGACCGTGTATACTCTTTTTTTCTCTTCTTGAACTGACGCGGGGCCCTTAGCACCTGTAGGCTACCTTCGCTCGAGCCAGCCGGTCCCACATAGCTCGGATTGGACATACCATATTGAAGGTGTTGTGGCAGTCTTCGAGGCCGGCCCTCTTGCAGTTCAGACAGCTGGGGGGACTGTCTTTTTTCTCACACGTGGCGTACAGGTGGTTACCCCCGCAGTGGCTGCAGCTGTCCAGCTGCTCCTGGCAGACCCGCTTGATGTGGCCGTAGCCCAAGCAGCGGGAGCACTGGATAATCGGGGTCTGATCTTCTACTTTGGGGACTCCCCATTGCAGTTGAAGATACCCCGCCTCTGTCAGCTGCTGCCATATAGCTGGGGCCACCTTGACCACCATATGCGCCACGTGTGGATTCCTTGTTTTCTTTTCATAAATTACTGCTATTTGCTTCCCTTCTTGGGTTGGCTTGTCTTTCCTATCTTTCTTTTTATAGCTTCCTCTACTTGGTGTTTCTTTTTACCCCCCCTTACGTGTCTTACTAGCGAAGGGTCTTCTTTAAGAAAAGAACATTATTAGCGCAAGACGTTACACGCTGCACTGACACTGCCCGCCGTTGTATCAATTGTTTACCTAAAAATGGTGTTAGAAAGCAAGCGGTATTCATTTATGCGTATGGAGTAATAGGGATGACGTTCTGCGTAACATGTACAGTACGTCTCCGAGGCTACAATAAATTTACGGGAAGAAAGGCGTAATCGCTTGTACATAATAAAATGTTCTGTGATTACTTCGTATTAGTGTTTACAGTTTATTGATAAAATAAGTTTATTTTACAAAACGCGGCTAAATGTATTACTGTTTCTCTATATTTAGAAATTTAGTATAAAGGTTTTCACCGGTGTTTTGTGTTATGTTTCTTAGAGTAATGCATTGATATACAACTTCGTCTTAAGTGAATTTTCCATGCAATAAAGCTGTTATTGTCATTTATTCTATAGAAATATTGATTGAAAAAATCTGAAAAAAATAGGAGTGATAGATTGATACCTAGAGAAACTAAAAATCAAATAACATTAAAAAGGGCTTAACCGGCGCTTAAAGCTATATTGCCCGGGGCCAGCGATGTTAAGGACAGACTTTTAGCAAAGGGCTATCTTACTATAAACGATAACATTAATGACAAAAATGCATTGAATTAACATTTCTCTAATTCAGCACACATAATAATTGTTCTAATGCATTCATAGTGCCTATAAGTAAAACTTTCTAGATTCACTTTTGTTTTTATGTCTTTTTTTTCTATTATATAATTAATATCTTAATTTATATTGTTGATATGTTAATGATATTGTTGGTGTGATTTGGTAACGACATAATATTGTTATGTAAATGTCGTTACTTCTTTATAAAGCTGTGGAGTTTCTTGCGTCTGTTCTTCTCCACAGCTAAAAGACGTTCTGAATGGACGGGGTGGGTGGGTGCCTAACCATTCTTGAAAGAACCATACATGAAAAAAAAAATTAGACGATTCTGAAATGCTTTTTAATTAGTTTACTTGAATAAAGAGATTTTGATTTTGATTTTTGTTCCCGAAGGATATACATCCATAATCCAATCCAACAACCCAAAAATATACGAAAGATATACCTACACCAATAATTTTTATAAGTCTACAAAAAATTTCGACCTCCCATAAACTATTTGTAATCAGCAGATCGGACGGTTTTGTATAGGATTTTTTTGTCATTTTTGCACATAGGTTTCTTGGCGAAATGTGTATAGTTTCATAGGTGAAACTCACCCTTAATTTTTTTGACGAATAAAAATTAAGGGTCGATTATTCACTCTGCTTGCTAGTTTGTTGATAGGTTTCCAAAAATCTTTTTTACAACCACAGCTGCAACAATGACTTAAAATGCCTTCTTAAACAGATTTGGTTACCCACCCAAGTTCTATCTCGAGAAAAGACGCCTAACTTTCACTGTCACAAAGTACTTCCGATGCACCACTGTGCTCTCAAGAATCACATTAACTTTACTAAGTTATTCCACAAACAAAACTAAAGACAAATACATACATACATCTAAATACAAATACATACATCTAAATACAAATACATACATCTCGCTACAGCTCTTCATATTTTTTACTACTACTTCCTCCATCATCATCGGGGCCATATTTGTATGTCTAGTTCTCTTTCATTCCAGTTCTCGCAAGTTTCCTTCTCGTACTTCCATACCGCATCCCACACTCTCATCTATCACCGTTCATTCTTTAAATGTGGGTGTTCCGTTTTGTAGAGTCTCTATGCTATCTATCTATCTATTGTGCTGTTGTATTTCTAACTTGTTTCTTATGTCTATGTATTGGGGTAAATTTAGTTTCACTCTTAGTTACTTTTACATTTTACTCTTACATTTATTTTATATGAATAGTCCTTGTTGTATGCTTATTTCTATTACATTTTTTATACTATTATGCTAATACTTATTATTAGGGTCATTTGTTACAAATTTTTCTTGACATTTAGTTTTTTGCTTAACATTTTCTTTCCATTTGTTACTGATCTGACACACTTATTTTGCTCCATTTACTCTTTATACATAATTCACAAATAATGCTCAACTAAGAGAAACTGAACTAAGATGTCTATGCTAGTCCACTGTCTGTCAATATTATTTTCAGATTAATAAAACTTATAAGTACATTATTGCATTTGATTGTTAAGTAGGAAATAATACACTATATATCACTAAGGACAGCTTGTAGGAATGCTTTGTCTAATCTAGATAAGTAGAATGTAGAACTAGTATAATTAAAGAAGATTGAACCTTACCAGATTTAGTAGAATTAAAACACAATTTGTGCTTAAATTTGATTTAACGTCTTCTCGTATATTTCATTAGAATTATTTAATGGTTAAGTCTCACATCATCACACAAACATAACACACCCCAATAATGGACGAGAAAAGACTAACGTGTACCCACATAACTGTGTCACGTGTAATTTCATTTAGAGCCCACCTCCAAGATATTGTTAATATGCAAACACGTAGGAAATTCCAGATACGTCGGTGTATCACGGTGATGGCTTCTAAATTGAATTTGTACTCGAAAGAAGCGATGTAACAGTGACGTAGTTAGGGATGGAAAATGTTTATGTAGCATTCCGACCGCGCGTACGTATAGAGCGTACGCGTAGGTAATGTACAGTCAGCATCAAAACTAGCTTAGCATATGAAATTTTCAAATGATTGTTAAGGTTGAAATGACCAGAATTGTCTGACATAGCTGTTGAGTCAAAAGTATATGACCGTCACTATAGGTAATTACAGAGAAGTTATAAAAGAACACAAAAAATGTCATGAAATGTTAAATGATGAGTATGTAAAGACACTAACACGTGACTATTACTTTTGCCACCTTGTTTTTGTTCAGTTACTTTTCATACTGACCGTAAAAGCGAATATCGCTGAAAACAACAACAACAACTACATACATTTACCAATACAATAATTCATAATTTATTTCTAATATAATATAGTAACATAAATAAGATGGATCAGTTAAAATTTCGGTATCACATATTTTTGCCGTAAAACAGCGTAGAAATGTTAAAAAATTAAAATATTTAAAAAAAATATAACAAAATAAATTAATTAATAAGTAGAAAGATTTGATTGGGTAAAAAATAACAATATTAAAAAGTCATAATTTAAAAAGTCACTAGGTAACAGAATAATAACATCTATCCAACAAGATAGACATTAATCTCTTCTTAAAGAGTGACAATGGCAATGTCTTAATATTATTTGGTATTTTATTATAAATAACTGGTGCCATACCAAATCGTCATCATCATCATTCTAGCCCGTTGTTAGTCCAGGTTTAGACGTAGGCCTCTTCCCCTTTAATTCATATCCGGCGATCTTAAGCTCTCTCTATCCAATCTCCTCCTGCGTGTCGTCGGATGTCATCTACCCGTCTTTTGGTGGTGTTTCTCGAGCTCTCGTGTTTGCACGGGGTCTCCACTCTAGGACTCTACGCGCCCAACGGCTCGCATCCATTCGAGCAATATCGTATCCATTCGGGCCAAACCAAATATAATACACCGAGATTTTTCATTGGTTTTGGAGCCGAAAACCTTTTAATACCAAAAAATTGTTGTACCTATTTATGAAATAATAATCGCTTTACGAGCAAAAAAGAAAAAGTTGTAAAAGTAACTTTTTGTCGAAAACACGTAGTAACGTCCTCCCTATCTACTCGTATACCGTGACCCCTATGAACTTTCCCAGCCGGCCACCTACGCCAGCGGTGGCGTGGCGGGGGGTAGGCAGAGCGTTTGAAGCGCCTCGGTCATTGACTTTCATAAGATCGTCCGGTACTAAGGGATCTTACATTTTTTATTAATATTTTTTTTATGATTTTTTTATGCTCATAATTTTCGTTTTACATGCTAATTAGCTTCTACTGATGTGATACACATGAATAGGGTTTCGGCTCCAAAACCAATGAAAAATCTCGGTGTATATAAGGTGACTGCTAGAAACCGCAAGAAACTTCAATGGCTGGTCAGATCAAGTGTTTTAGACATGACAAATATGACAAAAAAGAAAATCGTGCTTTTTTATTTTTCATTAATTATTCATTTTATGAATTTTAATTTATTATTAGAGAGATAGTATTTGAGTATCTAATTTATTTTAAAACAAATAATATAAGAAAAATATAATGAAAGAATTAACTATTAAATAACGATTATTTACAACGCGCGGGCAGCGGCCGGCCGTTGACCGGTTGACCCACCCGTCTGTTGACCCGTCCGTCCGCGTCAGCTGGGCGATAAGTACCTACGTTAGTCTGCAATCTATTTTGTCAGGTTTAACTGCTTAAGTGCTGGGCAGGTCAACACTTGACCTGACCAGCCCTTGAAGTTTCTTGTGGTTTCTAGCTGTCGCCTTATATAATATAATGTATGTAATAATTCGCAAAGGGTAAGTCAGAGGCTCAGCAATGAGGATCGCAAAACAGTGCTCTGCTACCACCAATTAACAACTGCACATTGTCATTGTGAAAAATGAAAAAAATAAAAATGAAAAAAAACGTTTATTGCAACAATTGTGTACACAGTGACAGGTGGTGACCCATCACCGTTTTATGCTGTTTGATATAAGATCTGACCGACGATGAAAACCGTGTTGCGTAGCGGTAAAAGAATACTACCACCCCCTCTCTTCCCTTGGATGTCGTAAAAGGCGACTAACGGACTAAAGACTACTACATCGAACATCAAAGAGCGGTAATGAGCTCACAATCTGTCACGCTGAGCGCATGTGCAGGCGCTATAAATCTCGGATTTTTTGGACACTTTTTTTTGCGCAACTGTTAACGTCAAATTTGACAGAATCGAGCATAGACTATGCGATATTTTGCGATTACAATACATAAAATGAACCACAGAACCGCAATAACCAAATGTTACGGCGAAAGGCGTTCGCAGTAACAGCGGCGAAATAAGGGTTAGGCAGGAGGTATAAGGGAATAAAGTACTTACAGGGATGATGAGTCACAGGAACCCGGGGGGCGAGCTGACCACGGGCGGCGAGGTAGGTTGGTTTCCTGGCGCACAATCACTACACTACACAATAGGCATTTAGGCGGTCTCTTCACATTAGGTTCAGGAGTCACTATAATAAGGGCAGATACCAACGCGCGTATTTTGTGGGCGTCTCGCGTTAGCTAGCAGACAGACTAGTCGCGCGCTCGGCTCACGAAGCTAGCGGCTGCGGGTCGCGCAGCGGTGGCGCCGCGGCAGACAGGCGGACGCGGTCGTCAACAACCGCTGAGTCAACCGCCATACAGATGGCGGTATGGTTTGAATGGCCGTCCCGGCTTTGGCGGGAACACCAAACTTGTTCATACTAAAGTAGTCTGTAAGTCTATGAAAACACGGCACAAAGTCAAGTGTGTTTTTGTAGGTGCGGTCTCATGCGACCGCTTGGGGTTTGAGGGGTGTGAAAAGTGAACTATGGTAGAAAACGGCTTTTACTGTCCTCATTCGCCTGGTCTCTAACTAACCCTATGGATAACAATCGTGATTACCTAAATATATGTATGTATTTATGATCAGTCTCCAATCCTTTAGTCGTATTTTATGACACACAAAAGAAGAGATGAGTTGGTAATATTGTTTTATTAAGAGCCGCCATCACCCATCTATACGCATCTGCGCACGTTTATTTAACTTATTATTATTTTACACACGAACGACGAGACGAATCTGTCGTCGACAGCAGATGAAAGGGGCAGTGAAAATAACACATCTGATCCGAAATAGGAGTGTGTAATGTTTGATATAAATACTTATGGTCTAACGTTCAGATAATATAATTTCATTTCATATAATTTCATTTGATATAACAACTAACTTAATATAATAAACATTTAATATAATTTAAGATTCTATAATTTCATTTCATATAATGTACTTTTGATATAATGTACATTTGATATAATGTACTTTTGTTATAATGTACATATTTTGATATAATAATCAAATGATATAAAAAATTACTCATGTAATAAGCAAGCAAGCAAGCAAGCAGCATGCAATCAGGCATGCAGCATGCAAGCAGGCATGCAGCATGCAAACAGGCATGCAGCATGCAAGCAGGCATGTTTTCTGTCACGGCTCCGGCGCTGCGGGACTCCGGCGGTCCCACACGAGCTTATCGTCGCAGATGGCTTTCGCTCACCACCGCAGCCGCGGCGGCGAGCGTTAAACCCACCTGCTCCTCAGCTCGTGGGCCGCCTCGCCCCTCCGCGCCTACTAAATTACACTCTAGCGTAGGGCAGACAAGTCTACGTGGAATCGGTTTTGCCGCGATTCGTTTCTGTCACTGACTTTTTTAGCACAACCATAACGAAAACACAACGTATTAACTTTTTAAGACAATAATTGCAATCAATTTAGGGTTAAAATGTTATTCTTATTTTTAAGCAAAAATTATATCAAATGAAGTTATGGAATATGATTATTCTACCAATATAGAATAAGTTTTTAGAGAATATGAGTATTATATCAAATGAATAATATACGTAATGTTGTTATAGGAAGTGTATTTAGAACAAGTAAAAATTATATCCAATGAACGTTATGTTCTTTGAAATTAGTTAATTTGTCATTATATGAAATGATACGCACCCCCGAAATAGATGATCACTTCACGTCCCTCCTAAAAAGATTATAAGGTGAAGAAAATAAATATAACTGTAGAAAAAGTGACCGAATAAAAAAAATACCACTAGCTTCTCTGTGCTTCGAAGGACGCGTGAAACCGTAAGACGCGGTTGTGTAAGATAAGTAGGATTTAGTAGGAATCTCAAAATGTGCAGTTGTACATGTTGGAAGAAAGAATTTCTTTAGATTTTGTTATTAAAAAATTGGAATGAAATTTCTGCTAATAGGTAATACTATCTATTTCATTTAAATCAACCACATAATTCCACCTTGTGTCCGTCCCTGGCCAACATGTTCCGCGAAATAACCAATAGTTTGTGATACTATTACGTATAATTTATTACCAAATTATAAAAGTATTTTGCGTAGAAATATATCCGTAACGAGTAGTGGTTTGCTAATAAAAAATGTTAATAGTTATTTGGGGAAGGAAAGAAAATCTAAAATGAAAACGGGTATTATATTAGGTTACGAAATGTTTTGTAATGAAGTAGTATAGTTACTTAATCTGATTCTATTCTCCCTATTTGAAAATCAAAATGTAAACTTATTACCTATTTTAATAAGTAAGTTCATGTTGATAAAGCAACTAGCTAGAAATTGTTACTTACACCAGAAATAATTGTACGAGTAAAAGGTCGGCGCTAGAAACAAAGCGTTTTTTATCATCATCATCAGCCGATAAACGTCTAACTCACCTATTTATATATTAATTTATTTTATTTAGTACGGCCAATGCCAGCTACATTTATTAATACATAGTACAATTAAATTACATTACATTACAATAAATTCAATTACATAGGTATGAAATAATAACAAAAAAAACAATTAAAATTGAGCATTAAAAATATTGGCATTGATAACAAATTCAATAATAATTAAACATAGCAAACAATCTAATTAATTGTTTCCGTTATAACCTTCGATCAAGAATACAACTAGATGTCAGGTCGGCGCTAAAAATGTGTCTCGGTAAACAAGAGCGCACTTGAGAAGAAAGCTCTTATTTTTTCGCAAGTCAATAACAGGAAAAAGTACTTTATTTGTTGCCCCTTAAGGTTGATTTCACCACTAAATGTCATGGACGTCTTTTAATTTTTAAGTGACCGGAGTAATTTATTGCATTGAAAAAGTATTTATTCACGTCTTCGATCAACAATACAACTAGATGTCAGGTTGGTGCTAAAAATGTGTCTCGGTAAATAAGAGCGCACGACTAGAGAAGTGAGCTCTTATTTTCTCGCAAGGCATAACAGGAAAAAGTACTTTATTTGTTGCCCATTAGGGTTGATTTCACCATTAAATATAATGTACGTATTTTCTTTTTTAAGTGACAGCAGTAATTTATTGCTTTGAAAAAGTATTTATTCACGTGGACAGAATTAAGCTTTGATTTTGTACGTGACGCGTTATCTAGTTGGTACTGTTGATCGAGTTAACGTATAGCTACATAATATAACGTTTCCATAACTTACCACGCTCGGCCTTACTTACAATGTGGGTTTTTGGGGTTTTGACGGCTGCCATCTTGCGACAACAACCGGGATCTACGTTTTTACGTGCCTTCCGGAGCATGGAGTAGTTCGAGATGTTTTTCACTTAGTCACCCATCCAATGACCGCATAGTAACAGTGATTTTACCTGGCAATATCAACATATCATCATACTGATTCACGTTGCGGAGGAACGGAGAGTGACACGATGAGGAGGAGATGAAGATAAGAGCACGATAAGTTCAGACGTATATTATTTTAAATAAATGGTTAGTTATTATATGAAGCACAATTTAAGCGTTAGTACACACACTGTGACTAGGTAAAGGTTTAGGTTATAACTTATTATTACAATAACTTGGTAAGATAACAATAAATAGAAGGAGCTCTTTCTAGCTCCGCGGATGAATCTGAACTGAATTTACATCAAAGAGTAGAGCTATAATGAAAACAGAGGCTATACAGAGAATGCAAGTAAATATTTGAATTTTAAATTTAAAACTAGATAGAAAAGAATGTCATTCACAAAGGAGGTCACAAAAACCAACAAGGCTTTAGCTGCCTTGTTACACCGAGCCTCATGGCATTGTAATTCCCATGACTTTTAGAAGTCTCCCTTATTTTTATTGTGTATTTTTAGTAACATTTTGATAAAGAATAAGACAAGAGTGTCTTAAGAACCATAGAAATTGTAAATTTATATGCAGAGTGATAATAAATGTTGGCTCTATGATTATATCGATATTCATTTCAATTCACTAGTATTTTTACACCTTTCAGTTACACACATAAATACTTTACATTTACTGTACTTTTTCGAGGTAACAACCCATCGATCAAATGTACCATCGAAGAAAAGACCCGTCGAGGAAGAGATCCTTCGAGGTATTGACCTTTCGAGGTAACAAGCCATCGGTGAAGTGTACCGTCAAGATAGAGACATCGAGGTAATGACTATCGAGGTAACGTCATTCGAACTAGAGTATCAGACCCTCACACAGACCTAATTAGTTACATAGAAACAAAACCATACGACAACATAGATAGATTCACGATTATCATCCCCAAAGGGTTCAAAGTCAAAGTCAAAGTCAAATAATTTATTCACTTTATATAAACCTTTACAGGCACTTATTGACGTCAATACTAATCAAAAAACAGTTAAAGACCTAACAACTAATGTAACTAAATAATCTACTCTACCTAACTAACTAATCTACCACCAGTTCGGATTACGGGAGAGCCTTCGATTGAAAAGAAGGTGGCACGAAACTCAAGAGGCTTTTATTTTTTCTCTTTCTAAGTAACATAAGGTTAGTCAGAGACTAAGCAATGAGGACTGCAGAAGTAGTCCCCTGCCATAGTCCATGTTTCACCAAATTACAACTGCACATGTGCTCAGTGTGAAAGGTGGTGAGCCAATCGCAGCTCTATGCGGTTGGATGTAGGTGCATTCCTCAGTACGTTAGCCGCCTTTTACGAGACCCAAGGGAAGAGAGGGGTTGCTAGTATCCTTTTAGGGAGCCGCTATACCAAATGGCTCTTTTAAAGGCTTGGATCTTAAAACACTTTTTTTTTATTAGACAACAGAAATCTAGCTCCATACCAAAACTTTTTTACAGCTCTTGTTGGATGTTGGATGGTTGGATGACGAACCATCTTCAATAACCTTTCTTACACATATTAGGGTTAGTTTAAAGAAATTTCAAATGCTTATAATATCTCCATAACTATGTATCTCCTGTAACTGAGAATGACAGAGGAGGTCCACTTTAGCCCCCCTTCCCTCCCCCACCCCCCACCTCCCTAAATTCGTGCACTGTGTGTTAAGATTTCTACCCTTATAAACAGTATTAGTGACAGAAAAAAAGAGTACCTACGAGAAACGCTCATCTTATATTCACAGCTGTAACACAAACCACCGCTCTCAGCTACAAGCTACAAACTACAGGCATTTTGATTGCTACAATCCGTCTTCGAGTACGAATAGCATTGTTCTAATATTAATAACTGAACCACGGCGTCTGTTACACTGTGTATTCGGCTAATTTATAGCCTGAATACACATTGCCCGTAGAATTGACGGTGGTAAGGCTAAAAGGTTCTGAAGCAGCGATCACACACTAAGACACCAGTTAGGCTCAAGAAGACGGGCCATAATTATGTATATTTACAAAACTGTGGAATAAGTTGCCATCCGAGGTTTTCCTATTAAACTAACGTCTTTATAGACTGTTAAATACTTGCAATGGTATTGCTTTCGACTGTGAGGGTAGACTTCACAGTGACGTAATACCGCTGGCTTGCAGCGTAAATTACACTACTACAAAAAAAATCAACGAGTCTTCTGTGGTCTCGGTAGCTTAGCGGTTAGAGCAGTGGACCGGAAATCTAAAGGTCATGGGTTTGAATCCCATCGAGCTTTCCTGAGTCTGGTTGTTTTTTTTTCTAGGAAACGTTTTAACCTATATCTTTAAAGCAATGTGAATGCAAAAATTTCAATAATAAAGATATTTAAATATTTTTAAAAGTCCGTTCTCAGCAAAGACTCTTTGCACTCCGCGAAATTCACGTTCGACATGTTTACAGAATGTCCTATAAAAAGGATAGTCGTGTAAACAAAGCGAGTTTCTGAAACATGCTTTGTATGTATTTGAAGTCTTTACAACACGGTGAAGGCAATAAAGTGGTACATACATACATAGATCACGACTATTATCACAGAATAACTAATAGTACTACCGTACAGAAGGTTCACTCTCTAACAACTTTCACGCGAAATTCAAACTTATAATGTAACCCAAGCGTTCCACGATAACATTCCGTTATGAGGGTATAAGCAATTCGGTTTCCCATACAAACTTCCAAGTCGAATTTTTTAAAAACCAATAAGCCAATTTTAATGAAACTTTGCATGCTAAAGTAAAATATAGGGTCCTAAATAGTTTGTTGAAAACATTTCTAAAAAACGTTTATTTAGCTTGCAATTGCGATTTAACGTCCACTATAGAAAGTTTAAAATCGCAAAAAATCAGTTAAATAAAACGTTTTTTAAAAATGTTTTTTACAAAATATTTAGATCCTTAAATTTTATTTTAGTGTGTTTTTTTTTTTAATAATAGAAGGAGGCAAACGAACAGGCGGGTCACCTGATGGAGAGCAATCACCGCCGCCCATGGACACCCGCAACACCAAAGGAATCGCTGACGCGTTGCCGGCCTTTAATGAAGGAATAGGTTTTAGGAAGGAATAGGAATTGTGGGGAGGGGGGGGGGGGACGGCCTCCGGAACCCAAAATTATTGGTTTTGGTTTTTAATAATTTCGACTTGGAAATTTGTTTGTGAAACCGAAATGCGTAAACCCTCTTAGACTACCTGCGCGTCGCGCGCCAGACACAACAGAATTTGTATGTCATGTCATGACGTCACGGAGCGTAGGGTTGACGCGCGCGCGCAGGGATTACGAGGACGTGGAGCGTGCGTCAGTCGCGAGCGGCAACCTTTTGTGCCATACGCCTAGGCGGCCTGCCTGGGAGGCGCGCCAAACGAAGTTACCCAAACTGCGTAGTGACACCCCCCTGCTATTATCCCCGAAGGGTTACTCAGAGACTAGGCAATGAAGACCGCAAAATCGGTCTACTGCCTACTTTTCACCAAATAGCGAATGCACATGTGCTTAGCGTGACAGGTGGTGAGCCCATCTCTATGCTGTTTGAAGTAGTATGTGCCGTCTTTAGTCCGTTAGTCGCCTTTTACGACACCCAAGGAAAGAGAGGAGGAAAGAATAGTACCACCCCCATCTCTTCCTTTAAGTGTCGTAAAGGCGACTAACAGACTAAAGACTGCTGCACATACATCCAACTTCACAGAGCGGCGATGGGCTTACCACCTGTCACGCTGAGCATAATATTGTGCAGTCGCTATTTGGTGAAAAGTGGACTATGGCAGGGGACTGCTTTTGCGGTCCTCATTGCCTAGTCTCTGACTAACCCTTCGGGGATAATAGTCGTGATTATATGTATGTATGTATAATTACACAAAGTAATTGTAATTAATTGTAATTAAATAAATGATTAAATATATTACTATTTTCTATTTCTACAAAAAAATTGTTTTCGTGGCGACATAGATAAATAAGCGCTGTAATCTTATCACAAAGTAAGCTTACACGATATTAGCTGAAGCACGAACGCGAACTACACGAATTATGTTTTGTCCGCTAACATCATTATACAAAACAATGCTTTTGCAACAATTGTAGTTGGACTATTAGCTTGCTTTGCCTAATTTAGTAGGTAGCTCCTTGCTTTAATTTAAATTGCATTATAATGGAACGCAAGTTTACTGTGCAATTTAATTGTGTGCATGCGTTGTTTTAGAAATTTGGGAGTTTTGTTATAACTCTCAATTTTGATTTTGGCCTTTTACACACTGTTATTTTTATCAGCGATAGAAACGCAATACAGTCACGATGTTTTTCTCAGACTGTGGATGGATAAGTAACTGAAATATAGTATTCTACGTACATTCACCTACAATTAATAAGAATATAAAACAAATATACAAAACCCTTATATCCCCTAAGGGATCATATCCCCTTATACCACTCACTCAGTGTCACTCATTTAGCACCACCCAGGGGTCACGTGTCCCTACACGTGAGGGTATATTTCTCGGGTCTCAAGGGTATATTTGAATAGACTCTTTCATTCCAGTTCTCGCTTGTATACCTCTCGTACTTTCATTCCTTACACCACACTTGCATTTAAGTATCTCACTTTTACTTTTTTTGCGACTGGGAGTTCCGCCTACACCTTCTCTGTTTGCTCTAACTATCTAGTCTGTCCTTCATTATTTCATATTCTTTGAATATGGGAAAATAAGTTTTTACAGTGACACCTTTTTTCATTTACAGCTCTCTTTGCCATTTCCTTATATTATACTATCTTGCTTTATTTCTTAATTTATTACAATATGCTTGATCACTTCTTTTTATATGTACCCACTACCTTACAATAAATAATAATAATAATTAATTAAATCTTACGTTTACGCTCACACCAACTATCTAGCCCAAAATAAGCTTCTTTTGAAACTCGTTAATATAGGAAGATAACGGAAATATACATAAACATAGAAAAACACCCAAAATCGAAATCAATTTAGAAATAAAGTTTTCTCTAAATTGACCCGACCAGAAATTGAACCCGAGACCTCAGTGGTGGCGCGACGCCAGACCCGGCGTGTTAACCACTCGACAACTGAGGTCGTCACAATAAGACCATTACAACTGGTGCTGTGTACAAATTGCTTTTTCTTATTTACTAAGTATACGAGTATATAATGTTTACTTATATAAATACCTTACTATTTATTATCCCTTAAGGCGAGTCATTTTAAGCGCTTCTCTCTCGCTCTCTCGACAACGACGGTATACGGGACGGGTATAACAGCGAAACGGCGCAAATAGGCGCGTTTTGTAGGTTTTTATGGGTTTATTCCTATATAGACTTTATAGGATTTAATGAATTAGCAGGTTCTCTGTAGCAAGTACTTCAAAATAAATTTTTACATATATATTCGCTGCAACTGAATAATGCGTTCGCGAAATTCTCCTAACAAATCGTATAAATTATGTCGAAAAATAAAAACAAATCCGTTTTAGACGTTTACTTGGCCTGTTTTTGAGATTTTTGTATAATCTAGTAAACTACATCTAATCGCGTAACAAATTAGCACATTCTTTAGGCAATATCCTTTAGTGTATTATATATTTTTTATAAGAGCGTAATTTGATAGTTAATACATAAACCCTTTGATTAAGCAAAACAGTTTTGCCCGCATTTACCGGTGACTCGCCTTAAGGGTTAGTCAGAGACGAGGCTATAAGGACCACAAAATCAGTCCTCTGCCATTGTCCACGTTTCATCAAGTAACAACTGCACATGTGCTCAGCATGATAGATAGCCCATCGCCACTCTCTGTTGGATGTATGTGTAGTATTTAGTCCGTTAGTCGCTTTTTACGACACCCAAGGAAAGAGATGATAGTATTCTATTAATGAGACCCACCACCTCACATCTCACAGAAATACAATATTACGACGACCTCCTTGGTCGAGTGGTTGGTGTCGCCATCTCTGAGGTCCCGGGTTCGAACCCCAGTCGGGTCAATTTAGAAATTATTGTTTTTCTAAATTGTCTCGGGGATGGATGTTTTCTATGTATAATAAGTATGTATTTTAAGTATCTTTTATCCGTTGTCTAGTAACCATTTAACGAGTTTCATAACGAAGCTTCTCTTGGGCTAGATAATTGGTGTGAGTGTAAACGTAAGATTTAATTAATTATTATTATTATTTATTGTAAGGTAGTGGGTACATATAAAAAGTAGTGATCAAGCATATTGTAATAAATTAAGAAATAAAGCAAGATGGTATATAAGGAAATGGCAAAGAGAGAGCTGTAAATGAAAAAAGGTGTCACTGAACAAAAATTATTTTCCCCATATTCAAAGAATTTGAAATAATGAAGGACAGACTAGATAGTTAGAGCAAAAAGAGAAGGTGTAGGCGGAACTCCCAGTCGCAAAAAAAGTAAAAGGGAGATACTCAGATACAAGTTTGTTAGTACTCTTTTATCAATGGTACCTTCTTACCAATTACGTCCGCCTCTCAAAAGGCTAGGTCACCCGTACAGCGCTAGTGACAAAACGATTCTGGACACCGTGTTCAGCTTTCAATGTGTTAATGGTACTAGACACAGAACTATCTACGGATCGGAAGACACTTAAGGGTTCCTTTGTGGGAGCGGCACGTGGTTAACGTTACAGACGATACTGGACAACGTAGATACTTATTTGACTTTTTTACAAAGTCTTAAAGTGCATCCTCTTAAACGTCACTATGCATCTGAAAAGTTTGCATATTTAATGAAAAAGGCTGACAAAGGACATCATTTTTTTGGCCCTTTTTGAAAGTGCCGGCCAACAAAAAAAAATAGTACGTATTGTTAGAACTAGCCATTTGGAGAAATAGTTAATATGGCACACAAATTGTAGGATTGCTCTGAGCCAGTTATACAAGTTCGATGATTCATCATTTTCATACATTTACCTATTGATTTCTGAAAATGCTGGGACTGGGAAACATAAAAAAATGATAGATATTGCTAAAACTAATGGATCTGAAGCAATTGTCATTGCAGCGCAAAAGCTGTGGGGTCATCATCTGTTCTGTTTATACGAAAAAAAATTAGGAATCAATAAATGTATGAAAATGATGAATATTCGAACTTGTATAACTTGGCTCAGAGCAATACTTCAACTTTTGTGCCATATTAACTATTTCTCCAAATGGCTAGTTCTAGGAATACGTTCCATTTTTTTTTGTTAGCCGGCACTTTCAGAAAAGGCCCAAAAAATGATGTCCTTTATAATTGCATTTCTTGTAATAAAATTGAAGATGTATAACAATATGCTGATGAACTGTGTTAAGAACAAAGCTGATGGGGAATTAATGTTTAAACAATTTAAATGAGATATTAAAGATGTTGGATTAATTCAGAATACTTTTTCAAAACCTAAATCTGATCTGGCAAAAAAATAATTGTATGTTAGTAATGATGACTGAACATTGATTCCTGTAACAATTAATAATACTGTTATTTAACTAAGATTAAGATAATATGTGTATTTATAAGCTTAGTATAAGAGTGTAATTATTATTGGAAAGACACAATGTGGCTGACATATCCATGTGGTTAAAAGCTCCAATCGAAATTATGTAAATAAACATGTAGTGTTAATAATGATTAAAACTCTGTTCTTTGCGTTCTATCTGTCATCGTTGATACTGTCTCTCCTAGCACGAGGCGCCATGATCTAGAAAATTGCTTGACGCGTCGAAAGAGTTGTGCACGTAGTGAAAGCCTTAGACGAATACATAATTTAAATAATTTACCAACTTGCCCGCAATCCGTACTAGAATAAAAAACCATATATACATACTTATACATACAAATAATCATGGCTATTATCGGTAGTACTTAGTAGTATTAGTTATTCTGTGCTATTATCCCCGTTGGGTGAGTCGGAGACTAGGCAATGAGGACCGCAAAAGCAGTCCTCTACCATAGTCCACTTTTCACCAAATACCGACAGCCCATGTGCTCAGCGTTCTCAAAAAAGCAGCTTTAAATAAATACAACGAAAAAGAGTCACGTATCAATGTCAAACCAATTTTGAAATTAGCATCTGCTTAGGTCAAACGAGAATTTGCAACATTCTAATCACGTTTTTTCGGGCCTAAGCCTTTAGCGAATTAACGCAAATGTTCGCGGGTTAAGGGTACATTATAAGAATAAATAATGAGGTACGTACCCCGGCAGGATCACAAGAATTCTCGTGGCCTCTCAATTAACGTGAAGTTGAAATTAATTTATTCTAACCTAGGGATTTTCGTGTGCGGTCACAGTGGGCGCGTGCTAACTCTTTTATATCATCATTAATTTGTAAAGCCGTACCTAGTAAAAGTAGTGGGACGTCTACCAAAATAAAATCAAAGTTGAATAGTTTATTTAGTATAAGCCTTCGCTTATTTAAAAGTACTGACCACCAACCAGCCTTCAACTTAAAAAAGCTGGCAAGAAATTTAGAAGACATTACTATTTCTCCTTTTTGGTAACTAAACACCATACCTCTTCGAAGTCGTTTTGGATGTCCACCACAATCCTACACTCCTTGTCGATGAGCACATTATCTTCTCTGGCTGGTTTCAGACTATCATTATCAGCCTGTAAACGTTTCTCTGTTATGAACAGGCCTTCTAACATGAACAACAGCATATGAGATGGTTCGGCTATAACTCAACATACTGGCACAATTCGTATTGGTTAGTACCGATTACTGCTATCTTACAACAATAACCAGGACTATTAGGCTTTGCATGCCATCTATAGCACGGAGGAGCTAGAGATGTTTTTTTTGATTTGGCCACTTATCCAGTGACTATATAAGCTTTGCGAAAGTTGCCTAACTGGCGGGATTGAAAACCAAGAGCCTCAGTCGCTTCGCCATCGAGCTCCCGAGCTGCAAACCTTTAGTAAATATTATTTGAGGTGTCCATGGAGAAACTCTTTTAACAGACATTATTGACAAATTATAAATGGATAAAAATCTGGCGTTATGATTACGACCTACAGACATGATCCTCCGTGAAAGTTTTAGTAAACATGCTTATGGTCGTATGGCACTTCTGCCGTGGTGAAAACATAAAAAATAATTAGAATCGCACCATCCCCGCCGATAGTGGCGCCCAACCTTTACGGATACACAGGTGTAGCATGAATTTTCGTTATTTTATTTGCGGCCATGGGTTTGCTCTGAAAATGATACAACTTCACTTCAATACGGTACATTTAAGTACGTTTAGTACTAATTCAGTGTTATGTTATCGTTATGTTATCGTTAGTTTAATAATATAATATAAGTAATACAGTTTGTACCAAATGTTAAGAAAAATATAGATAATGAAATATTATTTTACTAGCGTTTAAGTACCTACCATTTGGAGCGAAAATTATGTTTTATAATAATAATAAATAATAATAATATACTTCAATTGCACACAAGAACATACACTGAAAATATATTTTTTACAGAGACAAAGTACAAAACAAGCGACCTTATTGCTAACAAGCAATCTCTTCCAGGCAACATTGGGTAAGAAAAATATAAAAAGAAAGAATAATAAAATGGGTGCAAGAATAAGGAAATAAGAAAATAGGAACATAAGATGTGTTGTTTAAAAACTAGATGGACAATCTTGTCCAGACATAATAATTAAATAAATGAGATAAAATAGATCACGCAATATTATATAATAGGAAATAAATAAAGCTATGAGGATATACTAAAGAAATTACTCTGGACCTCAGGTCCAGAATAATTTCTTTGAACCCTTGAACGAATTCAACGTGCGAGCACTCCATATCCGGACAGCATGCACAGAAAAGGAGTAGGATAGGAAATCTGTGGAATGAAGAGGAGTAATAAGAGCAAGGTTGAAAGCAGAGCGCAAGGTACGGCTAGAGGAAGAGGAACGGAAGGAAAAACAATTTCGTAGTTATCTTATCTTATCTTATTGGGGCCTGCAGAGGTTTCCCTCTCGCAGCGGCATGTCGACCCATTGGGATCTTTTGTGCAACCCCGTCCTATCACTCTGTTTCCTCAGAGAAAATGACTGCCATAAGTTTGGCAATGTCTTTGAGGGCGAAGAGCCTAAAATCTTCTGGTTTCGGGTAGGCGAATCCCAAGAGACTCATTCTTTTCCTAGCAAAGGAGTCACAGTTACACAGTAGGTGTTGCATGGACTCCGTTTTCTCCCCACATGCCCAAGCTGTCTGTTGCTAGTTGCATTCTATGGAGCATTTGTTTTGTGGCATAGTGCCCGGTCAGGGCTCCGATGATTGTTCGTGCCTGCCTTTTGCTACCTCCGCATATGATTTTACTCCGTCCTAGGGCGTCTCCACCTATGAAGGATTTTGAGTGTTTCATGCCGGGTAGCTTTTCCCATTCGGTTTTATGCCTGTTTTGGATTTGGTCCTTAAAGGCCTTGTTGATGGTGCTCGGTGCCAGTGCAACAAACGGCTCAGGACCAATAAATGGGGTCTCTGAGCCCTCCCTGGCAAGTGCATCAGCTATTTCATTGCCATGGATTCCCATGTGGCCTGGTACCCAGATCAATCTCACCCTGTTGTGTCCACCTAGCTTGTTTAAAGCTTTTGTGGTTTTAAGTACAAGGTTGGAGTCGATACGGGGCGATATAAGTGACTTGAGTGCTGCTTGGCTGTCACTCAGGATAAATATGTTCCGCTTTCTAGGGGCGAGTTCTAAATTCTTTTTTGCGCATAGGAGAATTGCAAAAATTTCGGTCTGGTATACAGTTGCAAATTTTCCCATGCTTTGACTATGTTCGAAGTCATTGCTAAAGATACCTGCTCCAGTTCCCGACTCCATTTTGGATCCATCGGTGTACCAGATCAGGCTGTTCTTCTCTGGAGACGGTGGTCCTTGTCTCCATTCATCCCTAGTTGGGACATATATACTGAATTTCTTTTCGAACATGTACTGGGGGGATATTTTGTCACACCCCATTTCCATGATCCTATCAAGGGAATCATTAGGTTCCCGTTTTGTATGTCTGGTCAGTGGTTTAGATGCGTCCCACAGCCCGGCCACCTTAAGTCTATGTAGCGCTTTCTTTGCCTCTGTTGCTATGACACTGTGCAGGGGTGGAAGGTCCGTAAGGACCTCCAGAGCTGCCGTCGGTGTGGTTCTGAATGCCCCAGTAATCGCCATGCATGCTGTCCTCTGAAGTTTGCTTAAAGCATTCTTACAGATTTTCAGCCTGGTCCTGGGCCACCAGACGATGCTGCCATATGTAAGGATCGGCCGCACCATCATCATGTAGATCCACCTTATGATTTTGGGGTTAAGCCCCCACGTTTTGCCATAGGTGGACCGACACATACCAAAGACCCTATAGGCCTTGGTAGCGGTCGTGACCATGTGCTTTTTCCAGGTAAGTTCCGTATCCAGTGTTATGCCTAGATATTTCACTTCTCTGGACCAAGGAAGCTGGGTGCCGTAAAGTTTTAGGCTTCCCAATTTCGTGAGGTTTTTCATCCTCGTGAAAGAGATAGCGGTTGTTTTGCCAGGGTTTACGGATAGATGATTGGTATTACACCAATCCTCCAGCAAACATAGAGCACGTTGCATTAGCTCCGATACCGTGGAGGGAAACTTTCCACTGACTATGATGACCAGGTCATCCGCATAACCAACCGTATATAGTGGTCCTTGGTTCAGTTTTGCTATGATTGAATCAACTACAAGGCTCCATAGCAGAGCAGAAAGGACCGGGGGGTCCTTGCGGGCACCCTCTAGTTGTTTGAGCGAGTAAACTGTCCCCAAGCAGTTCTGAGTAGATTATTCTACCCTTTAACATGCATTCAATCCATTTGCAGATCGGTTGTGGCACGCCATGATCTCTGACTGCCACATTGATGGAGTCAAAGGTTGTGCGATCAAACGCACCTTCAATTTCGTAGTTATGGAGGAGAAGTTGGTAGAAAGAGGACAGAATATTGAAAGGAAAGAACTTTTTATATGATTAGTTAGGTAGTTTTTATAGTTAATGTTATTGTTAGCCTATTCTGTCACACTGCAGTGCAAAGGCCTGCCCTCCTTCTTTCCACTTTTCTCTGTCCACTGCCACGTGATCAAATCTTGCTGATGTGCGTCCAGCTCGTCACGCCATCTTCGCCTTGGTTAGGTAGTTAGAAGTTAAAAATCAAATCAAATAATTTATTTTTTTAAGTAAACATAATATACCTAAGTATTTTTGGATCATCAAAAAATGTGGATTGGAGTAGAAAAAAAATTATATCATAATTTAAGATGATGGGTGATAGATTGAGTACGTGTGCTGTGCATACATAAATAATACATATAATCATGACTATTATCCCCGAAGGGTTAGTCAGAGACTAAGCAATGAGGACATCAAAAGTAGTCCTCTATCATAGTCCACTTTTCACACAAATATCGACTGCACATGTGCTCAGCGTGACAGGTGGTGAGCCTATCGCCGCTCTAAGCTATTGGATGTATGTGCAGTCTTTGATCCGTCCGTATTCACTGCTACGAGATACGGTTTGAGTGTACCAATGTTTAAATGTTAATCTAATACATCTGAAGAACTATTGCAACGGATATTAACAATTGGTTCAGATGAAACAAGTACTTGACTATTTTATACTAAAAATTGTATTTTCTATTTAGGTTTAAGACATTCATTTATTTTTCTATATTTTTTTTTAATAAAAGATGGAGGCAAACGAGTAGGCGGTCACCTGATGGAGAGTAATCACCGCCGCCTATGGACACCCGCGAAACCAGAAGAATCGCAGGCGCGTTGCCGTCCTTTGCCGTCCGTCGCACCAGGTGCCATTATTTCACGCCGGATATTCGTGAGAGGGTGGTATTACCCCGGGCGAGCCGGCCCAATGCGTGCTGCATTGCAGCGTGGCTCTACCACTCAGTTAGTGTCACTCATTTAGCACCACCCAGGGGTCACGTGTAGGGTCTCAAGGGTAAACCTACGGACGCGAGTAACTTTAACCCCCAAATTTTCCAAAAACTATAAAATCTTTTTAGTTAATAAAAATATATTTTTTAAGATCGACAAACACCTTAACTTAAATGAACGTAACGCCACAACAGTTCTCGCTAATAAAACACCCCAGCTCCATATAACATGTTCGCTCCCCTTCCAAATAACGGCTATTTAGGTGAAAATACGTTCGATTTCCTTTATTGCCCACTATAAAGGTGTTAGAGGTAGGTTTAATAATAAAAGAGGAACGCCATTGTATCCCCTAGTCCCTATAGTCTAGGTATATGGGCAACTGTAACTTTTTCTTTAATCCAACTTTGAAGAATGAGTTTAGGTTTTATCTTATTTGATGGTAGACCGTGTCGCGTAGAACCCCCTCTTTTCCCGTATGTGTAGTAAAAGGCGACTAACCGACTAAAGACTGCACATACTATAACAGCATAGAGCGGCGATGGGCTCACCACCTGTCACGCTGAGCACATGTTTAGTCCCTGTTTGGTGAAAAGTGGACATGGCAGAGGACTGCTTTTGCGGTTCTCATTACCCAATGATATTATATGTGTAGATACGTTGTCTGCCCTCCATACTGACTAGAACTAAATCAGGTAATTGCCCGAGTTTCACTCAGTCACACGTCCGTAGTCAGTGTCACGTCAACACGATTTACACGATCGCTACCTATAAAAGTCTTTGATTTGTTAATTGGTTAAAATGCCTTCTTATGTATCCAGAAATTGTAAAAATTATACTGCAACCTTATGAGACAATAAAAATGTCTTATTTCATTCGTAAGTATTGTAAATATAAATTTAAAATACAAATTTCCATTGAGTGATGACTTTTGCCATGTTGCCAATCCGATATGCATGAGTGAGGAGCGCATACTACGTTTTCTGTAAGAGTGAATGGGAAAAATAATGGCGGCCGAGACAGCGCATCAATTTTATGAGCTCATTGGTCAACTACCAAAAGTCAAAGTATTGTCTATCTCTTTTTAACAATAGGCTAATGATATGATTTTCCCTTTTGACGTGTATTACGTCATAGAAACAATTTCGCCATTTTATTCATGCAATTCATTCACGTATAACTAGTCTATTTATAATAGGTCATTGTCATTACAAAATATTCTTTAAGTCATTTTCGATGGTGTATGTCGCACTAGAGCGGCGCTGCAGTGAGCTGCGCGTCGCATCATTGTTGCCCAGCGACGCTAGTGCGATATAGCAAGCGGCGCGTCGCTCAGTCTGCGCACTGCGCTTAGTGCGGATATTGTATTATGAAAATGGAATAGTTCATAAAATCTTTTCTTACACATTCTGCAGTAAGTGTGAAATCTTACAGTGTCATTGTAGACGATGAAGCAGGAAGTGGTATTCATCTTCTTTATAGCGCCACCTTAGTATCTCAGAAATCCATTCCGTCTTCTTTTTTATGTTCTATTGCGTTCTTCTTCTGCACATAACAAAGACACAACTAACAAATCCTCATAACTGTCGTATTCTCCCATCTTTTAACGTTGGCAGACGTTGCTCTCACGCGATTAAGCAAAGGAATAACGCGAGCTGCTGCTACCTGCAGTTATAGTGCGATAGGTGCTGTGAAGCGACGCGCAGCGCAGCGTCAAATGCGCTCCACCTTAATAGTCGTGATTATATGTATGTATGCATGTATGTATGTATGTATTATGTATGTATATATGATGGTAGGTACCCTTTTGTATTTCACGAACACTCCTAGTTCACTAATATATGAATTTCTTTTGTGTCTGGTTTCACGGCAGCTGAGCGCGTGAGACTCTAAGATGTTTCGTCTGACATGTGACTGACGTTTAACTTGATGACTTCCGTGGTCGAGTGTTTCGCCACGCCGGTTATCGCGTCGCCCCAACTCTGAGGTGCAGGTTCAATTCGATGTGAGAAATCTAGCCGTAGGTGTAGCAGGAGCAATAATACACGTCTTCACCTAGCAGCTATATAATCCGAGACAAGATGCCGTCATACACAATTTTACATCTACCTTACATCCTACTAATATTATAAACGCGAAAGTTTGTAAGTATGTATGGATATTTGTAACTCTTTCACGTTAAAACTACTGAATGGATTTGGATGAAATTCAGCATACAGATAGTTTATAACCTGGATTAACACATAGGATACTTTTTATCTCGATATTTCCACGGGAACGGGAACCACGCGGGTGAAGCCACGAGCGGCCGCTTGTACACAATAATAATTAATGCCGAGATACCCTACATCTTAGAATAATAACGCATAGAAAGCGAGAACACGCACGGTAAATGAGGCCAGTAAAACCAAGCCATACTGGCTTGGTACCGAAACTTCCCGCGTCAGTACTAATAATCTAAACTTATCTATCTATCAACAGTTCCAATTTCCTTACTTTTGGGGCAAATCTGATTTTTCTAGCTACATTACTTGTACACTTGTGTGCGTGTCGCCGAGATAGTACGCGTAACTTACTCCTACATCCATTTTTTTCTGGCCTCACGCCATGGCAGTTTTCTAATACGAGACTATCGTTCTATGCGTTATTATTCTATGCCCTACATACATCACACGATGTCGGGTAAATTTAGACAAAATACTGTTTTTTTTTGTAATTATACATTTCGGGTCTGGGTGTTATTAATTGTATCGATGACTTGATTTCCAGCGATAAATGCGTTACACCAGATAGGCCCTTCCGAACACGCACTAAGTTCCACTCATATGCGGAGTCGACTCGGCACCTTGCTTTATGGCTATATGGCTTTGACAATCGCGCGTGCGGAGCGGCGAAAATAATTCTTTATTTCTTTTCAAAGTGTTTAGACCTAGACGTTTACTACAATTCAGTTGTCAAGTAAGTGAAATTAAATGTTATTCAGTCATTAATAGGTAGTTATATCGTATTATTAGAATAGAAAAAATATTTTTTCAATTATTGATATTGACTATCTATTTGGGACGCCATCTTGATACACACTACGTTGTCTTTGACCGATCTGGCGCTGCGGCGCGGCGATGGCTGTCTGTTGATTAGACGACATTTAAATGTTTAAGCGCTGCAGCGGCTGCCGCGAACTTTAGGTCTCTCATTCCAGAATTTGAACAAATGGTTTGTAGAAACGTTCTTGTCTGTACTTCTAGGTCAACGTTAATTTCAACGATGGAGATCTTTGCCCTGCAGTAGGAAGTTACAGGCTATAGGTACTTTGCCAACCAAACCGAGTACATTAAGAACAACAGATAACAGGACTTCAGTGAGCGAAACCCCAGTAATACGTATGAGCTTTACCAAAATGTCACAATTACTATCTCCACGGGAATTAATCTTACAAAACTCAGGTAGAACCCTGAAGAGGGTCGAGATTGCAGCTAAGACTACTGCTGTCAAAACGGGACGCGAGCGCGACAAATGCGACGGTAGATAAAGCATTGTGCTATTCGAATTACGATTGTCAACTGTTATGTATTTATTCTCTTTATTATAAACGAGCTGCCCCGGCGAACTTCGTACCGCCTAATAATCAATGAATGTAGCCTCATCTTTTAGTTAAAATTCATTTATCCCACCTATTAAGAAAACTTCTTATAGTTGTCAATATTAATCTAGAATAAGTTTTAGATTTGTTTGATTTTTATAATTGTACATTCTATGTATATAATTAGTTTTTAATTGAGTATAAGTTTTAGATTAGATAAACTTTAACATGGACGCTTATTATTAAACGTGCTGTGTACACATGTTTTAGATAGGAATTTAGCTCTTATACAATTTGTGATGCTTTTTTGTTATTTTTCAATTTCTATCTGTTTTGAGTACCTAATAAATAAATAATAAAAAAAATTAGGTTAAGAAACTGATCAATAACGTGAAGCTGTGAATTCTAAAGTCAATTCTGTCAATATTTTATTTAATATCTTCCATTTTGTTTCATTACTTACATTTATTTACACTTTCTTTGCTGTCTTCATCTATACTCACTCAATCACTTTATATGGAGATTTTGTAAACAAAATTTTTACACTTTTCCCTATTTTTTAACATTTTCTTTTACACAAATCTTATCCTAACAACACAACAACAACAAAAAAATAGCCAAATTGGTGAAGCCGTTCTAAAATGATTAGCGTAAAAATATTTAAGCAATTAATTTTTATTAATTAAAAATAAATGTTAAGATTTTTTTTACAAATTTTATAAAAAAAGACACGAATTTATGATAGTTTTGCTTTTCCTCTACAAAGACCTTGTTATTCCTTAATTTGCATGAATTAACCAAAAATTTTACAAAGTTTGTCTGCAATTTTATTTTATTTATAAAAATATTTGTGTTTTGTCGACCGCTTGGGGTTACCCCCTCAGGCCCCAAGCGGTCGCATGAGACCGCACCTACAAAAACACACTTGACTTTGTACCGTGTTTTCATAGACTTACAGACTACTTTAGTATGAACAAGTTTGGTTATTTCGGTTCTGTGGTACATCTTATGCATTGTTATCGCAAAATATCGCATAGTGTATGCTCGATTCTGTCAAATTTGACGTTGATAGTTGCGCCAATTTTTTTGTTAGAAAAGTGCCACGAGTGAGTGGTTGTGAAATAATTGTGGATTACAACTGACGGTTCAATTACAATCGATTATTCGACAATAATAATAATATGTTTTTATATAATATTGTAAAAAAAAAACTAGCTTAAGAACGAAATTAGATATTGAGCATCTTAACAATAATTCAATAAAAATTAAAACAGTGCAATATAACTTTTCAAATTTCTGTTAAGAAGTCCGTATGAGATCTCAGTAAAGTTCTTCTAAACCTTTCTGAAACTCAAGCGGTTTCTTCTAAAACAGGTTCATAGCCATAAATTCTTTTTTCAATTAAACTTAAAAGTTAAGTGACACACAAGAAACTCCACAGTTTTATATAGAAGTAACGACATTTACACATAATATATAAAGTCGTTAAGGCTAGGATTCCCGAGCGCTGAAACTAGTAGGGGACTGATTCATTGTAGCGATGGGCGATTGTTACGAAATAAAATCGAATTATTCGATTGTTAAAACAATCGAATTTATTCGAATGAAAATCATAGCTAGTCGATTATTAGTAACTGCGCAATGGGCGATTTTCTGACAGCCCAAATTAAAAAGTAAAAATTAGTTCAAAAACACTCGATAGATGTCGTTTTATGAAAGCTGGGCTACTTATGGGCTGTAATAAATTCTACACTTTTACTTGTCTACCAAAATAATAAAAAATAGTATTTACTTACCTATTTATATTCAAGACATCCAGAACCTATTTCTATTTTGGAATAGAATAAATATTACGCAGCCATACACGTGCTCTTCATGAACCCGCCTTTTACATGCGCCATACTAATCTATGCTAAGCGCCATCTATGAAGTCATTTACGAACCAATTTCTTTTTTTTTTTGATCTCGGAAAATCGCCCTTTGTTATAAAAACAATCGACAGTTGATTGTGTACGAATAAAAATCGTTACTACTTATTTAATCGCTGAGTGATTTTTAGTAACTACGCGATTGTTACTAGAACGATTGACAACCGAAAAAGTTCGAATGAAAATCATTACTAGTCGATTATTAGTAATAATAACGCAGTAGTTTTAAAAACAATCGACAGTTAATTGCGTTCGAATGAAAGTCATAATATTCAATATTGTTATTAGGTAAACTACGCGAATGTTCCTAGAGTTAGGTATACCTACTAGGTAAGTCTATGAAATACGAAATAAAGTAGTAAAATAAATGTTTAAATAAAAAATATCTTATTCTACATCAATCGATCGTTAACGAAGTCACGCGCATCGGTATAGGATTACCTATATTATGACCACACACACGTACAAATTGCATATACCTACCTACAACTACAAACTTAGTGAATGGTATCTACCATGATTGATTGATTGATACATGATTTCAATTAAAGAGAGCAAATTAGCTTTGAAAATCGTTAAAATGTTACTTGTAGTGTTATTAATTTATCTACCTATCTAAATTCGAATAAATATTCATTCGAATATTTTTTAGTAACAATCGATCATCAATTTTTATTCGATTTTTTTAGGTAAGAACGAATAGACAATCTAACACATGATAGATACTAGTACAATTATATCGATTCATTCGAATATTTTTTAGTAACAATTGATCGTCAATTTTTATTCGATTGTTTCTAAGTTAGGACGAATGAATCGACAATCGAATACATGGTAGAACAATTGTCGATTCATTCGATTGTTTTTTTAGTAACAATCGCCCATCGCTAATTCATTGCACATCGCGATTCGCGAACGTGAACTTAGCAAAATAGGTGGGTAATTTTGAAAATCAAGGATTATATTTAAATGTTTTAACTTACAACGGCCGGAATGCCTGACCTATTCAAAGACAATTATTTTCGTATATATTTCATTAACTAAAATTAAGTATAATGCAAGTAATACGATATTTGAATTACGATTAGACGGATGTTTGAAATCTTATTTGATGCAGTAAAGTATCAATAGTAGTATTTAATGGCCGGAATGACTAGATAAAAGACTGTGGAACAACATATATTTTTTCTAAATTTTGAGTACTTGTGATTTGCGAGTAATCCATAATTTAAAATACCCTATTTTCGGGAATTTCGGGAATCCCAGCCTTAACAGATTAATCTTTAAACAATTAAACAAACCGTGTAACCGTGTGGCGTAGCGGTGAAAGAATACCACCATCCCCCCCTCTTCCCTTGGGTGTCGTAAAAGGCGACTAAGGGACTAAATACTGCACATACATCGAACAGCATAGAGCAGCGATGGGCTCACCACCGGTCATGCTGAGCACATGTGCAGTCGCTATTTGGTGAAAAGTGCTTTTGCGGTCCTCATTGCCTAGTGACTAACCCTTCGGGGATAATAGTCGTGATTATATGTATGAATGTATTATTTTGTTTATTTCACTAAACGCTCTTCAGGGGAGTTATTTAAATAGCAAGGTTGAAGGAGTACAAGATGTTTTGATTGGTGTTCCGAGTTTAAAATTCTGATATTATGAGCCCGCTTTGCAAGTAACCGCCTTCTCTTAAAAGCTGTTTCTATTAAGAAAAAGCTTTTACAGTTTCTGTTCCGACGGTGATGGTTTTAGCAAATACATGCCATTACAATATTGTTTCATACAAATTTTAATGACAATACCAAACTATGACGTGACTTACTTTTATAAAATATAGGATAAATCATCAAAAAAAAATAGTAGCGAAAACGTCGATCGCCAAAACAGAACACCGTCCCAGAAGTACACAACCTTTACACCAGGTTTGACTCAACTGAAAGGGGAAGTCGGGCATAAATGTACACATCGCGTATTTATACAGAACGAGTTCGAAGTAAAACCTGAACCACTCACCGGGTCCCGTGGGATGCTTAGGGGTAATCATTAAGCGGACGGCGAACAAACAAGTCGCATTCATTGCGAAACTTGTTGTCGCTTTCGCCCCATCCCACCCTCTGTAATAAAACTGTAAAACTTTGGCTGTTACAATTTTGAGTTTTCGAGAATTTTTGGTACGTGGTTTTTTTAATTTTAATATGGCGGCTTTCGATAATGCGCGTTTGTACGTGTTATTTCACTTTTCTTTATGGTCTTCGAAGATATAATTAGTTTTGTAATCCGGAAGGCAGTTAAGTTAGTGATCACAAGACAGGGCTTCTGTTATCAAGATGATAGCTTGACCATTCGGTAACCGAAGCTTTCAGAAACATTCAGTAGTTTATTTTAAATTAAATTTGGTTTAGTAATTTAACTTTACTAAGTTCATGTACAGTCTTACATCGCCTGAATAATTACACTATGACTTTGTCTAAACATTCACGAACGATCCATTGACATCTATTTACAGGTACTTCAAGTACCTCGTATACAAAGTTAACATAATAATTCTCAATCTTTGTCATTGACGTATAGATTGATAAATCGTTGTTTGAGCAATTTGTTTTCACCGCCAGTATTCTTCATCATGTGATCAAATGTGCTTCAGCATGTAATGAGATTCAATCCAATACATATTTTTTAAATTCTGTTGGTAAGCGCTTGAGCTGCATATCACCTGACGGAGGTAAAGTAACTTAAGTAAGTAACTCTAAGGTAAAGGTGTACAAGACCCGAGCTCTCTGAGTCCTTTTACTTAGGGCTCGGAGCCGTTTACAAAGCTCGCGACGACTCCGAGTTTACATGAGCTTCGGAGCGTGACATTTGAGCTCGAATCTTTTGTAATAAAAAAGTTGTGAAATGATCATAAATCAAAAAAATCCAAATTTGCTTTATTCAGTAAGCTTCAAATAAGCATTTTGAATCGTCAAAAATTTAAGTTTAAATTTACTTCTCTATATGAATGGATGGGCAACCATCCATTCAGGACGTATCTTTTAGCTGTGGAGAAGAACGGGCGCAAGAAACTCCACAGCTTTATAATAATATAGAAGTAACGACATTTACAAAACAATATGTCGTTACCAAATTATACCATCAATAATCATAAAATAATTATAAAATCTAAATGTGTTACTTAAGCACTATGAACGCATTAGAACAATATGTGTGCGAAATTAGAAGAATGTTAATTCCATGCATTTTTGTTTTTGATAAAATAGAACAGCGTGTTATCGTATTTGTGTTACCTATCACTTATTTTTTAAGGCGGTACCATGTTTGCCGGACAGCTAGTGAGAAATAAAAGGTGATTGATTACAATACTAGTTAATTAAAATTCATCTAAAAATCTTGCCTCGAGCCCTTGTTGAGCGTCGAGCTCCAAGTAATTTTTTTAAAACTCGATCTATTCTTTAAAGCTCGAGTTCGTTTTAAGACGAGCTCTTTTGCAGGCTCGAGTTGTTGCTCAAAAAGCTCGCGCTTAACTAGACTCGGGACTCCAAAGCTATCGAGCTTACAGATCCCTGCAAATGTGAGTCGAATCTTCAAAATTAGAACTCAAAGACTCGAGGCTTGTACATCACTACAAGGCCGAAGGTGAAAGCGCTCTTTATCCGGAATCCTCTACCACTGAGGAACTGGCCATCTCATTACTAAACTGCCGGAACACAATAACGCTAATAACATTATTATGCTCTTTATTTAAAATATAATCTTAAGTAAAATTTTTTACAATATTTTATATAAAAAAAAACATATTTACAATATAAAATATTATAAAAAACTTAACCTAGGTTGCCACCGGCAGCGGGGATAGACCCAAGTTACCGGTGGTTAGGGCTTCAGAGTGAGGAACCTCCTGACAATACGTGCCGTGTCAAGGAGTACTGCCTTCTGTATCTGACCCTTGACCCAACCTTTTAGCGAGAGCCTCTCTAGGTGTTGATCGAGGCTCTTAGCTAAAAGACCGTTTGCCGAAACGACTATCGGTACAATAATGGTTGAATCCACATCCCACATGGCGGTAACCTCGTGAGCCAAGTCAAGGTACTTACTGAGCTTGACCTTCTCGGCTTTCACGAGGTTCTCATCATGAGGTACGGTGATATCAACCAATATTGCCCGGCGCTGAGATCGGTCGACCACCACGATATAAGGCTTATTGGCGACAATAGTCCTGTCCGTGATGATAGAGCGATCCCAGTAGAGCGTTGCATGACCATTTTCGAGAACTGGCGCAGGTGCGTACTTATAGTACGGCACCTCTGATTCAACAAGGCCATATTGAAGAGCAAGTTGCTGGTGAATTATTCTGGCTACTTGGTTGTGTCTGTGCAAATACTCTCCGTTAGCAAGATGAGAACAAGCGGAAATAATATGTCGGAGTGATTCTCCAGGACGGCGGCATGCCCGACAGATGTCGACCGTACCGTCCTTCATAATATATTTCCGGTAGTTATTCGTCTTGATAACTTCATCTTCAATGGCACAGACAAAACCTTTCGTTTCCCCAAAGAGGTCACCGAAACGTAGCCAGTTCACCGAGGCAGGCAAATCTACATCAGGCCCAGTTAGAGCCCGATGGTAGCGCCCGTGTAGCACCTTGCTCTTCCATATGTCCTTGCGATCGAGAGTGCTTAGCACCACTGGTTTGCGCCAGTTTTCTGTTGCCAAGGAGAGCGGCGTTAAGTGTCTACCAACTGCCACGACATCCAAATGCATCCCGCACTCACTGTTAAGGAAATAATTCCTGAGACTGCACACCTCACGGTTATGTAGGTCCTTGACATTTAAAAAGTCGCTCACACGTTGATCAGCTCCTTCCCAACGTCTGTATACTTTTCTTTGGTCACTTTGAAAGAGGCGATTTTGTTGGTATCGGTCCACACGCACTCTGTAGCGACGTATACGGTTTGCCCATGCATAGACTTTTTGCTTCAGAAAGTCAATACGTTCCGTCACACAAGCCATATAGTTTTCCGGTCTGACATCAGTCCCGACAAAGGCTTGTGTGACGAATCGCATGACGCGAGGCCGATTATTGCCATTTCTGAAGCAAATTAGCTATGCAATGTGTGTCCTGAACCTATTGATACGCCCCTCGACCCTCAATTGCCAAGCAGGGGCAGTCCCGGTTCGCCGCGGTACTCGGTCAGAATCCTGGAATTTGACACGAGCAACGCGACACACCGCGATGGCCCCACAATAAAGGATCGAGTGGGTATCAATTAAATTTTCACTGGTTCCAAGATAAGGAACCAGTAAATCGTTCAAGGCACTCATTAACGCCAAATTATGTCTATTCGTGGGCAAACAAGGTATACGCGGCCTAGAGTTACGCGTGTCACGATACTGTAGAATGGCATCGTTCAAAGCGCTCCTCATTTGCTCATTCGCCTGTGTACTTACATTCGTATTTATGAAATCTTCATCGTCGGGTACCGGATCTACTCGCGCCACCGAAACCGGCGTCAGGGCCGGTGATTGTGGGGCAGGGCGATCCTGCACCGAAGAAGAAGCCGCACAAATACGCAGTGACTCCAGGCGTAGCCGATCAAGTGCTGACTGATCCAGCAAGTTGTTACGCTGGATCACCCGCACTTGATCCGACAATCGTTTGGCAGACACGTCGATGGTCGGTTCAATGGCCTGAAACAAAGATAGCAACCTAACACGATACGCAGTGAGGTTAGTTCCTCCCTCTGTTGCCCTGTAGTAGGCGCGCATGCAGTTCTCATTTATAGCCTGAGTCCATCGCATGCGGCGCACTACACCACCGGTAGCGGGGGTCGTACGCGGGGCAAATTGTCCCACTGATCCCAAGCGTGCCGGCAGCAGTGGTCGTCCACGTCGCGCAGGTCGTTGTGGCGGCGGAGACGGCGATCGCCCGCTCACGCTGCTCGACTCGTCTCTGGTGAAATCATCAGACGAGGAGCTGGAGGTCGGCGGAGCAGGCGATGATGGAGGGCGTGCGCTTCGTTTGGCTCTTGTTTGCATCAAATAATCATTTTCTCTTCATCGTGTTGACGTGGAAACGTCACAAATTTTCTATGATGTTTTTCTATTTTGGTATTTTTCCAACATTTTACTGATATTATGGTTGATTAACTGTGGTGAATTATAATTTCTATTTCGTATTGTTATTTATATATCGGTTGCACTTAAAATTCAAATTTAGCAAATAAAATAAAAATCCGATAAAAAGACATGACTTTTGATGTCAGTGACCAAAGAGCATTATTACTCGTATTATTGTTACGGATAGTCATTCAATCAATCAATCATAAAAGCCATTAGATAAGTTTTTAGGTACAATATAGCCCCAAAAATGTTTTTTTTTTAATTGTTGTTTTTTATATCTCTTCATGTAAGGAAAGTTAGATAATTTATTTACAAGAAAAAACAAAAGTAACATCTAATATTAAAATTAAAATATATAGTAATATAATATCTTGTATATTGGACCAAATGCTGCCCAAGTATTCCCATGCTTGGGCAGCATTTGGTCCAAAATGGTCAATCTCCTTTATGCATACCTAATTCAAGATAAATAATGGGCATCGGAAAACATCGGAAACAATCGTAAAAATACAAAAGAATTTTATTTTAAAGTTATAATTTAAAAAAAATATATTTTTGGATTTTTTTACGATTGTTTCCGATGTTTTCTGCTGCCCATTATTTATCTTGAAGTAATGTCTGTACTGTCCCACCGCTGGGCAAAGGATATGCGAGGTCTATGCGGCTGATCATGGTCTGCTGTACAACAGCAAGAAGAGTCAGTCAGTCAGTCTTTCAGAGTGGCTCACAGAAAGTGACTGAAATGCCACCGTTATCACTAAACGGAACGCCGGTAACGAGGGTAAATCAGTTTAGATATTTTGGTCACTTAGTGACGCCCGCGCTGAAGGATGATGCTGATATGGAGCGGGAGCGGAGGGCGCTGTCGGTCAGAGCGAATGTGGTAATTCGTAGGTTTGCCAGATGTTCCACTGGGGTAAAGATTACTCTCTTTCGAGCTTACTGCTCCTCTTTTTACACGTGCAGCCTGTGAACTGACTACACGCAGAAGACCTACAGCGCCCTTCGAGTCCAGTTCAATAATGCGTTCAGGATGCTGTTGGGTCTCCCCCGGTTTTGCAGTGCGTCTACAATGTTCGCAGAAGCGCGTGTAGATTGTTTTCACACCACTATGCGCAAACGAGCCGCCTCGATGGTGCGGCGTGTGAGAGGGAGCTCCAACAGTATGCTGGCTGCACTTGCTGACAGGCTCGACAATCCCTACATTAACCATTGTTGCAAACTGCACATTTCGCACTGTAGTTGGGCTGTCTGAACCTTTGTACATTATATAATAACTGACATGATATGATATGACATGAATTAATTTAATTATAATTGAATGTATGTATTAAGTATGGAATTTTCGGAATAATAAAGTAATTAATAATTGTATGAATCATATGTAATCTTATCATTTTGAATAATGTGACTGACAATGTATTAATATGTGAAATGTGATGAGTCTTGTTATTTGAATAAATGATTTTATTTATATATAAAGGCCACTATCATAGAAATCAAGTCATCGCTACAATTATTACAATGGACGGCTCTGTTTGCGATCTTGCCAGTTAAGTAATATTCGCAATGCCGATCATTGGATGGGTGATCAAATTAAAAACATCTCGAGCTCTTTCTTCTTCGTTTAATTATTCTATTTTATTATTAATTTTAATTTTTTTCCTGTCTGCAATTTTTGAATGATGTAGCCGAATAAATGTTTTACTTACTTACTTTCTTCGAAGACACGTAAAGATATTGATCCCGGTTGTTGTGGTAAAATAGCAGTCGTTAAAAAACCCGACCCAATTGGGTAATTGCCCAATCTAATAATGTGCTGTTGTCTAAGTAGGAAAGTCTGAGTCCAGCAGAGGGATATTTGTAGGCTGGTGATGAAGCTTCAAAAAATGCGAACACCTGAACCACCGTTGTTGGTTAAACCACAGAATAACTAATAGTACTACCGTACAGAAGGTTCACTCTCTAAAGACTTTCACGCGAAATTAAAACTTATCGTGTGACCAGAGCGTTCATATTCTGTTAAGCAACGCTGACTCAATATCGATTTGACGTCATGACGTCACAGAGCGTAGGGTTTACGCGCGCGCGCAGGGATTACGAGTTAAGCGACTCGGCGGTAGAGATGGGTAAGGGGTTATTACCCATTCCACCCATTTGGGTTATAACTAGGTGATTTGGGTTTTAACCCGGTTTAACCCATTATCACCCATTTTGGCGGGTGAAAATGAACAACGTAATATAATTGTATACATTTTATGGTAGTAAGTAGTAACAACTTAAAATGAAAGTCCAAATACAAATCAAGTCATTTGTTTGTTTTTTTACTTATTTTTTTCTCTTATATACAAAATTATATGAGTAAGCATAATTAACGTTTTGGTACTTTAATCATCGTTATCACTTGAGTCAGATAGCAGTTCACAATCTACAAATTCTAAATTATTTGTTTTTGATGTTGACTGTTCGGGACTGACAGTCTGTAATGGCATGGTATTTTCCGATATTTGAATTTTATTAGTGGTGATAAATCAAAATCCTCGTCTGATTTCTACCTACTCTTATTTATTAATTCCAGATAAATGTAAACTAATAAATGTCAGTTTAGCTGCTTTATCTGTAGTGAGCAGTTTCTCTTTTGCTGCTGTGGACATTGCTATGAGCACTAAAAGAACGCTCTACAGCAGCAAAAGTGCAAGTTGCGGTCAAAATTCGGACCACAAAATGCAGCGGAACCACAAAACCCTTCCACCAACAGTTGCACTTACATCACATATATTTACCTACAGAAATATATGACACCTCCTCTTGCCCAAAAATTAAATTTTGGATTGATTAGAGTTTTAGCCGCAAAAAGTTTGGCCAGGAGATCGACCTTTTCCTGCGGTTTGTGGGCTAAAGTTCCGTAAGGATACCTCAGTGGTGGCAGCGAGGGTTGGCAGAAGTTGGATTGCATGCACACTTTTGGCCAGACGAAAGTAGCTACGACTGCCCGTAGGATGCGTCAAGAGTTCTTGGCATACTCGTGCAACGCGCTGGGCATCCGCCCATTAGGGCGTACCAAGTAATGTAAAAGGGCCTACTAATGTGGCATTATTATAGGCTGCTTTCAGAAAGCGAGTTTCGGGATCCCCATGAGCTTTGCCTCTGAACCAAGCCCGGTATGCCGTCTGTTTTTTTTTTTTTTTTTTTTTTATAAAAGAGGGAGGCAAACGAGCAGGCGGGTCACCTGATGGAGAGTAATCACCGCCGCCCATGGACACCCGCAAAACCAGAGGAATCGCAGACGCGTTGCCGGCCTTTAAGGGAGGAATAGGTTTAAGGAAGGAATAGGAATTGGGAGGAGGGGGGGGGAAGGGGCCTCCGGAACCCTCACTGGTCGGACGAAACACAACAGCACCAAGTGCCATTATTTCACGCCGAATATTAGTGAGAGGGTGGTATTACGCCGGGCGAGCCGGCCCAATGTGTGCTGCAACGTTTGTTTGTTTGCTCTAAACAGCGCAGGCACACTCGTGATTGAACCAGCGGCTGCGTGTGCCTTTGCTGATGATATAGGAGTGTGAAATAAAGTATTCTATCCCTAACACTATTTCATTAGAAAAGGTAGTGGCACTAGCTGTCGGGTCCTTCCCCCTGCAGCAGCGCTGCTTCCAAGGAACGGATGCTAAATAGTCCCGCATACCATCTCAGTCTGCCGACGCGTAGTGCCAAATCTGGCGTTTCGAAACCGCTGTTGGCGGGAGCGATGCCAAGGGCACTATGCTGGATATCAAGCAGTGATCCGAGGAACCAAAAGGAACTTGAACCTTCATCCTGTATCTCATCAGCAGAAGATCGAGTAAGGAGGGCGCATGGTCGACTATGTCTGGGATCCTGGTGAGCTGGTTTACCAGTTGAGTCTGGTCATGCGTGAGAGCGAATGTGTGGGCAGTTCTACCAGCATGGTTAGTTTTGGTTTTTCTTCAAGCACAAAGCCGGGATAGTTCAGGTAGGTGGTGTCAGCTGGGCAGATTATTTGTGTCTCCGCCAAGAACAACATTGCTGGCCGTGCCGTCTCAAGATAGTGGTGGACGGCATTGAGGATAGGTTAGATAGGTTTAGGCATGGAGTTCGCGGATGTAAGTGAACTCCACCGTCAAACGGTAAGGTTGTGGTGGGGGTGTGCACCGCTGTAGGACCAGTTTTGTTGTTACGCGCTGTCATTTTAGGAGTGGAAGGAAGGAGGTGTGAATCGAGAAAATGATTCCGCGATGCGAATGGTCAAACTGTTTATCCAGGGATCTGCCCACAGACGAGTTTCATTAACCTGCTGAACGGAAGGGCCCCCGAATCCCCCGGGAATGGCTGCTGGGATCCCACCTTCCGGTCACCAACCAGAGTGATCAAGCTCTACCACCAGTGGAGCAGATCAAGGCTCAAAAAAATCCGTTACTCGCTTCTTACGACACCTACCGGACGGAGGAGAGGGGCGGCGATTGTATTCTTTCTCCGACACCGCACGGATAAAACGTCGTACGTCGAGGATGAATGAGATGCGAGAGGAAAGGAGATGCGATGTATCTGAGCGGGGCGTAAATACTACTTACGTACACTTTTAAACTTTCGCGTTCCATTATGTACACATAATATATAAACGGGATTTACCACGGCTGGTGCAGTTCAGTCGAAACGTGTATAAAAGGCAATCGTAGGATGCTTTTACTAAGTAGTTTTGCGTTAAATCCCGTTTATATATGTGCAGATACTACGTATCACCCTGTCCCGCGCATCCCTGTCACTCCCATTGCTGGCCGTACGTCAACATGTTACATAGTTAGTTTTCACTCACTTAAATGGGTTATAACTGGGTGAAAATGGGTGATAACTGGGTCTTAACCTACCCGTGGGTTATTACCCGGGTGATAACCCATCACTACTCGGCGGTGTTCGGTGCTTTGGCTCGCGGCAACCTTTACTGCCATACGCGTAGGCGGCCTGCCTGGGAGGCGCGCCGGCCGAACGTACCTAAACTGCGGAGTGACACCCCCCTGCTATTATCACCGAAAGGTTAGGCAATGAGGACAGCAAAAGCAGTCCTCTACCATAGTCCACTCTTCAACAAATAGCGACCGCACATGTGCTCAGCGTGACAGGTGGTGAGCCCATCGCCTTTCTAAGATGTTGGATGTCTTTGCAGCCTTTAGTCCGTAAGTCGCCTTTAACGACACCCAAGAGAAGAGGGGGTGGTAGTATTCTTTCACCACTAAGTGACCCGGTTGAAAAAAGAAACATAATTAAACTAGATATACACATTTTTCAACCGTATCTTAATGTACATAAAGATTAATTTGTAACCTCTGTTTGTAACCTCAAAATTGCAAAATAATTGTACCATTTAAGCCTAAACGGCTCTCTCTCTTGTTGGTTAAGCGGCGATTTTTAATCTTTTTCCCTCAACAGGTCTTCAACCCTTCGCTGTTAAACTCGAATTAGGCAGTAACTTGATATGCCGTTGGGTTGAAGTTCATTCTCTTGCAATATTTGTCTTGCCATCCTAATAAAAACCTTTCAAGAGGCAAAAGAGGCGGTCGTATAAAAATGAAACCTATGCGCATTGTAATAAAAACTTTTTTAAGAGGCAAGAGACACAAGGCAGTTGAACAACAATATAAACCTTTATTGTGTAAGCATTTGATGCACCTGAAAGAGTAGCGAAATCGGATTGAATGTTAAGCTACGTTTGTAATGGCGAGTTATTGGATGGGTGATCGGATATTTAATTTTGAGCTCATCTTTGCTTAGAAAGGCACATTGAGAAGTTAGTATTGGTTGGTTTCGTAAGATAGCAGTGTATATAAATGCCAACACGTATTGTGTTTATTTGATATGGTTCATGGCATGACCTATCTCCCCAACAACTGATTATGTGGAAAGGTCTGAGCCCATCAGTAAGACATAGTAAGACATAGCAAGACATAGTAAGACATAGGCTGATGAGAATGATGAGACAGTAGGAACTTGAGACTTCAAAACACTACAGTGTGAGTCTTACTTGCACATAACTAGTTTTTATTTCTTTAGACCACTTCTTATTCCATAATTCTCTAAAATCGTAGTAACTACACCTGAGTACAATCGGCGGCAGATCAACCTACCCAAATCTGTCAAATTTCTCCAATGAATATTGATCCTACTTATAACCAAACTGTAAAGTCCAAAATTGATTGTAGAAATTTGACAGTTTTGGGTAGGTTGATCTGCCGCCTTGTGTACTGTGAAAGGAACGTTTGGGGGCGTGGGATTGAAACTGTCCTTTTCTTAGTATACGACTTCATATTTATTTACAAGTTTATAAATATATTACATTACTTTAAATATAAAAATAACATGGTAAGTCTACCCATGTAAGCACTTCCGATCATTCTCTTTAATTCCACATTTGACATATTGACATTTCAAATTACATGTTTTATTTATAAATTACTACAAAGTAAAACCTGCCAGCGCCCTAACATGGTATAAACTCTAAAGTACCCACCGTGGAGAATCCAAGCCCTCCGCAACTGACCCATATGAACTAATCACTAGACCATAAAGTTAAAACAACCAACCACGCTCCGAAAAAGGCAAAATAACAAATAAAAAGACCATTAAAGTTATGTTTTTCTGGCGCACAATTCCACCATAATAAACGTACGACGAAATAAATTTCTTATTCCCATGCAAATTCGCCGTGTCTCAGTGAGGCAACTCCGTAATCCCTGTATGTTGTACATAGTAAATATTGAGAACACAGCATCTCAACTTGTAAGTATAATTATGAACTTGTTACTTTACTGGCAACATCGCAATCCGTAACGTCTTATCCGCTGCTTCCTATCGAGCCAACTCATTAAATATATTCAAAAAACATCAAAAATTACAAAAAAAAACTAGGTACTGGGTAGGTAGGTACCACTTACATAACAAACGGGCATACAGGCCACTAGATAATTACTTATGTTTTTTACGTAAAAAGGAGGCGAATGAGTTGGATGGATCACCTGATGGAAATTAATTACCGCCGCCCATGGATACCAAAACCAGAGGAGTCGCAAATGAGATGCAGACCTCGAGGAAGGAGTAAGATCTTGTGGTAGAAGTATGAATTGTGAAATGGAGAGCTCTTATCTTGGCTGAGACATATTCGGGAATGGACCGGAATCAACTGCGTGGAGAACTGTTCCGAATGGTGATTGACAAGGGTGAATTCTGCAAGCTAACGGCAGACATCCAGTAATGGAGTGCCACTATAAGAAGAAGAAGAGGGGGGGGGGGGGAGATAGGCCACCGGTACTTTCACTCACCGCACGAAACACAACAGAGGGCCTACTCTCTTTTTCCGAAACGAAAGGAGATTGATCATTTTTGTATGGACCAAGATGCTGATGATGAAGATGACCATGGACGATGGACCAAGAGTGCTGCCCAACATTGAATCATAGTGCATAATGTTCCTTAGACTAATACTAGTATGTAACCCAAAGCGCTTCAGAATCTATCCGAGGAGTATTGAGAAAAAAAACTGTTGTATACGTTTTACATTAACGAAAAATAATAACAAACGTCTTATTTTTAAAATAAAGGACGGTATGTATCCCCAACAATGGATTTTATTATTAGACCAACATTTAGTTAAGGATATTCATTCAATCAATCATATAAGGCCATAAGATAAGTTTTTAGGTACAATATAACCCCGTGGATGTTTTGTCCAATATGGTCAATCTTCTTTCCGAAATGGAAACCGCTGTAAATAGCAAACGAAAAATTTCCAAAATTACCATTCTGAGAAAGGGTGTAAGCCGTCAGTAACGCCGAGTGCCATTGTTTCATGACGATATTAAATAAATAAATAAATCTTTCCTACAATCACACCAATTATCTAGCCCAAGAGAAGCTTCGAAGAAACTCGTTAAATGGTTACCTACTAGACAACGGATAAACATACTTAAGATACTTAAATACATACTTATTATACATAGAAAACACCCAGACCCGAGATATTTTAGAAAAACCATTATTTCTAAATTGACACGACCGAGGATCGAACCCGGGACCTCAGAGATGGCGACACCATGAAAACCGGTGTACAAACCACTCGACCAAATAGATATTCCGTGGGAGGATGGTATTACGCCGGGCGCGCCGGCCCAATTCGTGCTGCATGGCTCTAACACTCAGACCCTGTCTTTCATTTAGCACTACCCATGGGTCACGTATAGTCTCTAGGGTAAAACTGCGCGATGCAAGTGACTGCACCCCATCAATAGAGTAAGAGTTTTTGCCTCCTTTTGCGTGTTGCCGCTTGTACATGATTTCACGTCATGTCATACTCAATTTCACATGTCAAAAAAAAATTAAAACAAGAATATGTATGGCCACGATGTTATTAAGAGAACAGCTGGGGACCCCCCTTTAGTAGTTATTTAAAAAATACAGCAAAGATTAATTTAAATATACGTACAAAGATGCGTTACTGCTTCAAAAATGACTTAAGCCCGCCAAGGACTTTTGTTAAAGGTCTGTTAATTAGTAGGATTAGAACCTGTTTTGTCAACGAGCAACAAGTAAGGCACGCGAGGGTTGAAAAAAGACAGGGTAAGCTAGGCTTCCCGGTAATTGAAACAAAATATGGTGTCACGTTGAAAATGTAGAAGGAATATAAACTAGACTGTAAAGAAGTTTTTCCCCTCCTTGCTATATAATAAGAGCTCAATTGTCGTAATACCAGAAGACTCTTGAAATTCAATTGTCAGCATAGAAGTCTTTGTGACAGACAAAGTGTAATAATAATATGTTGTCCTAACTGTGTACCGTAGCGATGAAAGAATACTACCACCCTCTCTCTTCCCTTGGGTGTCGTAAAAGGCGACTAACGGACTAAAGACTGCACTTACATCCAACAGCATAGAGCGGCGATGGCCTCACCAGCTGTCACGCTGAGCACATGGGACTGCTTTTGCTGTCCTCATTGCCTAGTCTCTGTCTAGCCCTTAGGGGATAATAGGCGTGATTACATGTATGTATGTCTGGGCGAATTATTTATTCCTTGAAAGTTACAACATTATAAACGCTAAAAAAATTCACAAAAGAGTCTTATCTGATGTCAAGTGACAATGAAAGCATATAAGTAGTATATCAACTTTAAAATTAAAATAAAATAAATGTCACCCATCCGTGAACGATCTCTGCAAAAGGTAACTTAACTTTTGAGATCGTCGCAAAGAGCACCACCGACCTCATTACTGTAAGTGATACGCGTCCGCTACATACTGCAGTAAAAGTACGTCCTCTATGAAAGCCTTTACATTATATAGTACCCTAGGAGTTACTAAAACTCTGAACAATAACATTTTTATACTGTGGCCCTAGGCACCATTCCACTCGCGTCTAGACTCTAACCTGGACATGGCAATGTAAAATCTCGTAACAAACCTCAATAATGCATAAGAATGCATTATTGAGCAAGCATAGATGCTTGCAAAGAAAAATATTCATTCCCTTATGTTTGAAAATAAAAACGAAATTCAAAATTTTGTAGAAGCTACGACGTAGCTATCTCGTAGTTGGTGCTATTACGTAGCTAATTCGTAGATAAACTACGTAACGAAACATTAAAGTGCTTGTTAAACAAAAATTAGCTTCATTTAAAAATGTAATGAGTACAAGGTAAGATATTATGTTAAGATAAATTTTTATTGCCCTAAAATTGTGTAAATATATAGCAGGTGTTATGCATAAAATAATGGGAGCAAACAATTTACCCTAATCGGGCATGCAATTTTTAGTATGTAGGTACATGTTACATAGAAACAGCCACTATGCTGTTTTTGTACCAAAATATTCAGTCAAACTGTAGAACGCCTTATCCATAAGCCATCTTTTTAATTTAATTTTAAAACAGCTTAAATTTACTATAGCTTTTTGATCTGTGAGCAGATGATTGAATATTTGGATACCAGTTACATAGGCACTCTTGTGATACAGGGCATTATTAATATTTGGTAGAGCCAAGTCATATGCGTATCTCTTCCGCAAATTACAATTATTTGTGCTTTTAAGTTTAAAATACTGAATACCTATTGCTTTTTATAAAAAGAGCCATCTCTAATACATAAATACCTGTCAGTGTCAAATAACCCTTTTCTCTAAAAACATTTCTCAGAGTGTCTTCAGAGTACATACTGTAAATAGTTCTCAAGCATTTCTTTTGTAGTATAAAGGTATATTTTACATTAACAGAGTTTCCCCAGAAAATAACTCCATAAGTAAGAAGAGGATAAACTTGGCCAAAGTAGGCGGCTCTGGCTACTTCTATAGATGATGTTTCCGAAAGTATAGATAGGGCATAGCAGTAGTTCGATATTTTATTATTAATTTTAGTTATGTGCAACTTCCAATTTAGATGTGAGTCATTATTTACACCTAAGAAATTTATTTCATCAACAATTTCGATGATTGACTTGCATTCAGTCGTTATATTTAGTTTAATTTGATTTGTTTTATAGTTTCAAAATTGTATTACTTTTGTTTTGGAAAGATTTACTGTCAGATTTAATGATTTTAGAAAACTTATGGTTTTATTTAAAGTTTTAATTATTTCTTTTTCAAATTTAATGATATCGTTTTGACAATACTCAATCTTTTAAAAGAATGTTATTGTTTCCAAAACACGGTCTTATAAAATTTTCTCAATTAAAGAGCTACGATGATGTTTATATCTTTATTATTTACTAAATTACGTCCTTTAAATTTAGTATTTCTCTAAAAGAGGACTAATATTTTATATTTTAAATGCTACTAATTTAATACACATATTTTATAGGAAGTGTCTAGCCTGCCGCCATTGCTTCTTTAATAAAAAAAATGTAGTGCCACTAATGGTAAGTTAAGAAATAATGTTATTCTGCCGTAAGTTATTAAGTATTCCAATTTGTTCCTTAAATCAAGCTAATAAAGTTTAATTTTAAATATACATTATGGTAACGTAGTGAAATAGTTCTTCAGCGACAGACTAACATAAAAGGCTATTCTGCCACTACATAATAGTCATTGGAATATGTATTTTGTAATTTTGAGGTAATTTTTTTATTAGACCACAATAACAGTACATATGACCTACAGGAATAGGCCAGCTAGTATTTCTGTTGTCTAATAAAAAAAAATATCCTCGAAATTCAAGACAAACGCTACGCTGCGCTTCACGGTAAATTTCTACCCTATCACGTGACCTACGGCAATACATTAATTTTTATTTAACCACTGCTGGTGGCAGGCTAAACACTTTCAGTCTTACAAATAAAAACTATTTAAAATGTGTTTATTCTATAGTTATTCTAAGAATGTGAAAGAATATTCAGTATAAGTTGGGAATAAGAAGGTTATAATTTCTTACAAATAAACTTGGAATAGAGTCGGAATAACTATTCCGTAGTTATGTCATAAGCTCAAAGCAGCAACGTTGCGATTCATATACATTCTTACAAAAACCTAAGATTATTCTATCATCATCATCATCATCATCAGCCAGAAGACGTCCACTGCTGGACAAAGGCCTCCCCCAAGGATCTCCACCACGACCGATCCTGTGCTGCTTGCATCCAGCGGCTACCCGCGACCTTCACCAGATCGTCGGACCACCTTGTTGGAGGCCTGCCCACACTGCGTCTTCCGGTGCGCGGTCGCCACTCGAGAACCGTTCTGCCCCAACGGCCATCGGTTCTACGGGCGATGTGCCCTGCCCATTGCCACTTGAGCTTGGCGACTCTTTGGGCTATGTTGGTTACTTTAGTTCGTCTACGAATCTTCTCATTTCTGATTCGATCACGTAGAGAAACCCCGAACATAGCCCTCTCCATTGCTCTTTGCGTAACTTTGAGCCTGCTAATAAGGCCCATAGTGAGCGACCACATTTCGGTACCGTATGTCATCACTGGCAACACACACTGGTCGAAGGCTTTCGTCTTGAGACACTGCGGTATTTTGGACGAGAAGATATTTCGTAGCTTCCTGAACGCTGCCCAGCCGAGTTGGATTCGACGATTGACCTCTTTCTTAAAGTTGGACCTACCTAGTTAGACTGTTTGTCCCTGGTATACATATTCGTCAACAACTTCAAGAGCAGAGTCTCCAACCTTCAGAGGAGTGGGTACGACACGTGAGTTAAACATGATTTTCGTCTTCTCCATGTTCATTTTAAGGCCCACTTGTTGAGAGACTCTGTTGAGATCACCGAGCATTGTGCCGAGTTCCTCCAGGGTCTCAGCCATGACTACTATATCGTCGGCAAATCGAAGGTGACTGATGTACACGCCGTTAATATTGATGCCGAGTCCTCTCCAGTCCAGAAGCTTAAACACGTCCTCCAGTGCAGCAGTGAAGAGTTTCAGAGAAATGATATCTCCTTGTCTCACTCCACGCTGCAGCTGGACTGGCTTCGAGTTTTGGTCCTGAAGACGAACTGTCATAGTGGCGTTTTCGTACAAACACTTCAACACTTCGATGTACCGGTAGTCAATTTGGCACCGCTGGAGAGACTGTAGCACGGCCCATGTTTCTATCGAATCAAAGGCTTTCTCATAGTCCACAAACGCTAAGCAAAGAGGCCGGTTATACTCTTCGGTCTTCTGTATAACCTGCCGCAGCGTATGTATGTGGTCTATGGTGCTATAGCCTTTTCGGAATCCGGCTTGTTCGATAGGCTGGAAGTGATCAAACCTGCGTGCGAGACGATTAGTTATAACTCTCGAGAACAGCTTATAAACGTGACTTAGAAGTGATATGGGTCTGTAGTTCCTCAGTAGGGCCTTGTTGCTTTATTATTTGGTTGATTATTCTCTGGTTTTATTTATTTTGCCGTCACTTTGACACTTCAGAGGTTTGTGATAATGTTAACGTAGGTACTGTTTTATTATGTTTAAATCATAACGGTACAAATTCATAATAATTAGACGGCCGGGTGGTCGAGTGGTCAGCGACCCTGACTGCGAAACCCACGGTTCCGGGTTCCAATCCCGGTATTTGCCCCTGCAAATGTTTGTGTGGTGAGCACAAGGTAAGTACGAGCATTAGTGGCCGACTCATTGATGTTTATTAGTATTTATGTATGTTTTACCGTTATTCAGTCACCAAAGTAACCATAGTTCGAGCTATGCTTAGTTTGGGGCTGAATGATTGGTGTGACAGTTGTAAAATTTATTAATATTATTTAAGTATTTATAAGAAATCATTCTTTAACATGGATAGGTCCCTACAAAATTAGTAAAGATCTTTTAATGTTAAGTTTAATATGTCTGTAATATGTCGGTAATGTTTAGGTTAATTACTTGGTTACAGCTAGGCTTGCCAACTCCAAAAAAGGCATTTCCGGAATTACCCAGCTCGACATCCGCGACTAGGGTATATTACGCGGGACACAAGTACACAACACACCACATATAAAAATGTTAGTAAAAAAAACTTGCTTTTATATTTTTTATAATTTAAAAAATGATAAAAAATATCAATACAAATGCCTAACCCGAGGGTAGTTGGTACGAGATAGGTCCTTACTGATATCCGGGACAAAAGGCGTCAAGCAAGGGGTCACTGCGGGACGGCCCGAAATTGACCTAGAAGCGGGACGTCCCGGAAAATCCGGGACGGTTGGCAAGCCTAGTTACAGCCCCAATACCTCAACGCCGTCAATATCAGCAGGGTTGAAGATGTATTTATACCCTCACGTTTTTCTATTTATAGAGAGTTACCAAATAATTGGTCTAAAAACATAACATTAATACATAACACATATAATCACGACTATTATCCCCAAAGGATTAGTCAGAGACTAGGCAATGATGACCGCAAAAGCAGTCCTCTACCATAGTCTATTTTTCACCAAACAGCGACTGCACAAATTGTGCTCAGCGTGACAGCCCATCGCCGCTCTATGCTGTTAGAAGTACCTATGTGCAGTCTTTAGTCCGTTAGTCGCCTTTTACGACACCCAAGGGAAGAGAGGGGGTGGTAGTATTCTTTCACCGCCACGCGACACGGTTGACACCATCTTTAAAAAACCGATGTTTTATACGAAACTCTTCGTCACTATACAAATTAAACGGATATTCTCTGATTTTAAATGTCTTTATTTTCTCTCTCTTTCTATATGGTTAATTATTATTTTTTATTTTTTTTATAGCAGAAGGAGGCAAACGAGCAAGCGGGTCACCTGATGGAAAGTAATCACCGCCGCCCATGGACACCCGCAAAACCAGAGGAATCGCAGGCGCGTTGCCGGCCTTTAAGGAAGGGATAGGCTCGTTTCTTGAAGATCCCTAAGTCGTAACGGTCCGGAAATACCGCCGCCGAGAGCTGGTTCCAAAACACTGTAGTTCGAGGCAAGAAATTTCTTGAAAAACGCACAGTAGTAGACCGCCATCCATCAAGGCGATGTGGATGGAATGACAGTCGATTGCGTGTAGTGCGGTGAAGGAAATTAGCGGCAGGGATCAAGCCGAACAATTCTTCAGAACACTCCCCATGATATATACGGTACAATATACAGAGAGACGCAACGTCTCTCCGAAGAGCCAGTGGATCGAGCCGACCTGAAATAACCACGTCGCCGACAATTATATTATTAACTCGCTCTATTTCTCTTATTGCAAATCATAATTCAGTCTTCGATAAATAATTGTGATATTATACTATTCAATGTACGAACACTAATGTGTGGACAAAATAGCAAATCTACCAGGTAATTTAAACTTAAACTGGGGTGAGGGTAGGTATAACGCTAATATGAAAAGTTACACAGACGTTATACTAAGTATAAGTTAATCCTACGTTATTCCGTATTTATTAGTAGACATTTAGCTAATACTTGATATAACATTTATTACACGTTTATTTGTAAAGCTGTTTGTATTTTATATTGTTTTCTGAGGTTTAAGCGAGCACTAAACATTGAAATGAATTACTTACGAATCAAAACTCGAGTTAAATTTACTACGTTAAGTACATAGTTTTTTATTACCCTGACGTTTCGTTTCGAATAGGTACATATTTTAACTGTCTAGATAACGGATGGATTCGATAATCATGTTACGCGCAGGTTATATAAAGATGTGGTCAGTGTATAAAGGCAAGTGGAAAGAGAATCCCACATAAGTGGGGGTCACCTCTTACTCGGGTATGAGCTTAGAGCATTTGAATGCTCTAAGGGTATGAGTAACGCTGAATCCTGAGTGACGGCACATCGCGCGGAATCCGCCGCGCACGAAACAAATACTCGACATGTAAGAACCTGTCCGAACTGCGAGTGGGCGCGCTTACATACTTTATTTCTACGCTCCGCAATCCGCTTCCGCGATGTGCCGTGACTCAAGACTCGGGCTAAAACAGGAAAAAGAGCCGTTTTATTGACAGCCAACCTTCGTTGGGAGATCATCGTCACTATTATATCAGCCCCCAATAGGGTTGCAACCCGTACTCTTAAAATAGAGTATTGTCCTCTTTTTCTTTACTTTATAATCTACGACACCAATACAGTACGCTAAAATACTCAATTTACGTAAAAGACAAATATTTGTTAAATGTCGCAAGAAGCAACAAAAAATACGTTTATAAGGACAAATACATGAATACTCTTTTTTATGCTATGTACTTTATTTTTGTTCTAACACAATGAAAAAATACTTTATTCGTCCTAAAAAATGGTGGCAACCCTAGCCCCCAACCACCCACTGCTTGGTATAAGGCTCTTTTAATATTTGCCAGTCGCCATTTGCCAGATAGGCGATAGCAACATACTAAGAAGAAGCCTGCAAATCCCCAAAGGTCCAAAAGTAAGACCGGATAGCACATTACATACATATAATAACGACTATTATCCCCGAAGGGTTAGACAGAGACTAGGCAATGAGGACATCAAAAGCAGTCCTCTATCATAGCCAATTTTCATTAAATAGCGACTGCACATCATATGCTCCCGTGACAGGTGGTGAGCTCATCGCCGCTCTATGCTTTTTTTTAATAAAAGATGTAGGCAAACGAGCAGGCGGGTCACCTGATGGAGTGTAATCACCGCCGCCCATGGACACCCGCAAAACCAAAAGAATTGCAGACGCGTTGCCGTTTAAAATTGGTTTAAGGAAGGAATAGGAATTGGAAGGGATGAGGGGGCCTCCGGAACCCTCACTGGTTGGACGAAACACAACAGCACCAAGTGCTATTATTTCGCGCCAAATATTCGTGAGAGGGCGGTATTACGCCGGGCGAGCCGGCCTAATGCGTGCTGCAACGCAGCGTGGCTCTACCACTCAGTGCTTGGACGTATATGCTGTATTTAGTCCGTTAGTCACCTTTTACGACACCCAAGGGAAGAGAGGGAGTGGTAGTATTCTTTCACCGTTTAGGGACGCGGCACGGTTAAATAAAAACAAATATAAAGTCCATTAAATGTTAGTAACAAAATAACTTAACACCTATGCTAGTAAATAATTTTTAATTATTATTTTGAACGCATTATTAGGCACACGTGCCTTAGATTAAAACAAAAAGCGAAGATACGGCATGCTCCTACTTGTAGTCAATCAAAATATAGTCCTACTCAACTACATATGCAAACACTCACACACGCACACCTATAAAAGTGTAAATCGAGCGAGCGAGACAGAGTAGTAAGTTTCAACGTCAGCGCGAGGGAGTCAGCGAGTAGCGCGTTGACGTCTCGGTCCCTTGGCAACAGACGAGTACGTACGACCGATTCCGACGCCACTGCGGAGTAGCGTCTTTCTCTTTTTATCACAGCAGAATGTCCGCAATAGTACGATGTGGCCTGTACGCTCGGCAAATTGCGACTGAAGTGAAATTGTGCCTTTAGGCCTAATTTTAGCGGCTTACTCACGATCACGAGACGCTAATGCCACATGAGTAACTACCATACAGAGTGCAAGCTCTCTAACAACGCGCAAAATTCATACCTATTCTGATAGGGCTGACACCCGTTTCACGTGTAAAAAAAATTAGGGAGGAAAAATAAAATAAGGTAAGTAGGTAGAGGTACATAATAAAACGTGTATTTCAAAAGGTATAAAATAAGGTTTAGTGTAATTTGACACATACTTAATTTAAATTATTTCAAAGATAACGAAACGTTGAAAAAATTGTCTTCTGTGCTGAATCGAACCCGCGTCCTCAGCAAATAAACAAATATTAATTTATAAGCTATAAAGTAGTCTTATCTTAACTGATTGTTTAAAATATTAAAAAAAGAATTATCCTTATTTTTTCCGGAATTATTCATACACACGGTGCAAGAGTTGGGAATTATGTAACTAACCCGACTTTGTTTTATAGATTTAGATTAAATACTAATATAAATACTTAACCGTGTAAGAATGTAGTATATTCTTCACCCCCCTCTTCCCTTGGGTGTCGTTAAAGGCGACTAACGGACTAAACACTGTACATACATCCAACAGCTTAGAGCGGCGATGGGCTCACCACCTGTCACGCTGAGCCATGTCCTCAGTCGCAATTTGCTGATAAGTGGACTATGGTAGAGGACTGGATGGACTGCTTTTGCTGTCCTCATTGACAAGTCTCTGACTAATTATTAATATAATTTTATATTTCTTAATGCTATGTTTGTTTATTTAATGTGATTTCTTTTTGGAATTCTTTGTAGTACTGATTCAATTAACTAAGGTTCATATCATTTTCCCGAAATTACTTCTGATTATTTTTCATTATTGTCATGTTGTGTTTGCCTATAATGTAATGTAATGCATTGATTTGTAACTATTATTATTCACATAACCATTTTGGATATAAGCTGTAATGTAAAAATGTTGGTAGACCTAATAGTTAAAATAAAAAAAAAATAGTAAAAAACCTTTAAAAAAAAAGCTTTTATTTAAATGCGCTAAAAAGAAAAAAATAAACTTTTACTTTAAAACTTTTACTAACAACTTAAAACGTCATTACACAATTTATAATGATATAAAATGTTGTCGCGAGATTTATGTAAGTACTCGTATTTTCTTAGATTGAAAATTTTAATAGTTAAAAACTATCGCATCAATAAATCTCGGAACAACCTTAGTTATCATATAAATTGTGTAATGACGATATAATTTGTTATTATAGTAAAAGTTTTAAAGTAAAAGTTTATTTTTTTCTATTTAGCGCATTTAAATAAAAGCTTGTTTTTTAAAAAGATATTTTACTTATAAATTATTTTTCACTTTTTAGTTATCCTTGGAAACGTGTCCGGGGATAACTAATTTTCATCTGTTCATCTCACTGAACGTGTAGGTATACTACAGAATTTATTCACGTCTTCCCATCAGAACCGGTCTATCCATTAAGACGAAACAAACTCGACGCGATTGTGTGCTTAATTACTGAGTTTCTATGGCCACCTTCCAGCTTCATCATCAAACCCTGGTTACCATCTAGCACCAAAGAACTCGTCAAAACAAATCAAACGAGCCCATACTCGATGGGGTTATGTCGTTTAATTACTGAGTTCCTATGGCCACCTTCCAGCTCAATCATGAGACCCTGGTTACCATCTAGCACCAAAGTACTCGTCAAGACAAATTGAACGAGCCCATACTCGATGGGGTTATGTTGTTTAATACTGAGTTCCTATGGCCATCTTCCTGCTCCATCATCAGACCCTGGTTACCATCTTGCACCAAAGAAATCGTCAAGACGGATCAAACGAGCCGAAACTCGATGGGGTTGCGTAGTTTCATTACAGAGTTCCTATGACCTTCCTTCCAGCTCCATCATCAGACCCTGGTTACCATTGAAAAACAAACTACTCGTCAAGACGATTCAAACGAGCCCAAGCTAGATGATGCCACCTTCCAGCTCCACCATCAGGTCAGCACCATGTCATCATAATATTGCATTGTCACGCGATTTACACATGTATGCAAAATTTCAGCCCAATCGGTTGAAGATATCTGCTTCAAAATTAAGTTGCAAAATTCCACCCAAACAAAGATAGTAAGTACATACATTACATACATTGCAAGTTAAATAAAAGCTTGTAATAAATAACCATTCGGGGATAAAAGTCCTGATTATGTGTATGTAGGTATGTATATAAATATTTAAAACACTGTAATGGTAAAATCCCAAATTCGTCAACAAAATCACTCGAATAACTGAATCTCATCTAATACGCGCGAACGTGCGGCCCTGTCCGTCATACCACAACTGGACCGGTGCAAACCAGTTTTTACCACAGCGGCGCGTCGGTGAACCTGTCGGTGAGAGGTCACGCACACATCGCCGCGCTTATGTATGAGTACACCTACAGCGGGCCGCTTATAGGCAGCTTGCATTCTGTAGGGTATTTATTCATGTGCTAATGCCGTATCTTCCCTTTTTGTTTTAATCTAAGACACGTGCTCGATAAATGGACAGTCCCTACTGTCGGCAATTGCTTGCAGGACGTTGTTACTGCTGCCGCTTGCTTTAAAAGTGAGCCTGCTTTTTTACGAATGATAATCGGGAAACTGTCAACATCTGTGTACGCAAACATGCTAATAGATAGCATATTAACATGTTCGTATGTGCACCGCCACCGCTACATTGCCGCCGTCACTTACTATTCGCTATTGTGAGATACAATGCTGAGGCAGTTTGAAGAGTAAACATCGTCTGCTTGCGGTACTGGCGGCGACGCAAGTGGGTACACTTTGAATTCCAGTTTTGATTAAAAAGTTTTCCAGAAAGTTTTTTGTGCAAAATCTAGTTGCACTGAACTAAGCCACCATAAAAAAGTTGATATGAATATGCATACATACGTCACCATTTTTCGGAGAGGGTTTCGTATCTTATTGGGGCTTGCAGAGGTCTCCCTCTCTCAGCATAACGTCGACCCATTGGGATCTTTTGTTCTGTTTTCCATTAGCAATGACTAACACTTATTTCATTTACCATAAAATTCTTCGTAACCCGTCGGTTAAAGCTAAGAACGTACGTTTAAGCTCTTCACCTGACATTTTACGAGATCATATCTTTCGTCAAGGAAGACCTTAGATTTTAAGGTGAGTATCCCATTCAACTGTTAAAATTGTTATGTACACAACATTAAAGCGGAGTTGTACGTAAACTACTTAACCATTACGCATACGTTTTTCAATCCGCCCTTGAGCACGACGAGTGGTGCAACTCGGTCGAAACGTCGGGTATATAAAGGTATGCATGGATGCCATTCACAGAACAGAAGACCTCTTTCTTTCATTCTGTGATGCCGTTAGTAAGTAGTTCATGTTATGCCTCGTTTAAATATTGTGCTTTTATTGGAACGCAATAATTTACAAGTGTAAGTTTGCGTCCTTTACCTACCTACACACCTACTTTTGACGTGAACTTTCACGAGAACATCTTCGATCTGGCGGTAGGAGGAGTACATACGCTGAGTTCTTTGCCTTCCAACAACTTTTTGGCTGTTTTTGGCGTCTTTAGGGTATTATGTCGGCATTTTTTTATGACACACTTCGGCATCTTTCCAGCTTTGAGATAACATACGACTAAGAACAAAAGTTTGCTTACTTCGTTATTATGCACATTTTTGCCGTGTCGTTGCGTATATAATGTCGTTTTGTCATAAAAGAGGTTTGGGCAATAAAATTAACTTACATCATCAGCCTATAAAGGTCTTACTGCTGGGCACAGGTCTCCCACATCTAAAACAATGCGGGTTGGTGGGTGAAATTCACAATAAATCATACATACATAGACTTATATGACTGTCATTCCCAAAGGGTTAGTCAGAGACTAGGCAATGAGGACAGCAAAAGCAGTCCTCTACCATAGTTCACTTTTCTCCAATGAGTACGTTTTATAAAATTATAAGTGCACATGTGCTCATGGTGACAGGTGTACCCATCGCCGCTCTATGCTGTTGCTGTATGTGCAGTCTTTAGTCCGTTAGTCGTCTTTTACGACACCCAAGGAAAGAGAGGGCTTGGTAGTAGTTTTTTTAGTGAGCCGTTATACCAAACATATAAAATTTATTTTTTAATAACACTTTTGCCACCGCCTGTATCATCACTCATTCGAGTCAGTGCGCAGTGTTTACATCACAGATAGTACTGCAGCAGCATTCGCACACGCTAAGGTGGCTAAGAATGTGTTTTATGCTTGCACTGCGCGCTGTATGCGTACAATTTCTTTAAAAATTCTTCAGGCATTATAACTTGAGACGGTGACGTGAATAGTGACGGGCGTCTCTAGTTATAATACATCAAAAACTTTTTTGCAGCACTGATTTGCGGATGTAAAGTCCACAAATTGCTTCGATCACTCACAATTACTGAGGCGTTTGAGCTCATGAGCTGCAACTTAGTGCGCAAAAACATGCTTCGTGGTGTCATCTCTAGTTTTTATTTTGACTCACGGATTTATGCTTGCACTGAGCGCTGTATGCTTATCTTTAGCGATGAATACGAATGAGAGTCTGCAAAATTACTCTCTCAAATCTTATGTTTGAGTGTGAGCTCGATTTTTAACTTGTAAGTATGGTTTAGTTGTTGTATTGAAAAAATACTTTTCACATCGTAAAAATGTCTTTCATTTTGTTTTGCAAAAATAAATATTTTCATCAAATCAACTCGGTCTACTAAGTAGTTGTACGTTAATTATTAAATATCGAATGTAGTTATGAGTGCAAGTACGTTATTGAGTGATCTCTACGTTAATATTGCATGATTTTTTTCTAGTCGTATTATTGCAGAAAAAACATTTTCATCAAGTCAGGAATGAAAAGTTATACCTTCACTAAGTAATTGTGCGTTGATTTATTAGTCCTACTAATAGATGTATGAGTAAGTACGCATAAATACATCACGTTCATTTTTTTAAGTGTTATGTGACTCTACAAAATCTTTACATTTGCTATCAGACCCTGATCAGCTTAATTTGCTTAAAATTACTCTACCTTGATAACACAGTACAAAAAAGTACCTTCCTAAAAATTTGTTAACTTATAAGTAGTATTTAATTGTTTAATTGTTTTTTTTATGAATACAATAGATTCACGCCTATTATCCCCAAAGAGTTAGTCAGAGACAGACAGAGACAGACAGAGTAGAGAGAATTAATGAATTTTGAATTTATTACCGTACCTAGATTTAAAGTTTATTTAATAACGTACCTAGCAATAGACAAGTGAAGAACTTTTCCCACATAATTTTCAGTGTGTATTCCCGTGTTGGGTAAGTGTGTTCTCATAGACGGAATACCTTATGACCAGTGTGCGTACGAGAATTGACACAGTATAAACGTAGTAGAAACCCATCATGCCGTATTGGGCCATGTGGTTATGACCCAAACTTCATGATAAATGACTGAATTCCGAACTAGTTGTAGGATGAAGAATATTTGAAATTGCTTCTGAGAGCTAACATACATAAATCAATTAAATGTTTTGTTCCTTTACTTTACGTTCCCAGCAGTGGGACGTTTATAGGCTGATGATGAAAATGAACCGTTTGCCTCGCGACGGATTTTTATTTATTTATTTTAATAGAGCAACCAACAAGACATTCATTCATAAAAGTAAAGAATACAATTTATTGACTCATAACTAAATGCTGTCTCAATTAAAGTTTACTAACGTTATTTTTTTGCAGCAATGCTGCAATGCAGTAATTGCTGCAATTCTTGTATTGTTTTGAATGGTCAAAAAATAGTATAAATAAGTGTAAATAACGGTGGCCTAGAAATAACTTACATGTAAATATTATTTCATATTTTCAGGAAGTTCATTGTAAAATTATATTGACCATAATTATGCTTTTAGCCATTTAGTTAGTCTTTAAAAAGTAAAACGAAAATACAGATAATAAGCGGTCGTTAGCATAAGCAGTTAAGCTGTGGTCTGCAACCTGCTAGTTAAAAATAAAAATCTTAAAAAAGGGAACTTTCTCGATATATTATGTGTAAGCGACTTAGCAAACTGTCGAAATCCAAAAATGTGTAGTATCGTTCAATGTGGACAACGTACTCTATTTTAGAGTAATAACTAACGGGATCTGTTGCCATATTTTAAATTGTTTTTAAGTAGGATAAAATGTTTACTAGAGCGTTATAGGTATACAGAGAGCAAAGGGCGCTAAACTACCGAGACTCTAGAAGATTCGTTGAATTTTTTCTATTAGTTTGTGATACGCTGCAAGCCAGCGGTATAGGATATATCTAATAGCACTGTGAATGCAAAAAATTCAATAATAAAGATGTTTTTAAGTATTCATTCACTTCGTATTTTGCAATATACAACTTACTATGTATTTAGTTTATACTGTGGCAGTGTCACAGCAGGTATTGGCCTCTTGAGACTCTCCGCAAAATAAGACTGAGTGACGTGTGCGGTAAAGCTCTTTTTACATCTATACTAGCTCAGCCCGCGGTTTCGCTAGCATTTCTATAATAATGTACTGTTTTGATACAATATTATTTAACTGTTTTGGTCTAAATATCGCCTTAATTATAGTAGTCTCCTACATCCTCACCGGTTGACTGGTAGAGAATACCATGTAGCTTTAAGTCCACCTTTTGCAGTTTTTTTATGCAAAGAAGATTAAATAAATTTCAATTGAAATTTGGACTGCCAAGGTGTATGTGCTCTTACACGAAATATCAAACATGCATACTCGTACATCACGACAATTTATCCCCTAAGGGTTAGTCAGAGACTAGGCAATGAGGACCGCAAAAGCAGTCCTCTACCATAGTCCACTTTGAACCAAATAGCGACTGCACTTGTGCTTAACGTGACAGGTGGTGAGCCCACCGCCGCCCTTTGCTGGTGGATGTATGTGCAGTCTTTAGTCCGTTAGTCGCCTTTACGACACCCAAGGGAAGAGAGGGGGTGGCAGTATTCTTTCACCGCTACGCAACACGGTTAATTATGGTTAAGTATAGTTGATTATTGTCCAATAAGATATCTTCACGTACTGTAAATGTATAGTTAATGTAGACAGGCCTTTGAGCACATATAAAACTAGATAGTACACAATTATTATACAAAATCGTAGCTTAAGGGGATCTAGCACGAAATTGTGAAAATTCACGTTTTTTTTTTTTTTTATAAAAGAGGGAGGCAAACGAGCAGGCGGGTCACCTGATGGAGAGTAATCACCGCCGCCCATGGACACCCGCAAAACCAGAGGAATCGCAGACGCGTTGCCGGCCTTTAAGGGAGGAATAGGTTTAAGGAAGGAATAGGAATTGGGAGGAGGGGGGGGGGGGGAGGGGCCTCCGGAACCCTCACTGGTCGGACGAAACACAACAGCACCAAGTGCCATTATTTCACGCCGAATATTAGTGAGAGGGTGGTATTACGCCGGGCGAGCCGGCCCAATGTGTGCTGCAACTCAGCGTGGCTCTACCACTCACGTATTTTTAAGTTACTTGTACTATGCGCTAAATCCTTTAAATACATTAACAGAACTTACGTAAGTAAGCCCGATAATTGCACAAAGTCGTGGCCTTGTTGAATTTGAAACAAATTCTTTAAACATTAACAAACAATACATAAATCTAATGACTCCTAAAACATTTTTTTTCGACAACTTTCTTAATTTTACGCATGAAACAATAATTCTTACCTACATGAAAATATTTGTAATGATATTCCGCAGGTGACCCTAAAATCTGGCGATCTTAAAAAAGTAAATTTTAATTTTTAACACAAGCGCGTGATGGTTGTGTACATTTTGCAGAATAAAAACATTGCTTTAATCAAATTACTAGGTCTGGAACTTTAAAGCAGAATTGTTCTAATTTTAAATATCAATATAATTGATTTTGCTTTGAAGTTTATTAGGAGACTTTATGTCAGTTTTTGCGATCGCGCTGCACCGCGCTGCACCCTCTTAATATTGACAGCTTTGATATATAAATGAATAAGTGCCTTACAAATAAACAAAGAATAAGCTACGAATAGTTATTCCGTAAATTGTTCCTGTCATGTAAACGTAATTTCTAATTAGAGTAAAAAGAGACAAAACGCGGAATAACTATTCTGACCTTATTCTCTGTTTATTTGGTGCCTTACATATAAATAAAGATTATTATTAAGGCGTAGTTTGGGCGCGTTTAGGTGTGGACGTAGCTTATGCTACGAATAGTTAGTTTAGAATAGTAACAACAACAAGAGACAAAATACGGATTAACTATTCTAAACTTATTCTCTGTTTATTTGATGTTTTATATATAAATAAAGATTATTATTAAGGCGTAGTTTAGGCGCGTTTAGGCGTAGACGTAGCTTATGCTACGAATAGTTAGTTTAGAATAGTAAAAACAACAAGAGACAAAATACGGATTAACTATTCTGAACTTTTTCTCTGTTTATTTGGTGTCTTACATATAAATAAAGATTATTATTAAGGCGTAGTTTAGGCGCGTTTAGGCGTAGACGTAGCTTATGCTACGAATAGTTAGTTTAGAATAGTAAAAACAACAAGAGACAAAATACGGATTAACTATTCTGACCTTATTCTCTGTTTATTTGTAAGGCACTTAACATAATTATAATATGTGTTTTAGCCGGATACCAATATTTTAAGGAGCATTTCGTCATGTTGAAACTTAGCTTAGCTTATCTTGTCTATCTAGTTTTTAATCAACACATCATATTCCTATTCTCTTATTTCCTTATTCTTGCACCCATTTAATTATTCTTTCTTTTTATATTTTTATCACCCAAGGTTGCCTGGAAGAGATTGCTTGTGAGCAATACGGCCGCCTGTTTTGTACTTTGTCTCTGTAAAAATGTTCTTTTCTGTGTATGTTTTTGTGTGGAATTAAAGTATATTATATTATTATTATTCTCTTTATTTAAAATTTATCTTATGTAAATTTTTTTACAATATTTTATATAAAAAAACATATTTACAATATAAAAAATATATAAAAAAACTTAACCTAGCTTGCTACCGGCAGCGGGGATTGACCCAAGCTACCGGTGGTTAGGGCTGCTGAGTGAGGAACCTCCTCACAAAACGTGCCCGTGTCAAGGAGTACTGCCTTCTGTATCTGGCCCTTGACCCCACCTTTTAGCGAGAGCCTCTCTAGGTTTTGATCGAGGCTCTTAGCTAAATTACCGTTTGCCGAAACGACTATCGGGACAATAATGGTTGAATCCACATCCCACATTGCGGTTACCTCGTGAGCCAGTCAAGGTACTTACTGAGCTTGTCCTTCTCGGCTTTCACGAGGTTCTCATCATGAGGTACGGTGAAATCAACCAATATTGCCCAGCGCTGAGATCGGTCGACCACCACGATATCAGGCTTATTGGCGACAATAGTCCTATCCGTGATGATAGAGCGATCCCAGTAGAGCGTTGCATGAATATTTTCGAGAATTATTATTATTATATTAGCTCTTACTAAACGAAATAAATATCTTATCATCATCATCATCATCATCAGCCTATAAACGTCCCACTTCTGGGCATAGGCTCCCACGTGGATAATAGCACGTGGGGATATTGGGCCATAACCCACCACGCTGGCCCAATGCGGGTTGATGGGTTTTAACGACTGTCATCTTGCGACTACAACCGGGACCAACGGCTTAACGTGCCTTCCGAAGCACGGAGAAGCTCGAGATGTTTTTAATTTGGTCACCCATCCAGCGACCCGGCATTGCGAAGTATAGCGTGCAAGATCACAAGCTTAACGCGCAACGCCATCGAGCTCCTTGTGTACAGTCAGCATCAAAAGTAACTGAACAAAAACAAGGTGGCAAAAGTAATAGTCACGTGTAAGTGTAAGTTCACATACTCATCATTTAACATTTTAGAATTATATGGCTTTTTTTGTGTTTATAATAATAACTTTTCTGTAATTACCTACAGTGACGGTCATGTACTTCTGACTCAACAGCTATGTCAGACAATTCTGGTCATTTCAACCGTAACAATCATTCGAAAATTTCTAATGCTAAGCTACTTTTGATGCTGACTGTACCTAAACCACTCGCTAAGTAGGTACTCATTTGTGCGGATGTTTAAACAGCGTTGACTGTGCATCTAGTACCTAATAATTATATGTGGTCGTAGAGCCAGGCCTAATTTTTTTCCAACCTTCCAATGTATACTTTATCCAGAACCAAGCAGTGAGACATTTATAGGCAATGATGATTAGAAATTTCGTTCGCGAACGAGTTTCACTAAAACAAGTGTTGTACTAATTTACTCGTGGAAACTCAGCAACGTAGGTTGTAGGTAGGTATCCGCCGTGTTACATTTGGGACGTCCCATAGACGGTACAGTTGGCAACACTAACATGTATAACGTACATGCATACATATAATCACGACTATTATCCCCGAGAGGTTAGTCAGAGACTAAGCAATGAGGACCACAGAAGCAGTCCACTGCCATAGTCCACGTTTTACCAAATAATAATTGCACATGTGCTCAGCATGACAGGTGGTGAGCCCATCGCCGCTCTATGCTGTTGGATGTATGTGCCGTCTTTAGTCTGTTAGTCGCTATTTACATCCTCTTGGGTGTAAATTGGCTTGGTTACAGCGTGATAGGGGTTGAACCCATCGCCCATGTGTCTTCACAAGGGAAGAGAAGGTTTAATAATATTCTTTTAAACAGCCGCCTCCAAACAACTCACTACTACTATACGAGTATAACCAATCATGATAAGAAATTACGTTTGCGAACGAGTTCCAACGAAAACAAGTGTTGTACTAATTTACTCGTGGAAACTCAGCAATGTGGTTGTAGGTAGGTATCCGCCGTTTTATTGCCGCGTCACATTTGGGACGTCCCATACACGGTACAGTTGGCATCACTAACATGTATAACGCGCGCTGCGTAATGGTTGAGAGGAAATTAAAGCGTTGTTGCGTTGTTTACTTTTATTACCCGTTGGGAATTCGGAGTAGCGACTGGGAGGTACGAAGTGTCGAATAGGGCATGGCTTTTTAAAATTGTATCATACAACTTTGATCCAACGTCTTTATTATTGAAATTTTGCATTCACAATGCTTTAAAAATATAGGATAAAATGTTTACTAGAAAAGTTGTAGGTAGTAGTTTTTTTTTCTAGTAAACATAATTATCCTTTGATCCAACCGCTTAAAGCGGCGATGGACTCACCACTTATTACGCTGAGCACATGATAAGTTGTATTTTAGTGAAACGTGCACTGCATCAGCTGTCCTCATTGAATAGTCTCTAACTAACCCTCTGGGGATAATAGTCGTGAAACTATATTGTGGTAATGTAACTTTGATGCTCTTTGCTTACAATTCTGATGGTGAAAACAGTATGGCAGTAGATGGAAGCGCACTTTCATATATAAAATCGTCAATAAGAAAAATAAAATAGTTACTGTGTCGTGTAGCAGAGAAAGAAACTATCACCCCTCTCTTTCCTTGGGTATCGTAAAAGGCGACTAACATACTAAAGACTGCACAAACTTCTAACAGTATAGAGAGGCGATGGTCCCACCACCTGTTACGTTGAGCACATGTGCAGTCGCTATTTGTTGAAAAGTGGACTATAGTAAAGGACTGCTTTTGCTGTACTCATTGCCTAGTCTCTGACTAACCCTTCGGAGATAATAGTCGTGATTATTATGTAGGTATGTATATCTAATAATAGTAAAGTGCGTTTCCATCTACAATCCTATATTTCCAGTTACCACCAGTTCAGATGAAGCTTAACGCATTCTCCGTGTACAGTCACGAGCACCAATATGTGTACACTTTGACTCTTAATCCGTTGTATTATGAGTTACAATTGTTTCCATATTTTTGCTCGGGACTGTACGGTTATACTTCTACGAGTAGAAATAGAGTGTTGGTAGTATTGTTGCCTTGTCCAACGTTTCTCTTTTTCCTACGTGTTTGCCAGTGAAGTGCTCCAACCAGATTGGCGGCGCTCGTCAACATTTGTCATAACGCGGTCTCGTGCCCAATTACGGCGCTCCACTTGTGTTGCATTTCAAATGTATGCAATTATTATTGTTGGTGTTGGTTGCGAATGTTAATAGGTACTTACCTACTTTGTAATGGTATATGCCGTTGATGGTGGACTATCGATATCCGGTGCTGAGTTTCTTTTTTTAATTCCCAGCGTACTTCTAGTCTTTATGAGGTACACGCGTATTAGTTTAGTTAAGTATTATACGCCATTCTCTACCCACCAACCTCATCACAATTATTAATCCTTCAAAGTCAAAGTCAAATGCTTAATTCATTAAAAACCTTTACAGGTACTTATAAACGTCAAAAAATAAAATATAAAGAAAAAGTTAATATCTAACAGTAGTTAAATCTTATCAACTAACTTACATACTGAAAAGGCGTGAGGGCGTTTTTAAATATAAAAGCCTTTTCTTTGGAATTAATATAAATTATTCATTTACGATTCTATTCTACAACATTATATACAGGGTGTAACATTTAGATCGGTCAGTATGGGAAAGGCTATGAAAACAATGTATTTTTTTTAAATTTTAGACATCATGTTTATAGTAACATTTGCTGCTTAAGAACTACACAATCGATATCTAAATAGAAATAGTCTTAGTTCTATTTTTCAAAATATCCGGGTTCAATTCCCGAGCTAAGTACAAGTTTTTTTTAAATGTAAGTATGCAGTTTTTCTTGTTACTAAAATCGTGAGAACAGATCTTCGTATGTGTTATAGTTTCTGACTTTCCCATACTGACCGATCTAAATGTTACACCCTGTTTATTAAAAAATCTCATGGTAAGTCTATCCATGTTGGCACTTCAGATTGATCTTTCTAACTATAGACAACCCGTTTGACATTCCAATTTTTTTAATGATTTCAAATTATGTTTTATTCATATATTATTGCAACGTAGAACCTGCCAGGTCACTAACATATCATCTCCACACTACCTACCTACCTAATCTACCTACATAACTAATCTACCACCAGTTCGGATTTTGTGAGAGATTTCGACTGAGAAGAAGCTGCCAAAAAAGCTTTCTCAATGATCCTACTCAAGGCCGGCAATGCATTTGTGACACCTCTGATTTTGCGGGTGTCCATTTCCGGTGGTGATTAATATCCCGAAATGTGGTAGGCAGAGTCCACATCTATCAATTATCTACTATCTTGACACATTCAAAAGAGCTTAATTACTTTAGTAGTTTAAAAAAAATACTTTTTTTTTTGATTTTTAAAATTTTTGTGAAAACGGTTTCATCTTCGGCCTTATTTATCATCTATTGACTTACTTACAGTTACATAATTTTACTTATTCTATCTCAAAAGATAAGTGAGATAAGATATGAAAATTTACTTAAATCTCACTTAATCTTTGACTTTTAATGATAGCTGAGATGAAGGCTGAACGAATCTGAAATGGGAATTCAAAAAGCTCTTGTCAGTGCTGTTACAGAGTAACACTATATAGTTGATGCAACTTTGTGTTGCGGAACCTTTATGTGCGCCATAACAATTAAAGTTTTAACGGCGTCTCACAATGTGAGGACTGACGGACACGCGAACCGTTACGTTTTCAATATAGTCAGGTAAGCAGCAATTTCTTTAAAATACATACATAATATAATCATGACTATTATCCCCGACGGGTTAGTCAGATACTAGGCAATGAGGACAGTGTAGCGGCACTATTGTGTACTAAACATTTTGTGCTGACTTAGCACCCTGTAACAAATGTTACAAGGGAAATTTGAGGGCACAAGACCACGAGGGAGATCCTCAATGAGATGGACGGACCAAGTGAAGGCTGCGGTGGGCGCTCCCGTGCACAAATGTGCCCGATTAACGACCAGCAGGCAGAGGTGGCGGAAAGTCGTACGGCGGGCACTGTCTGCTGCCCAACCTACCGGAACGTGATAACCACGACCACTCTGGCAAGAGTGAAGCGACTAAGAAGAAGAAAAAGAAGAAGAACAAATGTTACAGAACAAACGACGGATCGCCAGTCGTTCCCTTTCGCCCGTGTCGTATGGTTGTCACAACGTAATTATACCGATTACTTGTATTGCTACTGTGTAAACTCTACAATACGATATAAGTCTCTCAACCTTCTGAGTCAAGTTTCATTTAAACCTACAACTCTACCGGAAGATTATCAACTCATCCCTGGGTTCCGTAGAGTGGTCGTGTGTGGCAGATGCCAAAAACGCCTGGTTATCCACCTGTCTAAATTCAGTCCTCCTTTTGTTACCACAGTCGCAGAGGCAATGAGACGAGCCACTTTGCAAACAAGTCCATGTGGAGATCCTATTCACTGATTTGGCAGAACTCGCTCGTCTCACTGCCGTCTCCGAGAGAGAGTCAGGCCACTGGCTCCAGGCATTACCATTTGCCAACGTCGGTACCTTGTTGGACGGGCCGTCCCTCACTCTAGCGGTCTGCCTCCGTCTTGGTGCCAGGGTAGTCCACCCTCATCGCTGTGTGTGTGGGGAGGCTGTTGACGAGCTTGGCCACCACGGCCTCTCTTGCGCTCGCAGTGCTGGTCGTATGTAACGGCACTCCTCAATCAACAGCATCATTCGCATTGCTTTTGCCACCGTTGGTGTACCGGCTGTTTTAGAGCCAACTGGTATCTCTCGCAGCGATGGCAAAAGGCCTGACGGAATGACCATTGGACCTTGGAAGCTTGGCAGGTCGTTGGTGTGGGATGCGACCTGTACAGACACCGTGGCTCCTTCAGATGTACGCGCCACCTCGCTTCATGTCGGGGCTGCTGCGGTAAGTGCTGAAAGTCGCAAACGAAACAAGTACGCGAACCTGGGCCGCAACTACTTATTTGTTCCGTTTGCAGTGGAGACAATGGGTCCATGGGGGCAGGAGGCCAAACAGCTCGTTAAAGAGTTAAGTCGTCGCCTTATTGAGGCCTCCGGTGACAAGAAGGCTGGCAGCTACCTCTGCCAGCGTATCAGCCTCACAATCCAAAGAGGTAACGTTGCCAGCATTCATGGTACCGCACCCATGAGCCCACAGTTGGAGAACATCTTTTATTTATAGGTTTTTTTTCTTTTTTTTACCGTAGTTTAGTTTAGGTTGATTAATTTTACTTATTTATGTAAGTAATTAAGTTTTTTTTGTTATTATTAGGTTATGTTGTATTTTTGTTATTGCTGTATAATAAACCTACCTTTTTTTTTTACCCGGTGTAATCCCTGCTTATGGATTCCAGCCTCCAGAAGGGAGACTGGATATGTGGGACTCTCCCGTCCCCCTTTCCACGACGTAATCGTCGGGCGAGAGGGAGGGGCCTACCCACTAATCACCGGGGGACCAAACTCCAGTAGCGTAGGGCTCTTAGGGTGGCGGTCACGGGACCTGATCCACGGGGGAATTGACCTCGCGAGGCCACCCTGCCATCCGTGTGCTGGCCTATAACTACCGCATTAAGCAGTCGTTACGCGCCAGCACACGGCGACTACGCGCACACAGCACAACATAATTGCCCCAGAAGGGGGCGGACACAACACAGAGACAAAGACTGACATGCCCGGCTTTCCCGGGCATGCGGACCACACAACAAACGAGACACACAAACAATACACATCCAGTGAGCCCGGGGCACTTGGGTTGGTATGGTGAAATACCCATGCCAGTGCCCCCCTCCTGACCGGCCCGGTTGGAGATGGAGTCTCCCCTCGACCACTCCACACAAAAACAAAAACAAACGACCAAGACACAACACACACAAACAGGGCGGCGCCACCTTACGGTGGCTGGAGGTCGGCGAATCTTCGCCTTCTCCTCCCCGCCCTCCTCCTCCTCATTGGCGCGGCGTTGGCTGACTCCTCCCGGACGCGCTCGGCCTCCTCTTTGAGACCCAAGCACTCCGCAGCGAATCCAGCCACCGCCGCCCAATTCTCCGCACTCTCCACTATTGCGGCTACCACATCCGGCAGAGCCAGAGGGCCTGTCCTCCCCAAGGCCACCTCCAGCGTACGCCTCTGTGGTGCGAAGGCACTACACTCCTCAAGCGTATGCTCAGGAGTGTCCTCTTCTTGTCCGCAATGGTGGCAGACTGGAGTCTCCTTCCTGCGAATCCTGTGCAGGTAACTGCCGAAACACCCATGCCCCGTGAGGAGCTGGGTGAGGTGGAAGGTCATCCCCCCATGTGACCTATTAATCCACCCCTGCAACCTCCGACATTGGGCAGAAGTCTTCCCAAGGCCATCGCTGCTCCGACCACCCTCGGAGCGAGACCGGCAAAGTGGGCCTCAAACCTCCAGCGGCTATCAAGCGTCAGTCCCAGATACTTTATCTGGGACTCGACCCTGACACGCACGCCAGCCACACGGATATGTGCGCTCCTGGGGGGCTTGCCCCGGGGACCATGGAAGAGGATGGCCCGTAATAAACCTACCTAAACCAACTAGGATTAACAAACCTCTACAGTAAAAACCTTTAATAACTTTTCGGTAAAACAGCAAAAACAGTCCTCTGCCTTAGTTCATTTTTAACCAAATAGCGACTGCACATGTGCTCAGCGTGACACGTGGTGAGCCCATCGCCGCTCTCATCTCTTGGATGTATATGCAGTCTTTAGTCCGTTACTCGCCTTGTACGACACCCAAGGGAAGAAAGGGGGTGGTAGTATTCTTTCACCGCTACGCGACACCGTCCTTCCTGGGTGGTGCTAACGAAGTTTGCACTAGCCAATTTTTTGCATATTTTATCTATATGATCTTTGTGACTTATTGTGTAATCAATATTGTATCCTAGGAAGGTAGTTTCTTTAATATTCCTAAAGTTTTTTGCTTTCCTTTCCTTACTCTATAGTTCAAAGTAACAGTCGTGTCTGCATTTAGTACTATTCCATTAACCTCAAACCAGATCCTTAAGTTATCTAAGATTTCCTGCTCCTTCTTTTTTACTGCTATTTCATTTATATATATACCAACATGAGTGTCATCTGCAAATAAAGTAACAATATCCACACCCGGTAAACAATTCACAAGATCGTTAACATAAACAAGAAACAACACGGGTACAAGTATGTGGAACCCCTATACTAGGAATGTTTGCTCTACCACTGTTTGAGTGGTAGAGCCACGCTGCGTTGCAGCACGAGTTCTGCCGGCTCGCCCGGTGTAATACTACCTTCTCACGAAATATCAGCGTGAAACAATGGCATTCGTTGCTATGTTTCGTCCGGTGAGTGAAAGTATGGGAGGCTCTTCCCCCTCCCTCCCTACAATTCACTTCACACACAAGATTTAATAACCGGCTCCTTTGTTTTTAATGATATAAATAAAATAAAAATCATTGATTTCAGACCTGGGTACATAGTGTAGTAACATTATTTAACTTAAAACCTATGTTTATTTTTTTTTGTTTATTTTGATTTGAAAGACCATGTTAGTGCATATTAATTATTTTAAAGCCATAAATGTCTTTATTGAAATTTTGGCATTCACAATGGCAAACAGATATTTATAGATATAGGATAAAATGGGATTCGAACCGATGACCTTTTGATCCAAAGGTCATGGGTTCGAATCCGGTCTTTCTAAATTAGCGTAGACGAAGGCGCGAGCGGGCCGCTAGTATTATACATACTATAGTATAGTATAGTATAGTATAGTATAGTATAGTATATATCATACTATAGTTACATAAATCATTATATAATTTTAAACATCACTTTTGCATCTAAATTTGTGTAGGTACACATACAAGAATCTGTAGTCATAATTAAATTTGTCATTTTTATTACTTACTTTCATTTTAAAACGATTATTCATTAGATTAATTACATTTAGAGATTAGGTATGAACCATCATATAAAACCATCCAGTGTCTCTGAAAGCCTTCACTAGAAATGTTTGAAAAAAATGAAAATAAAAATCGAAATTGAAATCTGAAATTGCATAAAATAAACTGTCATAAAGTGTTTATTAGGCCGCGTACAGACTGTGCGATGTAGCGGCGCCCGTAACAAATGTATGCACATACATTATTGCATACAGATAGGCTTGCGCGCTAAAACGCTGCTTTTCCATCAATATTTTCATACATATGAAATTTCATGAAAATGCATTATCCGATTAAAGATAAAACTTCTAAATATAAGCACTACTGCTTATTTTTAATAGTAGTATTTCTAAAAATATATAAATCTTTATTTGGTATAGTACATCACATTCGTATTTTTTCACGTAAGAATAAACACTTATTATTATAATAGGATATTCATGTATTATACGGTATTATGGCATGACGTCCGAAGGCACCTGTTAATGATATCGTCAGGGTCGCTGGCAGCACCTGGATAAGATCGGCATAGAGCAGGGCCCTGATTCTGTATAGCAATTGTGGCGGCGCCACCTACCTGCATTACGCCGCACGTAGTTCGACACGAAGCAAACACCTTCCCAACCGTTCCAACAGATGGCGCCACAAAAACCAAGTCAACGACATCTCCATACTGCGACAGTAAAATAGTATGGGAAGCCTGCATCGCGGTAGCGAAGTTTCACCACCTCCTTCGCTATACATAGCACCTCCAACTTGTTAATTTACATTATCTTTGTTGTTTGTCTATGCCACTCGTATCTATGGTATCAAAATAATGTGCAACACTAGCGCCATGTACTACCTGTGTGAACGGAAATAAAAATTCTTTTCACTTCGTCACGAACAATCCACGTGTTTTATTAGGTTATGGGCCCAGACCCTATTTAAGCAAGAAAAGTCTGTAGACAGCACAGTAAAATGGCAGGACATTATTCCCTAAGTGTTCCTAAGCTCAAAGGAAGAGATAACTACGACGATTGGGCATTCGCCGTGGAAAATTTCCTCATCCGCGAAGGCATCGACATCACGAAGACCGAGGCACTAAATGAGGTAGATAACAGGAAGGCTAAAGCAAAAATTGTGATGACGATTGATCCATCGCTTTATGTGCACATCAAGAATGAAACTACGGTACGTAGCTTATGGGCAAAGTTAAAATCGTTGTTCGACGATTCCGGGTTCACCTGCCGCATCAGCTCTTAAGAAACCTGATTTCGATTCGCCTTGAAAACAGCGAATCAATGACTGCTTACGTGACGCAGTTAATCGACACAGCTCAAAAGCTAAAAGGTACAGGCTTCGAGATAAACGACGAGTGGGTCAGATCGATTTTGTTAGCCGGTTTACCAGACAAGTTCGCGCCAATGATAATGGCTATCGAACATTTCGGGATGAACATTAGTGCAGACGCTATAAAGACTAAACTACTAGATATGAGTGCAGATTCCGATATTACGAAGTCCGAAGGCGCATTTATTGCAAAATCCTACAAAAAACATTGCGGCTACCAAAAATTTAAATCGCCCGGTAACGCCGGTAACGTCAAATTTACCAGTGACAGCAGCGACAAGCCTGTAAAAATAATAAAATGCTACAAATGCAAGCGTACAGGACATTACAAAAATCAATGTCGTTACGCCGATATGCAGAAAGATAAACAAACCAATGCATTCAGTGCAATGTTCGTGACTGGTAAATTCAGTGATCAAGAATGGTATGTGGACTCGGGCGCGAGCACTCATATGATTTCAGAGTCAAACAAAAGAATGTTAAAAAATATTTCGTATGACACAGAAACGCGAAATATTGTGGTGGCGAACAAAGAAAGCTTGCCAGTTTTGTGTTCTGGAGATCTGCAGATTACCACGCGTGTTGGAAGTTCAGAATACAATATAAATGTCAACAATGTTTTGTGCATACATAACCTTACAACTAACCTTCTATCAGTAAGTAAGATTATATCTAGTGGCAATAGAGTGACCTTTAAACAAAATGTATGTCACATCTACAATCAAAGCCACTCTGACAAATGGTGTGTACAGATTAAACATTGTAAAGCCGGAAAAACTGTTAGCAGCAATGGCAGTGACTTCAAGCAGGACCTGGCACAGACGTCTCGGCCACATAAACAGCAATGACCTAAACATCATGAAAAATGGAGCGGTTGAGGGTTTATTTTTCCAAGAAAAGGCAGAAATTGACAAAAGTAATTGCACAGTGTGTTGCGAGGGGAAACAAACTAGATTACCCTTTCCTACCAGTTCATCAAGAAGTAACCAAGTTTTGAATGTGGTTCATGCTGACCTGTGTGGGCCTATGGAAAATAAATCACTCGGTATAGCCAGATACTTCCTACTGTTTGTTGACGATTACAGTCGGATGGCCTTCGTATATTTTCTAAAATCAAAGAATGAAACATATACCTATTTCAAGCAATTTAGAAAATTAGTAGAAAATCAAAAAGGTACAAAAATAATAATTTTACGAACCGATAATGGTGGTGAATTTTGTTCCGCTGAGATGGAAAATTATATGAAACAATGTGGTATTGTACACCAGAAAACAAACCCATATACACCTCAACAAAATGGGCTTTGTGAAAGGTATAATAGTAGAGAAAGCCAGATGTCTCCTATTTGATGCCAACTTTAAGAAAGATTTGTGGGCAGAAGCAGTTCATACTGCAGTTTACCTTAAGAATAAATCCCAAGCTCTTCATATGCATACACCATTTGAAATATGGACGGGAAGAAAACCAGACGTCAGCAACATCCGAATCTTTGGTAGTTTAGCCATGACACATGTTCCTAAAGAAAAGCGCTTAAATCTGATAAAAAAGGCGAAGAAGCTATTCCTAGTTGGATAACTAGATAATGTGAAAGGATATAGGCTGTATGATCCAGTTTCGCACACTGTTACAGTAGCAAGAGATGTTGTAGTCATGGAAAAAGAAAGTGACAGAATGACAACACAGCTTTTAGTACAGGATGAAAGTGCAGATAAGCAGGATTCAGTGGGGAATACACAGTCAATGACTTCATTAGAAACATCAAGTTCAAATGAAAATGATAAAACATATGTTCGAGAAGAGTCTAGTGACTCAGAGGGAAGTTTTCATGAGCCAATGACATTAATGTCAGATGACATGGAGTTGAGTTCTCAGCTGCAGAATACTGACAAGAAAGTACGCCGTACCAGGCAGAAACCAGACTATTATTATGCAAACTTGTGTGTCACAGATGAAATTCCAGGAGAAGATATCTCTCTCAGTGATGCCATAAATGGACCAGAAAAAGAACAATGGCACAGTGTAATAAGTGAAGAATTGCAGTCATTCAAAGAAAGGGCATGCTTGGGAACTAGTGGATAGACCTGCAAATAGAACAGTTGTTAAGTGCAAATGGGTGTTCAAAAGAAAGTATAGTAATGAAAATGAAGTAAGGTAGAGAGCACGACTAGTTGCAAAAGGGTTCAGTCAGCAAAAGGGTACGGACTACAAAGAAACTTTCTCTCCGGTACTCAGGTATTCTACTTTACGGTTATTATTTGCATTAAGTGTAGATCAAAACCTAAATATTAGCCACCTTGATGCTCCTACTGTTTTTCTAAATGGGTTATTAGAAGAATGTATATTTATGGAAATACCAGCATGTTCAAATTTTATTAATTGTAAAGATAAAGTTTTAAAACTTAAAAGAGCAATATATGGTCTAAAACAGTCCGCTAGGGCTTGGTACCAAAGAGTAGAAATTTGTTTATTAGAATTAGGTTATACCAAGTCTCAGTATGAGCCATGTTTATTTTTCAAATGCAATACAAATGTTAAAATCTTTGTAGCCCTATTTGTTGATGATTTTTTTGTATTTTATAACTGTAATGATACTTGTAAAAAATTAATTGTTGAATTAAAGTCTAAATTTAAAATTAAAGATTTGGGTCAAATTAAGCATTGTCTTGGTATGAATGTATGTGTTATAAAAGATTCCATTACTATAGATCAAAAAGATTTTATTGATGTAATCTTGAATACTTAGATTTAATTCGAATAATTGTAAAAGCTTAGATACTCCAATGGAAAAGAATTTAAAATTGGAAAAAGCTGATATTGTTTGTCAAAAGTATCCATATCAACAATTGTTAGGGGCTCTAATGTATTTATGTATATTCACGAGACCAGACATTGCCTTTACTGTGAGCTACCTCAGTCAGTATAATAACTGTTTCAGTGAGACTCACTGGAAACATTTAAAAAGAGTTTTAAAGTATTTAAATAAAACTAAAAACTTTGGATTAAAATATGCAAAAGGTGACTGTAATTTAGTTGGATATGTTTATGCTGATTGGGCATCCTGTGCAATAGATAGGAAGTCATATACTGGGTTTGTTTTTAAAATGTCTGGAAGTGCAATATCTTATGAAAGCAGAAAACAAAAAACAGTAGCTTTATCCAGTACCGAAGCCGTGTATATTATGCTTTATCTGAAGCATGTAAGGAAGCCATATATTTAAGAAATTTGTTAATAGAAATTAATGAAAACAAATATGAAAATGTACCAGTAGAATTATTTAATGATAACCAAAGTTCACAGAAGTTAGCATTAAATCCTCTGTATCATAGTCTTCTATGATAACATATTGATGTTCGGCATCATTTTGTTAGGGAATGCTTATCTAATAATTTTGTGAACATAACCTTTTTGTCTACAGCTGATATGCCAGCAGACATATTAACTAAGAGTTTATGTCATGTGAAACACTACAAATTTATGAATATGCTAGGGTTGTCACAGATATAAGTTTTTATATTTTTAAATAAAATTTTGTTTTGTTACTAAGTAAGGATTATTTTGATAAGTGGGGATGTTAATTTACATTATATTTGTTGTTTGTCTATGCCACTCGTATCTATGGTATCAAAATAATGTACAAAACTAGCGCCATGTACTACCTGTGTGAACGGAAATAAAAACTCTTTTCACTTCGTCACGAACAATCCACGTGTTTTATTACAACTAACACCCGTTGGACCTCGGTCCCCGAGCTATACCACCCAGCTCGGAGGAAGATCTTCCCTTTTCCTTCCTCAATGTGGCATCCATCCTATCTACCATCGCTTCCCTACAGTGGTGACCCCGACGGAGCACAGAAGCACCTTAAACATCATCGTCGCAGCGCCTATCCATCACTCCCCATCCATCATCGAGTTTACCATCGCCAGCAGACACAGAAAGCCAGCAATCAAGCCTCAAGGTTCCACTGCAGCATCTTGGACGACGCTTCCTGGACCTTCGGCACACTCGACGGCATCATCCCGACCTGGTCTCCGCAGCCCACGAGCGGTGCATCAATGTTGGCCGCATCACTCCGGCGTGGCAGCCCTGCACACCAGCAGCTCGGACCCACCGTCATCACCTGTCTCGACTCACCGTAGACAGGAGCAGCACACTGCATCACTGGCAACGCGCCTTCACCTCACCCGTCTCGACTCACCGCAGACTGGGGCATCCTGCAGCAGCACTCTCCAATGGCACTTGCAAGCTCTGACGCACTGACTGCTGAGCACACTTAAAAAGACATCGACCTCCGGTCTCAGGGGGGGGAGTGATGTGGCGGCGCCACCTACCTGCATTACGCCGCACATAGTTCGACACGAAGCAAAGTATGGGAAGCCTGCATCGCAGTAGCGAAGTTTCACCACCTCCTTCGCTATACATAGCACCTCCAACTAACACCCGTTGGACCTCGGTCCCCGAGCTATACCACCCAGCTCGGAGGAAGATCTTCCCTTTTCCTTCCTCAATGTGGCATCCATTCTACCCACCTTCCGCATCCCATACAATCTATATATTCCACACCTAAACCTTACCGCGCACAAACGTCAAACGCATACGCTTTTGGGAAGATATCGTAACTTTTTAAGGAATTGTGTGAGTGTAGGAAAGTTTATTTATTTATTTATTTAATTAACATGGTTTTAAAACAAGGAATCGTTAAAGAATAAGGGCCCTGAGGGGATTCGCACATTTTAAAAAGGTATACCCAGCAGTAGATAGTTGATTTGGATGTGCTGATATGATGATGATGATACGGTATACACAACATAAGGCTTATACCACGGTACTGCGTCATTTTAGAGCGTCCGGTGCCGATAGGCCCCCGATCATGAATATGTCGCGCGACAGGATGACGCGCGACGCAGAGACGTTTATTGTGCAACAGACGAAATGTTATCTTTGTGCGCAACGAACTTTGTTTGCCGTTCCATTGACTAATATCCTACTAACATTATAAACGCGAAAGTTTTTATGTATGGATGGATGTTTGTTAATCTTTCACGTATTAACTATTGAATGGATTTGGATGAAATTTGGCATACAGATAGTTTATAACCTGGATTAACACATAAGATACTTTTTATTCCGATATGCTCTCGACAACGGAAACCACGCGGGTGAAACCGTGAGCGGCCGCTGGTCTTTTATAATAGTTGTCAGCTGTATAGGTAGATATCGTTGGTGTAAGTCTGCGGTCTGGTTTGATTCCCAAGGATATAGCACTCAGTATTGTTGGTGGTTGGACATGTTAAAAGTTTGCCACCATTATAACAACATAGTTACTTGCATTGTTGCGTTAACAGTAAGAAATAAGATGGTACCACTTAACTTCTTTATTTTTATACATTTTCGGAATGCATAAACTAATTGGTAATACAAAATGTGTCTGTAGCTATTAAAATCACGTCATAATATGTCGTATGAGACAGGCTGACGCGCGACGCAAAGACGTTTTTGTGCATCAGACGAACAGTTAGCTTTGTGCGCGGCAAGCTTTGTTTGCCGTCCCATTGACTAACTATCTTTTATAATAATTGCCGGCTTCAGATATCGTTGGTATAGTGTGCGGTCTGGTTTGATTCCCAAGTATTGCACTCAGTATTGTTGATGGTTGGAACTGTTAAAAGTATGTCACCATCTTGTATAAGTCTATCGCTTTTACATGGCGTCACTTTACTCTTTTATTTTTGTACATCTCGTAATGAACAAACTCATTGGCAATTAAAATATATAAAATATGACAGTAGGTATTAAAATTACGTCATGAATATGTCGCTCGACAAATTGACGCGCGACCCAAAGATGTTAAAACAGTTAAATTTGTGCGCCGATCGCTTTGTTCGTCGTCCCATTCACTACTATCTTTGATATTTGATAGTTGCCAGCTTCAGATATAGTTGGTATAGATACGTCTGCGGTCTGCTTTGATTCTCAAAGGCATTGCAAGGAGTATCGTTCGTAGTTGGACATGGAATTAACAAAATACAACTTTAAGTATTAAAATCACGTCATAAATATGTCGCGATAGTCTGACGCGAGACGATGAGATGTTTTTGTTCAGCAGAAGAACAGTCATATTATGGCTTATTATGACAATAGTTTTATTACTCACTCCATCTAATTTGTCCGTTTATGACATGATTAAGTTTCTAATATTATATTATTTCAAGAGCAAACAATAAGAATAAAGCAGTAATTAATATTTATTTTAGGAATTAAAATAATGCATATTCTGAGTAATAGGCAGGTGTTTTATAATGAAACACTAAAGCATATTAAAAAACAAGACTATCACCCACATTAAATCAAAATTTAGTTTCACCTGTTATAACCCCGAGCGTGACCAGTGTTAGAAATAATATTTGCACACTCTATTAGGGAAATAATATTTGCACACTCTATTAGGGAATTAAAAGAAAGGAAGAAACGAGATGATCATTAGGAGGAGGAGACATCTTTTTTAAACGTTTCGATAAGTTAGATTTTATTTTGGGCGTTATTAAGGATTTTTTATATCTTATGCGTGCTATCTGCACATACTTTGAAATTGCAGTCTACCTATATTTGTACAATCTACAAATGATTACGCAAACGCTGTAATTCCGTTTTGTGTGGCTAATAAAATAATTTAAAAAAAACACATATTACGAACGAAATAAATGCATATATGACATTTCAAAATATTTCCAAAACTGTATTAGGTAAGAACTCCTATGGGTAATGCAATCTCCTTTAACCCTTGTATCTTTACGAGACAATAACTTAAAACGTGGAATTGCTCGTAATTTGTTTTGCACTCATTTGTTTTGCAGCTGACTATAAAATAATTTCCATCACCTGTCCAGCTGAATTCGGTCTGACTGAAAAAGGTCAGCAAATTTTGAACCGCACGTTTCCATGTTACACACATCACGCTCAATGAGTTATTGCCATGGTGTACCCATAAAGACAATGGGATAGACAAAAATGCCAATAAAATAAAATTTATTCGTGCGATAAACGGTGATGAAGGGGCTATCTGCACTCGACATGATGTATGAGTGAGACAGGATGTTGGGGGTTCAGTAAAAGCACTTACCTTGCTCTAAGTTTGGAATGCCAATTGAACTACTAAGAGAATGCAGCTTGGGGTTTATCAAAATGGCCGCGAAAAGATTCTTGAAAGTCGGCAACACGTAAGTGATATCTTCTCTGGTGTTGCAAAGGTCTATGATAACCAGAGGTCGGAACTAGGCAGAGTTATTTCCGTACTTACTTGCATCGAAATGTTGATATTAATATAGATCTTTCCGTGATTTCTGATGGACAATCCCGTGTGGTCAAAAATATTATAAATAAATAATAATAAAAACCTCGGAGACAGATAAGACAAATAAAACAAAGACAATTAACATACAATTTTTATTAGTATTTATATTAATTCACAATACAAGTTATTAATAGTCTTATGCAAATTCTCATACTTATACTTAGTCTTTTTTATAAATACGAAAATACTTTTGCTTCTAGCTTAGACTCGTGAGGTTTTGCTTATTCAAACGGGCCATCAGAATATTTTTTTTGTATAAAAAAAAAATATCGGGATTTGAGGCATATCCACTTTATTCTTTCGCTGTATGAAATCAGTATAAGTACAAAATAACTCTACTTAATTCCGACCTCTGATGATAACCGTTTGCTATTCAGGCGGGCCGTATGCCTTATTGATACTTTAGTAAGAATAAAAATAACCAACCTTAGGAGTGAAAAAAAAAAGAAAAGATGTGATAAGACAATATATTTTTAAAATGGTTGTATATTACTTTAGCAAACAAATAAGTTTTATATGACCGTTGAAAATCGGCCCTTAGTGTTATAAAATATGTCCTTGTCCTAGATGACCCTTATCGCATCGATAGTACCTAAGCTATGTAAAAGACGATAGGAAGAAAGGTACGCGCACATTTCTCAGTTAAACATAGATGAGGTGAGCTCTGCTCTTATCTCTAACTCTCAAAAAAAGAAAACGACTCCAAAAAATTTTACTGAAATAAATGCACTAAAACGTAAAAAATAATTGCGTAGTTTAGTTTGTTCAATTTACTTGCAAAATTAACCTTTATTTTACTCAATCTTATAATCTTAAAAAATATTTTTGGAGTCGGTGCCAGCCAAGGTAAACATAATCATTAAAAGACATACCTTCCTGCCGTTTAACCCCATTGTCGTTTTTATTTATAAATATGTTTAATTAGCCTTTAACAGTTGTCGTGTTCATTAGTAAATAGATTTTATTAGGTATTGCTACAAGCTTGCACCGACTCCAAAAATATTTTTAAGATTATAAGATGGAGTAAAATAAAGGTTGATATTGCAAGTAAATTGAACAAACTAAACTACGCAAATTTTTTGGAGTCGGTTTTTTTTTTGTTATAATTTTTGTTTATTTCTCGCTTTTCAGTGAATCGTTCCGATCTATTTATCGAAAGTGAATATTAGTATACCTACAAAACGCGCTACTTGTATGAGACAGCGCCGTTTAAATGTGACAAGCGAAGAAAACGAGAAACGCCTATCACAAAGTAGGAAATCAACATCCGAAACAGACGGCAAGTTACCGAATTTACTCGTGAATGCTGTATAGACCCCCCTACGATGATGACTTGCGAGTTAGGGAAACTAGAGGAACGTTTTTGACTTGCTCCAGACGTAGATCGTAGCCAAGTCATCATTGATCTGCTCAATCGCTTCTCAGAGGTTCTCAGCCGAGGCCTGAGAGTAAATTTGTAAGTCATCGTGTTTAAATTAAAAAGAAACATAGCAATATAAGAAAGGGTTTGTCTATGATAATTCTCTTCGTCATATTTGCTGTCATGTGTAAAAGCCGAATAAAGAAAATTAATCCAATTTAATAGTTTTTATGTTCTATCCCGAACATAAATGGTGCCGAAACAATAATCGGGGTGTGATTCTTCACGTCTAATGTTATCTCAGCAAATTTCTCAGTATTTTGAGTGATATTTCGTTTGCAATTTTCGCCGGCCGTGGTAGTTTTTGCGAATTCACGAAATCGAAAGAGACAGCAATACTTCTCATTCGTCGAGTGTGACAAAGACAAAAAAGGTGGCTACGCGCATGACGCAAAAGGCGAGAGCAATATAACAGCTACAGAAGTGCAAAAGAGTGCGAATTATCTTCACTCGGCCAGAACTTTTATGTTTACACTTCTGTCAAATTAAAGCTGTCAACAATTGTCAACAACAACATCAAAACAATAACAAACAATATTGCTTAATACAAGTTTGCTTAAATTGCGTATCAAGAACTCAAAATGATGGGACCACAACCAGCCTTAGGCGACGACATGGCTCAAATAAGGAAGCTAAAAGCTAAAATCGGGCAATTTAAAGGTCAAATCACTCGCGCCAAAAAATTTGCCACTGAACAATCAGAACAAGTTTTGACAGACTGCGAAACGGTTAAAATAAGAATTCAAAGTCTTCAAGACACCTTGCTTCTTTATCGAGACCAACAGTTAGATCTGCAACTACTGCAAGGCGATTGTGATGATGAAGGCTTCGAGCAAGATGAAGTAGAAGAACAATGTTTCCAAGCTATTAGTTCGCTACAGAAGGTCTTGAATTCGTCGCGTGCTCCTTCGACATCAGAAAAGGATCCTAAACAACAACCGGAACATGGAATATCGCGAAAATTACCTCAGCTTGAAATTTCTGGATTTGACGGCAGAGACATTGTTCAATACAAGTCGTTCATCGATATGTTTTTAGCAGTGATTGGCAGTGACAAGAATCTAGCTCCAGTGCAAAAGCTATTTTATCTACGCAAATATTTAAAGGATGACGCTCTAATGCTGATAGAAGGTTTACCATTAGTAAATGAATCCTATGATCAAGCATTGATTTTGTTAAATAATAGATATGATAACAAATGTATTCTTATAACGCATCATTTAAATATTATGTTAGATCTACAGCCAATTTCAAAGGGTACTTGTCAAAACTTAAGACAGCTAGTGTCACAGGCACGTCAACAAATAGGAGCACTTCAAGGCTTAGGGCAAAAGGTCGAACATTGGGATATGGTGATTGTGACAATTTTAATTAGGAAACTTGATACTTATTCTTGCAGAGCATACTACACTGACAGAGAACAATCAAAATTGCCCTCTGTCAACGAATTCTTTGAATTTTTAGAAAGGAGGGCCTTGAGTTTTGAAGAGAGCCAGCAAGCTGAAGGTAAGTTTTCACATACATTTTCTAAAAGTCAAAATCGTGTAACCAACCATGTTAGTGAGTCTAATATAATTTGCAAGTTTTGTCAATCAAGCGATCACAAGTTATATTTGTGCAAAAGGTTTCAGTTGTTGAGTATTCATGAAAAGCTAGATTTCGTTGACAATAATAAATTATGCAAGGTTTGCCTTAACCTTCACAACAATAAATGCAAGTTTTTCTTTAAATGTGGGATATGCAAAAGCAAATCTCATAACACAGTACTGCATTCAGAAGAAATACAACAAATAAGTTGTCAAAATAGCACTGCTTCTTCTGACATGGTACTCTTGCCTACTATAAAGGTAAAAATTTATGACAAAAATGGTTCCTTTGTTGTTGCAAAAGGGTTGTTAGACACTGGAAGCCAAACTTCTTTTATTACCTCGGATTTAATGTGCAAGCTAGGTTTACCCACTTTTAAGCACGAGGTCAAAATATCAGCCTTGGGTCAAAAGGAAAACTTGTTATCGAGGGCTGCAAATGTAATGCTAAATTCATTGCATGATAATTATAATTGCAATGCATTATTCTCAGTGGTAGACAACATTACATCACTTCTACCACAGTCTAAGTTTAATTTAAATAATATTGATCTTCCAAATAATATCAATTTAGCCGACAATGAATTTTATATTCCAAGCCAAATTTCATTTTTGCTTTCTTCTGAAGTATTTTTCAGAATAGTATTACCAGACAAAATTGATTTATCTGGAGGAAGTTTTTGCTTGTTGTCAACAAGGTTCGGCTACATATTATCTGGCAATATAAAAAGAGAAAATATTTGTCTCTCTAGCACTAAGCACAATAGTGTTGTTTTGCATGCCGCCTCTAATCAAGATGATGTAGATCTCCTCCTACAAAAATTTTGGGAAGAACAACATATTCCTGAAATAAAAAGGGAGGATATATCAAATCCGCATATATGCGAGACCGAATTTCAAAACTCGGTACAGTTAATCGATAATCGATTTCAAGTTCGGCTACCGCTTAAAGTATGTATGGCGGAGTTAAAGTTCGGCAAATCATTTGATTTGGCATTGCAGCGATTAAATGGCCTTACTAAAAGGTTTGATAGGGACCCCAAGCTGAAAGAGGCTTACTCTGAATTTATTGAGGAGTATCTAGAATTGGGACACGCAAAAATCATTGATTTAACATCATCTGAAATACATATCGATCAACATTATTTTATGCCTCATCATCCAGTCATAAGGGAGCATAGCCTTACAACAAAACTTAGGGTTGTCTTTGATGGGAGCGCAAAAGTAAAATCATATTTTAGCCTCAATGATGTTTTGCAAAATGGACCACCAGTACAGCAGAGTCTATTTGAAATATTAGTGTTGTTTCGATCATATGAGTTTATAGCTCTATGCGACGTCCGTCAAATGTATCGACAAATCAATATTGATCCCTCCCAAGTTCATTTACAAAACATCTTGTGGAGAAGAAGTATTAATGATAAATTGTTGTGTTTACAGCTTCAAACCATTACTTATGGACTCAAAAGTTCAAGTTTTCTTGCAACGCGATGCCTGGTTGAGTTAGCCATGAGGTTTGAGGATCAATATCCACTAGCAGCTAAGGTATTATTGAATAACACATATGTAGACGACTGCATTTTTGGTGGCCAAAGCATCGCGGAGTTAAATAAGGTATGTGATCAATTAATTCAATTAATGAAACTTGGAAGTTTTGAACTTCATAAGTGGAGTTCAAACAATCACCATATTTTGTCCAATATTCCTAAGGAAAAGCAAGTATTCAAGGATCATGAATTTAATGATAATGATACTGTATTGAAGGCCTTGGGCTTATGTTTGGATTTGAAAAAAGATCAATTTAGAATATGTAAGCCAGGGGGTGACGTTCCCAAGGAGTGGACAAAGCGAACCGCTCTCAGTTTCATTGGGACATTTTTTGACCCTTTGGGATTGGCTGGTCCTATAGTTACAAGAGCCAAAGAATTTATGCAAAAATTGTGGAAAGAAAAGTTAGATTGGGATTCCCCGCTCAGTGACAAATTGTTATTTTCGTGGAATGACTTTTTCTGCGATTTAATTAATATGGATCCGATAATTGTAAACCGAAGTATAAAACTTTGTAATGCAGATTATGTGGACCTAATAGGCTATTGTGATGCATCAAATATTGCGTATGGATGTTGTGTGTATGTAAGAGCCATACATGGAAAGGAAGTGCACGTATCTTTAATTTGTAGCAAATCAAGAATTGCACCATGTCATAATAAATTAACCATACCAAGGTTAGAACTAAATTCTGCAGTGCTTCTTGCTAAATTGTTTAACAAAGTTATGTTAATATTTCAAAATAAAAATATTAGATATAAGTTTTTATTTTCTGATTCTATGATTGTGCTTTGGTGGTTAAAATCTTCAAAAAATCCACTATATGTGCAAAACAGGGTTAATACCATTAATGATTTGTCTCAAGGTTGCAATTGGTTTCATATTAATGGATCAAACAATCCCTCTGATTGCTTGTCGAGAGGATTAAATCCCACTCAATTGTCTTCTCATGATATTTGGTGGCATGGGCCACAGGAGCTACATGATGTGGAATTTATGCCAAAACAGGTTATTCCAAACAAAGTTATAATGGACCCAGAGCCAAATGATATTACTGTTGTAAATTGTACGACCGAGCAGGAATTATTGCAAATTTCAAGTTTATCTTCTCTTATAAGATTGCAGCGTGTTTATGCATATGTATTAAGATTTATTAATAGCTGTAAGGTCACGAAAGATAAACGCAACTTGGGAAACTTAACAGTTACTGAAATAAGACACTCTATGTCATGTTTGATTAAATATGTTCAGTCCCTGCACTTTGCTGATGAATTAAAATGTATCAAGGCAGGAAGGACAATCAAGACTAATATTAAGGCGCTCAATCCGTTTATAGATAAATTGGGAATAATGAGAGTAGCTGGACGTCTGGAAAATGCCAATGTTCCATACAGCCAAAAGTATCCTATTATATTACCTAATAAATGCCATTTTACTACTCTCATCATTCGAAATGAACATCTATCCTTGCTTCATTCTGGATTAAAATTAACCTTATCTAGTTTAATTCAAAAATATTACATTGTGTCTGCAGTTAGGGCTATAAAAAAAATTGTGCACAACTGCATCATATGTTTCAAGTTTAGATCAGAAAGAGCAAGCCAGTTAATGGGATCATTGCCAGATACTCGGGTAACCCAAGACAGAGTATTCAATAATATTGGTATCGATTATTGTGGCCCATTCCAGATTAAACAATCTTCTTTACGTAGATCTGTAATAACTAAAGGGTATGTACTTGTAATCGTCTGTTTTGTAAGCAAGTGCATTCATTTGGAATTGGTGTCGGATTTAACCACAGACTGTTTTCTTGCAGCCTTCAAAAGGTTCTGCTCTAGGCGAGGAATACCATCTACTGTTGTTTGTGATAATGCCTCTACTTTTAAGGGTGCCAATAATCAATTGCATCAATTATATAAATTAACAAGGTCTGAGAGCCACAAAAACGCTGTATTAAATTATTGCACAACAAAGAATGTAGAATTCAAGTTCATTCCTGCTTACAGTCCCACGCTTGGAGGATTACATGAGGCATCTGTTAAGTTATTTAAACACCATTTAAAGCGAGTGGTGGGAAACCTCTGTTTCACCTATGAACAATTTCAAACCATAATGGTTCAAATTGAAGGAATTATTAATTCTAGGCCTTTAACGCCGCTAACAAATGATGTCAACGACTTTACATTTTTAAGCCCAGCTCATTTTTTGTGTGGATCCTCTTTAAATTCGATTCCAGAACCAGACTTGACTTCCACAAACACTAACGTTTTAAAATTTTGGAAAAAATGCACAAAGATTAATCAAGACTTCTGGAAAGTTTGGCATAGGAGTTATCTATCGCAACTTTTAAGCCGTCCTAAATGGCAGACAGCAAGTAACAATGTTAGGATTGGAAGTTTGGCCTTATTGATCGGCGAGAAATGTTCTCCATTGACATGGCCACTAGCCAGAATAGTGAAATTGTTCCCTGGTTCTGATGGCAGAGTTAGGGTTGTAGAAGTCAGGTCAGGCCTTGGATACCACCGCAGAGCAATAAATAAGTTGGCAATATTGCCAATTTATGATGAAAATTAATTAGATTTTTAATTATAATTTCTTATTGTAAGTTTATCGTTTTAAGTTTTTGTGCTCCTCGCCAATTTATGTTTAAATTAAAAAGAAACATAGCAATATAAGAAAGGGTTTGTCTATGATAATTCTCTTCGTCATATTTGCTGTCATGTGTAAAAGCCGAATAAAGAAAATTAATCCAATTTAATAGTTTTTATGTTCTATCCCGAACACATCGGCATAAAGATGTTAAGAAGAATTTAGACAAGAAGTGACAGAATTAATAGTGTGAATAGTGTATTTTTAAATCCTAATAGAAATGTTTCGGAAGGAGTGATAAAAAGTGGCCTATGTCACTATTGTTCTTCAGCTATCTATGTGCAAAATCAGGTCGATGCGCAAGTGAGAGACGGACAAACAAACAAACACGCTTTCGCATTTACAATATTAGTCAGGAAGGATTTATTGCCGGAGTGGATCTCATTTGACCTATGGCTGAAAATATTAAAATTGCTATAGGTATGTCTACAATATTTGAGGAGTTCCCTCAATTCCTCAAGAATTTCACCATCAGAACTGAGTTCCGGTACCTGCCCTCTTTAAATTCGTCATAGTCGCTTAACTATCTTAATCGAGATATCTTATCGCCACTCGTGAAATACTTATCATTGAGAAGTTCCAATGACATTCTGTGGTTTTCTTCATCAGTTCTACTTCATCAAATGATACTTTCTCAATGCAAATTCTTGATTTATTGCTAAAAATATCAAAATCGCTATAGGTATGCCTACAATATTTGAGGAGTTCCCTCAATTCCTGAGGATTCCATCATCAGAACTAGATTTTGATAAAAATGGGACCAATCTGGAAGTATATCCTTTCAAATAAAAACAGAATTTTCCAAATCGGTGTATAAATGGCTGAGTTGACTAAGTGAGAAAAAAAAACATACAGCCGAATTGAGAACCTCCTCCTTTTTTGAAGTCGGTTAAAAATACAACAATATTGTTGTTTTTTTCATTTATTTGGGTAAACAAACAATAACTATACATAATGATCTTAACAATGACAAATGTAGAATTGTGAACGGTGTAAAACGGTGTTGGTGACAACACCTTTTAATAATTGCTGTTATTATTTATTTATTTATTTACATTTAGGTACACAAACAGATTTCAGTCAGTGTCTGTTATAGCGACTATCAACAAACATTTGTGTGGTTGAATAAACGTTTTGATTATAACTTTATGTTTTAAAAGGTAGTCGTGTAGACGTCGTTATTACGTTTACTCAACGGCATTTAGGCCCATTTTATTCAACTTAATGTCATAAGAAAATTGAATAACAGTCATATAAATGCCTTTTTGGTCGCTTAGTCGTCGTATAGATGTTGTCGATTTAACTAATAGTTGAGTAACGTTAGCTGCTGCAATGTGTACTCGACTTCATGACGAGTAATTGTTCATTTATCGACATGTTACCGACGTGTTACCGTTGTGTGAATGTCACAATAACGTAAAAACAATCATATATACAAAAATTTTGGTTTTACTTTACTTTTCTCCGTCGTGATAAAAACACAATCGAAGGCGACGGCCATCTTATTAATATACATTACATTAAAATATAAAAACCACTCTGTTATTAGTCAGCTACAACCATTTCTGTTGTGGAAAAAAGTTTACTGATTAATGTAAGGTAAGTTTTAAAGTAATTTTTCATGCGCTTCATAAATGCTTAAGTATTATTTAATGTTTAATCAATTTTTTATCGGTAACTATGTTATGGGACTCTAATATAACTTTAAGACGTATAAATTGTCTTCTGCAAAAGTGTTTCGTCGCCATTCCTGTACTATTAGGGTTCATTAGATACAAAGTAAAATTATAAATACAAACAAATATTACGATGAAGTAGGTAGCCATTTATTGTTCCATTATGTTTATTTTGTTTGCACCTAATAGTTTTACTTTTGTAGGCAATCCTCATAAATACAACAAAATGATTGCCGATTGATTGATGAAGAAAATAAAAAAACATACTTAAAGTTGGAAGATGTGGTTTAATCATGTTTCAAGAAATACAAAAATAAACAAATTATCCGTGCGGTGACGGAGAAAGAATACCAATCGCCGCCCCTCTCTCCGTCCGGTGGGTGTCGTAAGAAGCGACTAACGGACTCTTTCGAGCAAGGATCTGCTCCACTGGTGGTAGGGCTTGACCCGTCTGGTTGGTGACCACCGTACGCATGGTGTAAAACCCGTCAAGTGACTGCTTGTCGGCCGCGTTTCGGGATCAGCCAGCGTATAACCAGAGCTCGAGAGGATGATGCTGCGATGGATTTGGTCTGTGGAGGCTTCCGTCAAACCAGTGCCAGGAGGACTTCGTTAACCTGCCGACCAGGGAGACCCGTAGAAACGGTTGACCCGCTGGCCGCCCGTGGCACAGTACAGGGGCCAAAGCGAGCCTAACCAGCTCGTGAGGCTGCCTCACCATGCCACGCATAATCTCGGGGTGGTCCGTCGTGCCGGTTGGTGACCGGAAGGTGGGGTCCCGGCGGCCATTCCCGGGGGGCTTGGGGGGCCCTTCCGCTCGGCAGGTTAATAATACTCGTCTGTGGGCAAATTCCTGGGAAAACAGGCCACCACACTTTGACCATTTGCATCGCGGCATAATTTTCTCGATTCACGCCTCTCTCTTTCCACTCCTAAAATGACAGCACCTAACAACAAAACTGGTAATACAGCGGTGCACACCCCCACCACAACCTTACCGTTTGAGGTGGAGTTCGCTAACATCCGCGGACTCCATGCAAACCTCAATGCCGTCCACCACCATCTTGAGACGGCACGGCCAGCAATGTTGTTCCTGACGGAGACGCAAATAATCCGCCCTGCTAACACCACCTACCTGAACTATCTCGGCTTTGTGCTTGAAGAATCCTTCAAAGCCAAAGCCGGAGTTTGCTTATTTGTTCGGGCGGATGTTTGCTGTCGTCGTCTGCGCTGTCTGGAGGACCCTTCCTTCTCCCTCCTAGTGGTACACGTCGACTTAGGCTCTCATTGCCGTGTCTACGTTTGCGTCTACCGATCCCATAACGGCGACATGGAGACAACTCAACTAATTGAACATCTTAGTCGGGTAGCAGATGATGCGCAGGAGCGGTTTCCATCGGCAGAATTGGTGTTTTTGGGGGACTTCAACGCCCACCATGAGTTGTGGTTAGGTTCCTCCAAAACAGACCATGCTGGTAGAACTGCCCACCCATTCGCTCTCACGCATGACCTGACGCAACTGGTGAACCAGCCCACCAGGATCCCAGACATAGTTGGCCATGCGCCCTCCTTACTCGACCTTCTGCTGACGAGTCGCCCAGCTGGATACCGGGTGGAGATTCGAGCTCCTTTAGGTTCCTCGGATCACTGCTTGATATCCAGCACAGTGCCCTTGGCATCGCGCCCGCCAACAGCGGTTTCGAAACGCCAGATTTGGTACTACGCGTCGGCAGACTGGGACGGGATGCGGGAGTATTTTGCATCCGTCCCTTGGAGGCAGCGCTGCTTTAGTGGGAAAGACTCGACCGCTAGCGCCACTGCCGTTGCTGATGAGATAGTATTAGGAATGGAATACTATATTCCACACTCCTATGTCATCAGCAAAGGCAGACGCAACCGCTGGTTCAATCGCGAGTGTGCCAGCGCTGTTGAGAGCAAACAGACGGCATACCGCGCTTGGATCAGAGGTAAAGCTCATGGGGATCCCGAAACTCGCTCGCTAAAAGCAGCCTATAATAATGCCACCAAGTCGTGTAAGAGGGCCTACATTAGAGCGGCCTACCCAGCGCGTTGCACGAGTAGGCCAAGAACTCCTGACGCATCCTACGGGCAGCCGTAGCTACTGGCGTGCAATCCAACTTCTGCCAACCCTCGCTGCCACCACTGAGATGTCCTGACGGAACTTTAGCTCACAAGCCGCAGGAAAAGGTCGATCTCCTGGCCAAACTCTTTGCGGCTAACTCCCGGATCGATGACTGTAATGCACAGCCACCCTCAATTCCTCACTGTGGCCACACAATGTTTGATATTAAAATCAGGCAGTGTGATGTCAGTGCGGAGCTGCAGTCAATCGATGTCCGGAAAGCTAACGGTCCTGATGGCATCCCAGCAATAGTCCTGAAAATGTGTGTGCAGCGGAGTTGTCCCCTGTGTTAACGCGTCTGTACCGTCTCTCGCTCTCTTCGGGTTGTGTGCCGGAATCTTGGAGAGAAGCTAATGTGCAACCGATCCCTAAAAAAGGAGATTGGTCAGATCCGACTAATTACCGCCCTATAGCCGTAACTTCAGTGTTGTGTAAGATCCTAGAACGAATATTGAACAAACAGCTTATTCGATACCTAGAAGATCACTCTCTAATTCACGATCTTCAATATGGGTTTCGGCCAAAACGGTCAACGGGTGATCTTCTAGCGTACGTCACACATCTCTGGGATGAGGCTATTGACAAGCGAGGCGAGTCACTGGCAGTTAGCCTTGACATAGCCAAGGCTTTTGATCAGGTCTGGCACAAAGCTCTTCTCTCCAAGCTCCCGGCATACGGTTTGCCCGCTCAGTTCTGTACCTGGATTGCCAGCTTCCTGCATGAGCGTAGAATTCGTCTCCTTTTGGATAGATGTGCTTCGCGGTTCATGTCAGTGAACGCTGGTGTTCCTCAAGGCTCCGTTCTATCCCCCACGCTGTTCCTTCTGCATATCAATGACATGCTTCCACTTGGAAACATTCATTGCTATGCAGATGATAGCACAGTGCATGGGGGATATAACGCTCACCCAACAGCTGGGCGGGTAGACACCGAAATGAAGCGAGCAAATCTTGTCATTGAGCTCGATCGGATGTTGGACCTCATTTCTAAATGGGGCTCCGATAATCTGGTGGAGTTCAATGCAAAGAAAACACAGGTGTGCGCGTTCACAGCGAAAAAGTCGCCATTCCTTCCCCTTCCCTCTCTTCAGGGTACATCTCTAGGCCTGCAGAGCAGTATTAACATGCTCGGTATGAATATCCGCTGCGATCTGAACAAAAAGGACTACATCGAAAGCGTGATTAAAAATGCCTCACGTAAACTCGGTGTCCTGAACAAGGTGCGGCGATTCTTCACGCCTGATCAGTTGTGTCTATTATACAAGACACAGGTGCGGTCTTGCGTGGAGTATTGCTCTCACCTTCTCGATACCTTGGACAGATTGCAGCGCCGCGCTGTGCGCATTATCGGCAATGCGGAGGTCACTAAAACTCTCGAGCCTTTGCAATTGCGTAGAGATATTGCGTCACTCAGCGTCTTTTACCGTTTATACCATGGCGAGTGCTCTGAAGAACTCTTTGACCTCATCGCTCCTTCTCCCTTCCTTCATAGGAGTACGCGTGCTGCTCTCCGGAGTCACCAATTTACAGTCTCTAACATTCCATCACGCACAAAGAAATTTGGTGACTCGTTTCTTTGTCGCACTTCCAAAAGATGGAATAGTCTACCAGCACAAGTATTCCCTCCTACCTATGACATAGGGTCCTTCAAACGAGGCGTGAACAAGCACTTTGTGGGCCGGCAGAGTGAGGATGACTGATGCTACGTCTCTTACGCTGCACCAGTTGTCCTCGCGCCTGGACTTCATTTCCACTTAACATCAGGTGGAGTGGGGTCATTTGCCGGGCTTATTATAAAAAAAAAAAAAAAATTATAAAACTTTACTGATTTTTTCATTTATATTAATTTAGAGTAAGTACTTACTTAGTTACCTAATTCATAATGAATCGGTGGGACAAAATAAAAAAAATTAAAAATCAATAACCTTATTATGCCAATATTGACCATTATCGACAACGATTATTGAAACTTTTTTTCCGCTTTTTAAAAGACTTCTTGAATCTAAAGGACCTATACACAGTATTCTTTCGTTCAGTATTATATTTATTTTCCTTAACGCGTCATGTGGAATATTATAATCGATAGCCCACTTTATTTAATTATTTTTAAAGTCATCATCTATATTCTGCATGTCCTTCTCAGTAATACATTCACTTTCTGAAAGTAACTATACATACTAAGACTGAAATTGTTAGTGTTCGTAATTTTCGGCATTTTAATTAAAAGAATATCTGCAGTTTCATTATTTTCAAATATTTTTTTACTACGGAACCATCCTGATATTCCTCTCTTTCAGCTTGTGAATAAGTCAAACCAGATGATTGAAGGACTTCAGTTATGCACTTTATATACAAGTTTATTTTAAAACCTGTACGTGGACATTAGTTAAATAACGGTCGTATTGTGATATTTAAGTTCCCTGAAGACGTATACAGGTTGTACTGGGGACTCTTTTTCTACTATTATTTAATGATTACCATTACGACGTTTAAACGACTATCGCCCGTTTGTAAGTTGTAAGAAAGGTAATAACATGACGTCATTGACACATTGGACACTGTTATATGCCCATAACGTTCTTATGACTAAAAAGTTATATAGATAAGTTTTATAAAAGTCGTCATGACTATAACTATATAACTGTCCTATAAAATAGTTGTTATTACGTCTATAGGACCATATTATATAACAATATATAATATAACTAATTAGGTTAATAGCGCACCTGTACACGACAAAAAGTGCAACAAATTACTGTAATATAACTTTTAAATAACGTATAGTCATGTAACTCTGTCATTACATGACCAAATTGTTTGTTGAATCATCATTATTTCAAAACTCAAACCACGAAATATTATTTAGTTATTACTATTTCATTATTTTCTAATGTTTTAGTCGAACAAGTAAACTTTAATGTCAGATGGTTTAAGCAAACACTACTTATACGGGTGCAGAACCAACCCCTATTTCGCGAATAGAAATTCAATTGCACTACATTATAGCAAGTTAAGTCGCTCAAGACACTACACTGTATGTTGAAATAAGACGAATAGTCTAGAGTTCGCAGTTGCTTGTCTGAATTCCGAGCAGCCTGTCTGATTGCCGTGTGATTTGTGCTCTGTAGCTTCCCATATTATTTGAAATAGAAATTCTGTAACGTCCCATATATTACCGAAATACCAACATTTTGTGGAGTGTTGATGCTAAAGGCTCGGGTTTTATTTAAATAAGAAACAATTAGAATTTATTCACTAACTACGGGTATTTATACAAATATAAAAACAAAAATGTACTTTACATTCCTCATACACGGAACGTAGGTCTGAAGTTGCCTGAGGAGCGGGTGAAAAGTAATACTTTTTCGCCCTAGGGAGAATCGTTTTTTTGACAGGTCATGTGTATTTGTGACTTATTGTTAAAATAATACTAACAACCCATCTCTTCCCTTGGGTGTCGTAAAAGGCGACTAACGAACTAAAAACTGCACATGCATCCAATAGCATTGAGCGGCATTGGGCTCATCTAAATAATACTACCAACCCCTTTCTTCCTTTGGGTATCGTAAAAGGTGACTAACGGACTAAAGACCGCACATACATCCAACAGCATAGAGCGGTGATAGGCTCATCAAAAAAATACTACCAACCACTCTCTTCTCTTCGGTGTCGTAAAAGGCGAGTAACGGACTAAAGACATTCATGGTTTTATTTTTACTTTCCATATATTTGTAATGAAAAGCACAGTGTTTACCTTGGGTGAAAGACTTATTTAGTCCCTTGAACTATTGGCGCCTTCGCTACGCTCGGGCGCCAAACCCCGTCTCGGGAGTAACTAAGCTACTTTCACCCCTAGGGTAACAATGTACTATTGTTCCTGCATCACTACAGAACGGCTGCATCTATTTAGGTAATTCTTGTTCCCTCAGGCCCCAAGCGGTCGCATGAGACCGCACCTACAAAAACACACTTGACTTTGTACCGTTTTTTCATAGACTTACAGACACTACTTTAGTATGAACAAGTTTGGTTATTTCGGTTCTGTGGTACATCTTATGCATTGTTATCGCAAAATATCGCAAAGTAGTCTGTGCTCGACTCTGTCAAATTTGACGTTGACAGTTGCGCCAATATTTTTGTTAGAAAAGTGCCACGAGCTCTGACCAAATGTAATATTTGGTCCGAGGCCACAAGTGAGTGGTTAGGACAAGGTGTGTATGAAAGAAAAATGTTTGAAACTTGTTACGGGGTGCGGGGTGTTCACACTCCACGCAGACGAAGTCGCGGGCGGACCACTAGTTTTATACAATATTATACAGGGTTAATTTTGAACTCCCCGTCAAAATTTTTTAAGTGATCCTATAGTAGCAGTACAGCCAAATAATAAAATAAAAAAACATTTTTTTTTTACATTTAAGTCTCAACTTTTACTGATGATAGCCACGACGTGCCTACAAACGTTGATTGCCTCCCTGATGATAGGCACGTAGTTCCTACGTATTTCAAGTCTGTTTTATACTTCGGTTTGAGTTTTTAGTGTCTGCGGCTTGTATCGGTTGGCTACACTAGCTGTCTAGTGTGAATAAACGTCAATAAAAACAGACTTACTTCGAAAAGATCTATTTAAAAAAAAATCAAAAATAACTCGATTCGGAAATTGTTGTTTTCCTTTACATTTTTCTTTATTTTTATTACTATGTAGTAAGAGATTACATATAAAGAAGAAAAAGATACCCTTATCGCGTTTAATTTTTAAATATAACAAAATATATAAAAAAAAATATATAAAAAAAAATATATAATTAAATATTTGTTTAATATTTTTTAATCAAACCGCCATAATATTGAAGATAATTTATCTAGGAATCCAACGATATACAATATGTGTGGTGTTTAAAAAAGGAAGGCCACAAAAACCACTTAACACTACTCAAGTACCTGTATCAAATTACGCCGCGTCATACCCAAATCAAAGAAGGACTTGCGCGCGCGCTGACGTCATCAGGTGAGGGGTTATGAAAATTAAAATTATTGTCACCTAGCGCGCGGCCTATCGCGGTTAATAGAGGTGGAAAAAAGTGCTTATTTTATTTTCACGTTTAAGCATTGGACGATTTTCAAAAAGCATGCTTTTTAAAATGCTTTTTACTTACAAAAAGCTGGCTACGTTGTGTTTATACGAAAAACGTAAAGCTTACCTACTTAGCTACTTACACTTACCGCTTCACACGGAAAAACGTACTACTTTTTACTTAAAAAGCAAGACAAAATCGTTAACATTAACCGACCAAATTAAGTGTAATTCTATGCAGTGCATTGTTTCGCATAATAATACGCATTCACGGTGCTGCCTCTTGTCTTATGGCGAAAGACTGAAATACTGGAAGTATTAAAGTAGTTTTATAGAGACTTCATAGATGGCGGGATGTACACTTTTTTAAGTGAAAAGCATAATAAGTGTAAACCTAAAAGTATGCTTATTACGTTTGCCAAAAAGTATACTTTTTTAAGTGCTTTTGCTTTTAACGCCCACCTCTAGCGGTTATCAAAGCGCATGCGAGTGACCGTTATTATTCACCCCGTGCACCAGTGGCAGCGCGCCGTCGCTTTGATCGCGAGGGTGAGCGCACGCACCTAGAACTATAGGATAATAAAAAGCAGGCAAAAATTGTATTTAAAAAAAGAAAACATTCATTATTTTTAACTTAAATATTTTATTATAACTTTTTTACCCCATAGTTATTTTTGGCGGGGGGTCAAAAATGAATCCTGTATTGTAGAGGAGCTCGAAGGCGCAATAGCTAGAAGATTCGTTGCAATCTTGCCGGTTAAACAACTTTTGCTATACCGTTTCACTGGATGGGTGATAAAATTAAAAACATTTCGAACTTATCCATGCTTCGGAAGGCACGTAAAACCCTTGGTATTTAAACTCACCAACCGCCTCTGTGGCTTAATGGCAGTGTAAGTGGTAACGGTCAAGGAACCACCGGATTCATGGAACTGTGGATCATGGTAGGACCAGCACGGGACGCGGGATATAAAAAAAGCAGTCGCCAAATGGCAAGAACGATCGGCCTGAAACTGGGAGTATAATTCCGAGGTCAATTTACTTTACTACTATGTTTCACTTGGAACTTGCAACATAGGACTACAAATGAGGTTGCGGTTCAGAACAAACTCATTTTATTTCTTGTTTGGGACTAAGGGAACAAAGGCTTAGTGTGCCATCCGTACAACGAAGAAGCTCTCGCTATTTAAATTCTGTCACCCATCCTGTGACACGTCATCGCAAAAGTTGCAATATTGCAATGCAACCTGAGCGCAGCATCGAAAGCTATAATAGGTAATTATATCTTTAATTACAGTACGAGACCCGCATCGGCGCCATTACCAACAGACCACGAATATCCAAAGTCAACACAGCCGAAAGGAAGCCTATAGATTTGCCGAAGCAATTACGCCTCTATGTCGCCTTGATTCCCCAAAATTTGCACATATACTACAATTAAGGAGCCGCAGACATAATTCAGACGCTTCGCTAAGCCATTAGCAACATAAATTCTAGCGGAATTCGTCTGTAAAGTTGTGCCATAGTATATAATAGTGTAGTTGGTAACCTTCTTCTTAGGACGTGAACGGTGTTGCACGTAGGCTGTATGTGTGCTGTACGCAATACACACTATGGCGCTATCAAAGAAGATGCAAAAGGTACTCTGTAATAGCCACAGTGCAGGTGAAGTGGTAAGTCACCTTGCGGCTGTTGCATAGTGTGTGAACGTTTTTGTTTGGGCAACAAACCCACTTTTTATTTGTAATTATTCCAATATGTTCCTTTGTATTACCCACGTACCACGTACCGACAATCCTGAGGTGTTCCTCAGGACTGAGGATAGCTTGACAGCTAACCGTCGACAAGCTCGACCCTCTCTTGAATAATTGCATTCGATTCGTATTTAACCTTCGTAAATATGATCATGTGTCCGCATGCCGATCACAACTTATGGTTGCCCATTCGGCTGCGTAGAAGTATGCGGGCCTTGACCACTCTCTTTTCTGTATTATGTTCTTCTAATTCTCCCTCTCATCTTTCTTCACATTTTCAATACTTAAGTTCTAGTAATGACAAAAATCTTCGATCTTCTTTTAACCGCTTGCTCATCTGTCCCTCTCACCACTCTGACATCATTCACTCTTTCTTCTTTGTGAAACTTATCCTCCTCTGGAATTCTCTCCCTCTAAATATCAGAATGTCTACAAGTCGCTATGCGTTCAAAACCAAGTTGCGCAGCTTTTTTGCAGAACAAGCTGATATTCTACGTCAGTAATCGTCCAATAATTATGTTATATTTATGTATTTATTTATTACCTATTATATATGTAATAAAATGTATATGTATCTATTGTGTAGGTATATATGTATATCGTATATGTATGTATGTAGGTATATGAATATATTTTCATTTAATTTGTGCACCCTACCATTTTTGTCTCTGTACCACCCGATGGTTGACTGGGAGAGAATGCCTAAGGCATTAAGTCCGCCTCTGTACTTTATGTGCATAAAGTGTTAAATAAATAAAATAAAATAAATAAATAACCCTGAGAGGGTGGCCTCAAAACGTTTTATAGCATGATATTCTCCATTGGTCGCTTTTGACAAAAATCTGTATCTTATTAGGTTGAAAACGTAAAAACTGGACTGTTTTTGCAACATTTGCAAAAAATCTAGGTCTTGATAACGTATATTTGCAAAATTGTGTTTTGGTCGTTTTTTGCATAACTACGGTCAATTGGACTAGGGGTTCATTCGGTTCGGGGGTCGAACGACCAATGGCCTAGAGGGTCGAGCGGAAGAATCACATGCACATACATAATTTAGAATCCATTCAGAAGAGATTCATGTGGCACTTGTCTTATCATTGCGGAATGACGAAGCAACTGCCATCATATAGATCTAGGTTACAATACTTTAAAATGCTTAGTCTAGAAAGTCGTCGTAAAATCGCTGATTATATGTTTTTATTTAAAATTTACAACGGCCATATAGATAGCCTCGACTTATTAAACATGATTCATCTGAATGTACCCCGCAAACTGCCTCGACCTTCGAGATACTTTATTTTTTGTGGTAAAGGTTTTAAAACAAATTTAGGTCATCTTTCTACCATCAATCGGATTCAGTCCCAATATAATCACTTGTCACGATCGTCAGCAGTGTCTATTACATTGACATGTCTCATCCTATGCATAAATTCAAGTCTGTTGTGTACATATTTTTCACTAATAAACAGTAAAAGAACAAATATTCACATTTATAAGCTCGGAGTGGTAATTTTGCTTTGTTTAAGTCTAGTTTTAAGATAATTAAAAAAAAAATATTTTTTATGATGTTTATGCATGCCGTGGCATCCTTTAATTGGAGCAACATCACTGTAACAGACATAAAGTTTGTAATGTAAGAACGTGTTGGTGTATGTTTTGTTGGATGTCCTTTTTTAAATAAATAAATAAATACCGTGTTCCCGCTTTGGCTATCCACCGGTTCTTGCTGGAGAGGAGGTTTTAGTGGGTTTGCCCCCATCAGCGCGAGCATTGGGGCGGGAGTTGGGGGAGAAAGTCTCACATAACTTGAAGAGAAACTCAGACGGCTTGAAAAATAAAAGTATATGCCCAGTGTTTGTGATCACTGTTGTGAAGATAGCTGTTATTAAGCCTCTTCCTAAAACCAGCCAGCCTACCTCTATGAAGGACCTTCGTCCTATCAGTCTGCTCCCGTGTATATCTAAGGTCTTAGAGAGAGTGGTCTGTGATCAGCTTACAGGATATCTCGAGGACAACAACATCCTGCCCCAACTCCAATCTGGCTTTCGTAAGGGGTTTGGTACCGCGACTGCCCTGTCTGATGTGGTGGACAATCTACTTGCTGCTCAGGACCGGGGGATGATCAGCATAATGCTGCTACTCGACTTCTGCGCTTTTGATTCAATAAATACTAATCTTCTTCTTTCAAAGCTTTCCTATTACGAAGTCAATCCCGGGACCATAAAATGGTTTCACAGTTACTTGTCACATAGGCAACAGTATGTTGAATTGGCAAAGATGGACGGGAGCAAATCTTACTCGAATCCTCTTCCTGTATCACGAGGTGTTCCACAAAGGTCTATACTTGGTCCCATCCTCTTTATCTTGTACAGCGCAGACATCATAGGAAGCATCACACATTGTCAATACCACATGTATGCCGATGATCTGCAGCTGTATTTATCTTTTTTACCTTGTGATCATGTCAGGGCTGTATGTCAGGTTAATGAGGACCTGTCACGCATATCTGCTTGGTGCAAATCAAACTGCCTAGTCTTGAACCCCACGAAATCCAAACTTATTTTGTTTGGCACTAAAGCGAATTTATATAACCTTAATAATACTGGTACTTTTACAAATATTATTATAAACAGAGAGGTAATTGAGCATGTGGATAAAGTCAGGAATCTGGGGTTGACTATCGATGGCCGCCTTAACTTCGAGAATCATATCATTGAATGCACTCAAAGTTGCTTCTATCGTCTTAAATTGCTCTATAAGATTAGACCCTACGTCTGTGAAGAGCTCAGAATTAGATTGTGTGAAGCATTGATCTTATCAAAGTTCAATTACTGTGACACAGTGTATGGTCCATGTCTTCTGACCAGGTCAACCAAGCTCATCCAGCGAGTGCAGAACGCTTGTGCTTGTTTCTGCTTTCACATTCCACCACGCACTCATGTTACGCCTTTCCTCAATGCCGCAAAATTACTGAAGATGGAGGCACGGAGAAAGCTTCATTTGTCAACACTGTTGTTTGGCGTGGTTACCACAGGGAAGCCAAGTTATCTTTTCGACAAACTGGAATGGGCCCAGGTCCACAGTAGGTATCCAAAGAGAATGTGTACTCACATCTTTTCCACTCCTAAACATCGCACTATGGCCTTCCGTGGATCGTTTAGATTTGCTGCCTCTCGGTGCTGGAACGATCTCTCGCCGCCGTTGCGTGACCTGAAAACGAAAAACGCATTCAGCAGAGGCCACAAAAAGCTTCTTCTGACATTGCAGTTATGTGACGTATAAATAATAAATCACCTTTAAGTTATGCACAACACGCGCGTCGCAGGCTGGAGATAGCGTCCCTACGCTGGCCGGCGCCGATGAGGCAGGCAAGTTTTTCTTTCTTCCTCCTGTCATACGTATTTAACTATTTAGCTCTGAACATGGCCTCCAAGCCACCTCAGTAGGCAGGTTAGATACTGTCTCGTGGTACGCATTTGCAACTTTCATTTTGCAGTTTCTTTCGCATAATTCGCATTGCACAATCACATTTTTTGTACACATTTTAGATAATTACATTTTTTTTTCATATCGTTTTTTTTATTTTATTGAACTTTCTTTTTTTTTATCCGCAATGAAAGGAATGTAGTGCATACAGCCACGATTATTATTTGTGTAGTTCATTAATATTTAGTTACATTTATCCATACCTTATCTTATTTGTTTATCCTTACACAATTTTGTACGTATGTTTATCAATATATTATTTATGCATCTAATCTTTTTCTGTTATTTGACGTCACCTCCCTATAAAGGCTCTGTCAGAATATCAGCGCTGCTTTGTCACTCTGCCCAACTTAGAGGGACGTGGCAGCATATTGCTGAGACAGGGTCCTTGTTGGCCTAACACACTACCTACTAGCTAGGTACCTGTTTTTATTTAATTATTTTGTGATCCTGTGTTATTTTGTTATCTTTTATTTTTAATATATTTTTTTTTGGTCATTTATATTTACTGTTAATGTGCTGTTTTGTGTGAATATGTGTGTAAGTGTCAATAAAATTTTTCTTATTCTTATCACCAACCCGCTTTTGGCAAGCGTCGTGATTAAGTCAGTACCCATCAATTGTAGCGATGACTTGATTTCAATGAGGAGGCCTTTGCCCAGCAGTGGGACATTAAAAAGGCTGAACTTCACTTTTTTTACTTTCATGCCCAGGGATGATAATGATAACTAGATGTTTGGTTGTATAAAACACGTGTGCTCTTCGATCCAAAACCGCCTACCGCTCTATCTACACTATGCCAAAGTTTTGCGGAACCACTAATTCAACGGGAGTAGTTTCGGGGTGAAGCGGGAAGTTGTTTGGGCGTTCGCTTCAAGAGTTTTATTGCGAATATGATTTTATTCCCCTTTATGTCATGCGGATTTCTATTGACATGTCAGCGGCGGCACTAGAGATTTGGAAGGAAATCCCTGTTAGTTTTTGGAGTATTGAATTGCTTTAAATATGAGCTCGATAGATAAAATATAGTGAAGCGGTTAAGACGCTCGGTTTGCGATCTTTCCAGTTAAGTAACTATCGCAATTTCGAGTCACTGGATGGGTGACCAAATTGAAGGACTACTTCGAAAGGCACGTTAAGGCGCTCTTTTCCTATTTTTAACAATTTCCATTGATTGTACCACCACTAAATATATAACATACAGTTCTAAAATTCATATATAATATAGTTGAACATATCATTTAGTGACTCTTAAAGACAGAAAGGTGATAGGTAATACTTCACTCGACAGAAAAAAACTCAAAGATAGCTCTGTTCAACATTTAAAAGAGCTGTTAGTCAAATAATACATTAATAAATGGCTTAGTTTTTTTACCAATAGAAGAAACTTTTTATTATCTAGTGAACACTAAAGACACTATTTTTTATTTTACTTGTTTCTTTATATGCAAAAAATCTATAAAACGCGCCTATTCGCGCCGCTTCGCTGTTATACCCGTCCCTTACCGTCGTACCGTCGAGAGAGCGAGAGAGAAGCGCTCGGAATACCTCGCCTTAAACTGCTGGTCCTGTTTGTTGTCGAAATATTTCACTCATTAATTGATACCAACCAACACTCATTGGGCCAGCTTGGTGGGTTATAAACCGTTCTCCATTAACCCAGCTGCAATACAGTCCGCGTAAATAGTACGCACGGATTACATTTATTTACATTCTGTTGAAGGAATAAAATAACACACTGGACCTCATACAATAGACTTAACTTTATAGTTGGTACTTTGTTGTATTAAGGTCATAAACAAATTAGATTAGCTGTACTGTACAGTTTTATACCTTGGCAACAGTTATGGGCTTATACCGGAAAAATTGCACAGCAGAAATAAATCTCCAATTACCTACCTACTTTACTTAAAGTCGAGGTTTATTGTGGTAAACTGTTTCATTATTTAGGCTTGTTTAACCAAATTTGCCGTGCAATGTGCAAACAAAATATCCGAATGATAAAGCTCACGTCCGATATTCGGGTTCACAGGTTTTTCGATCCATAGCCGGGGTTTGTAATACTAACCATCCCACATTTGGCAAAAGCGGTTAGTAAGCCAAATCTAATCAATAAATAATAAATTAATTAACAAACTTTACTTAAAATACTTAAAATACATACTTATTATACATAGAAAACACCCAGACCCGAGACAATCTAGAAAAACAATAATTTCTAAATTGACACGACCGGGGATCGAACCCGGGACCTCAGAGATGGCGACACCATGAAAACCGGTGTACAAATCACTCGACCAAGAAGGTCGTCAAAATAATCAATCAATCAATCAAATCGGAGCAAAAACTTGATTATATTTATGGAGGTTTTTACTTACAGTAGTGAGTGCTATAACTTTTCAACGTTTAACGAGCACAAAAGCAAGAGGTAATTCAATATTTGCATTGACAAAAGAAGCTCCACACCGTTGTGGTTGCGGGCTTTATTTCAGAATGTCAACCCCAATATATTGTGTGTGAGCAGTGTGTGAGTGAAACTTCACAACACAAGGCACCGTAAAAAGTTTGAAAAGGCAATTGCGACACGCCGCCCCGTGCCGCGTCAGTAAATTTTGACGAGCCATTGTTGCCGGAACACGGATGTAAGAGGCACACCATTTGGTTTATTAAAAGCATTTTTAACTTAGTGTACTTAGGTACCTATAAGACTTGAAGATAGGAGAGCCTTGCAGTAACAGAAATTTCACTACGAGTCCGCTTTCTTACATATAGGTACATAAATACATACATATAATCAAGACTATTATCCCCGAAGGATTAGTCAGAGACTAGCCAATGATTACCGCAAAAGTAGTCTTTTGCCATAGTTCACTTTTCACCAAATAGCGACTGCACATGTGCTCAGCGTGACAGGTGGAGAGCCCATTGCCGCTCTATGCTGGTGAATTTTTGTACAGTCTTTAGTCCGCTAGTCGCCTTTTACGACACCCAAGGGAGGAGAGGGGCCTCCGCTTTCTTCCTGTTTCTAATTTGGAAAATCAACAATCAAAAACGTTATGTGCTGATAGCGACTCATTAATAGAATACTACCGCTCCATCTCTTCCCTTGGGTGTCGTAAAAGGCGACTAAAGGGCCCCACACACTATCAGATCGCCGGCAGGTATCCGCCTGTCAGTTAGTACTAGCCGCCGCCGCCGCCGTGCGTTGTACTACTAACTGACAGGCCAATATCTGCCGGCGAACTGACAATGTGTAAGGCCCTTAACGGACCAAAGACTGCATATACATTTAACATCATAGAGCGGTGATGGGCTCACCACCTTTCAGGCTAAGCCGTGAGCACATGTGCAGTTATCGGTTGGGGAAACATGGACTGTGGCATAGTGGACTTCTTTTGTAGTCATGATTGCCAGTTAGTTAGATTAGTCGTGAATTTATGTAAGTATGTAGAATTTCAGACTTATTTGTTGTTGTACTTATCCCTAAGAAACAAAAAACTTTTACTCTCTCTAATATTATAAAGGCGAAAGTTTGTGAGTTGTTTGTTACTCTTTCACGTAAAAACTACTGAATGGATTTAGATGAAATTCGGCATACAGATAAATAATAAATAATAAATAATAATAAATAAATCTTTCCTACAATCACACCAATTATCTAGCCCAAGAGAAGCTTCGAAGAAACTCGTTAAATGGTTACTAGACAACGGATAAACATACTTAAAATACTTAAATACATACTTATTATACATAGAAAACACCCAGACCCGAGACAATTTAGAAAAACAATAATTTTAAATTGACCCGACCGGGGATCGAACCCGGGACCTCAAAGATGGCGACACCATGAAAACCGGTGTACAAACCACTCGATCAAGGAGGTCGTCTATAACCTGGATTAACACATAGGATATTCCCACGGGAACGGTAACCACGCGGGTGAAACCGCGAGCGGCCGCTAGTGGAGAATAAAGCATGATACGCCTGGCAACCCTGCCACTGTAAACATTACGATCCTGATATATTTTTCTTAATATACGAATATTATTAAATAAACTCAATAAAAGTTTGTGCAAAGTGTGGTACCGACCAAGACGCAGCTGCGACATTGTTATCCTGGTGTATCTCCAGCAACAAACACAAGAAAACAACAAAGATAACTTGGATTATTATACCCACAATTTTGCATTGTCATGGATTTGACATTTAACAAGATAGAAATACCCTCATAAAACCTAACATCTCGATTGTCAAACTCAACTGACAGTGAGATTTTGAGTTTGACATTACTCTTGTGTTGCCACAAAACAAATATATCCCACTAAAATAAGGAATATTTGTTAAAGTAAGGGGGCATTTGGCATAGTCGTTTAACATGTCATCAAGAAATAATGAAAAATATTGCAATGGGTGTCGTGCACCTATTGGTGGCAAGGATTATCTACAATGTACGGACTTTGGCCTCAAATATGATCTTCTCTGCGCTAGCGTTTCCCCAAAGCGTTTTAACACCATGACTAAAGTTAACCAAAAAAAAGTGGATTTGTGATGTATGTCGTAATAAGCGCCCAAAAGGAAACAATCAAGATACTCCTGTCCAATCAAGCCAACAGTCTGCACAAGCCATATCTTCTTGTGAAAAGGATGATTCTCAGAATGTTACACTACGTTTAAAAAAGTCGCATGCTCCATCAATATCATCGGATGATAACGCCAATATGTGCCAAGATGACACAAAATTAACAGTGCTGATAGCTAACCAAATTAGAAAGTCGGTGCAGCATGAAATGCCAAAAATATTTAAGGAGTTGTTGAATACCGAACTTAATACTTTTTTTGGCCAAATATCTGATCTTATCGCATCAGTCGAGTTTTTGAATAAAAAATACGACGATATAAATACCTTAATTATATCTGAAGAAGAAAATAAAAGACTGAGAGACTCTAATGATAAGCTTATAAACACTGTTAAGGACTTGAACACCCGGATTGTAACTCTGGCACAATATGGTCGGGAATCAAATATAGAAATTCATCGACTACCTGAACATAGATCTGAGAACATTGCTCAAACCGTGCTGCAAATTGCTAATTATGTCTCTCAACCAATAGAAGACAGTAATATTCTTTCTTGCTTTCGTGTGGCCAAGAGGAACAACAACAGCCTCGGCCACGAACTGTTGTGGCGAACTTGCGTAGTTCGAGGTGTCGTGACGCTCTGCTGGCAGCAGTGGTGAAGTACAACAAGACAAACAATCTAGATAAATTGGATACCAGCACCATCGGTACGGGAGGCGAGAAACGCCAACTGTATATTAGCGAGCATTTATCACCCGAGAAAAAATCTCTCCATGCGACTACCAGAATACGCGCTAAAAATTATCTTACAAATTCGTTTGGGTGCGCAATGGCAAGATATACTTACGAAAGACTGAGACAGCACAAGCAAGGCAAGTACTCAGCGAAGATTTCCTAAAAACTCTGGATTAATTTCATGGAGTCTAGAGTCCTAACTAATGAAAGTGAATTGTTTATAATCATATTCACCATATACTATCAAAATCTAAGAGGAATGCGCACAAAAACAAATGAAATCTACAGAAACATACTAGGCAACGATTATGATGTTTTAGTTTTCACCAAAACCTGGCTTAACGATGGGGTTTTTAGCAGCAAATTTATCGACGCAAGATAACAGGTCTATCGTCGTGACAGAAGCATCTCTGAGTTTTGTTCAAAGAGTGACGGCGGAGGTGTTTTAATCGCTGTTCTGAAGACGATAAAAAGCTTGCGTCTGACTAACATGGAGAGTATTTGCGAGGATTTGTGGGTAATGATTGAAGTGTGTCATAACAATATACAACAAAAAATTGGAATTTGTGGGGTTTATCTACCACCACCAGTGAAACCAACAAATCTTCAACACTTTCTGGACAATATTGATACCCAGTTAGACCTGGGTCCCCTGCGCCAGGGGGAGCAGTCTGGTAGGTACAGACCGCACCCAGACGGGTGGAGGACTGGTGCAATGCAGCCTAGCGCTCCTCTACGCTAGGCCGCGGCCCTCCCTAGGGGGGGGGGGAGGATTGCAGCGGCATTGTGCCGCCGCCTTCGACCCCCCCTCCGCCTGCGCCGGATCGGGTCCCCGAGGACATTGTCTTCGCGTACCCTCTCCTCCGCTTCCTTGTGTGAGATCACGATCTCGCAAAAGGAAACCACCGCCCGCCAAGCCGCCTCACTCCCGAGCATGGCTTGGACCACTGCGGGCAGGGACAGGTCCTGCCCGATTGCGCTCACCAGAGTGTGGCGCTGCGCAGCCCACGCGCCGCACAACTCAAGGGTGTGCTGCGCTGTGTCCTCCGCAGCCCCACACTCGTGGCAAGCTCCCGTCACTTCTCTCCTCGCCCTCTCGTGCAGGTACCCACCGAAGCACCCATGCCCGGTCAGCACCTGCACAAGTCGGAAGGAGAGGGCACCGTGTGGTCGGTCCACCCATTGGTCTAGCAGCGGGTAGATCGCACTCACCGTGCGCCTGCCATACGGCGGATTGTCCAGGGAGGACCTCCACCTCTCCCTTAGGGCGCTGTCAAGCTCGCGCCTGACGCTTAGCGCCTCTTCGGCAGATAGGCGTATCCCTCGTACGTTCGCCGCGGCCCGGCGCTCGTACATCTCCGCTAGCACCCCCGCCTCCAACTCCCACGGGGGGGCGATCGGTGACTTTAACCTGAGCCAAATAGCTTGGAAAGACACTAACTCCAGTGGTATACTATCTGTTGAAAATTTTCATAACACGTTGGGTTTTTTATTAGTAGATTTCATTTCTATGTCTAGCCTTAATCAAATAAACTCTGTTATAAATTGTCAGAACAAAATGTTAGATTTAGTGCTTATCAATATTTCATGTAGTGTAAATAGATCTAAGACTTTAATAAGTAAGCTTGATCTTCTACATCCTCCAATTGAGATATCCATGAAGTTTGAATTTCCGCATATAAAGTTGGATAGTACCCCTCGTTCGGGTTATAACTTTTATAAAGCAAATTATACAAACATTTCGGGAGCTTTAAGTATTTTGGACTGGTCTCATATTTTTGATCAATGCTTAAACGTTGATGACATGGTTGCAATATTTTATGAGAAAACTAATCAAATTATAGATAAAAATGTTTCTAAGCGTGGAAGTCGTAAATCTAGATACCCGCCTTGGTTCACTGCTGATTTAATAAAACTACTAAAAGAAAAAGATAAATTACGACGAAAAGTTCGTAAGTTCAACAATCCGCGTGATACACTAGAGTTTGAGCTGATTAGAAGGCGTTGTGATAAATATATTAACTTATGTTACAAAAACTATATTAAGAACATTGAATGTAATATTAAAATAAACCCTAAGGCCTTTTGGTCGTATCTCAAGGAAAGAAAAGGAGGACCCAGTAACGTATCCTCAGTTATGCACTTAGATGACAATCACCATCAGTTAGCTTTAAATGGCCCAGATATTGTAAATCTGTTCGCCACCTATTTTTCTGCTATATTTAAAAATGCAAATTCACCCAGCGGCTCTTCATCTACTTACCATTCTCCGTCATCCACCTGCACTAATTTTGATCGTATTATAATTAATGAAAATACTGTGTTTAAACATTTAAAACAACTTGATCCTCATAAAGCAGTTGGTCCGGATTCTATTCCACTTATTTTTCTAAAAAGATGCGCTAAATTTTTGGCTTTTCCTTTAAAGGAAATCTTCAACAAATCCTTAGCTTCTGGTGTATTTCCAGTGGTATGGAAGACAGCTCGTGTTACACCTGTTTTTAAGAAGGGTAATTTGGATGAAGTTCGAAATTACAGACCAATATCGCTTCTTTCTTCGATGTCAAAGGTGTTTGAATCTATCATTTGTCCGCTTCTTAATAACCATACAAAAAACCAAGTAGCGATCGAACAGCACGGATTCCAACATAAAAAATCGGCAGTCACTAACTTGACTTCTTACTTAACTCTTATTATGGAGTCGGTTTATAGGGGTGATCAGGTGGATGCAATATATACCGATTTTGCTAGTGCTTTCGATATGGTCAACCACAGTATCCTGCTTGAGAAATTGTATTGCCAATATGGAATTTGTGGGGCCCTGCTCAATTGGTTTCAGTCATATCTTAGTTATCGGAGGCAGACCGTGGTAGTCAAGGGATATGAATCAAAGAGTTACAATGCTTTATCTGGAGTGCCGCAGGGTTCACACCTGGGACCAATACTTTTTGTGTTGTTCAAAAATGACATAGTCTCCTGCGTTTCACACAGTCAATGCTCTTTGTTTGCTGATGACATGAAAGTTTTTCGGACAATAAAAACGAAATTTGACGAAACCTTATTGCAGTCTGATTTAGTTCGCATTCAACAATGGTGTGTCGATAACAACATGTCCTTAAACGCCTCCAAATGTCAGCACATGCGCTTTACTAAGAAAAAAAATCCAATCACCACATCTTATAAGATGAACAATGCGGAAATTAAACTGGTGTCTCAGGTTCGTGACCTTGGCATAACTCTGGATTCTAAGCTGTCCTTCGTTCCCCATTACGACTCCATTGTATCAAAAGCTGCTAGAACGTTGGGCTTCTTAAAGCGTAATACTAGAGACTTTAAGCGGGCCGAAACCAAAATATTGTTGTTTAACGCCTTGGTCAGGAGTACTCTGGAGTATGGTAGCGTGATATGGAATCATCTTTATACCAGTCACTCTGATCGCATAGAGTCACTTCAGCGCTCTTTTACAAGACATCTGGCTTATATAACACCTGGGTTTAACAATAGGAGTGCCTACGAGGATAGGCTCAGATATTTCAACTTAGTAACTTTATCGCAGCGCCGTCGTATGCTCGATCTAACATTTTTGCACAACATTCTACACGGTAAATCTATGTGTCAGGAAGTTCTTGAAAGATCATGTCTTAATGTACCTAAGTTGAACTCTCGTCGTCGCTTTCCAAAATCCTATTTTACGGTGACTTTAAGCAGAACCAATGTTGGTAAACATTCCCCAATGTCTAGAATTCACGACACCTTCAATACTTGGCATGTTTCTTATGACTTAGATGTTTTCCATGATAGCTTGCCAATATATAAAACCAAAATATTGCAGTCTATGCAGCACAGCTGAAGACTTTTGCTGTTTTCTTTATAATTACAAATTAAATAATATTCTGTCAATTTAAGTTATTCTATAATTGTAAGGTCATGTATACTAACAATGTTGTGTACGTCTGTAATAGACATAAGCATTAGTCATTTTTTAAAACTTACTTGATTATTATATTGTTATATGTTTATATTGTAGATGTACCTTTTTCAAATAAATAAATAAATAAAAAAAATAAAAAAAATGAGGCGAACTTGCGACGACTTGGATGGAATTGGTTGAGTGAAAATCACCATATTTTTAAATATTCTCTTTTAATTTATAATTTTAAACACATCTAGTTTTCTTTAACTCTATAGCCCCGTCTGACATGTCATGAACTAAAATTGCCGTTGAAAAAAGAAAATGCATTTTTAAATGGAGTGGTTTATTATAACATATTTTATTTATAACTTCTGAATATAGTTATTCAAGACATTTTGCAAACATTATGGGTTGGTACGAACCAACTGAAATGTTGAATGAATGCGTCACAAGTTATATATAAGAGTGCTTGAAACGAACGTAAATCCAAAGTCGCTATTAATGGTCTAGAATCTATGCAATAAAGTAGTCTTTAAACTGACATATATATCACTTAAGTTTATTTATACATGTTATATTATATTATTGTATAGTTTAAGTATGTGTATTGTAATTTATATTATTTTTGTGTATAATTTATATATGTAACTTTATGGTTTAATATATTTTTTTAATTTAATCAAGTAGTTTCTAGATGTCACCGCCTATAAAAATTTATGTACATCTTATCTGGTTGACTGGTAGAGAATGCCTTATGGCATTAAGCCCGCCATTTGCTGTACTGTAGGCAAAAGTCTAAATAAATAAATAAATAAAAATATATAAAATATTTAACCGTGTCGCGTAGAACACTACCGCCCCCTCTCTTCCATTGGGTGTCGTAAAAGGCGACTAACGGACTAAATACTGCACATACATTCAACAGCATAGAGCGGCGATGGGCTCACCATCTGTCACGCTGTGCACATGGGCAGTCGCTATTTGGTGAAAAGTGAACTATGGTAGAGGACTGCTTTTGCGGTCCTCATTGCCTAGTCTCTGACTAACCCTTCGGGGATAATAGTCATGATTATATGTATATAACTGAACATCCTATTATGGTTGTTTGGAAGCAACTAAGATATTGCCTAAAAAAATTGGTTGCCTGTAAAGTCGGTATACGGGCGAAAGTTTTACGTGACAACGACTTTGAGTGGTAAAATAATTTTAATGTGAATATTCATTCGTATAGTAGGAAGAAGGATGAAATAATAGTAACAATTTAAAACATTTATTTATACAAAGAATTATATTTAAAAAATTCTCTAGTGCTGCGCGCGCTGCAGACCGATCATAGTTGAGTGGGAGAGAGACGCAAGGCATTCGGCGGGCCTCTCTCTCGTTCGGTGACTCATCGTAACGTTACCGAGCGTTACACTTTTTCATAAGTGACTCCCAGCCGCAACCTAATTTAAGACGTTGTCACGTCAAAAAACAGCTCTATAAGTTTGAGTCGAATAGCAATTCGATTATTGTATGAAACAGTCCCAGTCCCAGTCCATTCCCATTGCAGGATTATATGCCTACTACGAAACACACTTAAATATATCAAGTATTAGCGGCCGCTCGCGGTTTCACCCTCGTAGTTCCCGTTCCCGTGGGAATATCGGGATAAAAAGTATCCTATGTGTTAATCCAGCTTATAAACTATCTGTTTGCCGAATTTCATCCAAATCCATTCAGCAGTTTTTTATGTGAAAGAGTTACAAACATCCATCCATACTTACAAACTTTCGCGTTTATAATATTAGTAGGATTTTATGACATTCTCAGTGGTTGAGGATTCCGGGTGAAGCGCGCTTCCACCTTCGGCCTTATCGTCACTTACGTTGAAGAATATAAAAAATACATCTCTCGTCTTGTTTTGATTTATTCGTTAATAAACTGTATTGGTAATTGCAAATTGTTCTCATAATTATAGTCTCAGAAGAAGGTACTGGTGCTTTGTGACCCGCTACACACGGCTCGATATAATATACCTACTTGAAATCAAAAATATCGCACATAACTGATATTTTTTAATAAAATCTTATTACTAAGTTCATGGTACTATTACACATAAGTTTCGGAAAATCTTGTTTTATGACGAACAGATTGATACCTACCTAACTCATATAAAATCATAATAATGCAGTAGGTACATAGATGATTGTAGACTTCATTTTAGTACTTATGCGATTTAAGGCGAGCCACCGGTTAATGCGGGCAAAACTGTATTGCTAGATCAAATGGTTTATGTATTTACTATTAAATTAAGCTCTTATAAAAATATGTACACTAAAGGATTTGCCTAAACCATGTGCTTATTTGTTACGCGATTAAATGTTTACTTGATTATAAAAAATCCGGAAAACGGCAAAGCGGCTAGTGTACTGGGTACTCTGCCTGATGGGGATTATCTGGGGCAAATTCTTTTATTTATAGCTGTTTATAGTTTTCTATTTATCTTTGTATATTAGTAAATATTTTATTCTTAATATTAGGTGTTAGGTACTCTTTTTTTTTAAACTGTTTGTATAGTAATTATGTCACACACACGCTGCCTACGAGACTTACAATATAGATACCTACTAAGTATAAATTATATAAAACAAATAAAAATTACATCTAATAGGGATTTATACTAGTAATATAATAAAATACTTCAAATAGAATAATACTTGTAGTAAACTAGGACCTAGTCAAGAGATGCGAATGCAGTTTGGCTTTAAGGTTGCTACACAGTACACACATATCAGTGAAGTTAAAGTTCCGGCACAGTAAAAAATATTCTTTTATAGATTCTCTATGAATTTTATCAAAACGAATACGTCCGTGATTTGCCGATGGCGGCACTGACACTGAGAGCATTCTCGCTGACAAATGGGAATGCGTTCATAGTGAATATATGAAAAACACTGTGCCGGTACTGTGTCGGAACTGTGGCTTCACTGATATGTGTGAAGCAACCTTTAGTCCGTTAGTTGCTTTTCACGATACTTAGGGGAGCTGAGGGGGTAGTAAGTAGTATTCTTTTAGGCAGCCACTACGTAATACGGCTTTACTAATATTTACGGTATTAAGTCGTAAGAAACTGAGATAACGAGAGACAGATCCTTCAGAGTTATCCTTCAGAGGGAGATGTAAATTTGTAACTCCGGAGCAAGCAGTTATCGTGTGACAACTAAAAATTGTGCCCGCGAGACTACAAAGAGCAAACTCCGCGGATGCCCTCAGCATTCGAAATGAGGGGCCAGAGATCGGGGCGACATGTCCGGAGTTCCGGACGTTCCGGTTTTTACTCCGGTTATTGCCGTTCCGGTTGATAAATTCGGCGAGCGGCCCAGAATCCAGATGAGCCGGTTAATGGCACGACATTACTTTTGTTTGCACTAATGGAAATTAAGTGGACGGAAAAGACATTTGTCTGCTACGAGATATTGGGGATTTTTTATTAATTTTATGAAATCTGTGTTTTTTTGGAATTATCCATTCTGTAACAGAGTTGTACTTAGCAACGGACAAAATGAAGATCTTTCGACGTTCGAAGTGATTGTAAAAAATGATTATCGTGTTCACAAGTAGCGAGATATAATTCCCCTTAAAAATTACAAAGTACCAAACCGGGATATGCATCGAAATATCGGATACATAGGTACTTTGCCCTAACCCGGGAAAATACGATACCATAAAAATAATCATTTATATTTTTTTTAAGTCGTTGCTACTGTAAAAGTGTTCCCGAGTAAAACTTTTAGATTCACTTTTATTTTTATCTTTTCTTTTATTATATAATTGTTTTATGATTGTTGATTGTATAATTTGGTAACGACATATTTTTTGTAAATGTCGTTACTTCTATATTATTATAAAGCTGTAGAGTTTCTTGCGCCCGTTCTTCTCCACAGCTAAAAGTCGTCCTGAATGGGTTTTGCCTACCCATCCATAGTAGTAAAATTAAGTCATGATTTTTGACGACACATAGCAATAACAATATTAGTAGCATTGTTGTGTACCGACAGTTAAGAGATAAGATAACCAGTTATTCAGTACCTAGTTAAAGATTCCAGGTGAAGTGCGCTACCGATGAATATTGTTAATATTAATGTTAATAATTATTTGTGTACATTGCATGCCTGATCATGGGCAAACTGTTGATACTATATATATATTTTTAAGAACTTGTTACACAGTTTCAGCAATAAAGGAATTCTATTCTATTCTATTCCGTCTTCAGCTTTATCGTCACTTACCAAGTGGCAAAAGTTCCCACTGTCTATTCGTAATTTGTCGTACAATGCGCGCGCGCTGCTGTAACTTTCATTAACAATGGCACATACACAGCAGTGAACAACGAATTATGAATATACAGGGTGAAGCGATGGAGACTTGCTAGGGGGGTAGGTGAGATAAAAGTCATCGCAACGCGCATGCTTTCAGAACGGCTGACTTATTTGGTTAGTTAGTTCTTTTCTTGTAGTGTTTGTAATGGTCAGGATAAGATTACTATTATTATTCAGCCCGGCTTGTCCCACTGCTGGGCTATGGCCTCCATACCCTCCCCCCACTCTTCACGGTTTAGGGCTGTAACTTGCCAGTCCTTCCGATTAGGGTTGTTGAGGATGTGGTTATGAGGAAGAGGATGCGGATGAGGAAGAGGAAGTATAAGAAAGTGAGATGAAACAGGCACATTATTAAGTGTATTTCATCACACTCCGTTTTTCTTTTAGTTATTAATAAAAACAAAGTACTTTTATTTATTTGTTATTTATTTGTTGCGGGCTGGAGAATTCGCATGCAATTTCAATTCCTTCTTAATTCCTCTTAATTTATGAGAAAGCAATACCGGAAGAGGGATTTTTAACTTTCATTTATTAGTGGTAGCGGAACTGTAATAATTGCGGAACTTCAGATAGTAGTCCAGCTCGTCCCTCCATCTCAATCTGGGCCTGCCGCGACGTTTAACGTTGCGTGGACTCCCACTTGTGGTGAGTTTAATCCACAGCTCGTCCGAGATGCGGCAGACGTGTCCAGCCCAATTCCACTTCAAGCTGGCAGCTTTATGATCAACGTTGGCGATTTTAGTTTGGACAAGATTAGTATGAAATATTTTTTTATGGATATTCGCGGGGTACGGGGTCCACGCTTAAGAAATCGGGCCGCTAACTAGAACTTAGTTCCTTAGAAATCATATTTGTCACAAGGATTTTATTCATTTTATCATTCTCACACGGTTCATGTTCTATGGTAGGTAAGAACCAATAGTAGTCTCCCAAGTGTTCATTAAATCAGCTTTAAACTATTCCGGTCTCATCGCCACCGAAACTTCCACCACCCTTCGTCGGGATTAAATCAGATGAATCCACCAACTTCGAAAGGCGTTCACGGCTTGCCGTATTTTTAAATCAGCTCAAACTGAAGTTGGCTTACCGCCAATAGCACGGGTATTATAACTTTGGCGAATTTTGCGAACTACCAACGTATATATCTCACTCGACGACTGCGACAGCGTTTGTGGGCTACCACTTTGGGTAGCGGCCCAGATACCCCCCCAAATGTACCGTGAAATATATTCTCTGTACGCGCCGAACAAAGTCTTTTCGGATACATTAGATCGGTTGAGCGTTCCGAAAACTTGTCGGCTGCCGTCTTTTGTTTTATTTTGTCTTGCAAATAGGCTTTTTCGTGTAAGCACTGTGAAACAATCGGTTCGGCTACTACCATCGTTTTATATCAGTAGAATACTTATGGCCAATGGCTACAGCAGTTGCTTTAGTGTGCGAAATAATAGCGTTAAAGGACCATGGGAGATTTTGTATGAACCCCGTCCCCACCCTACAACAGTCATGGGATACATGTCAATTTGTTCATTGGGACCCAAAAAGCCTAAAGTACCTGTGTTAGTTGCAAAAAGTATTGGGTTTATTTAAGTACTTATAATAAAAAAAAAACTTTTATTGTTTTCTTGCTTTAGTTGGAGTTGCTCGAGTGTGTCATGCTCTCTCAAAGTGTCTCTGTGGTGGTGGCACGTGCGTCGTCTCGTTACGTTCCCTCAAACATGGTTGAGCGAAGCGATGACTGATTCACATGTCATACTCATGATCGGGTGCCGCCTGTGGAGTCTGGTCTCCACTTGCAATCTTATTTTGTTGGAAAAAAATAAATAAATTCAAAAACAATATATTTTGTATAACCTAAATCCCGCGTATTTGAAGAACGTCGCCATAGTAAAAAATATCTATCTTACTAGACCCTTCAAATGACACTAATTTCAAAGCTGTTGGATGGTGGGGACAAACTTTCCCATAGTCCTTTCGTTATAAAACGTAATATTTGATGTTTTCTTGCGTGACAAGATATTGAAACGTTGAACAAAATTACTACCTGACCAGCTGCACTGCTCTATTTAGGTATTGGTTAGACCTGTCGAAATTTTGGAGAAAATAAGCAATCACACGTCTTATTTTACAAATTTATTTGTATTACCATCCTTGGCTAACCTTCTTTCAGGTTGTGCAAGAAAAGCCAGACCTCCCTGCGCCAGTTACAATAAAATAATAATAAGTAAATAATAAGTTACATTAACCCTAGACACCTAACGTTCGGACGTACCCCTTTAAACCTAACCATACGTCGTTTCGACGAGCACTTTTTGGTGTGCAAAATATCATCTATTAATATATGATTTCGTTACGTTTAATACACACATACGTTAAACAACTATTAATTTAGTAAATAAAACAATTATTTTCTATTTTGTTACGAATATATTTCTTATAAGCTATTTTTAATAGAGAACTACTTTTTTTGAGATCATAATGAGACCACATAGTTTTAAAATATTATATAAAAAAACAACAAAAATAGCCTTTTTCTCTTTGACAAAATTTAACTATAACACTCTTATTATTTAGAAAATAAAAACAAAACTAGTTTTTTGAAGCACATTGTACGTAGAAATCAACTTTGTGTTCACCACAAATTGCAGTGTTGCATTTTGAGCATAAGGATGTCATGTGCCTTTTTTTATAAGAGCAGAGACCACAAACTTTTCTTTTTCTCATATTTGGTGCCTCTACTAGTGGAAGGTCATTGCTAGATGATGACTGGCTTTGACCTTGACCGTGACCTTCATCGTTCTTTGCAACTAGTATGTCTCTGATTTTTTCTTTTACGTGTGTCGGCATTGTACGAATTTCCAGTCTTATTTTGAGCCAGGGTTCTACAAGTTGCGAATGCAGCTGCTTCATAAAATCACGTCGAATCATTACTTTATGTCCAAGTACAGAAGCATTGTGACAGTATATTATGTAGCTGTTGATACATGATATATTTACCATGCCGTAGAAAACACACATCACATTGGCCATCGATTAGTTTTTCTGCTGCATGACATTTTTCGGCGGTAGTTACGAAAACACAACAGTTGCATCCTGCTTATATTTATTCTTTAAAATTAATTAATCTAATTATTTACAAAGTATTTACCCCTTAAGTAACAGTACTTAGTGCAATAATCAACTGACATTATTTGCAACTTTGTCAATGCACTAGTGCCTTCATAATAAAGCACTGACCCGCCGGCCGCCTAAGCATCACTTTCACATCACTGCACTCAAGACCACACTGCACTGCCAAAATGACTACAGACTACCAGAACATGCACACGTCACTGGCTTCTACTATGATGAAGCGGATGGCTGCTTTTGAAGAGCAACTGAAGGCATCCCAGGAACCTGCATCCATCGACCGCCTCGCTCAAGAGTTTAGTGACTTCAAAAAGTATGTCTGTGAGATGCTGTCACTTCTACAAAAGGAGATATCTATGCTCGCCAGAGTCACCGATGAAATTGACATGCGGCACCGTAGAAAATGTCTTATTCTACATGGAGTGCGTGAAGATCCTAACGAAGTTCCAAGTACAGTTGTCCAATCACTATTTAAGGACAAGTTGAAGATGGAGACCTCCTCAACATCAACTCTTAAGGCTTGCCACCGGCTGGGTGAAAGCCGGGAAGGCAGGGTACGGCCCCTTCTAATCCGATTCACTGATCATTCCATCAAAACTGCAGTTTGGAAGAAGAAGACCCATCTTAAAGGTACTCGTGTTGTAATGTCCGAGTTCCTTACTCGTAGCAGGCAATCATTATTTATGGCGGCACGACACCGCTTTGGTGTAACTAATTGCTGGACCCTTGATGGCAACATTTATGTTAAGGATCTCACTGGTAAGCGGCATAAACTCGTCTCTGAAGAGGAACTTGCTCTCATTAAGGGAGCCCCAGTTCAAGCCCCCGTTGCGAGTGCTGGTAGTGCTGGTGATAGCCTTGTTTCCGCCTCCGCTCTTGGCGGTGTCGGGCCCTCTAAGCGTCTTAAGCGCGTAGTCAAACAGAAATAACTTATATCACTGTTTCTCACTACTTATCGTTTCCTTGATTTTATTTTTATTTTGTTTTTGAATGTTACCTTCTTTTTGATTTCAACTTTGCAGTTAATTTTATATTTTAACAAGTCGGTCATCCTTTAAGTAAATTTTACGTCACTCACAATGACAAAACAAAACAATTTCAAACTGTCACACTGACATTTGAGTTAGCGTTCCGAAACGTACACAGAACAGTCTACGTTCCGAAACGCCTTAAATTTCTTTTTTATTTGTTACATTTCACGTAAATATTTTGTCTGTGATATGTTTTTGTTTAGTTTTTATACAAATGACTGATTTGTAAGTACATTTTATATTCTTTGTTTTGTGTTAGTGTATCTTGTTTGTGAGCCGGCGGGTTGGTGCAGAATAGATACTGTGTCGGTGATACAGTATTAAATTATTTCTGTGCATAAGTGTTTTAGATATTATTTCTTATTAAGTATATATTATGGATTTATCTTTTCATTCTTGCAACTCCGGAATATCTTATGATTCTGATGATGACTCTTTCCACGATGCCCTTTCTCTTTCTAGCATGATTGAACGTGACTTGATTGCATTTAAGAAGTTCCTTAATGTCTGCTATATTAATGCTCAAAGCATCCCGTCACATCATAGTGAACTCATGGCAACATTTTCAGGTGACTGCGTGCATGCCATTCTGGTGTCTGAAAGTTGGCTTAAACCTGATTTAGTCTCTGCTGTCTATCCCTTGCCTGGTTTTGTACTTATACGTAACGACCGACTAGGGAAGGGCGGGGGCGGTGTCGCCATCTACCTACGTAGCAATATCCCGTATAAGGTTCTTGATATGTCCCCTTCCCTTTACTCGGCCACAGCAGAGTACATTTTTCTTGAGATCATCATTAGGGGTGAGAAGGCGGTTCTCGGTGTAGTCTACTGCCCTCCCGGTGTTGACTATCATGCCGGCTTGGAAACTGCACTCGAGCCTCTCAGTACTAGCTACTCACACCACATTATCATGGGAGACCTAAACACTGATCTTCTTAATAACTCCAATTCCTCGCATAAACTCCTGAACATGATTTCCTCCCTTAATTTTTCTGTCCTTCCGCTCAGTCCCACTCATCACAATTTACATTCTCCTGACACTTGGCTTGATCTAATTATTACCTCTTGTACTGACAATGTCCTGACCCATGCACAGCATCCTGCTCCTGGTTTCTCACGTCACGACCTTTTACTTGCCAGTTATAAACTCCATACGACTAAGCAGAAACCAGTCGTGGTACCTATGCGTAATTTTTCCCGCATTGATCATGACGCTCTTAGGCATGGGGCTAGTGTTATTAACTGGTGCCCCTTGTTTGAGGCTGCCAGTGTTGATGTCAAGCTTGACTACTTGAATAGGGCTATCGTGGCGTTGTTTGATGTACATGCACCGTTAAGACAGGTCAAGCTGAAACGGCCCCCTGCACCCTGGTTTACCAAAGTTGTGCAAATGGCTATGACCAGACGCGATCGTGCTTTCCGAAAGTTCAAACGCGAGCGCTCAGACGGCAACTGGGAGTCATACAAGATTGCCAGAAACCGTTGCAATCAGATAGTGAGGGTCGCTAAACGCAGACACATACACAACAACGTTACAAATTGCTCTCCATCTGATATCTGGAAATTTTTAAAAAGTCTTGGCATTGGTAAGGCCTCAACCGATCTCCTGCCCCCCACTCTCTCTCTCGATGATCTTAACACATATTTCTCGTCTGCTACGACTCTCGACCATGCCACCAGATCAAGGACCCTCAGTCACATAGCTTCCATGCCCTCATCCATATTAGAATATTTTGTCTTCTCTTCAGTGTCCTCAGATGAACTTTGTAAGCTCATCCACTCAATCAAGTCGAACGCGACTGGCGTTGATGACATCAGCCGTACCATGATTATTACCATCCTGGATGAGATTACCCCTGCCCTTTTACACCTAGTAAATTTTTCCTTAAGTACTGGAACTTTTCCTGCTATCTGGCGTAAAGCCTATGTCTTACCCTTACCAAAAACGTCAAACCCCAGTACTTTAAACAACTTTAGGCCTATCTCCATATTACCATTTCTCTCGAAAGTCCTTGAAGCTGTAGTAAGTAAGCAAATATCCCAGCACGTGCATAAGAACTCGCTTATAACTGATTTTCAATCCGGTTTTAGACCTGCTCACAGTACATGCACTGCTCTGCTTAAAGTGACTGAGGATGTGAGGTCATGCATGGAGCACGGTAGGGTTACTGTGTTGGTCCTTATCGACTTTTCCAACGCCTTCAACACTGTTGACCATGACCTGCTGCTAGCCATTCTATCACATTTAAAAGTCTCTTCAATAGCGTTGGAGTGGTTCTCGTCCTATCTTCGCAACCGCGAACAAGCTGTCAGAGCTGACCTGAAATTATCGAAATGGTGTAAGCTCCACACTGGTGTTCCACAAGGAGGTATCCTATCTCCCCTTCTTTTTTCCCTGTTTATCGACACTCTGATCCCCCACATTCGCTGTTCCCACCATTTGTACGCTGACGATCTGCAATTGTATCGGCATTGTCATGTTGAGGATATTGACGAGACGATAGCTGCCCTCACTGGCGACCTTCGTAATGTAAATGATTGGTCCAAACAGTACGGAGTGTCTGTTAATCCCGTCAAGTGCCAAGCTATTGTTATTGGTAGTCCACGACAACTCCGCAAACTTGACCTCTCTGTTGTCACGCCAGTCTCTTTTAACGGTGTCAACATCCCCTTCAGCTCCTGTGTGAAAGACCTTGGTCTGCAGATCGACAGCACACTCAGTTGGTGTCTTCAGGTCACTGAGGTTAGCCGGAAAGTGACTGCTGCGTTACGTTCTCTCTATAGGCTCAAGAACTTTCTGCCCCTAAAAACCAAGGTTTCTCTTGTACAAACCCTTATTCTCCCGATTATTGATTACGCTGATATTTGCTATCCCGATTTAAATAAAGATCTTCTAAACAAATTGGATCGCCTTCTCAATAATTCAATTCGCTTCATCTTTGGCTTACGTAAATACGATCACATATCATCTTATCGCCTCCAGCTGAAATGGCTGACCATCCCGCAACGTCGTAAGTCCAGGATTCTCTCAACTTTATTCTCAATTTTAAACGATCCTCACTCTCCCTCATATTTAAAAACTTGTTTCCCTCTTCTCAGCTCTTCTCATGCCCGGCACCTTCGCTCATCAAACAATCTTCTTCTTGCCACTCCCCTTCATCACTCAGGTTTCGTGGGCAATTCCTTTACGGTACAGGCCATCCGTTTATGGAACGCTCTCCCTGAAATAGTTAGACGGGCCCCGAGCAAAATTATATTTAAGAAAAGGATCTGCGATATGCTTCTCCAAGAGTCTTCATCATCCTCGTAAGAGTTTTCTATCACCGTATCTTTATTAAATCTAAGTAAGTTCATGTAGTTTATATTAAAATTGCGTAATGTTATTTATTGTATAATTATTTACCTATGTAAGTTGATTTGTGTAGTTTATTTGATAATTCACAAGATTTTGAATTGCACCGCCTACAACTCTTTCTGCCTAGCCCTAAGGTTGACTGGTAGAGAATGCCACTTGGCATTAAGTCCGCCTTTTGTACATTTTGTTTTCTTTGTGCAATAAAGATTAAATAAATAAATAAACATTACTGAGCACATCTGGTCAAACGTGTCTACACCACTTTTTGTACTGTTATAGAATTCGATCATGTGTGGTTTCTTTGTTTCGGGGTTGACTGATCCCTCCTCATCACAAGACGATAGTATGTAAACCATTTTTGATGGTTTAGGTTTATACGAAAGAAGCGTAAGTGGACCGTCGTAACAGAACATTGATGTATTGATGTTTCTGGATCGATTGTTCTTCACTTCTTCTGGAATTTCCCTTTATTCGCATGCAATGTCTCTACAATAGTCAATTTATAAGGCTGCTGAAGTAACTGCTTCGCAAGAGGGATTGATGTGAACCAATTATCCATCGTGACGTTTCTGTTCGTGCCGTGTATACTGCGAGTAAGTTCCTTTACAAAGAACTCTCCCAAAAGCAGACCTGTATTGGTACCTTTTCCGAGATATGGCGTACAATCGACCATATATCTTGTGCCACTATCGCACACCATTTCCAACTTGACGCCATATTTTGCTGGTTTATTGGGAATATACATACGGAATTTACACCTTCCTCGGAATGCCAATAACTGTTCATCAATTGTCACATTAGTTTCAGGCACATAGTTTTGGCGGCACTGAGCTATGAGTAATTCCCATATACTTCATATAGGTGTAAAAGGATCGTCTTTTTGTAGTTGTAAGCGGAATGTTTTATCATCAAAACGCAGACATCGCAGAAGGAAATCGCATTTTTCTTTGCTCATACATGACACATATCTGGTACCCGAATACTCTGTGTTGAACAATTCGTCGAGGGTCAGATGATTATCTTTCAGAGCTGCAGTTAACACCAGAATACCACTGAGAGCTCTGATCTCTTCTTTGCTTGTATCATTCTGCGTAGATGTAATTTGCTCATAGTTTTGCCTTTTTATCGCAATTTCCGAGTTTGTCCACTTCAAAATCTCTTCAAATATCTGATCAGTCATGAATTGTTCAAATAATAAAAGTGGATCCACTATATCCCTTACGGCACGAGTAGGTCCTCTGGCAACACGTAAAATATTGATTGCAGCTGTTCTATTTGAACTATGCCCTTTGCTGGTAGCCCAAACATGACGGGAGCGACTGCGAATATTTCTTCGTGAGAAGGTCAAGATAGATGGATTACTACCTGATATCTCTTGCAAAGGAACAGGAGGTGTTAATAGCTCCAGCCCATTATCCAGCAGAGCAGGCGAAGCGCGCTCTTGAGCGTTCACGGGACTATCTTCACAATCAGAAGGGTCGTCTTGTGTATCGCTTTCTACGTTGTCAAACTCCACATTGTCTTCTGTTTCGCTATCAGATAATCCCTCCGATGAACTGACACCTTCCTCTTCCAATAATAAACGCGTTAGACGCTCATCGGACAGCAATTGTCTCGAAGCCATGGCAAAAACTGCATAAAAGAACAAACAACAATTGCATTAAATATATACACAAACCCTAACCATTCATCGAAACGACGAACAATCTAGTAATATCTCAAGAAATTATGTACTTACGCACCGGACCCGCGTGCCTCCAGAAAGTGCTCGGCGAACACTGAGTTGGCAAGCGAGGTCACGACGATCGGCGAGCGCGCCAAAAAGAGATGGCGATGTTTCTGTCCTGTATTCGTCGTTCCGACGAAGGTTAGGTGTCTAGGGTTAAAAGCTGTCTAGCAATGTCAATCAAACTCTATAATAAGTTATCAAATTATTTTAGACAATCACTATCTATTCCCATATTTAAGTCTTGGTTAAAGAAATTATTAATTGAACACTGTTTCTATAGTGTTTCAGAGTTTTTAAATATGTAGGTAGCTAAATGATACAATGTGCAGTGATTTAATGAAGTTTAATAAATAAAGTATAGTGCTATGTAGTAATAATATATGACAATTGTAATTTCTGTTTCTTTTTTGTTTAGTTGTTTGTTAGAATTTGATGTAGGTATAATTTTTAATAAATAATATTTTAGAAATTGATATATTATGATATAATAAATAATTTTGTAATTATTATTATTAATATTTAAAACTAAATTAATATTTATATAGATTCAATTAATATTTGCATGCCAGTTTTGGTAAAACATATATGTATTATACTATTATCGTGACCAGCTATATTACCATGTTTTAGGCGAATAAATGATTTATGATTTATGAATTAAGAGGCGTATTACATCTCGAATGTGAATTTTGCGTAAAATGGCCAATTTCGGCGATATGGATCACAGAAACAAAAATACATTAACAATTATGGCTTATTGAATAGTGTAGAATAGCTATTGGGATAATGCGTAGCGGCCTCGCTAATTTGTAAATTTTGCTTAACTTTTTAATTAAACCCAAAATTGCAGAGAAAGATTTTCATTAAGTGCGCGAAGGCACTTTTTAGAGCTCATCGATTGAACTACTGTTCTAAACAAGTGAAATAAAAAATATATAATGTTATCTCTTATATAGTCGAATAGTGCATAGCGGACTCGGAATTTTTAGATATCGTTAATTTTATTTAGGAAAAAAATCTAATTCTAAACCAAAAAACTTCGAAAATTGCTATAAGTTAACTGTAAATATCTCCTATCTAGGTTAATATAGTTGAGCAAAATTTATACCAGAGTAATTGTTACTTAATAAGGAATAAAGATTTTAAAATGAATTTATTATCTTATTTCAATAAAAACGATAAATACAACTGCAAAATTACTACAAAATGCAAAAATGGGCATTTTACGCAAAAATCACATTCAAGATGTAACAGGCCTCTTATACTAAACTCACGCATTAAATCAACTACCTACGTTAGGTCTTGACGATATAGAACCCTCCGAAGCGAAGCGCATTCTTCATTCAGTAGGTAGGTACTTATAAGACTGTCTCCATCGACACGTATAGTTGACCTATTTTTCAGATAAGTAACCGGAGTTGTCGAACTCGCTCACTTCTCATTTTACGAAGAGTACTGCCAGTTGCCATTGCAGAGAAAGGCTTGGCAGAAATAAGCAATAAAATCTATGCCTCACCCAGAATACGTCACTTTCCATGTCACACGAGCAATATGAGCGTTATGATCCCCCCTCTCAGCGACTGCCTTTGTAATGCCACAATCAGCTTCGTATTACATCAAAAAAGCTGAAGCACTTAAAACGACATCAGACCTTTCGTTTTTGAGAGCGAGGGCCAATGTTTCAGCGGAGAAAAATTCACCCTTTGATTCTTTGTATATTTTGTGTTGCGAGGCTTTTAGAAGCGACCGACTGATGTTTGCGCTAATCTCATCGATTGCCGTGTGGTAAGCGGAGGTTGAATGTTTGCTAAATCAAGGCTTTCTAATATGTTGTTACTGCCGTATTTATTCTGGTTACATACTCTCGGATATTATTATCTGAATGTTCGGTTGTGCACACAAGTATCGTCGAATGAGTACAATTGAGTGCTCTCAGTTAGTCAGCGCCAAATTGGATTGATAAAAAATGTGCTTATATTTTTGTCTGAACAAGTTTTAACGGCTAAAAGTTTTTTGTGCCTATTTTTGGTTAGGTATATCGAAAGTGTTGTCAGTGTTAACCCAAATTTTGTATAGAAGAATGTATGTACCGTTTTTTTCTTATATAATTAGTTATATCATAAGTGTATCATTTTAAAAGTGATGACATTCAACAAAATCATATATAGTACCTCTAACCTATACCAAGATTGTAACCTATTGACTGTTAGACAGTTGTACATTTTGAAGTGTGTACTTAATATTCACAAAGCACTCACTCCGCATCCTAACATCTTGAATAAACGTAATCCACGTACCGTCGTCATTCCACCAATTGTAAGAACTAAATTTGCTATAAAGCAGTTTGATGCTCAATCTAAAAGACTTTACAATATAATAAATAGAAAACTCGGCATTTACAATAAATCGTATCATAGATGTAAGATAACTGTTACGGACTGGTTAAAGAAGCTTGATTATGATGCTACAGAAGCATTATTGTCCTCTAATAAATAAAATGGTACTATATATATTTTAAGTAAGTATTTTATTATGTAAGTACATTTTATTCTTATTGTATGATAAAAGTAGTGTAATATAACATGAATATTCTTTAAGATTGCCTATTTATATGTTATATGATGTATTTAATATGATATAATAATGTAAAATAGTACATGTAATATAGATATTTAACATAATATGCTAATTCTGCAATATCTTTACAGGTCTGTCAAAATGTAAATACCATTTTGAAAAATCTTTTAAATAATTTAACTTGCATTTGAACACTGCTGTCCTCACAATAATTATAAAAACAGGATAATATAAGAATGTAATAGCAGTGTTTAAATGTTACGTATTGTTCTTTTAATTTCATTTGTAAACATTTTCTTTGTTTTACAAGTCCATAGTGACACTTTGTAAGAGCAGTCTCAACCTAATACAGGTTTTAATGCTTAAAGGGCTGAGACTCACCCCACTACTGTTAGTGACTTGTGTTTATAAATAAACGAATTTTATTTATTATTATTATTATATCAGCTTTTGCTTATATGCAACTGTAAACAACTAGCGCTATTGAAATAGCGCCATTCAGAACGATACACCGCAATCTAATGGGATCTATGAGAACTACACTTCGTATACAACCATTCTTGTCATCACCTGAAGGTGGAAAGCCGCTGGATGCGAGGAGTACAAGACCGGACGTGGTGGAAATCCTTAACCTCTCAGCGTTGGAAACGAAATGTCTAAAAATTTTGACAGCAGGTATGATTTGGCGGGAGTTTAAATTTGCGGAAATGGAAAAAAAATCGAAAGCAGTTCATGTTACATTTTGCGTTCACGATGCATAAAATGTACCACGGAACCGAAATAATCGACCTTGTTCATACTAAAGTAGTCTCTAAATGTATTAGAACACGGTACAAAGTCAAGTGGAGAGCGCGGCCTTGGGGTCTGACGGAAAAGCGAGTTTTTTAGGTGCGGCTATATTTGGCCGCTTGGGGCTTAAAGGGTAGGGGCGTTGGCGGTGAAAACGGAAAAATTGGCTGTACCCTATTAGCTGTTATTCAAAATATTTAAGATATTTACGCACTGAAATTTTCAATATGTACTACAGAACGTATGTGTGAAGGGAATACTGTTTCCAAAACAGGATTGGAAACATTTTGCTCGAAAGAAAGAAGAAAGAAGAACCTGAAATGACCTCTAAAATTTTATATAAATGCACATTACGACCGTGTTTTACAATCATAATTCCTATAAAATCATAAACAACCTTTTGGATTTCGTGACTGTTTTGGATTTCCAAAAAACTAAACATTTTTATTAACTCTTTGATAAAAATGTGAATGGCGCTTACGAATTACCGCGGACCCCGCATCGCGCAACACCCGCAAAGGCCCGGAATTTTCGCTGATCGCCTAACCCCCCTTAAGGGAGGCCTTTACCAACAGTGGACGTCTTACGGCTGATGATGATGATGATTCAAAGGCCAGCAACGCATCTGCGAATCCTCTGGTTTTGCGGGTGCCTATAGGCGGCGGTGATAGCTTCCCTCCCATTAGGTATAACCAGCCCGCTCGTTTGTCACCTTCTAACGCCTCCTCTTCACGTCGGCAGACGCATCCTCAGACGGCCGACGTGTAGTGGGGGTGGTTTGCGCATATGTGGTAGGTATTTAACGTCTGCAGATGCATCTGCCTCGCGTCCGACTGTTGTTGGTTTTTGTGGCACGCATCAAAGGGATTCGGCGCCAACGTCCGGCGTCTGTCCACACGTCTGCCGACGCATCAGTTTGATCGGAGTTGCTTTTAGGTTTATTGAGCTATATCAAGCTGAAAACTGTCTGTGCAATCCTAAAAATAAATATAATTAAAATAAAAATGTTGTTAGTAGGTATACTACCTTACTACTACTTAGTTAACTAAGTACTGTCGTACACGTAAAGGTTGGGGGGCGTTTGTTATAAAAACAATGTTGTTTTTATATATAGTCGTATACTAAGTAAAGGATGTCCTTTACTTAGTATACGACTTCATATTTATTGTATACGTCTTTATATTTATTCACAAGTTACATTATTACAAATTAAATATATATAAACAACATGGTCAAGTCTACCCATGTTGGCACTTCAGATCGTTTTTTTTCTAATTCCCCGTTTGACATCTTGTCATTTCAAATTACGTTTTATTCATAAATTATTACAAAGTAAAACCAGCCAGCGCCCTAACATGGTATAAACTCTACAGTACCTATTTCAAATTAATTTGTAATTTTGTAAATCGCGTGACAATACAATATTATGATGACATGTTGCTGATCAGATGATGGAACTGGAAGGTGGCCATAGAAACTATAAAGTGCGTGTGCGAGTTGCGTCTGCCCAGAATGAACAAGACTGATCGACCTACAGACGTGTGGACAGATCGTGGACATTCATCTGCGGATGCATCTGCCAATGTCCGCGGACGCATCTGTAGACGTGTAGAGGAGACTTAATATAGAAAAAAAAATATGATGTTCTACCTATAGCGAATACCTAACGCCCAGTCTTCAAACTCGCACGTTACTTCAAACATATTTTTATTAATCTCCCAAATGTCGACGTAATGTAATCAACACAATTATACGAACTTATTAAGTCACTTCGGCAGTAATATTCGCGCACACACTCAAAAATGATATAAAACAATTTGTCCACAGTTAACTAAGTATAAGTATGAACCTTGACGCGTAGCGTTGAAAGAACACTACCATCCAGTCTCTTCGCTTAGGTGTCGTAGAAAGCGACTAGCGGACTTAAGACTGCACATATACACAAGCATAGAGCGGCGAAGGGCTCACCACCTGTCGCGCTAAGCACATATACCGTCGTACGAGTACATATAGTTAAAGTTCTCGGAGCTCTTGGAGAGGAGCTCGATGGCGCAGCGGCTAGCGCTTTCGGTTTGCGATCTTGCACGTTAAGCAACTTTCGCAATGCCGGGTCGCTGGATGGGTGACCAAATTAAAAACATCTCGACCTCCGTGCTGCGGAAGGCACGTTAAGCCGTTGGTCCCGGTTGTTGTCGTAAGATGACAGTCGTTAAAACTCACCAACCCGCATTGGGCCAGCGTGGTGGGTTATAGCCCGATATCCCCACGTGCTATTATCCACGTGGGAGGCCTGTGCCCAGCAGTGGGACATTTATAGGCTGATGATGATGATGATGTAAAGAAGCTATTTGGTGAAGGCTCGTTATTAAAAGAACCAACATTCCATTTCTTCTCTTCATGCTTCAGCAGAAAGCGTCGCTAGACTTACCACATATCACGCCGAGCACATGTGTACAGTTGTTATTTGGTAAAACTTTTACGGCAGTTCACTGTTTAGTTGCGGTCTCACCCTTTTAGTGGTATAGTCTTGACTATATGTAATGCCTTGATCACACATACCGAGTAGAGCGGCGAGACAGCACTCGGCCTAGTAAGTAGAACGGGAGCCGAGCTACTGTCTCGCCGTTTTGTTCTGCCGAGGGCTCAGCCACAGTATAAATTTAGTTTATATTTATACTGTGACTGCGATGTCCGCTTAGCGGCCCCGTAAAGACGTGCGTCTGTGGGTGTGCGTCGTTTCGTGCGTTTGTACGTAGCTTCCTTACTGCTTTAGCTTATATTTATACTGTGGCTCAGCCGTGCACTCGGCGCTATGTTTATACGTACCGAGTAGTCGGCCGAGAGCACTGTCTCACCCGTTTGATCGGTACGTGTGATCAAGGCATAAGTATGTCTGTAGGTATGTATATATAAACATTCATTACGTACTTTGACTGTGTCGCACGCAACCCAAATCAACGTAAAGTGAATTCATTTAATTCCATTCATTGGGCGACAGTTAATAAGCGCCGTCTCATACCTGTCGCATTAATTTTGGCAAATTTATATTGTACGCCATTTTTGATGTGACGATTTTAACGATTCGGCGTTAGTGGCAGACTGAAGCGGGTGACAGATGGTGAAGCTCGCACATTCTAATCATCAACTTATTGAGTCTCTCCAGTGTTTTTTTCGTTGTTAAAGACTCTGTTATTAATTCATTCCGAACAAACTCAATGTACTTTTAAAAGCCATACTACTTGGGGTATACCAGGGTACACACTACTGGCGTGAACTATCATGATTTATGTTTGTTGTTGTTGTTTAACTATGTTTATTTATGTTTATGATTGTTAATTGTATTGTAAATGTCGTTACTTCTTTAGAATGCTGTGCAGTTTCTTGCGCCCGTTCTTCACAACAGCTAAAAGACGTCCTGAACTGGGTGAAGTAGCTGTGGGTGCCTACACATCCATGTATAGAAGTAAAATTAATTGTACGACGGGGAAAAAAATCCTTATTTTATGTTTGCTCGAATAAAGACATTATAATAATAGGTTAAGTTTTTTATAATATTTTATATTGTAAATATGTTTTTTTCATATAAAATATTGTAAAAAATTTTACTTAAGATTATATTTTAAATAGAGAGCATAATAATAAATCTTTATTGCAGGCAACAAACAATGTACAAGATGGTAAAAATACGATAATTATGATTTTGTTTGATAACCGTGTCGCATTGCGGTGAAAGAATACTACCACCCCCTCTCTTCCCTAGGGTGTCGTAAAAGGCGACTAACGGACTAAAGTCTGCACGTACATCCAACAGCATAGAGCGGCGATGGGCTATCCACCTGTCATGCTGAGGACATGTGCGGTCGCTATTTGGTGAAAAGTGGACTATGTGGTAAAGGACTGCTTTTGCTGTCCTCATTGCCTAGTCTCTGACTAACCCTTCGGGTATAATAGTCGTGATTATATGAATATGAATTTTTTTGGTGTTTCAGTAGGTGCGCCCCCTATTAGCCGGTGAGTCCATAACCAGTGTTAAGTGAGTGAGACGGTGAGTCAACAAAGCCCCGGGCGCAGTGGTATGCGCAATGCATTTACTATGATCTAAAGAAGAAAAGTCTTGGTACTTTTATTTTTACCGGGTGCGTTCACGTTTATGCAAAAAGAGTTCAAAATATTTTTAGGTCTTGCAGTATGGTGCTGTTGGGCTGGGATTAAAGAACCTGTATGATGGGATCCCAGGCAGGTGGCAAATTCCAACCAACCTATCTATTGAAATTTTGATGTTTTTCATAAAATTAACCATCGTTGGTACATATCAAAAATCAAAATTTCTTTATTCAGTAACCTTAAAATAAGCATTTTGAATCGTCTAAATTTAATTTTACCTTTATGGATAAATAGGCATAGGAAAAACCCATTCAGGACGTCATTAGCTGTGAAGAAGAACGGGCACAAGAAACTCCACAGCTTTATAATAATATAGAAGTAACGACATTTACAAAACAATATGGCGTTACCAAATTATACAATCAATAATCATAAAACAATTATATAATAAAAGAAAAGATAAAACCAAAAGTGAATCTAAAAGTTTTACTCGGGCACTATGAACGCATTAGAACAATATGTGTGCGAAACTAGAGGAATGTTAATTCCATGCATTTCTGTCCTTGATGTAATCGCTTAGGCTAACCTCACACAGCCGGAATTGCTTTCTGAATTAAGAATCTGAATTCAGATTCTGAATTCAGAAAGGCCGGAATACCATACAATATCGCAGTTTTAGCAGAATTTACCATACATTTTTATTTTTATATTTTATTTTTATAAAATTTGATAGCAATATAAGCTTCTATTGAAACTCGTTAATATGGTTAAACTAGATAATGGATAAATATACATAAACATAGAAAAACACCCAGACCCGAAATCAATTATGAAAAACAGCTTTCTCTAAATTGACTCGCCGACCGGTAATTGAACCCGGGACCTTAGAGATGGCGCGACGCCAGACCCGGCGCGCTAACCACTTGACCACGGAGGACGTCAATTGGTAAGAACAGCGAAAAAAAATGGCAACCCTGGTTGAAACAGCAAGCGGTTAACGTCTCGGAGACGTTTGCTTAGTCCGGGAGTCCCAAGACTACTGATCAAACTGAATTTTTACGAATGTGTGAGTCAAGGTGCCGGAATTCAGAATCTTAAATTCAGATTCTGAATTCAGAAAGCCATTCCGGCTGTGTGAAGCCAGCCTTACAGTGTAATAGCCCTTTTCTAAAAGTCTGTCCTTAACATGTGTCTTAAATTTGTCAAAGGGCAAAATTATAACATCGTTCGGGATTTTATTGTAAATAATGGCACTTTGTCCCTTAAATGATCCATAAAGTTTTTGAAGTCGAAATTTAGAAATTACAGTGAAACACGAAAAGGTATCATGACGGACTCGTGGTCACACCAGATGATTACACTGGTGTGACTAATAGGAATTTATTTTACTCGTGGTTACACTACATTGCAAAGGATCGCACTTGACTGAATTAATTATATTGAAGTGACGTCTACGTACCTTCCTTTGTTAAAATTTCTTTTATTAACTCAAAACCATTAATTTGAACTCCCGTTATGTTGAATTCTCCTTCAGAACCGTTAAGTTGAACTCTCGTTGTGTTGATTTTTTTGAATGTTGCATTCGGAGTCTCTATAATTTTGAATTCTCTGAGCCCTTTCGACGCATAGTGCTTAGTCCCTCCGGTTCTTTGCAATCAGCAGCTTAATCACCCGTAACGAATAATAAATCAGCGGAAAGGATGTTAAAGGCTTAATGTACGGTCAGTATATCGATTAAAATGTATCGATTAAAAACCTTTAATAGGATTCGGGTGCTAAAGCAAGACACAAAATAAAGTTTGATAAACATTCTCAGTAGAGCACATATAACCACCACTATTATCCCCGAAGGGGGAATGAGGACAGCAAAAGCAGTCCATTAAAATAGTCCAGTTTTCACCAAATAGCGACTGCACATGACGTGTTCAGCGTGATAGGTGGTGAGCAAATTGTCGCTCTATGCTGTTAGATGTATGTGCAGTCTTTAGTCCGTTAGTCGCCTTTTACGAGCAGAAAGAGAGGGGTTGCTAGTATTCTTTTAGTAGACCATAGCGGGTCGCCTCTTTCTTACAATTTCATGTAAATATTTTTTATGTTGAAAAATATCATGACAGTATCATAAATAGCATTTTAACGAACCATTGAGCTCTTTTTTTTGGTATTTTTGCTATTCGCCATCAGATGATTGTGTTTAGAAACAAAAAGCCATTAGTCCGCCTCAGCTCTCGTCAATATAACGTTTTCCTGAATAGGATCTCACAGGAAATTAAAGCGGAGCAAATATTTTGAGCGAAATCTCGTATAGACTTTAATAACCCACTTCCCATCGGAAATGACTGAACTCACTAGTGATGTGCTATGTCGTAAGCTGACGATAACGATATTCAATGCTAAGCAACCCATTAAAGAGTGTTATTTGATGGGTGGCCATTTACAATAAATTGAATTTTCTATCAGTTTGTTTTGTGCAATCGCCGCCTCAATGATCTATTGGTAAAGCTAAAAGACTCAGGTTTGATTCCTAGTAGGTAGTTATTTGCACTCGTTGTAAAATTTGCATAGTAAGATTAAAGTAAGTAATACTCTATAAAAGTTGATAATAAGGCCCCCGGTGAAGCGTTCCACCTTCATCTTTGGTCTAGCGGTTATACCATTAATGGTAGGTCCAGTTATCCCGGGTTCAATTCCCGTCAGTATTCGGTTTGGTTGAGTGGATGGCTTGGTTTTCTTTTCTACCGCAGAGCAAAAGTCCGCCTGCTATCCTTCCATCCTATCCTCCAACTCCCTCTCTCCTCCCTCCTTCTTTACTTGTTTCTATCCTAAAGTGGTAGGATCGAATTTGATGTCTCCAGCTTTTAATTTTTTTAAATAAAACTTAAGTTATTAAATTAATTTTATTTATTAGGTATGTATCTATAACGTAAAAGTCAATACAGTCACATCACTAAATGTACCAACGAGGTTCAGCGAATTCAGAACAATTTCTTGGAAAATTTGACTCCTAACTTTATTAGAACAATAAAGTAACATAATTGATGTAACACGTGTACGTAAACATATTTTCAGTTTAATTATCAACGCTTTGCGTTGTAATAATAAAAAAAACAATATGTTATTTTTGTAAGAGTACAGAAAACTGTTCTGTATACTCAACAAACATAATTTTATAATTACGGAGATATTTAAAACAAAAACGAATTAGATAAAAAAACAGAATCAAATAGCTAGGCAAAAAAAAACATAAGAACAGACAGATATTTACGAGATATATACAGGGTGTCCTACGGCTATGCCACATGGAGGAAAAGTACCATTAATATTGTAGATGGAACATTTTACTGAAAGAAGACATTATTTGAATTTAAAAAACAATTTAAACTTCATTCATAGATATTTAAATAATTACATGGTTGAACCGGGAATCGAACCCGTTACATGAGAAAAATAATAGTTCTGTAGCTTTATCATACCGATCGAAAGGGTTTATCATAAGGATTATTTTTTGCTAAATAACTTAGTGTCACAAATAAAAGGAAGACCATGAATTTTTGTCTTCCTTACCTTATCTGTTATTTTATTAGATTTTTGATGTCAATAAGTACCGCATATTGAATATTTTTTTTGACTTTTAGACTTTGACTTTTTTTAACTTTTGTTCTGCTTAGTAGGCTGACCTACTGCTACCCTATCAGCTAAAAAATATGAATATGAACATGGGCTTCATTTGACATTTGAAGCACATAATATGCCCATATAAGGACGAAATATGGGCTTCAAATGTCAAATGAAGCCCATGTCCATATCGATATTTTTTAGCCGATAGACCCGCTGATGAAAAAGCCCAGCGGCCGGTCCGAGCCGTGGTTAAGCAGCTTCACCCGCCGACACGTGTCCGGCATAATGTCCACGTCGATAGTGGCAGACACCTGCAAACGAAAAGTCATACATTTCTGTGTAAAAACTACCGGGTATTGTTCAATAAAATCAAAAAGTCATTTACTCGTCAAAATTTATTTTGTCGCCTTCAAAGTAGGCCCCTTCGCTTGCAATACAGCTACGCCAGCGCTTGACCCAGTCCTCCATACATTTTTTGTAAGCTAATTGAAGTATGGTCTTCAACTCCTTCAGCGAATTTTCTTTTAAAGATTCAATTGAATCGAAACGCCTTCCTCGAAGTGGTTATTTTTAGCATCGGGGACAGGAAATAGTCAGACGGAGCCATATCAGGAGAGTACGGCGCTTGGTCGATGACATTCGTCGAGTTTTTGGCTAAAAACTCTTGCACAATGATGGCTTTGTGCGATAGTGTCCGTTAGTCGCCTTTTACGACACCGAAGGGAAGAGTAGCATTCTTTCACCATTTCGCAACACGGTTAATACACACCGGATGTGGCCACACCTCGGTCACTCGCGACAAAATGTATGAAACAAACGCGTTCTAATAACCTATTTATTACGCACACAGTCTTAAGCTCGTGCAAGTGAACACGTACCATGCTTGTGTGAGTGAGATAAAACATGCTTTTTCATTCACTCGTAACTGTGTGGTAGCTGATCGCGGGTGGGGGCGCATTCAGCGGGAGGCAGGGAGCGGCCATACACGTAGTATTTACTCATTATTATACTATGGTGTGGCGGTGCACTGCTTTTGCGGTCTTAGGGTGGATTTGACCAAATTGGAATAAGGTCTTACACCTAGATTAAACGTCGAATTTGTATAGACTAATCTCGGAGTAAGTCTTATTCCAGTTTGGTCGAATCCACCCTTAGTCTTTTAGTCTCTGCTTAACCCTTTGGCGATAGTCGTGAGTATATGTATGTAACAACACACCCGTTTCCCGGAGGGGATACCACAACTTTTGATTTGCCATGATGTGTGTCAGGTACAATTCTTTTCTTTTATTTACTCTGATCTGATTTTTACAGGTTGTACTTCGGAGAGTGTGCTTTTGACCTACACGAGCTCATTCCATCGTCCCCTTTCTACCATCAGGAGTCCAGACGTACGGCGGGTTACCACCTTTACTTGGTTGATTTTCCACTCATACGCAACAAGCGCTAAGTATTCGTCTTTCTTTATAATGCGTACAGGCAAGGTATGGAATTCCTTGCCGGCGTCTGTGTTCCCGAGTGCATATAGCCCCAACATCTTTAAAGCCCGAGTAAATAGGCTACTTCTGGGCAAGCTGGCTCCATCGTCGGCCTCTTCTAAATCCTACGGGTAAGATTGTGGCCAAGAGCAAGCCCATCTATTATAAATAAAAAGATATAAAGCATCAGAATATTGTTATTTCAGGTCGGCTTGATCCACTGGCTCTTTGGAGAGACGTTGCGTCTCTCTGTAGGTATATTGTACCTCATATATCATGGGGAGTGTTCTGAGGAATTGTTCGGCTTGATCCCTGCCGCTGATTTCCTTCACCACACTACACTCAATCGACTGTCATTCTATCCACATCACCTTGATTGATGGCGGTCTACTACTGTTCGTTTTACACGAAATTTCTTGCCTCGAACAGTGTTGTAGAACCAGCTTTGGGCGGCAGTATTTCTGGACCGTTACGACTTAGGGATCTTCAAGAAACGAGCCTACTCCTTCTTTTACGGCCGGCAACGCGCCTGCGATTCCTCTGGTTTTGCGGGTGTCCATGGGCGGCGGTGATTACTCTCCATCAGGTGACCCGCTTGCTCGTTTGCCTCCTTCTTTTGTGAAAAAAAAAGAATATGCTGTAATCATTATCCTTTAGTTTTAGGCATAGTTCTCCTCTTGTTAATCGTTCCCTCACTGCGCTGAGGATCGTGTCTTCGTTTCATCCGGTTAACCAACAGTCTCCATCGACGGCGCTCAGTCTCTTAATGGAGTGCGGCGCTGACAGGCAAATCCAGTTGTTCTGAGATCTGAAATCTGGTGTGACCATGCTTGGGTCCAAGTGCCAATCCAACTGCTATAGGGCTAAGCATAGTTAGTAATGCGATTTACACAATCACTATTGTGAAACACTTCATAATGGCGTATACAATAGTTGTTTCAAATACACTTTTCCATTCCACACTCACTTGTGTAGTGTGGTGTCAATAGAATTTCTGTTAACAATTGTGGCAGCAGCGACAACTTGGAACAAACGTCGCCGATGTAACAACAGACCGTTAGATGTACTTTAAACGGGTACAGGTTGGGGAGTTACGTACACTGGAAGTGATAAGGAGAAATGGTGCATCTTGTTTCGTAATTTACTGTAAGGCACCTAAAAGACTAACCACTGCACATACATCCAACAGTGTGGCGATGAATTTCCGACAATCGAATTTGACTGCAAGCGATTTCAGATCTCAGAACAACAGCATAGGCGATCACGCAGGTCACATGTGCAATTATAATTTGCTGAAACGTGGAGTAGGGCAGTGGACTATTTCTGCGGTCCTCATTGCCTAGTCTCTGACTAACCTTTTAGGAATAATAGTTGTTAATTATATATCTATGTTACTTACTGACTTTACGCTCGTTTTTAGCGTCATCATCAGTGGGTTGTAACCCACCACGCTAGAACAGGCGTGCTAACTATCCGTCCACCGAGTCCGAGGCCTTCAATATGCTTTCTTCTAGTATGTACATACATACAAATAATCACGACTATTATACCCGAAGGGTTAGTCAGAGACTAGGCAAGAGGACAGCAAACGTAGTCCTCTACCATATACCACTTTTCACGAAACAGCGAGCGAGCGTGACAGGTGGTGAGCCCTCGCCGCTTTATGCTGTTGGATGTATGTGCAGTCTTTAGTCCGTTAGTCGCCTTTTACGACACCCAAGGGAAGAGAGAGGGTGGTAGTGTATTCTTACACCGCTACGCGACACTGTTAAGACTAAGTCTTCTAGTATGCGTCCAAATAAAAATAGCCTGTCTTGATATTGAGAGCTCCATCATATTAGATCAAAATGTATGGCAAGAACAAGTTCTTACACCTCATATTTAACCAAAAATTGGTATGCAAATACATAGAGACGTCTAGCTAAATTTTCAATCAATTAAGTAAAGTAAAATAAAACAATAATCAAATTTAAAAATCCTAATTAAATCAATTAATAAATTAAAATACCAAAATAATAATCAAATAAAAGAAATCTAAAATAGCAAAGACAAGAAAATTATTAAAATTGTTTTAATAAAAAACAGTAAGTACCTATTAAAATTTTGCACACAATAAATGCTTACTATAAAAACATTTCTTACTCTTTAGGTCATGGGAAGATTTGAATTTCTTGATGGGCATGTCTTGCATGTCATTAGGTAGTTTTTTTTCCATGACAACCGGTAGTTGCGCATGATGGCAGCACCAAGCGATTTGGATACTTATGTTGAAAATGTACACAACTCATGCTTTTCCTTAAAAAAAAGTTATTTTTCGTAACGAAACCAGCTTAGTGGCTTAACACGTTGACTGCCACAAAACCAGACACAATAGATATTTAACTGTTCGTCGGTCACCGGTGTCCGCAACAAACTTACTTTCGCACTTCTAATTTTAGTGAGAATTTTTCAGCCACATCCAGCACAAAGAGTGTCACCGTGAAATGGCTTTTTAAAAATGAAATTCTCTTCTTTGTCGCACGGAGACAATGGGGTGCGGACAAAGCCTCTCGAGGCTACTCCGCGGCCCTCGAGGCCACAGCACAGTTTCTTTATTCATGTTATTCGTAAGTTATTCCAGTGTTTAAACAATGGCACTTGGGCTGAGCGCGAGTTTCAGTAGCATGTGGAGTGCGCTTCTCACTAGGTATATTTAGAATGGCCGTGTTGTAAGCCCTTTTGTGGTGGTCACAGATTTTGTAAGATTCATCAGCAGGCTAAAAAAGTTTAGTTTAGTGCTTGCTCATTAATAGAAAGAACCCCCCAACTCGTATTGTGCCAGCGTGGTGGGTTATGGCCCAATATCCCCACGTGTTATTGACCACGTTAGGAGACCAAAGGCGCGGGCAGGCCACTAGTGTACAATAAGAAAACAATGTAAAAAATGTGTAAATCGTATGCAAATTTCGAATTTGTCATTACAATATATATCGATTCTTAGTTCCCCTAATCAATATATAGACAACTTTTTTCGTTACCATGATGGATCGGTATTAGTCATATAACCAAGACGGATAGGTGCTTAACGCTACGAGATATATCGCGGAAGTGAACCCCTCTGCGGAATAATCTATGCAGTCGCAAAGATCAACCCGCAGAGGGTTAATTTCATAGTGTTTGCCAAAACTAAGACATCAGGATGTTTGTTTAGGGTTTTAATGCTGATTTCAGATGATGATAAATTTTTATTTTTAATTTTTAACTTGTATCCTACCTACATTTTAATTCAAACGTTATTAAATATCACTTAGGTACGTACCACTAAAATTTAATAAACATTTATAAGTAAGGCCGTTACTCACTAGATTTTTAAGACTACCTACCTTAAAATTAGAAAGTTATAATAGATTTGGCTTCATCATCAGCTTTTAGGCCGCGGACACGAACAGGGTGTGTCGGCGGGCGGCGGCGCGGGGAGCTGTGTGCCGCTGCAGCCCAGAGTGCCTACTCTCTTTCTCCGAAACGAAATTTCAGCCGATTCTTGTTTGCCATTTAATATCTATCGCTATCCATTATTTTGAAATATCAAACAATTTTCTAAAAACTTATAATAGAAATGTCAAACCTATTTTGGATAAACGAAATTTCAAAAGGAATGGAAACCGCTATAAATAGCAAACGAAAATCGTCCGAAATTTCGTTTTGGACAAAGAGAGTAGGCTCTCTGATCGTGGACGTGCCTTAAACTTCCCACTGCTGGGCAAAAGCCTTGCCCACAGAGCAACCTATTTCTTATGTCTGTGGCCTTGCCACATACACAACAGTACATGGGCAGATTGGATCTTTACCGAGCAGTTGAGTTAAATTAATTGTAATTTACCTTAACCGGAATGTCAGTTAGGTGTAGGTTCGAATTTGTAATTTACAGTTCTGTTTATTACCTATTGAGCTATATATACCTACTTTTTAGCGTGTTAAAAATATCCGGACAGTAAACGAAACCCAGCTCGGATAATTCCCTACGCCCCTCAAACTTATATTTATGTCCGGAAAAACCCTGGTACCATAATATATACTAAGTACTTTCTTTTGTAAAGCAAAAAGATTGTAATGCCTTTTATCCATATCTTATTTTTGCTGTTACTGCACTTTATGCTTACGAGGACGTCAAAGTGCATATTTTGCTACATTATCAGAATTTCTCATATCATTATGCTTTGTACGCTCGCTTTTGTGTCCTTAGTGTAATTTTCCAAGCTCTTTCCAAGCATGATTCATTCTCTGTTTGATCTACAAAGTTGTAGGTATAATCTGGACATATTGCTGAGGTGTTAGTCTTTGGCAGGCTTAAGTTATCAGTCGCAAATATGATCTGCGTGTCAAAGGATACAGCGAGTTTGTAACAGAACAGAAGACTTTCTATTTATATTTTATGTGATGTTTGGCTTACAATTAAACCGGAATATCATTAATTTTAAAGTACCTAATGACGGGTAACAAGAACGAGCTACCTCCGGCCCAGTATTTGTAAAAAAATATTTCTTTATTTATATCCTTAATCGCAAAAATACAGCAAAAGGCGGACTTAATTCTAAATCTAAGGTACAGTTACAGCAGACACTGAAGCAACATTCTATTAAAAAGTATTTATTTTAAACAGTAGGTACTGACCTTAGAGCATTAGTTGGTTTAATGCTTTATGGTACTGACCCACACACAGTTACGAGTATAAACCTCTTTTCATGTCAACGTGAAATGTTTCAGAAAATAAGCTTTGAGCAACAAGCCATGTTAAATCCTCTTGAGCATTGTTGTGAGACGGCCGTTTTAAATTTCATTTTCATACGAATAAATACGTTTGGTTGAATAAAATATACTAATTGTTTTCAGTATCTCAGTCAGTCAGTCTCTTGAGTTTAGGGTGCTATTCACCAGTTTAGTTAAAAAACTACACTAGTCAAGAGCACACTAAACTCAAGAGAATAAATCTGGTTTAAGATATTTATTGTTCAAGAGGAATAACAATTCCGTTTTATGGAAAAAAATAGAAAGAGAAAAATTTAAGTTAAACCAAAAATAAACACAAATGGGACAGACCTAGGAGTAGGTAGGTACTCTGTCTAGATCGGTAAGGTCAGGTCAAGAGTGCCCTAAATCTTCTCGTATGTATAATTAATACTATAAGAGTAGGACTTGTTTCAAGTCCGCCTGGCTAGCCACCACCGTCTCATCTAAATATTATGAATGCCCATCACACTTTCCGTGTTACTACCATTATTGTGTTCCGACAGTTATAGATAAGATAGCCAGTTCTTTAGTAGGTAGTTAAAGAGTCCGGGTGAACTGCGTTTCCACCATCGGTATGCCATCCTCACCCATAGACACTATTTAGATAAACATTGTTTTGGCTATGTCACACTTACGTCATTTTGAATTTGAGAAAAAGAGACAAACAGTTTTAAACTAAATAATACTGAAATAGTGTTTGTAAATAAAACCCTTTAGGTACGTAGGTACTAAATGAAACCGATATTTTGCTAACTACAACTTTTACTATATTAACGGTTACCAGCAAAATTAATAACTTAAACCTGTTAATAATTCCTTGCTAAAGCCAATATCGGCTTAATATTGACTACCTACGTAGAGTAAGAGACGCCTTTAACGCTTTCAATAGCTTATTTGCAGCTCACAGCACTAAACTGCTGTACCGTATCATAAAATTAAATACTATGCAATCAATTAATAATTGCCTCGTGGTAGTACCAATTGAAATACATTTTATATATTATTACCTAAACAATTAATTGCGTGGCGTAATAGGTGCGTGTGTATGTGCAGTCTTTCGTCTTTTAGTCGTCTTTTAGGACACCCAAGGGAAAATATGGTTTGATAGTAATCCATTAAGGAGCCTCCACCACAGCAGCAAAACAAATAGTTGCTCCCATGTAGGGTTACCAACTTACCATTTAGGAATTTGAAAAGTCATGACAAAAAGCCTGACATTTCGATAAAAGTCCGGACTTTTTAGTCACAAAATGGAAAAATTACTCACTTTTTATATTTTGTTCTTAGATAAATGAGAACTTAAGGGGATCCTGCACGAAATTGTGAAAATTTACGTATTTTTAAGTTACTTGTACTATGCGTTGAATTAGTTAAATACATTAAAAGAACTTACATAAGTTACCCTGATCATTGCACTAGGTCGTGGCCTTGTTGAAATTTTAAACAAATTCTTTAAACAATAACAAACAGCACATAAATCTAATGACTCCTAAATACATTTTTTTTCGACATCTTTCTTAATTTTTCGCATGAAACAATAATTCTTAAATTAAAAAATTTGTATTGATATTCCGCAGGTAACCCCAGGTAAAATTTTTTAAACCAAGCGCGTGATGGTTTTGTACATTTCGCAGAATAAAAACATTGCTCTAATCAAAATAATAGGTCTGAAACTTCAAAGCAGAATTGTTCTGATTTTAAATGTCAATATTGATTTTGCTTTGAAGGAGACTTATGTCAGTTTTTGCGATCGCGCGGCATCTCCCTAAGGAGCCTCCACCACACAGCATCAAAACAAATAAGGGTTAGCATTCAGGAATTTGTAAAGTCCTGACAAAAAGCCTGACATTTCGATAAAAGTCCGGACTTTTAGTCACAAAATGGAAACGTTACTAACTTTTTAAATTTTGTTTTTAGATAAATGATGAAATTAATAAAGATTAAAGAGTTATTTTATATTACTTAATATGTACTTAGTTTTGTTACTCATATTCCAAAATCCGGACAAATTAAAGAGCCGAACCGAGTCCGGACTAGAGTTTAAAATTCCGGATATGTCTGAAGTAATCCGGACGGATGGTATCCCTACTCCCGACTCCACTACAAATAGTTGTTCTTCGCTTTAAATAGGATGACCCAGTCGCTACTGGGCGTATGTAATGTAATCCGGCTGGATTACATGCCTATTACTAAACATATAAGGTGACTGCTAGAAACCGCAAGAAACTTCAGGGGCTGGTCAGGTCAAGTGTTTTAAACATGACAAAAATGGTCTCATTGCAGACTAACGTAGGTACTTATCGCCCAGCTGACGCGAACGGGTCAACAGACGGCCGGCCGGCCGTTGCCTGCGCGTTGTAAATAATCGTTATTTTTAATTACTTTTCATTTTATTTTTCTTATTAATAATTTGCTTTAAATATATTAGATACTCAAAGAGTATCCAATTAAAATTCACAAAATGAATTACTTAAATAAAAATATAAAAAAAACACAAATTCCTTTTTAGTCATTTTTGTCATGTTTAAAACACTTGAACTGACCAGCCCTTGAATTTTCTTGCGGTTTATAGCAGTCATCTTATATTTATTTACCTATTATGAAAGCAAAAAAAAAGTATTACGAAATACCTACTTACTTTGCGTACCAACCGCTTAAGCGACAATTTTATTTTTCTAGAGTGACGAAATTTATCCTACTAATATTATAAACGTGAAAGTTTGTAAATATGGATGGATGTTTGTTACTCTTTCACGTAAAAACTACACAATGGATTTGAATGAAATTCGGCATACAGATAGTTTATAACCTGGATTAACATATAGGATACTTTTTATTCCGATATTCCTATGGGAACGGGAACCACGCGGGTGAAACCGCGAGCGGCCGCTAGTTATCTATAAAGATGCAGAAAAAAATGGCGAATCCAACGATGTACATAAGTCGATATCGTCAAAAAAGTCGCTTATCCCTTTTTGGTCCTTAGGCATCGATATACATATAACATACATAATAATATATACAATAATCACGACTATTATCACCGAAGGGTTAGTCAGATACTAGGCATAATGAGGACCGCAAAAGCAGTCCTCTTCTATATCACAGAATAACTAAAGTACGCCCCATAGTCCACTTTTCACCAAATAGCGACTGTACATGTGCTCAGCTTGACAGGTGGTGAGCCAATCGCCGCTCTATGTTTTTGGATGTATGTGCAGTTTTTAGTCTGTTAGTCGCCTTTTACGACACCCAAGGGAAGAGAAGGGTAGTATTCTTTCATTGTTACGCAACACTGTTATTATACACGGGATTACGAACTTAAAATATCTATTTACAAACATTACGACCAACTTAGTCGAGTGGTTTGTACACCGGTTTTCATAGTGTCGCCATCTCTAAGGTCCCGGGTTCGATCCCCGGTCGGGTCAATTAAGAAATTATTGTTTTTCTAAATTGTCTCGGGTCTGGGTGTTTTCTATGTATAAAAAGTATTTATTTAAGTATTTTATGTATGTTTATCCGTTGTCTAGTAATCATTTAACGAGTTTCTTCGAAGCTTCTCTTGGGCTAGATACCTAATTAGTGTGATTGTAGGAAAGTTTTATTTATTATATTATCGGCAATCGCTTCTATCTGCTAACTTGAGGTTGTCCAACATAAAAAGCGCAGGTGGCATGTGTGTGGCGCAATCAATCACACTCGTGACAACGCTAAGAATCAATAGCGACGTCGCTGACGCGAAATTGTCAATTGGACTATAAAAAAAATTGTTTACGCTCACACCAATTATCTTTCCTAAGATAGCTTCTATTGAAACTCGTTAATACGGTTTAACCTGTCAAGCCCCAAGCGGCCATAATTGGCCGCACCTAAAAACTCGCTATTCCGTCAGACCCCAAGCGGCCATTTATGGCCGCGCTGGCCGCGCTCTCCACTTGACTTTGTACCGTGTTCTGGTACACTTAGAGACTACTTTAGTATGAACAAGGTCGATAATTTCGGTTCTGTGGTACATTTTATGCATCGTGAATGCAAAATTTAACATGAACTGCGTTAAATTTAATTTTAAATGTCTTTTTTTTCTAATTTCGCAAATTTAAATTCTCGCCAAATCGCACCTGCTGTCAAAATTTTTAGACATTTCGTTGCCAAGGCTGAAAGGTTAACTAGATAACGGATAAATATACATTAACATAAAAAAAAACATCCAGACCCGAAGACGCGGCGCGCTAATCACTCGACCACGCAGGTCGTCAAATGGCGTTAAGAGGAAACACTAGGTACGTGAAAGTGGCATGCAAAATTCTCATACAAAACACAGAAAAACGACTTTTCGTAGTCCCCTGTTTCCTCCTTCAGAACTAGACCAATTTTTATTTCTATGTCTACATGTTTGATTTTTTTTTACCAGGAACTTAATGTTTCTGAAGATGCCTTAAAACGGAGTGATTTCGCAATTTTTTTAAGGTTATTAAATAAATGACTTAATTCAAAAAAATCAAACATACAGACGTAGAAAATCACTTTCTTTAACCGATGGTGAAAAAGTAATAAAAATTGGTCCAGTTCTGAAGGAGGAAACAGGGGACTACGAAACGTCGTTTTACTGTGTTTTGGATGAGAATTTTTACATGCTACTTCCACGTAGTGTTTCCTCTTAAGATGCTTTCGTTAGGGCGGTGTTTAGTAGTTGCCTTATTAAATTAACATTAATATTTTTTAACTGGCGACCCGCCTACGACTACGTCCGCGTGGACCCCGTACCCTGTACGGTATCCGGTACCCTGTAGTGTATTTCCAAAAAATTCTTATAAACAAACCTTCTCCTGACAGTTCCAAACACAACAAAAAAATAATAAGCGAAGCAGGGGCAGCTGCACGCAAGTAATGCGTTAACTACATTTCGGCAATTGATTTTTTTGCTTACAAAGATAAAAATTTTGAACAAAATAATAATAATAATATTAATAAAAAAATTGTAAAATTATTAAAATTAAAAATAAAAAATAAATAAAAAAATTAAAACGCAAATTTTGTTGCAAACAAACTAAAGATTCGGAAAATGTTGAAAAAAATTCCACAGGCAGTATTCGAATATGAAATTGTCTGATCTTCCAGGTCAGGTCGGTGGCTCCGTCCAGCTCGCGCAATTTTTTTTTTAACCATGGTACCATATCAGTGTCGCGTTGCGGTGAAAGAATACTACCACCCCTCTCTTCTCTTGGGTGTCGTAAAAGGCGACTAACGGACTAAAGCTGCACATACATCCAACAGCATAGAGCAGCGATGGGCTCACCACCTGTAACGCTGAGCACATGTGTCGGTATTTGGTGAACTGAAAAGTGGACTATGGTAGAGGACTGCTTCTGCTGTCCTCATTGCCTAGTCTCTGACTAACCCTTCGGGGATAATAGTCGTGATTATATATTGTATAGTAACTACTATTATCTTATCGTACGTCGACCCATTGGAATCTTTTGTGCACTCTGTAGGTACTCTTACTTTGTTAGTAAAATACACCTTTATTCAATGTCAACTGTGCCAGTAGTGCACCTGATCTGGAAAGTCACAAAGGTGCAGTTTCGAATCCTGATCGTGGAAATTTTTTCCATATTCAAAATTTTTAATTGTTATTGACAATGTTTAATTGTTTACATACATACATACATATAATCACGACTATTATCCCCGAAGGGTTAGTCAGAGACTAGGCAATGAAGACAGCAAAAACAGTCCTCTACCATAGTTCACTTTTCACCAAATATCAACTGCGCGTGACAGGTGGCGAGCCCATCGCCGCTCTGTGCTGTTGGATGTAGTCTTTAGTCCGTTAGTCATATATTTAAATATAAGTTAAAAACTTGGTAATTTAATAATGTTTTCTATACACTAAATGAATACTTTGGTTTCAAGACCAATTAATTGTTAAATTCACAATGAATTTTGTTAATATTAATGTTAATAATATAGGATAAAATGTTTACCAGAAAAAAATCAACCTCTCTCAGAGCTGTGGACCGGCAATCCAAAGGTCGTGGGTTCGAATCCCATTCGAGCTTCCTGAGACTGGTTGATGTCTTTCTAGTAAACATTTTATCCTATATTTATATAGCATTGTGAATGCAAAATTTCAATAATAAAAATGTTAATAATATTTCTTTGTGTACATTGCATGCCTGATCATGGGCAAACTGTTGATACTATATTTTTTTTTAAGAACTTGTTTAAGTTTCTTGTTTAAGTTCTACACAGTTTAAGCAATAAAGGAATTCTATTCTATTCTAGTCGCCTACGACACCCAATGGAAGAGAGGAGTGCTAGTATTCTTTCACCGTTACGCTTCACGGTAATAATGATTATAATGCTAATAAATAAATAAATAAGTTCACTACTCTCACGTACAACAGATAACGTAACACAGCTTATTCCCCAATAAAAGGTTTAGTATCACAAATACCTTTACCATTTGTTAAAAAAACTTGCGAGCGGTTTGTTTAGGATTTCCAAGGGACGACGAAGATGGGGGCCATGATAAACATAGGGGTATATGATAAAAGGACGTTTCCTTCCTACGCTCCTTGCGTAATGTTAATATAAATCCCTCTGGCGTCCGTCGCCAATACACTTTTTTTGTTAAGCTCATAAAAGTGTTGAGACTCGAAAGATTAGGTTTGCGGAGATACCTCCTCCAATCCGCCAGCAAAACAAACACTGCTATTTTATTACTGTAAGCTTATAACGCAAAAATAGATAAGCTTCGGCAACATAGGAGGCTCATCGGAGACTCGAAACTAGCTACGACTGAACTTCAGAGCCTCAGTCATCGGCGCAATGTTGCTAATTTATCAGTGTTTTACAGAATATACTTTGGAGAGTGTGCGAAGGAACTACATGATCTTGTTTCTCCAGCCCCATTCTACCATCGGTACACTAGACGCAGGCTTGCCTGCCACCGTTACATAGTTGACATTCCACCTGTCCGTACCAAGCCTTTTGCTAGTTCGTTTCTTATGCGAACCGCCAAAGAATGGAACGCACTGCCTGCTTATGTGTTTCCCGATCACTACAACCTTGGTATTTTCAAGGCAAGAGTGAATAGGGATCTCCTGGGTAAGTATGTAACACATCATAGACTACATCTTGCTCACCAAGCAGGTTGGTGGTCAAATGCTTTCCTAGGTTACTTAAAAAAGAAACATTGTTAGGGTCATTGTACGATTGGCCTCAACAGTAGCTTAACGCTTTTCTACCATGTCATACCAACTACTTTTTGTACATAATGATTGCAGAGGGCCTACTTTCTTTCTCCGAAACGTAATTTCGGATGATGTTCGCTTAAACGCGTACATAAAGCGAGCCATTATTTTTGAAAATTCAAACAATTTAATAAAAATATATAATCTAAATGCCAAACCTATGTTGTATGAGAGCGAAATTTTGGAAGGAATGGAACCGCTGTACCGGCCTCTCAGGCTGAGAACGTCGACTTCCTAAAATGACAAATATTAATTGAGTTTATTGAATAAATATATTTTGACTTCACTTGACTTGACTTGTCTTGACAAGTTCCGAAAATAACAACTTCCTAAAACGACAATTTCCTAAAATGACAAGTTCCGAAAATGACAACTACCTAAAACGACAACTTCCTAAAATGACAAGTTCCAAAAACGACAACTTCCTAAAATGACAACATTTTAGAATGACACCATACAAAAACGACAACATTGTCATTAAAACTATTTTAACGGGACCTAACACGATTAATTTTTGTAAGTAAGTACATATCTACGGCGGCAGTGGTCACAAGCGAACTGGAACACCAGTTCGCTTGTGTTGGCCGAAACGTCAAGCAGTAAGTAGATATGTACTTACTTACAAAAATTAATCGTGTTAGGTCCCGTTAAAATAGTTTTAATGCAATGCAACGCGATAGTTTAAAGTCTTAACATTGTCATTATTACAAATTCTATGAAAAACAAAGTAAGTAAATCAAAGTTACAACACAAACATCCTGTCAAATATTACTTGGTACTACGGAACACTTATGACCATACGCTTAGATTTAATACGTAAAAATTTTACATTTCACAACTGTAAGTTGTCATTTTCGGAATTTGACATTTTCGGAATTTGTCATTTTTGGAAATTCGACTATTTTGGAATAGACGTTTAAGCGCTCCTGTACACGACGCCGCCACCGCGCCGCCGCCGCGCCGCCGATACATGATGCGGGCACACGCGCGGCGGCGGCGCGGTGGCGGGCTCTACGCGTCACGTATCCAGCCGTGCGATTCTCTAAGCTAAAGCCTTGATAGCTGCGGCTGCCGCAGCGCTGAGAAATGACTCGTGTCTCTTTCATTTTCATAGAATTGGAAAGAGACAACAGATGACAGCCACGCGCGCAGCGTCTATGTGTCGCTTAGAGAATCGCATAGCAGTGTAGAGGTGCGGCGGCGGCGCGGCGGCGGCGCAGTGGCGGCGTCGTGTACAGGAGCACTAAGGAAGTTGCCGTTTTCGGAATTTTCATTTTAGGAAGTTGACGTTCTCAGCCTGAGGTCTACCGGCCCTCAGGTGCGCGATCGTTCCGAGCGAGTTAGATTGTCATAATAATAAAGTGTTAACCTGCACTGGCAATATTTGTCATAAAAATCATTTTTTGATAATAAAATGAAAAAATGTAGGTTTCCTGTGAAGTGGGACATTTCAAAATGACAAATGAAACACCCATGCACGATTTAAAATAGCAGTATCACATATCCTGAGTACCTTTGGGGTCTTGGAGTTTTACATGAATAAAACAAACAAAATACTATTTATTGATTATGTATATCAAACATGATACCGTCGAGTACATTGGATTATACAAATACATGGTTTGTCACATAGTGTAGAAAAACTTTTAAAATTATCCAGGATAGTTTCAGCCTTCATTATAAGGCGTGTAAAATTTGGTATAAAACAAAGATTACGCTTCAGATTATTAACGACACATACAATTGGTAGTTTTTAAAATTAAACAACGACATAATTACTACGTGCAGTGTCAGACTACGGCAACAGGGCTCCTTTGACTGGATGCGCTGTAAACGGTTAAAATTATATTATTATTATAATAACTACACACATACTTACAATCATAAAATAATAACGCATAGAACGATAGTCTCGTATTAGAAAACTGACATGGCGTGAGATAAGAAAAAAATGGATGTAGGAGAAAGATACGCGTACTATCTCGGCGACACACAAACAAGTGTATAAGTAATAATGATAAAGGAATCAGATTTGCCCCAAAAGTAAGTAAATTGGAACTGTTGATAGATAGATAAGTTTAGATTATTAGTACTGACGCGGGCCTTTTCGGTACCAAGCCAGTATGGCTTGGTTTTACTGGCCTCATTAATCGTGCGTTATTCTCGCTTTCTATGCGTTATTATTCTAAGCTTATAATAACGATTTTTATTCTACACGTACATCTTTGAGTACTTGGTTTGGTTAAGTCCGTCTGCCTACCACCATCTTATCTAAAGTCTGGCGCCATGGCAACCTGCCAAGATTACTCTCGCTAGATCCTGCCTAGATCTTTGTGTTCCCGGTTTGGTTGTTAAGGCAAGTCACCGTGGATGTGCGGGCAAAACTGTTTTGCTATTTACTAATAAATAACGCTCTTATAAAAAACATATTATACACTAAAGGATATTGCCTAAAAAAAGCGATTAGATGTAAGTACCTACTTTACTCGATTATGAAAAATCCCGAAAACAGGCCAGAATAAAAGTCTAAAATGGTTGATTTCTTACATTTTTTAAAATAGTTTTTACATGTAAATATTTATTTTGAAGTACTACAGAGAACCTGCTAATTCATTAAATCCGATATAGACTACATAGGTAAAAAACCTATAAAAACCTATAAAACGCGCCTATTTGCGCCGCTTCGCTGTTATACCCGTCCCGTACCGTCGTACTGTTCCGTCGAGAGAGCGAGAGAGAAGCGTTAGAAAGGACTCGCCTTAAGTCCATCTGGCTAGCTACTACCGTTACCACAATGTTGATAACTTTGTTGTGTTCCGACAGCTTATGGATAAGCTAGCCAGTTCCTCAGTGATTGAGGATTCCGGATGAAGCGCGCTTCCTTCAGCCATATATTCACTAACCATCAGGTTAGAAAAAAACCAAGCGCTTATCCATAATTAATAAAAAAAAATTGCGTGATACTTACAATTTGTTTTAGTGTCATCTTTTAATTTTTGGTTGTATGTTATTATCCAACAAAATATTTTCTCAAGTAATAAAGGACGTCTCTCTCTTTTAAAACTTGATCTTGCTCGTAATTATATGTTATCAAGCGATGGGCAGTTTCTGCAATAAATATTTACAATCGATAGTATTTTTTTTGAAACAGCAGTCAAGAATAAAATTACAAATCTCTACTAAAGTAAAGGAAAGGACACACGACAGATCAGCGTGAAGGATGGTGAGACCATCGCCGCTCCATGCTGCTGGATGTATGAGTAGTCTGCAGTCCGTTAGTCGCCTTGTACCACACCCAAGAGAAAAGACCACTACGCAGATCACAAGCACACAAAAATATATATACATATTGGGTGACTGACCCAAATACTAGCACTGCATCAGTTTATCAGCACCTCGTAAAAAACAATAAAAATATAAGAAAATGTCAATAATTTTAAAGTTGCAAGGGTAGAAAACGCGTTCAGATAGTTTTAAATTATTGTACTAGCAACACTGTGTATAGTTTGACATTTTTAATGGCGCCGTATTCTTGAGGAGAAGTAAATGTTGATTTTCAGCCATTCTGACACATCAAGGGTAAGATTTTGCTTACGTTTATTAGTCATTTAGTAATTCGCTTATAGCACTATTTATAAATACTGGTATTTAAACACATTCTTAACGTTTTTCGCACCCTAAATTGAATTAATTTTAAAGTATTTTTTTTTTACTTACAATAGATAAAAAGTGTTGACAATATCTGGATTACAGAAATTTCAAGTTGTCCAATTATCAGCACACCTGCTGATAATTGGATAAAATGGACATAATCATAAATAATGTTAATTCTTTTAAAATGGACTGTGTGTAAATAAAAGTATGGTTGAGTGTTGTGCAAAAAGTGAATTTAGCCTTGTTATCCAAATTTCAGCCCCGTGCTGAAAATCCTTTTACCATTTATCATGATGGTGCTGATATTTGGTTTAAAACTATGCTGATAGTATATGGATTTGTTTAAATTATTTTTACATGTTTCAGATCTCTCAAGGTGAACCCATCAAAAACAACAAAAAACCCTAATAAAAGAAATAAAAGAATTATTATGAGAAGTAAACAGTATACTGAGGAGTAAACTATAAATAAATAATAAATAAATCTTTCCTACAATCACACCAATTATGTAGCCCAAAAGAAGCTTCGAAGAAACTCGTTAAATGGTTACTAGACAACGAATAAACATACTTAAAATACCTTAATACATACTTATTAAACATAGAAAACACCAAGACCCGAGACAATCTAATAATTTCTAAATTGACCCGACCGGGGATCAAACCCGGGACCTCAGACATGACACCATGAAAACCGGTGTACAAACCACTCGACCAAGGAGGTCGACAAACTATGTTTAAGTAATGTTTGTATTGCTCTGCCTTTACTGGTTCCTAGTTTTAAGCAAATAATGTATGGTTATTTTACTTATTTTCCTAGTTTTAAGCAAAGAATTTTAAGTTTTACTTTAAGATTAATTATTTTAAAGTTTATCTAACTACTCACAGCGTCACAAAAATCGCACCATTTAAAAATATTCTTAAAAAATTCTAAAACTTTAGTTAGATTCAACTAAGAGGATAGTATTGGGTATCGTTAGAAAGCTAAAGAAAAGGAGTATCCAAAAACAATTAAATTAAATTTTGTTTTATTGGAATAATACAGAAAAAAATAATATTCAAAAAGCAATAAAAATCCTTAATTACGTCCTAATTCACACAGATAATTTTGCAACAAAAATTTACAAAAATTTTCTTAAAACTAAACTTAAAATCTAGTGTTTGCCATGGTCTTATCCTGGTGACGGCTTCCATACGGTCCCTCATCGACCTTACCAATTTCAGGACTTCTTCTTGAGGGACATTGGCCCATTCCTCAATAACAGCCTCTTCGAGCTCCTGAAGAGATGTAAGAGCGGGATCCCTAGACCGCACCTTCCATTTAAGATGGTTCCAGAGATGCTTTATCGGGTTCAGGTCCGGACTTCTCGCTGGCCACTGCATGACATAGATTTGGGATCTTTAAAGGTAATCCCGTACAATTGCTGCAGTGTGAGCGAGAGCATTGTCATGCATTAAAGTGAATCCTTCGCCAATTAAATCGGCATAAGGGACCACATGCACTTCCACAATCTCTGCCACATAGCTGCGAGCAGTCAGCGATCCTTGCCCACGAGCACCTCCAGTCCGGGAGACGCAGACAAGGTCGGTTTTGCTGTAAGCCGAAATGCCGCCCCAGGACATGCAGGATTCTCCCTCATATTCCACAGACTCCTGGATGCAGGCTTGGGCAAAGCGATCACCCTGTCTTCTGTATACTTTTTTGCGTCTATCGTTGCAGAAGAGACACACTCTCGTCTCGTGAGAGAAGAGAATAGTCCTAAATTGGTAAAGAGTCCAATTGACGTGGTCACGAGCGAACTGCAAGCGGGCTCTACGATGCGCTGCAGTCAATTTTGGACCCGTAGCAGCTCTATGGGCTGCTATTTTTTCTTCCTCATTCTTTGTCTAACCGTAGAGACGCTCATGGTGGTTTTGCGAACTGCCTGGAGCTGCTGTTGCAACACAACAGCATTGGAAAACCGATTTCTCAAAGAATTTGAAACGATGAACCGGTTGTCTCTCTCCGAGGTGTAGCGACGTCTACCGGATCCATGTTTCCGGCTGAAGCCAGCGGTCTCTATGAATCGCTGGTACACTCTTCGAACCGAAAAACGGCTCAAATTCAGTCGCCGAGCGACATTACACTGCCGCATCCCTGATTGCAATAGTGCAACTTCAGCAGTGGTATCCATTTCCCAGGTGCTTTTTCTTTGAAAAATCTTTGCGTGTATCCTCTTTGACGGCTGGATAGCAAATGACTCACATTGAACCTGTATGGGCCTAAACCTAAAAAGCTAGCGCAACTAGCGCCCTTCGCGAGTAGTAAAATTGCATTGTTTTTTCAAAGTCACATTATTAGTGGTTATCAATTTTATAACAATAAAATGATACGATTTTTAAGTTTATTTATTGGTCTTTTGAATAACATCAATATTTGTGGGGGTATACGCGTATGTCAAGAGTTTATAACGAAACGGTGCGATTTTTTTGACGCCGAGTGTAGTTTAAAAGTAATGTTACTAATTCCAAAGATCTTTCCATTACAGTCAACTGAAAGTTGCACAAGTTATATGTTAAGGTAAATTTTGATGTGCCATAATTAATAGAAATGTTAAAAGATTAGTAAACAATAAAAAAGAGTACTACATTTCTAAAGGATATTATATTTTTTAGCCCTTAAAACGTATTACAATTCACAGTGCTAATAATTGGGTAAGTGGGTGATATAAATTGGCGATGACTGTGCTGATGAATGGTGATAGACTTGTTTTTTAATAAATTGTAATTTTGACTTAATAATGACTACAAATATTAAGAAAATCTTTCTTTACACAACAGGTGATTATATTGTCAACATTAATAACGCAACACAAAAGTAATAGAATATTGTAATATATAAAATATTTAGAGTTGAAATTTAATGGCCTCTTAAAGTGCTCATAATTGGGTCCGTCACCCTACATATTATAATTACGACTATTATCCCCGAAGGTTTAGTCAGAGACTAGGCAATGAGGACAGAAAAAGCAGTCCTCTACCATAGTCCACTTTTTACTAAATAACAACTGCACATGTGCTCAGCGTGACAGGTGGTGAGCCCATCGCCACTCTATACTGTTGGAAGTATGTGTAGTCTTTAGTCCGTTAGTCGCCTTTTATGACACCCAAGGAAAAAGAGAAGGTTAGTTAGGTTAGTTAAAAAATGTACTTAAAGATAAAAATAACAAACCTATTGTATGGTGTATTAAAAGCGGCCTTATCAATTCGCCATGTTGGAAATTTCTTTCGTCGGTATAATTGTGCATTCGGTGATGGGCGGGGACTGAAAAGAATTAACGATTTATAGAAAAATGTTGAGTTCGATGACGCAGCAGCGAAGACGTTCGTTTCGCGATCTTGGTAGTTAAGCAACTGTCGCAATGGCTCATCGCTGGATGGGTGACCAAATTACTTTGGGGGTCAAAGTTACTCGCGTCCGTAGGTTTACCCTTGAGACCCTACACGTGGCCCCTGGATGGTGCTAAATGAGTGACACTGACTGACTGGTAGAGCCACGCTGCGTTGCAGCACGCATTGGGCCGGCTCGCGCAGCGTAATTTATTTATTTATTTTATTTATTTGGTTCTAAATACAACGGTGCGAACACCAATTACAGTAAATAGTAAAGTACAATATACACATACAAACAGTAAACACAATATGAGAACATAAAATAAAGAAAAACTAAAACGTAAACGTAGATCACACTAAAAGTCTCCGGAACTGGCCACTTACATAAACAATATTTAAAAAGTAAATACAACATTTGAAAATGGAACTCTTTGGCTGTAGAATGCAGTTTGTTTCATCTGACTGTCAATTGCTTTTACACTGTGGCGCGGATTGTGGAACATAATGATTAAGGAACATGGATTTAACTCAGGAAAATTCTCGTAGTATGATTTTTTACGATTTTATGTATAATTTGACAGCTCAACAGAGCCTCGCTCGGCTTCAATCTGCTTTTGGGGATGAAGCACCATGCAAGACGTCTATTTATAGCTGGTTTGCAGAATTCAAGCGCGGTCGTGTCAATCTCAGTGATGAATCTCGCGATGGTCGCCCGTGAACAACAAAAACATCGACGCTGTGCACCGTATGATTGAAACAGACAGGCATGTGACCTACCATGAGATTCGCGTATCCTTAGACATAAGCATGACTCAAATACAATCAATCCTACACAAACATTTGGGTGTGAGAAAGCTGTGCTCGCGGTGGATCCCACACAAATTGACCGAGGCTCAAAAAACGGACCGCGTCACTTGGTGCAGTGCCATGCTTACCAGATTCAACAAAGGTGCGTCAAACTTGGTGTGGGACATAGTAACAGGTGACGAAACATGGATTTATTGCTACGATCCCAAAACAAAGCAGCAATCGAGCGGGTCTTTCAAGATGAGCCGAAACCAACTAAAGCGGCCCGCGTGAAAAGTGCATCTAAGCGGATGATTGCTACTTTTTTTAATAAAACTGGACACGTGGCTACTCTTGCTTTAGAGAATCGCCGTACCGTGAATAGTGCCTGGTACACAATCATTTGTTTGCTGGAAATTATTGACGAACTCCGTAAAAATAACCGTAAACGCCGTGTCATCTTGCACCACGACAATGCTAGTTCCCACACGGCCAGACAGACAAACGAATTTTTGAAGTAGAACTTATGAGCCATTCCGCATACAGTCCCGACCTGGCACCTTTTGACTTTTTTCTGTTCCCAAAAATTAAGAACCAATTACGCGGTCAACGATTTTCATCACCAGAAGAGGCTGTCGAAGAGTATGAAAAACACGTTTCTGAGGTCACCACGCAGGAGTGGCACAACAGTTTTCAAAATTGGTTTAATCGTATAAAAAAATTGCATTTACGCAAAGGGAGAATATTTTGAGATACAATAAATTCATTTTTGACCTTTAATAGTATTTTTTTCTTATTAATTCCGGAAACTTTTAGTGCGCCCCACGTACCACCCTCTCACGAATATCTATATTCCTTCCTTAAAGGCCGGCAACGCGTTTGCGATTCCTCTGGTTTTGCGGATGTCCATGGGCGGCGGTGATTACTCTCCATCAGGTGACGACTATTGTCCCCGAAGAGTTAGTCAGAGACTAGGCAAACGAGGACCGCAAAAGCAGTCCTATGCCATAGTACACTTTTCACCAAATAGCGACTGCACATCCGCTCAGCGTTTCAGGTGGTCCATCCCCGCTCTATGCTGTTGGAGTTTAGTCCGTTAGTCGCCTTTTACGACACCCAAGGGAAGAGAGGGGGTGGTAGTACTCTTTCACCGCTACGCGACTCGGTTATGGTGGGTTATAGCTTACAGCTTAATCTTCCATGTGCTGTTGCCTATGTGAGAAGTACATTTACACATAATATAAAATAATAAAAAGTAAACAAAGTTTGTAACTAAATTGTGATGGATTACTATGTCAGTACTGTGATTGGAAAACGTCAACAACCGCTCCAAATTTTTCCACAATTCCTTCGCTGTTTATGCAGCTAGATTGTGCAACAAACTACCGGCCAGCATTCGTGAGAGGTCATCGGTAGAATCGTTCAAACACTATCTCAAAGAGCATTACCTATCAAACTAAAGTGATAATCAGTAACATAATATAACGAGCAACTGTCGTGACAGGGTGCTGAACCCCATCTGGTCGGGTATTGTAAGACCTTTCGCGAAATTTCGGTTCCCAGCCTCCACTAGCCCGCACAACATCAAAAGGAGAACTGGTTGTCCGGTCCGTGTAGTCAGTTCCATCCGCATAGTGTTACATTCCTGTTCCATCCGAATGGTGTTACATTCCATATCAATCCTGAGAAGTAACAACGATAGTTACATCTGAACAGTCAGTTTGTTCGAGTCAACCGCTTTGAATTAAGAGTAATTATAATTTAAGTAACTAGAAATGTCTGCTGTAGGAAAATAATTCATCACCTACTAATTCATCAGCTACTTACAATATATTTTATTTTTTAGATGTCGGATGAATGGGCCAAATTCGAGTTCTTGGAGAATGACTACAGCGAGTCAAATTTAAGGCGAAAGCGTCAGCGTATGTCGCTAAGGGTACAGGCGGATGCTTTTGAACTTGAAGACCGAGAGTTCATTCGGCAATATCGCCTATCCAAATCATTAGCGTAAGAGCTTTGTATAAGTAATGAGTAATTTTTTTATTATAATATTTTATATGTGTATTTATTTATATTCTTTTATTATAATATCTTTTGAGCGTGCCCGCCTTTTAGCTGTAGGGAGATGGGAGTCGTGTCTGTGGTTGCAGGCACTACCCTCATTGAATACGGTTACTTGTTAGACCGCAGTACTTTTCGTATAGCCACTGCCCTGCGTCTTGGTGCCCCCAGTTCCGTCCTCCATCAATGTCATTATGGTGCACTGGTAGATACCCTCGGCCACCACGGGCTGTCCTGTGCACGGAGTGCTGGCCGCATTGCCCACCATCATTATTTGAATGACATCATTCGTCGGGGTCTAGTCACTGCTGGAGTGTCAGCCGTACTAGAGCCCGCCGGCCTAGCGCGCGATGATAGCAAGAGGCTGGACGGCATGACCCTGGTACCTTGGAGGGTTGGACAGGCACTTGTGTAAGACGCTACATGTGTCGACACGCTTGCCCCTCCCACCTTTCACGTACATGTAACAACGCTGGCTCGGCTGCAAATACTGCGGAGAACCTCAAACGGCGCAAGTATAAGAATCTGACTGGAGATCTCATATTTGAGCCGTTTGGGGTAGAGACGTTAGGACTGTGGGGTTTGGGTGTTTCTTTAGAGATATTTCAAAAAAGCTGGTGGAAGCCACCTGAGATCCCAGAGCCAGCAGCCATCTGGTCAAAGCCTAAGCCTCGTCATCCAGCGTGGCAATGCGGCTAGTGTAGGTACTGAGTAGGTACTCTGCCTGATGGGGATGATCAGGGGCAATTCTTTTATTTTTAGTTTTAATTGTAATTTAGTTTCATTTTTATTTTTAAAAGGAAAATATTTTTAATTGTAGTCATCATCATCATCAGCCTATAAACGTCCCACTGCTGGGCACAGGCCTCCCACGTGAACAACGCACGTGGGGATATTGGGCCATAACCCACCACGCTGGCCCAGTGCGGGTTGGTGGGTTTTAACGGCTGCCATCTTACGACAACAACCGGGACCAACGGCTTAACGTGCCTTCCGAAGCACGGAGGAGCTCGAGATGTTTTTAAATTTGGTCACCCATCCAGCGACCCGGCATTGCGAAAGTTGCTTAGCGAGCAAGATCGCAAGCCGAACGCGCTAGCCGCTGCGCCATCGAGCTCCTCAGCCTTAATTATAGTACCTATTAGGTACCTCTTAAACTTTTGTTTTTTTCTTGTAAATAAAAAAAATTGTATGTAGGTATAGAAGTTTAGCGCATTAAGTCCCGCATATTTAATTTTTATCACCACGGCTAAGGTTAGCTGGAAGAGATCTCTTCTAGAGATAAGCTCATCTTTGTATGTGTCTTGTGTAACATGTGTCTGTAGGTATTTTTTTTGGAAAATGAAATATTATTATTAAGAACAAGTATACATTTTAGAAAACTCTTTCATCGACTTTGAACCAAATTAATCAAAGAGAATTTGAAAGAAGCCAACGCGCAGTCACGTAACAGTCTATTTCGAATATCATGTCATTATAATACAATTTTTTCTGATAAAAGTGATGTGTGACGATCATTTTAATTTACATCGATTTTAAAAACCGAAATCATGGTTATTTTCTACTACAATTGTATCGATAGCAGCAACAACAACGCAATAGTTAAGCCAGCTGCATATAGTTTAGGAGTTAATTATTGGCGTTTCGAATCATCAAATTCTAATTTGCATTCTGGCAATTATGGGGTTAAGGCGGAACCTATCCCGACGCGTGTCCAGTATGGACATAGCTGGAATCGATATGGTCTGTTTATATCTCCATGTCGGTGGTCAATGCTGGAACCGCACCGAAATCGATCGAGTTCGAGATATCTACATACATACACATAACACCCGCTTTCTGGAGCGATAGATATAGATTTCCATTTGCAGGATCCTGACACACATCCTTAGCTTTAATTACTCTTATTTACTTCTTCATACATCCTTGCCAGTTTATGTTTTAGAGATATCTAAGTACTTATTAAATCTGGTATTGAAAAAAAAGTTGTTATTTTGTAATGTTTAATTTTAATATAATAAAAGTGCGTCTTACGTGTTTTAAAACTTGAATTACTTATTGTAGTGCAAACTAGGCAAAAATGTGTACTGAAAATTTATGTCTATTTAGCTTGTCATAGTATTTTAATGCAAAGGTTTATTTCGACACTGTCATAGAGCAACGTCGCATATGCAAAATGGCTACTTTACAGGAGAGCAATTTTAAGTTTTGAGTTCATGTTTTTCTGCATAAAATATTTTATATTAAGGCGGACGACGCGCATGCGCCCGCGCTGATGCTCACGCCGCCCGCGTACCCAACGCAAACATTATTTATATTATTCTTTAATTATATTCAATTTAATAAAAAATATAGGTATGCATTTAGTCTTTGGTATGATTTTTAGGGGTTTATAGACATTCATCAATAAATTATTTGTCTATGGTACAACGTAGCATGTCTTCACGCCACACACATACCTAAAACGAATTATTTTCTACTAGCGGCCGCTCGCGGTATTACCCGCGTGGTTCCCGTTTCCGTGGGAATATCGGGATAAAAAGTATCCTATGTGTTAATCCAGGTTATAAACTATCTGTATGCCGAATTACATCCAAATACATTCAGTAGTTTTTACCTGAAAGAGTAACAAACATCCATCAATACTTACAAACTTTATATATATTCTTTATTACACATAAACACAGTAACAAAAGTAGCAAGAGACATTGTGTGCAAAGGTGGACTTATCTCTAAAAGAGATCTCTTCCAGTCAACCCAGAGAGTGTGCGAGATAAATGTAATAGGGGTGACACAAAGTGCAACAAAAAAAAAGACGATTACCTAGACCTAAAACTAATACAAATACTTAAGTATATATACAAAATAAACAATCATACAAATAAAATAACAATAAAATATATATACTCTAAATATATATATATATATATATATATATATATTTATCCATACTTACATTATAATACTTATATGATCATGTTATACTGGTAGTCTAAGAAAGTGCTCTTTGAGCTTTAATTTGAACGAAATTATGGAAGGACAATCTTGAATAGATTTGGGGAGTCTATTCCATAGCTGTGCGGCTTTTACTGTGAATGAATGGTGGAAAAAGTTGGTTTTGCTGGTCGGCAGTTCGAGCACTTTAGTGATGCACGACCGCCGCCCGCGGGAAGGAATGGGGAGATAGCGGAACCGGGAGCGAAGATAGGGAGGAGAGTTAGGGTCATTGAGAATTTTAAATAAGGTGCAAAGAATGTGCATATCACGGCGAAGACGAATTGGGAGCCACTTTAACTCTGCGCGAAAGTGTGACACGTGATCATACTTACGCAGGCCGTAGATGAAGCGAATGGCCAGGTTTTGCAGACGCTCGAGTTTATTGAGCTGTTCTTCAGTTACATCTAAGTAGCAGACGTCGGCGTAGTCGAGAAGAGGGAGCAGAAGAGATTGCGCAAGCATAATTTTAGTTTTGAAAGGGAGAAAGTATTGAAGTCGTTTGAGGGAGTGAAAAGAGTAATGCATTTTCTTGCTTACATCCGCAATATGTGACGACCAAGCCATATTGCAGTCCATTATTAACCCTAAATTTTTAACTTTATTAGATAATTCAATAGAGGTATCATTATAAGTAAGCGGAGGAAGCGTGCTCCAGTCCATCCTGCCTCTTAATCTGCTGCTACCGACAATCATGGCTTGCGATTTGGTTAGATTAATAATGAGGCCGAAAGATTTAGCCCATTCATGTATAGCAGCAAGATCCCTATTTAAAGCTTCGATCGAATCTGCAGCCTCGGAAATGTGAAAGTGTCTATAGATCTGAAGGTCATCAGCATATAGGTGAAAAGAGGAAGTTATAGCAAGAGAAATTTGATTGATAAAAATAGAAAATAGAAGAGGAGAAAGTACGCCACCCTGTGGCACACCTGCTGATAAGGAAGACCATTCAGAAGAGTCATCGTGGATTACGACACGCTGTTGACGACTATGGAGGTAGGTGTGAAACCATGCAGTTGCAGAGTCTGAGATGTTAATCGAACGAAGAGTAGCAAGGAGCAGGTCAAAGTCAACACTATTGAATGCACTGCTGAAATCCAGCAGGATAATCGCCGTGAGTTTGGTGGAGTCCATCGCGCCCCGAATATCCTCAGTGATATTCAGGAGTGCTCCAACAGTGCTGTGAGAGGGACGGAAACCGGATTGGAAAGGACACAGTAGTGAGTTGAAAGCAAGAAAGGAGTAAAGCTGTTTATGAGCGATGGATTCAAGAACCTTAGATAGGACAGGAAGTATGGAGATCGGACGATATTGAGAAAAGGTGTTTGGGTTAGAAGTTTTGGGAAGTGGGATCACATTGGCTCTCTTCCACGATGTTGGAAAGACATTTTCAGCTAAAGAAAAGTTAAGAATGTGGGTGATTATATGCACAATGTCATCCAACACAGGACGAATCATGTCAAGGCTAAGACCATCGCTGCCAATGGCTTTGGAGGATATGGAGTTGATACTCTTCTCGACTTCACTTTCAGAGACTGCTGTGAAAGAAAAAGAGGGACAGTCAGGTGGGACAAGATTATTTAAGTAGTTAAGAGAAGAATATTTAGAGACGCTATCCAAAGTTACGGGGGAAGAAGAAAAATGATTATTTAAAGAGTTAAGATCCACGGTACTTTGACATGTATCCGTGGCCTTGCCCACTCCCAGTGACCTTAGGAAACTCCAAACGTGTTTGTAAGAAATACTCTCGATTTTAGAGTGAATATATTTCCGCTTTGCATCGCGACACATACGATTACAGATGTTTCGAAGCCTTTTATAAGTAGTTAATGTATCCAGTGACGACGATTTCCTGTGTTGAGTCTTGGCTTTGTCACGTCTACCCATTGCCTTTTTAATTGCAGGAGTCAACCATGGGGCTGGAACATGCCTTACACGAACTGGTCGGACCGGAGCATGAGTGTCATACACTCTAATCAATTCGGCTGTAAAAAACTGCACCATATGATCGATGTTGTTGGAAAGGAGCACGGATGACCAGTTAATTTGTCTCACATCTTCCCTCAAACGATCTATGTCCATATGCTGAAAGTTGCGCTGAAGGATTACTTTTGGCTTGGCCTTAGGAGGACGTACTTTGTAACTAAGGTAAATCAAGTCGTGATAAGAGAAGGGGGCTGTAAATTGTACATAGGATGAAACAAGGCTAGTGTTGGAGACAATCAATAAGTCAAGAAGAGAGGGTCTACAGTTGGGGAAAAAGTGAGTTGGAGCAGTTTGCGAGAGCACCTGCAGATTAAAAGACGACAAGACATTTGTTAATTTATGGGCCCTATGATCATTCTTCAATAAACAAGTGTTAAAGTCTCCCATAAGGATCACATGGTCAAAGGTTGGTAGTAGATTTTCCAGAACGCTCTCTAAATTAGAAAAATATTCAATGTGATCATTTGGACTGTACAATGCTCCCAAAAGAATTTTTGTGTGATTAATTACTACTTCTGCGAAAATATATTCAAGGGAACCTGAGTAGGATGAAGGAGAACTGCTAATGACAGAGGCCGGGATGTGGCTGCGCAGGTACATACCAACACCACCTCCACCCAGACCAGTCCGATCATTGCGAAGAAGTTTGTAACCTGGAATTGAACAGCAAGTAGTGGGGAGAGAAGGCTTAAGCCATGTTTCAGAGACAAGAATACAATCGACTACACCGACACCAAAGGATGTTAGAAGGTCAGCATGATGGGCTACAAGGCTTTGCGCGTTGATATGCACGATAGAAAGGGACCTAGAGTTTTTTACCAACACCCCGGTAAGTTTCCCTTCCAAGGTGTCAGAATCGGAAAAGGAACTATCGTTACTTTCAGCACTTTCATAACTATCAGATGAGCAAGAGAAGTATTCATCTGTCATGATCATAACAATAAATAAAATAAAATAATCATGTATAAAAACTAAAATTAAATACTAGCTACAAACGCAAATTAAAAAAAAAAAGAAATCTCGACATCCACATTTCCAGGTTGATCAAAAGAAATCACTGTTAAATTTACATATAAAAAGAACAAAAACAAGCACAGTAACAGCTTTGCAACAACACACAGTACTTACTAACAAAAACAAAATAGGTAAGAATAAAAATTAAACCGATTGCCATCATAACATTAAAAAAAACAAGTATTTAACTTAAAATTATTCTAAGGCAGTATGGCTTAAATGACTTTGCATAAAGTTTCAAAACATTAATTTGACATTTGCTTGCGCTGTTGAAGTCTGTGTCGTCTGTCACAGCAAAAATCAAAGAGCTATTCACTGCATCTAAAAATTATTGTGACAAAGAAATTAATATTGTTGTACATTTTCGAAATACCCTGCGATGCGTGTTCATAACGCGACCAAATTAAGGAGCACCAACAACTTCAGCACGAAACTTGTAGTTCACTTTGTTTTGTTACCGGACGCCTGCGTCGAACACTTGGGGTGCTGCCTAATGAGCTGCTCCAGTTCGCCCATCGCGAAGATCTTTCTGCGTGTGTTGTCCGGAAGCAGAATGTTTATAGTACCTTCCGCTGACCAACATTTTTTTAATCCGAAATGAGTTCGCGCCGCTGCAAAAACATCCTGTCTAGACTTGGTCAGAAACTCCGTGACAGTCACCTTGGAACCCTTGAGCGTAGTCTTGGCTTTCCACACCGACACCCGATGCTGCATACAAGTGAAGCGGACGAGGACCGGCCGGGCAGACTCTTTTTTCTTGACACCAAGTCTATGGCAAGACTCAACAGCCCCGGCACCCAGAGTAGACAACTTCATTTGGGCAGATAGCACCCCTAAGGTCTTCACAAGAACATCCTCATCCTTGTCTTCCTTTATTCCATGAAGAAGAAGGACCTTTCTGCGGGAGTGTGTGTCAAGGCGATCCATGCCCTGGACTACGAGTTCAATTTGTGTCCGCAACATGCCAAGAGTCTTCCATACAAAGGTCTTGAAGGAAGAGAACTCAACTGCTAATGCTTTAACAGTGGTATTCGACTCCTTAGTGCCCGGCTGCTGCAGATTCCTTTCAAACTCGGACATCCTGTCATTGAACATGGTGGAGAGTTCCTTGATGCTACCTAGTAGCTGCTGTGCTGTGTTATCCATAGTTAGTTAAGTGATGAAAATATGTGAGTGAGCTGTGTTTAATCAAACTGGATACTGTAGACACAAATTTTAACACATAATATAAACTTTAATATATTTAAATAATAAAAATATAGAGCAGTAAAATTTTCGGTGTTGACACTTTTGTGGCTACCCACAAAAAAAAAAAAAAGTTTTAATCTTTCGCGTTTATAATATTAGTAGGATAAACAACGATGATGTTACTACATACGACAAAAAATAATGAAACATAAAATTAGTAATATAGCGTTTGCCTAATTTGTAATATAAGCATAAAACTTATGTTTTAGTAGTGTTAATTGCATTTGTTTTATTATCATGCGCGCCCGAAACGAGCGTCCGTTACTCATTGTCAAATTATTCCGTTCACTGACTATTTTAGACACACAAACTTTACTCTTTTTGTAAACCAACAAAAATACCTAACTCATTTTAAGTTGCGACTTTTCTGGAACCTGTATTAAGTCTAATATGAATGATTTAAAAATAGATCGTTAATACACAAAAAAATTTATGCGGTCATTAATAGGAGCTTTTACGTTTAAATTAATTAAATTAATATTAACTGTGACAAGAATTAAACAAAATTAATCAATAAGAATAGATAAAGTAGCTTATGTACAAATATCAAAGTAATTTGTACTTTTAAGCTGTAACTATCAAAAGGTATTAAAAATTAGAAAATTTTATTAATTATTATTATATTACAAGCAAAAATCTGTTGACACAACACACAATGAACAGTTAATACAAAACGGCAAAATAAAATTAATGCCAATACTACAAAATTGTGTAAGATTAAACAGCTCTACCGCTTCAAACATTACAACTGTCCAATTCAAATGTCCATCTGAAAGCAATGCTGTCGATAATAATATCAGAGATGAAGCCGAATACTCGCCAAGGATTTAACGAGATTGCATTCACAGCCTCAGACATTTCGTTATAGCATCAAATGACAAAACATAATTTAAAATAAATACATACATCTAATCACGATTTTTATCACCAAAGAGTTAGACAAAGACCGCCATAGTTCACTTATCACCAAATAGCGACTGCACACGTGCGCAGCGTGACAGGTAGTGATCCCATCGCCGCTATAAGCTGTTGGATGTATGTGCAGTCTAAGAATAAAGCTAAGTAAATTAACAACCTATACTTAAGTAAAATTTTAAACACTGAAAAAAGACGACAACCTCAGGCGGGAATCGAACCACGCACCTTCCGCATTCCGGGCGGCTGCCGTAACCACTTGGTTACCGAGGTCTGGTTTTCAACCGTCGAAATTTGTCAGTGCTTGATGCTTATGTTTTTAGTCAACATTGCTTCATCAAATCTTAGAGGTTTTCAAAAATTTTACTTAAGTATATTTAAGCGTTAATAAAACGCTAAAATATAAAACATTAATCTATAAACGCAGCTTCATCTTAACCGAATATTAAATATTTGTAAAAATATTTCTTTCGGATCTCAGAGGTGAAAACTTCTAAGATTTGATGAAGCAATGTTGACTAAAAACATAAGCATCAAGCACTGACAAATTTCGACGGTTGAAAGCCAGACCTCGGTAGCCAAGTGGTTAAGGCAGCCGCCCGGAATGCGGAAGGTGCGTGGTTCGATTCCCGCCTGAGGTTGTCGTCTTTTTTCAGTGTTTAAAATTTTACTTAAGTATATTTAAGCGTTAATAAAACGCTATAATATAAAAAATTAACCTATACTATTCTACTACTAGGATAGCTTAGTAGTAGGATAGTTAGTATAGCAAAGGATGGCTTCATTGAAATCAATTCATCGCTATGTTGTCTTAATTACAAACAATTGCTATGAATCAAACAATTCAAATCACACTATTCCCGACATGACCAAAACCGACCGAATATCAGGGCGAGGGGCTTTCCACCTGACCTGACATATTATGGCGTTTAAAATCAAGCAAATAAATAGAATAGTTAAATTAATAAAATTATGCAAGAAAGAAGATGCAGACATTATCGTGATTTGCGTTTGAAATAAAAAAATGCAGCTGACCTGTTTTACAAAGTTACATTATAATGATGGAAACGGCATAAACATGATCACCTTATAAACAAAAACGGCTTAAACAACTTTGTTTTTTATATCTACTTTATACTATGTACCTACTTGTAAAATTTCTTATATTATCGCATTGGTGTAAACTGTAAAGGTATTGTACTTAATGTCAATATATAAATAAAAAAAATACTTAATTAAACTCGTCACAATTATTATCCTTAAAGGGTTAGTCAGAGACTAGGCAATGAGGACCGCAAAAGTAGGGCACTGCCTACTTCACGGCACACCAAATAACAACTACACATGTGCTCAGCACAGATGGTGAGCCCATCATCGCCCAAAAAAATTCGCACTGAAAAGTCGCAGTTAATGGATATCGTTGTCTCGCAGAAATCGCTATAAGACCGCCAATTTGTAACCTCGTTTTTTGTTAACTACTATTACTCGTATGTCCTATGTAAATGTTTGTGATATAATAATTATGTTACAGTAAACGTATTGTCAATCTATCTATCTTACCGTGTCGCATAGCGGTGAAAGAATACTACCACCCCCTCTCTTCCCTTGGGTGTCGTAAAAGGCGACTAACGGACTAAAGACCTCACATAAATAAAAAAGGCATAAACATACTCACCTTACATAAACAAAATAGAAATAGAAAAAAGATAAAGAAATTCTTAAAACTATTATTTTTTTGACGTGACAACGTCTTATAAATTGGTTTGCCGGGTGACACTTCAAGAAACTGCGTTACGCTCCGCTCACGTTATGCGCTCACAATGAGAGCGAGTGAGAGGCACGCGTCCCTTCCACTCGGGCATGGTTAGCCCGCCTAAGAGCATGGCATGGTTGGTTAGATCCTTCTTCCTACTATACGAATGAATATTCACATTAAAATTATTTTACCACTCAAAGTCGTTGTCACGTAAAACTTTCGCCCGTATACCGACTTTACAGGCAACCAATTTTTTAATTCAAAGAACGGCATAAACCTGCTCACCTCACATAAACAGAAACGGCATAAAATCTCTGTTGCTGATCCGTTTCCATCTTCTTTTTCACACTCTCAGAAGTTTTGGGAGTTTGAAGCTTGGTATCTTTGGTGATTTGAAGCTTGGTATCAATTTGTCGAGATTAATACTCATTTTGATATTATATCTTTTCAATGAAAGAAAACGTACATTCAAGAAATACTTTGAGATAAGATATATATTATGTGAGATACGAAATACTTACTTTGTACTTAAATAGCCCTTATCGACTTTGACTGTCTTAAAACCCTTTCCAGTTAACGCTTTGAACTTTTTCTTTCTGCAAATTAAAATTATACTTTAAACTTCTAAGCTAAACGCCCAAATATTGATTGATTGGTCATATGAAATTGTAATAAACGATTGGATTCTGGGAGTTTAAAAAATTTAATAATTTTTACAGCCTATGAAGAATATATACGTTTGTAATTTATATTATATTAGAAAGATGACAGTGACCACCCAGAATTTGTTCACGTTAACACTAACTAATAAAAAATAAAAAAAATAAAAAACTTAAACTTTCCCACACTCACACCAATTATTTAGCCCAAGAGAAGCTTCGTTTTGAAACTCTTTAAATAACATACTTAAAATACTTAAATACATACTTATTATACATAGAAAATACCCAGACCCGAGACAATTTAGAAAAACAATAGTTTATAAATTGACCCGACCGGGGATCAAACCCGGGACCTCAGAGATGGCGACTCCGTAAAAACCGGTGTACAAACCACTCGACCAAGGAGGTCGTCAAAAAAATAAATAAAAGAGATTTATTCAAATATATAAAGTAATCAATTACTCGATTCAAAAGTAACCCATACATTAGTTTTTTGGTTTTCACATAAACAAAGTCAGGGTGGTCAGTTATCTTTGTGATATTGTTCGACAGTACACCAAGACAAATAACACCTAACCGAAATAAACTTTAAAACTTATTTATTTATTTAAAATATTAACACCAACCTTAAGACTTACCTTATATTAACAATTAAAGCATAAACATACTCACCCCATATTACAAATACAAATATATCCATACATACACATAATCACGACTACTATCCCCGAAGGGTTAGTCAGAGGCTAGGCAATGAGGACAGCAAAACAGTCATCTACCACAGTCCACTTTTCACAAAGTAGCGACTGCACATGTGCTCAGCGTGACAATTGGTGAGCCCATCGCCGCTCTATGCTATTGAAAGTATGTCCAATTTTTAGTTCGTTAGTCGCCTTTCACGACACCCAAGGGAAGAGAACGGGTGGTAGTATTTTTTACCGCTACGCGACCTCATATTAAAAAAGGCATAAACATTATTCTCTTGCATAGGTATTATCTAATATTACAAAATTCATCTTTAGGTGTACAAATAAACTGAGAATAATGTCAGAATAGTTATTCCGTGTTGTCTCATTTTTACTCTAATTTGAAATTACGTTTACATGACAGGAACAAACACGGAATAACTATTCGTAGCTTATTCTTTGTTTCTTTGTAAGGCACTAAATATCGATCAGATCTACGAACTATATTCACAATCCTATCTAAATCGTAGCAGAATAGTGACAGTAGGTGTATGTTTTTGGCCGAACAGCAATTTTAAAAGAGCACTTTGTCTAGTTATTTCACACGTACCACAACCACACCACCATGACAACCACACTAAGGCAATACACGTGGGCGGGCGCTAATTTGTATGAAAATTAATAATTGAATTGAAAAAAAAATTGAAAAAATTAAAATATATATAAGGCGACTGCTAGAAACCGCAAGATACTTCAAGGGCTGGTCAGGTCAATTGTATTAGACATGACAAAAATGACAAAAAACCAATTCGTGCTTTTTTATTTTTTATTAAATAATTCATTTTATGAATTTTAATTTGATAGTCTTTGAGTATCTTATTTATTTTAAAGCAATAACAAGAAAAGTTAAATGAAAGAATTAACTATTAAATAACGATTATTAAAGGCAGCGGCCGGCCGTTGACCCACCCGTCTATTGACCCGTCCGCGTCTGCTGGGCGATAAGTACCTACGTTAGTCTGCAATGTTTTTTGTCATTTTTGTCACGTTTACAACACATGAACTGACCAGCCCTTGAAGTTTCTTGCAGTTTCTAGCAGTCACCTTATATATACATATAAATAAATATACATTAATTTATATGATAGAATTAAAATACAATTAAAGTTGCATAAATATTAAGCTAACAAGATATGAGAAGACCATTGGTCCAATTCACGTATTTCGTAATAGTCAAAATGTCGCTCACGTATAGAAGTCGTCCTATTGAAAAACAGTCATAAATCCGTAATCACCCGTCATTTCGATAGAACGATTACTCGATAGGATCGCAACTCAGCGATTTGTCAACTATTTAAACTTAATGTTGCCATTGCAATTCTACCAAACAAATTCAAATAGGTACTTTTTGTTACGAAAACATGCAGAAATATTTATTATTTTTTCCAATGACTTGGAAATTGTCTAATTTGACGTGTAATCGCTGACATCCGATTAAACTAAACGTCAAAATAATAGGTAAATACCGAGGAGGCAACGATCGAACTTCGATTACTGCACGTGAATATGCTTAAACAAAACCGACTTAAACAAAATCGTGCGATTGATACGTGAATACGAAAAGTGACTTCAGCGATCAAATCGCTTGCATGTCGTTGAAGTTTCGTTACGTGAATTAGGCTACACGACAGAATGAATCAACGCAACGTTGTGTTTGCGATGTAGCCGTCCGCTAGTTCGTATTGTCTTTGGTGGTTGCGTCGTGGTTGCGACGTGGCTGCGATGTAGTCGGTATCACACATGCGGTCGGTAGTTGACGGCAAAATGTAGTTCGTGTGAATTCAGTTATTAATTTTCATACAAATTAGCGCCCACCCACGTGTATTGCCTTAGTGTGGTTGTCATGGTGGTGAGGTTGTGGTACGTGTGAAACAACTAGACAAAGTGCTCTTTTAAAAATTGCTGTTCGGCCAAAAAACATAGACCTACTGCTACTATTCTGCTACGATTTAGATAGGATTGTGTATATAGTTTGTAAATCTGATCAAAACTTAGGGTGCCTTACAATAAACAAAGAATAAGCTACGAATAGTTATTCCGTGTTTGTTTCTGTCATGAAACGTAATTTTAAATTAGAGTTAAAAAGACAAAACACGGAACAACTATTCTGACATTATTCTCTGTTTATTTGTAAGACACCTTAAGATTAATTTTGTAATATTAGATAATACCTATGCAAGAGATAATGTTTATGCCTTTTTAATATGAGGTGCCCCTTGTCGCGTAGCGGTAAAAGAATACTACCACCCGCTCCCTTCCCTTGGGTGTCGTAAAAGGCGACTAACGAACTAAAAATTGCACATACATCCAATAGCATAGAGCGGCGATGGGCTCACCAATTGTCACGCTGAGCACATGTGCAGTCGCTACTTGGTGAAAAGTGGACTGTGGTAGAGGACTGTTTTGCTGTCCTCATTGCCTAGCCTCTGACTAACCCTTCGAGGATAATAGTCGTGATTATGTGTATGTATGGATATATATATGTATTTGTAATATGGGGTGAGTATGTTTATGCTATAATTGTTAATATAAGGTAAGTCTTAAGGTTGGTGTTAATATTTTAAATAAATAAATAAGTTTTAAAGTTTATTTCAGTTAGGTGTTATTTGTTTTGGTGTACTGTCGAACAATATCATAAAGATAACTGACCACCCTGACTTTGTTCACGTGAAAAAAAGGAAAGACATTTAAATAGACAAAATAGGCTGAATAAAAAAAATCTTAATTGACGTCTCTGAGTACGGCAGTAAAACTTACTTTTGAGGATAATGTAACGTTACGCCCCTGGGCGTGACTTTCGGTTTACATGGTGCCCTGTTCCCGCAAAAGCATCCTCTCGTACACTTCAGCGACGTGTGATAAGCCGGTATTGCCGTCACCCTGAAACACAGCTTTTCGTATTAAAAGAAAACACAACATTTAGTCGTTGTATTGAAAAAACCAAGTAAATTGAAAATTTACTTTATAACACATTTGCTCGTAAAGAAGCTCTTATTACACCGATTTCAGTATCGTAATGTAATAAGTTTCGCACAATCATTTGAATCTATGGACAACATAGGCCTTTAGCCCGTTAGTAGCTTTTACGACACCCAAGGGAAGAGAGGGGTTGGTTGTATTATTTTGATGAGCCCATCGCCACTCTATGCTGTTGGATGTATGTGCATTCTTTAGTCCGTTAGTCGCCTTTTACGACACCGAAGGGAAGAGAGAAGTTTGTAGTATTATTTTGATGAGCTTATCGCCGATATATGCTGTTGGATTTATATGCAGTCTTTAGTCCGTTAGTCGCCTTTTACAACAACCAAGGGAAGAATGGGGTTGGTAGTATTATTTTGATTGTATGTGCAGTATTTAGTCCGTTAGTCGCCTTTTACGACACCCAAGGGAAGAGAGGGGTTGGTGGTATAATTTTGATGAGCCCATCTAGTTGGACAAAGAAAAATATATGTTGGCTTACCTAAGATCATGAATCTTTAGTAAGCCTTTCTTCTTCTCACTAGTAAAACAACAATAAACGCAGTCATTTTCGGAAAATGTGTTTTCCTCGCAAATATGTTATAAAACGTCGTATGGCATACGTGCGCTTTGATAATTACAGCCTCTGCTTTCTTGTAGCCCTCGCCTACGGCTCGGGCTAGCAATATCGCCTCGGCTGTAATTTTCATCTTACCGCACTTATATCATAATGTACTATTACGTTCAATTTTTCGTTTAAATTACGTGATAGGCTTGCTTTACATTTTTACCTGATAGTAAATTATGATGACTTTGAAATCTTCTACCTGTTCCCTCTTGATTTGAAGACCTTAACGGCTCGGCCAGGAACTAGCCGCTGTGAGCAGATTTATTGATCATTGCGTCCTTTCTATGACCATTGACTGAGACTTGCGTAGTATAACACGCAATGGTTAAAGAATCCGCTCACCGCTCCGTTCACGGTTTTAAGGTAGTGGTCGCGCCGTAATGTTGTTGAGGCCTAACCTAACAACACCTCAACAACTTATAACCTGAATGCCTTCAAGGCGAGAGTTAATAGGCATCTTCAGGGGCAGCTCGCTCCATCGTAGACCTCAACTACGCTGACCATCAGGCGAGATCGAGGTTAAGAGCTGTCAAATAAAAAACCTACCAAATGTCAAATTTCTGAAGTACATTTTGAGCCTTATATTTTAGGTATAAAGATTCAACATGCATTGAGAAATTTGACACTTCTGAATAGGTTGATCCGCTGGCGTGTATACTACATAGGAAACACACTTGGCAAAGAGTTAGAACTCCAAATCGACACGTTTTTCGTACTCATTAAATGCATACTTTTAGCGATACTTCAAGAGAAAAAATATATATTAAAAGCTTTCTTCCGAACTTTCAGTATTTTTTGTAACTCTAAACATCAAATCTTTGAGTTACTTGGTTTTCGCAGTACAACGACTTTCGTTTAATCGCCTACCAAAAATAAACATAATCTAGATCCGACCTACGCTTTCGACTTGCTTCGTAATAGAAGAACAATAAAAAATACGTTAAACTGTCAACAAAGACTTTATTTTGAGATGTGTGAGATCGTTATAGGAACAGGTTAAAGCTTATGATCCTTATCAGTTCCTAGAACAATCCAAGTCTTAAGTACCTATGCTAGAAGTTGGGAAAATAAAAATAGCAAGCGATATACATACTTACTTAAATTGCTTGAAAAGAAGCGACTATACTTACTCTCTTTTCTTGAACACTTTCCATTTAGGTTTTTCCGTTATCACGTATCGGCGATTAGATAAACTGAAAGAGAACGGAATGAGATACAGTTGAGGGATTTCTAACAAAAAAATAGAACATTCATTTTTCATTCCACATTACTAATAAATTAATAAGAGAGATTGGTGCTTATTAAAAAAGTAACACGTACTAATGAATATCCTTTATTAATAAATTACCAGGGTCATTCTACGGTTAATAATTTCAAAGAGTAAGAAGAAGAAGTTTACGCATCCCAATATCGTGCCAAATAATACATGAAAATAGCTAGAACATAACTCTAGATAACATTTATAGTAATCAAGAAATAGCTTGAGTCTTCTCAAAGAAAAATAAGGTTAATTTTGAATTTAATGTTAATTTTACTATTATTACAGTAAATTTTGATATCGCCCTTTTTTAACAAGGTAAAATAAATTAATAATAAAATGTATTTATTGAACGATAAATGGTTTCAAATATAACATTTTAAACGATTCTATCCGCTTAAGCTTAAAAACTGTGTAGCAGATAACAACGCCCGCCCACAAAGAGTATCAGAGGTAGGGCATTATTTATACATACAGTTTACAAATATTAACCTTTTAAACAAAACTAGGTACAATAAAAGTTTGTATGTCTGCGTGTGTGTGTGTGTGTGTGTGTGTGTGTGTGTTATATTGCAAATTTATTCGACGGACTTCATAAGTCCTTCTGTATCCTCGTAAGAGAGAGTAAAAAGCCAATTGAGGATTCTTTTCTTACATTGCTTTAGCGTTAGGGGATAAATACTGATAACTTTTTTTAGGTAAAATGCTTTACGCATACACGGAGACCTGGGGCAACCTCGGGTGATGTGGGACTGTCCTCACTCATACATAAAACAACCTAGTACCATCCCTTCTATGTTATGGGAGATGGCTCAGACCACGAACGGCAAGCACCGAGTTCCATCCCCTTATGAGGGTTTACGCATTTCGGATTCCCATACAATTTTTCAAGTCGAAATTTTTGAAGACCATCATCAGCCTATTAACGTCCCACTACTGGGCACAGGCCTCCCACGTGGACAATAGCACGTGGGGATTTTGGGCCATGACCCACCACGCTGGCCCAATGCGGGTTGGTGGGTTTTAACAACTGTCATCTTACGACAACAACCGGGACCAACGGCTTAACGTGCCTTCCGAAGCACGGAGGAGCTCGAGATGTTTTTAATTTGGTCACCCATCAAGCGACCCGGCATTGCGAAAGTGGCTTAGCGAGCAAGATTGCAAGCCGAACGCGCTAGCCGCTGCGCCATCGAGCTCCTCAAAAGCCCAATAAGCCAATTTTAATGAAACTTTGCATGCTAAAGTAAAATACAGGGATCTAAATAGTTTGTTGGAACTCTTAAATTTCCTCTAAGGAAATACCCCAAAGTTACCAAACTCACAAGTTAAGCTTTTTTAGAATTATCAACACTAAATCAGAAAAAAAATTTGAAATTCCCTCAAAAACAAAAAATCTCAAAAAGACTTAGAAAATTTTCGACCAAAAACTCAAAATTTCAAATCATTTTAAAACTTTCAATTATTATAAATCCGGCTTAAAAACTTACAAAAATCAATTTTTCGGCAAATTTTTCATAACAAAATTTTGTATAAAATCAAATTTAAAAACCTAACCTAACTCTAACCTAACCCTAACCTAACTCGAAATGGCATCTGCCGATAGACGCCAATCTCGTGACGGACCACCTGAGCGGAGTGCCACGCCCATCCTGATTACCCAGAGGCAGGAGAAGGTGCGAGATGTGCCAACGTTTATGGAGGTGGTCGGCCATCTCTGCTTCCAAATCAGGAGGGCGGTGACCGCCGGAAAATCCGTCATAAAAGCGCACAAAGAACTTATAGTAGATGCAGCAAATGAAATAGAGAACTGTCTGGAGCTGCTTCCCTCTTTGTGTTTGCCCACCGAACATCTAAGCGACCATAGTGTCAGGGAGCTTAGCCATAAATTGGACAACGGCATGGACGCGGTCCTCAGCGTCCAAAATGAGATGGCAACCGAGGTCCGACGCGAGGTCTCTCAGAAGGTCGATGAGCTTCTGAGACAGGGGGAGAGACTCCTTCGCGGGGCGTATCAGCACGGTACCGCGGCGCGGCGCCGCGCTAGGAAGGAAGGTGTCGGTTCTTTTACCAGGTCGGGCCCGTATGTCCTTACTCACCCGTTTCCCCTACGGGGGTGCGGGTGGGGACATATGGGTTCCAGCCCTGGACAGTGCATGGGGTGTCTCACGTTCCTCTCGAGGCCTCATGCCAGTGCAGAGAAGCATTTTCTCCGACTAAAACAAAGAAAAGGGGGAGAGACTCGAGGACCTCGTGCGCCTCTCCGGCAATATGCTGACAGCCGCTCTAAAGGACCAGCAACAACATCCGCTGGCTCATAGCTCCATGTCCGAAGTCCAAGCCGCGCCAACCGCACCCAAAATTCCAACTTATGCTAGCGTAACTGCTAAGCCAGTGCCCCCAACACCACAAACTCATCCAGCAATTATAGTCAGCTCCTACGACTGTACCTTAAAACCCCCGGAAGTGATGTCTCTTTGGAAAAAGGAGATATCCTTCCTGAAATGTAAGTACGCTCCGGTCAAATTCTCCCTATCCCAAATTCTAAGTTGAGAGTTGAGTTTGAGCAAAAGGAGCAATGCGAGGAGACGATAGCCCGTCATACGCAGAGTCTTAATTTCGTCGCCGAAAAGGCGAAGCAACGACCACCACTGCTCATATTGAAGGGAGTCTCCAAACACGTGACCCGCGACGAGCTAGTGGAGGTCCTTGTGACGCAAAACGACGTTGGCATCTCCCGCATTTGCTTCCTAACGACCAACAGGAACCCGGCGCTGTACAACGCGGTTGTAGAGGTAACCCCCGAGATGCGGAAGACCATCCTCGCTCTCGGGAAGCTCAACGTGGACCATAGTAGGGTCCACGTTGAGGACTTCAGCCGCTTTGTACAGTGCCATCAGTGCTTGCAGTTCGGGCACACGAAAGCCAAATGTAAGGCAGAGAGAAAGCCCTGTGCCCATTGCGCTAGCCCGGGACACCAGTTCGCTGAGTGCCCAAATAAAACCGAGAAGGCAAAACGCTATAACTGTGCAGCACATAATCAGCGCATGGGCACTAGGGTCGACTCTGGACACAATGCCACAAATGGCCGCGAGTGCCCCTGCATTAAGTCTATGGTTCTGCGCTTGCAGAACCAAACCGATTACGGCAATTAGACTTCAAAATTCAAAATTTTTAAATAATTGTTGTGTAACTATACTAAAAATAATTAAAATCTTAAATTAACTTACTACCTAAAATCTACCAAAATGAATATATAAATTTACTAAAATACTTATTCAAAAACCAATTAAACAACTAAAACTAAACTTAAGTATACAAATAACGAAATTTAATTATATATCCTTATTTTAAAATAATAAACACAAACTAAAACTAAAATAACTAATAAGCCTTTTAAAAAACACTAAAACCAACTCAAAGTGCATAAATAAGAAAATTTAAATACTCACTTAACAATATAAACATAAAATTAACGAACAAACTTAAACAAAACTTAAAACATTAATTTCCTTAATATAACCAAGCCCACAACAAAACTTTTAGATAAACAATTAATAAATTCATCTCTCTAAATTATTAAATAAAACAAATCGGCAAAAAACCAGTAATAAAAACTTTTTGAGCAGCTTAATCTTTTCAAATAATTCAATTTCATTAAAAAACAGCAAGTAAAATTACATTATAACTTAATATTAAAATTATTTCTAAAAATATCTTAAAACTAAAGAAGTCCAAAATAATTCAATCTTACTAAAAAAATTGGTTGCCTGTAAAGTCGGTATACGGGCGAAAGTTTTACGTGACAACGACTTTGAGTGGTAAAATAATTTTAATGTGAATATTCATTTGCTTTTTATGTCTGTCTCTCTCGCTCTTAGGCGGGCTAACCATGCCCGAGTGGAAGGGACGCGTGCCTCTCACTCGCTCTCATTGTGAGCGCATAACGTGAGCGGAGCGTAACGCAGTTTCTTGAAGTGTCACCCGGCAAACCAATTTATAAGACGTTGTCACGTCAAAAATCTTAATTAACTAATTATCTATTAACTCCCAAAAACTTCTTTTCTACCTATTCTTCTTTGTCTCTTCCTCTTCATCTTTTTATTTTTCAATTCTAAGCGACCCGCAATTCTTTAGAAGTGGACCTTATGTCCACTTGAATTAATATATAAATTAGGACTTCAAGTCCACTCAAAAATTTTTGGCACTACATTTTAAAATTTTCCGTTTTTCCCTATGTTCCCTAAAAAGTCCTAATATCCCCAAAAACTTCCCTATCCAAAATTGATCCTTAAAACCCCCGTTATTTGCCATTTAGCTCTGATCATGTTAGAGAAATCGCCCACTCTCCATCTATCCTACGCTTTTCCTATGCGAGGAAATACCCTAGACCTATAAAGAACCACATAAAGGAAACATTTGCCCTAATAAAACTTTACAACCAAGTCAACCCTTAAAAAAAAAAAATAGTTTGTTGATAACATTTTTAAAAAGGTACATTTGGCAGAGTTATTGCGATTTAAAGTCCACTATAGAAAGTTTAAAATCACTATAACTCAGTTAAATAAACGTTTTTTGGAAATGTTTTCAACAAACTATTTAGCTCTCTATATTTTATATTAGCATGCCGAGTTTCATCAAAATTGGCGTACTGGTTTTCAAAAATTTCGACTTGGAAATTTGTATGGGAAACCTAAATGCGTAAACCTTCTCAGTGACCCGCCAAAGGGGAGACACCCGGGACAGCTAGGGCGTCCCCAGACTACTGAAATGTCGTCCTAAAGTTAGTTTGGATCAATAGGGCACAACATACATACATATAATCAAGACTATTATCTCCGAAGGGTTAGCCAGAGACTAGGCAATAAGGACCGCAAAAGCAGTCCTCTGCCATAGTCCACTTTTCACCAAATAGCGAATGGACACGTGCTCAGCGTGACAGGTGGTGAGCCCATCGCCGCTATATGCTGTTAGAAGTACCTATGTGAAGTCTTGAGTCCGCTAGTCGCCTTTTACGACACCCATAAGAAGAGAGGGGGTGGTAGCATTCTTGAAAGAGGTGAACCGTGAACTAGCGGTGAACCGCAAAGCGACACAGTTAGCCCCTTCGTACACAGGTAGGCTACGCAAATCACCGATACTCGACGATTTTAGTCTTCAAGCGACTCCCGCCATACAAATCCATTGAGGTTCGTACACTAGTCGCGTCGCCGACATTTGTCTCGCGACTCGCGTCGCGCCAGTCGCGGCGATTTCCAAGATGGCAGAGCAATCATTAAATATTAAATTTGTTTCTGAGGTGGAGAAATATCCTTGCCTATATATACAACATCAGTATCGGAGATTTGCGTAGCCTTGTGTACGGACTGTGTGCTACTCGATACTCGCGACTTGATAATAATGTAGTACTACATTTGTATCGGAGATTTGCGTATCCTTGTGTACGAGGGCCTTAAATAACATTTAGTAAAATCTTATCTACTGAATATACCACCAGTTCCCATGTGCTTGTTCGTTATATACGTGGTAAGGCCTACGACCAGCATTGGGACGTTTACAGGCTCCTAATAACATTTACAACCTTAATCTGAAAAGTGTGAAAGTTTGAAACTCACCTCGTATTACTGGTGGCCTCGTTAATTTTCCTACTCAGGTCTTTACTGTTTACCATACCCATTTGTAAATAGTACTTTAACTTTTCTCTCGTAATACCTTTTCTTAAAGTTGGAGCATTTACCGCATTTCTGCATCTAATATTCGTTGTTGGAAACTTTTGTAAACTTATGATGTCATATTATTTTTATGTATAATTTAACTGCTTAGTTAGTATCACATCCTTTGTACGTACTATTTTTATTATTTATATAACTATTTCTTTCATTATATAAGTAAATGTTTTTGCTAAGATGATGTTGCTTAATCAGACAACATGGTATTTTTTTTAATGTCAATTGACAACTTTGAAGTCACAAAGTGTCAATATTGTTTTTAATTTGACAATAATAATGTGTAATGAGCTTGCATACACTGAACAATAATAAAATTGTTCTGAGCTTTTACATTATAGAATTTCGCCTATGTTGTCTAGTAGCTAAGCCACTGGATCTTACACCCAGAGGTCTCGGGTTCGATTCCCAACCAATGGTGGGGCATGTTAAGTCCGCCTGGGGGGGTTAAAGTGGACTAAGTTCTTTCGGCCACATTTCGAGACATGACTTAACATGTTCTCGGTGTCAGGCACAAGTTTATTCCGGCTCTCGATGACGCTTTCCCGAGAAATATTAGCTCGTCCGGCGTAGAGCGTACCCCCAGTACTATCGTCGGCATAGCAATGAATGCTGTCGTTATGCAACATGTCATTGATATGCAGAAGAAACAGAGTAGCAGGTAACACACACCCCTGAGGGACTCCAGCATTCACTGGCTTCATGTCAGAGCACGAACCGTCGACTACGACTTTGATGCTATACGCCCAGAAAGAAAGCTGGCTACCCACGAAAACAATTTCTCAATTTCTCCCGAATGATGGAAGTTTTTTTTTTAATTCGGCAACAAATTCGGTAAGCGCTTTGCCTTCATCTCACCTGATGATAAGTGACGATATGGCCGAAGGTGGAAACGCGCTTCACCCGGAATCCTCAACCACTGAGGAACTGGCTACCTTATCTCAAACTGTCGGAACACAACAATGTTATAAACATCGTTGTTATGGCGATAGACTTAGATAACATGGTGGTAGCTAGCCAGGCGGACTTAACCGCCCTACCACCAACCAAACCGAGCACACAAAGATGTACCCCCCGATGGGAATCGAACACGGGACCTGTGGGTCTGAGACCGGTGGCTTAGCCACTAGACCACAGAGGCGGTTAGTTTAGATAGAAGAGCCCGGTGCCATACCCTGTCAAAGGCTTTCGCTACGTCCAAGTTTACTGCCAGTTCCTCCCCTTTACTCTCGACTGCCTCCGCCCATCGGTGAGTAAGGTACACTAAAAGATCATGAGCCTTACGACCGCGATGAAAACCATACTGGCGATCTCTTAGTAGCTGATTCTCTTCTAGGTACCCCAAGAGCTGGCGGTGTATAATGGACTCCATTACTTTGGAGAACAAAGAGGTGATGGCTATTGGCCTGTAGTTGGACGGATAAGAGCGATCGCCTTTTTTGGGAATCGGGTGGACAAGGGCTGTCTTCCAAGAACTCGGGACAACACCAGTAGTGTAAGAGAGCCGGAAAAGGCGCGTTGGAAACGGCGCCAACTCAGGAGCACACGCCCGAAGCACAATGGGAGGCATCCGGCCCACTCGACTTATGGATATCAAGGGAAATAAGAGCCTTACAAACTGTCCTTTGTAGGAACCGAACGTTTGACATTGAACTAGCGCAATGCGGTATGGTTGGTGGTGAGTTTTCCCCATCGTCAAGGGTCGAGCTTGATGCGAAAAGAGTGCCTAAGAGATCGGCTTTCTCTTTTGCAGTATGGGCTAGGCAGTCATCGGTCTTGTGCTAGGCGTTAGGCGTTGTGTTAGGCGCCGGTGCACATTCTTATGATACTTAATTAAAAGTTAGTCCAGTCTAAGTCTTTTACAAATGGAAAACAAACAAATTGTTTATTTATAACTAATGTTAGGCTAAAAGTAACGTAAGCTTTTTCATAACACGTAGCAAAAACTGTTTTGCAATACACAACACACATAGTTTGTCTGAAAAATAAGCCAACTGGGTTTGGTTACATATTGCTAAAAGTTATGTGGCCACTTTTTTGTGTTATAGGGTGACGAAAGTTTGGTTATGTATAAGTCAGTTTTTTTTTTCAGTGCAGGTATCCGCTGAAAACCAGTGTCGTGACGTGACACCCCGGGTCACGGCTTAATGCTTTTTGGTACAAAACGTGTTTTAAATTCAGATATTTTGTTGCGTATTGTTTTTGTATCAATTCATTTCGGGCGTAAGTAGCTAAGGCACTTGTGAAACGAATTCAAGATTCTACAACAAGCTACATGAAATAAAGTACTTATATTTATATACAGTTTATTCGCTCTGTAGGTACATTGTACAGATGGACGAAATGTAATGGGGCGCGTTATTTCCTTACAATAATAAAAACTTAATATTTTTTTATTGCCACCGAGAAAAAGATGTACGCATTACTCTGCGGCGTTCGACGCAGTTGCTAAAATATTGCCGTCTTCAAACGAACAATTTTACGGCCGAAAAGGGTTTATAATGTCGTAAAATGTTAGTTATACGTCACAATTTTATTGCGCAGCCACCGACGTTGTTGAGTGCCTCAACGTAATTTGAGGTTATGTAGAAACGAATTCCGCTGACTTCTTTTTTCTCTATTTAAAAAAAATAATTTTTGAAGTTTTATTTTATCGGAAGGCGCTGCTTATAACGTCGTAAAATGTTAGTTATACGTCACAATTTTATTGCGCAGCCACCGACGTTGTTGAGTGCCTCAACGTAATTTGAGGTTACGTAGAAACGAATAGTGCTAACTTTTTATATTAAAAATTGAAGTTTTTTTATCGGGAGGTGCTGCTTAAAGTACATCCTGTATACTGTCCTATTGCAGGGCAAATGCCATCATTAAAATCAAGTCATCACTACAATTGATGGGTATTGGCTTAATCACCACGCTTGCCTAATGCCGGGTTGGTGAACAGTTGATCACAAACTCGGGCTATGCATACATCCATTACCCGAGCACTCGCACCATAGAATAATAACTAAAGAATATTATTCTAAGACTCGCACATACATACTCACATAGGTTATAATCTGTTGTTTCGGTCTGTATTTCTTTTTCTTTTTGCTAAGGGGGGGAGGGGGGGCTGGCGACCTCTTATGTAGACCATGTTTCTTTTTTCTGAAACTTGTTTTAGGCACCAGTCCCTCACACGGATACCTGTCATAAATTCGAAATTTTCCTTTACAAATTTTATTTGGCCGAAAACGTTTTGTAATATTTTGTTTTCCATAATTTTCTATTTACCGACAACACAATTGACAAAGTTTTGATATGCCGATTATCGATAGTTTTTTTTTTCAAAATCTTTATGTTTTGAAATCTAACTGCTGTGTGTGCCAACGTGTGGATGATAAGTTTATGGATTAACAAAATTATGTAAAAGCATCAATCTGGTAGTTAAAACTTCGTCATGCCGTTTTAGAACAAATGAAATTCGAACAGGAAAGTTTCGAATTTATGATGGGTAGTGTTCAGTCGTGGAACGTATGCGAGGTAGTGATGGAGGGAGTTCCATGGCGATGGTAAATAACGACTGCGTCTCTTAAAGTGATGTTGTATATTTACAGTAACTACATTGTGACTAACTTATTATCTAAACCTTACAAGACTATTTATACAGTAATACTACGTAGATGTTGGAGGGAGGATGCCGTGACATATCTTTATCGGATCTGCACGCGTTTAGGAATGTGCTTACAAACTCTTAACCGATACGTGATGATAATAAATTATGTGGCGACTCAGGCCGCCACAGTACTCCCCCTCTTGAAAAAGGGAATGAAATTACCATCAGGTCTTCAGCTTGGAGATGCCAGTGGTGCTCTAATCCACGTTAAGTCGTGATGAGCGTGCTCAAGTCTTCATTGACAAAACGAGCGTTCTCCGGTCTACGTGACTCGAGAAGAGCGTGTGCTACCATGTCTGCTGTGAGTCGAGACGTGTGGAGTGCGACGGTACTTATTTTGACCGTCGAGTGATGCCGAGGATCCAGGAAGCGATACGTTGCTGCGATGGAACCTTGAGGCAGGCTGGCTTGCTGAATGCTGCTAATGAGAGCTGTTTCCTTGTATTTGAACAAAATACTTATTATAGGTATATCTTTTAAAAACGACCAATTACACGAATAATTTTATAAAAAACTAGATTTTTCTTTAAAATGAATAAAAGTCCTCTCAACATCATAATACTGTTACTAGTATAATTTTTTATCACGTTATACCAAGACTATATTATACACACAAATTAAATTTTTAAATGACATAAGTATACACTTAAAATTACGCATATTCTAACAAATTAACAATAGACACGTTAATAATAAATTGATAATAAACAGAAATAATACCAAAAAATTTAAATCAGAATTGACTAAGATTAAACATTAAGTACATAGAAATAAGACATGTTGCTTTCAATATACATACTTAATATAAGGAAATAAGTGCCTAGCTAAAAAATATTATTAAAATTGACTAAAATCTTATTATTACATTAGTTACCCTAACATGGTTCATTTTTGTGCTTATTTATTCTACTGTATTCTTAATGCACAATCAAAGCATTTTAAACTTGTTGAATATCTTCATTTTGAGTACAACTTCATTATAGCTTCATATTTATCCTCAGACTGGCGTATTCCTTGGCTCTTTGTCAGATAACCGGAGAAATCAATTCGCACTGGAGGTAGCTAGTAGCATTTAAGTGTCTTATGAAGTGTAATAATATCTCATAAAACCATCGACTGGTAAAATAATGCTTTTATAAATATCTCTTCCCGTAAGTATAAATAACATACCTCAAACCACTTTGTCAGTCGGTAAGTGAGGCGGTTAAACGGGTGAATACTCGTTGCATACATTTATTCTATGTTCCTTTGGATTTTATTTATTTACTTACTTATCCACAACTCTGTACAAAATTGTTTCCGTATAGCAGTATAGTCATTAATGCCGTGATCTTGAATTTGCGCAAGCGTAGAGCAAACGGCGAAAAGTGCTGCGTCGGAAATGCTTGTGCGTTCGCTGCACCGCACAATTTATTTATAACGTAATGTGTACAGTTATTAAATCGTTAGTATATTCTATATCGCATTGTTTTCCGGGGTACCTTATTTCTTTGCCTTGGTCGATGAAACGTTCTTGATACGATGTGCCGGAAAGGAAGCCAAAGTTGTGGGAGCCATAAGAATGATGTTAAATGACGTAGTCGCAGCTCAGTGTGGCTCAGCATAGTGATTATTTTTTTAAGATCTTGTTGCGTCCGTCGCTGAACAGAATATTACTGCCATGGTTGATGTGTAGATATTGTTATTGCAAATGACTCACGTGTTCTTTTCGTGGTACTCCGTTGGAAGGTTGCTTGTTGCTTGAGCGGAGTCACCAGTGTTCCGTCGGACGTGTGCGAGGTAGTGATGATGGGAGTTCCATGGCGATGGTAAATAACGACTGCGTCTCTTAAAGTGATGTTGTATATTTACAGTGACTACATTGTGACTAACTTATTATCTAAACCTTACAAGACTATTTATACAGTAATGCTACGTAGATGTTGGAGGGAGGATGCCGTGACATATCTTTATCGGATCTGCACGCGTTTAGGAATGTGCTTACAAACTCTTTAACCGATACGTGATGATAACAAATTATGTGGCGACTCAGGCCGCTACAATTGGTTACCCCCTCACACTTATAGGATGTTAACTTAACTATTAGTTAATAAGCCTTAGCTCTATTAGGCCTATTTTGTGAAGGGAAAATAAAATGTTTTTTTCTTTTTTTTATGCATTGGAAAAATCAGAAATCGGATAAATCACTTTACAGCCGACCGCTTGACCACCCGGCCACCGAGGCGCTACGAAGGTCGAAATGTTCAATAACATGATCGAATGTTATAGAACACTCTTTACAGCTGTTTGATGGTAAGTACATACATACACACACATAATCACGACAATTATCCCCGAAGGGTTAATAGAGACTAGGCAATAGGACAGCAAGACTGCAGTCCTATGCCATAGTCCACTTTTCACCAAATGGTGACTGCACCATGTGACAACACTATTCTGTTGGATGTACGTGCAGTCTTTAGTCCGTTAGTCGCCCTTTAAGACACCCAAGGGAAAAGAGGGGGTGGTAGTATTCTTTCACCGCAACGCGACACGGTTTGATGGTGAGTGTTGAAGACTTAAGCGCAATTCACTAACCAAACCGAGTACTGTCACGAGCAAAAATATGTAAGCAATTGTGACTCTTAATACAATGGAATAAGAGTCAAAGTGTAAACATATTGGTGCTCTTGACTGTACATTACTGTATTCCGGTCATTGGGAACTGACCCCGGGACCGCGTGTAATACAGATGTCTAATCACTAGACTACGGAAGATTTTTTTTATAAAACTAGTTCGACATTTTCGTGGAGCAGGCTTTGCCTTAATGAGCTGTGTTCTTTAAAAAAATGTTGCTCTTTTATCTTAAATTGTTAACAAAACAATTTCTTTCTGAGAACTAATACATGTCGTACTTTTCCTTTCGAGTCTGGAAACAACTAAACATGGGCTCATTATAATGAGAGATTTTCATGTACATACTTATTACACAGTAAACTAACTTTCCTATAAAACGTATAATTCTTGTAAAGCTTGTGTTATATTAGTTGCTTGGTTGGCAGCAATGAATTAATAAAATAAAATAAAGTGTTTCAATGTTGGTAGCAAACAGAAAGATATACGAAATCTTTGGTCCGAGTACGAAATCGTATTTCCCTCGGACCAAATGGTCCGAGGTATTTTCTAACCTCAGAAACTGCCGTAACGTCAAAATAATGAAACAAATCTAATGAAAAAGTATAAATATAATTGCTTCTTAAAATAAAGTACACAGCGCTATTTAATGTACGAGTATCTATGCAAAAATCTAAATAGCGCGATTTAGTTCGCGGAGTAGGTAACGCCTTCTAACGGCGATTACGCACAACCACATCATACAGGGGCCCAAGTCTGCTAATTTACGAATGGCATAATTGAATCGCAATTGGATCGCATTGTAATTGTTTGACACATTTGGTATTCTTAAATGAGTGAAATCCCAGATGTGATGTTCGTCGATCGATCGATCATCGTTCGCACTGAGATTCGTCCCATTTAAAAAAATATCTGGTTCATCCCAAACAATATATTATGCTTCCTTCGTCCCAAAATATTATTTTAATTATTTTATGCTCCTATTCCATCCTTTTTTATATTCCTTTCACGACCTATATATATGCCGCTTACTTTAATCTTACTGTATGTACAATCAGCATTTTTTTTTACTATACTTTTAACTATCTACTTGTAATTTGGGACAAAGCACAACTTCAATAGTGAAATTGGACAAACTAAGAATTTTTTGGAATGTGGGACAAAACTTCGGGACGAACGAAGCATAAATCAAGTACCTAGTTATATATGCAGTCGGATTCTGGACAGACTTAACCACTGTACAAAATGTGGTCACAATAGATTGCGATCTATATTTAATGCTGGCTGTATACCGTTACTGTATACGTCTCGCATCCGTGGTTCTATTAAAGGCAGGAAGCACTGATTGAAGAATTTCCTGTCAAAACTTTGCAGAAGATGCTATAGTGAGACTCGCCTTGCGTCGAGTAGAGTTCATCCATCGCTATTCTGGTCCGATTGAGCCATCCCAACTGTCTAAAACTGTGTCCGCTTATACTGAAAATCAATACGGCTCCGTATGAAAAAAAATACCAAATCCCAAATTCTACAAGCAATTTGCCCTCATAATCTTCTGAAAAGATAAAACTATGTAATATGTCTGCTCACAGATTGTGACAAGGGTCCGTAGTGGGCAGGGTAACCAAATATTGTGAAAGTTAGAGCGTCTTGACTTTAAGCCCGATTTTTGATACACTTTCGCTAGCAAATGTTACCATAATATTTGGACGGGAATTAAAGAGGCAAAGAGCTGAGTATCTGTATCTAGGCATTTTTAAAGGGTCCAGACATATTAACCGAGTTCCACCAAATGTGGTATTCAGTTTTAAATAAAAAAGAAAGCATTAACATTGCGCTATCACAATTCTGACACCACTACCTGCAATCTGCACAATAGTGTCTGGGTGTGATTTTCCCTTTTCATCGTCATCACCATTACACATTTTTATGAGAAAAAATGTTGAATTGCAATAGTTTTCATATAAAGACGATTATTTTGCAGATCGAATTTCCCAGCCATCCAAAACCACTAAGAAACTGGCTACCTTGTAGTGATTCAGATGCAAGCGATTATACTTCCGGTGAAAAACAAAATCAGGATCTCTAAGTCTCACAACTATGATCATAGCAAAATGACAGAAGCGTCTACAAAGTTGATTAAGTTTGAATATTTTGCATCACCTTCACCATCACCACCTTTCTAATTTATTTGCATATTATTATGCAGTTATCCTGATATATATTTTTTGTTTTTTTGTCAATGTTGTTACTTCTGTATGAAGCTGTGCAGTTTCTTGCCCTCATTCTTCTATACAGCTAAAAAATGACGTTCTGAATATTAAGAAGGTAGGTAAAAAACGTGTTTGAACGATTCAAAGTTTATTGTATTTTGACATGTCCGGACAAAACTTGATGCATGGTCAACCTTGTTGAATGGGGTTTCTAATAGAAAATGATTTACAAGAAGAACCGTCCGATAGTGTATCGTTTATTTCATCTATCACGTATTTCATGGGACAAAAAGTATGCCGGATATGAATTGTCAATAAAAAAAACATGTAGAAGTATTCACAATTATTTTTTAACATTCTTAACAAATATAGCTTTGGAGGAGTATTTAGGAGTAAAGGAATTTGGTTTACGATGGTTGTTAAGTAACTTTTGCAATATCGGGTCACTGGGTGGGTGACCATCGATCTGAGATGATTAATCGAATAATCGATTACACGGGACCAAAAAATCGATGTTTTTGGATCGATATGTAGTACTAAATCGATCCAGTGAATCAATATTTCAACATAGAAAATCGAAATTCGATTATTTCAGTTTTGTTTAACATTTTGTTCAACATGTTTTATATTACTCAAAAACTCACGACATGGCTGTGTGCTTAGTTTGCTTTGCTTCTTTTTCAAAAATAAAAGCAATCAATCAAAATTACGTTTATAATCTTTGATTTGTTAATATTGTAAATACAAACTTTAATATAAATCGATTTTTGAGAGATCGATCTTTTAGGACTCAATTTTTTTGTAAATCCATATATTACATTGCGATTCAAATCGATTTAAAAATCGATCTTTTTTAAAAGAATCGCCATTCCTAATCTTGAGTTCCTTCGTGGAAGGCACGTTAAGCCTTGGTGGAAGGTCTTGGTTGTTGTCGTAAGGTGGCAGTCGATAAAACCCACTAATCTGAATTGGGCCAGGGCAGTGCAACTGCAAAGAACGGCTAAGGGCTCACCACGTGTCACCTGTCACGCTGAGCACATGTGCAGTTGTCATTTGGTGAAGCTCACCTCTTAGGGGATAATAGTCGTGAGTGTCTGTATGTATGCATAAAAGCTAAAGTACAAAGGAGAATGACCTTTTTACTATGGGAGTAGGCTAGTTTTTTAGCTAGCTAGCGTAAAACAGCGCTTTAATAAAATAAATAGTAATCAATAGCAGCAATGCTCTGAATTATGAAGAAAAAATTACATTACAATATCATGCGGAAGTTTGAAGCTATCTTCATACTTTTTAGGTATTTTGAGGTTATGACAACTGTTATCGTATCGACTATCAATCAGTTCAGTACAGCATTTATTTATCACTTGACTGTTAACGCGGCGTTCTATAAAAAACCTTTTTTAACAGTAATCATTATAACTTAAGAGAACACTTTTGATATGTGAATGATTAAGACGCAATAGATATCGAATAGGCTGGTTTGGTCATTCTCCTTTAAATTATTTGCGTCGAATGATTGGTATTACTAATTACCTGTAATAATTATCGTTTTATTATTCTGGCAGAAAATCTACAGGTCACCGAAATCCTTGTTTACCAATTTAAGTTAAAACTTTGCTCTGTAGACCAGATACATTCCACCAATGGCTAACTTTTAATTACTTTCCATAAAGAACTTCTGTGGGCTAAAGCTAAGTATTTGTTGGCATAAAATTAATTAGCCAACTCGAGATTTTGTTAAATTCAACGGTTGCTAATTGAAATTTACAGTGTTAGAAAGTTTTCAATTTATAATAATGATCATTTTGAAACAAAAACTGTTTCAATAGAATGGTACACTTTTTATGTTTTCTCGTTTTATAATAAGTAAAATATTTTTGACATGATTTAACTTAACGCAAACTACTAGTACTAACTAATAAGTATTATTATTATTATTACTCATATATTTTTGTTTCGATTCGACGATTCGTGTACCTACGCTAGGCGTAGGTTACGCCTAGCGTACTCACCTCAGTTTGGGAAATCTGAGCAAGCTACAACTTTAATTAGTATGTCAAAAAACTGTACCCAAATAGTACCAAATAGTGCCCAAAGGAAATAAATAGTACCTTTATAGTTTAAAAGTTATAGACATAGTTTGGTGAGTACGCTAGGCGTAGGTTCTACGCCTAGCGTACTCACCTCGTTTCGCGAAAACAGAACCAGCAATGGCTCTCATTTCTATCTCAATAAATAGTACCGGAAATAGTACCCTCTAAGAGTGTAATTGTTATTTGACTTTTACACTAGAAAGTCATTAAATTTAATAGCAAACTTCTACATACATTGACATGAGGTACAGGCGAACTCATAATAATTTTAATATTATTAAATTTCATATTATGTACGTAGGTATATACATATTACTTTTAGTTTTGTTGAAATAAATAGGTGTATTTACGTAACGAGGAAGTTTAACATCAGTTATATAATTGATTATAATTATTTTTCTTATAAATAAGATCCATGTTTTCCAAAATATTGACTATCATATTTTTGCCGGATTTCTGGGAAAGTGCACCTTCTATATAAGGAACTATTTGCCTTATGTCTGAAATTGAAAGCTCAATATTGTGCGAGAACAATCTGTTACTTTTGTTGATCATAGTGCAACTTATCGATGCGCGACAGCGATGCATCTTAGTATGAACAAGTTACAATAGATGGCGCTTATCACACTTCTTACTTAAGTTACTTACAAACTGACCTGTATTATGAAAGTGCTAAAGATCAATATTGCAATTCACAACAATTTGCTTGACGCCGCGGTGAGAACGCATAGTTTTCTGGAACCGATTTTTTAGTCGTTTACTTTGCCTTGCCACCGCAACCGCAAAGGTTTGCGAATAGTTAATTTGTGAAACAATTAATGAAAAAACTTGTGAATTTTCCTTCATTGTGATGTGAGTGATCTTTAAATGAGTAAGTACCTATGTATATTTCATCTGTAATAGTTAGCATTTTATGTTCATGTCGATTTGCAGTTGATCTTTCATTAGCTAGGTAGGTACCTACTCAGTTTGAATATATTATGTATACTTACCTACAGAAATACGTTATTGTTTTTTATTAATAGTAGTAGAATAACAAATTAAATCATATTCTTAGTTTTCTGGACTGTATAAAGTTTTTAACTGTGTCGCGTACTTACCGGTGAAAGAATACTACCACCCTCTCTTCCCTTGGGTGTCGTAATAGGCGACTAACGGACTAAATACTGCACATACATCCAACAGCTTAGAACGGCGATGGACTCACTACCTGTCACGCTGAGCACATGTGCAGTCGCTATTTATGTAGGTATGTATCTATATTAATAAAAATCAATTGCTAAAATGTTTGTACGCGCATTAATTCAGAACGGCTGCACCAATTTGGCTAATTCTTTTTTGTTTTATTTGTAATTGTCGGGACAAGGTTTGTATAAAAATGAACATTTTTGGAAATTCGTCACGGGGTAAGGGGTTCACGCGGACAAAGTCGCGGGCGGGCTGCCATTCACGATCAACAAATCATAAATAAGCAATGCTTGATACATAGATATAAGTTGGAGTGGGTCTCATTCACCCTCGACTACAAATTTTGTGATTTATAACAGTTATCACTAGATTTATAGTCGAAGTAAGAATCACCGCTAAAAACCAGCCTTCATATAAAAAAATCCGCATCCAAATCTAGGATATTTAGGAGCTATGGTGCCAAAGACAGACACACCAACCTCAAGACTCCCCTTTTTTGGCCACCCTTGGTTTACTGTTATTAAATATGTACCTATTTTATTTTAGGTCGTCGTCTATTAATGAACTCCATAGTTATTCCAATCTTAATTCCTTTGGTAATAAAAATAACATTTTACCATTCACTGTGCTCGACTGTACCACACGTAATTTTTGTATGTAGAAGTTTGCTATCAAATTTAATGACTTTCTAGTGTAAAAGTCAAATAACAATTACACTCTTAGAGGGTACTATTTCCGGTACTATTTATTGAGATAGAAATGAGAGCCATTGCTGGTTCTGTCTTCGCGAAACGAGGTGAGTACGCTAGGCGTAGAACCTACGCCTAGCGTACTCACCAAACTATGTCTATAACTTTTAAACTATAAAGGTACTATTTATTTCCTTTGGGCACTATTTGGTACTATTTGGGTACAGTTTTTTGACATACTAGTTAAAGTTGTAGCTTGCTCAGATTTCCCAAACTGAGGTGAGTACGCTAGGCGTAACCTACGCCTAGCGTACTCACCAAACTATGTCTATAACTTTTGAACCATAAGGGTACTATTTATTTCCTTTGGGCACTATTTCGTACTATTTGGGCACAGTTTTTTGGCATTCTTGAAATAACAGAATTCCATGGTGAGTACGCCAGGCATAGGTACACGACGATTCGACCGAATTGCACCGGCTAGCGGGCTGTGGTCATGCCATATCCTATCATAAGTAGTTTGCGCCAATTTTTTTGTAAACAATGTTATAGTTTATTTAAAGTAAAACTTGAACTTAAAAATTTTCAATGTTTTATTTGGTGCATATCAACACGACACGTCTCACGCCCCGAGGTCCCGGGTTCTTATACTACTTATAGTTTTAGGGAATATACTTTACGAGTCAACTCGCAAGAGTTGCCATTTACTACTTCGCAAGCGGATCACGACACAGCGTCGTGAAATAAATAACATTTAAAACATATATATTATTTTCTTTTTTTAATTTTAAACATAAGTTACTCTAACTTATACAAAAATAATTAAATTCATTTCTATTATAGTTATTTTTCTATAGAATTTACAATAATTATGAAAAAGCCCGGCCCATGGGGAGATGCGCGTAATAAAAATGGCTTGCAAAGTGTTACGTAACAGATATTAATATACGGATTATCAATAAAAATAATAATATTTATGAGTTAATTTTACACGCTCAGTTCGTTCCGCTTACCAACGTATTAATTTATTCAATTAATTTAAAGTATTACCAACCGGTTGGTTATAAATTATTCGTTGAGTTATTTGGGGTATTCTCACAGGGTAAGGTTTGCATGATTTCTGATGTGCGACGGACACAAGTTATCGGCTTTGAATTTGTTCACATTCTGCCATATTTCTATTTATCCTTATTCCCTCTTTCACCTAATTTTTTTTTGGAAATTCACATTGCTGCCTTACATCACAAAATTCCTTTTTATGATATCATGCAGCAATGTGAAACTTTGCACTGCTGTTCAAAATTACAGTTGTCTGGGTTCATGGATTTCTGGTGGCGCGTTGAGGATACAGTCAGTGAGTGAGTCAAGACCTAGATAGTTAATTCTCTCCTGCGAAAAGAGAATAAGACACATTTTCCAGTTATAAAATATACATAGGTACATACACCACGCCTTTACGTGGTCCCAGAGAAGTAGGCATAGACCAAAACTTTTCATTTTTTGCTACAATCCTGACATACTTCCTTTTACTCACATAACGTTCTTTAAACATACTCTTCGGTGTAGGATATATATATATCTATATATAAAAGGATATATAGGAAATAGGAGGAATATATGATATATAAAATTCGTATGGGAACTTGCATAGTAAGATTAAATTAATAAGAGCTTTAACCGTGTCGCTTAACAGTGAAAGAATACCACCCCCTCTCTTCCATTGGGTGTCGTAAGAGGCGACTAACGGACTAAAGACTGCACATACATACGGCAAAGAGCGGCGATGGGCTCACCACCTGTCACGCTGAGCACTTGTCCTGTCATTATTTGGTGAAAGGTGGACTATGGTAGAGGACTGCTTTTGCTGTCCTCATTGCCCGGTCTCTGACTAACCCTTCGGGGATAAAGTCGTGATTATATATGTAAAAGAGTTGAAGGTAAGGCTCCAGGCCTTCTTCCTTCAGACTAAGAAAACAGTACATGTGGACGTTGCAATATAAATCCGCGATTGTAATGCCCCCTTTTCACGTCGGCCGACGTATAAGGGGTATAATTTGCGCATCTGTGGTAGGTATTTAACATCTGCAGAAGCATCTGCCTCGCATTCGACTGTTGTCGGTTTTTGTGGCACGCATCAAAGGGATTCGGCGCCAACGTCCGGCGTCTGTCCACACGTCTGCCGACGCATCAGTTTGATCGGAGTTGCGATCGAGAGTACCGAGGAAACTTTTAGGTTTATTGAGCTATATCAAGCTGAAAACTGTCTGTGGAATCCTAAAAATAAATATCACAAAAATAAAAATGTTGTAAGTAGGTATAGTACCTAGGTGAAAATCAATATAGTACTTAAGGCGGATTCGACCAAACTGGAATAAGGTCTTATACCTAGATTAAACGCCGAATTTGTATAGACTAATCTCGGAGTAAGTCTTAAATCCAGTTTAGTCGAATCCACCCTTAGTTAACTAAGTACTTATTACAATTAATTTGTAATTTGTATAAATCGCGTGACAATGCAATATTATGATGACATGGTGCTGATCTGATGATGGAACTGGAAGGTGGCCATAGGAACTATAATGTGCGAGTGCGAGTAATTGCGTCTCCCCAGAATGAACATAGACTGATCGACCTACAGACGTGTGGACAGCTTGTGGAAATTCATCTGCGGATTTCGCCAATGTCCGCGGACGCATCTGCCGACGTGAAGAGGGGGCCTCCAATGCGCGTCGGTTGGTTGATTGCATTGCATTACGCGATGGTGGCTCAATTTCCCCGGTCCTGAAGTACTAACAAGTCTGTGATTTCGCTTGGTTTTATCGCGCAATTAACTCTCCTTAAATCGTCTGAAATGAGAATTCTCACGAACGACGGATAAAGGTCGTCCGGGTTTTTTCCCAACGTAAATAAGTCTAGCGAACTCAAAGGTTCTGTTAATAATCTTCTGAAGTGCTACCGTTGGTTCTAGAAGGTACCAACGAAAGTGATCAGACGCGGTTTCTATAAATAAATCTAAATTTATTTTTTTCATTTATTTACTAATTTTAAACACATGCAAAGAAAAAAATACAAATTGAAAAAGCACTTCGAAAACTTATGAGGTTTATATAGTGAGCGCTTTCAACCAAGTTAAAGCCTACGTCGATACAATTACAAAAATATAATAATAAAAAAAAAATAACACGTGGCTAGGTATTGAAACAATTTAATTAGAAATTATCAAATCACAGAAATAACATATTGAAACAAAACATAATTAAACATTACTTAACTCTAGCATTCCATACAAAATTACAAACGGTATATTATGGTATTAATGGAGAGTAACCACCGCCGCCCATGGACTCGCAGGCGCGTTGTCGGCCTTTAAGGAAGGAATAGGGTTAAGGAAGGAATAGGAATTGTGAGAGGGGGGGGGGGATGGGACTCCGGAACCCTCACTGGCCGGATGAAACACAACAGCACCAAGTGGCATTATTTCACGCCGGATATTCGTGAGAGGGTGGTATTACGCCGGGCGAGCCGGCCCAATGTATGCTGCAACGCAGCGTGGCTATACCACTCAGTCAGTGTCACTCATTTAGCACCACCCAGGGGTCACGTGTAGGGTGTCAAGGGTAAACCTACGGACGCGAGTAATTTTAACCTCCAATTATTTATATAATGATATAATTACTGATATTTTACGTAAAATATAGTTATATGTAATTAGCTGGTACGATCCGCTATATTTGAATTTGTTTATACTATTACTCGACTCTACTGGAATAGAATTCAAGTCGTATTCGTTTCTCGCCATTCCTCTTTCAATTCTCACTAGGAGCTCGAACACAAAACCGCGACTCGTAGTAACCCTGCAAACTATCTCTCTTGACAAATTGTCGAGTGATCGGGGAAAGATCGACAAATAGCTTGTGATGCCGCGGAAAAAATTACACTTACAGCTGAAGTGAGTCTGGGTTATCTGACGGGTTGAGATCTTAATTTTCTTTGGAACTCAAACAGCTGGTTGCCTACCGCCAAAACAGCTGAACTTTTTTATACAACCGCTTGCGTTTTATCCGAAAGTAAGTGACAATAAAGCCGGACAATAAAGTGGAAACAAACTGCATCCAGAATCCTCATCATCATCATCATCAGCCTATAAATGTCTCACTGCTGGGCACAGGCCTCCCACGTGGCCAATAGCAAGTGGGGATATTGGGCTATAACCCACCACGCTGGCCCAATGCGGGTTGGTGGGTTTTAACGACTGCCATCTTACGACAACAACCGGGACCAACGGCTTAACGTGCCTTCCGAAGCACGGAGGAGCTCGAGATGTTTTTAAATTTGGCCACCCCACCAGCGACCCGGCATTGCGAAAGTTGCTTAGCGAGCAAGACCGCAAGCCGAACGCGCTAGCCGCTGCGCCATCGAGCTCCCAAGACAAGCTTCAGTTGTTAATAGACGGGTTCGACCAATGCAGGGATGAGTATGAGCAGGCCCTTTTGCGTATCTCTGAGTTGGAAAGGCAGTTACATGAGGCTAATTGTAGTATAAGTACTCTAGAATGTGACAAATTACAAGAAGTGCCATACAGAACCAGAGTCCTCAATTATCTTTAATTTTCAGAATTGAGCCGTGTGTGTAGCACCTCACTAAAATAGTACTACGTACCGACCCATCTCTTCCCTTGAGTGTCGTAGAGGCGACTAACGGACTAAAGACTGCACATATTACCAACAGCATAGAGCGGCGATGGGTTCACCACATGTCACGCTGAGTATATGTGCCATCGATATTTGTTGAAAAGTGGACTATTGTAGAAGACTGCTTCAGCTGTCTTCATTGCCTAGTCTCTGACTATAGTCTAAGATCCGAGTATAGAACGACCTTCACCGAGAAGCTTAATGGATGAAAAGTATTTTATATCAAATTTAATATGTTAAATAATATATCGCGAGTGGGTTGGCTAAAAAATTTCAGTCCAGTACCATTCATGATTAATTTTATATTTAAAAAAATGTTTTTTTTTACATTGCACTGCTTTGGTGTGTGTGTGTGTTTGTAATGAGCTTATCTTTATATAAACATAAATTTTATTTATTTAACCAGACGGTTGCAAATTACTAATATTGACTTGCCTGTTTAAAATAATAAATAAATAATAAATTCTTTATTTGCATAAAAACATTGTATACATTGGTGGTAATAAAAAAAAAATCAATAGCACAATCATGTTTTACCGAAATAAAATGGCACGCAAATATTCATATTTATACATAATTCATTGCAATTTACTTAACTATATAGAGTATAATACTCAATTCATTCCAAATAAATAATAACTCTATTCTTTTCTATCATAATCATTATTACATCAAGCATCAATTTTACTTATACAACTAATTCTTAATATTAAAAAATTCATTTAGATTGTAAATTGTATGTGACAGTAACCAGTTGCGCAAGGCTTTCTTAAATGAATATATGTTTAAAGATTTAAAGTTGTTAGGTACATTGTTATAAATCTTGGAACACATGGTTAAACAGCTTTTGCTATATTGCATTGTTTTAGGAGTGTCACTTAGTACTAATCTGTTCGGATTTCTACGGTTTCTAGGATAAATTTGACAGGCTTTCTTAAAGAGGCTACCATTTTGCTGCACAAATACACATATTTCGTAAATATATAAAGATGTCAAAGTAAGTAAGCCAAGTCTTGCAAACAATGGACGGCAAGATGTGAGCGGAGGAACACCGCATATTGCTCTTACACATTTTTTCTGGGCAATAAAAGCTCTATTGATATGAGTACCATTACCCCACATTACTAGCCCATAGCGCAGTATGGATCCTACATAAGCATGATAGGTTGTAATGGCAGTTTTAACATTCGTTACAGTCCTAACCTGTTTTAGGGCATATACAAATTTATTGATTCTGTTACAGACATTATCTATGTGTGTTTTCCAATTTGTCTGCTGATCTATAGTCAGTCCAAGAAATTTAGTATATTTTACTTCGTCGATTTTAGTATTTTTATAATGAATGTGTAATTGTTTAGGTTTAGCATTTCTTTGATTATTAAATTGTATATAATTAGTTTTAATTAAATTAATTTTAAGATTGTGCATGTCAAGCCATTTTATTAATTTGTTAATAGTATTATTTATATCATTTTCATGATCAATTATTGAATTATTATTATATTTATCGGATGTCACTACAATTGAGATGTCATCTGCAAACATAATGCATTTATGACTTGTTATGTTAGTGATCTCATTAATATATAAACCTGCCTACCCAATGTTATGACAGGAAAAAAATGGTCAACCTAACGATTGCATATTCTATAGGCTTCATACTTTCGATTGGTACCTATTTAATTTATCTATTATTGAAACAAGTGCAATATTTAAAAAAAAAAATTTTAAATATTTAATTAATCATATACTGGACTGAAAGTTTTTAGCCAACCCACTGGCAATATATTTTTTAACACATTAAATTTGATATAAAATACTATTCATCCATTAACCGCTCGGTGAAGGTCGTTGTATACTCGGATCCTCTACTACTAACCCTTCGGGGGTTATTAGAAAAAAAAATCAAATAAAGTGCTCTGAACTCTTAAGTCTAGACATTATTTCAAATAATTTGTTTACAATCAATGCGGATGAAGCAATTGCTTACAATTATTATTGGTAAGAAAAAAAAGTACAAAATAAACCCCAAATGTAATCATTCGAACAGGAAACTTAAGAAAAGTTGACAATATTTTTGATAGCCATGTGCGCTTTATTATTTTTAATATTTTTAGGGATAGGACATTAGTCAAGTTATCTACCATAGCAGTTTGATTCACCCATTCTGGGACATCCTGTATACGTTAAATGTATAATAATATTTAAGTATTATGTCCATCCGAAGCACGGAGGAAGCTCCTCCGTGCTTCGGAAGGCACGTTAAGCCGTTGGTCCCGGTTGTTGTCGTAAGATGACAGTCGTTAAAACCCACCAACCCGCATTGGGCCAGCGTGGTGGGTTATGGCCCAATATCCTCACGCGCTATTGTCCACGTGGGAGGCCTGTGCCCAGCTGTGGGACGTTAATAGACTGATGATGATGATGATTATGTCCATGAATAATATACATAGCTACTGAATAGTGGTAGTTTTGAAATATCAAAGCTTCCGTTATCCCACGACGATTTAGTATACATACATACATATAATCATGACTATCATCCCCGAAGGGTTAGTCAGAGACAGGCAATGAAGACCGCAGAAGCAGAGTCGTCTACTTTTCACCAAATAACGACTGCACATGTGCTCAGCGTGAGCCCATCGCCCTATGCAGTTGGATGTATGTGCAGTCTTTAGTCCGTTAGTCGCCTTTTACGACACCCAAGGTGGTAGTATTCTTTCACCGCTACGCGACACTATTCACGGGGATCGCTAGTTAGTACTCATTTGAAAAACGTAGAAAAATAAAACGTAAATTAATATTTAACGCAATGTTGACTAAAAACATATAAGCATCAAGCACTGACAAATTTCGACGGGTGAATACTTTTGGTTAAGGCAGCCGCTCGGAATGCGGAAGGTGCGTGGTTCGATTCCCGCCTGAGGTTGTCGTCTTTTTCAGTGTTTAAAATTTTACTTAAATAAAACGTATTTTCTGATTTTCTTTCTTTTTATATAATATGTGATCGAAGGACAATAGTCGTTAATTCAAGTATTATAATGTATTCAATCCTGGTTACCCCCATTGCGTAAGTTGCTTAGCTTCCACAACTGTAACCGGAACGCGGCTGTTACTGCTAAGATCCCCGATTAATTACCTGCTGGCCTTACGCTAACGTGAGCGGATAGAATTTCCTTTTAACAATGTGCCGACAAATTAGGTCATTCTTAGCTGCAGTGTGCGACTAATTTGGAAACTATTTCATAAAACGTTTGAACCTGCTCCGGTCTATGTTTGGAGGTGTAGTAAAATTTGACGGTATGTGAAGTTGGTTTTTGCTAATCAATTAAGAACAGCTGGTTTGTTTTCCTATATTGTTTTTGGGCCATTACGGTGGGTTATGGACTAATCCCTTATGTCCCCATGTTCCTTGTTGGGAGGCCTGTGCCCAGAAGTTTAGGCTGATGATGATTATCCCTTAGCCAGGCAGTGATCTTATAGCGACCACCACATTTTGAACTTTATTCCCTGAACATAAGGTCGAAAAGTAATGATTTTTTTAATATGCTGTTCTAAGATAGAATGACAAGTAAACACCAGTAGTGCTTTTTGTTTTTATCTCCTACATGTAAGCGCTTGGCCTTCATCTCACCTGAAGGAGGAACCGCGCTTTACCTCAAATTCTCAACCACTGAGGAACTGACTATGTTATCTCTAAACTGTCGCAAACAAAACAATGATATTAAAAATGTTCATATGACAGACTTTAAGATGGTGGTAGCTAGCCAGGCGGACTTAAGCCCTACCACCAACCATACAAATTACACAAAAATGAACCACACGCTGAAATCTAATAGAAGGCTCGGTCTAAGCTAAGCCGGCAGCTTAAAGCTACTAGACCACAGAGCCGGTGCTAGTCACATAAGATTAATGTTGTTAAATATTTTTTTATAGAATCACTGACGTATTTGAACTATGAACGATGTGCCGCTTCCTCAAAGGTTAATTTCGCCAGAACTATGTAGTCGCATGACGTCCGTGAGTGCCTGTTAAACTTTCTACTGAATATGAATTTAGTTTTACACCTTTCTCTCCTTTACCCTTTGCGAGTTGACGTTATTGAGATAGTTCTATTTTTAGTTTTCTGTATTTTTATTAACTGACAAAGATGCAAAGTTAAGTGAGAGAAGTTTTTAAACGTACCATTGACGTCTAATAAAGTCTATATTTTATTTATATGATTATGCATACCAAGAGAACGGAACAGAATATAAACAATAAATATGTATTTACAGGTGCTAAAAATCACATAAGTACCTAAATCTATGTGAAAAAAACCCATTGCCAAAATGTTTGTACGCCCATCACTTCAGAACGGCTGTACCACAGAAATATATCTTGATATATCTTAATATATCTTGATATATTTCTTTGGGCTGTACCTATTTGAGGGTATACTTCACCACCATATTTATACTGTGACTTCACAGTGACGTAGGTAATACCACTGGCTTGCAGCGTATCAACTACTAGAAAAAAATCAACGAGTCTTCTAAGGTCTGGGTAGCTTAGCGGTTAGAGCAATGGACTGACAATCCAAAGGTGACGGGTTCGAATCCCGTTCGTGCTTTCCTGAGACTGGTTGTTTTTTTTTCTAGGAAGAATGTTACCCTGTCCCTATATAATTAATAATTTTCTGTTGTGTTTGTAATTGCCGTGACAATTTAGTATGGAAGATTATTATTGGAAATTCGTCCCGGGGTAAGCGGTCACCGTAGACGTAGTCGCGACGGGCCTCTTAGAAAAAAAAAATTAATACTACATACATACATAAAATCACGACTATTATCCCCGAAGGGTTAGTCAGAGACTAAGCAATGAGGACCATAAAAGCAGTCCTCTGCCATAGTCCACTTTTCTCCAAATAGCGACTGCATATGTTCTCAGCGTGACAGGTGGTGAGCCAATGCCGCTCTATGCTGTTGGATGTATGTGCAGTCTTTAGTCCGTTAGTCGTCTTTTACGACACCCATGGTAAGACAGGGGGTGGTAGTATTCTTTCATCGCTACGCGACACTTATTAACTTTAAGCTAATATCTAAGATTTGCATAATATCGTAAATGATTTGTTTATAAAAATTCTTCGTCGAATTTGGTCGTAGAAAATAGGTATCTCTTAAACATTCTCGGCATTTAGCAAATCCAAGAGTGAGACGTAAAAATATCCAAGCTAGCAAAGTAAAATAAAACCTAATTGTGGAAAAGTTAATTCCGCATGGCATGACGCCAAAACTGTGTTCTTAGACGCGATATTTCAGGCGCGTTCCGCTTTATTTTTATCCCAAATGAGTCTTCCGTAAACAGAATAAGAATTAATTTTGAAGTGCTCTTGTCATGATTACCTTTGTAGTGTTCAGACAAGGCAAGAGTATGCATTAGTAGACCAATGATCTTTACCTACCTACCGGTACCTACATTCGCAGAAATTAGTAACCAATCAATCTGTTATTTTTCCCGCATAAGTAAAAAATTAATAGATATATTTATGTATGTCCATAGTTGACAAATTGTATGACATGCTACTAAAGATCAAGCTACTTTTGAGGCTGACTTTAGCTGTGTGTTCTAAGATAACTCATACTTACATTTAATCTCGGACGACCTCCTTGGTCGAGTGGTTTGTACACCGGTTTTCATGGTGTCGCCATCTCTAAGGTCCCGGGTTCGATCCCCGGTCGGGTCAATTTAGAAATTATTGTTTTTCTAAATTGTCTCGGGTCTGGGTGTTTTCTATGTATAATAAGTATGTATTTAAGTATTTTAAGTATGTTTATCCGTTGTCTAGTAACCATTTAACGAGTTTCTTCGAAGCTTCTCTTGGGCTAGATAATTGGTGTGATTGTAGGAAAGGAAAGGAAAGAAGAATCAGCACCCAAAGTCAAGACTCACTCTGGATCGCTGCAACATTTTTGTTAGTTAGCAATGTTTTTCTTTTTTTTGCTAGCATTTTTGCCGTACTTTTAGCTTTCCATTTTATCACTATATCCTGTCACCACCCTCTCACATACGTCTATTGAAATACATAATAATCATGACTATTATCCCCGAAGGGTTAGTCAGATAGCCAGAAACTATAAGGCAATGAAAACAGCAAAAGCAGTCCTCTACCATAGTACACTTTTCACCACATTACAACTGAAAATATGACCAGCGTGACAGGTGGTGAGACCATAGCCGCTCTATGCTGTTGGATGCATTTGCATTTTTTATTCTGTTAGTCGCCTTTTAAGACAAAGACGGGGCAGTAGTATTGTTTTAGTGAGCCGCTTCGCAACACGGCTCTATTCACCATGTCTATCATCACGTCTATTTCTACCATATACTTACAAATAACATAATATATGTAGTGTAGGTATATCTATGATTTCTACTCTCTTTTGCTCAGATCTATGATTTCTACAATAAAATTCTCAGAATACTTTAGTTATTATTCTGAGATGGAATTTAAACAATATTATTCTCTGTCATACGTGAATATACCACATTCTAAAACCTTTGACTACGAGTATACACATGTCTAACTCTAGACGGAGCATCGCGGTATAAGCGCTTCTCCGAATCCGCTCGGATTTTGTATTGAATTTTTGTAGTGTGCGTGACAGCCGTATGATGACTGACACTAGCGCGAACTCAGAACAATATTGTTCTGAGAGCGCGAATGACTGCCTTCTATGGCCTAAAGGAGCGTGTCAAGCCAAAACTGGCCCGTACATTCTTGGACGTTTTTTACGGCCAGGTTCTATCTAGACATGTTTAATAATCAAAGGCTAAAACATGCACTCTCATGTAATATATTTCCTAGCGGTATTTCCGAGGACATCATCAAAATACAAATATCTAGAATATCTTCACAGACGGCAGCATGACGGGACCTTTCCTGGTCCGAAACAATGATAATATTGAGAGCACTCGGGAGGCTTAAGCCGGCAGGGTAGAACTCTTGTTCATGTTTTGCATTAGATACGTTACGCGTTAGCAAAGTGAAAAGTCAAAGTTGGCGAGGAACGTCGCGCGTCTTGTGTATTTAGTCAGTATGTTATATTATTTGAGTATGTATTAATCTTTCTATTCCTATATTAATTTTGAATATTTTAATATAGAAGGCTGAACAAATTATAGATACGTTATGGAAGCATACTACCACGACCTCTCTTCCCTTGGGTGTCGTAAAAGGTGAGTAATAGACTAAAGACATCCAACAGCATAGAGCGGCGATGGGCTCATCACCTGTCACGCTGAGCACATGTGAAGTCGCTATTTGGTGAAAAAGGGGCTATGGTAAAGGATGCTTTTGTTGTCCTCATTGCCTAGTCTTAATCCTTCGGGGATAATAGTCGAGATTATATGTATGTATGTATGTATGACTTTAATAATATTGTGATTTCTGTTGCAATTTTGTTTTTTACAAGCTTTTATTTGACTTGCAATGTTTGTACGAGTATGTACGAATTTATGTTCGGGATAAATTTTGCAAGGAAGATTTGAACTACTTCCCAGGGACTGATCGAGATGAAGTTTAGTGTACCTGCGTAACTTCAATGACAATACAGTTTTGTAGCACCATGAAGCTGGTCTGATGATGCAGTCGGAAGGTCGTTATAGGAACTCTGCAATGAAGGATGATAAACCTTACGTGTTTGGGCTTGTTTAATTTGTCTTGACATAAATTATAACAGAGGGTCTGACAATGAAGGTGGCTTAAGTAACTCTCAAGCTACATGTGATAGGCTCGCCGTGTATGATCTCATTTCATTTGTCTTGATCAAAACAATAACCTTGAAATGGAAATACTGAGAAATATTTTCAACTAAAAAGACGAAAATAAATGTAATGTAATAAAATAATTAAAAATAAGTTTTATTATTCATGACTGATATCGTCTTTGTAGATACATTAATATTTTTGCTGCAAGTTGTATTAGATGTATTTAAAAATCTCACTTATGAGCTGTCTCTCTCCAAGCGCAGCTTGTATGCTAAAAATGTTTTCTGCTGTATATAAAAAGGTGTTTGGGCATCAGCCTCTTGATTGCAACACGAACGCATTACCTTTATTGCGCCATTAGAGGTATTGATACGTTTTTATTTAAAACATACATAATTATGTACTTACCAAGTAACACAAAAAAGTGCACAAAAATTTACTACTTATAACTTTACTTTAAAAAAAAGAATTGTGTCAAATGAGCCAACCTCAACGCAACTGCACAAACCCGCGCTCCCATCGTAAGTTATTGACATGTGACGACAAACGTATTGACATTTGTCAGTGTCACCCCGTGTCCTGTTCTATGGTACACGGTGAAATATCACGTAGTTTTCCCAAAGTCAACTGTGAGCTGTCAAGTTGTCACCATGTTTCGTTTATCATTGCCACTTGTTAGGCTTAGAACCACTAAAGTAGTAGTACAATGATATTGCAATTGGCTAGTTGACAGTTTTCGAAAAAGTATTAAAAACATTACAAATTATTTTATACCCTGTACAATATTTTCTTTCTCGAAAAAGCTTTATTTGACTGAAAAAACATGTTTCTCTTTATTGATTTCAAATTTCGCGCGAAAACGGTTGGTCACGTGACATTTTGCTCTGTGACGTCACATTTCAATAAATATAGAAACTTATCTTGAAACCTGACAGATAGTTTTTGTGTATTTTATGAAATGTGACGTCACATGAAGCTCAATCATGGTCGCCCGTGTTTATCTTATTAAAAAAAAATGGATAATTATCGGTAAATCATAACCTACCATTTCCGACATATTTCATATTTTATTCTTACAACTGTTAAAAAGCCAATTGTATAAACAAATACCGTATATCCGTATCGCGTAGCGGTGAAAGAATACTACCCCCCCTCTCTTCCCTTGGGTGTTGTAAAAGGCGACTAACGGACTAAAGACTGCACATAAATCCAACAGCATAGAGCGACGACGGGCTCACCACCTGTTACGCTGAGCAAATGTCCAGTCGCTATTTGGTGAAAAGTGAACTATGGCAGAGGACTGCTTTGGCCGTCCTCATTGCGTAGTCACTGGCTAACTCTTCGGGGATAATAGTCGTGTTAATAGGTATTTATTTGTATATGTATACACAAATAAGTGCAGGGGATAACTGTAGAAACTTGATGGCGGTAGCCAAGCGGACTTAAAGCAAACCCTGCAAACATCAACTCAATTAATGTGTTTATTGACAATAGCAGTTATAAAGACCAGCCATGTTCTGTATAAATTACTGACATGTAACATTATGTATGGCCCTTACAATAATAACTGAGGTATGGCCGTGGTAAACATGAATTACAATACATGTTAATATAGTGTCAAGCAACTTTTCAGTAAGACTGTACCTGTGTGTTCTAAATAAAAACTTCTTGGCGGGCAAATAAAACGTTGTCTAAAGTTTTTTTTAAACTATAATTTGTTATAATTATAATAAGATCAGAAGAACTAATATTATACACCTTATTTTTTTTTAATTTTAGAAATATTTACCTACCTACCACATTTAAAAATACAATCGAAACGGTAATCCTTTTCAACCGACTTCAAAAAAAGGAGGAGGTTCTCAATTCGTTAAATTTTTTTTTTTTTGGTAGAAGTTTCATAAGTTTTGCTTTTAAGGAGGTCTCGCGTTTTTACTTTTACGAGACTAGCTACTAGAAACCTCCTTGGATTGTTCAGACAGAACGGCTTGAGAAACCATTGGTTTCCGCATAGGTACGCTTCCTAATATAACAAACCAACATATTTTTCACTATAAAATAAAAATAAAGTTTTGGTCTATCTACATACGATCCTTGCCTTGCCTTGGCCCTTTCAAGTCAGATAAATCATTGTAGAGAAGTGCTTCCACTATCGGCCTTAACATCACCTAACATCAGGTGTGATGATAAATTACTTAGTTTAAAAAATCTTATCTTATCTAGTGGGGCCGCCATAAGTCTTCCAAGTTTTCTAAAGTATATCAAAAAGTATTCGAAAACTTTTAGGAAGGCTTGTGCATGTGCCAAGTCATTATTTATTAGTGAAAAAATTAAAAAGTCTGATAACAAAATAAAAGCAACATGGAACTGCATTAACCGCGAAACTGGTAAAATAAAGCCACGTGATACTAAGTTTTCTTTAAGAATAGGCAATAGCATTTTAAGTGAAGACAATAAAGTTGCTGATGCTTTTGAACAGTTTTTTACAAATATACCAATTGCCACAACTATGTCACTCAACTCTTCACCGAGCAATGCAGAAATTCTGTTAAAAAAGTATGTACCCATGTGTAATGAAGTGTTCAAATTTAAACACGTAAACTGTAAAGACGTACTAAAATCCTTTAAATCTTTAAAAATATAAAACACTTGTGATATGTGGGATATTTCAACAAAAATTATTAATAATATTATCGAGTCCATTGCGCCTTTTCTTGTAGTCATATTCAATAGCTGTGTTGACGAAGGAGTTTTTCCAGATCTCCTAAAGCATAGCAAAGTTCTGCCACTTTTTAAATCGGGTTGTAAAGATGACCCGAGCAATTTCAGACCTATTTCGATTTTACCTACTCTTAGTAAAGTTTTTTGAAAAACTTATTTTAGATCAACTCGGCTCCCACTTCGCTATAAACCACCTTTTTCACAGTGAACAGTATGGTTTTACTAAGGGAAGGTCTACTACTGATGCAGGTGTAGCTCTGCTAAAACACATATTTGAGGCTTGGGAGGGATCGCAGAATGCTTTTGGAGTGTTTTGTGATCTCTCCAAGGCTTTTGATTGCGTTGAATACAACACCCTTTTAATAAAGCTAAAACACTATGGAGTGCACTCGGATGCCTTGAAATTGATTCAATCATATCTCAGCTGCAGAATCCAAAAAGTTTATTTATTTATTTTTATTTAATCTTTATTGCACAAAGAAAACAAAATGTACAAAAGGCGGACTTAATGCCAAGTGGCATTCTCTACCAGTCAACCTTAGGGCTAGGCAGAAAGAGTTGTAGGCGGTGCAATTCAAAATCTTGTGAATTATCAAATAAACTACACAAATCAACTTACATAGGTAAATAATTATACAATAAATAACATTACACAATTTTAATATAAACTACATGAACTTACTTAGATTTAATAAAGATACGGTGATAGAAAACTCTTACGAGGATGATGAAGACTCTTGGAGAAGCATATCGCAGATCCTTTTCTTAAATATAATTTTGCTCGGGGCCCGTCTAACTTTTTTTATGGAGAGCGTTCCATAAACGGATGGCCTGTACCGTAAAGGAATTGCCCACGAAACCTGAGTGGTGAAGGGGAGTGGCAAGAAGAAGATTGTTTGATGAGCGAAGGTGCCGGGCATGAGAAGAGCTGAGAAGAGGGAAACAAGTTTTTAAATAAGAGGGAGAGTGAGGATCGTTTAAAATTGAGAATGAAGTTGAGAGAATCCTGGACTTACGACGTTGCGGGATGGTCAGCCATTTCAGCTGGAGGCGATAAGATGATATATGATCGTATTTACGTAAGCCAAAGATGAAGCGAATTGAATTATTGAGAATGCGATCCAATTTGTTTAGAAGATCTTTATTTAAATCGGGATAGCAAATGTCAGCGTAATCAATAATCGGGAGAATAAGGGTTTGTACAAGAGAAACCTTGGTTTTTAGGGGCAGAAAGTTCTTGAGCCTATAGAGAGAACGTAACGCAGCAGTCACTTTCCGGCTAACCTCAGTGACCTGAAAACACCAACTGAGTGTGCTGTCGATCTGCAGACCAAGGTCTTTCACACAGGAGCTGAAGGGGATGTTGACACCGTTAAAAGAGGGGTCCGTCCGTCCTCTTCCCCTCGGACCGCGAAAGCGTATTGACGTGTGAATCCGTGCTAAATTTTATTAAATTGTAGTAAATAATATTTAAAAAATCATTCATCAAAAGTTTTACTGAGTACCAGGCGCGCATAACGCATTAACAAGTGCCGGCGAGTGCAAGACAGAGACGACAAGGGTGAACAACAAAATTCTCCAAGCTACACACTGCACTACGAACTGCGCGTGCGCCGCATTCGCTCCCCACCCCACTGTACGTACTCACGACGACACAACCATACGTCACAGCGCAGACGCTGCCTTAATTCATAAGCGGAAGCGTTCGCGATTTTATTATAAGGAGTTGGCCCAAGTTTTGGTGAACTGTAAATATGGATAAGTCTATGTCTGAATCAAACTTAGACGCTCTTAATCAAGAAAATACACCACCAAATTTTGTTTACACACGCTCTAAGAGAAGACGCAACGACGATGATTTTGCTACGGAGTTTGACTCACTGAAGGAAGAAATGAAGGAAATGATGAGAACTTTTTTCACAAAGCACAAAGAAGACTTCAAAGAAATATTACCAACTCTCAAAGAAATAAAGTTAGTCAATGCAAATATTGAAAGCTCTATTGCATTCCTTACGTCGCAAAATGATGAGTTTAAGAAGAAAATAGAAATCTTGGAAAGCCAATCTCAGGAAGACAAAAAACACATACAAATACTGGAAGACAAGATTGAAGATCTGCAGAAGGTACAAAGAAAGAGCAGCTTCGAAATTAAAAATGTACCAATGAAAATTAAAGAAGACAAGACCGACTTACTGGAGATGGTAACGCATTTAGCTAAGAATGTGGGCAGTAACATAAGTTCTTCTGATGTCAAGGACATCTACAGGGTTCGTGCCAGAAAAATAGGAACTAAGAATACCTCAATTGTAGTGGAAACCAACTCGACCCTGCTAAAAACTGAATTGATCAAAATGGCTAAGCAGTTTAATGTAAAAAATAAAACTAAGCTCTGCGCGAAGCATCTGGGCTTTCGCTCAGAAGAAGAAACACCAATCTTTATATCTGAACACTTAACACGATACGCGTCCCGACTCCACTTTCTTGCCAGAGATTTAGCTAAGTCCAAAGAATATAAATACTGCTGGACCGCGTGAGTGATGGAAAAATATATGTTCGGAAGAGTGAAAATACCCCTATCATCAACATCACTAGTGAAGCTCAAGTTCAACTTTTATATAACATAAGCACTGATAAATGACTAGTCGTAAGTTTTTCTATCTATAGTTACATATCTTTACTCATTTTATGTCATGAACTGACCCGTCATTCTTTTATAGTTTTTATTACTCTCCACGCACCGACAAAATGCTTAACCACATCTAACTTTCAATTTTTAACACACTCGAACAAATTTACATCTACCAACTTTACACTCAAATACTTTACACACACTAATTATCATACACACATCTACATACATTTCTTAATACAATTAAACTCAAAAATATACATAAACCACCATGCAAAATTGCCATACAAAACGAGACTCCATCTGCGTATAAACATTTCACATTATATTATTCTAGATATCTTATTTTATTTTTATGACTACTTTGCCGTTGGTTTCCTCAGGTTTAGTTATATTTCTAATGGCGGCCACACAACTTCGAACGCTGAATGAGATAGATTGTTTGAATATAGCTAGAGCTGTAACCTGTGATAGTACTGATCTTTTTAGACATTACAATAGAAATAAAAGTGATCTCACAATCATCTCCCAGAATATTTGCAGTATATACTGCAATTTTGATGACTTTTTACTTACCCTTTCTACTTTTAAATTTGATATTGATATTATTATACTGACCGAATGTCACCTTAACTCGGAAAAACCAATCCCCAAACTAAATAATTACTACTCATATCAAACCACAAATCATGTTAATAAAAATGATGGGGTGGTTGTCTATATTAGGGAAACACTTACATGTAATGTAAAAGAAGTAAAAATAACAGAAGCTTCCTGTTTAGAGCTGAACCTAATGAGCAGTACAATACTCTGCATTTACCGTTCACCATCGAACAGAAAAGCAGATAATTTTATTTCATCCCTAAGCACACATTTAGAAACATTGAGTATAACTCGAAAAAATATAGTAATAGCGGGTGATATTAATATAAACCTAATTAGCAAACCTACTGAACAGTCTAGTGAAACTACAAACAGATCTGCTTATCTTGAGATGCTATCTACTTATGGTATACTTGCAGGACATAACTTACCGACTAGAAAGCAGAGCTGTCTAGATCACTTTATGTTGAAAATTAATAATAATAAAGAAATGGCGTTCATTGCTATCTTACAAACAACTCTGACAGATCACTTTACCACGCTTCTAGTGTTAGCTAAATCCAAGCAAAGAGTCAAAATAAAAAAAACTAGGAGCAATATAGATCTAGAAAGTGCACTTAAATATCTTCAGAGAAAAAATTTAAATGAATTACTCTTTTGCAATGACCCAAATATTTTAACTAAAATTCTTTTAAAAAGGATAACTGAAAGTATTGTAAATAACACTAACGTTTCAAAAATTCCTAAAAGCAAACGTGTAATCAAACCCTGGATGACTCCTGGTTTGCTAAACTGTATTAAAAACCGTAATAACCTTCAAAAAAAACTGCGTGCGGATCCTAGTAATGAAATAAAAAAAATCACATTTAAACGTTATAGAAATTTTTGTAATAATTTGTTAAGAAAAGTAAAAAGAAAATATGAACGACAATTGCTGGCTAATTCAATGAGTGATAATAGATTGCTCTGGAAAAATGTTAAACAAATCACGTATACTAATAAAACTAAAAAATTAAATGATGAACTTACTAAAATAGGGACTTCGCCTGTTGACTCAGCAAATTATATAAATGAATTTTTTGCTAGCATTGGCAAAAATGTAGCAGAGAATATTCTTTCAAGTACTTCGCAAAATGATTTTAATAACTATCTTCAAAAAATTCCTAACGAACCCCAATCTATGGTCCTACTAGACACTGATCCGGAGGAAGTCAATACTGTAATAATGAATCTGAAATCTGATAGTGCACCAGGTTGGGACAATATTTCAACCGATTACCTGAAACTAATAAGACACGAAATTATCCCCGTATTGACTCATCTTTTTAATCTATGCTTTAGAACAGGCATTTTTCCGGCTTTGTTAAAGCAATCTGTTATTACTCCTGTTTACAAGGGTGGTGACAAAAATGATGTGAATAACTATCGGCCTATCTCTGTTTTATCTGTTTTATCCAAAATCTTAGAAAAGTTACTTAATACCCGATTACTAAACTACTTAACGTCTTTCAATATTTTATCACCAAACCAATTCGGCTTCCGAAAAGGAATATCGACTGAAGACGCAGTTACGTCTCTATCTTCACTTATATCGTCACAGCTTGATAAAGGCAACAAATGTTTATCAATTTTTATTGACCTGAAAAAAGCATTTGACACGGTTTCTGTCCCCATCCTTATACGTAAAATGGAAAAGATTGGAGTCAGGGGTACCACTCTATTGATTTTCCAGGACTATTTAAAAAACAGAAAACAAATAGTAAAGCTTGATCAACATACTAGTAAATCTGTTGATGTGCACTACGGAGTACCCCAGGGAAGTGTGCTTGGCCCTACGCTGTTCTTGGTGTACATTAATGACTTGTGCAATATGAACCTGTTAAACGCAAAAATTTTTACATACGCGGATGATACAGCCATAGTTTTTAACGGCCCAAGTTGGAGTAGCGTCAGATTTAATACCGAAAGTGGTATGATTCTAGTCGCAGAATGGCTTAAAAATAATCTCCTTACACTCAATACTACGAAAACTAACTACATTTATTTTAGCATAAAAAATAACACACAACCAACAGAAAATTTCAATATCAAAATACATGAATGCAATAACGATGTTGCAAATAACACCACATGTATGTATCCATCTATAAATCGCGTAAATCAAATAAAATACTTAGGTATATTAATAGATGATAAATTATCCTGGTATCCACAAATTGACTTAATATCTTCTAGAATCAGAAAAATTATTTGGCTGTTTAAAACATTAAGATACGTAGTTCCAACACACACTAGCTCTAGAAATTTGTTAAATGAGATATACATTGCTTTAGTACAGTCGATAATAACCTACTGTATACCTGTTTGGGGGGGAGCCTATAAAACGCGGTTTATTGAAGCTGAAAGAGCACAAAGAGCCTTAATTAAAGTAATGTATTTCAAAAAGCGACGTTTTCCCACTGAGGAGCTTTACAAAATTAGCAATTTACTTTCCGTACGTAAACTCTATATCATCCATACTATAACAAAAAAACATAAAACAATTACATATGATCCAAATGTAGAAAATAGGAGAAGGAAAGACATTGTACTTAAAGTGCCTACTACTAAAACTGTGTTTGCTAAAAAACAATATGATGCACAATCAGCTCGAATATATAATGAAGTTAATAAAAGGATTAGTATATACAATAAATCATATCATGAATGTAAATCTAGATTAATTACTTGGATTCAAACCCTTACTTATGAAGAAATTGAATTAATCCTGAAATAAATGGAGTTTCTATGTGGTTTTCAACAACTATTGAACAAAACACACACACACACACACACACACCCCCACACACCCCTACATACACTCACACCCCTACACATACACATCCCTACACACACACACATACCCACACCCACACACACACACCTACACACCCATACACATCCCCACATACACACACACACACACACACACACACACACACACACCACACACACACACACACACACACACACACACACATACTACATAACTACATTATTTTTATTTTTTGTTAATCTTTATAGCAACTTAAGTTAAACTAGTAAAAATTACATTTGTAAAATTTAATACATTTATATAAGATAAATTCACAGTCAAATATCACAAATTATGTTATATGAAGAGCAGAGCCTTCTGAAACAAGTATTATTATGCTCAAAAGGAGACTCTGGCCCCCTGCTGCTGTAAAATGATATTTGAACGTAAATAAATATTTTTTGATTTTTTTTTTTTTTTTTTGAAAGAGACTGGCGTGACAACAGAGAGGTCAAGTTTGCGGAGTTGTCGTGGACTACCAATAACAATAGCTTGGCACTTGATGGGATTAACAGACACTCCGTACTGTTTGGACCAATCATTTACATTACGAAGGTCGCCAGTGAGGGCAGCTATCGTCTCGTCAATATCCTCAACATGACATTGCCGATACAATTGCAGATCGTCAGCGTACAAATGGTGGGAACAGCGAATGTGGGGGATCAGAGTGTCGATAAACAGGGAAAAAAGAAGGGGGGATAGGATACCTCCTTGTGGAACACCAGTGTGGAGCTTATACCATTTCGATAATTTCAGGTCAGCTCTGACAGCTTGTTCGCGGTTGCGAAGATAGGACGAGAACCAATCCAACGCTATTGAAGAGACTTTTAAATGTGATAGAATGGCTAGCAGCAGGTCATGGTCAACAGTGTTGAAGGCGTTGGAAAAGTCGATAAGGACCAACACAGTAACCCTACCGTGCTCCATGCCCTCCCTCACATCCTCAGTCACTTTAAGCAGAGCAGTGCATGTACTGTGAGCAGGTCTAAAACCGGATTGAAAATCAGTTATAAGCGAGTTCTTATGCACGTGTTGGGATATTTGCTTACTTACTACAGCTTCAAGGACTTTCGAGAGAAATGGTAATATGGAGATAGGCCTAAAGTTGTTTAAAGTACTGGGGTTTGACGTTTTTGGTAAGGGTAAGACATAGGCTTTACGCCAGATAGCAGGAAAAGTTCCAGTACTTAAGGAAAAATTTACTAGGTGTAAAAGGGCAGGGGTAATCTCATCCAGGATGGTAATAATCATGGTACGGCTGATGTCATCAACGCCAGTCGCGTTCGACTTGATTGAGTGGATGAGCTTACAAAGTTCATCTGAGGACACTGAAGAGAAGACAAAATATTCTAATATGGATGAGGGCATGGAAGCTATGTGACTGAGGGTCCTTGATCTGGTGGCATGGTCGAGAGTCGTAGCAGACGAGAAATATGTGTTAAGATCATCGAGAGAGAGAGTGGGGGGCAGGAGATCGGTTGAGGCCTTACCAATGCCAAGACTTTTTAAAAATTTCCAGATATCAGATGGAGAGCAATTTGTAACGTTGTTGTGTATGTGTCTGCGTTTGGCGACCCTCACTATCTGATTGCAACGGTTCCTGGCAATCTTGTATGACTCCCAGTTGCCGCCTGAGCGCTCGCGTTTGAACTTTCGGAAAGCACGATCGCGTCTGGTCATAGCCATTTGCACAACTTTGGTAAACCAGGGTGCAGGGGGCCGTTTCAGCTTGACCTGTCTTAACGGTGCATGTACATCAAACAACGCCACGATAGCCCTATTCAAGTAGTCAAGCTTGACATCAATACTGGCAGCCTCAAACAAGGGGCACCAGTTAATAACACTAGCCCCATGCCTAAGAGCGTCATGATCAATGCGGGAAAAATTACGCATAGGTACCACGACTGGTTTCTGCTTAGTCGTATGGAGTTTATAACTGGCAAGTAAAAGGTCGTGCCGTGAGAAACCAGGAGCAGGATGCTGTGCATGGGTCAGGACATTGTCAGTACAAGAGGTAATAATTAGATCAAGCCAAGTGTCAGGAGAATGTAAATTGTGATGAGTGGGACTGAGCGGAAGGACAGAAAAATTAAGGGAGGAAATCATGTTCAGGAGTTTATGCGAGGAATTGGAGTTATTAAGAAGATCAGTGTTTAGGTCTCCCATGATAATGTGGTGTGAGTAGCTAGTACTGAGAGGCTCGAGTGCAGTTTCCAAGCCGGCATGATAGTCAACACCGGGAGGGCAGTAGACTACACCGAGAAACGCCTTCTCACCCCTAATGATGATCTCAAGAAAAATGTACTCTGCTGTGGCCGAGTAAAGGGAAGGGGACATATCAAGAACCTTATACGGGATATTGCTACGTACCGCCCCCGCCCTTCCCTAGTCGGTCGTTACGTATGAGTACAAAACCAGGCAAGGGATAGACAGCAGAGACTAAATCAGGTTTAAGCCAACTTTCAGACACTAGAATGGCATGCACGCAGTCACCTGAAAATGTTGCCATGAGTTCACTATGATGTGACGGGATGCTTTGAGCATTAATATGGCAGACATTAAGGAACTTCTTAAATGCAATCAAGTCACGTTCAATCATGCTAGAAAGAGAAAGGGCATCGTGGAAAGAGTCATCATCAGAATCATAAGATATTCCGGAGTTGCAAGAATGAAAAGATAAATCCATAATATATACTTAATAAGAAATAATATCTAAAATACATAAGCACAGAAATAATTTAATACTGTATCACCGACACAGTATCTATTCTGCACCAACCCGCCGGCTCACAAACAAGATACACTAACACAAAACAAAGAATATAAAATGTACTTACAAATCAGTCATTTGTATAAAAACTAAACAAAACATATCACAGACAAAATATTTACGTGAAATGTTTTTTTTTTTTTTTTTTTTTTATAGCAGAAGGAGGCAAACGAGCAAGCGGGTCACCTGATGGAAAGTAATCACCGCCGCCCATGGACACCCGCAAAACCAGAGGAATCGCAGGCGCGTTGCCGGCCTTTAAGGAAAGAATAGGCTCGCTTCTTGAAGATCCCTAAGTCGTAACGGTCCGGAAATACCGCCGCCGAGAGCTGGTTCCACAACACTGTAGTTCGAGGCAAGAAATTTCTTGAAAAACGCACAGTAGTAGACCGCCATCCATCAAGGCGATGTGGATGGAATGACAGTCGATTGCGTGTAGTGCGGTGAAGGAAATTAGCGGCAGGGATTAAGCCGAACAATTCCTCAGAACACTCCCCATGATATATACGGTACAATATACAGAGAGACGCAACGTCTCTCCGAAGAGCCAGTGGATCGAGCCGACCTGAAATAACCACGTCGCCGACAATTCGAGCAGCTCTGCGTTGAATGCGGTCAAATGGAAGGAGTTGGTATTGGGGTGCTCCAGCCCAGAGATGGGAGCAGTATTCCATATGCGGCCTGACCTGTGCTTTATACAGTTGTAAACGGTGGGCCGGCGTGAAATACTGACCCGCTCTATTAAGCACACCCAGCTTTTTCGAAGCTAATTTAGCTTTACCTTCCAAATGACCACGAAACTGAACGTCACTCGAAATATCGACGCCAAGGATTCCAATAATCGGATTGGTATCAAGGGGAGCTCCCTCAAAGTTCAGAGGTACGACGAAGGGATGTTTTTTCGCGGTAAATGCGCAAACTTGTGTTTTGGAGGGGTTAAAGCGGACTAGGTTATGTCGGCCCCAATCCGAGACATGACTTAACATGTTCTCGGTGTCAGTCACAAGTTTATTCCGGCTCTCGATGACGCTTTCCAGAGAAATATTAGCTCGCCCGGTGTAGAGCGTATCCCCAGTACTGTCATCCGCATAGCAATGAATGCTGTTGTTATGCAGCATGTCATTGATATGCAGAAGAAACAAAGTAGGGGACAACACACACCCCTGCGGGACTCCAGCATTCACGGGCTTCATGTCGGAGCACGAACCGTCGACTGCGACTCTGATGCTACGCCCAGTAAGAAAGCTGGCAACCCATGAACACAATTTCTCAGGAAGCCCGTATGATGGAAGTTTAGAGAAAAGAGCCCTGTGCCATACCCTGTCAAAAGCTTTCGCTACGTCGAAGCTAACTGCCAGTGCCTCCCCTTTACTCTCGACTGCCTCCGCCCATCGGTGAGTAAGGTACACTAAAAGATCACCAGCCGATCGACCGCGACGAAAACCATACTGGCGATCACTTAGTAGCTGGTTCTCTTCTAGGTACCTTAAGAGCTGGCGGTTTATAATGGACTCCATTACTTTGGAGAGTAAAGAGGTAATAGCTATTGGCCTGTAGTTAGACGGATCTGAGCGATCGCCTTTTTTTGGAATCGGGTGCACAAGGGCTGTCTTCCAAGAGCTCGGGACGACGCCAGTGGTGTAAGAGAGCTGGAAAAGGCGCGTTAGAACTGGTGCCAATTCAGGAGCACACGTCCGAAGCACAATGGGTGGAACTGCATCTGGCCCACTCGTCTTATGGATATCAAGGGAAAAAAGAGCCTTACGAACTGACCTTTGCAGGAACTGAACGTTCGGCATTGTACAAGCGCAATGCGGTATGGTTGGTGGAGAGTTTTCCCCATCGTCCAAGGTCGAGTTTGATGCGAAAAGAGAGCCCAAGAGATCCGCTTTCTCCTTTGCAGTATAGGCCAGGCAGTCATCGGTCTTGTGCAATGGTGGTAGGGACGGCTGACAAAAATTCCCTAAGATAGCTTTATGTTATATTTAGTTTGTAACAAATAAAAAAGAAATTTAAGGCGTCTCGGAACGTAGACTGTTCTGTGTACGTTTCGGAACGCTAACTCAAACGTCAGTGTGACAGTTTGATATTGTTTTGTTTTGTCATTGTGAGTGACGTAAAATTTACCTATAGGATGACCGACTTGTTAAAATATAAAATTAACTGCAAAGTTAAAATCAAAATGAAGGTAACATTCAAAAACAAAATAATAATAAAATCAAGGAAACGATAAGTAGTGAGAAACAGTGATATAAGTTATTTCTGTTTGACTACGCGCTTAAGACGCTTAGAGGGCCCGACACCGCCAAGAGCGGAGGCGGAAACAAGGCTATCACCAGCACTACCAACAGTCGCAACGGGGGCTTGAACTGGGGCTCCCTTAATGAGAGCAAGTTCCTCTTCAGAGACGAGTTTATGCCGCTTACCAGTGAGATCCTCAACATAAATGTTGCCATCAAGGGTCCAGCAATTAGTTACACCAAAGCGGTGTCGTGCCGCCATAAATAATGATTGCCTGCTACGAGTAAGGAACTCGGACATTACAACACGAGTACCTTTAAGATGGGTCTTCTTCTTCCAAACTGCAGTTTTGATGGAATGATCAGTGAATCGGATTAGAAGGGGCCGTACCCTGCCTTTCCGGCTTTCACCCAGCCGGTGGCAAGCCTTAAGAGTTGATGTTAAAGGAGTCTCCATCTTCAACTTGTCCTTAAATAGTGATTGGAATACTGTACTTGGAACTTCGTTAGGATCTTCACGCACTCCATGTAGAATAAGACATTTTCTACGGTGCCGCATGTCAATTTCATCGGTGACTCTGGCGAGCATAGATATCTCCTTTTGTAGAAGTGACAGCATCTCACAGACATACTTTTTGAAATCACTAAACTCTTGAGCGAGGCGGTCGATGGATGCAGGTTCCTGGGATGCCTTCAGTTGCTCTTCAAAAGCAGCCATCCGCTTCATCATAGTAGAAGCCAGTGACGTGTGCATGTTCTGGTAGTCTGTAGTCATTTTGGCAGTGCAGTGTGGTCTTGAGTGCAGTGATGTGAAAGTGATGCTTAGGCGGCCTGCGGGTCAGTGCTTTATTATGAAGGCACTAGTGCATTGACAAAGTTGCAAATAATGTCAGTTGATTATTGCACTAAGTACTGTTACTTAAGGGGTAAATACTTTGTAAATAATTAGATTAATTAATTTTAAACAATAAATATAAGCAGGATGCAACTGTTGTGTTTTCGTAACTACCGCCAAAAAAAAAAAAAAAAGTTAGCGTGAATGGATCCATATCATCCGGATCTTCAGTGCGAATGGGGGTTCCACAAGGGTCAATACTAGGTCCATTTTTATTCTTAATTTATATTAATGATTTACCATTTTATGCGGAAAACTTTTGCAATATTGTTTTGTTTGCTGACGATACTTCTTTGATATTTAAGACTGATCGAAATAAAAATAGTTTTAATGATATCAACAGTGCCCTAACAGATGTGTTGAATTGGTTTACTACTAATAATCTTCAATTAAACGCGAAGAAAACCAAATGTATAAATTTTACTCTACCTAACGTAAAGAATGTTATTGTAAATAAAATTAAATTGAATGGTGAACTGTTGTGTTGGACCTTGTTGATTCAACAGTTTTCTTAGGTATTACCTTAGATTCAAAAATACAGTGGTACCCTCATATTAGCACCCTTGCGGGGAGACTTAGTTCAGCTGCTTACGCTGTTAGAAAAATTAGGCATATCACAGACGTGGAAACTGCTCGATTAGTCTATTTTAGTTACTTTCACAGTGTTATGTCCTATGGTATTCTACTTTGGGGTAAAGCAGCAGATATAGAAACCATTTTCATTTTGCAGAAAAGAGCAGTAAGGTCCATATATAACCTAGGATCGCGTGACTCCCTTAAGGAGCTGTTTAAAGAAATAAATATTCTTACAGTTGCATCACAATTTATTTATAACTGTATTGTTTACGTGCGTCAAAACAATTCTCATTTCAAAAAAAAATTGCGATATACACAAACTAAATACTAGAAATAAGTATAAACTTGTAATTCCTAAATTTCGACTTCAGAAAGTTTATGGATCATTTATGGGACAAAGTGTCTTATTTTACAATAAAATCCCGAACGATGTTATAATTTTGCCCTTAGACAAATTTAAGACACATGTTAAGGATAGACTTTTAGAAAAGGGCTATTACACTGTAAGCGATTACATCAATGACAAAAATGCATGGAATTAACATTCCTCTAGTTTCGCACACATTGTTCTAATGCGTTCATAGTGCCCGAGTAAAACTTTTAGATCCACTTTTGTTTTATCTTTTATTTTATTATATAATTGTTTAATTAAAATTGACTTATTTTAGGCTTATTAGAAGATCAATGACTATGTTGCAGACAAAAATGCATGGAAATAAGTCTACTCTGTACTAGTGTTTATTATTAGTATTTTTAGTCTATTATTAACTATTCTTTCATTCAATTATTATGAATTGTTGAAATTATTTAGTTTAGTTATTATTAATTTTATTGATGCGTACAAATTGTACTTAATTATGTTTAATAAATTGTACCTACTTAATTAGATCAATGACACTGTAAAGTAACATTGTTACTTAGAGGGAGAAAAAAGTAAGGCCTCCTGAGTTTCTTGCCAGCTCTTCTCGGTCGAAGGCTCTCCCAAAATCCGAACTGGTGGTAGATTGGTTAGGTAGGTAGATTAGGTAGGTAGAGTAGATTATGGTCTGTGCCAGCTAAATGTGCATGAAGGGTCATTTACCCCACTTGTACCAGTGGGGTGCTGCAGTTTAGGTACGTTCGGCCGGCGTGTCTCCCAGGAAGGCCGCCTAGGCGTATGACAGTAAAGGTTGCCGCTCGGCTCGCACGCTCCACGTCGCGCGTCGTCGCTTAAGGCCAGGGGCCCGGGTCTGCTAGTTTGCGGGTGGCGTGGTTGGGTCGCGGTTGTGTCGCGTTGTGGTTGTTTGGCACATTTGGTATTCTTAAATGAGTAAGAGAATGCCAAATGTGTCAGGCGGTTGCAGTGCGATCCAGCTGCGATTCAATTGTGCCATTCGTGGATTGGCAGACTTGGGCCCCAGGTATTTCTCTCTCGCGGCTTCTCTCGCTCTCTCGATGGTACGGGACGGGTATAACAGCGAAGCGGCGCGTTTTATTGCCTTTAGGTATAGACTTTATAGGATTCTCTGCTAATTTATCTGCGAATTGTTTGTCTTTCGTTGAGTACAAAAATTAAATGTTAAGTATCAGTAGTTTAGTCATAATATTGAAAAACATTACAAAAAGGGGTAATTTTGGGATTTTTTTTTTTTTTCTGTTGAGTGAAGTTCATTGGATCTTGTAACTGAATGAGACTTTGAATAGATTAGATCCTTAACTATGGCCTGGCCGCAGCCGCTGTGCCGCGCCTTGGGTATGCGCGGGTGGTGGGGGGAGTGGGAAGTAAAGAGCTCACATGAGATTCGTAGTGTCAGACAGTTCTTACGATATCGAAGCACAGTTTACTGAAGCTTTATATTTACGAGTATAATTACATCCAATCCGTTTTTGAATTAAAGAACCAATATAAATGAAATAAATCTTTAATTCTTGGAAATATATGGGGTGACTGCTAGGGGCCGCGGGGGGCTTCGGGGGCTGGTCGGGTCGGGTGTTTTGAACATGACAAAGATGACAAAGAATTCGTGTTTTTTTTCATTTTTAATTAAATAATTCTTTTTGTGAATTTTAATTGGATAGTCTTTGTATTTATTTGAGTATCTAATTTATTTTAAAGCAATAACATAAGAAAACTAAATGGAAAACAATTATTTACAACGCGCGGGCAACGGCCGGCCGGTCGACCGTCTGTTGACCCGTTCGCGTCAGCTGGGCGATAAGGACCTACGTTAATCTGCAATGATACCATTTTTGTCATGTTTAAGACGCTTGACCTGATCGGCCCTTGAGGTTTCTTGCGGTTTCTGGCAGTCACCTTATATAATATAAACTTTGTTTGCTTTTCTTTTCTTAAAATATTCGGCCACTTTAAAAATGACTGTCTTGATTATCTCGTGATAATGCACGACCCATTTTGGATATTTTATCTCATGTGCGTCTGACACACTAGTTGCCGCCGTGAGCGATGACGGCAGAATAACTAAATGGAGCAACTGTTTCGCCCCCCCGCCTCGCCGCTCGCGTGCCCGGGGCGCGGTGCGGCGGTGGCGGTCAGACTATAATACATACTTTTTTTTTCCAGAATTTAAACCATTATTTTCTATGTCTTAGATGGTTTGAAAAACTCAAAGCGCGACCTATCTAGCCTTAACTCGTAAACCCTACGCGCGCGCGTAAACCCTGCGCTCCTGACGGACGTCAAATCGATATCGAGTCGGCTTTGCTTAACGGAATGTGAACGCTCGGGTCACGCGATGGGTTTCGGTTTCGCGTGGGGGTCGTTGGAGGGTGAACCTTCTGTACGGAAGTAATATTAGTTATTCTGTGCTTGTACCAAGACGAAAAACAAAACAATTTTAAAACACACAAATTTATGCTTATTAATTTTTGACGTTTTCTATGCTTAAGTTTTTTTTTTTTTTTTTTTTTTTTACGGGTAACAGGTAAGCGCTTGGCCTTCATCTCACCTGATGGTAAGTGACGATAAGGCCGAAGGTGGAAGCGCGCTTCACCCGGAATCCTCAACCACTGAGGAACTGGCTATCTTATCTCTAACTGTCGGAACACAACTATGCTATAAACATCGTTGTTATGGCGACAGACTTAGATAAGATGGTGGTAGCTAGCCAGGCGGACTTAACAGCCCTACCACCAATCAAACCGAGCACACAAAGATGTACCCCCCGCTGGGAATCGAACCCGGGACCTCTGGGTCTGAAACCGGTGGCTTAGCCACTAGACCACAGAGGCGGTTAGATTTATAAAGTAAAAAAGATTTATAAATTAGTTTTATAAAAAAAGATATTTGAATGATAAAAAATGTCAACCTTATTGGTTAGGTACTAATGTTTTCCAAAACTCATTTCAACCGTTACTTTATTTTACTTTAAAAACTCAGTTATTTCCAATTTCTATTACTTACCACAATATCAATACGATAATTGGAAATCACATTTAATTTTATTCCTTAAAGTAATACCTTATGTTAACAATTCATTGTGATTTATCATTATTCACCTTTCATCCTTAAAAAAAAACGATAAATTACCTATAAATATTAGCCGTTTGTGTCGCTAGGGGAGAGACATTTGCCCGCTATTTTTGTCTCGTACCAGGATACGTTTGTTTACACAATTCTATGACCACGGCTTAAATTTCGGTTTGACGCGATTCTGTTTCGGCGTGCAGGGGTACTGGGGGTAGTGATGCGCATTTTGTCTGGCACAGACTATAGCTCGTTATATTAGTTGTTAAGTCTTAACTATAAGTTAGTTAACTGTTTTTTTTATTATTATTATTATTGACGTCAATAAGTGCCTGTAAAGGTTTACATTGAATAAATAATTTGACTTTGACTTTGACTTTGACTTCCTCTCGCAGTAGCACGTCGACCAATTAAGATCTTTTGTACTAAAAAAAATATTTCTTTATTGCTGTTAATTGTACTTAAATTACTTGACCAATGGCGTATTTGGCAAATTACATAATTTGACGAAAAGAGGATTTGACGAGTTACAAATTTGTCTAATTTCTAATTTGTCGATTAGACGATTTCACCAATATCAGACTTGACCAATGTCGTAACACCTATGAGGACAAGTGCTCACGAGCAGTGGAATAAAAACAAAGGATAAGTACATACTAACATCACGTTCGTTTCCAGGAGGAGTAGGAAAACAACCTGCTTCCGTTTGCTACTATCCATAGACTTTCCTCCTTTCCAACCTAGCTTCCCATAGACTAATTTCGAATCATAAACAACGGTATACTCCTTGTCCACTTGTTGCGGGACACTTCCAGCGACAAGTTATAATTAAATTATGGAACAATAAACAATTGAGAATAAAATTAAACACAAAACAGATCGATATTGAAAGCAAAGTTGCACTGAGTCAACGTAGGGAACTTTGAAAGTGCCTATTTAGAGGTAGCAAGTCACAAGTTGTAGCGTGTAGCGGGTAAACATAATATTCATATTATTTATTTGTATCTTCATAATCAGCCTAAACTTGTCCACTCAATTGGACATAGGCCTCTCCAAGAGCATGCCACTGATCACGATCCGTGGTTACTCTCATCTAGCTCTTGCCACTTGCGAAGAATGTCGCCCCACCTTGTCTGACCGTCGCACCACCTTGTCTGAGAGCGTTTTTCTCTACGCTTGTCGATAGGTGGTCTCCACCAGCCCCTGCATCGGCTAAAAAATATGAATATGGACATGGGCTTCATTTGACATTTGAAGCCCATAATATGCCCATATAAGGATAAAATATGGGCTTCAAATGTCAAGATGAAGCCCATGTCCATATCCATATTTTTTAGCCGATGGACCCGCAGAACTCGTCTAGCCTAGTTTGCGATTGATATGGCCAGCTCACTGCTATAAGTTTATTTTTGCATATGACAAGGGTACCTTATTATAAAGTGCTATAAAAATATATAGTGCGTGTCTCCTCCCGTGGTCGAATACTTAGCACGCCCGTTCCGGTGTCGCGTCATCACTCAGGTCCCGGGTTCAATTGCCGTTCGGGTCTCGGGTCTGGGTGTTTTTTTATGATAAGATAAAAGATAAATATACTTTATTGTACACCACAAAAAACATTTTTGACAAGAAATAAATACAATTCTAAAAGTAGACGTACAAATGGCTATATATAATCTTATCACTAAAAGTGATTTCTTCCAGACAACCTTTGGATGGACAAGATTGATTTAAAATTAAAAGTGGGCTTGTAGTGTACCATGAATATCATTATAAGCAATAAATAAAAGTAAAATTTATTAAACTACTTAAATTAATATAAACATATTATATAAATATACAGATTAGAAATAAACATAAACATCTAAACTACATAATGTAGCGATCTCACTACAAACGGCTGTGGCTATAAAGACAAGTAATAGTCATTCACCTGTTTCTTGAAAATCGCTAGCGTTTTGGCCATTCTGATTGTCAAAGGCAAATTATTCCACAAACGAGCAGCCAGTACTGTAAAAGACCTGTCATAAAATTTTGTAGAATGTACTGGCATCTCGAGTGTCAGGTTATGTGCAGATCTTAATGATCGTCTTATGTTTTTGTAAGTTTATCGGTTATCTAGTTAAATATAAAAGAAGTATCAAGAGTAGCTTAACTTGGATTAGCTTATAAGTGTGGGCGTAGAAAAGTTCTTTTATTTAATTAAATTTTTATATTTTTTTAAATTTTACGGTGCAACATTTTACAGACATGACATCGCTCGCGCTCTTGATAGCTAAAATATCGAATTAAAAGTAAAGTTAAGGTATTTCTTAAATAATTTTAATTGCGACTTTTAAGCGCACAAACACCGCATTACAAGCGTATAGTCATAAAGTTTCCTTATGAACCGGTATTGAGGAACAACGTAAAATACTCAAAATCTCATGAAATACGACATACAATGAGAAGTAGGTCAAGTTGCTTGCAAAGGTTTAAGCGTAGATTTAGCCTTCGCGAAGTCTGCAAATGGAAGTTGAGTGTTCGAAGAAAGAATATTTCAGCTTTTAGTGCCTGAACGCAAAGGTTGAATATCGCTGTGGCGAAATACGCTCTTGGTGCTAGTGAAGGGAATATCGACGCAGTGGGGGTATGGACCAAGATCTTGTATTATACAGTGCCACAGTTGGGCAAAGGCTTACTAGAAATCTACTAAGTCGAATTCTACTAACCTGTCTCTTCCCTTTGATGTCGAAAAAATATTGACAAAATATTGCAGATACATCCAACAGCATAGAGCGGCGATGGGCTCGCCACCTGTCACGCTGAGCACATGTGCAGTAGTAATTTGGTGAAACGTAGACTATAATGTTTTGTTAATACATATTTTTGTTGACTGCCCTGCAAAATAAATAAATAAATGTTATATGTATGCTTAGACAGTTTGGTTACAGGTAATTAATCACGCAATAGGAAAGTCCTGTAAAATGCAAAAAACAAATATTCGTGTAAAATCAACTCTGATACGAAAAACCTGTTTCATACAAAACTACAAATACTTTTCGACCTAAAGGTATTTTTTAACAACAATGGTTTTTGTCGCAATTGTTAACATTTTAGCTTAATTTTATTTAAATGATTACATTTTTTATTTATCATTGACGGTGCTGATTAGAGTAATTAGGTACTGACTTTAAACAAAAATAACGGATCGCGACATTCTGAAACATTCAAGGAGCTTATAAGAACCATTCGAATATGTTAAAAATATTAGTATCGTGAAGGATAGACAATTTCTCCACGCCTCAGTAAGAGTTTCGGCGAAGGAGGGCCAATAAATTTGCTCATTGGAACTTTGTAAATGAAAAATGGGGAGAATTAGGATTCCACTCCCTTTTCATCCCTCCCGCTCTCCCACCCTCAAGATTCTTTAACTCATTTGCAGGTAAATAAAGTTTGTTTTGTTGTATTCTTGCTTCTTTGTTGCGGATTTAGGCTTGATTTGTTGTTGGATTGGTTCAGGTACAAAGTAAAGTATTTCCGATATGCCATACATTTATACATAAGTACAGTCACGTGCAATGAAATGTATACGTGGACAGAATTTTGAATAAATGTTCACTCTGAAAATTTCAAAATCAAATAATCACCTTAACAATACATACTATATAACCATCAGAGTTTCTCGCAATAATGTACACATTTTTGGCAAAAATATGTACACAAATTGTTTTCAGACAATTGCTTACACGTTCATATGCAAAAATATGAAGACATTATGAATTACAATAATAGGTAAACGATGTTATTTCACAAAAATGGAAACAATACCGTTTCATTACAATGTAAACAATGATGACTGTGATTTATTTCTTTCATATGTATACACTTATAAAACTGTAGCAGTTTTCACTATTTTGACAAATGTGTATAAATTGCAATAAAATGTACACAATGTAGTTTGCAATATTATGTAACCATTCTTTTTTGTCTTTTTAATTATGTTATGAAGGTAGCCGACACGCGGCGCGGCGCGGCGCGGCCGGCGCGGCGGGCGGTACCGTGGACTGTTTTATTCGGTTATGCCTTTCCTATCTATCCTAAACAATGTGTTTTATTGGGAAAACTAGGCAGTCTGGAGCAGTGCTAACGCGTAGTTTGTGATTGTTATGAGTTGCAGCGGAATTCAGATAATCGGTTACGTTAAGCAATAATACATCAATTGTGGTGTTTGTTTGTATAGTGAAGGACAGAATGAGTAATAACAATGTGCCATACCGGATTTCTTCACATGAAAAACATAAAATTGTTATTTTAAAAGAACAGGGTCACTCTGTTACCGATATTTCAAATAAAATAGGAATCACAGTGAGTATTATCTCCTCAAAAAATATTTATATTTTAATTAATACTTGGTTAATCACTGACTGCAATATAATCAATTAAGGGTGGATTCGACCAAACTGGAATAAGGTCTTATACCTAGATTAAGCGCCGAATTTGTATAGACTAATCTCGGAGTAAGTCTTATTCCAGTTTGGTCGAATCCAGCCTAAAATGAATATATTAGAAGAAGTTAAGTAGGTATACAAAAAAATAATGGGGTAATCAGAAGTTATATATATTTTTTTTAATAAATTTATTGAATGTTGTTTAGAAGCATAATATACAAACTTAAATTAGTGCGAAAAACTAAAATTTATTTACATACCTAATAAATGGCTTATTTAATTAAATAATAATATGGTAGCTGACGATGATGATATAAAAATTTCTTATTCATTTCTGTTTTCAGAGAAAGACCGTATATCTTTGGCTCAAGCGGTGGGAAGAGGAAGGTAACGTAAACTGTCGTAAGAGCAGAGGCCGTCACCATAAAACTACCGAAGCGCAGGATAGGGAGCTCGTGAGCAGAGTCCAAGGTGAAGGATTCGTTAAAATACTGGATTTATCACTATCATTTCAAGTGTCTTCTTCAACCATTCGACGTCGCCTACACTCAGCTGAGTTGCATCACAGAACTCCAGCTCGAAAACCAGTTTTATCTGCTCAGCATAAACATCAAAGATTACAGTTCGCTCGGGAATATATAAACTACGATTTCAGCAGAACTATTTTTTCTGACGAAAAAGTATTTGTGTCTTCTGCTGATGGACGCATATCTTTGTGGCGACCTGATAATACCAGGTATTAAGAAAGAAATATCTTACCATCGAGGAGAAGTGGTCGAATAAGTTTTGGTGTTTGGGGATGGATGGCAGCCAGTGGTCCCGGTGAGTTGGCCGAAATAAGTGGAAGAATGAACAGCCAGCAATATAATGAGATATTAGAAGAAGTTTTACTACCTAGTTTGGAGATATATTTTTCTGATTCTGGACCTGTTCCTTTAGTGCAAGATAATTCCGCTGTTCATAATTCACGTTTGAGCCAAGCCTGGTTCAGTCGCCATCGCAGTGAGCTGGTTTCGTTGCCATGGCCGCCTAAAAGTTAATGGTCCAGCAGTGGGACAGTAACCGAGCTAGAACACGCGAAGCCCTAATTAATCATGTCTATGAAATATGGGACAGTTTCAGAGGTAGTGATGTATGCATTAACATGATTTCATCAATGCAACAAAGATTGCATGATGTCGTTGATTCTCACGGTGGTTACACAAGATTTTAAATTCTACAATATTTGTAATAATAGGTGTAAGAACAGTTTATCCTTTGATTCTTTAATACTGTTATCATGCGTATTAGACCTAATTTAATGAAAATAATATTTAAAATCAAAAGTCCCAAGATTTGGCGACATTCAGTTATCAAAAATATTAAAAATAAATTATTATGTTTGGTATTTTTTTTATTATGATTGGTAATTTAAATCTGATGTTACCAAAATGTTTAATTTAAGTTTGTATTTTTGTTATTGTAAAAAGATTAACACGTATTTTGGTTAATGCCCTAACGATCCAGGACGGACCCATGTTGTCATGGTTTATAGTGTAGATAAGTGATAACATGATTACGGCTCGACTTATAAGTGTAGTACTAAGCACTCTGTATACATCTCATTGTTTATCACATTTGACATAGTGCATAAAATACTTTTATATTATTTTTGTGCAAATAGTAATAAAAGTATCATTTGTAGGTATTTAGATCATATTATGGTATTATAGGAAATCAGTAGTGAAATCGCTTAAAAAAATAACAACTTTTATTAACCTAAAGATTACAATTGAAATAAAAGATAACGAAATTAACGCAATTCAAAATCAAACATGACACTTAACAATAATAGCAAGTAAACTAGGGAATATCACCGCGAAGAGTCTGCAATACGTCCGACCGGTATGATGTTCAGCAGCAAAGTGGGCGCAAGCAGCCGCTCGTTTTGCTTTTATACAGAAAGTGCGGGTATTACCCACTCCTATTTTCTCTGACTGCTAACACGGCTTCTCCTGACACCCTGACGTCCTCGACAGGTATCAGCTTACAGTTCACTGTCAGTGACGCTTAGTTCCAGCTCAGGGAGGCCATGCTGTGTTGAAGGTCCGGGTTGAGGTGACTTTGGTATATCCAAAGTAGGCATGTCCAATGCGGCAGCTGGACCCGGCTTGTCGTGTATGGGAAGTTCTTGCCCTGGTGCTTCGAGAGTTTCATCATCTCGTTCGCTTGCTATGAAAACATAGTAAAAGGGCAGTAGTTAGCAATAGTGACGTCTCCCAATATTATACAAGTTAGATGTTAGTTATTGTTAGATCAGTTAACCCATAACCACTATGTTGCGACCAAAGAGTAAGTTTAGTAACAGGCTCTTAAGTCACAACATTAGATAAAAATAAAAAAAAACACACTCTTAGTCATCATGCGAGGGACACGAGGCGATGGAAAACTGATTTCTTTAGAGTCAAAAGCTTCCACCCCCCGTGGCCAGAGAGGGTCACAGGTGGTTGCCGTAAGACAACCCACCCTTCAATGACCAGAACAGAGGTACCGTGGTGCGAACTGACTCCCAAGGAGACCAATCCCACCACAGCACAAAGAGGATTGAGGCAACCCGCAGGCTCACGCACTCAATCAGAAACCAGAGAGTGATACCGATCACTAGAATGAGGGCTATAACATAGCCAGACGCAGTACCACAAGCTTACCCTCAAAGAAAGCAGAGCAAGCCTCAGGGGTCCATTCGCCCCTCCATGGCACCATAAACTGGGCAGCAGCATACGTTGTCTTCCCATATGCGCCGGCCACCAATCGCAGCTCATACCGTCCATTAGGCATGGCTCGAACGATGCGATACGGGCCTCGCATGCCGGGGTCTAGCTTCCCACGTGACTGAGCATACTTGATAACATACACCAAGTCACCTTTCTGAAACACACGAGGAGGGCTCCTGCCCTCATTAACATAAGCGTCTTGGTCAGATTGGTTTTTCGACAGCCGCTCGGCCGTCCTTTGCCTTACCAACTCTCTACGACCTTCACGGTTAGTACCCGTAGGGTGCATTGCGACATCTCGCACTAGTACCCGAATAGCTGGAGTGGCACTCTCGTGACCAATAAGTAAGTTTAAAGCCGAAGTCTGGGTAGTTCGCTGCTTCGTAAGATTAAGAATCAGCTGTAACTGCCACAACTCGTCAGCCCACTCACGCTTTCTGTGGTTCGTCTCAACTCGGAGCATATTGAGAACAGTGCGAATGTAACGCTCCACCTGCCCATTAGCGTGATGCATTTCTGGCGTTATATGGTGAACTTCGATCCCTAATACTTGCATCCATGAAGTGAAACCGATCGATTCAAACATTCGACCTCTATCAGACACAATCATACGAGGGGTACCAAACAAGGAGAAAACAGTTTGAAAAACGCGTTTCAGCTCTTCCAGATCTTGTCGAGCGATAGGTGTTAACAAACAAAACTTAGTATATGCGTCTACTACTACCATGACATACTTATAGTTCTTGGACTCCGGAAGAGGACCCAGTACATCAGTATGTAAAGTGACAAAAGGTACATCAAGTTTAGGCCAAGAAGATATAGGCTGGAGCGGTGCACGTGGCACTCTTTTATGAGCAACACAAGTTAAACAATGAGCAATGTATTTCTTAACAAAAGCTCTAAGGCCGGGGAACCAAAAATGTCTTAAAATTAAATCGACTGTCTTATCGGTACAGATATGTCCATGCTCATCATGAAAAATTCTAAGAAGGCTCAAACGATAGCCCTTCGGTATATAACAAAGGAGCCTTTGTTCCTCACCCGTACAACTGTGCCGATAATACAGGATGTCATTACGCTTAACATAACGCGATGAGTCCAGCTCGCCCTGGTCAAGCGCCCTTAGCAAATTGCGAGTCTCTTCATCTCCGGACTGAGCGATCTGGGCCCAATTACGTGGCCTTTCGATGGTATTCACCGTATTACATGGGTTTCGGCTAAGGTAGTCCGCGTGCGGCAACATAGCGCCCTTTCGATATAGAATGTTGAAATTGAAATCTTGAAGGTAGACCCACCATCTTGCCACACGCGGTAACAAGTCTCTCTTATTTTGTGTTGCTTTAAGAGCATTACAGTCGGTTATTATAGTAAAGGGGTTACCAATGAGATAGTGTCTGAAATGTCTAAGTGCTTTTACTACAGCCAAGGTCTCTAGTTCGTAAGAATGATATTTTGCCTCGGCTCCTTTAGTCACTTGGCTGTAGTAGGCCACCACATGTTTCGTACCGTCTTTGTGAACCTGCAGCAGAACTGCGCCATAACCGATACTACTTGCATCCGTGTGGACTTCAGTAGATAGTTCGGGATTAAATATTGCCAGTACCGGCTCTGTAGTTAAATACGTAATAACTTCCTGGCGCACGCGTTCCTGCTCAGGTCCCCAACAGAAAGGCACATCCTTACGGGTAAGACGCGCGATACAAGCCGTCTTGGCGGAATAATTTGCAATGTACTTCCGAAAGTACCCTGCCAAGCCCAACAACTGTCTAACTTGTTTCGCATTATGAGGGGGAGAAGCATTAGCAAGTGCCTGAATTTTAGTTTTAGAGGGCCGAACTTCACCATTCGATATCACTCGACCTAAGTACTCGATTTTGGTGCACGCGAACGAACACTTTCTTAAATTAATGGAAAAACCGGCCGTAGTTAGAGTAGCTAAAACTTCACCCAGCGTCTGCAATCCTTCCTCAACAGAATGGTGAATGATTAAGCAGTCATCAATGTATACTAAGACCTTTCCTTCATTAATAAATTTCCGCAGAGTTTGGCATATAAGTCGCTGGTAAACTATGGGAGCATTAGCCAAACCGTACGGCATTTTAACATACTCAAAATGGCCCTCAGGCGTAACGAAGCCAGTGAGTGGAACAGACTCCTCATCCAACCTTATCTGGTGGAAGCCTGTGGCCATGTCCAAGGTGGTAAAGAACCTACCGTTGCCCAAACGATCTATATGGTCATCGATAAGGGGCAGCGGGTATCTATCTTTGACCGTAATCTTATTTAGAGCCCGAAAGTCTACACACATGCGATCGGAGCCGTCCTTCTTCTTAACCAAAAGCACCGGGCTAGAATAAGGAGACTCCGATTCGCGCACGACCCCCTTTGACATAAGGTCATTTATTATTTCATGGACCTTTAACTTCTCGTCATGTGACATCCTATAAGGGCGATAATAAACAGGGGCGTCGCTGCTGAGTCGAATGTGCATACTACCAGTAGTAACAGTAGTGGTGGCAGTACCCGAAATCATGTACTGTGAGTACTTATCGAGAATGGATTTTAGCTTCGACAGATCATCACCAACTAATTCGGTATTAATAACTCGACACTCATTCGACTCCACAGCAGATACCACCTTGGGTGTCGGAACGCGCACGATACGTTGCAAATTCTTTGTACGTATGAAGGTAATACCGTCCCTATTTAGTACATCTGTCCCAATGATAACAGGTGCATTCATGCATTCACTCGGTACTACTAACAAATCTACTTCAAGGGACACACCATCTAACTCAATGTCTAAAGTGACATAAGAATTAATTTTAATAATTGACTCGCCTACACCCTTAATTTGTGATTCAGTTGGTTTATATTTACAAGAAAAATGTTTTACTACTTCAGAAGATATAAGTGAGACACCAATAGCCCCAGTATCTATAAGTATATCTACCGGGATACCCTGAACGACCCCAACTACGACATCATTGCGCTCTTGGGTTGCAGCTGTACAAAAGTTAACGTTATTTTTATTTTTTTGTTGATCGACTCGCTGCTTCGCAAAGCAAGAAGAAATATCATGTCCAAGTTTCTTACAATATGCGCAAGAGGTCGTACTTTTGTCGTTCTTAGTTTCATTTTTGACACTACTATCGGTATGCACAGGTTTAGATTTCTTAGGACATTCATTTTGCTTATGCTTAAGGTCACCACAAATAAAACACCTCGGGCCGGTAGGCCGTACATGTTTTTTAAAACTAGAAAACCGGTCGTTGGTTTTACTAGCCACTAATGGGCGGCTAGGGCGAGAATCATTGTTAGAGGACTTAACTGGTTTTGTAAATGTAGACAAGAAATTAACTAAATCGTTAGGTTTTAAATTAGCGTTTGTGGCGGTTGCTTTAACATGTGGGTCGTTAATACCTCTTAACACAATTTCAGTTATTAAATCATCGCTAAGTCCTCTAACAATGCGCAAACGTAATAAGGACTTTCTAGCATAGTCAGCATAAGTATTGAATTTATCAGAATTTGTACACAAAACCTCGTACAAAATACCCGCCGAATCAATACGTCTGATACACAATGGCTTGAAATCGTTCTTAAAATTAGACCAAGATCGGTCATCGGTAACCCATTCGTTCAGCCAAGACTTTGCGTCTCCCTTAAGGCAGTTACCGATGCGTGACAAACACTCAGAATTATCCCATCTATTCAAAAACTTTGGCCCTATCAACCTCGGCACACCAGGCATCAACGTCGTGTATGCTGGGGTCAAAATTAGAAACATAATAATGTTGAGAACTCACGGTTTTCAACGACTGGATCGCCTCCACGATTTGTTCTGTACCTCGGCTAACAGGTGACACAGGATCACGAGGGCGCCCCTCCAATGCCTCCAGACGCGATAAGATGGCTTCAAGTGGCTCGGAGCGTGCTGGTGTCCGATGATCTGCACTGGAGTCCTGGCGTACGCAGCTGCGACTGCGGCTCCGTCGTCTCTTTGGCGTCGCCGGTGTCCGTGAATGACTGCGGGAACGGCGGCCACGAGAACGCCGGTTGTACGAACGCCGGTCACGAGAACACTGGTCGCGAGAGCGCCGATCGCGAGAGCGTCGATCATGAGAGCGCCGATCGCAAGAACGCCCGTCGCGGGGACGCCGGCTACGCGAGCCGCGTATTTCGGTACGACTGGATCTATCCATTAGCACAAAAACAACAAAAACAAAAGACGCAAGGATTAAAAAGAGAAAAACCTCGTTTTAAATTCTAAACGTAGGTAGTTTAATATTTTCTCAGCAAACCAAAATGTACTTGATAAAAGAACTGAATTAAAAATCAAAAGTGTGTGGAAGTGAATACTAATCCCACTTCTGATATAGGAAATCAGTAGTGAAATCGCTTAAAAAAATAACAACTTTTATTAACCTAAAGATTACAATTGAAATAAAAGATAACGAAATTAACGCAATTCAAAATCAAACATGACACTTAACAATAATAGCAAGTAAACTAGGGAATATCACCGCGAAGAGTCTGCAATACGTCCGACCGGTATGATGTTCAGCAGCAAAGTGGGCGCAAGCAGCCGCTCGTTTTGCTTTTATACAGAAAGTGCGGGTATTACCCACTCCTATTTTCTCTGACTGCTAACAGTATAAATAAAAATGACAAATAAAACCATATCATTTTCAGTATTTCGAACTAGGGTTTATTATGATGAAACATAATAAATGGAAATGACACATTTTGATTCTACAAAATCTTTTATTTCATATGCATCAACCCCTCAAATCGGAAAGTAACTACCTACTTACCTTAAACTTTTTATAAATTAATGATGTAAAATATATTTGTAATATATAATATATTTAATATCGTGTATACATTGTTTTAAAATTGCATTGCATATATCTCAAAGATATTGTCACATATACATAGTTATAAACTTGGAAGTGTATAGTATGCACTGATAGTGTTCTGTATACTTCACTATGAAGACAAAGTATACCTAATTTTGACCCAGTTTGAAGAATATATAATTTCTAATACAATACAACATGCTTATTTTTGAAATATCAAATATTTACATATTTTTGCAAATTTATCACTGTATACATATCAGTGCACGTGACTGTACACGGATACTGGGACGGCCTCAATTATTGAGATCAAGTCATTTTTAATGTGTGTTGGATTCAGGGACTGAAAGAAGTTACGGTATAAGGTTACGTTACCGGAATAAAACAAGTGTACCTTAATAAAATAGAGGTAATGCTATACCGTTATGTGATATCGGTACCGAAAAACGCCTCCGTAGCAAGTGGACAGATTCGCAACTAGACAGATTCTCAGCTGGACATATTCTCAGCTGGACGGATTCTCAGCTGGACGGGTTCTCAGTTGCGGGACGGGTGCGCGAGGCGCGTCCCCAAACCGGATGGTGAGCCATGCACTGGCGCGCGGACCCATGGAGGGCACAGGCTACCATACCAGGCCCGACGGTGACAGAAGGGTGGATCCTGTCGACCGGACCGGACCGGACCGAGCGGTGCCACAGCGGTTCTCGCCGCCGCTCCACGAGTACCCACGGATAGAGCACCACCCGCCGTACCATCGATATGGTATTCAGAAGTTACTGTTGTTTTAATTCATTTAGTTTTATTTTCCTTCAATAAAGACTTTCAATTTATTACCTATATTACTTCATAGTTCTTTGACTAGATCTTTGACTAGATCTTTGAGAGCGGTGTGACGTGGCTTTTAATTTTAATTATTAGCATTTGCTTTGACTACCTGTGTGAATGAATGATGCTTGTAAAGTCAAAGTTTATTAAAACTATTTGAGCAACTAACAAGCACCACAACATTGAGCTCTCACCACAAACTGTCTTGCTTGCTGTCAATAATTTTATTTTTACTTTATTTTTTTTAAAACCTGCTGCAATGGTAACTCTTCTTATAATGGCAACGGCACGTATTCCATACAGCCACTCTTACTGTTATTTATTTATATTTTAAATATATTTTTTATTGTCTATATATTTAAGTATTATATCTTTAATCTTAATTTACCACCTTACGTAGACAGAGACCTGTCTACGCCACCTCACGTCCAGGGAGCTGTCTAAAAACCAGCGCTTCTGTGGCTTTCTGCGTATTACCACAAATCATTGCTGAGGCAGCTACCCGTTGGCCTTGCACAGCCGATTTATTTATTAGTTTGTAAAGTTTGTTTATTTAGGTTAATTTGTTTGTACCTGTTGTCTGATCTGTTTTACGTATGTATGTATTTGTCTTATTTTCGTCCAAGTGTTATTATTATTATTTTTTTATTATTTTTTTTGTTGAGATTTTTGTATGTTTCATTGTAAGTGTTGTGCAAGTCAATAAATGTTTTTTATTCTTATTCTTATTCTTAGTTCTTGACTGTACTCTGTCCAGTTGCTAATCCGTCCAGCTGAGAATCTGTCTAGTTGCGAATCTGTCCACTTGCTACGGAGGCCGAAAATCGTTGCATTGACAGTTGCGGGGCGAGGGGTGAGGGGTTTTGATATCGAGGACAAAGCAAACTAATGCAAATTGATGAGAAAAATCATGATATTAGTCTTTATGCTTGAAATGGTTGTTAGCCGTCTCTTTCATACCGTAATATACCTTTATTATTTATAAACTTAAAATTACGGTACCGAAATAAATTCGGATATCGGAATATTCCGGTAATCGTTATTTTTCGGTATGTCGTCATACCGCAATATACAGATACCGCATTTTTTGGGTTATTCTGTCCGCTTAAAGCTACGCTGCTACTGTTCTCTTTTCACCATAACAACTGCACATCTGTTCAGCGTGAAAGGTGGTTAGCCCATCGAAGCTTTATGCTGTTGGGATGTTGTCAATAGAATCAGATTCCATTAAAAAAATATATATATTACTATTATTATTAATAATAATAATAATAATAGACAAACACAACCAAGTAACCAGAATAATTCACCAGCAACTTGCTCTTCAATGTGGCCTTGTTGAATCAGAGGTACCGTACTATAAGTACGCACCTGCGCAAGTTCTCGAAAATGGTCATGCAACGCTATATTGGAATCGCTCTATCATCACGGACATTACTATTATCGCCAATAAGCCTGATATTGTGGTGGCTGACCGATCTCAGCACCGGGCAATATTGGTTGATATCACCGTACCTCATGATGAGAACCTCGTGAAAGCCGAGAAGGACAAGCTCAGTAAGTACCTACCTTGACTTGGCTCACGAGGTTACCGCCATGTGGGATGTGGATTCAACCATCATTGTACCGATAGTCGTTTCGGCAAACGGTATTTTAGCTAAGAGCCTCGATCGACACCTAGAGAGGCTCTCGCTAAAGGGTTGGGTCAAGGGTCAGATTCAGAAGGCAGTACTCCTTGACACGGCACGTATTGTCAGGAGGTTCCTCACTCTGCAACCCTAACTTCCGATAGCTTGGGTCGATCCCGCTGCCGGTGGCAACCTAGGTTAAGTTTTTTATAATATTTTATAAAAAAATAAATATGTTTTTTTAGAAAATATTGTAAAAAAAAATCCTTAAGATATATTTTAAATAAGGAGAATAATAATAATATGATATCTTTAATTACACATCACAAATTTTCTAAAGGCTAAGATTTAACAGGGGAAGTATTGAACACCAAATTTGTAAAAGAAATGTTACTATGCTGTTAAGGATTTTATGAATGATCGATCTATTAGCATCTAATACCTTGAAATCTACTTATAAATTTCAATCGCACGGTTTTATAATATATTGTTGTGTTATAATAATAATAGTTAATTTATATTAGGCTTCATGATTGACTAAAATGCATGTTTTAAGAAAAATTGTAATGTTCATTTTAATTTTATTATTATTTAATGAAATGTAACAATTTAATGTTTTCATGTCTCATGTAATGCCTACAATGTAATTGTAAGGGAATATCTGTACACCTGACGTGAGACAATAAAATTATGAATTAAGTATGAGCAGTTTCCAGTCTGTTAGTCCCCTTTTAAGACACATAAGAGAAGCCATGGGTTAGTAGTAATCCTTATACTATAGTATAATGATATACTGTATACAGTGCCTTATACTAAAGTATATTATTACACTGTATACAGTGTGCCGCCACCATACAGAGAGCTATGTTGTAATACATTCGAATAAATTAATATAATTATTTTCATTTCATTTCAAACACTCACTATAATCCAAGCGAAGTTCCTTAACAGCATTACTCGAAAGCAATAAAACAAAACAAGGAACTGCCGTCCAATACTATTTACACCGAAGTACAACCAGACAGAAATACGTTTTCATTTGGCGTCAAGATAAAAGGGCCGGGGTTTGGGACCGGCAAACTTTGTTAAAAGGCTAATCTGAGAGAGGACTTATGATTTTCTTAGCGAATAGAACGCTTGTTGGGCGCACTCTGTATTTATTAGGCCGTGGCGTTTGTTTCAGAAGACATTCAGACTGTTTATTATAGCTTCGGAAATTAGATAACTTGTCTTTTTATTAGTTGGGCTTGTTTTTACACCTGCGTAGATGCCGCCATCTTATCTATGTCTGTTGCTTTGACAGCAATGTTTATAGCATTGTTTTGTTTAAACAGTTACCAGATAAACTGTTGAAACTGTCACGCTTAGCACATTGTGCAGTTGTGTTTTGGCGATACGTGGACTGTGGATGGACTGCTTTTGCGGTCCTCATTGTCTGGTCTCTGACTAACCCGGGGGTAATTATAGTCGTGAGTATATGTATGTATGTAGTTACGAGATAAGATAGCCAGTTCCTGGACTGCTGAAGATTCCGGGTTTCAATACGGTATCCTCAACGATGTAGTAGGTGAAAGTAGAAGCATACTGAAGTCTACTCCTCCCGGAGCACGGTGAAAAATCCAACTAGCTATTTAAGCGACCCAAAATGAGTCGTGGTTTCAAACCTTTCGTTGACGTAGTCCAAAAAGCTAAAATGTCATTAGTGCTAAAATGACCATAATTTTAAAATGTCTATAGTGCAAAATTGACCAAAATTTTAAAAGGTCCATGGTGCCCTTTCGGGGGTGTATTGTCCAGAGTGCTAAATTGTCATCGGTGTTAAAGAAGTTCTCTTTTATTATAGACTAGCTTTTGCCCGCAGCTTCGCTTGCGTCAAATTCGAGGTAATTTAAACATTAGTTTTCGATCCGTAGCAGGAGGTCTATCAAGGAAAATACCGATGGTTGCTAAACAGCGACATGTTAATTAGTCTTCATAGGGACATTGCCTTCATCGGCAAAACGACGTACTAGCACAGAATAACTAATAGTACTACTGTATAGAAGGTTTACTCTCTAACTAAAGTCAAGTTTAGGTATAAAAAATTGTCTACTTTTAAAACTTTCATGCGAAATTTAAACTTAATGTGCGACCCTAGCGTTCATATTCCGTTAAGCAACGCTGACTCGATATTAATATGACGTCAGGAGCGCAGGGTTTCCACTCATGGATATATTTAAGTAGGTAAGTAAATATGTATTAAAATAAATCAGATTTCTTGTTCTTTCTTTTATTTAGACACCCGAAACACAACAGTATCTTTTATACGGATTCTAAGATCGTTTAGTAGTCATTGTTCAGTGCACGAAAATCACAGAAATGATCGTTCGTTTTACGCGCTCGGTGGAGCGTGCGTCGCGAGCGACAACCTACTGCCAAACTTTTATATGAAAAAATAAATAAATAATAAAAAATAAAAAAAACGCCTGCCTGGGAGGCGCGCCGGCAGAACGAACCTAAGCTGCGCAGTGACACCCCCCTGGTACTAGTAAAAAGTTGACAATTAAAAATCGTCTACTAAGTAAAGTCGTTCATCATTACAATGATTTGTAATAACGTTATCCAAAGCCTCTACCTGAAAGAAGAATGGGTAAACCGCCTCCTTGTAACACTTACATCTATGCATCAAATACAAGAACTTGAAAAGTGAAGCATTTTCTTTAATGACAGCAAATCTGTCTGGTATTGGAGAAAAAAGTTATTGAGAAGAAGAAAAATAAAATAATAAATGATAATATAAAATTGTAGTCAAGATTTTTTTCTTGAATTTAAACTCCTTCCTCGCAGATTCCTTTGATCTATATGAGTCGTATAAAATAAAATAAAAATGAAAAATGAGGTCTCATTTATCATTTTTTTTTTCATTTTCCATTTTTTCATTTTTTTTTTTCATTAATTCATTCGCTCTTTCATATTTGCTGTCCTTACAACAAAATACACTATTTATTTCGAAACTTACCATGTGGGAACTTATAAGGGGGTGGGACGGCTTTCATACAAAAACGCCCATTCTTCTTTAGTCGTGGTACCTGGGTCTCGGTGGCCGAGTGGTCGAGCGCTCGGCTCGATATCAGGTTCGATTCCCATGTAGGGCAAAGTGTGTTTTCGGATTTTTCTATGCATCGCCCGGGTTAGTGATCAGCATTAGGCAAGCGTGGTGATTCGGCTAATACCCATCTATTGTAACGATGATTTGATTTTAATGATGGAAGCATTTGCCCTACAGTGGGATAGTACACATACATACATACTTAAAAGGTGACTGCTAGAAACCGCAAGAAACTTCAAGGGCTGGTCAGTTCAAGTGTTTTGAATATGACAAAAATGACAAAAAAGGAGTCGTGTTCTTTTCATTTTTGATTAAATAGATCATTTAGTGAATTTTAATTGGATAGTCTTTGAGTATCTAATTTTTTTAAAGCAATGACATAAGAAAAATAAAATGAAAAACAATTAAAAACAACGATTATTTACAACGTGCGGGCAACGGCCGCCGGCCGGCCGACCTTATGATAACCCGTTCGCGTCAGGTGGGCGATAAGTACCTATATTAGTTGCAACGAGACCATTTTTGTCATGTTTAAAAAACTTGACCTGACTAGCCCTTAAAGTTTCTTGCGGTTTCTAGCAGTCACCTTATATAATCACGACTATTATCCCCGAAGGGTTATTCAGAGACTAAGCAATGAGGACCGCAAAAGCAGTCCTCTACCATAGTTCACTTTTCACCAAATATCGACTGCATATGTGCTGAGCGTGACAGGTGGTGAGCCCATCGCCGCACTATGCTGTTCAATGTATGTGCAGTCTTTAGTCCTTTAGTCGCCTTATACGATACCCAAGGGAAGAGAGGGGGTGGTAGTATTCTTTCACATTAAACATTTTTATTCACTAATCCGGGCACCCAAGGTAGACATATCTGAAAAGATATGTATGGGTGTATGTATGAACGTATGGTAATAACAATTCGGACCACCTGGCTGTTAAATCAAAATATTAACTCAATGAGTTAATCAAAATATTAACTCAATGAGTTACCCATTACTAATCACGCTTTTGCCAAACACATTTTTTTCTTTAAATATATTTACAATAAAGACTACTTTAGAACGACAACATACGAAAATGATAATAATCTTGATACTTTTGATTAATAATTCATATAAGTGACACAATAAGGTTTGTACTAAAACAAAACTCTACAGAAAAGGTGTTAATTTTAAACACATTCCCGGCTGCCTCCATTTATTTGAGTTATCTTTAAAAGATCTGATTAATATCGAGTTACTAATATACGGAGTTAATACGATAATCGATTGCTTGTCATCGATTAAAATATTGTTAATCTAGCAGTATAACCTACCGCAGGTAGCGTGTTGTATTTTTGTTTTATTTTGTTCGGCAACTTGTTATTAAAAACTTAAAAATTTCGTATCCATTTTCATCCTAAGAATAACTTGAACATAATTAACATTAGCATAAGCATCAGCAGACTAGCGACTACACATGTGCTCAGCGTGACAGGTGGTGAGCCCATCGCTGCTCTATGTTATTGAATGTCCTTTAGTCTTTAGTCCGTCAGTCGCCTTTTACGACACCCAAGGGAAGAGAGGGGGTGGTAGTAGTCTTTCACCCCTACGCGACTCGGTTGACCAATACTAATCAGCCTATAAATGTCCCACTGTCTCCCCACATGGACAGGTCATGAGAAAATTGGGCTATAACCTACCACGGTTTTAACGGCTGTCATGTTCTTGTAACAAACAGGATCGATAGCCTTCCAAAGCATGGAGGAGCTCCAAATGTTTTAATTTGGTCACCCATCCAGTACCCGACATTGCAAACGCTTAACTGGCAATATCGATAACCGCCTTAACCTCTGCCGTATCGAAATTCTATAGTATTTTTTTTTAATACAAAGCCCGGCAAATGCCCCACTCCACCTGATGTTAAGTGGAAGTGAAGTCCAGGCGCGTGGACAACTGGTGCAGCGTAAGAGACGTAGCATCAGTCATCCTCACTCTGCCAGCCCAAAAAGTGCCTCTTCACGCCTCGTTTGAAGGACCCTATATCATAGGTAGGAGAGAATACGTGTGCTGGTAGACTATTCCTTCTTTTGGAGGTGCGACAAAAAAACGAGTCACCAAATTTCTTTGTGCCTGATGGAATATTAGAGACTGTAAATTGGTAAATAAATAAATAAAATAAATAAATCTTTCCTACAGTCACACCAATTATCTAGCCCAAGAGAAGCTTCGAAGAAACTCGTTAAATGGTTACTAGACAACGGATAAACATACTTAAAATACTTAAATACATACTTATTATACATAGAAAACACCCAGACCCGAGACAATTTAGAAAAACAATAATTTCTAAATTGACCCGACCGGGGATCGAACCCGGGACCTCAGAGATGGCGACACCATGAAAACCGGTGTACAAACCACTCGACCAAGGAGGTCGAAAAATTGGTGATTCCGGAGAGCAGCACGCGTACTCCTATGGAGGAAGGGAGAAGGAGGGATGAGATCAAAGAGTTCTTCAGAGCACTCGCCATGGTATAAACGATAAAAGATGCTGGGTGACGCAATTTCTCTACGCAATTGCAAAGGCTCGAGAGTGTTAGTGACCTCAGCATTGCCGATAATGCGCACAGCGCGGCGCTGCAATCTGTCCAAGGCATCGAGAAGGTACTTTGCGGAGCTGTCCCAAAGGTGAGAGCAATACTCCACGCAAGACCGCACCTGTGTTGTATAATAGACACAACTGATCAGGCGTGAAGAATCGCTGCACATAATAATATATTAAAATATTATATTTTTTGCAAATATTGTATAGAAATTATTTCATTTTGGTTAAGCCTAGCCCTGCTCGTGTTTCGTGTCATCTTTTTAAAGCGATTTTATTTTGTTTGAAAGTCACATAATAACAGACTTAGAACTATACTGTATCGACATATTCTTTTACCAATTATAATATAGGTAATTTTTTTCTTAAACTCTAATTTGAATATGCCCTATATCCAGATGATTGGAATTAAATTCCAACAGAAGTAACTCATGCTCTCATGCTTATTATTAACACAATCCATTACTAAAATGCTGCACATCTTCGATCAGTTTATCTTGTAATCAAATTACACTAAACGGGTACTAACGATAATTAAGTATCAGCCAGCACCTTTCAATTGATTGGGAAAGATAACTAAATGTTTTTATTGGTAAGGTGTAAATTAAATTGATTCTAATCAACGGTTTGTTTACTACTGTAGGTTTGTTTACAAGCCCTTCCTTTTTTAAAAAAAACAGCTATGTACCTTTGCGTATGGAATTGTCGCAGTATGATAGGTTATAGCCGTAATATCTTTATATCCCTAGGAATATAATTATATCCCGTAACATAGATACGAAAGCGGTTAATTACTATCTTACTAATAAAATTCTTTTGCGGTTCAAGTTTAGTTATTTAATTATATTACTGAATTAAGTTTAGTGAAATAATTGTAGGAGTACAGGCCGGGGGCTTCGTTGTGTTTGTGAACGCCGCTCACGCTCGCTACTCCCGTCAGTCGGTCGGCATCAATTGCCCTACTCCTGTAGGTCACGTGATAGGTTATTTTTTTCATTAGACAACAATAACTATACAAATGACCTACAGGAGTAGAGCAGCCAGTATTTCTTTTGTCTAATAAAAAAAATACCTCGAAATTCAAGACAATCGCTACGCTGCGCTTCGCCGTTGTCTTAAATGTCGTCATGTCGGTTAGAACCTACCACGTGACCTACAATTATCATCATCACTAAACTTTATCCAGTAATATAATTTTATTACTATACTTGAACCGTATTATAATTATATTCCTAGTAAGATAGTAATGAATCGCTTTCGTATAACTACATATATTACGGCTATGACTATCTTACTACGACAGAATCATCTGATTAAAGAGTTATTAAAAAAAAAATGACTGCTCGGTCCCGGTTGTTGTCGTAAGATGGCAGTCGTTAAAACCCACCAACCTGGATTGGGCCAGCATTTTAGACTGTGGTCCAATATCCCTGTGTGCTTGTTGTCCATGTGGAAGGCCTGTGACCCAGCAGTAGGACGTTTATTATCTGATAATGAAGGATGATGATATGGACAACTGGCCTCAAATGTCAACATTATTTTGTCATGCTTTGGCTTTTTTTTATAAAAGAAGGAGGCAAACGAGCAGGCGGGTCACTTGATGGAGAGTAATTACCGCCGCCCATGCACACCCGCAAAATTAGAGGAATCGCAGACGCGTTGCCGGTATTTAAGGAAGGAAAAGGAACTGTGTGAGGGGGGGGGAACCCTCAGGAACCCTCACTAGCCGGACGAAACACAACAGCACCAAGTGCCATTATATCACGCCGAATATTCCGAATATAGCCCAATGCGTGCTGTAAGGCAGTGTGGCTCTACCACTCAGTCAGTGTCACTCATTTAGCACCACCCAGGGATCACGTTCTATTTATGGTACCATTTACTCAAAGTCAGCCTGGCTAACGAATACCATCTTCTTGTCCAACAATGAGAGGACGGTAAGTCAGCTAACTCCTCAGTGATTGAGAATGTGAGAATAGCATACTTTTAATCGGCCTAATCATCACTTCATATCAGGTGAGTTAAATACAAAAAACTTCCCTGATTCTGTGTGATAGATATCAGAAGAAATACACGGAATCTCACCGTTAAACCAACAAAGAACCGCCACAAGTATTCCAACAAAAAAATGTGTGACGCAAAACGTTGCAAAGGAAACAATGCGGATACAGGAGAAAGGGACGGAAAGATCGCCCCAAGATAACTCTCTATTCGGGAATTGTTCAAATCATAACGTGGATACACTGACAGTGACAAACGCGCGGTGCCTCCGGAGAGGAAGCTGGCGTGTAGGCCAAGTCATAAGACTTTCTTACCCGCCTCTGTGATCTGATGGCTAAGTCACCGGTCTTAAACCCAGAGATCATAGGATCTACCACCATCTTATCTAAATTCTGGCGCCACAATAACAATGTTCAAAATATTGTAGTGTTCCAACAGTTTAGGAATAAGATATCCAGTTCATCAGTGGTTGAGAATTCCGGGTGAAGAGCACTTCCGCCTTCGGCCTTATCGTCACATACCATCAGGTGAAATGAAGGCCAAGTGGTTACCCGTATTAGATAAAAAAAAGACTGCAGAAGACGTCCATCTATACTTCAGATAAATTCGACGAAGAATGTTTGTAAACAAATAAATGTAATTTCTTTGTGCAAATACCTAGTTCCGTTTGGATTATTACTGTTTTGAAAGAACCATGTCGCGTAGCGGTGAAAGAATACTACTACCTACTCTCTTCCCTTGGGTGTCGTAAGAGGCGACTAACGGACTAAAGACTGCACATACGTCCAACAGCATGAGCGGCGATGGCTTCACACCTGTCACGCTCAGCACATGTGCAGTCTCTATTTGGTGTAAAGTGGACCATGGTAGAGGACTGCTTCTGCTGTCCTTATTGCCTAGTCTCTGACTTACTCTTCGGGGATAATAGTCGTGATTATATGTATTTATTATGTATGTTTATATGAAAGAAAGACACCATAGTTAGTTGTTACTTGGTAAATCTTAAGAAAAAGTAAAAATCTGAGTGACACTAGATATTTGCACAAAAAATGGCAATATTTTTTTTTATTGAAATTTTGTATTCACAATGCTATATAGATATAGGATAAAATGTTTACTAGAAAAAAATCAACCAGTCTCATTAAGCTCGAGTGGGTTTCTTTATAGTCTATATAGCATTGTGAATGCAAAATTTCAATAATGAAGATTATATCTAAGCAATTACGTCTTTATCGATTGTTAAATACTTGCAATAGTATTTCTTTCGACTGTGAGGGTAGACTTCACAGTGACGTAATACCGCTGGCTTGCAGCGTAAATCAAACTACTAAGAAGAATTCAACGAGTGTCTTCTGGGGTCTCGGTAGCTCAGCGGTTAGAGCAGTGGACCGGCAATCCAAAGGTCGTGGGTTCGAATCCCACTCGAGCTTCCTGAGACTGGTTGATTTTTTTTCTGGCAATAATTTATTTACAAACACTCTTTATCGAATTCGGCTGTAGTTATAAGTTAATAGACATGTTGTTTCAGGCATTGCTTTTTGATATATTATTATTTTTTATCTTTTTTTGTATAAACTTGTTTATGTGTTAAGTACAAGATACCAAAAAAGTAAAAAAAAATAGTCACAAGAAGACAAAGACGACATGCAGAAGTAAATTTAATCGTATCTATCTTTCGCTTTAGTGTGTGACCTAGCTGTAACAAAATGTACGGCTCTTAGTTTTACGGTTAAACAACCGTAATCGAGAATAGGTACAACATTTTGAATCCGACAGCCAGCTATTGCTGCGACTTAAAAATTGACAGTTTTTAAGTCGCAGCAACTATGTGATAATACATGCTTATTTTCGTTTATCAATGTACGTGAATTGGCATATTTGTCATATAAAAAAGGCAAGAGAAGACAAAACACCACATACAACAAACAGACATACACCGGGGCCAAGAGTACCTAACATTGGAACTACCTTGTTTAACCACGAAGAGCTCGACGAGGACGGATAAGCCAACCCATTAAAACACGTTACAAAGTCAAGTAGAGAGCGCAGCCATATATGGCCGCTTGAGGTCTGACGGAATAGCGAGTTTTTTAGGTGCGACCATATTTGGCCGCTTGGGGCTTGAGGGGTTAATAAACTAAGTACTATCCCTTCTCTGCAACGGGACTTTGGTACGGTCTAACTTTTGATAACGTGTGGGTTGAAGTGAGAGAGTGCTAACGCTAAATCGTTAGCTTCTTAATCCAATCGCTTGTGAAAAATTCAGCCGCGTGCGCATTGTACCTAGATACGAGGAATTACGGGCTAACGAAGTTACGGGTACGTTCAGAGAGTGAGGGCCCTAAGCCCGCCTGTTTCGAACGACACAGAAGCATTATGCTGAGAAAGGGCCATTAGCGTCACACTATTCATATTATATATTTTGTTCTCTTGCTTTTATTATTCATTATTGTTTTTATGATTTTTTCTGTACATTGCCTGCGTTATTTCAATTTTTATTTTTCTTTTAATTTATTTTGTACATTTATCTTGTAAGTGTGTGTTCGTTAATAAATGTCTTTCTATTCTTTTTTTTTTTTTTTTTTTTTTTTAACCTTTTGTGTCCCACTGCTGGGCAAAGGTCTCCCCCAAATTCTTCCACAGATCTCGATCCAGAGCCAAAGACTGCCACTGTCACGTATGCAGGATGCACCCTAACAAGTGGGCTCATATTGTTACTCGGTGGATACCCACGGACGGGTGCCGTCAAAGAGGAAGACCCAAAAAGAGATGGTGCGACGACTTTGTGAACTACACAAGGGATTGGCAGTCTTTCTATTCTATTCTATTCTATTATATTTCTTTATCGGCTTAGTAATACAAAAAATAGTAAATACAAAGCTCCTATCACTTGTACCACACCACAAGCAATATATTCGCAATAAAACATCTTATGTTTCAAAGAAAACTAGGAAACACACATAATTTTATAAAGCGAGTAAAATGATAAATTCTCGTTTGTCACATTGTAATAAGTAGATGCATATGGAGTTTTATTACTTATGTTCTTGTGACTCTAATTAATTAATGTCCGATAGAAAGATATTTTTTATTTACGACGTGGCACTGTGGGTGATTTATGCGTTTGAAGTTGGATATTAAATAATGATAGTATGCATGTATTTTTCTTTAGTTTGGAGTACCTACCTACTATAGATAAATAATTGTTCGGGTATAATTTATTATTTACAATTAAAAAAAAATACTTATTACATTTCTTAATAAAAAATAAAGAACTTTTTATTATGACAAATACTATCAGCAGGCTTATTATTATTTTTTAATTGCCTAAATAAGCACAAATCCATCTAAAGCGTATCTAGAGGCGTTTTACTGTCGTTTAGCTTTGAGGGGTTAAGTATTATCACAGAATAACTAATATTGTACTAATTAGTACTGTGTTATTGTATTCCAAGCGCTCTGGCTCACTTTATACCAAGCTTCCAGGCTTCGATTCTGCTATTTTAAAACATTCATAACCGTTTCTCAGTGAACTTATATCGACATTAGTACAACCTTGAACTCGCGTCTAATTACTAATGAGTGTAAGAATACAAATAGAAAAATCAGCTATTAAATCTGGTAAAACTGTTTCATATCAATGAGTAGCACAAAATAGAAGAGAGAGATGTGTAGTGTTCGTAAACCTTAAAAAACAATATGTTAAAGGATCTTTTTTTATAGTAGCAGAATCTAGGCTCAAATCATACTACTTCCTGCATCAGGTGAATCCTATTAAGAGCCACTGAGATGGATTAGCCGGAGCGCAACGAAGGAGCTAATGAAATCATAATATTTTACACAATACTGCAATCTCGACTTGGCCGGGATGCGCCAAATTAATCTGGGGATTATCAAGAATGGCGATCGAATTAAAATTTGCTCTGTAAACATTTGCCACGGGCGTGGTGAGGGTATTACCAGTTGCTTTGTCTATTTTATGGATTAATATTTGCTTTCTTAAATATAGATGTCAAAAGATAAAATGTTTACTAGAAAAAAATCAACCAATCTCAGGAAGCTCGAGTGGGATTCGAACCCACGACCTTTGGATTGCCGGTCCACTGCTCTGGAGAGTGTCCCACAGAGAGAGTCGCACAGAGCAGTGGACCGGCAATCCAAAGGTCGTGGGTTCGAATCCCACTCGAGCTTCCTGAGATTGGTTGATTTTTTTCTAATAAACATTTTATCCTATATCTATATAGCATTATGAATGCCAAATTTCAACAATAAAGATATAGATGTCAAAGTCGGTCTAGCAGTTATCTAATTTAATACGTAATAGTTAGTACTCTAAGCTTCTTTGAAGGTAAGCGTTTGCTATCCGCTAAATAGTTTTACACTTCACCGGATAGAATCGCTTTTACTGTTAAAAATGTAACCATTCTTTGTTTTAATAGCCCAGAGATGAGCTTCAAAGCTGATATTAATATAGGAATTAAATGAATTTTCAACGGTTGGCCGAAGCGACGTGAAATGCCGCCATAATTTTGAATATGTGGCTTGCACTACGCTTCACTAACCCTATTCAGTTTACCTATGTCAATGAAACAGAATTTCATTACTATCAGGTATTAACATAGTTACGGAGTAAACAGCGTCTAAATATCGCGCTATTGCTATTAATGTAATAAATATTATTGTTTAAGACTGAATAGAAAGGTTTAGGGAAATATCCAAGCCAAAGTACTTCAATACCTTGGCATAAGAACTTATGCTAATTATATTTTGAAAACTTTGCATTGATATCTTTTACATAACGCCTGTTTCCCGAAAGACTTGGTAGATATCACTGTTTATATTTGCTATGAGGAGCTCGATGGTGCAGCGGCTAGTGCTTTCGGCTTGCGATCTTGCCCGCTAAGCAACTATCCCAATGCCGGGTCGCCTGATGGGTGACCAATTAAAAACATCTCGAGCTTCCTCCGTGCTTCGGAAGGCACGTTAAGCCGTTAGTCCCGGTTGTTGTCGTGAGATGGCAGTCGTTAAAACCCACCAACCCGCATTGGGCCAGCGTGGTGGGTTATGGCCCAATGTGGGAGGCCTGTGCCCAGCAGTGGGACGTTTATAGGCAGATGATGATGATGATATTTGCTATGACTCTGACACACTCTTATGCTTCTTTTATTCTCAATATACATAAAAGAATAGACAAGAAACTCGGAAAGTTTATTGGTAGGATTTCGCCCAGAATACGACTGGACCTGCTACCCTAGCGGTTAAAAAATATGAATATGGACTTGGGCTTCATTTGACATTTGAAGCCCATAATATGCCCATATAAGGACAAAATATGGACTTCAAATGTCAAACGAAGCCCATGTCCATATCCATATTTTTTAGCCGATAGACCCGCTGGTACCTATTTTTGCCGCCAAGCAGTAAGTAAAGTTTCGCTGCGTTCCAGTTTGAAGAGTACTAGATCCAGTGAAAAAAAACAGTGCAGAGAGCTGTAAGCACTGTAGCTTCTGTGTGCGTTATGGGCGTGAATCGTGATGCAATTAAGACTCAGTAAAAAATATAAAAATACTTATCCCCCCCCTTTTTACAGAGTCAACATATTGGGAAATCTCCCATCGTCGAGGGACATTTTCCACTACAATTTTAACATACAAATTACAACAGACTAGATCACTGTAGTTTACCGGTTCAGCACGGTTTACCTTACTCACACTAAACTAAAGTTTCGCTAACTCCATAAAACCATTTCGGCCACTCCGCGCAAATTTCAAAATGGAATCCATTAAGTATTAAAACGTGTTTAACGGGAACTTTTAACCCGTTCTCACGGTGAGCCCTGATTAATTCTGTTATCGTTTCTAACTAACCCTAAAATGTCAGTGGAACTAAAATGAGGACGTCCGCAGAGAGGCAACCCGTTTGAAGGCGGTTTGCCCCTTGGGGTATAACCCTATATGTTTCAGGATACCTCCTGGGATCGAAATGGACTTTGGCGAAACGGTAGTGTTGTGTGCTCGTGTTAGGGTTAATATGATTTGGTGTCTTAAATTTAATGTTGATATGTTGGGTGAAAGTTGCAAAAATGTAATTTTTGTTTTATTATTAAATCCACCAACCTACTCATGTAATTGTGTGCATGTAGAAGGCCTGTGTCCAGACGTTACAGACTAATGATTTGATGATACTACTACTACCTCTCTTCCTTTGGGTGTCTTTAAAGGCGACTAATGGATTAAAGATTGCACATACATCCAACAGCACAGAGCGGAAATGGGCTCACCACCTGTCACGCTGAGCACGTGTGCAATCGATATTTGGTGGAAAGTGGATAATGGGCAGAGGACTCTTTCGCAGTCCTCGTTGCCTAGTCTCTGACTAACCCTTCGGGGATAATAGTGATTAATTATGTATGTATATAAATGTATGTAAGTACTAGCGGCCCGCCCGCAGCTTCGTCTGCGTCACCTTGCACTCCGTGACAAATTTCCAAAATTTTCTTTCTTATCCTAACCTTTTCCTGACAAAAAAATTGAGAAATAGTTACATAAAGAACAATGCCACAAACCAACTACCAAATCAAAACAGAAACCACGGAACGCATCGAAACCAACCACCAACCAAACCAAACCGGTAATAACGAAACGCCAGTCCACAGAATGCTAATCCGTTTACTCGAACGCAACAGATAAAGATGGCGGCGGCCGACGAGACGCTAATGAGCTCGATTGGCGCGAAATCACGAACAAAATGGACGCCCAGTGACAAATTCACTGCGTGCCAACATCGCGTCGGCTCGACTGATTTACGACGCCATGCCATTCGGAATTGGAATGACAGACAAAAGGCTGGTATATAATAGCTCTTGTGTGGAAACGGGGATTATAATATCGTTGAAGCCTTCGAACACATAATAAAAACTAGATGCTCAACCAACGCTCTCAAAACATACATACAAATAATAACGACTATTTGTCCCCGAAGGGTTAGTCAGAGACTAGGCAATGTGGACAGCAAAAGCAGTCCTCTACCATAGTCCACATTTCACTAAATAGCGACTGCACATGTGCTCAGCGTGACAGGTGGTGAGCCCATCGCCGCCTCCACGCTGTTGGATTTATATATAATAATAATATAATAATATATAATTTATTTATTCAAGCAACAAGGACTCATAGGGTAAGTAACAAATGGACTTAAGAGCTATGTTAGTACATACATAATATAATATAAATTGAATTAAATTAAGCCTGTCACAATATTGTTATTGAAATAAATTAATTAAGTAATACAATTGCAATTATTAAGAATTAATACAAATTGAATTATGATAAGATTAAAAAAAAAATACATTAGCGTGACAATATAATTTAATTCAAACAGAATACAAATTATAGTTGTTATTGATTAATTATCATTATTCGATTTATTTATTACAATACACTTTCAACAATGGACATGGATGTGGCTAGACAGAGGCATGCAGGTGAACCCAGTGGCGCAGAAAAGGCGAGTCCCAGCGGTCTGTGATGGCACTCAGGATGGAGTTGCGCGATGCACACAAGAGCGCCCGTGTTGAGGCGCAGCGCTTACGCATCACAGCGTGGAAACCATCAGCTCGCACCTCCGCGAACATTGCGGATGCACTACAATGTCTAGGTCTACGCAACAATATCCTGAGCGCATCGTTGTATTGGACACGGAGAGCGCTGTATGCTCTCTGCGTATAGTTGACCCACAGACTGCACGTGTAAAAGGACTGGCAGTACGCTTTAAACAGCGTCACCTTTACTTGATTTATACACAGTGCAAATCTGCGGGCCAACATATTGCATCGAACAGCCAGCGCTCTTCGCTCCCTCATAATGTCCATGTCATCTTTGAGGTCCTCGGTGACCCAATGGCCCAGATACCTAAATGCTGTAACCTGTTTAAGAGGGGTTCCGCGCAATGACACCGGCGTTACAAAGGAGTAGCATTTGGTACCAGCTTTAAAAACCATTATCTCGCTCTTCTTAGCATTGTATCGGAGCCCGTGCGCCTCCGCAAACCTCTCGCAGATAGACAGTAAACGCCTCAACGCCGAAATCGATGGACTGAGCAACACCATATCGTCTGCGTAGCTTATGTTATTAATACACACTTCGTCTATGTGACAACCGATCTGTGTGTTGCTCAGCTCAACGAACAGCCGGTTGATGTAGAGGTTGAACAGCCTCGGGGATGCCGTCCCACCCTGTCTTACGCCACACCTCAGCCGGTATTTATCCGAGAGCGATCCGGCCCATCTCACCTGATTGGTCTGATGGCCATACTAATACCTAAAGATGTTTACGAGCTCACTAGGTACACCCGACACATTCAACACTCTCCACAGGATATCGTATGACACCAAGTCGAATGCCTTGGACAGGTCCAGGAAGCAGACATAGACAGGCGTTTTTCTATCTGCATAATACCGGACAGTATGCTTAAGCGACAGGATTGCACTCTCTGTAGATAAATTTGACTGAAAGCCAAATTGTGCACTATGTATGTTTATATATTTACTTAGCTGTCGATCAAGCAAACCGTCCAACACCTTAGCTATAACTGTAGCCAAAGATATAGGTCTGTAGTTGTTACAATCAGCACTATCTCCTGTCCTGTCCTTCACTATAGGCGTAACAATCGTCTTCATCATGTCATGAGGAAGGTAGGAATGACCTATACAAAAGTTAAATAGCATGGCCAGCACCCTCAGAAGATGGACACCCGCATGCTGAAGAAGCTCGATACTTAGCTCGTCGTGTCCCGGGGACTTACCACGAACCATTCCTCGAACTGTGGACTAAATGTCTTGAATGGAAAGTACAACCGCGCGATCCGTCATACCCGAGGCAGCGACCAGCCGTGCAGGCGTTATAGCCTCACCCAAAGGAGATTTAACACGAAAATGTTCTTTAAATAAGTTGGCAATGTCACCCGGGTCACGCTTACCAGCGAAACTCATGGGAAGGCTAGGTCTAGGATTAACCTTATTTGTAGCATTCCAAAATTTTCCAAATTCCTTCTTTTTATGATGATTTGCGATAATATTCATTTTAATTTGTTGCTGATTTTTTTTTGACACCACTTTAGTTTAGATTTAAATATTTTCCGAGAATTAAACATATTATTATAATAAATACCAGATTCGGGCCGCGGCTCTCCCCCCGCGCTTAGAAGTAAGGGTACATTCAGCTGCTTCAGTTAGGATCGTCACAATATTTTTATACATTTTTTCAATAATTACTGTATGGTCAATATTATTACACATCTGGTCACAACAATTACTAAATTCAATTGGAAAATCTATCTCTCTAAGCTTATTGTTACATAGGTCATGGTACTTAGCTATTTCAACAGCATCCCTTTTTCCCCAGACTACTTGTCTATATGTACTGGTTTTATGCTTATGTATAAGTTTACGTTCTACTAAATACAAGTCGCAATTGATTAGTAGCGGCTTGTGATCTGACCAATAAACATCGTCCAGCACTTGCGCACCCGTGACCGTGCGGGCAGCGGCGGCTGAGGCAGTAACATGATCGAGCCAGCGTCGCGCGCCGTTGGCTTGGCTTACAAACGTATAGGTAAGTATCCGCCGGCAACAACAATAAGTCAACACATGTCCAGTTGAGTTCCTTACAGTAGTCCAAAAGTTCAGTGCAAAAAGACTCACCTGGGTGTGCATTAAAGTCCGCAAGCACAAAAACGTTCTCCACATTATTACTCTCAACTATTGCACTTATCTCACCTAAGCATGCCGTGAAGTCCACTAAATTTTCACTGCAATCTGTAGGCATGTAAAGAGAAAACACAAGGTACTCACGATCACAGTGACTAATCTTTATCGCCACCAGACGCACACTAACACATTGAATGACGCTCACTGTAGTGAATAAGCTCTTTCTCCAGAGCAGAGCTACACCGCCGTAGGGCCGGCCGCGTAGTACGCCGGCTCCAGTGTCTACCGCTGACTTCCCGGTGTACGCGAAGTTCTCGTCCAGCTCCGCCAGGAACGTCACGTCGTGCGGGAGCAACCACGTCTCCTGGAGCGCAATCACATCAGCACTGCGGCACAGTCGTCTCACACAGTCCGCAGAACGATACACTCCTTGGCAGTTAAATGTAATGAACCTTGTATTGGTGCTAGTATCCATTTAAAAGGATGTATTATTCTCCGTATATGTGATCGTAATACAGCACAAAAATAACTCTATTTCACGGCAGAAGTGGGATGTGAACTTTTTTTATGACTTGATTTTAATGATTTAAGCCATTTCCGTGCAGTGATACTAGGCATTATATTTATTTCCAACTAACTGTAGGTAAAGACAACATTGTATCTTTTCATAAAAGAAATGTCTTCGAGACCAGACACAATCAGATCTGTAATAACGTCTTCAATATAAATTTTGCAGTACACACGTCGACACTCTGTGTCTCATATAATTCTTTGGAGACATTTCTCATTGTAGGGTTGAAACCGGAATAAAAGACGTGAAAATTTTTATTTTTTTGGGTCATAACAATAACGTAAAATAAATATTGTTGTGTTATAGATAAGATAGCCAATTGACTATGAGAAACTTCTTAGTATTTGGGAGTTTCAGGTGAAATATCCTTTCTGTGATCGTCACTTACTATCATGTCACATTATGATTTATGTGAGTTCAAAGCTAAGAGCCTCACCAACAACTCTTACTGCGTACTCAGAGACGTCAATTAAGTTTTAATGACAATTGAGTCTCTTGCTGTCACTTTCTTACTTATAGTGTTAAATAGAGAAGGAAAGACATTTAATTGTCAATAAAACCTAATTGACGTCGCTGTGTACGGTAGTTAGAGCAGTATTATTTTAATCTTACTGTGCAAAATTCGTATGGGAATTTGCATAGTAAGATTAACAGTAATGAGTGACGGTAGGGCCCCAGGTATTTCCCATACATACAATAGAAATTTTAAAATTCGCTTAGTTGACAACCCTGAGAAACGTGCTTGCAAAATGAGCCATTTGTTGTGAATTAACGTGGTTTGCACTTTCATGAAGACAGATGTCGCGCCGTATCGGACGAGGCGATACGAGATTTAATTTATCTGCTACATTTTTGGGGGTGCAAAGAGATTGCTAATAAAAATGTGGGAGTTGGAAATACGTTGGAGAGAAAATCCCTTTAAAACGAAAATGAACCTTGTTATAATATGTTTTTTCTATTTGAATCAATTTAAACAAATTAGTACTCATAGTATCTCATTTATAAGTGAACAGGACATCCCCTCTCCTTAATTCACTAAGTTTTATTTTTACTGGCACCACGAGAGCAACTGTAGGTTATGCAAGAAGTGCCAGACGTCCCTGCGCCAGTAAACTACTCGCACAGGAGACCATCTGCGTTAGGTTTTGACGCCAAATCAGTGCCCGACGAAGGGCGCTCATCATTCGGTACTCATAAGACTAGTGTCTCAGGAGAGTTTCCCCGTGAACACGTGTAGTTCACTGCCCATTGTCCAGATAGGTAACCGGAGCTGTCCAGCTCGCTCACTTCTCGTTGCACGAAGGGCACAACTCGCGGTTGCCACTACTCGGATCGTCGACTCTGAAGTCAACTCCCAAGTGTCCACCCTAGTCGCGGAGTCGTAAGCACACTCACTTCTTGGAACCCATCCGAGCGCCTAGCTAGTTCGCACGTCATACGCGGCTGGCTGGACCGGAAGCTATGGTATCTGGCGGGCCGCCTCTACTAGTTCTCTAGACTAGTACCGGAGATGTCAACACCAATGTCCAATGAGAACCACCGGACAAAGCTGCCAACTTAAAGGGAAACTCACGTTCCCCACAGGACTTTTCGCTTCTGGCCCCACAGAGACCGCTACTAAGCCCCGCTCGCTGTGCACGAGTCTGGAAGTCCTGGCACACAATACCAGGACAAATGAACATTCCCAAGCTCTACAGCTAACCACAAGTCACTAAGAGTCCAACCCACGTCCGGAATCCCGCCGGAGGCGCCGGTTAAGGCGCAACCAGCGGGGGGCATGGAACCGGAACCCCGTAGTACCCCTGAGCAACACAGCCGGACCTGTTCCAGTATCTCACCTAAGGGGTCCCCTACCCTATCTATAGGGGTGAGTAGATAGGTACAAGTAGAGTGAATAGGACAGTTAGAATATAATAAAGACCTCGGCGAACGAACTCCACTCCGAATATATCGGAGACCTTCTCGCGAGAGGTTAATTAGTACCATAAGCCGACAAGCGTGTATGAAGGAATGTTTATGTACCTCCGTGGTCGAGTGGTTAGCACGCCGGGTCTGGCGGCACGTTATCTCTGATGTCCCAGGATCAATTCCCGGTCGGGTCAATTTAGAGAAAGACTGTTTTTCTAAATTGATTTCGGGTCTGAGTGTTTTTTCTATGTTTATCTATATTTATCCGTTATTTGTTCTTAAACAAATTAATGCCGTAACACGTAGGGTCCTTCAAAAAGGCGTAAAGAAGCACTTTGTGGGCCGGCAGAGTGAGGGTGACTGATGCTACGTCTCTTACGCTGCACCAGTTGTCCTCGCGCCTGGACTTCATTTCCACTTAACATCAGGTGGAGTGGGGTCATTTGCCGGGCTTAGCATAAAAAAAAAACAGACGAGGCTTGAATGGGACAGTTGGAAGAGAAAGACCTCGGCGAACCTACTCCAAGCAGATCGGAGACGTTCTCGTGAAAGGTCAGGTCATGACAGTCAAGAGTACCCTAAACGTGACGTGTATAAAGATCGTTATGAGAGTAAATTATGCATAAGAAATAAATAAACTTTCCTACACTCACACTAATTATCTAGCCCAAGAGAAGCGTTATGAAACTCGTTAAATGGTTACTAGACAACGGATAAACATACTTAAAATATTTAAATACATACCTATTATACATAAAAAACACCTAGACCCGAGACAATTTTGAAAAACAATAGTTTCTAAATTGACCCGACCGGGGATCGAACCCGGGACCTCAGAGATGGCGACACCATGAAAACTGGTGTACAAACCACTCGACCAAGGAGGTCGTCCAATGTATCAGGATCAATTGAAAAGCTGTGGTTTCCGTCTACCTCTCTGGAAACAGACGTATATGAATGCAGTACTTACTCAAAGTAAATAGACAGCTTTGTATAGTAAATTTAAACAAGATAGGTAGGTAAATACATACATCATTAGTCAGAGACTAGGCAATGAGGACTGCAAAAGCAGTCATCTACCATAGTCCACTTTTCACCAAATAGCGACTGCACATGTGCTCAGCGTGACAGGTAGAGAGTCCATCACCGCTCTATGCTGTTGGTTGTATGTGCACCCAAGGAAAGAGAGGGAGTGGTGTATTCTTTCACCGCTACACGACACGGTAAAGAGAAAGGTAGATAAGTATTACTTAGTCTATCAATCGAAATGACAAAGAAAAATGGGCGTTTTCGTATGAACCCCGTCCCACCCCTTGTCCCAACATGGTAAGTTTCCAAATAAATAGTGTATTTTGTTGTAAGGACAGCTAATATGAACGAGCAAATGAATGTAAAAAAAGAAAAAAAATTGGTTGCCTGTAAAGTCGGTATACGGGCGAAAGTTTTACGTGTCAACGACTTTGAGTGGTAAAATAATTTTAATGTGAATATTCATTCGTATAGTAGGAATAAGGATAAAATAATATGGAAGGGACGCGTGCCTTTCACTTTTTATGTCTGTCTCTCTCGCTCTTAGGCGGGCTAACCATGCCCGAGTGGAAGGGACGCGTGCCTCTCACTCGCTCTCATTGTGAGCGCATAACGTGAGCGGAGCGTAACGCAGTTTCTTGAAGTGTCACCCGGCAAACCAATTTATAAGACGTTGTCACGTCAAAAAAAAGAAAAAAAAATGAAAAATTAGGGTGTATAGTTATGTGGAGGCTAGGCGCAGAGAAAGTAATGAAAACAACGGTCAGCTGATTAATGGCATTTATTTCGAAACACGGGTTGTATTTAAATCTCTGTTAGAGGAGTAGCTAATAGTGTCTCCCACTCGCACCGTATAATTGTTCTTTGTTCTTGTTCAGTGGGAGACACTATTAGCTCCTCTCGCTCCAACCGTAGCATAAATACGTTTCGGCTCGGAGCGGCGCGCCCAGCGATGCCAGTTCTCCTGATTTTTCGGGGGATCTACTGATTTTCCCAGAATTCTACTGATCTACTGATTTCAACTGAAATTCTACTGATTTTTTCAGATCTTTACTCACTTCGCTTTACTCACTTTAAAACATGAAAAGTAATAAAGAACCTGCGTGAAATAAAACACAAAATTATCATAGTTATGTTGGCACTACAAAATTGTCATTATAAAATGGAACTTAGCGTGATGGACACATAGTTGAATATTGAAACTTAAATCTTACTCCACAGACAGCAAAATAAACCGGTTTACACACACCCCGCTAGTGATTACGTGAAGCTAAATTAAATATTAGGAGTCGTGGAGAAAGCGATACATCTTTATTTAAGTTTTGCGTATTACGTCAAACGCATTAAAATAATAATAAAATGTCCACCGAAGTAATTTCTGGAATTCTGTATACTAAAATTCTTTTGAAAAATTCAAATTGTTACGATATTAATATAAGCCCTGAAATGTTAGGCAAGCATAATAGTAAAATGTATCTCAAGGACAATATTTAAACATTAATAAAATGTTAGGTATGTTATTTAAATGCTCAACATTTTTTTATTCTATAAAATTGCATCTACTGATTTTTGAAATATTTCCCCATACATCTCCTGATTTTTTCTAGACGCATCCTCTGATTTTATAAAAATGGACCTGGCAACACGCTAGTGCGCATCTTGTAGTTCCACGGGCATGATATTATTCGTCTCCTCATGACTCCCATATCTATATTCAAGAAAAAAATCTTGGCTTCAATATTATATTATCGTTATCAATGTTTGTGTTATTATGTTACAATAAAAGTATTAAATATCTATCTATCTATTATCATTTATTATTTTAATTTTCTTCTTCTCAATATTTTTTTTCTCCAATACCTGACAGATTTGCTGTCATACAATAAAATGCTTCACTTTTCAAGTACTTTTATTTGATGCATAGATGTAAGTGTTACAAGGGGAAAGACGTTTTGCCCATTTTTCTTTAAATTATTTCTGCGGTTGTCGACCTAATACCTAACATGGTTAACTTGGATATACCTCTTAACTTGATGACTTGACCTTTTAACTGAGGCCGCGTACTCTTCAGTGTTCAATGAAAAGAGTTTCTATTGCGTCTAGAAGCGCGTCTTTATATCGAAGGTTAAATCATTCCGACCTTCTTCAAAAACACAATTATGCAAAGAAGCCTTGTAGATAAGGACTAGTCTTCAACAAAAAAAAGTTAAATAAAATTGTAACAGGCAGAAAAGTTTCGGAAAAGTCTTTTTGATGTCATCTCTAGGCTTTCGCAAACAAGAGTTAAGAGTCGAGAGCTATCTTTGAAAGCTCTAAGTTAGGAAATAAGGCGATTTTTTAACATGCCATATTTTAGTATCTGAATCTGTAAATGAACTCGGTGAGTCTACTGTGTCTCTTGCCAGCTCTTCTCAGTTGAAAAGGCTGCATAAATTAACTTGCAAAACTACTTACAAACGGCAATTAATATTATTGCAATGTAGACTTTAATCATACGTGCTATCTCTAAACTACTTTTGAATGAAGGTATTATACAACTTTAAATATGTTAAGATAATCGAAGACTAAACTGTAAAAATTATGGCCCACTGCACTACAAAGATGTTGCTCATCCCTTCTTTTATAGTACCTTATAGATAGAGATAGATGGAGCAATTTGAGGCCAATCCTTTACGAGAAAATTCCCTCTAGTAGCAGTAGTCCGGTGTTAGTCCGGTTGACCGAACTACTGAAACTTTTCAGTTGCGATAGTTCGGTTTCAAATGAGCACCGAACTATTGATACCCCTTTAGTAGCAACAGTTCGGCAAATAAACTATATATACTCGGTTCAACTCATACTGTCATCTCCTTCTGGGTCTACTCCGTCGCCGATACTCCTATTTAGAACCCACTCTGTGATTACTTTGGCCCTGAGCTCACTTGGTAAACGATTTAGTAGGTACCTACTAATTTAATTAGGCATTATTTACCAATTTTTCTCAAAATAGGGTACTTGGCAGTGTTTCTCATGACTTACACCACAATCAAATGAAGTGGAAGCAGCTATTATGGAAATAGGGAAAATAGGTCTATACGTTCGGAATACGTCAATTTTGATGTTTGTTATATTTTCCTATTTCTGTCTCCGCGTATGGGAGTTGAGAGCTTATTATATTCCGTTGTGAGCGTCTCCATTTTTTGTTGAGAGGTGAATCTGGATGTGCCTTATGCATACTTGGAGGAACAATTGGGTTATGTGAAGCTTATGTGTCCTTTAGTTTGCCGGGGAGTGAAAGTTAAAAGCACACTAATCTATACCATCTTGAAATATATCGTAACGGTTGGTGGTTGCAAAATTGCTTCCATTCTCGTTAACTGCTTACTTTATGTCTTGATATTCTTCACTATTACCACAGTTACTGTTGCACAAGCACAATGTTCATTGCTCTTTAAATTGTATTTTTATAATTTACTTATTTTACAAACTTAATAAGTACTTTAACTTTTATTCCAACCGACTACCGGCTGCGCCATGTTTGTGTATAGGGATGGGCGCATGAGTGAAACCAGCGAGTTGAGACAAGAATGTTTTATTCTCCTTCACATACGGAATACATCTACCCTAAGTTAGAAAGTAATACAATTACCAACACTTTTGTAGTCACAAGATACCCAGAGAAACTATTGCTATTGACAGCCCAACAGGTCTGTCTGGACTGGTAGATACCTATTAGACTTTAAACTTTTACGTTGCATTCTATTAAAATTATGTTAACGGGACAGAAAACTTTGGTAGGTACCGACGCTTCTTTCACACTATAGGCGAAGGAACAGAAAAGCGAAACAGGTAACCAGTATGCATGAGATATTATTCAAGAAACGGTTGAGCACACTCTGAATGATTTCCTAGGAATATCCGTCGTATCTATAAGTTCTAAAGAACCTCAAAGTAATGAGCGCAATCATATAGCTATTCCCCAATCCCGCTATTTGCAGTTGTTCATGTTCATGGTATCCTTTTTATGGATATCGACCAGCAGAAGGGCAGGTTATGTGTCAGCTTTCCCGTCTCTTCTTATTCCATGTCAAAGCCAGCTGGGTAGAGCCTTCCCTCTACCTAGCTGGCTTTACCATATGCTACCATTGTAGCAATTAAATAAATAAATCATTTATCTTATCAAGATTTTCGTATCATATTCTAGGGTCCTTCAAACGAGGCGTGAAGAAGCACTTTGTGGGCCGGCAGAGTGAGGATGACTGATGGTACGTCTCTTACGCTGCACCAGTTGTCCTCGCGCCTGGACCTCATTTCCACTTAACATCAGTTGGAGTGGGGTCATTTGCCGGGCTTAGTATAAAAAGCTTTATTGCTACCACAAAAACCCTACTATCACAACCTAGCAATGCAAGAGTCAAATTGTGGAAAGAAAAATACAGTCCCCCGCCTGGATTTGTCGAGCCTGCAGAAGAACTTCCCGCCGGTCACGACCTTCCATGGTCTACATGGAAGTCCTTAAATAGACTACGGACACAAGTGGGCCGCTGTGGACTTAACAGATTTAGATGGGGTTACGCCGACATGTCCCAGGTTCCGTGCAAGTGCGGTGTCGCCGAGCAGACTATGCAGCACTTGCTCTCTTGCCCGCTGGCCCCACATGCGTGTGACACGGATGAGCTTATGGTAGCCACGGATTCAGCGATAGATCTGGCTACTTTCTAGGCCAATCACATATAATAGTGGTATCTTTGTTGTACGAACCAACGACACGAAAGAAGAAGAAGAAGTATAAAAAAAAATATCTTAAGTTGTGAGATCGCGAGATCATACAGTCCCGGTTGTTGTCGTAAGATGACAGTCGTTAAAACCCACCAACCCATTGGGCCAGCGTGGTGGGTTATGGCTCAATAACCCACCAAGCTATTGTCCACGTAGGAGGCCTGTGCCCAGCAGTGAAAAGTGGGACAGGAAGTAAAAAAAAACATATCCTGAATTGTGGAAAGAGATGATAGCCCATTATGATCCTGAAGGAAAATACTAGGAAGCCTTCCGAGACTATCTCAAACCATAAATCATTTTGTATTTTTTTAAAAACAATTAAAGTTATAAAATATTTAAAAAAAAATTAATTAAAATACTAAGAAACAATTTAATAAACTAATAAATATAAAATTATTATTGAATTTTCCGCCATTCTCTATTGTGTTTCCTTATTTTTACTTTAGGGTCAGTATTTAAAGCTTTTCTAAATGTTTCATATCCATTAAACCCTGAGGGAATCGCAACCACCGTGAAATAAACGTGACGTTCAGGGACTTAAGCCAAAATCTATTTATTTTTATTTTATTTTTATATAATTAATACAAAATCAAAAGCTCTTAATCTAAATAAACATCTTTTATTTTCTTAAACATACAGCAAATTACGAATGTTAGATATGTACATATTTATTTAGGTAAGGTCAACTTGGGTAAGACCGGCATACTTTAATAATAGTTACAATTGATTTGCCACTAGGTCTGTTTTAATTATTCTAGAAAGACGGAGTTTAAAGCAGATAGCAAAGTAGTCATTTGTGAACATTACAAATAAGGCGAATGTCCGGGCGTTCATATATTTTCTTAATTAAGGATGGTATTTTGAAAACACATCTTCAAGATGGACTTCCCCGTGACAAGGGGTAAGTTCGTCTAGTTAAAGTATTCAACGTTGTGCATACAAAAATGGACTAATAACTGTAACGGTACAGAATGAATGGTATCCGTCCGTTAGTAAGGAATGCATGGGAGTAGCACTAAAATAAATATTAATGCGTAGCACCATTAATAATAAGCATGAAAAGGGAATAATAAACTAGTTCAGAATAATGGTCAGTGGTCTAGCGCTTTATCTTTAGTTTGAATTTCGCGGGGACTGCTCTGTGTGCTCCTTGCGACATAGGCGCCGTCTAGCGTGAGTTATTTACTTGAGCTTCGTGTTAGGTTGGCAACGGGCTTTATCTTTATTTTGAATTTCGCGGGGACTGCTCTGTGTGGCCTTGTGACATAGGCGTAGGTTGGCAAGCCGGTAGACATACGGGCGGGCGCCACCTATGGTCGGAATACGGAACTTTTTATAATTTCACAAAATACAGGATTATTGGCTTAAGTGGATGATTATTGAGAGGGAATTGCTAATAGAAGGCTACATTTAGATATTCAAAGATGTAATATTGGCTATCTGACGAGATTTGGTTAGATTATGGAAAAATTTTAGAATTGCGCGGCGAAAGCGGCAATGAGCGAGCGAGAGGTTGAGAAAAAGACAGAAAGAGAGGTCGGATGATAGCTCCACGTGGCGCGACGCGAAGGCGGGGGGCATCGGGGAAACGGCTAGCGATTGGTGGAAGGGAAGAAAAGCGGACTCGCGCGGGAAAAATCTTAGGCGCGCGTGGCGGGAAAGTTAAGATGCTTGGGAAAATTAGCGGACATTCAGTTTTGGGACGTCAACGGAGCGGTCCAACTTAAGAGTGCGGTACGACTCATACGGGAAAAATAGCGTCCGAGCTTGATAGTGCGCTAAGTGATATTCGAGCTGCGATATTAATTAAGATTTGTGAAATTGAAAGTTATTAATAAAGTAAACTATTGCGATCGCAACTCGAATCCGTTAACAGAATGAAGTATTCTGGGGTACATCGGCGGAAACGAGTCACGGTGACAACAAAACCCTATGTACCTTTCAACAGACTTCGGTCTGGATGATCTTTGATTGTATTTAATAAGATCGGCGTTTTACACTATTACGCTAAACAATACACTATCTTCGACGGAGTAATGGGGGAGAGACAGTTGTCTCCCTAGTGAAAGTTGAAGATAGGTCAGACACCATTTAGCTGGAGGTAGACCCGTATGACCCAGTCCAATCTCGAGTCTATCTCCATACATACAGTGTAGTGATAGGAAAATAACACACTGAGTATACTGGCTCGACTGATAGAACATTTAGGAGTTAGTTGCTTTCAGGGGCAATGCGACTCTCACCACACACCACGAATTTAAATTAAATGAGGCTTGGCCTAGTTTGCAAGGTACACAAGAGGGACTGTTAGTTCGACAAAATATAGGCATTTTCAAGTGAGGAAAGTTGTAGGAATCTATAGGTAGGCGGATATATATATGGTTAGTTATTAATTCAGACTAATAAGGCAGGGATAATTAAGTTACGGCGCTAAATAAAATTATGATGAAGTGATGTGGGTCCTAGCTAGGCAAGTAATCTGTTACCGCAGGCCGGTAAAATTCTAATTGTTTTCCTAAAGTTGTTACCAATTAATTATTCATTTTAAATAATTAACAGAAGTATGATAATATCGTACCATCATTACTTTGGAGTACCTAAAAGTCTAGACTGGTTTTCTATTACAAGAAAAATACTAAAAAGTTATAGCAAATAAGCTTAGTCGTACTGTGATGTTTGATTTCTAACACTGATATGACCAAACAGGCATTTTTTAGCTTTCCCTGGGATGCAATACGATCTCATATCGCTACACTCTTCAAGGTGTTAAAGTTTTACATCCGATACCTTAGCAAAAATAAGCTGATACAAACTGAACAACTAAAACCAGTTTAGAACCTAAGATAAGTCGTTGAAAGAAGACATTGCAAGCTATGAGCTTCTAATAATCTGAAACATAGAAATAATTGATTGATAACAACCAGCTAATTAGCCTGACAATGGTCTACTAATACCATTTGAATAGACCTCTTAAGATATGTAAGTACTTACTTCTAATAATATGAAACATAGAAATATTTGATGGGAACAATCTAATCAATCAGACTAATACCTAGTACAGTCTAATTTATACTTATTAAAGTGAGTAAAAGATAACTTCTAAATGTAATTTATTTAATGATTAACAGTGATAATTAACTACCTACTAAAGGTATACTAACTATGATTTAGTAGTCTATCAAATTAACCACTCAGTCTGAGAGACAGAGGGTGTAAGTTAATGGAAAAATAATTAACTACATTCACTCCCTAAAAGTCAGGGATGTTGAATAAATTAGGCATCTTTCAATAAACTTGAGATGTATTTATACTTTATAAGATCTGTATAATGAACACTAAGAGTAATCCAAAGTAATTTACTTCAAATGATAGTATTCTATTTCAGTTCACTTCCTAAAGTCAAGGATATTGAATGAATTAAACATCCTTTAATAAACTTAAGATGTGATAATCTGCCAATGCAGCCAATCCAATGTAGTTATATTGGAACTTTATAAGACCTGTATAATAAATACTAGGAGTAAATAAAAGTAATTTTACCTGTATTAATAGCATTCTACTTTAGCCACCGCCTGAAGTGGCGTTTGATTAAATTATCCACCCTTTACGGAACTGAATATAAGTTATTGCATTGAATAATTAAGTTCTTAATGTGAAAAGGATATTTGGATGATAGCAAGCCTTGAGATAAACTCTATTGATTTATGTGGAATAATAAGAATTTAAATTGCTAACACATAGTTCATAATGTAAAATGAAATTAGATTTTGAGAGGAGATGTAAATTCTCAGTTTGAAAGAATTAAAGCTACAAGCTAATAATTAATGTTAAAGCCAAAGTGGACGGGGCCATAATTAAACAATGAGATGTAATGGCACGCTATGGAGCGGCGGTTGGAGCTCATAAACTTCCACAAGACTCTTATATTTCCACAAGACTTATAAACTTCCACAAGACTCTTATATTTCCACAAGACTTTTAAACTTCCACAAGACTCTTATATTTCCACAAGACTTTTAAATTTCCACAAGACTCTTATATTTCCACAAGACTTTTATATTTCCACAAGACTCTTATAATTCCACAAGATCTTTATATAAATTGCACCAGGCCTCTTATGTATCATGCTACTGATAATAAATAATAATACCTACAAGCTAAACTATCATCTGATTACCTTTGAGTGGTTACAAATCTTCCCCGCAGCTGCAGTGAAGGATTTAGGTCACAGTTCAGACGGAGTCATTGCTAGGCTACACATATTTATGTTAGGATTTATAGACTGGTAGGTAATTAGGTCAGGAGAAAATAATTTAACACAGGGATAAGCCAATTACTAAACTTTCACGAAAGAACTTGAGTTACTTAAATGCGGTTAACAACGGAGGGTTCACTAGACGATCTGGCCAAAATAGTAGTTATTATAATATTACATTGCTTGACTGAAATTCACTGCAAATAGAATTAAGCTATGCTAAGGTTCCATCTTCATACAAACGCTACACACTCTACAAAACTCCAGACACAACCATTAGATTGTAGATAAATTAGGTTAATTAGTTTTAAGAATTAGATAATAATTTAAGTTAAGGTAAAGCGGCGAGGATGTGTGTATGTATTATAAGCTAGCTAGGCATATAGGTGTGAAAGGCATTAGATTTAGGTTTAGATTTAGGTGTAGCAATTTAATGTTGTGGGGAGGTTACAATTTGGTAAGCCATGACCAGGATCAGAAAGTTAAGTTATAAATTATCATTAATATAGTTGTATTGGATTTCAGTCAAGCGGTAATACTTTAATTTAGAAGTGGGATTTTTTCCCACAAATTGTTGTCGTGTTGCGATGCGTGAGTTTAGAATTGGCTTAATAGGGAATAATTCAATGAAGATTAATTAATTCAGAGATATTGAAGAATTATAATTTGACACTTTTCACAATAAACGTTGTTATCTTCTAAAGTTGATTCATACACTTTGTATTACGGGCTCTTGATAATGGGTGAATTATAATTTGACACTTTTCACAATAAACGTTGTTATCTTCTAAAGTTGATTCATACACTTTGTATTACGGGTTCTTGATAATAGATTAAGACCAATATTGTAGACAGTCGCAATGAGAGCTGGAGCTAAAATTTTGTTGTACGAAATCTGTAACAAAAAGATTTTCAGGTTAGGTTAAAGGTCAAAGGAGGAGATAAAGCTACAAAACAATAGCGTAATGAGTATTATTTGAAATATAATACCTTCCAGGGATGTCCGTTGTTGCGAGAGGCAATGTAAGATAATGACACATCTGTCGATTTGGCACTCGATTTTAGGGGACAATGAAATTGCTTCGGGTGTAATTTTTGTTTTGGTTGAGATTGTTACAAGAAAAATACTACGGTTGAATGTATGGTGATTGAAGATTGTAGTACTAAGACTTTGTATTCGATTTTGAGACGCTAAGTTAATTGTTGACGTTAAGAGTTATGGTAACTGTAGTTTTGTTTCTATTCCTGGTGATAGATTTCATATAGGCATAGGCAACTGGTTCATACAGCCTTGTGTTGAGTTATTTTTAGGATCGTAAAAAGTCGATAGGGTGACATAGTTCAACATTTATTGATTTAGAAAGATTTGTGGAATAGGGGGCGGTTTAATTATTATTGCTGTCGGATGGAAAGGCAAGGGGGCGAGATTGGACAGAATTAACCAACTAAGTTATTGCTGGATTCAATTTATATTATAGGACGGCGATATGCTGTACAATATTATAAAGTTATGACGCTAACAGCATAATATAAAACTAATAATAATTATATTTTGACTAATAATCGTTGAGCGATTGCGGTTTTTAGTTGATGTGCTATTCCACGTATTATAATTTATTTTGTTGGTTATGTTAGAGAAAAAAAAATTATAATAGTGTACTTGAGTCTCACATCTGAAATCCATAGAGTAGTTTAGGCTAGTCAAGGACTATAACGTTCTTTGTCTATGGTTGGACCATAGAGACAAATGATTTAGCGAGACCATAAACAATCTAGAATTAGGAATGATTATAAAACATGACGTCATAAAACCAATCGGAGAGGAAACTTCCTTATCGCGTAATCATGTGATTTTGTTATAGCAAGTGGAATCACCTGTTATTTTCCATACCTGTTATTTTTAATACCTGCGATTTTTACATTGAAAGAGATTTTCCTAATACTTATCACGTAGTAGATTAGAATGCAATGACATGGGAAATGCCGCTTCATTTTGTTAGTTCGCTAAAATCCTAGGAAAAGTAACATAAAATAGTATTACGGTTCAAAATACACGCGTTGATGAGGAATCGCGATTATAAGAAATAACAAGTAGCAGGGATGTCATGTAGGGGATAGAATCATATGACTATTCATTGCTAGTAGGAATTTTGGTTTAAAAGCAACGTAGTTTGGGATGCATAATGTAAACGGATAAATACGTCTAGTAGGCGGTAAAAGTCGTTACCGTCTGGAAACAACTATCTAATATCTACTCTATTGTGGGGAGGTTACCTATTAGCGAGGCTAGATGGCGTTGGGTTACCAATAAAAGATTTTATTTTGGATGATGGTAAAAGGGTGCTGTCTAATAATAATATGTATAATTGAAATACTCTTGCAGCGTTGTAAGTAGTCGTTACCGGTAATCATTGCTTCTTACCGTATAGTTGAAATCGTGATAAATAGTTAATTATGAAGATTTATAAAGGATTATTATTAGCTTAAGATGAGGTTAACGTACGCAGAGGTAAAGCTCGCTGGGCACAGCTTACTATACCTACTTACCTAATATTATCAGTTGTGAGTTACCTAGAGATATCTAAGTCGGGAGAGCGGTGAAAAGAAAAGACTTTACTACATGACTAATTAGTTAGGATAGGTAGAGATAGATAAATCATTAAATTCACTGGGTTGGATTAGCCTATTAAGAAGGGTACCTTGCACAATTGTCTATCTCCGTTGAACGATTAAGATGAAATATTTCTCGAGGATACCTAAGATTGACGGATGATGGATAATTGTGGAAGGTAGATATTAATTGAGCTTGGGAGCAAAATAGGGGTCGAAAGAAAAATACAATAGTAAAGAAAGAATAATAAATTGAAAAAAAAATAATAGGAGAAAAAAAAAATAGTTGACTGGCTTGAAGTCGAGATTTAACTGCAAAATTAACGAGTTATAGCACTGTTATGCTATAGGGATAACAATAGCGTATGTTATCACATCAATTATAAAGGCGAGTTGCGGGCGGATGTCACGTCATAATCAATAGTTAACTCGTTTTATTATTTTAAAAGTTAACGCAAGCTACTTATAAAACAGTGATCGATTTTATATACCACAATTTTAAGTTGTAGGATAAATTTAAACTCATAGTCCGCAGAAACATTCAAGCCGGAAATAAAGCGATGATATTGCGAGCTGAGAATAAATTTCTTAGTGTAAACTTTATTAATAAGTAAATCCCTGATATTGCGTTATCGAGATTACAATACAAAATTAACTATCACAATTCGAATCATCCAAAGTAATTATTTAGATGTTGTCTCGCGTCGACAGGTACAAATTTTAATTTAGATGGGTAAACGTAAAGACATTAGAACTGAAATGGGTTTCGGATGTGTGACGTTCTTAGGACACGTACTGTTTAGTAGCATAATTTAAATTTAGTAAAATCGGCCGTATTGGACATATTTCGTTTGGCGGATATATATATTTAATCGAGATTATTGTGGAGGTAGCCATAGTTCAAAGTTTACTAAACCCGACCTAGAGTCATAGCCTATCTTTATATGTCAGAAGAAAATAATAAATTTATAAGTAGTAGATTTTAAAGTCAATAGTAAATTTATTTTCCCGAGGTGCGACCTGAAACCTAGTTCGCACTAGGCCATTCAAATACTTTAACCGGTAATGTTGATTATAATAAATAAAGATGTTCGGGATTTATAATAATATTCTAATACTGCTATATTAAAATTGTTATTATGAAATTAAATAAGTTTGCTTAACAATTGGCAAATAATTATTAACTCAAGAATTTGTTTAGTACAAAGTAAATGTCTACAGGTTTAGAAATGATAGGACGAACGAAACGCGGTTTTGACTTGTGGGAAGGTCAGCGCAGACTGTCAAAGCGGTATTATCTTGTTTTGGTTATTTATTATATTAATATGAATTGCTAGAATTCTTAAATAATCTAGATTATTGGCATCTAATATGTACGTGATGAAATTGTAGATGATTAAAATTAGTGCTAAGGTAGGTTATTGTCGAAATTATGGCACAACCTTAAAATTGTTAGTTAATGTGAACTGCATGTTGCATCTAGATTGTTTTATACAAACTAATTGATTGGGAGTTTTCACATATGTAGGCCGGGACATTGAGTTGATGAAATAGTGTTATCAAAATATTATTCATCACGGAAAGATAAAGATATTTTATTTGCAAGTGTGAATACAAAAGTTTACTTCGGTTAGTATTATTCGGTTCTAGTCTAGTTTTGTGGTAGCGTTTTACCTAGGGTTGTTCTAAATTATAAGTAATTAAATATTAATTGTCTGTTGCTGTCTTCTACGTTAGAGAAGGAACGGAGAAAGATAAGGGGGACTCATTTTGTTATAGTCAGCTGTATGATAGATAATCCTCCTAGTAAATATTTCTTGTGATTGCGGTAGCAACATAGAGTGTTTATAGGATGTTTTGTTCATTAACTAATTATCTTCACCGCAGCTGTGGATAGGGATGGCTAAAGTATGTGAACAGGGGTGGAGAAGATAGGTCATTATAAATTAAAATAAATACTTGAATTGCAATATGCCTGACTAAATAGTGCGAAGAGATGGAGTAACTATGTTAGAGAAATTCTCTATTGCATAATATTCGAACTTTTGACATTTTCAATTGTAACTTTAGAATTTTGATTAGAGTATTTAACTAAGCGGGTCCAACGAAGAAGGCATGCTGAAAGCGAGGTCTTTGGTCGTCTATGCACACAATAAAATTATAGATGACACAAGGGAGCATTCTTAATTGGCACTGTTAAATTAGTAAAAGTAGCTTGTTTAGGGTGTTCGAATATTTTTAGTCGCACAGGGCACAAATAGAACTTAGTTATGCGTGGAGGGTTTATTTTGATTTACCTGGTGAAGTAATTGAATCGAAGTTTCGGAACTGTGCTGTAGAAGTGGGAATTACTCAGCACACAATAAAATTAAGTGGTTTCCATTTAGCTTCATTTCCTAAACTAGCCTTTCTTAAAGTTGCGGAAATTCTGCTGTAAGGTGGTTCCTTTGGGGGCGTCTTGTGAAGTCTAAATCAGGACAATTATACTTGACTAACCTATAGAGAGATAATGTCTTAGGCTGCAGAAACAGAGGCCATTGATGGCATTTCATTTGGCGTGGTCAGGGGATCTCGTGTTGCTGGGGAATTTTACCATCTGGACGGAAGGCTGAAAAGTAAAGTAGAATGCATAATGAGTAACCAATTAGAGTTACAAACATTCGGGAGATTACCATCTTAATAATGTGTCTTGTGCGAGTATAAAATTTAAAACATCTAATAAAAAAAAAATAAAAAAATAAATAAAAAGAAACTAGCACTATTGAATCACGCAGTTTGGAATTCAGTAAATACGAGAAAGAACTCACGATATTAATTACCATGAATACTAAAACTAAGTGTCACCTTCAGTGGCTTATTATTTACCGATTTGATCGTTATTAGTTATATAAAAGGTAGGAAGTTAAGTAGAGTTGTGGGGGCGGATAAGATAGTTACCGGTCTGTTTAATTTAAAAAAGAAAATGATATTTTTCAAAGGTATAGGAAAGTAAGGGGATATTGACGTATTATATATTAGCAAATGAGACTAAATGTTGTCTTTCGTGCATAGTAATAACTAGGGATGAGACATAGTTACTAGATAGGTTTTGGCATAAGTATTTGCTTATACGTATAAGCTCAGTACTTGTCAATTAGTATACAATGTCCAACGCGTACCGGGGTATTAACAAGTACTTATCGATGACGCATACATTGACAGTTAGATATACATAGCACACAAACTTCTAATAGATCTGAACTACGGGGTAGCTAGTTCAAAACTCAAGGATGTGTTTCGAGATGCGTACCCCCTTAGAGTGAATGAGTTTTTCCTAAGTATTTACGATCGACAACCTTATTGTAAGGCGTTAAGACCTCTATTTGTATGCACGGTGAGTGGGTGTCACTGCGTACCGGACGGAAGCGAGTCTAGTATTCTATCTCGGTTATTTGTAGGATTAGACATTAGATGTATCTCATCTAAAATAAAGTTATAACTCTTGGGCGATGATGGTATGCCTACTGGGTTTGGTTGATATGGGGGTTTGGTTAAGATTTCTTATCCGCGTAGAGGAAAATAGGTTTCGGTTGAAAGAAGTAGCTAATTAGGGATTGTGGAGGACGCGGGTTCGATCCCTGCCTGAGGTAGACAATTGTTCCGACGTTTCGTTATCTTAGGTAATTATATAAGTTAAGATGAGATTGGTAGCGTTGAAGTATGAAGGAAAGTTTTAATTCAAATTATTAATTATTATTCATTAACCTAGTTGGAACTAAAAGACCATGACGGCGAAGTGGTTGATGCTTCACCCACGAAAGATCCCAGGTTCGATCCCTAGGTTGCAACATTTAGATGCGAAACAAGTTGTAAGAAAAGACGTAAGTTAAAAGAAGGCCATGATGACAGATGTACTTGAAATTATTCTAGGAAAATAATTTAAAGAATAGAATAATTGAATGGTTCGGAAGATGTTATAAACTTACGTCGGAATCGTCATAGAGTTGAAGAGTTTTCGCTAGGGGGCGTTAGTAGACAGCGCAAGAGACTGTTATATTGATCTAAATTATAGTAAGATTTGTTGTTATGATGGTAAACAAAAGGCAAATCATTATTCGGCGGTTGTGTATGATTAGAGACATGGTAGATGTCTAAGTTATTGGGAAATATTTACCGAGACTAAGTTTACTGGGATTTCGTTTCGAACACGAGAACTGGGTATGCGATTATGATTTTGTGTCAGTTGAATAGAATGAGGGGTGTGGGCTATTTTGCAATAAGAAAGCTTATGGAGGAAGGAGTCATTAGGGATTTGGGGAGGAACTATAAATAGTAGGAATATCTTTGAGGGCTAGGATGACAATGAGGTTGGCAAGGAAGGAGGTGCTATTTTGTACTTAATTAAGTACAGGGTTTAGATATAATTCGCCGCAGATAAGAGTGGTACTTTATCTGCTTAAATTCTATCGGGGGCGGCTGTAACGGTACAGAATGAATGGTATCCGTCCGTTAGTAAGGAATGCATGGGAGTAGCACTAAAATAAATATTAATGCGTAGCACCATTAATAATAAGCATGAAAAGGGAATAATAAACTAGTTCAGAATAATGGTCAGTGGTCTAGCGCTTTATCTTTAGTTTGAATTTCGCGGGGACTGCTCTGTGTGCTCCTTGCGACATAGGCGCCGTCTAGCGTGAGTTATTTACTTGAGCTTCGTGTTAGGTTGGCAACGGGCTTTATCTTTATTTTGAATTTCGCGGGGACTGCTCTGTGTGGCCTTGTGACATAGGCGTAGGTTGGCAAGCCGGTAGACATACGGGCGGGCGCCACCTATGGTCGGAATACGGAACTTTTTATAATTTCACAAAATACAGGATTATTGGCTTAAGTGGATGATTATTGAGAGGGAATTGCTAATAGAAGGCTACATTTAGATATTCAAAGATGTAATATTGGCTATCTGACGAGATTTGGTTAGATTATGGAAAAATTTTAGAATTGCGCGGCGAAAGCGGCAATGAGCGAGCGAGAGGTTGAGAAAAAGACAGAAAGAGAGGTCGGATGATAGCTCCACGTGGCGCGACGCGAAGGCGGGGGGCATCGGGGAAACGGCTAGCGATTGGTGGAAGGGAAGAAAAGCGGACTCGCGCGGGAAAAATCTTAGGCGCGCGTGGCGGGAAAGTTAAGATGCTTGGGAAAATTAGCGGACATTCAGTTTTGGGACGTCAACGGAGCGGTCCAACTTAAGAGTGCGGTACGACTCATACGGGAAAAATAGCGTCCGAGCTTGATAGTGCGCTAAGTGATATTCGAGCTGCGATATTAATTAAGATTTGTGAAATTGAAAGTTATTAATAAAGTAAACTATTGCGATCGCAACTCGAATCCGTTAACAGAATGAAGTATTCTGGGGTACATCGGCGGAAACGAGTCACGGTGACAACAAAACCCTATGTACCTTTCAACAGACTTCGGTCTGGATGATCTTTGATTGTATTTAATAAGATCGGCGTTTTACACTATTACGCTAAACAATACACTATCTTCGACGGAGTAATGGGGGAGAGACAGTTGTCTCCCTAGTGAAAGTTGAAGATAGGTCAGACACCATTTAGCTGGAGGTAGACCCGTATGACCCAGTCCAATCTCGAGTCTATCTCCATACATACAGTGTAGTGATAGGAAAATAACACACTGAGTATACTGGCTCGACTGATAGAACATTTAGGAGTTAGTTGCTTTCAGGGGCAATGCGACTCTCACCACACACCACGAATTTAAATTAAATGAGGCTTGGCCTAGTTTGCAAGGTACACAAGAGGGACTGTTAGTTCGACAAAATATAGGCATTTTCAAGTGAGGAAAGTTGTAGGAATCTATAGGTAGGCGGATATATATATGGTTAGTTATTAATTCAGACTAATAAGGCAGGGATAATTAAGTTACGGCGCTAAATAAAATTATGATGAAGTGATGTGGGTCCTAGCTAGGCAAGTAATCTGTTACCGCAGGCCGGTAAAATTCTAATTGTTTTCCTAAAGTTGTTACCAATTAATTATTCATTTTAAATAATTAACAGAAGTATGATAATATCGTACCATCATTACTTTGGAGTACCTAAAAGTCTAGACTGGTTTTCTATTACAAGAAAAATACTAAAAAGTTATAGCAAATAAGCTTAGTCGTACTGTGATGTTTGATTTCTAACACTGATATGACCAAACAGGCATTTTTTAGCTTTCCCTGGGATGCAATACGATCTCATATCGCTACACTCTTCAAGGTGTTAAAGTTTTACATCCGATACCTTAGCAAAAATAAGCTGATACAAACTGAACAACTAAAACCAGTTTAGAACCTAAGATAAGTCGTTGAAAGAAGACATTGCAAGCTATGAGCTTCTAATAATCTGAAACATAGAAATAATTGATTGATAACAACCAGCTAATTAGCCTGACAATGGTCTACTAATACCATTTGAATAGACCTCTTAAGATATGTAAGTACTTACTTCTAATAATATGAAACATAGAAATATTTGATGGGAACAATCTAATCAATCAGACTAATACCTAGTACAGTCTAATTTATACTTATTAAAGTGAGTAAAAGATAACTTCTAAATGTAATTTATTTAATGATTAACAGTGATAATTAACTACCTACTAAAGGTATACTAACTATGATTTAGTAGTCTATCAAATTAACCACTCAGTCTGAGAGACAGAGGGTGTAAGTTAATGGAAAAATAATTAACTACATTCACTCCCTAAAAGTCAGGGATGTTGAATAAATTAGGCATCTTTCAATAAACTTGAGATGTATTTATACTTTATAAGATCTGTATAATGAACACTAAGAGTAATCCAAAGTAATTTACTTCAAATGATAGTATTCTATTTCAGTTCACTTCCTAAAGTCAAGGATATTGAATGAATTAAACATCCTTTAATAAACTTAAGATGTGATAATCTGCCAATGCAGCCAATCCAATGTAGTTATATTGGAACTTTATAAGACCTGTATAATAAATACTAGGAGTAAATAAAAGTAATTTTACCTGTATTAATAGCATTCTACTTTAGCCACCGCCTGAAGTGGCGTTTGATTAAATTATCCACCCTTTACGGAACTGAATATAAGTTATTGCATTGAATAATTAAGTTCTTAATGTGAAAAGGATATTTGGATGATAGCAAGCCTTGAGATAAACTCTATTGATTTATGTGGAATAATAAGAATTTAAATTGCTAACACATAGTTCATAATGTAAAATGAAATTAGATTTTGAGAGGAGATGTAAATTCTCAGTTTGAAAGAATTAAAGCTACAAGCTAATAATTAATGTTAAAGCCAAAGTGGACGGGGCCATAATTAAACAATGAGATGTAATGGCACGCTATGGAGCGGCGGTTGGAGCTCATAAACTTCCACAAGACTCTTATATTTCCACAAGACTTATAAACTTCCACAAGACTCTTATATTTCCACAAGACTTTTAAACTTCCACAAGACTCTTATATTTCCACAAGACTTTTAAATTTCCACAAGACTCTTATATTTCCACAAGACTTTTATATTTCCACAAGACTCTTATAATTCCACAAGATCTTTATATAAATTGCACCAGGCCTCTTATGTATCATGCTACTGATAATAAATAATAATACCTACAAGCTAAGCTATCATCTGATTACCTTTGAGTGGTTACAAATCTTCCCCGCAGCTGCAGTGAAGGATTTAGGTCACAGTTCAGACGGAGTCATTGCTAGGCTACACATATTTATGTTAGGATTTATAGACTGGTAGGTAATTAGGTCAGGAGAAAATAATTTAACACAGGGATAAGCCAATTACTAAACTTTCACGAAAGAACTTGAGTTACTTAAATGCGGTTAACAACGGAGGGTTCACTAGACGATCTGGCCAAAATAGTAGTTATTATAATATTACATTGCTTGACTGAAATTCACTGCAAATAGAATTAAGCTATGCTAAGGTTCCATCTTCATACAAACGCTACACACTCTACAAAACTCCAGACACAACCATTAGATTGTAGATAAATTAGGTTAATTAGTTTTAAGAATTAGATAATAATTTAAGTTAAGGTAAAGCGGCGAGGATGTGTGTATGTATTATAAGCTAGCTAGGCATATAGGTGTGAAAGGCATTAGATTTAGGTTTAGATTTAGGTGTAGCAATTTAATGTTGTGGGGAGGTTACATAACCATGTATATGCACATGTAGGTAGTAATGAATAAAAAACTTTAGGGCTATCAATTTATGGTGTAAATTCGTTTCAATTTGAAAAACCAAAAAAATGAGGCAACTCCGTCATATGACTGGGTGAAGGGGTGTAAAACATTTTTTCACATGGATAATTAATTTAGACAATATATTTTAATAAAAAATAGTCCTTATTTTAAATGAAACCCTGTTTATTAGTAACTATGACTTTGTAATTCAGAGGCAAAGGTTTTTATAAGCTAAACAAAAACTATATTCTTTGTATAAAAAATGGCAATAAAGTCGCATAACATACTAAGGTTTAATTCTTCTGTTATTTTCATGGTTAATTAATGTCATGCGTGGTATATTATTAACTTTTCCGCTCTAAAGCCACTGAGTTCTCCACTTTAAATTGCTTGCACAGCTTCTATTATTTTTTTTTAGAATACGAAGCTTTGTCAGTTTTCATGATGTAATTTTTGAATTAATTTACTGAAAAATAAAAAGTTAACACAACTTTACTTAATAGAGTACAATACAACCAAACCAATTTTACCATTATTTGGACATAATAAATATAGAATTAAGGTGGATATATCATCAGTAATCAAGCGAAGCCATTTAGTAACTAGGTATGTGCTAAAACAGAAAAGGTTTTTAATACCTGTTTTGAGGCAAGACCAGCATATCCAGCAGACCAGTCTTGCCTCAGATGGTCTGGACGGACTCCCCACTATTAGTTTATTAGGTTAAAAAAAATTACGTCATATTAGTTTCATAACTATACTAGTTTTCCTAGAACCAATACAGCAAATTACTTTATTAGACATTTTAAAAGCTACTCACCATAATCTCTATTAAAAACACTGATTAAATCACATAATTTTTTTTCCGGAGCACGTGTAGGTCGGTTTTAATGTTCAAAACTTCAATAATTTTGTGCTTCACTTTTTTTACAAAGTACGCCTAGTAGCGCTATCTATCTAAGACTATTGGAATCAAAAATCGATTACTGTTTTACCGACAGAACAATAAACATCATAGAGGTGTTGTAAGCTGCAAAAAGCCGTGTGGACGGGCTTGCCCCCTAGACCACAGAATAAATAATATGCCTAGACGGTGTTCCTCAAGTTGACCTTACTTATGATTTTTTAAAGTAATAAACTGAGACAACTATCTTGAAGCTTGAATCTTTATCTTGAAGCGGCGACCAGCTTACTGCCATGATGGGTAAATTCACAATAAATGTGTTTTTTTTCAAATTTCAAACCTTTAATCTGGCATTGAATGTAACTCGTGTATCATTGAATCCAGAGATTATGTAGGTCCTCTGTCTTGTAAAGAAATTGAAAATAAATTATATTAAAAAGCTGTTATTTAAGATATCCATTGATAAGGCTATTGAATAGGATCTGTCTGAAAAACGTTTTGTCCTATCTCAAAGGATGACCGTGAACGAGATTATTTTCCTTTGTGGTTATTATTTATTATATTCCAAGGTTACTATATAATAAGGCATGTCAGGCAGATTTAAATAATTTGTATAATTTTTTCCACTACGGATATGCGCTTGTCCTCCATCTCTCCTGATGAAAAGTGATGATGAGGCCGAAGGTGGAAGCGCGCTTTACCGTCAATCCTCAATCACTGAGGAACTGGCTATATTATCTCTAAACAGTCGAAACACAACAACACTACTAAATATATGATCTGATTTGATCCTGTTTTTCATAGGGTGTAGGTTGGATTTCTGCTCGTGGATTTTTTCTAACAGTTTTGTTTTTCGAAATAGAAAATCAGACTTATATTATAAACTTTACTTAGGCTTTAACATTCATTCAAAACGCTTCCGAAATGACTATGACTAATTATTAGTATTTCTTTTAATATAAATAACATTTACAAGTATTAAGGGTATAACTGTTGTTTTTATAATGTTCGTTAACAAGAATACAACAACGTTTAACTTACTTCCCCACAGTTTACAACACTACCTTAGAATCTGGCTGTAACATTGGCTAAAGAAATGTTTCTCCGAGGCATGTACCGCACGTTTCACCTGTTGCGTCATTGCACTGCACGGGTTACGTAGTACCCGATTCGGTCACAGCTTAACACCAGAACCCTTGGTTATCCTTTTGCGAAGCTGAAGTGAGCTACCGCTTACGTTAAAATCCATCCTACCGTATCACCTCTCTCTACGCTTGGGTGTCGTAAAAGGCGACTAACGGACTAAAGACTGCATATACATCCATCAGCTTAAAGCGGCGATGGGCTCACCACCCGTCACGCTAAGCACAAAGTGTAGTCGCTATTTGGTGAACTATGGACTATGGCAGAGAACTGCTTTTGCGGTCCTTATTGCCTAGTCTCTTACTAACCCTTCGAGGATAATATTCGTAATTATATGTATCTATGTTAAAATGCATGAGCAAGGCAGTTGTCTCACCTCCGACGATGAACGAGTAGCGAGTCAAGCTAGAACTAGAAACGAGTTGAAGCGAGTGTGTAATTCCGATAGTTATGTCGCTGGGCTATATAAGCGAGTGTACGTGAGACGGGCGATTACTCACGCCACTCGCTCGCGGCGGACGAGCCGACCGTACAGGGGCCCAAGTCTGCTAATTTACGAGTGGCGTAATTGAATCGCAATTGGATCGCATTGTAATTGTTTGACACATTTGGTATTCTCTTACTCATTTAAGAATAGATTAGCAGACTTGGGCCTCAGTCCTCTTGGCGGGAAATGACCGCTGCCGCTGGTTGGTCTTTTGGCGTGAGTTCTGATCGCGAGCGAGTATCAATAAGCGAGAATTAACTTTGATAGCTCTTCTCGCTCAGCGACGAACTAGTGGAGCAAGTCCTCGCCGGCAGTGTGAACAGTCAGCGATCAACTATTTATATATGCATCTCTTTTATTTATACGGAATGTATGTATATCTATTGTACGTTTCTTGAGCGAGAAAATAGCCGATAAATAGTCGTTTCCTCGCCGTTGATGCCACCATCCCTATCTTCGCATTTCGGGAGCCTGGCACCATACCAGTTTTATATCTACCAATTAAGAAACAACCTGTAGACGGGGTGTGTTAAAATAAAATTACTACCTGAAGTGGCGAAGACATCAAATATTACGAATCTTTAAAGCAGTCTTATTTTATCTGTATGTTTGAAATATTCTGAAATATTTTCATTTAGATCTCTTAGGATGCAAATTCTTAGAGGTATGATGGACACACTGTTGCTATCCTACGTATAATATTATAAACGCGAAAGTTTGTATGTATGGATGGATATTTGTTACTCTTTCACGTATAAACTACTGAATGGATTTGGATGAAACTCGGCATACAGATAGTTTATAACCTGAATTAACACATAGGATACTTTTTATTCCGATATTCCCACGGGAACGGGAACCACGCGGGTGAAACCGCGAGCGGCCGCTAGTAAAAACATAAAGTCAAAAGCGTTGTAAAATTGCGACATGTCCAACCAGTAACTCGGTAGCGGAGTAGTCAACTCAGTCGCCCGTGATCTCCAGAGGTCTGGGCTTAAGCCTCAAGTCGGGCAATAGGAGTTTACGATGCGTAAACCGAGTTTGTAATCACTAAACCTACTTGAAAAGCGGGGTGGTTAAAATATACACATTAATTAAAACGGGACAATTTCAGCGGGACTGTTGGGAACACACCAGCTTTCACGAGAGTGCCTGATTTAACGACACCCGGGTCAAATCCGTCGCTCACTAAACCGGGTTTTCCGGCTACGGAGCTAAAGACATTCAATAGAGTCTGTTGCACATTTTAAACAAAATTGTGTTTTCACTAACACCTAGGTGCATACCTCTAATAAAACTGGAATTGTCCAATGATTGCAGGCATATTTTCCGCAGTCAGCTTACTACAGCTGCACTCACTTTGATGGTTATAAAATAAAATACATAAATAAAATAAAAATCATTTAGGTATTTCAGGCAAACTAGCCCATATTCACTTAAAACTAAATCTCAATTACTTACATCAATAAAATGTATATACCTACCTAAGCAAATCAATTTAAAAATAATAAGAAAATAAATTACATTATTAATAACTAAATTACAATTATTACAAAAATACAACAAAAAAATATATTTGCTGTTATTCAGCGCATGCACCATACAGCAATGACGCATGTATTGGCAATCAAACCTGTTCGCAAACACAGTTAGTATGGGAGTGTTTGTAAACATGTTTTACTAATTTTGTATTTTAAAATAAACTAGCAGCCCCCCCCCCCCCCCCCTCCCTCGCGACTTCGTTCGCGTGAACACCCTGTATCATTTGGCATTCTCTTGAATTTCCAAAAAAAATCTTCCACACAAAAACCTTGTCATACACTACAATAATAGCTAATTATAAACCACTAGCGGCCGCTCGCGGTTTCACCCGCGTGGTTCCTGTTCCCGTGGGAATATCGGGATCGGGAATATCCTATGTGTTAATCCAGGTTATAAACTATCTGTATACCGAATTTCATCTGAATCCATTTATTAGTTTTTACGTCCATCCATACTTACAAACTTTCGCGTTTAAAATATTAGTAGGATGTGTAGCCTTATGTCCGGTGTCGCGAGCAGTGAAAGAATACTGCCACCTTCTCATCCCTTAGGTGCCGAAAAAGCGACTAACGGACTAAAAACTGCACATACATCCAACAGCAAAGAGATGCGATGGGCTCACCACCTGTCACGCTGTACAGTCGCTATTTGGTGAAAATTGGACTATGGTAAAGAACTGCTTTTGCAGTCCTCATTGCCTAGTCTCTGACTAACCCTTCGTGGACAATAGTCGTGATTATAATGCATGTATGTAGCCTTATGTCTATAGAGATAAGGCTGAAAATTCCGCATTAATTAACTAAACGCATAAAAATAAGTCTTTTATCTCTCAGCCAGTGGTGAAATAAAGCTGAAGTTGAAAGCGCTTAACCAGGAATACTCAACTACTGAGGAACTGGCTTCCTTATCGCAACACAACTATGCTATTTAAACTTTTTTATGACCACATACTTAGATAAGACTTTACAATAAGCTCTGTTACTATTGCACAAAAGATCCCGACGTGCAACTACGAGAGGTTGACCTCAGCAGGCCCCACTAAGATAACCCCTTCCACCAACAAAACAGAGTATACAGAATAGACATTTTATTGTTTGACATTACACGACAAAACACAATACAACGATACAGGTACAAACTTAGGAGACAAAATTCGGCACAGTAGAGAATTGTGCACTAAAGTGTGATGCCAAAACTGTGCTCAGATCAGTATAAGCAGCAAGAGTGGTAGCTGCTGCATTGATATTTTGCTGAACACAGTAGTGACATCAGATGTGGAAGACAATAAACACAAAAAACAATTAAAAAAACATAGAAATAGTGAGGAAAAAGTAAACAAAATTATAAATTGCTCCAAAGCGGATTTTAATAGTTCTCCAAAGTGTCTACGCTACAACATGTGAAATCATTGAAATAGGCGTAACAAATGTGACCCGATATATTAGGTACAATAAACAAACAATAAAGTCCTGAATGACAACATGATAATGTCACGAGTAACATGGCGATAATGGCATAGTACAATAATACGTGTCTCTAGCTGGGAATCAAACCTGGGACTTCTTACACCAATCGTCTAACTAATACACCACAGTTACGGCGGTAAAGTCGTATAAAAAAAGTAAACCTGCTGCGCAAAGGTCTTCATCATTGAAATCAAATCGTTGCTACGCTTAATCCTACTAATATTATAAACGCGAAAGTTTGTAAGTATGGATGGATGTTTGTTACTCTTTCACGTAAAAACTACTGAATTGATTTGGATGAAATTCGGCATGCAGATAGCTTATAACCTGTAATAACACATAGGATACTTTTTATCTCGATATTCCCACGGGAACGTATGGATTAATGTTTGTTACTCTTTCACGTAAAAACTACTGAATGGATTTGGATGAAATTCGGCATACAGATAGTTTGTACAGCTCGTAAAACCCGTATCGCGTAGCGGTAAAAGATTACTACCACCCCCTCTCTTCCCTTGGATGTAATAAAAGCGACTAACGAACTAAAGACTGCACATATTTGCAACTGCATAGAGCGGCGATGGGCTCACCACCTGGCACGCTAAGCACAATGTGCAGTCGCTATTTGGTAAAAAGTGGACTACAACAGAGGGCTGCTTTTGCGGTCCTCATTGCCTAGTCTCTGACTAACCCTTCGGGGATAATAGTCGTGATTATATGTATGTACTTAACCCGACCCGTGAATTGAACCATATACCTCCAGTTATCGGTCAAAGCACTTAGCTACTCATAGTAGTACAACTTAAACAAAAAGAAAGCATTTATTATCAAAGCTTGTCACAAATGATTGATGTAGAATGATAATAGCCGAATCCCATATCAGATGGTAATATGTTGCTGCATAATGTAAGCAAATTATCGCGTTTGATTTAGCTCTTGAATGTTGGCTGGTGAATTTGCAAGCACGTTCTATGTCACACGAATAGCTTACGAGTTGTGATCTATCTATTGTGTATTGTTAGACGAAAATTAGATCAATCGAATGAGAGAGAAATCAATTAAGTTATGTTGTTATATTTTATTATTTTTTTACTTTTGTTTCGATAAATTACTGAAGGTCGATCGAATAGCAAATCTTATTATCACCTTACCCACGCATTTTAGTTGCCGATGTTTGATACATGAGTTATCGTGTTTTTGGAATTTTCACCATGTATACATATAAACTTGGTTGTAATTAGAATAATAGTAATTAGATAGAGTCTTCTTGTTAAAAGAATTCGAACAACCCATTATTCTCTTGGGTGTCTTAGAAGGTAATTAAGTAGTTTCCTAATGTTTAAGCGAACACTACACATTGAAATGAAATCCTTTATACTTATCTAAACTCGTGTTTAATTTACTACATTTCATATTTCTTTGTTTTCCTGACGTTTCGAATCCTTTATAGGGTCCGTGGTACCAGGGAGACATTCAAGGCGACAATGCGATTAAGTATTTAAGATGGCTCATACATCCAAGATAAAAGATAAAGATAAAATATTCTTTATGATACACCTTAATGACAACAAAAAGGACAAATATAAAGTAACATACAATTGACGGCCTTATCGCCAAAAAGCAATTTCTTACAGGCAACCGTGTTGGACTGGATAGAAAGCGAAATTTAAAAAAATCCAACAGCATAAAGCGGCAAAGGACTCACCACCTGTCACGCTGAGCACATGTGCAGTTGTTATCTAATGAAACGTGGACTATGGCAGTTCACTGCTTCTGCGGTCCTCATTGCCTAGTCTCTGACTAACCCTTTGAGGATAATAGTTGTGCTTGTATACAATGTGATAGTGGTGGTACTTCTAACCTTATAAGGGGATGTATAACAGCGAAACGGCGCGAATAATCGCGTTATATATTTTAAAAAATTGATAGATGTAATAAATAAAAAACGATCGGTTATAATTCCTCAAGTTATCTATGAGCTTCATTTTGGTAAATGACTCATAATATCAAATCACTTATTTTAAGAATAAAATCTGGAAAGGAAGATAAAATGACACAAAAATATGCAACTTTGTGAATTTATTCTATCGAGCCAACTTTATCAATTCGTTTTCCATCGGGTGTATTTCACAGAATAAAGCCTTAACAATATTTCATAATTTTCGCAGGTTTTAATTTTACTGCTTTCTACTTCAAAAAGATCGTGTTATTTAAATTTTTCACTAACACCTAGCCTTAAGGCTAAGTACTACATCTAAATACATCGCCAATAAAATAATATGGACTTAAAAAAAAGTGAGAGCTTTTACATCACAAAATAATTAAGTAATGATTTTTTTCTCACCAAAATGATCTCAAACATACGAAACAATTCTTCGCATATCGCATAAAGTAAAAATGGTCATAAATTATAGGGGGAGGGGCTTGGACCCCCATATTATTTTTTGTCGATGAAATTAGATGTAGTACTTAGCCTTAAATGTTTAGAAGTACCGCCCCTATCACATTGTATAGTATCGTCCGTCATCAACTATCAGATAAAATGAAGCGTCAAACATAATATTTATCTATGCCGAATTCATTTGATTAAAAATCCGCTAAAAAATCTTTCTGACCCGCTTTCATTGTCGATTTTTATGCATACAGAACATTTCCATTTAAATTGGCACTCCCGCGATACTTCGGGTAATGTAGATGTTAACAGTATGGAATGTTTTATTAAGCGAAATTGGGGAAAACTATTTTTTTAAGGCTGCAAGGATATTTTCCTTTGAGTTTTTAAAATACCATGGGTTACACTTCTGCACTGCTAACTATAGAGGCCTTAGAGATGTTGTTTAAAACGACATCTTACATTCACACATATCGACGGGTGCAATGTAAAAAAAGTCATCTACATATTTTACAATTTTTTTTTTATTTTTGCATTTTAAAACACCGATTCTACAACACGTTTTCTTTTTATTTTGCAAACATCACCTCATTTCGATTAATTTCAGGTCGTAAAGTAAGTCAACTACGAATGGTTTTGAAGAAGAACAAAGTGAATACAGACAAGTAACGTCAGCCGCCTGTGACACAGGAGCGCGGGGCTTCCCCCGCGCTCGCACAAGAAGTCAGGGGCCCAAGTCTGCTAATTTACGAATGGCATAATTGAATTGTAATTGTATCGCAATGGTATCGCATTGTAATTGTTTGACACATTTTGTATTCTTATATGAGTAAGAGAATACCAAATGTGTCAAACAATTACAATACGATCCAATTGCGATTCAATTATGCCATTCGTAAATTAGCAGACTTGGGCCCCAGGTGACACCGGTATTCGCCGGCCGGGTTATTTTTTTCATACAAAATTTTGTTTTGTGTTGATTAACATTCTGTAAGTTCACATAATAACAATCTGAGTTAAAAATTACTCGACATAAAATGAATAAAGAACGACGTAAACTTTAGGTGAATTTAGGAAAAACTAGAGAACAATGTGCTGTCATGGATCGAGATGAACTGTCAAAACTAACTAATAACAACCGTTAAAATATTTGCGGTATGTATTACTTTAATTTTAAAAGTAAATTATAAATGGAATTGAAAGTAGGTGTTTGTGTCGTTGTTTATGTAGATGTTCCCGCCAAAGCCGGGACGCCCATTCAAATCATACCGCCAGCTGTAATGTGGTTGACTCAGCGGTTGTTGACGACCGCGCCCGCCTATCTGCCGCGGCGCCACCGCTGCGCGACCCGCGGCCGCTCGCTTCGTGAGCAGACCGCGCCACTCGGCTAGCTAGCTACCGCGCACGCAACAGCCTGACCGAAAAGGTTTATAGTGACTCCTGAACCCTAAGTGACGAGAACGCCTGAATGCCTATTGTGTAGTGTAGTGACTGTGCGCCAGGAAACCAACCTACCTCACCACCCGTGGTCAGCTCGTCTCCCGGTTCCAGCGACCTCGTCAAGCCTGCTCCCGGTAAGTTCCCTTCTACCTCCCGCCTAACCTTCTTTACTCTGCTGTATTTGGCGGTGTCTTCTGACCCGCGAATACATTTTGGTTCTTCGAGCCGGTAATATTAAATACCGGCGACCTTCCCGTAACCAGAACCTAACTTTCTTTTAATTTTCAATTTTAATACAGTCCGCTTAAGATAATTATTTCCGCCCATATTCTTATTCTATGTCTAAATCTTATATCTAATTCGTGCCATCATTTCTAAATTCATTTGTTCACATAACTTTACCCTGTCCCAATAAAAATTTCGTCAGGTAGTCGTGAATCATTTGTGAGGATTGCGACTACGCTATATACAAGATTATTTTAACGCAATTATTTCTGCATGTTGTTTTGATATTGATCTCGTGTATGCATCCGATTGTCTGGTCACAGATCTATGTGTAGGGACCTATACGATCGTTGTCTAATGATACATTGTTCGGTAACTTAGTAGTTAAATTATTACGTTACGTAGGGTATTATAACGAGAGATGGTTTTCCGTTTTATTTTTTAATGAATTTTTTATGTTCGTGTCGTGTTAAATCGGCTCATTCTTGTGCGTGCTCACCACAAGAGCATAGTACTTCTACACACGTTTGCCCACTTGTGGGACACAGACAGAGTGTCCCAATTTTTTTTAATTAAGTTTTTATTATTCGTTTATTTTTATTTTTTTTTGCGACCGACTCATTCTTCGCGCTAGTGTCCGCTACAGGTCTGCCATACTTGGTACCTTCTCTAAGGGAATGTAGCCAGTGACGTTTTTTAAAATGTGAGCTGTGGCAGTGATTGTAGGAGTATCATTGTGAGTGGGTCGGCATACTATTGTTATTGCCGCCTTTGACTCATGTTTGTGCTGATTCCCAACTCCTGTAATTTTTAAAGAAGTGGGTTTTGATGGCAGGTTCAAAAGTTGTGCCATGCGTGACGTTATTAATGTCAGCATACTGCCACAGTCCAATAAAGCTCTGGCTGTGTGAAGATCGCCATGTACGTCCGCGACTCTTAGTGAGACGGTTGGCAACAAAATGGGTGTGCCAGAGGCACAGAAGGTGAGTGAGCTGATTGAGTATCACATGAAATTGTATGAGCTGAGTATGTATCAGCTGTGTGGGCATGGGTTGACTGGGCATGGGCTAAAGGGACATGGGCTAAATGGGCATGGTCTGAATGGGCATGGTCTTGTTCTGCCTCTTCGCTAGGGTGCTCCGTGATAGTTGGGAGTCATAATTGCTGGCGGCGTTCGCGAGGCCTACCTGGCGAACCGGGCCTGGGCGGGCTGGCTCTGTGAGCAGAGCTGGGTTGCACCTGTTTAGCATGTGCGGGTTCGTGCCGCCTGCTGTTTCTGGGACGCTCCCTCGAGTGCTCTCTTAGCTGTGGTGGGGGTATATGTACAGACGAATGAGCTGAGTGCGTTGGGTCGTCTGGTCGATGTAGGGACGTGTGGTGGTTGGAGCTCCCACAGTCCCTGTATGCCCCCCTTGACCTGCACTCGCTCTCGTAGTGAGGGCCGAGACAACGCTGGCAGCGCTCGCGTGCCTGTACAAAGTCCCAACGGCCCTGCGTTGGCTGGGCATTGTACCATCTGCACGTCATGAGCCTATGTCCCCTAGTGGCACAATAGGGACAGTAGGACGTCCAGCGTGAGGAAGAGGACGAGGACGATGATGAGGAGCAGCTTTGCTGGAAGGCCGAGTAGACGGGGAAGGGCTGACTGCGAGCCGGGGAGGTGGATGGGCGGTGACGCATTTGCTGCGCTGGGCGTGACGGTTGGTGAGTAGGCTGATCATAGGCGCGGTGAGGCGATGGAGCTGAGGAACGGCCACGGTAATGGTCGGGTTGTTGCTGAGCCATCTGAGCATAAGTGCGATGGGGCAACTGAGGAGGCGCGCGGCTACGAGAAGGGCCGGGCTGGGGCTGAATGGGTTGAGCCATGGCTATGTTGGAGAACTCTGTCTCCACACAGCGCGCGTGCTCCTCGAGGTAGGAGATAAGGTCCCTTAACGTGGGCAGGGTGTTACTAGACCCGTGCCTGCGTTCAAATAGCGTGCGGAGCTCGCCCTTGAGCTTCCGCACCACTATTGACACAAACACGTAATCGTCTCCTATGGGCAAATCTAAATTGTTGAGGGCACACTGAGCCGATATGAGCGGCGTGAGGAACAGTGTGCGGATGTTCGAGCGCGTATGGATGCTTGGCAGCCCCAGGATGATGTCCACAAAACTATCAATGAGAACCCGGCGGTTCTCGTACCGCTTGGTGAGGATGTCCATGGCCACGGCAAAATTTTCATTGGTGACCTTTAGGTGGGACACCATGTTTAATGCCTCACCGCTAAGGCTTGAGAAGAGATAGTGGAGCTTGACTGCTTCCGACAAGGTCGCCATGTCGTCAGTCAAACTCCTGAATAGTGCAATAAAGAAGGGCCAGTCCTCCACTTTTGAGCTGAACCTGGGCAGCGCTATCTTGGGGAGGACGGCTGTAGGCGTATTGACGCCGAAACTGGGCTGAGCGCTATGGGTTGGGGATGACGTGGAAGAGGGTGAGATTTCCTCCCTAGCCATAAGTATCCCCAGGTACGCCCCGGAGGCCTTTGTGTGGTTCTCAGTGTATGTCCTCTCAACCCCCTCGTCCAAGTTCTCCTCGTCGAGAATGCTGTAGTACACTGAGTCCAGCTTGTCCTTCACGCCCTGTATCTGTGCGAAACGCACGTTGAATTCCTTTCTGGAATGTTTGGTGTCGCCAGCAATGATCCTTGATCCCACCTCTAGGAGCTGGTGTATAGCTTTGGCGGCCTCCCTAAATATCGCGGCTTGTGACTTGGTCGGCATCGCGATGAATGAAAGGAGACAAAAAACTAATAAAAATAAAAATATAAACTAAAAAAAATAAACAAATTTAAAGGCAGTAAAAAGGACAACACCCTGTATATATTCTATAGTTGGGCTGGACGTATTTGTTTACTAATGTAATGGCAAATGGGCCAAAATTAACGCAACAATAAAGAAAGCAAAACTAAGTTGGGACGCCTTGTATATGGCCCACGGGTGGGCAAACGCATGTGTATGTGTATGTATGCTTATTGAACGCGCGTACGTAACATCCATCGTCCATTAAGGTCTTGGGTATACAGTGGAGCCCTCAGTCAGACGAGTTCACCTACCGCATCTCTCTGCCCCCCATCACACATGTCACAAAGCGGTCTATTTTAAGCACCGTAGCCTCACTTTATGACCCAAACGGCTGGGTTTCTCCCGTTATCTTCCGCGCAAAGCTGCTGCTTCAGCAATTGTGGCTACTGAAGCTGGAATGGGATGAGCCCACTCCCTCTGAAGTACAAACGGAGTGGCACCACATCTCAGAGGATCTGCCGCTGTTGTCTAGCATTCGCTTCCCTCGGCACATTTGTGCAAACAAAGGCTCAGCTGCATACTCGCTTCACGGGTTTGCAGATGCCTCTGAAGCCGGGTTTGCCGCCGTTGTTTACCTCCATGAGCTCGATGCCTCCGGAGATACTTTGGTACACTTGATTGTCGCCAAGTCGCGAGTCGCACCAATCAAGAATCGCCTCACAATCCCCAAGTTAGAGTTGTCGGCCGTCACTCTACTCTCCCAGCTCATGATCCGTGTGTCAGTTCAGTTATCAGCCCATATCAGTATACAACAACACATATGTTGGTCAGACAGTACGATAGTCCTGGCCTGGCTCAATACACCGCCTCACCGTCTTCAACCCTTTGAAGCCAACAGGGTAGTCAAAATCAGCTCAGGCTTACCAGAATATACCTGGCGACACGTACCTTCCGAGCTCAACCCGGCAGATTGCGCAAGCAGAGGGATGTCTGCGCAATCCCTGTCAGCCCACGACCTATGGTGGTCTCCCACGTGGCTTGGACAGCCTTGTGAGTCTTGGCCTGCGATGCCCTTAGCTCTGGGCCATCACGCCCTGCCCGGCCTTAAGCCCAAACACGTCCCGTCACTGGTCACAGTGCCCGGTCTTGACTTTGACCTGCTCACTCGGTTCAGTTCACTAGACAAGCTCGTCGGAGTGACAGCTTGTCTAAAACGCTTTCTGCACAACTGCAGACACCACCCAGATTCGCGACGCTCAGGCCCCTTGTACGTCAGTGAACGAAGAGAGGCCCTACTTTACTGGGTGCGCAGTGTTCAGCACAATGAGTTTGCAGAGGACATCCACCGCCTTCAAACTGGCAAAATCTGCTCCGTCAGACTCCAGCGGCTGTCACCTCTCATTAAAGATGAGCTCCTTAGAGTTGGTGGACGACTGTCCCATGCGTCTATCCGATATGACGCGCAGCATCCGCTCATACTTCCCAGCTCTAGCCCACTTGTAGACCTTATCATTGACCACTACCACAAAATACACTGCCACCCTGGCGCTGACACCTTACACGCAATCCTACGCCAACAATTTTGGATATTGTCCGCGCGCCGTATTATTAGACACCGAGTTTTTAAATGCATTAGATGCTTTCGATGCCGGGCCCAGCCGCAAGCGCCCTTCATGGCCGACCTGCCAGCCGATAGAGTTACGCCTCAGCCAGTATTTAGTCAAGTCACGACCGATTTTGCCGGACCATTCCTCGTTAAATCTAGTACCCTACGTAATGTTAAACTCTTAAAAGCGTACTTTTGTATATTCGTGTGCCTCTCGACTAAGGCGGTTTATTTGAAACCGGTCTCGGACCTCAGCACGGAAGCGTTTCTCGCGGCATTACAGCGTTTTATACTTTTAGACTGCGGTACAAATTATGTAGGCGCTAGAAATCAGCTCATCGAAGTACAAAACTTTCTTGCCTTGAATAATGACACGATTGCGCACAAGCTCGCTGGTCAACACATTACTTGGTTGTTGAACGTCCCTAAGGGACCATGGTTCGGTGCGTTACATGAGATCAACGTAAAATCAACAAAGCATCTTTTATATCGCGTAATTGGCGAACAACACCTCACATTCGAGGAATTCTCCACACTTTTAGCTCGAATCGAAGCGGTCCTTAACTCAAGACCTCTCTGCCCACTTTCGTCTGATCCTTCAGACTTTGAGCCGCTTACAGCCGGACATTTCCTTATAGGCCGCCCCCTAACGGCCCTTCCCGAACTATCCGTGGAAGATAGGCCGATCTCCACACGTAGGCGATTCCAGATGGTACAGGCCATTTCCCAGCGCTTCTGGACGCTGTGGACCCAGTCCTACCTTCATACCCTCCAAACCCGCTCCAAATGGTTGTCCCCATCCTCCCCTCCCCGAGTTGGCGAGCTCGTCCTCATCAAGGAGGACAAACTGCCTGCCCTCCAATGGAGACTGGGGCGCATTGCTCGCACCCTGCCTGGGAAGGATGGCGTCGTGCGGGTGGTAGACCTGGACACCGCGAATGGACATCTTCGGAGGCCTGTATTCCGGATCGCCAGGCTCCCATTGGATGAGCCCACCCTGGGCCCCGGAGGATGTTCCCGCCAAAGCCGGGACGCCCATTCAAATCATACCGCCAGCTGTAAGGTGGTTGACTCAGCGGTTGTTGACGACCGCGCCCGCCTATCTGCCGCGGCGCCACCACTGCGCGACCCGCGGCCGCTCGCTTCGTGAGCAGACCGCGCCACTCGGCTAGCTAGCTACCGCGCACGCAACAGCCTGACCGAAAAGGTTTATAGTGACTCCTGAACCTTAAGTGACGAGAACGCCTGAATGCCTATTGTGTAGTGTAGTGACTGTGCGCCAGGAAACCAACCTACCTCACCACCCGTGGTCAGCTCGTCTCCCGGTTCCAGCGACCTCGTCAAGCCTGCTCCCGGTAAGTTCCCTTCTACCTCCCGCCTAACCTTCTTTACTCTGCTGTATTTGGCGGTGTCTTCTGACCCACGAATAAAGTAACAATGTTGTCATATAGGTTACTTTTTTAGGGTTCCGTAGCCAAATGGAAAAAAACGGAACCATTATAGATTCGTTATGTCTGTCTGTCCGTCAGTATGTCACAGCCACTTTTGTCCGAAACTATAAGAACTATACTATTGAGACTTGGTATGTAGATGTATTCTGTAACGTTGTACTTTACAAAATACAAGAAATATATTAATTTTATTTATTTACAAAAGAAACAAATAATAACTATAAAACTAATACCACTTAAACTCTAAATTAAAGACAAACTTGCATTAATAATAAAACAATAATTAATACAAACTTATTGCAGTAAATCAAAAACGTACGGAACTCTCAAGTACCTACATAATATTGCTAAGGTTCTCGCTTCTATTGTGCGTGCGCATTCGCGATCCCTAACAAGTTTTTTCATCTGGCCGGCGCGCGGCGGCGACTGCCGAGCGTGCATTCGGGTGGCATCGGAATTTCCAATGGGCAGAGCATTTCGAGGCACCAGACGTGACGGCTGGGTCACTTGTTGCCAAAAATCTATTAAAATAAACTCGTTATTTATAGTGAATTCCCGCTGGAGTAAGTTCTCATGTATTTTATTAGAAGTGTTCTTTGTAAGGTGTTCTTAAGTTCTTTCTAACGCTAGCACTGTCCGCTTTAACCTTCTCTGGAACACTGTGACCCCTGAACCCGTCGACGACGTGGCTGTGCGACTCATGCTAAAGCTTCCTCTTCTGTCTGGGCTTCCAGGAATTCTACGATCAGTATACATCTTACGAGCACCGGCATCTTTCACCACTGACCTTAAGAAGGGCCGGCTGCGTACCTACCCCCATCAAGCTAGAGGAAGAAGCGCTGAACCTGACCAGCCTGCGAAGGACCCTGAGGAGCAGCAGTACCTTAGAACGACGTCGGTTCAGGCCAGTGTTCTCCCTTTAACCTATCTCTCAACAAGACGTGAGGCGGCCACACAAATTATAAGGCTTTGAATAAACGATTGTTACCTACTAAATAATCGTTTCTTTTCGAACCCCTACCTACCTGTGGCTGACTGGCGAAGGCCAAGTGCCGCAGTATTCTGTGAACCGCATTAAGATTTTCACACAAAAATAGAAAAAAAAACAATAAATTTTGGGGGTTTCCCATACTTAGAACTGAAACTCAACATTTTGTTTTCATCTAACCCATACGTGTAGGGTATCTATGGATAGGTCTTTAAAAATAATATTGAGGTTTAGTATATAATTTTTTCCTAAACTGAATAGTTTGCGCGAGAGACACTTCCAAAGTGGTAAAATGTGTGTCCCCCCTCCTGTAACTTCTAAAATAAGAGAATGATAAAACTAAAAAAAATATAATATATTTTTTATATTTATTTAGTTATGATATTATGATGTACATTACATTACCATGCAAACATCCATCAAAAATTGGTTTGAACGAAATCTAGTAAGTAGTTTTTTTTAATACGTCATAAATTTTAAAAATACACTATTATTAAAACATCGATCGAATTTACAACAAACTAAAAGAACTTTTATATGGTGTTACTTGCTGCTACGGAACCCTTCATAGGCGAGTCCAACTCGCATTTGGCCGGTTTTATAAAGAACGACTTCTACGTCGCTATCGTTAAAGTTGACACGGATTACCTTAATGAATTTTTGCAAAGAAATAGTATTTTTATTATTATAATTATGTGTCTTTTGATCACATTTTGTTTATTACAAAAACTATTAAGTAAAATTAATGCCATTACTTAGTTATAGTTTGATGTAGTAATTGAATATTATGGTTTTATAAGGACCTCGGTGGCGCAGTAGCTAAGCCGTATGCCCGAAGCGCGAAAGATCTCGAGTTCTATATTAGCTAGATTAATTAAATAATTTGTGTTTAATAGACAATTAAATACTCCATAGATAAAATTAATAAAATTTATGTGTCACAACATTTTATTTACAAAAAATTACATAAAGAAAAAAAACTGCTGATCTCGCCATATAACAAAAATAGGAAACATGACAATTTTAAAAATATTAAGATTTTCTTGAATTTTAGTACTTTGTATTACCCCCTCGTGCTTCCATTACTGCGTTTACGCGGTTTGGCATGCTGTGCACCAAGTTCCTTATACGATTTTGGGGATTTTTTTTTTAATTTTTTTTAATTTTTATTGTGGCACGCCATAATGGCTTCACTCTGCCTGATGAAAAGCAGCCAGTGAAGCCCAAGAAGTGAAAGCGTTCGCTCTCACTATGGCGGCCTGCATAAATGCTTTTTCACGCCCCGCTTAAATAACCCGGGAGAGAAAGAGGAAGGAAACACGTGTGCGGGAAGCGCATTCCACATACGGACAGTTCGGCAAAAGAACGATTGTCCAAACTTTTTGGTACGTGTCTTGATGGTCAGCACGGTATGAGGGTGGCTTCTAAGACCTGCACGCGTCGATCTGGAAAGGAAAGGAGAGGGAGGGATGAGGTCAAAGAGCTCCTCAGAGCATTCACCGTGGTAAAGGCGGTAGAAAGCACTAAGGGAAGCAATGTCCCTACGTAGCTGTAACGGCTCCAGACTGGTCGTAACGTCATCGTTACCGATAATACGGACAGCACGTCTTTGCAACCTGTCAAGAGCTTCGAGCAAGTACTTGGCGGATCCGTCCCAAAGATGAGAGCAATACTCCACGCAGGAGCGCACCTGAGTCTTATACAAAAGACAACGTTGCTCCGGCGTGAAGAACCGCTTCACCTTGTTCAGGATTCCGAGTTTACGTGAGGCTGTGGTTATTATGCTCTCAATATAGCTCTTCGGGTTGAGGTCGCTGTGTATGTCCATACCTAAGAGACTGAGACCAGTCTGGATGGGTAATAGGTTGCTCTGGAAGGAGGGTTGGGGGAGAAATGCGGACTTTTTAGCCTTGACAGCGCAGACCTGTGTTTTTTCGGCATTGAACTGGACCAGGTTATCAGAGCCCCATTTATAAATGCGGTCTAACTCCTCGTCCAGTTCAATGACAATCTACCGTCTCGACTCCACTACATCGGCCTGCTTTGCCGCAGGGTGACCCAAATAACGCCGATGTACTGTACTGTCGTCTGCATAGCAATGAATGTTACCCAAGGATAACATATCATTGATATGCAGAAGGAACAGCGTGGGCGATATTATAGAGCCCTGCGGCACTCCGGCATTCACCTGCAGAGACTGTGAGGCACTGCTTTCGCAGAGTACGCGAATGCTGCGCTCATGCAGGAACCCGGCGACCCAATCGCATAGGCGAGGTGGCAAGCCGTATGACGAAAGCTTGGAGAGAAGCGAACGATGCCAAACTCGATCGAATGCCTTGGAGATGTCCAGGCTAACAGCCAGTGCCTCTCCATGCTTGTCCATTGCTTCACCCCACAGGTGTGTTATGAACGCCAGGAGATCACCCGTTGATCGTTTCGGTCTGAACCCGTATTGTCGATCAGGGAGTGATCTTCTAGGTAGCGAATGAGTTGTCTGTTTATGATTCGCTCAAAAACCTTGCAAAGAACAGAGGTGACAGCAATAGGTCGATAGTTGGCTGGGTCAGACCTATCCCCTTTTTTGGGGACCGGCTGGACGTTCGCCTTTCTCCAAGCCTCCGGCACAATTCCAGTAGAGTACGAGAGGTGGTATAGGCGTGTTAGTACTGGAGACAACTCGGCAGCACATTTCTTAAGGACGACTGCCGGTATACCGTCAGGACCGCTAGCCTTCCGCACATCAAGTGACTGCAGCACGGCACGGACGTCACGTTGTCTGATTTGGACGTCAGGCATTGAGGAACCACAGTGAGAGATGGTAGGTGGTTCCGCGCCGCAGTCATCGATACGCGAATTCGCCGCAAAGAGCTTCGCTAAGAGGTTAGCCTTATCTAGCGGCCGATGGGCCAACGAGCCATCAGGGTACCGCAGTGGGGGCAGAGAAGGCGCGCAAAAGTTGGCTTGCACCGCTTTGGCCAGTCGCCAATAACTTCGGCTACCCGTTGGGTGCGACAACAGCTCTTGGCCAACGCGAGCAACGCACTGGGCATTCGCTCTCGAGAGGGCTCTCTTGCAGACTTTGGTAGCCTTGTTGAAGACTACCTTGTGGGAAGAGATGTTACGATCGTTGAGCGTGCGAGCCTTGGTCCAAGCGCGATACGCCGCCTGTTTAAGTTCAACAGCTTTGGCGCATTCGCGATTGAACCAAGGGCGCGCCTTACTTCCGCTGACGACATCAGTGTAGGTAATGTAATATTCCATCCCCAACATGGTCTCGTCAGCGACAGCAGAGGCACTCTCCGATGGGTCCCTACCCACAAAGCAGCGCTGGCCCCACGGGATGGACGCAAAATAGTCGCGCATACCATCCCAATCTGCCGACGAGTAGTGCCATAAACGCCGTTTAGACTCCACTGAGGGAGAGCTTTTACGGCGCAGTACGGTGGCACCAACCAGGCAATGGTCTGAAGTGCCCAACGGAGCACTTATCGACACTCTGTACCCGGCTGGTCGACTCGTCACCAGTAAGTCTAGCAGGGAAGGCGCTTGACCCGATATATCTGGAATCCTGGTGGGCTGGAGAACCAGTTGAGTCAGATCATGCGTGAGAGCAAATGCGTGGGCAGTTCGGCCTGCGTGATCTGTTTTGGAAGAGCCCAACCAGGTCTCATGGTGGGCATTAAAATCTCCCAAAAGTACCACATCGGCAGACGGAAACCGCTCCTGTACGTCGTCAACTGCTTGGCTCAGGTAGTCGAATAACCGAGTTGTCTCGTGGTCTCCGGAGTGGGAACGGTACAGGCAAGCGTAGACATGGCTCTCGGAACCAAGATCCACGTGTACCCATAGGATGGAGAAGGAGGGGTCCTCCAAGCAGCGCAAACGTCGACAGCAAACGTCCGTCCTGATGAAAAGGCATACTCCGGCTTTCGCGAGGAAGCATTCCTCGAGCACGTAGCCGGGGTAGTGCAGATATGCAATGTCGGCAGGACGGCGGATCTGTGTCTCCGTCAGAAAGAGCAATGCAGGCCGGGCCGTCTCAAGGTGTTGGTGGACGGCGTTGAGGTTTGAATGGAGTCCACGGATGTTAGTGAACTCCACCTCAAAAAGCGACTTGGTGGTGGGGAAGTGGGGTGCCGCTGTCTGACCTGCATTTTTTCTAGACACTGACATGGTGGTTGGATGGGGGCGTGAGTAAAAGGAGATGCTGTGGCGGCAGGGGGGAAAAGACAAAGTGTGGGAGACTAACATGAACTGGTGCATGTAGTTGTTCGGTAAGACGTTAATCGACCCGCCGGACGGAAGGGCCCCCGTACCCCCCCGAAAGTAGTCGCCGGGTCCCACCAATCCTGTCACCAACCGGCACGACGAGCCACTTTGGGATTATGCGCGACCTGGTGGAGCAGCCTCCTAGGGTGGTTAGCCCTAGTTGGGCTCCTGTACTATGCCGCGGGCGGCCAGCGGCACCACCGTTTCTACGGGTCTCCCTGGCCGGCGAATCGACCCAAGTCAACCGAACAATGCGTCCACAAAGACTTCCACCGGACCTTGACCCTGCCGCCACCGCACCTCCCCAAGCTCCGGTATTACGGCTCTGAACCCGGAACGCGTCCTGTGTCGAGCACCGAACACTTGGCGGGTTTTACGAGTCCGCATGGTGGTAGCGCCGGACGAGCAAAGCTCTCCCACCAGCAAAATCCCTTTAGTCGCCTCTTACGACACCCGCTAAGATACAGGGGAGGGGGTGGTGCAATTCTAACCCGGCACCACACGGGGGAAAATATTCTCCCATTCCCCTGTGAGATCAATTTTGAGCTCACGAAGCGTGTTTGGGGGACGGTTTTGTGGTTTTACGCATCTCTTTGTATAATAAGCTACCGAATGACATGAAAGACATGCCCATCAAAAAATTCAAATCTTCCCTATATGAGTTACTGAGTAAGAAATGTTTTTATAGTGTTAATGAATTTATTATGTGCAAAATTTGAATACTATTTTTTAATTATAACAATTGTAATTATTTTATTTAATTTTTATTGATTATTGTTTTATGTTGTTTTGTTATTTTACTTTATTTAATTGATGTAATTTGGTTTTTTTTCATTTGATTATTGTTTTATTTTATTTTATTTTATTGATTGTAATTTTTAATACTTCTCTCTCTCTATATTTGCATACCAATTTTTGGTTAAGTATGAGATGCTAAATGGATGTAAGAACTTGTTCCTACCATATTTAATGCAATAAAGAGTTATTCTATTCTTATTCTATTCTATTCTATTCTCCCTAGCTCGTCCCAAGCATGCTCAATCGGGTTGATATCTGGGATGCATGCTGGCCACTTCATACGAATAATGTTCATCTCTTAAAGGTAGTCATTCACAATCCAACCTGTCGGGCATTGTCATGCATAAAAGAAACATCCTCACCCAAATTGACCATAAATGGACCAATGTGTTCATTACGGATTTCTTCCACATATCTTACGCTAGTTAAAGAGCCGTTTTCTATGAACAACAGTTCTGTGCGACTCTCAGAAGAAATTCCGGCCCACAAAGTACAGACCCACCCCCGCAGGCTACTTTTTCTTTAATGCATGCTTGCTTGAATCTTTCCCCTGGTCTTCTTCACACTCTATGTTTTCCATCGTGCTTGTGGAGCATAAATTTTGATTCGTCGGAGAACATAACTTTTGACTTAACTTCAAAAGTCTAATTTAAGTGGTTCTGAGCATATCTTAGTATTGAAATACGATGCCCACGCTCCAGTTCAGGGCCGTTTGCAGGCCTAAGTGCTTTCAAGTTAGCTTCAGCAAGGCGTTATCTTACTGTCCATGCGCTTGGGTTACTTCCCCACGAATATCCGGCGTGAAATAATGGCACTTGGTGCTGTTGTGTTTCGTTCCGGCCAGTGAGGGTTCCGGAGGCCCCACTCTAACAATTCCTATCATTTCTTAACCCTATTCCTTTCTTAAAGGACGACAACGCGCCTGCGATTCCACTGGTTTTGCGGGTGTCCATGGGCAACGGTGATTACTCTCCATCAGGTGACCCGCCTGCTCGTTTGCCTCAACCTTTTATAAAAGAAAAGGCGTCGACACTGATTTGTAAGTTCAGTTCCTGTGAGAAAGCGATTACGAAACATGGTTTTCACCAAGCCAACCAATCTTCTCGTGCTGTATACTTTTTTTTGTTCAATGTGACGTCATAGTGACTACATCCTACCTGATGGTAAGCAGCCGATGCAGTCCAAAATAATGAGAGCGCTCCTCACCGTGGAACAACACAATAACAAGCGCACCTATTCATGACGGCCTGCATAGATGCCGTTTCACGCCCCGTTTAAAAGACCCGGAGTTATAAGAGCTGGGAAACACATGCGCCGGCAGAGAATTCCAAAGCCGAATGGTCTTACAGAGGAACGACTTGCCAAATTTTTTGGTACGAGTGCTGATATTCTGCACTGCACAGTATAATGGTAGTTCCTAAGACCAGCACGTGTAGTCCGGGACAGGAAAGGAGTGGGCGGGATTAGATAAAAAAGTTCTTCAGAACACTCTTCGTAGTAATTTCGGTAAAAACACTGAGAAGAAATGTATCTGCGCAGCTAGAGGTCCTCGCGAGAGGCTGTAACCTCAGCATCTCTAAAAATGAGTACTGCTCGCCTTTGTAGTCTATCAAGTGCATCGAGGAGGTATTTAGCGGAGCCGTCCCATAGATGGAAGCAATACTTCATACTCGATCGCACCTGAGTCTTGTACAGCAAACAGCGCTGCTCGGGAGTGGAAAACCGCCTCACCTTATTGAGAATACCCAACTTACGGAAGGCAGTTAATATAACACTCTCGATGTAGCATTTTGGATTCAGTTCCTGGCCGATGTCCATGCCAGGAATGCTTAGATTCACTGAAATGGGTAGAGGAGAGTTCTGAAGAGAGGGAGGAGTAAGAAAGGGGGGAAGAAAGTACACCTGATTCTGCTTGTTCCTGGTCTGCGTAGATTAGAGCCAGTTTCCTCGTAACGTCGGAGAACTCTTTATACTGTTGACAGCGACACACCGACAGGCCTGGCTGTATCACGCTGACTCCGGCCGGTTTCGAGCATTGTGAGAATTCTGGTGCATTCTTTAGATGTAAGCGACATTTTTTTTTTATAGCAGAAGAAGGCAAACGAGCAAGCGGGTCACCTGATGGAAAGTAATCATCGCCGCCCATGGACACCCGCAAAACCAGAGGAATCGCAGGCGCGTTGCCGGCCTTTAAGGAAGGAATAGGCTCGTTTCTTGAAGATCCCTAAGTCGTAACGGTCTGGAAATACCAGAAATATAATAGTAGTAGACCGCTATCCATCAAGGTGATGTGGATGGAATGACAGTCGGTTGCGTGTAGTGCGGTGAAGGAATTTAGCGGCAGGGATCAAGCCGAACAATTCCTCAGAACACTCCCCATGATATATACGGTACAATATACAGAGAGACGCAACGTCTCTACGAAGAGCCAGTGGATCGAGCCGACCTGAAATAACCACGTCGCCGACAATTCGAGCAGCCCTGCGTTGAATGCGGTCAAATGGAAGGAGTTGGTATTGGGGTGCTCCAGCCCAGATATGGGAGCAGTATTCCATATGCGGCCTGACCTGTGCTTTATACAGTTGTAAACGGTGGGCCGGCGTGAAATACTGACCCGCTCTATTAAGCACTCGAAATATCGACGCCAAGGATTCCAATAGTCGGATTGGTATCAATGACATAAAGGACATGATTACAGCTTGACTAATAAATAGTGAACACTATCAACATGGTATAATTATATCCACTTAAATGAAGGATTAGAAACAAAAGCAAAAAGAAATGCAGTAATTTCATAGTTCAATCTTCCCTAGTCTCCCTTTTTCAAATTTTATTTTTTATGACATAACTTTACAATAATTAAGATTTTTTAATAACATCATTTAAGAAGTATTTATTTGTCTATTAAACACAATTTATTTCATTAAGCTAGCATTCTTAGTTTCCGAGGTTTATAGGTTTCAATAAGCGATCCAGATTCATTGCTCTCGAGTGTATTAGTAAAAATTAAGAAATTATTTAATGTGCAGAAATTTCTTGGTTATCTTTAACGTATTTGGAGATATTTCTTTTAATAAAAACCATTTATTTTACTCATGGTATTTCGTTTAATCTCATTTTACATTACCCAATATTACACTGGATACATTATTGATGCGGACAACTGCAAAACATCGTAAAACAAATACGAATTGCCTGTACTAACAAACTATTTAAATTATTACGAGAATAAGGATGTAATAACGAAAATTTCAGTAAAGGTTATTGGGCATTTCGTTCGGACACGGCGTACACAAACAAAATAGGGCAGACTATGCAAATAATTATCGCTGCAACACAATAATATAGGTCGCATGCTTGCAAACCGTGGGAGAAATAAGAAAATATATATACAGTCGTGGTCAACTAATTAGGGACAATCTCTAGTTAAGCCAAATTGTGAATTTATTTTTTATTTTCCAACGAGTCTTAACAATATTTCATATCTTTTACACGTAAGTATAATTAGTCATTGATGTGCCCGATTATACAAACAATAACAACTTCTTAAACATTAAACCTCTTTACAGTATAGCTGATAGATTATCAGTGTGCTATTTGTTCAAAGAATGCTGGCTGGCCATTTAATTAGGGACACTGAGATATTGCGTTCTATTTTCAAAATTTGAATCTCAATACTTTTTTATTTCTTCTTTTATTGTTTTGTGGTAGTTTTGGCGGCAATCCAGATTTTTAATTTTAAGTTTTGAGAATTATTTTGAAGAAATATGGGCAAAAATAAAAGTTGCGATCCAACACTACGAACAATTATCATGAAGTTTGTCGAGCGTGGTTGGTCATACCGAGGGATAGCAGAACATTTAAATTGTTCAAAAACTATGGTATGCAATGCAGTGCAACATTTCAGGCGCAATAACACAGCTTTAAATGTGCCCAGGACAAAAAGATCGAGAAAAACAACTCCGCAAGAAGATAGAATGATAACCAGGTTAGCTAAGAAAGATCCGTTTCTAGGCTCTATTTTAATTAAACACGAAGTGTTTGGGGCAGACGAAAGAGCCGGTGTATCAGCGAGGACCGTTCGACGACGTCTGGTAGAAGCAGGGTTGTTCGGAAGAGTGGCTCGCAAAGTACCGTTGTTGAAGAAAGAACATAGAAATGCTCGTTTGGCGTTTGCACGTAAATATGGACATTGGACCTACGCCCAATGGCAACATGTATTATTCTCTGACGAGACCAAGATTAATTTAATTTCTTCAGATGGAAGGCAATACGTACGGCGTCCTGTAAAAGCGGAAATGAATCCAAGATTCACAAAAAAGCAGGTGAAACATGGCGGTGGAAACATTAAAATTTGGGGTTCATTTTCTGGACGTGGAGTGGGACCTGTGAGAAAAGTTCAGGGTAACTTAGACCAACATCAATACAAAACAATATTGGAGGAAACTATGCTTCCCTATGCTGAGGAGCATCTCCCTATTATATGGACGTTTCAGCATGATAACGACCCGAAACATACCGCCCGTTCAGTCAAGTCGTTTTTTACCAGTCAGTCAGTATCGGTGCTAGATTGGCCAGCAAATAGCCCGGACCTCAACCCAATTGAGCACCTTTGGCACGAAATCAAGAAAAAAGTTTCAACTTATCGTACCACAACTTTAGATCAACTTAATCAAGCTTTTTGTGAGGCATGGGCAAACATTCCTATCGAAACATGTCAGAAACTGATGTCTATGCCACATCGGTGTCAAGCGGTAATTACTAACAAAGGTTTTGCTACTGGGTACTGATTTTACACGTAATAAAATGGAGCTTTTAAAAATATTATAATACTGGAGATTATTCGTTTTGTTTAACTCTATTCATCATTATACTTTACTGTCCTTAATTAAATGTCCAGCTACATAATTATACCTTAAAATTTAATACATGTTCAACCTTTGATATTAAATACTTTTTTCTATTTAATTATTCTCTTATTTACAGCCATTTATAGTATAGTAATCGGACCAAATTATGCAAATAATAGGTGCTGAAAAATCAATAGGGTTTTATATTTATATGTACATAACCGGTTATTGCTCTTCACTATCTTGAATGTCCCTAATTAGTTGACCACGACTGTATATAAAAGTACTACTATATTTTGATTTTTATAATACTTTCAATAATTTTGGCCTTTAATAATTATTTCAATGTAACTAAACAATTAAAAAGAAAATTAAAATTAAAATTCTACAAAAAAAAATATTTTGCTTGATCAAAATCAATCAAGATCATCTAAAAATCATCATCTTCTATACCCACGGAATACCCTGGGAATATTTTGATATGACCGCAGGATGGCAAATCAATTTAGTTAGAAATTGGTTAGAACTAATACTTTCATGTTTCATTATCGATAAGAAAACCAACATTTATTGTTAAAATATATTTTTTCTCCCAAGGATTTTAAACAAAATAATTTTATGAAATGAAAAGTGAAATTTAGTTACGTATTTGGTTTTTGTACGCAATCTTCTTTTGTGATCTGGATCAAATATGCCCAATGACCTTTAACCAACAAATTAAAGAATCATGCATGAAATATAATGTCCCATGTTTATACGGCCTAGTGGTAGTTGAATCAATTAATATAAAGTAGGTACAATGTTGATGCAGACAACTACAAAATCTTGTAAAATAAAAAAAAATCGAATACTGACCGAATCTTTATTTGATAAGGTTATGAATATGTAAAAATAATATTTACAGAAATTTTCACCCATACATTTCATACATACGCTGCGGCAGGTTATACAGAAGACCGAAGAGTATAACCGGCCTCTTTGCTTAGCGTTTGTGGACTATGAGAAAGCCTTTGATTCGATCGAAACATGGGCCGTGCTACAGTCTCTCCAGCGGTGCCAAATTGACTACCGGTACATCGAAGTGTTGAAGTGTTTGTACGAAAACGCCACTATGACAGTTCGTCTTCAGGACCGGAGCTCGAAGCCAGTCCAGCTGCAGCGTGGAGTGAGACAAGGAGATGTCATTTCTCCGGAACTCTTCACTGCTGCACTGGAGGACGTGTTTAAGCTTCTGGACTGGAGAGGACTCGGCATCAATATTAACGGCGTGTACATCAGTCACCTTCGATTTGCCGACGATATAGTAGTCATGGCTGAGACCCTGGAGGAAATCGGCACAATGCTCGGTGATCTGAACAGAGTCTCTCAACAAGTGGGCCTTAAAATGAACATGGAGAAGACGAAAATCATGTCTAACTCACGTGTCGTACCCACTCCTCTGAAGGTTGGAGACTCTGCTCTTGAAGTTGTTGACGAATATGTATACCTGGGACAAACAGTCCAACTAGGTAGGTCCAACTTTAAGAAAGAGGTCAATCGTCGAATCCAACTCGGCTGGGCAGCGTTCGGTAAGCTACGTAATATCTTCTCGTCCAAAATACCGCAGTGTCTCAAGACGAAAGTCTTCGACCAGTGTGTGTTGCCAGTGATGACATACGGTACCGAAACGTGGTCGCTCACTATGGGCCTTATTAGCAGGCTCAAAGTCACGCAAAGAGCAATGGAGAGGGCTATGCTCGGGGTTTCTCTACGTGATCGAATCAGAAATGAGGAGATTCGTAGACGAACTAAAGTAACCGACATAGCCCAAAGAGTCGCCAAGCTCAAGTGGCAATGGGCAGGGCACATCGCCCGTAGAACCGATGGCCGTTGGGGCAGAACGGTTCTCGAGTGGCGACCGCGCACCGCAAGACGCAGTGTGGGCAGGCCTCCAACAAGGTGGTCCGACGATCTGGTGAAGGTCGCGGGTAGCCGCTGGATGCAAGCAGCACAGGACCGGTCGTGGTGGAGATCCTTGGGGGAGGCCTTTGTCCAGCAGTGGACGTCTTCTGGCTGATGATGATGATGATGATGACATTTTTAATAATATCGTTCTTTTTACCTTCCATGAGCTGTCCTATAAAGTTGCTGTTTTGCAGATTACTCGTGTCTATTACTTTGCACCCGTCGATATTTGTACCTATGTATGATGTATGTTTTTACATCACGCTCGTTTAACGGAGGGGGTTAGAGAGAGAGAGAGAGAGAGAGAGAGAGAAAGTGAGGGGGCATAGACCACAGGTTTCCATATACTCAAAACATCTTAACGATTGTAATGGATTTTAAACTCGTCAAACCCAAAGACAACAATGCGAAGTATAAACTTCTACGGTAATAAGTGGGAACTTATTTATTGTATATCACCTTATATTATTATGACCTGGTACCGATAGATTATCTTTCTGAAACCAATACCATCATTATCCTATGACACCCCATTACTCGTCATTATCATTGTCAGCTTGGAAACGTCGCACTGCGGGCATAGGACTTCCCAAATCAACAGGAGTGCATGTGAACGGTGGAAACTGGCAACGGTTAATTTGCCTACTGCTCATTTGTTTATTGTGTTCGATAATAAATTGTTGAATACGTCTCGTAAATTATAGCATTTTTGGAATAATTTAAAACATTCGAAGTTATGTACTTTTTGCGACCATTCGTTCACATTGATAGGAAACATTGGCAGAATGTGTACAGAAGAGCCTCTACTATGCTCTTTGGTATTCCATTATAAGTAAAACCTATAAACAAACCAAATCTTTAATAATAAACCGAAATAATTATAAAAATATGGTTTTAGTAGATTTTATAACAAACCGAACGAAGTAAATATACGGAAAGAATTGGTACAGTTTAACAGCCACTGCGTTTGGAGAAAATGCAGGGCGCATCTTTTTGGTTAAATTCGTCGTATCCCACGAGAACTGCCCCTACGGCTATAATGATTTTTTCTTTTATTTCATTTTCACATTCTACGTTTATTTAGGCATAATTCAGTTTAAAAATTGTCTTAAAAAGTTCAATAATTTTAAGTTTATTAAAAGGCCAAAATTACGTGGCGGCAGCGATTTACGTAAAAAAGCCACTATCGCCGTTAGGGCGACCTTGAGGCCTATTACATCTCGAATGTGATTTTTGCGTAAAATGCCCATTTTCGCATTTTGTAGTAATTTTGCAGTTGTATTTATTGTTTTTATCGAAATTGGATAATAAATTTGTGCATAATATTACAAATGTCCGTTCTGTGAGCATAAGTTGAATTCAGACGGCCGGCGCATCGCATTTTGTAGTAATTTTGCAGTTGTATTTATCGTTTTTATCGATATAGGATAATTAATTTATTAAAAAAACTTTATTTCTCATGAAGTAACAATTACTCGGGTATAAATTTTGCTCAACCATATTGTCGTAGATAGAATATATTCACAGTTAACTTATAGCGATTTTCGAAGTTTTTTGGTTTAGTATAAGATTTTTTTCCTATTTATAATCAATGATATCTAAAAATTCCGAGGCCGCTACGCACTATTCGACTACATAAGAGATAACATTATATTTCTTTATTTCACTTGTTTAGAAGCGCACTTTATGAAAATCTTTCTCTGCAATTTTTGGTTTAATTAAAAAGTTAAGCAAAATTTACAAAAAGCGAGGCCGCTACGCACTATTCCAATAGCTATTCTACACTATTCAATAAGTCATAATTGTAAATGTATGTTTGTTTCTGAGATCCATAACACCATAATTGGCCATTTTATGCAAAAATTACAGTCGAGATGTAATAGGCCTCTTAACAATGCCCTAATTTTTTGCAGAATTGAAAAAAAAAAATGTATGGAAGAGGTGGCCTTAATGCCATTTGTGTCTTTATTCTACGTCAAAATATTATTTTGTCAAAATTAATAAGTTTTGGTATAATATATTAGAAAAAATTGGTGTATTTTACATAGTAAACGAAAGTCATCCAATGTGATGTATTTTCTTTAAATTTGATAAAATTTAAACGTTAGGTTATGATATTTAAATTATATGAGACCTTAAAGTCCATTGGGCTTTTTTTGTTTTTTTTTTAAATTTATCATTTTAGGCAAGTCATATAAATGACATACAGTTGTGGTCATAGAACTAATGACGGCTCGTACCGAAAACAATGTATGAAATTAATTTTTATATAAATAATTTAATCACAATTTTTTTTAGTATTTATTAATGCCATGAACTACTCACGTCACAAACATACTCACCTGCCCGACTTACTAAACCATATGACATTTTAAATTAATTTTTATGTAATAAAAACTTCCATAACTCATGTTGTAATACGTTTAATCACTGGGCAAATAATTAAGAACACAAACTGAAACTAATATTATTAAATTAAATAAAAATTAAATTGAATAACATAAATGTAGGAAGTATCACTGTAGTTTATAAAAATAAATATTTGGTAGAATAACCATTGTTTGCAATTACCGCACTGCATCGACGAGGCATCGAGGCTTTTGGCAAGTTTCAATAGAAATGGCATTCCACGATTCCACAAACGTATCGAAAAACCCTTATTACTTGTTAGCGGATACGCTCTTTAAAGTCACGCTACAAATTTTTAATGGGATTGAGATCTGGGTCATTTGTAGGCCAGTCTAGCATTGAAACTGATAGCTCCCTAAGAAATTTTTTAACAGAATGGGCAGTGTGTTTGGGGTCATGTTCAAATATTCAGGTCACTGGTAACATCTCCTCGGAACCATTTAAAAACGACGATCTTTGCCGACAGGACCCTGGGATAGGACAGCGCCAACGGTGTAATTAGAAGCATCACACGTGAGTATGAATGGTTTAGTGAAGTCGGGATAGCAAAGAATAAAAGCAGTAGTTAATTTTTAGAACATAGAAGGCAACTTGTTGTCGCAGAGCTGTACGCGCGTCTAGTATTTAAAAGAGATAGACGATTACTGCTTATTGCGACTAGGAGTATTTGTTTACGAGAAATGCCGGTATTCTATATTAGGGATACTATTCCATATTTGGTTACTTTCCTCTAACATTATGAGAGTAAAAAGTAAAGTTCAGCTTGTATACTGTCCCATTGTTGGGCAAATGCCTCCGTCACTGAAGTAAAGTCATCTACAAATTTTAATGGGTATTGGTTCGATCACCAGGATTGCCAAATGCGGCTTTGAAAAAAAAACAGCATAGGTACGGTCGGAGTCACCGTCGCTTTACCACTTTGCAGAAATTTTCTAATGAAGCGCGCCGCCCGCCCGGGTCCGTGCCCGTACCAAATAGACGACGCGGTGTGCAAGGGATTTTTAAAATTATATTATTATTATTATAATTAAAAATTATTATTATATTTTGACCTTTAGACTGTTAAAGCGGCGGAGTTCGCGATAGTACCTAATGTTCCCGACCTGAACCTCTTTTAGCGTGCTCTTGGAGAAGACTACGTCCAGCAGTGGACAAGTATGAGCTGATGAGGATGATGATGTGAATTGGATCCGAGATATCCGTTTAAAGGGCCAAGCGTTTTAACACTACCACCGAGGCTTTCCACACACTTAAAATTTTGCAGACCTTTATTAATAAACAGACGACTAATAATTGATAATAAAAAAAGCATATCATAACTTGAAAAGACAGCACAACTCGAAAAGTTTTATACTCTATTATTTATCAAAACTATTCGGTAGTGCCTTCTATATTATTCCCAGCAGAATAATTGATCTCGAAACGAAGTTACAGCTTTCCCCTGGAGAATGCCCCCTAAAAAGTTTTGCAGTTGGTATAAAAGATATATTATAAGTATACCACGTATATATCTTAAAAACGTATTGTCTCCCCGGAAAACTATGATACATAATGGTATAAATCAATTCTCTGGCGCCATGTTAGGGCGAATGCATACGAGTATTATGACTTATGTATTTTTTTTTCTGAAAAAGATTATATCCAGATGACGAGTGATACCGTAGGGTAGGTAACGAATTTAAGATAAAAAGAGAGGCCCGAACGAAAGGGACAGCTGCACAAATTACGACGGTTCATGTGGGTAGTTAGTAGAAGTGAAATGTAAAACTGACCACATGAGCCGGCAGCTGTCCCACAAGGCTGCTTGTTGCCAACCCTTTGTGTGTTTAAGTCACGGCCGGTCAGAGCAGAATTTGTAAGCTCTCCGGACTCCACCTTGAAGAAAAAAGAAGCACTAATCAAGAACCGACTTTTATTGAAGAACATATACAGTCCACATCGAAGCACAACGGCTAAACTGTTCGGCGACTATACTCTGTAAAGAACAGTTTCGTTGATTGACGTCAGTAGTTTAACAGAGCTATGAGAATCGAACCACGATTTCTCGCGTTCAATCCGAGCATCTATTAGCTCAGCTACCGACGCCTCAAATTATAGACACCTAATAGAAAGTTAATTTTATTTAGTTTTGTTTTATTAAAGTTAGTCTATTGTGGAGTATTAAGGTCCTGGTATGAGACCTAGTCCCGATTTCACATCCCAAAGGGGGAATTCGTAATAGGTTTGGTGTAGTAAGGTTTTTTAAGTCGCTTGTTTGCTTGTCTTGTTCTGAGAGTTATAGATAAGATGGCCAGGAAGGCGATCACGCTAAATAATCTCAACCCAACTACAACTGAACCTCAGCCGTTATATAGTGCTATCGCGTTTGACACACGCGATGGCGCTACACGAAGTCGGCAGAACGGCTGCGGTTCAGATGTGGTTTGGTTGTGAATATTTAGCGCGATCGCCCCCCAGTTCTTTAATAGTTGATGTTTCTGCTTAACCTTAAGTTATGTTATGTGAGGCCAAGTTTTTATTCTAATACTAAAGAAAATGTTTTTGGTAATAATATAGTAGGTAGAGTAAAAAATGTTAATAAATTAGGGTAGTCTTTGACAGGGTTGACGTTGAAAGTTGACGTTTTAATACATACGATCTTAGCTGGCTACTAGTTTTAATACTGTAACTAGTAGCGAGCTTCTTAGCTTCCGAGCACAAACTCTTTACTTATACCAACCAACCGAATAAAATAATATGTACCCCCCCGTCAGCAATGGAATGGATCTCACACGTGCACACACCTGCCATATAACTGAGTTTCTATTGACAACCCTAACCAAAACAGTATTATTTAAAATATTTTAACCAACACCTAACGGAATGACTGGTGAAAAGTGTGCTGACTTTACAGTAAACACCCTAAACACAAGCTCAAAGAGAAGTCGAAAAAAATTGACAGCGTAAAGCAAGCTTAAGGGTGGCAGGCGAGCTTTACCAAAAACCAAGGCTACTCGTAAAGCATAGAGCTCAAAGTCGAGTGGCGGGGTAAAGAATAAACTTTTAATAGAAGGACTTTTGGTAAAGCTCCCAGTGATAAGGCATAACATAGTGTTCGCGGGTCTAATTTAAGTGATTTCCACAGGAAATATTGTCCCCCGGGATGATCACAAACTTGTGTTATCAGGGGTGTTTTATGTCACATACCTAGGTAGTGTATTACGTTCGTTTTATAGTTTTTTTTTGGTGTGGCGGCCCGTTATTTTTTTTATAGATTTATGGAGTGGATCCCTTGATAATTTCTTCATTCTCTTATAGCTACTATGTGCTTTTTATGGTTTTGAGCCGGCAAACGAACATACTACGACCAAATTTGATAAAGAATATTTATAAACAAATTATTAACTTCTTTTTTATCACTCGGCCTTCATCTTACCTGAAGTGAAAATAAAGCTGAAGGTGAAAACACGCTTAACCCTGAATCCTCAACCACTGAGGAAAGAGCTATCTTATTCCTAACTGTTGGAACACAACAACGCTATTAACACCGTTCTTGTTAATTATTATTCATGTTTCTGTTTACGAAAGCTACCATCTCCAGACCTCTACCATAGTCTACTTTTTACCAAATGGTGAAAAATGGAGTATGGTAGAGGACTGCTTTTCCTGTCCTCATTGTGTAGTCTCTGACTAAGCCTTCAAAGATAACAGTAGTGATTATAAATGAATACGTATGTATGGTTACGAAAGTAGTTATTTACTATACTGCCCGTTAAATTTTCTTATATATGTATGTTACTTTGTGTTTGTCCTTTTGTTGTTTATATGATGATATAAAGAATATTTTATATTATCTTATCTTATTTTAATATAGCAGTGGACATAGTTTACAATGATAATGTGGCGCATAAAAAACTCAGCTTAAAATCTTACAAATCGTTGTTAATTGCATTAGACAGCTTCATTATACTTTTACCTGTTGCCTTAACGTCCAAGACCATTAGAAAGAGAACGATAACTTACCTAAAACCTAGTCGAAAAGCACGAAGAAGTCATCAAAAAATATTAAGCAAGAAAAATGGTGTCGATTCATTTGTTTAAATTGACCTACTTTGCAGTAAATTGGGCGAGAAATAACAATAAAGAATAAGGCTTTTAACGTGTATACAGTGCTCTATTCATCGTATGAAAGCATCGTTTGTCTTCTGTTAAAAAAAAAGAAAGTGAAACATTATTATACTTTTCGGTAGGTGGTTGGATGGTGTATACATTTTTTCGTACTTTGTCCCCGGAACTCTTTTGTTGTTGATTGTTATTTTATGCTGATTCCAGCACAGTTTGTAACGTACATAATAAAATAGCGTTTAATAAGATATATAGGTACAGTCAACATTAAGATGTGATGTGCAAAAATATCTGGTCATTGGTGGAAGGCATCGTCCCACGGATATGCCACATGGAGGGAAGATATCCTCAATATTGTAGATGGAACATTTTACTGAAAGAAGACATTAATTTTGAATTTAAAAAACAATCTAAACTGCATTAATAGATATTAAAATAATTACATGGTTGAGCCAGGAATCGAACCTGTTACATGCTTCATCATAAGGATTATTTTTTGCTAAATAACATAGTGTCACAAATAAAGGGAAGACCATGCCGTTGTCGAATGTATGTGCAGTCTTTAGTCTGTTAGTCGCCGTTTACGACACCCAAGGGAAGAGAAGGGGCGGTAGTATTCCACTAATGAGACGCAGCCTGCACAGCACACATAAAACAATAAAAAGAAATATCTCAAAAATAAATAAAACAACATAATCACAACAAAACAAACATCAAGGTATACCTACAACAACTTTGCCACTGCCACCGAGGATAATACGAACCTTTATATTAGCACAAAAGTATTTCCAATACATTACGAGAATGGTTTTGAAGGAGGATCATCTGCGATTCCGTTCACGCGTTTTGTAATTTTCCGAGTGGAAACATCAGAACCCTCGGGAGGTCTCCCGTGAGTCAGCCATTGGTATCTGAGAATATAAAAACTACGTACATATGATAAATAAAAGTTATAGCCGAAATAAGATATATTTCACAAGTATTTACCTAATACTAACCGTGACGCGCTGCGGTGAAAGAATACTACACTCCCTCTCTTCCCTTGGGTGTCGTAAAAGGCGACTAACGGACTCAAGATTGCACACATACCTACATCCAACTGCATAGAGCGGCGATTGGCTCACCACCTGTCACGCTAAGCACATGTGCAGTCGCTATTTGGTGAAATGTGACTATGGCAGAGGACTGCTTTTGCTGTCCTCATTGCATAGTCTCTGACTAACCCTTCGGGGATAATAGTCGTGATTATTATGTATATTATACACCCTTAATTTTTATTCGTTTTAATGAAATTAAGGGTGAATTCCACCCATGAAACTGAACAACTTTCCCCAAGAACCTTTGCGCAAAAATGACAAAAAAATTTGGACCTCCCATACTATTTTGTATGTACCTACTACTGTGCAACACTTAGTATTTGTAATTATTATTATTATATTAGCCAATATCCTACGTTCCACTGCTGGACGAAAAGCTCCATCCACACTACCCAATATTTAGTTTTAAAAAAACTTTAAATTTTTTATAAACTAAATTATGTTAAATCTTCATCATAATCAGCCTATAATCGTTCCACTGCTGGGAGGAGGCCTTCCCACATAAACCCACCACTTATTTATTTTATCTTATTTTATTTAGTTTTTATTTTAATAAACCTCATAAACACACATAGAGAGGGGTAGGTACCCATCCAAAATTAAGATACGTTTTTCTTTTTGAGAAAACTTAGGCTTAATAATAAGCCTTTACAGACATTTTTTTACTGAATTACCTATTATATTACAATGCACCGCGTTGTACTACGTTCTGCACACGAACTAAACATTAGTAATAGATGCTCAAATGCAATAGAAATACTATTTTGTATGAGGGTAGATCAATAATTATTTGATGTGACGATTGCGTTTTGGAGCAGTGTTTGAAGGTTGCGATATGTTTTTTCACAGTTAAACTATTACACATACATAATAATTTTTGAATTGATGTAATTTTTATTTTGTACGTAATATTTATGCAATAAAAGCCTTTAAACTAACTTTATAATAATAGATAGGAACCAATAGATTACAAACTTTTGATTACATAAATGTTCGATAAAATGAATATTCGATATTATGAACGCTCAATGTTTTGAAGACTCGATGTATTGACATTGACATTTCGATTTTTTGAGCTTTCGATAAAATGAACGTTTGATTATTTGAATGTTCGATACATCGTGGTCGATTAATTGATATTCGATGAATTGGTATTCGATATGGCGTAGGGGATCCAGGCAGGGATAGGCAGAGGCCACATACGGTTTAAGACATTATTTTCTCATAAAATAATATAATTCACTTACAAGAGAAGTACACAATTAACTTAATTAGGTTAGGTAGCGAGTTTACAAAAAATATAACAATCACGTAGGTAAAATATCATAAGTTAACATTGATGTGGGTAGAATATAAAAGTGAGAACAATGCTTGAATAGCGAGCGAAAACAAAATAACAAGAACAGTTCCATTACGTATCGTCTACGTTTGATGGCAATTGCTATGTCTAATGACAATTATTACATTTGATGGCGACTACTATTATACTGTATTATTACTACTGTATATACCGCGTTCTGAAATGTTAATCCTCATCGATCTTTTCTATAGAAAAGAACGATGAGGATTATTAACGGATTAAGAAAGCATACGTCGGCAAAAAAATACTTTGTCGTCATAATATCATGACAGTAGTATCATTGTACATAATATAGAATTCTAATAGAAATTCACAATGATAAGACCCAAAGTAAAAGGACACTAAAGAGAAAGGACATACATACTCACAATTTAAGAAATAAAGAAAGATTGTGTAAGCCAAAGACAAGATTGACTAGAGTACAAAAACAGGGCATATGTAATAAAATAGTAATGTACAACAAATTACCTCTAAAAATTACAATAATGGAAATGAAAGAATTTTAAATTACAATAAAACACTTCTTCACGGTTAAGCCGTTTTACTTTCTTAACTAGTTTATGTCAAGGCGTCTGGAAGAGTCTTCATTCTTGCAGAGGGATAACGAGTAATAAATGGAACTTTTAACTACTTTTATTATTATTATTAATTACTATATTGTATTATGACGACCTAAATAGGCATTTAATCTTTTTGACAATAATTAACTTTTACATTATGTCTTAATTACGATATTTAATATGATTAATATATTGAAATCACTATAAAACTGTTAATCTAATTATTTAATTATCAGAACTATGTACATGACCTACCTTGTATAAAATTCTACGTTAAAAGGTAAATAAATAATTCTATTTTTTTCTAGAATAATAGGTAGGTACGCAAAATCTGTAAAGTGACCCAAAATGTGGTGATTCAATTTTTTTTTTAAGGAAAGATACTTTCTTTTGATACGATTCCGACACACATCCTTTGCTTCCCTTATTCTCATAACGTTTTTCATACATACTCGTCGGTTTAGGGTTTTATTTAACCAAAATGTCCATTTTACATCTCGACATTGTTATCCTACGGCAATTTTCATTTTCGACTTTTATATTTTTTGACAATACCTAATCATCATTTAGACATTTTGATACCTCGTCATTTTTCCTTACCGACATTAGTCGCCTAAATCATACGGAATACCAAATCGTACGTAGCGAATATGCAGGGCTAATGTAATCTAGGTCTCTGTCTAGATCACCTGTCATTCCGCACACGTGCGCCGTAATTAGCCGAGCGGAAATACCGCATAACCTTCTGGTTGTTATACATGGGTCGCTCGAATAATTTGCCAAAATTTTTTTTGGAAAAACTTTTCTTGTGATAATACCATAGTTTTTCAAAAAAAAAAGAGATTTTCTTAGTTATTTTTTTTCGTCAATTATCTTTGGACTTTGATTTTTATGTCACATTATTGTTAATAGAACATTAAGTGTAATAATAGGTCAATAAAGTTACTACAAAATATTTAAAAAAATCTGAGTTTTCGACGACCTCTGAGGTTCCGGGTTCAATTCCTGGTCGGGTCATTTCAAAGAAAAACTGTTTTCTAAATTGATAAATATGAGCGTAAACAATTTTTTTTTTAGTTTTAATTACACATAATTCGGATAAACAAAAAAAATTAAAGTTAATAATATTATTAATTTTTCTTTTTTAAATTACCTATAAAAGTTAAGGACAAAAAAAAAATTAGTTAATCAAACAAAAAATACTTACGTTTGTATGACTAAATGTTCTATAAATCAACCGACCTATGATATTATGGTATGGTATGTTTACCATAACATAAATATGGACGATTGAGTCAATAAAGCCTTTGTTGTCTAATGATTAGATCACCGGTCTCAGACATATTTGTAGTTAGTTTGGTTAGGTTTTTGTTTAGGTTTAGGTTTTTTTTTGAAAGTCTTCCTGGCTTTCTTCTTCCATTTTATCTAAATAAATAAATAACAAATAATTTCACAACTGTCACTCTAATCATTCAGCCCCAAACTAAGCATAGCCCGAACTGAATAACGTGACAGAATAACGGATAAACATACATAAATACTAACAAACATCCATGGCTCGGTCACAAATGGTCGTGCTCACCACACAAACATATGCCTCTATCGGGGTTCGAACCCGGGACCGTGGGTAGCGTAATCAGAGTCGCTGACCACTCGACCAACCGGCTGTCTCTCGCCATAACATCAATATTACTAAAATTGTTGAGTTCCGACAGTTAGAGATAAGATAGCCAGCTCCTTAGTAGTTGAGGAATCTGGATGAAGTGCGCTTCCACCACTTGGCCTCATCGTCACCTAACATCAGGTGAGATGAAGGCCAAAGGCTTACCCGTTGTGGATAATTTGTAACTTTTTTTAACCGCCCCTGTGGTCTAGTGGCTAAGCCACCGGTCTCAGACCCAGAGGTCCTGGGTTTGATTTCCAGCGGAGGTATATCTTTGTGTACTTAGTTTGGTTGGTTGTATGGCTGTTAAGTCTGCCTGGCTAGCTATCACCATATTATCTTAGTCTGTCGCCATAACAACTATGTGTATAGCATTGTTGAATTCCGGCAATTTAAGATAGGTAATTCAAATTCACAAAGGTACATACATATAATCACGACTATTATCCCCGAAGGGTTAGTCAGGGATGCCTAGTCCCTGACTAACCCTTCGGGTTAATGAGGACAGCAACGGAGTCCTCTACCATAGAGGGACGAGAGGGAGAACCTTGACCCGCTAATCTGTTTTTAGTGGTCACGACCCTCAGTCATGAGGACTCGACGAAGAAGAAGACCGTAACCCACTTTTCACCAAATAGCGACTGCACGTTTGCTCAGCGTGACAGGTGGTGAGCCTATCGCCGCTCTATGCTGTTGGATGTGTGTGCAGTCTTTAGTCCATTAGTCGCCTTTTACGACACACAAGGGAAGAGAGGGGTTGTGTTAGTATTCTTTCACCGCTACCCGACACGGTTGTAATGTTAATGTCGGTCTACAAAGTTCTTAAAATAAAAATAAGATAGAAAGTTCCTTAGTGTTAGAGGTGAAGTGCGCTTCCACCAATTGGTATAACCTAACCTAACCTAATATCAGGTGAGATAAAGGCCTAGTGCTATCCTGTAATAGTGGATAAATAAAAACACAATACGAGTGGATTTAGTATTCAATACCTGTTGTTACTAAACATTCTTATTATTTTCAATAATTTGATTGAATATGGGTTAATTAGAGGTATAGGTACGCCACGCAAATGAGGTTAATCGTTATCCGGCAATAGATCAAACTCTACTAATTTGTAGGGAAATGTGGAACAGTGTACATGTAAAATCTTCGTGTATATTATTACTAGTATGTTAAAATAAGATTTTAATGATCTTAATGTAAAATTGCAAAAAAAATTGTTGCACCAATATAACAGTGGTTCCTTGCCCTTAACTTATTGATGCGATGGGCATAAAATATGCCCATATTTTTTACTGCAAAATACATATTGATACCTACACATCAGTAAAAAAATACACTTGACAAAACTTTACAGCGCGGTTAGTTTGTTAGTTTTATTCCACGTGATCAATTTATAATAAAACTTTATATATGTAATACGCAGTTCAACAAACAATTTAAATCTCCGCATTGTTTTCCAATTAATATTCTTAATAAGTAACCTAAAGCGGGCAATAGCAAGTTATCGCCGAACCCATTAATCTAATCCTAACCGCAGATGTCAGCTATCCCAAAAAACACTTTTTCATTACCACTGCGACATTCGCTAGTCGCAAGTTAATCGCAATACAGTCACAGAGTAGACTTATATCAGTAGTACAAACGCCTGTAGATCAACCTAATAAAAACTGACATATTTCTCCAATCGATATTGATGATGGGGTTTTCCGCCTATGGTCAAACGTGCAATTCGTCAAAATATCATTTTTGACATGGGATCGTTTGGTCAAAGATTTCGTTTGACAAAGTCGCGATACGTCAAACCATTTTCGCCAAAGGTGCTTTTGGTCAAAGGTGAGGTTTGCCAAAGTCGAGATTCGTCATACTTTTTTCGACAAAGGTGCTATTGGTCAAAGGCTAGCATTCTCTACGACGATAGTTTGAGCAGACTTATAAATGATTATGCTAATAGGAAGAGAGGCTTAATTAATAAACTTATTATTATTCAGCCTTTTCCTACTGCTGGGCAAATTATAAGGTTAAGATGAATTCAGTATAATATTATATGATTTATTATATTAGCAAACGCGTAGTTATAATAAAAAATAACAATTATAAGATTATAAGCAAAGCGAGAGCCTTGTTTTATTTTGACCAACCAAATCATTATGTTTTACTGAAAAATATATTTTAACGAAAAACAGTTTTGAAAAACAAGATTTGACAAAACGAGCCTTTGACAAAAGGATATTTTGACGAATCGCACTTTCCACAAACAATTTGACCAAACGAGACTTAGACAAAAAGGATATTTTGACGAATTGCACTTTTGACAAACTGAATTTGACCAAACGAGCCTTTGACAAAAAGGATATATTGGCGAATCGCACGTTTGACCATAGGCGGAAAACCCTGATGATGGTAGCCGTGTCATTTAGCGGCTCATTAAAAGAATACTACCCAAATTAAATAACTAAATATTCACACGCCTTGCGCTGGCGAGATAGACGAATCCCATCATACTCCATTTTCATTTCCACTCTTCCCTTGGGTGTCGTAAAAGGAGACTAACGAACTATAGACTGCATATCCATCCAACAGCATAAAGCGGCGATGGCTCACCACCTTACACGCTAAGCACACGTGCAGTCGCTATTTGGTGAAAAGTGGACTATGGCAGAGAACTGATCTCTGACTAACCCTTCGGGGACAATAGTCGTGATTATGTATGTATGTCCCGTCATGAATGGGAGCGCTCGTTATCGTGCTTATTCCACGGTGGGGAGCGCTCTCATTATTTTAGACTGCATCGGCTGCTTACCATCAGGCAGGATGCAGTCACTTTGACGAGACAATATTAAAAAAAAAGTGAAGAACAGCCTGTGTAATGTCCCACTGCTGGGCAAATGCCTCCGTCATCGAAATCAACTATTGGCTTAATCACCAGACTTGCCAAATAAATGCCCACTCCCACTTTGCTAGAACTTGGAATTAAGCCCAAGAGCCAGAAATAGCAAGAAAATATGTAGGGCGTATGGTTAAAAAGATGTTCCATACAGAACTGCAAATACTATCGCAATTTCAGTGTTGATTTTTATACAAAACTAACGACCCGCCCGCGCCTTCGACCACGCTAGCACGTTGACTTAGAAAAGCCGTCATACTTTAGCCGCTTAAAAAAATATATCTACAAAATTTACTCAAAAATAATCCTCAGTTAACGCTCTATCTTTTAGTAAAATCCGCATAAAAATCCATTGCGTGGTTTATGAGAATAGTGCGATGCTACAGACAGAAGAAAACAGTGACTTTACTATTAATATGTAATGATGATTCTTTGTTCCTAATAGGATGAACCAGTTGAGAGATAATAATTATACATATTACCGAACAACATTCAGGTAGAGCGACAAGAAAGAATACTGGCACTGAAAATATTGTCGATTGCCTTGGTGGCCGAGTGGTCAAGCGTTAAGCCCGATATCTGAAGATGCTGCGTTCAATTCCCAGGTAAGGCAAAGTGTTTTTTTTTAGAAGCGTGCCATGGGGTTGTGATCAGTGATCACTTATCAACACGTGGCAAGTTTGGTGATAAAAGCTATATCAATCAATTGTAGCTATGACTGATTCCAAAGATTGCTCTGCTGTGAGACAGTACCTACATAATACTGAAAATTTAATTTTTTTTATTTACACTCACATCAGTTATCTAGACCAAGATGAGTAGGTATTCTTTTGAAACTCGTTAATAAGGGTAAGATAACGGATAAATATACATAAACAAAGAAAAAACACCCAGACCCGAAACCAATATTTAGAAAAACAGTTTTCCTCTAAATTGACCCGACCGAGAATTGAACCCGGGACCTCTGAGTATTTTTAAAACCTAGTTCATCGTAAACCTGCTTGAGTGTTGGCAAATGAAACAATGCAGAGCATTTCCTTTGAGCGATTTTCTCCAGATTAATACCCATTTTAGTTTAAATTACTGTGACCTTGCAATTGTTTGTAACAATAAGTAATACATACACATTTTGATTTCACTTCATAGATTTCAAAAAAACATATTGTTAGCTGTTTCTTTACACCACTCTCTGTAATGTGTAAACCAAGTTTGCCCCATGGAATGGTACTTCTGACCAACCTTATCCTATGACGTAGGAGACGTTTTCTAAAAGAATTCCCTTTTTGGCCCAAGAGGCCCCGAGCGGAGAGATAAAAGAAATTTATTGCCCAGATTAAACGGGCCAAGCGATTGTTTGCAACGGTGTCAATCTGGCCAGAATGGAAAGGGAAGTCGGAATGTCGCAGTATTAGGGTTATGGAGGCTTTGCTGTTGTGATTTCGGAAGGTAAGGTGTACGGAATTGGCTCGGAGAGATTTAGTGAGTGCTGGGACACTTTTGGCTTCATGCGACATTTGCTGGTTGTCAATGTAACGTGTTCCTTGGGAATGCAGGCGTTGTGTTGCTGAAAGTAAATTTTACGAAGAGCTTCTTATGTTTTATGTACACTATTTATGTAAAATTAATTTTCTGTCTAACGTATTAATTAAGAAGATCAAACATTATTTTTGTTTACTTACCTATATTTTGTCTCACTACTAGGCTAAGCTTTACCCTTTATATTTCTCCGCAAACAATTATTATCTGCTCAAATATCTGCTGCCTAAATAATAAAAGATATTTTTCATCCCACCATCTCGGAAAGAGTATTTTTAATCTTCAATATCTGAATGGAAAAGCCGTTTTTATTCTCTAGAGGATAAAGTAAATTGAATTTAGAACATCGTGTGCACTAAGTTTGTGAATTAAAAAAAACATTAAACCTATTTACTGCTACCTCTATGGTGCCGAATTTATCATACAACCTTTTTTTATATTGTTAAAAACTCAGACTCAGGACCTTTTTGGTGTACTTTTTTTAATTTGCTTAGTCATTTCCTCGCTGAGGTGGGATGAAAAGTTACGTGTTGCACTCGATTGCAAAGATTTTTCACCTCGTGCTCTTTTGATTCCCTCGCTAACGCTCAGGATTCTAATGTTTGAATCACTCGCTGCACTCGTGATTCAATTTTAGAATCCTTCGCTTGCTCGGTCATCAAAATTGAGCACGCGGTTAAAAAGCAACTTTGCAATCTTGTATAACAAATAACTATTTTCTGGCATGCCATTCCCTAGCACGAGATATCCCAATATAGGAATCTAAAACAGTGGTTTCCTTAACGGAAGGTAAAGTTACATTTGATTTTCAAAGTGACCGTGTCGCGTAACGGTGAAAGAATACTACCATCCCCTCCCAAGGGAGGCCTTGGGTGTCGTAAAAGGCGACTAACGGGTTAAAGACTGCACATACATACAAAGGCATAGGGCAGAAGCTTAACCTTCAGCTCTCCGTTTGTTAATTACCAAAGACTAGAGTTTGCAGTAGGTTTGGTTTAATTTAGACAATCCCTCATTTTAGTTTTACTTTTTACATGCCATGTAGGTACTTATTTTAGTTTTAGTTTTTACATTTACATTTTGTTTTTTTAACATGTGTAATAATTTTTATCACTTTGTGCACACATCCTTAGAGTAAAATCAAGATAAATGTTTAGTTTTAGAATATTATTATTGTATTACATGATTGTAACTTGTTTTTTGTGCCTTTAATAAATAAATAAATTGATTGCGAATCCGCCTCTGTGGTCTAGTGGTCAAGCCACCGGTCTTATACCCTGAGGTCCTGGGTTCGATTCCCAGCAGTGGGTACATCTTTGTGTACTTGGTTTAGTTGGTGGTAGGGCTTGTTAAGTCCGCCTGGCTAGCTACCTATCTTATCTAAAGTCTGGTGCCATAACAACAATGTTAACAGAATTGTTGTGTTCCAACAGTTTAGAGATAAGATAGCCAGTACCTCAGTGGTTGAGAATTCCGGGTAAAGCGCGCTTTTACTTTCGGCCATATCGTCACTGATGGTAATCAGGTGAGATGAAGGTAAAGTGCGTACACGTAGTGGATAAAAGAACTTTACGTTGTCGTTAGAAATATCGACCCCTAAGTTTCCAATAGTCGGCTTGGGTTGCGTAGGTGGTCGCTAACACTGGAAACATACGTCGAATTCGTCGAATTAATGTAACCAATCGGAAATGGTGGCGTCAAACATTCCACCCGCCTAATCGCATCAATTACAAGTGCTAAACAAATATCCGATATCGGAACTAACGCGGACGTAGTCATTAGTTCTGATCAAAACAAAGCCCATCCAGGCCGGGTCATAAATCGTCTGAAATCACGGTTTGTTTATTTCTATGCAAATTCCCCCTTTGTTATCTTCTGCGGACAACGATTTCGGATGTTCTACGCAAATTTGGACCTTCACAATGGACGTTATGTCCGTATTCAGTTTGGTGTGGCATTCGGAATCGGCATGTGTGCTCTCGAGTCGTTTGTCATATTATTTATACCTGTAAAACAATTTGATAGACTGTGACGTGGGCCGTTGTATTAAATCAAATTAATACAATTAGGTATGACAAAAATCTTATCCGTACCTTTAGTACAGTCATAAAATTCCAAATCTTGAAGAGTGTTGGTAACTGGATGGATAGATGCTTGGTAGATTTAAAGCGAAGAATCGTGATTCATAACTACTGATCTCATAGGTTCTTTATTTAAGGTGACTGCTAGAAACCGCAAGAAACTTCAAGGGCTGGTCAAGTCAAGTGTTTTAAACAACACAATTATTTTTTTTTAATATCATGTCATACTCAATAGAAATGTCATTAGAAAAATAAAATGAAAACAATTAATTACAACGTGCGGTCAAGGGGTTGACCCGTCTGCGTCAGTACCTACGTTGACGGGTCAATGGCCGGTCATCTGTTGACCCGTCTGCGTCAGTACCTACGTTGACGGGTCAATGGCCGGTCATCTGTTGACCCGTCCGCGTCAGTACCTACGTTGACGGGTCAATGGCCGGCCATCTGTTGACCCGTCCGCGTCAGTACCTACGTTGACGGGTCAATGGCCGGTCATCTGTTGACCCGTCCGCGTCAGTACCTACGTTGACGGGTCAATGGCCGGTCATCTGTTGACCCGTCCGCGTCAGTACCTACGTTGACGGGTCAATGGCCGGTCATCTGTTAGCTTTAATTGTTTTCATTTTATTTTTTCTTATGTTATTGCTTTAAAAGAAATTAGATTCTCGAAGTCTATCAAATTAAAATTCACAAAATGAATTATTTAATTGAAAATGAAAAAAGCATATCATCCAGATAGAACAATTGTGGTGGCGGATAGAGAAAAGTGAAATGAAGGAGGAGAGACCTTTGCCCTGCTGTGGGACTAAGTAGGCTAACATTAACAATGACTGACATTCGCATCATAGATATATCAAATAGCCAATTCTTTAAACGAAGATTAAATCATTTAAATACAATACATAATAATATAAAAAAAATTTAAACGTTCAACGATTTTTTTTTATTTTACAACAAAATAAAAAGGAATTTAAAAACTAACTAATTGATAACGGTGAACTTGTGATCAAACTGTTGCTGTCGGAAAAAATACAGTTTGAGCAATTTTTTTGCAATACTTTTGTGAGCCAGTAGGAATATTCGATGCGTCAACACTAGTGCTAGATGGCCATCAACAGTATGGTTTTATAGTAAAATTGCTATATCCCTTTGTCTGTGAGAAAACTTACTAAACAATTGAATTACTATTGCATCTGACCTAACGGCACTTGACAGTAGGTATAAACAAGGTAGGGGAAAAGTTGTCAACCGATGTTCTTTGATTAGTTTTACATTTAGATCGTGTTTATTTGATGTCTAATTCTTTTTAATAAATAAAAAAAAAAATATCTTACAAGTGAAGAATTGAAGACCCGATGCCGATGCTATAAATCAGGGCATTTTCCATCACTCTTGCTAGAACTTCCGAAGATACGTTCTCTTTGACGGCTTCAAGAGTCTGAGGCTTGTTAAGATAGACTCATGATTCTAAAATCCCCACAAAAAAAAAGTGTAGAACTGTCAAATCAAATCAAAATGCCGGCCAGTGCGAATCAAAATCGACAGATTAAGCGAGCCGGAAATGCAGCCCTCTGAATTTCGGTTGTGGGTCGTGGTCGTGGTCGTCATTTTGTATTTGTTTACTTCAAAAAATGTAAATGCAATTTTGAAAAAATTATAGCTTCTTTCGATAGGATGATGACGTTTGCCCACCTTGTACTATGTTACTGCTATGTAAAGGCATTCATCATTAGAATCAAATCATCGTTACAATTAATCGGTATGATAGTCATAATTAACACATTTACATATAGAAATATAAATAAATATAAAATGACTAACTTAAAACTTAAAAACTATAAGTTAAAAATGTCCTCTAACTGTGGGCAGGCAGGTGTGGCCCCAAGAATGCTAGCAACATTACCTTTTCGTATTGCCAGGCTATATATAATAATACACTGAAAAAACCATGGCAGAATCATCTCAATAACTTCATATTTATAAATTATGTATTGTATGTTTATTTAAATATTTATATTAAATTTATATAGGCATATATTTAAAGTAATGTGTACTTTTAAAATATAGTGTGTTTATAGTTTTTACTACTTATATGTTTTAGGATTATTTATGTTTAAATTATTTAAAACTATACCTACGCTTCCACTTTTATTGTCGCACCTAAATGCGCCTACCATGTCATCTCTGCACCACCCTATGGTTGACTGGTAGAGAATGCCTCAGGCATTAAGTCCGCCATGTAATGTTATGTTGCAAAAGTTTAAATAAACACACTGCCCGACCTAGGAACTGTGTTCCAAGACCTCTGGATATTATGCCCAGCGGTTTGGCCTTTATGTCACCGAGGCGTAGGTATGATATGCTTTGGATGGTGCATAAAAAAACAAAATTTATTGTATGCGATAGTATTGCGAAGATTCGATTTTTGAAGCTAGATTCGTTATAGACATCCACTATAGCCCAAAATCAAAAAAAAATATTTATATTGTTTTGCCTACTAGAGTGAGAAACTTGACATAATTTGTTAAGTCAAAAACTAGACTTTAGTAGACTAAACAACAAGGTTTTATAATATATTTTCGGGCGTAACCTTAGATTCTTAAAAAAAAATCAAGCGCCTAGTATTTTGGTATGTTTATGGGTGTTTACGCCTACATAGTCGAGTCTAGAAGTATAAAATTTATATATTTTTTTTCGTTTATGCCCCAGGGAACTCATTAAATAGAGTCACGCGCTGACATCAAAAAACTGTCTAACGAATATTCTGAACAGAACATCGTTTTTCCAAGAAATTGAATTACGACAGAGTGAAATTAAGAAAACAGCCGCTGCCGCTGCGCAAATAACTCAACTTCAACTTTTTGACTACACGCGTACGGTTCAAGTTTGCTTAATACAATGTTTGGTCAGCGAAATTATTATGCATAGGTACCTTCATTAAAAGAGGAAAGCAAATGAAAAAGTTGAAGGTCGGGCCATGAGACCCCTAATTAAGGGGTATTTGTAACGCTGATAGACTTCAAACCGGCGACTCATTTAAGTAGAGATAGGTAACAACACTTACTTACCGGTACAAAACTCTGGTATCGAATTATAAAATGTTAATTTGCTAAATTACAATTAGATCAAAACAGTTGCGAAAATTAATATGCCAAGAATTACTTAACTTACTTTATTTTGGTACCGTTACTTGAACCTAGACTTTGAATTAAAAAGTTTGTGTAAGATTCTGGTAAAGTCCCACATCTTTACTAAAATTAATGAGGTTCAAGAGAAATATCATTTACTATTATACTTTTATATTATCACTCGTTATCAACTACTTTACGCTAAGAACAATTAACTATTATCTATTTTACTTGGCACGGCCTAAATGCGTGTGTTAACGCATTTACAATTTTACATTTACAAAAAATAAAATTGTGTTTGACTTTTAATGTGAATACCTAAGTATTGATAAGATGGTAGGATTATGCCCATAATCCAACAGAATGTTGGCCACGACATTATTCACCTGTTTCTGGCGACGAGCTTTTTGTTTTATTTATTTATTGATTTATTTATTTCTAAAAGGTACACTGACAGGTTACTGTCATTACAAGATCATACAAAAATATTCCACTAGATAAAACTAGACAATACCCCAAAATTAGCGTACACAGCATGCCAATTATTTCTACATTTTTTTGTTATTAACTTAACTTAAAATATATCTACTAATTTAATTTATTACTGTTATCCTAAATTACAAAATTTATACAAGAAGCGGGGTTGAGGGCGTTTCATCACATAATATTATGTCCGAGATCACCCTCTTGATTACATCGATGTGTTCCTTTTTAAATGGGACTAGACCCATAAAAATACAGAACATCATCATCATCATCATCATCATAGGCCTCTTAAATCTATAAAAAATGATTCAAACAGCGTCCAAATGTGAGGTTTGGCATTTTTCTAAGTGGCTTGAAAGGGAGCGACAGCAAAGGCCGCATCAAAAAAAAATGAAAAACTAAAATTTCTTTATTCAGTAAGCTTAAAATAAACATTTTGAATTGTCTAAATTTAATAAAATTATGGATGGATGGATAGGCATACTTGGCAGAACCGCGTACCAGGTGACGTTAAAGGAAGTGCAGCGCGAAGAAGCATGGAAACTTAAGAACTGAAGACTTAGCTTTGAGAACGCGTGATATTGTTAGTGTTGCGTCGATAAGCATTTAGTGGTAGCCGATTTTTAGTTTTCAGGTACATAAAATTATTTTATACCGGTTACATCGTATTATAAACGCGAAAGTTTGTAAGTATGGATGGATGTTTGTTACTCTTTCACGTAAAAACTACTAAATGGATTTGGATGTAATTCGGCATACAGATAGTTTATAACCTGGATTAACACATAGGATACTTTTTATCCCGATGTTCCCACGGGAACGGAACCACGCGGGTGAAACCGCGAGTGGCCGCTAGTTTGTATATAAACCATTTATACATATCACGACTACAATCCCCAAAGTGTTAATCAAAGACTAGGCAATGAGAACAACTGCCGTAGTCCACGTTTCGCCAAATTACAACTGCACATGTGCTCAACGTGATACGTGGATATTTATGTGCAGTCTTTAGTCCGTATTCGCCTTTTACAACACCCAATGAAAGAGATAGGTTATTACTTATTTATTTATTTAAATGTTAAGTTATGGAACTTTGGTACCTCAGCCGCTATACCACACATCAAACTGGATCGTAAAGATACCGGTAACCGACCACTTGCCCAACCCTAGATTTGCAAATTAATTCATCAGTGTCCTTAAGGCCGGACAATCTGAAATCGAGTGTCGTTGGTTATCTTTATTTAGGGCATGGCTACTTTAGGCACAGGAATGGCGACAGTTGACCCAGGATTAATCTCCGAGAAGGGTCAGTTTGCACACAGGCCGTTTTGACTTTGACATTGTGTTTATCATTACCTTGTACCTCTGTGGTTGACCCGAGTACCAAAATTATTTGATCTTCATTCTTGTTTTGAAACAGTACAACAGCCTTAGAATAATAACGTATAGAAAGATAATCTTCATACAAGCGCTCTGTCAATAGTGAAGCACTAAACCGAGTCACACTTTCGTGACGATTACTTGCTTGCGCTCGGCGAAACGCACACGTACGCTTGTAACTCCGTAGTGGACATTGAAAACTCGGCGTTTGGAGCCATATCTGGCTCCAAAAAAAGTGCTTCAAAATGGGCGCGCGGACTTACCTTCTATAAGTTATTATTCTAAGACAACAGCAAATAAAAATATTTACCAGTGCACACTGTATGACCTAGTTTCCCGTTTTTCAAAAGCTCCCCCGTTTTTTAAATGAATCTATGGCTAACCCTGTTTATAAATGTCGTGTTGTATGTATGGCGGAGCTCGATGACGCAGCGGCTAGCACGTTAAGCAAATTTCGCAAGGCCGGGTCGTCTGATGGGTGACCAATTAAAAAAAAAAACATCTCCGCATCAGCTTCTCCGTGCTTCGGAAGGTACGTTAAGCCGTTAGTCCCGGTTGTTGTCGTAAGATGACAGTTGTTTAAAACCCACCAACCCGCATTGGGCCAGCGTGGTGGGTTATGGTCCAATATCCTCACGTGCTATTGTTGACGTGGGAGGCCTGTGCCCAGCAGTGGGACGTTAATAGGTTCATGATGATGATGATGTATATATGCACTGCAGACTTTCCAAAAAACTTTCTCATCGAGAAATTCAATGTTATACATACAGCACGACTTATCCCCAAAGGAGAGTTAGAGACTAGGCAAAAAGGACCATATAAGCAGTCCACTTCCACAGTCCACGTTTCGCCCAAGAACAACAGTATCTGCACATGTACATCGTATAGCCCATCGCCGATCTATGCTGTTGAATATGTGTGCAGTCTTTTGTTATGTATCAGTTGTCCTGTGCCTGCCGCATTGTTTTAGTTTTCTAAAGTGTGTGTTTTGCCGAATGTTAATTTTAAATAATGTTGTATTATCATTAAGTGTCCGTGAGCGTGCATGGCTGTTGGCAAATGAAACGGAAAAGAATAACATCATTTTACATAGTCTGTCTACACTAACACCTAACAGAACGGAACGAAATAAAATAAAATATGGCATCTAGAGATGTGATAAAAAAGTATTAGAAAATAGAAATAAGTAAGAATAAAAGTAGGGTGGACAGGGCATATTCTATAGATACAATAAAAATGTATTAGTTATAAGAAGAAAATAGATTTAAGTAACAGTGAGAGTAGGTAGAGTAGTTAGGGCACCTAGCGTGCAATAAAAATGTAAAGAGATAATTTGTTATTTTTTGTGTAGATTTAGAAGTGCATATAAACGTTATAAACTGTAAACCGCGTTATTGTTATGAAATTGGAATGAACGGCGTTATAGCATTTTATTATTGAAAATAGTTGTTGTTTTTTCGTGTCGCTATCTCAGGTAACTAAAAAGATAGAAAAAAATGGGTCAGATTGTTCGATGGCGCGTTTTATTCTGAGTTCAATGATATCAAAAAGTCAAAAATGACCTCAGGTTGGTTATCGGCATTATAGTTTATGGACGGCAGAATAAGGATATGAATAAGAATGGGATAGAGCACGATAGTGCCAAGGATATTAGGCGCTAATCCGCTATAAGTATAGGACAGCCGCAATAGAGCGAAATAGTTAATAGTTAGGTAGTTGTAAGAAACGTCTCCGACACTGACTCACGTCGGAGACAAGAACATAATTACTAAAAAAAAACAACTAACGGATTTAGGGGAATATCGCATATCAATAAAATATATTTTACCACTTAAGTATTTTATTATATTATGCTTAACTATTTCTATGAATATAACAATTGATATAAATAAAACAAAAAGGAATTATAATAATATAAGTATGTTAAGATTATGGTCACAACACAATTGTGTCATTTCACGTCGTCACACATTTTGTTGATGTTAAACGCAACGTTCCATTATGAAAACGCAAAACGGCCTCCAATAATTCAGGAGAAGCTTACCAAACGGAGGAGCGAAAACCGTTTTTTCAAATTAACGCAAAATCTACTTAGCCGAATGGGCCTGTTAACATTTTCCTTAGACGAAGGGTAGAAAACATAAATCAGCCTTCCCCGTTCATCTCATTGTGCTAAAAACCTCATTTCCGAGCACCATAATTAAGTAACAAAAGCTAAGTAATTATGCAAGCAACGAAACAATCTACTAGGCGATGAAAGAATCAGGCGAAATGGAAGTGGTAGCCAGAGGAATTGGGAATACCTTAACCAGGATAATGTCTGTGTTAACTTTTTAAACGATTTGACATATTTTCATCTGAATCTTCCTTACCTATTAACGAAAATGTAAATAGCACTTGATAAAAATTTAACTCAAAATCACGTCGTTTCGTATACCGGACGACAGATCATTGAATCAAGATACTGGCACTTTAGTTTTCCTGTCGTATTGTAAGTGGTTTCATTCTTAAAAGTCAGAGTTATAGAAAAGAAGGTTGTATTTGTTTGTGGTAACAAATCAAAAACCTTACTCTTTTATTATTGCTAGTAACATTATTTTATATATATACATAAAAACATAAACATTTTTATGCTTAAGTTTTTATAAAAAAAGATATTTGAATGATTAAAAATGTCAACCTTATTGGTTAGGTACTAATGTTTTCCAAAACTCATTTCAGCCGCTACTTTATTTTACTTCAAAAACTCTCCAATTTTTATTACTTACCACATTATCAATACGATAATTGGAAATCATATTACACAATTCTATGACCACGGCTTATATTTCGGTTCGACGCGATTCTGTTTCGGCGTGCAGTGGTACTGGGGGTAGCAATGCGCATTTGTCTGGCACAGATTAAAATAGCTCGTTAGATTATTTATTAAGTTTTAACTATAAGTTAGTTAACTGTTTTTTTATTATTATTAGTATTGACGTCAAGAAGTGCCTGTAAAGGTTTACATTGAATAAATAATTTGACTTTGACTTTGACTTTATTCATCAGGTAATAAAGTTATAAAAGGGTTAGTCAGGGGACTATGCAATGATGACCGACCACAGAAGAAGTCCTCTCAGCAAACTACAACTGCACATGTACGCAGCGTAATAGGCTGTGAGCCCGTCGCCCCTCTATGCCTCTATGCGGGATGTATGTGCAGTATTTAGTCCGTTAGTCGCCTTTTACTATACCCAAAGGAAAGAGAGGTATTATTTCAAATTTTTAATATTTCATAATCAAAATCCAATATCTCATGTACACCTTCGCGTTTCCAGCACTTCCCTGGATCCCCGTCTTCGCTATTTTGCTAGTGACATCGCCCCGGCGTGGGTTAATTCCATTAAAAGATTAACAAACCACAGGAGCGGCGAGATCTACGAATAATATTGCATGTAAATGCGCGGAAAGCGGGGCTTATAGCGATTTTCATTACCATTTTAAATGGCCAAATATCCGCTTCGCCCTACCTTGGTTGTAAGCTGGCAATTATGGTTAACGAAATTGTGTGTCGTCTATTTGCGTGTTGTATAATATTGTGGTTATAACTTTATTAATGTATGTTTATATGTAACCGACGAGAATGTAGGAAGAATGTATTAACATTCTAGCAAAGTAGAATATGGATAATAAATAAATAAATAAGCTTTCCTACACTCACACCAATTATCTAGCCCAAGAGAAGCTTCGTTATGAAACTCGTTAAATGGTTAATAAACAACGGATAAACATACTTAATATACTTAAATACATACTTATTTTACCTAGAAAACACCCAGACCCGATTCAATTTAGAAAAAAAATAGTTTCTAAATTGACCCGACCGGGGATCGAACCCGGGACCTCAGAGATGGCGACACCATAAAAACCGGTGTACAAACTACTCGACCAAGGAGGTCGTCAAATAATAAGTCGATAATAAGTGTGACAGTTATTCAGGATCGTAACTTTGGGTATTGTAAACGGGCGTGATGGCACAGACCACATATATCAGCGTAATCAATGTCTGCGACGTCACTCAGACTGCGCAAGCATACCATTTTTTATTATTCATGTCGATGGGGTGTCTACTGGTGTCTCTTCCATGCCGATGTTATGTCGATATTGAGTCGGTGCCACACCGATGTTATATCGTTGTCATTGTCTATCATAGAATAATAACTAAAGCATAGAAGGAGTACAAATGAAACTCGTTTAATTATCCTATTTTTTCAAATGGGACATAAACATTGAAAGAAAAGAGACAAAATAAGTTGCTAAAACGTCAAATGTAAAGCGAAATAAAAATATTGGATACCCGGTCACCATTTATGATACCGAATTTAAAAGCGACCTATACAAATTAATGTAATTCGAATGGTGACCAAACGGAGTGCACACTGAAAAATGTCAGCACGCCTTCTACGCTTTATCTATTTATTCTGAGATGTGGTGTCTGTGTCATGCCGATATTATGTCGATGTTGGGGTCGATGTTGTGTCGGTGTCATACCGAAGTTATGACGATGTCACTGTTTATACTTTACTTTTTTTTAAATGAATATATAGAACGTAACTTATTGCTGAGCTCGGCCTTTAAAGGTTTGTAAAATCATAAATTCCTATTGTGAATCTTTATAAAAGTCAAGCCTAGCTTAGAATAGACTAACGTCTACGTCAAGAGATATTCTGCTAAAAGAGCCAGGGAGGAACTTGACAAGGGCTTTTTTTTCTCCTTTTTTATTTTTAACTTCATATTATAATGGGAGCTTTCCTATTTCATAGAAGTTCTCAAATAATACATTCAGTCATAGTTTTTTCTTCTTCTTAGGGTGCCTTTGAGACATTGTTACAAGAGACATTGTGTGCAAAGGTGGACTTTTCTCTAAAAGAGATCTCTTCCAGTCAACCCAGAGAGTGTGCGAGATAAGTATATATAATAGGGGTGACACAAAGTGCAACAAAAAAAAAGACGACTACCTAGACCTAAAACTAATACAAATACTTGAGTATATATACAAAATAAACAATTATACAAATAAAATAACAATAAAATATGTATAATTAAAAAAATATATATATATGTATATATATAAGTAGGTAGTTATTGGGCATTCTACCCCACCTTCATTCGTTCGGGCTCGTGCCGAGCCCTCACTCACTGCGGTGGGGTAGAATACCCAATAACTCATATTGGTGATCCCTTTCAGATTCCTATCAGGTGACGGTGCAAGCCTGTGGTAAGATCACACACCGAACACCTCCTAACTGTTCGGTTGGAGGAAACCATGGTAAGTAACTCCCTGCGGCCCGTGGGTAAGATCACGCACCGAACAGATTCCTATCAGGTGACGGTGCGAGCCCGTGGTAAGATCACACACCGAACACCTCCTAACTGTTCGGTTGGGGGAAACCATGGTAAGTAACTGCCTGCGGCCCGTGGGTAAGATCACGCACCAAACAGATTCCTATCAGGCGACGGTGTGAGCCCGTGGTAAGATCACACACCGAACACCTCCTAACTGTTCGGTTGGGGGAAACCATGGTAAGTAACTCCCTGCGGTCCGTGGGTGAGATCACGCACCAAACAGATTCCTATCAGGCGACGGTGCGAGCCCGTGGTAAGATCATACACCGAACACCTCCTAACTGTTCGGTTGGGGGAAACCATGGTAAGTAACTCCCTGCGGCCCGTGGGTAAGATCACGCACCGAACAGATTCCTATCAGGTGACGGTGCGAGCCCGTGGTAAGATCACACACCGAACACCTCCTAACTGTTTGGTTGGGGGAAACCATGGTAAGTAACTCCCTGCGGCCCGTGGGTAAGATCACGCACCAAACAGATTCCTATCAGGCGACGGTGTGAGCCCGTGGTAAGATCACACACCGAACACCTCCTAACTGTTCGGTTGGGGGAAACCATGGTAAGTAACTCCCTGCGGCCCGTGGGTAAGATCACGCACCGAACAGATTCCTATCAGGTGACGGTGCGAGCCCGTGGTAAGATCACACACCGAACACCTCCTAACTGTTTGGTTGGGGGAAACCATGGTAAGTAACTCCCTGCGGCCCGTGGGTAAGATCACGCACCAAACAGATTCCTATCAGGCGACGGTGTGAGCCCGTGGTAAGATCACACACCGAACACCTCCTAACTGTTCGGTTGGGGGAAACCATGGTAAGTAACTCCCTGCGGCCCGTGGGTAAGATCACGCACCGAACAGATTCCTATCAGGTGACGGTGCGAGCCCGTGGTAAGATCACACACCGAACACCTCCTAACTGTTTGGTTGGGGGAAACCATGGTAAGTAACTCCCTGCGGCCCGTGGGTAAGATCACGCACCAAACAGATTCCTATCAGGCGACGGTGTGAGCCCGTGGTAAGATCACACACCGAACACCTCCTAACTGTTCGGTTGGGGGAAACCATGGTAAGTAACTCCCTGCGGCCCGTGGGTAAGATCACGCACCGAACAGATTCCTATCAGGCGACGGTGCGAGCCCGTGGTAAGATCACACACCGAACACCAACCTACCTAATGAGACAAAGCTAAACTGCTACTTGCTTAAACGAATCTACTTCTGTCTATAGACAGCAATACATGGTCAGAAAAAAAAAAAAAAAACTTTACCTTTAGCATAACCTTACCAAATACCAACCTTACCAACCGTACCAAGTATAACTTTACCATTACCTCAGCTACCACATACTTGTATGTAAACTTAGTATGTGATAGCCTACCTTTAAAGGATTTGGGATGGGTTGTATTGTATTTATTAATTATTTTATATAAATATTAGTCATACAAACATTCATAAAATATAAATTTTTATCTTTTCTTCAACGAGACACGCCGATAGCAGGTTCATCCATCAACATCTAAAAAAAAAAAAAAAAAAACATGTTTAATTATGTAATTAAATATGTCTGATATTGTTCAATATTTATTTATTCAAAAACTTACAAATTATAAGATGAGCTTCCACTTGGTTGAAATATTTGCACATAGGTTGAAAAGATTCCACTCTCCAGGACCTTAAAATAAAACATGGACATTAAAATCATTTGTGACGGACACAAAAATATGGTAAGTACTGTAAAATTAAACTTCCTAAAAGATTTAAATACATTTTATGGGTTTTACAACAATTTAACTTCAAAAAGCTTGGTAGGAAAATACTATCAATGCCAGTGAATTTTCTCCTTAGATGAGAATTTTATTATGAGAAATTATTCTTGTACATTATAGATACTTCAATCATTGAAACATCGAGTAAAAGTGAAAAGTAAAAACCATTTTTATATTAAAATTACTAACAAGGCAACGAAAATTATTAGCTTTGCATAATACTGCGACTCGAAGCATTTATTCTGTGAGATTTTTCTAGATTCAATGAATAAACAAAAGTGTTTAAACAATATTTTTGATATGTTAAACATTTTTTAAGACGAAAAAAATTATCTTATTATGTATGTACTTACATGATTTTCTTCTTTTTACAATTCATATAGTTCTAGTTGAATTAAGACACTTTCTATATTAATTATAGATTTATAAACACATGCACTTGGAGAGGCATATGTCCCGCAGTGGACTAGTATAGGCTGATGATGATGATGATGAAACACACGTTACGTAGCGTAGCGTGTCGGTGCCTTGCGCGTCGCATAATGGTTCAAAACGTGGGAAGCGAATGAAACGAATATGAACCCCACGCATTGCACTAGAGCTGCTTCTTGCTTAGATCACATCCGAGTAATCGATGCTCAAACATAAATCGATGTTGTGTAATCTATATTTCAAATTTGAAGTATCAATCAATTAGTATGAAATTTAAAAATAATAACAAAACTAGTCTACATAAAAAGGAGAATCAGTACCTATCAAAATATAGTATCTTTCTTGTTATTTCTATTTCGTTTAGATAAGATAAAATGATAGATACTTACCTTACCTAAAAAAGAACACAATTTCATGAACTTATAGAACTGTTTAATAATAAATAACACATAATAATATGTAAGTATACAAAATTATCGGCGCTATATTTTGAAGTTAACTCCGATATATAACTCAATTAAAAACAAGTATTAGTATGAAAAGTAAATAGGTATGACCTACATACAAATCGATGTTTATTATCGAAAACTCGTAGGAACACGTCTCTACTAGTTATACTGCAAAGACAGCAATTACACAAACAGCGGCTGCGATAATATTACAAAGACGATTGTTTGATCGAATAATATTGCAAAGTAGTAAAAAATAATGTGAAGCATTTAAAATGTCAATTATGTATATTTTAATTTCAATATAATAATATTTCCAAGGTTTGCTTCTCTTGTCTATTTGTTCCAGCTAATCTCTGAAACGGTTGGACTGATTTTGATGATACTTTAACTAGCAGATAGCTGATATTATATTATAAGGCTTAATCTAGACTACATTTTTAGAAAGTTTTATGTAGTAGGTACCTACATAGTTACTTAATGTCTACGCGAACGAAGTCACAGTCAACAGCAAGTCATAAATATAATTAAGTTTAATAGAATAATGTGAAGCATTTAAAATGTTAATTATGTATATTTCATTTCAATATAATAATTTTCCAGGGTTTGCTTCTCTTGTCTATTAGTTTCAGCTAATCTCTGAAACGGTTGGACTGATTTTGATGATACTTTGACTAGCAGATAGCTGATATTATATTATAAGGCTTATTCTAGATTACATTTTTAGAAAGTTTTATGTAGTACCTACATAGTCACATAGTTTCTACGCGAACGAAGTCACAGTCAACAACAAGTCATAAATATATTTTTAATTTATAATAATGACTAAGTGCTGTCTTATTTCTTAGGATAAAAATACACATTTTAAAAATACAATAAATATTATTTTTACGTCATTAGAACTCACGCTTGACCACTTTTTGCTGACAATGGACTTTTTTCTGCATAAAACCACTGGCATCGAAAAAAAATCATTATAATTTTCATGAATTTGGGTGTGCTTGTTACACAGTTATAATTTTAATTCGATTTTAGTGATAAATATAAAGTCTATTTTTTAAACGGTTCAACAGTGTGTTTAAGTGTTATTCTGCGAATATCTTCATCAATTTAACAATGTGCGTAAGTAAAATAAAACCTTTAAATATTTATATTTTTACAGCGAGTTGTGTTTGCGTATAAGTTTGTGTTTTCGATAGTCAATTTGCATTAATTATCAAATACGAAAACTTGTATACCAACCAGTTAGCCAACGAAAACACTTTGTTGTTACGTTTATCCGTTTGAATAGGTGTACCACGCGAAATAAGCTTACAGGTTCGAGTGTAGTCTAAAACATAATTTATTTATTTCATAGGTCTGACTCCGAGTACGAAGCATCTTCTGTGATTTCGGAGGTACCTCCTCCTAAAAAGAAGAGCAAGAGCAAGTCTTCACCAGCCACAACCAAACGCAAAACTGTTAAAACCTGTGAGACTTCGCCTCATGAGACTGTCTCTGGCTCCCGCAGGTAAATTTGTTATTACTTATCATTATTAACTCCAAGTCTGGTTTAGTAGTAACTTATGAAAACAACTCAACTGTGTTCTTTATAATTTATTTATTTATTTAATTAAAACAGTAAAAACCAATTACTTTAATTAACAAAAAAAATAACATTAGCTACATTCAAAAGAATTCATAAAAATAAAAAATAATACAACTTTAATAAGTCCAAATTATATATATATATATATATATATATATATATTTATATATATTTAGTACCTTGCCACAGTACAGTGTTATGAAATTAAATGTTTCTAGAACAATGCTTTCGTCAACACATCAGTGGTTGAGTGGCAAAGCGCTCGGTTCGATACCTGAATGTTCCGGGTTCAATTCCCAGGTCGGACAAAGTGTGTTTCGGATTTTTTTTGCCTTTGCCTAGCAGTGGGTCATAGACCTCTTCAAGTACATGTCCTTGTCGTCGCTGTCTGACACCGGGCTGAACAATACTTTACTTATATCTAATATACTCATATAATAATTTACAGAAAACAGCCGAAGCGTGACCTCTTCAATATTTTGCGGTCGGAGGAAACTGCTAGCAGCCGACCGAAGCCGAGTGCTGGAACAGCGACATCATCGTTTGCCAGCCGGGTCTCGACAGGAACTTCTCGTCGCACCGCAGTGAGCAGCGGTGAATTTTTTGTAGACCTGAAGGTCTACAAAACGAATGACTACGTGTCAAACCCCGTCGAGGTTCGATACAAGACAGCGCTAGCGTCGGTAAGGTTGCAGTGTGACGACACCTCTCCGTCTTGGGAAGCACTGCAGGGCTTCCTGGCACAAGCCTGGGAGGTATTTGAGAATTCGGAACCGGTTTACTATTCCGATAAAATTAATTTTAAATAATATTATAATTTTTATAGGTTATAGGTACTTATTTTATTATTATTATTAGGTCCGAACTCTGAATGTAGCACATACTATATTTAAGTAATATATTCATTTGGTTAAGACATTGATTGATCATTTAACTCATCGGTTAAAATATATTTTAATCGTAATTAAAATGCCTTTCTGTACGACATGTAACACGTCAATCCATAGTAAATCGTGGGTGGGTCATTTGAGAAGTAATTTGCATAAGCAAAATTGTGAGTCAATAAAACATAGTGAAGGTATTGAAATAGTTACATCCGCATTTCGCAATCGTATCGTAACATATAAAATAGTAGCCATACAAGATTTTCAGTTAACGTCAGTGGATAGGTTTTTAGATGGAATACGTAACAAATTAAAGTCGCTCTTAGATGAATTTCTTATAAAACATACATGTGCGAAAATAAATTTTGAATTATTTGCAACATTTTTACAATTTAAAGATAATTCACAATCAATTAAATCGTTCGGAACGAAAAATAAAATATTATACTACAATTACGACTTTGAAAATATGTACTCTGAGGCAGTTAATTACCTAAAAAAACGCATTGAAGAATTTGAAGATCGTGATAGTGGATGGACATTTTTAAACAATTTGCATATTGAGGTCAATCTTAACAAATATCAGCCACTTGGAGGCTCAAGTTACATTCCATTGCCTAAATCAATTCAATTAAAAAAGGCATGTCTTAATATTGCTAATAAAGATCAGTGTTGTTTTTTATGGTGCGTGACAGCTGCTCTCCACCCAGCTAGGACACATGCAGAAAGAGTTTCATCTTATCCTCATTATCGTGAGTTGTTTAATATTTCTGGAATGTGTTTTCCGGTTACTTTTCGCGATATAAAGATCTTTGAAAATAATAATCCAAATATAAAGTTTATAATTTATGGCTTAAAAAATAATAAAACAATTATAGGTCCTCTATATAAATCAGACATTGATATGAAATGCAAAAACAAAATTATACATTTATTGTTTCTCGAAGATGGTAGTAACACTCATTACTGTTTGATTAAAGACCGTTCCAGACTTTTTAGAAGTCAAATCACTTCCCACCACAACAAGTTATACTTCTGTGATTTGTGTCTTATATTTTTCAATACTTCAGAAGAAGTCGATAGCCATTTGTGTAGCGGTGTAGTGACAGTATTACCCGATAAAGGTTCGGTTATTAAATTTAAAAACTATAACCGTAAACAAAATATACCATTTTGTATCTATGCTGATTTTGAATCAATGTTGCAAACTAATTCTGATACCACTTGTTCTACTAGTAACACGACAACGTTACATCACCATGTACCTGTAGCGTTTGCATATTATATTGTTTGTTGTGATGATTCGAGTTATAATCGTTACGTATCACATCGAGGACCTGATTGTGTTATGCGATTTGTAGAGTTAGTACTAAAAGATGTTAAAAAAATATATGAAATAGTAAGTTCAAACGCTCCGATGATATTTACCGACAAGGACCAATCCGATTTTAATGAAGCAACACGATGCCACATTTGTCAAAATTTTGTGTTTTCTGATAAAGTTCGCGATCACTGCCACGTGACTGGTCGATTTCGCGGAGCAGCCCATCCTTTTTGCAATTTGCAATATAAACGACCTTCATTTGTTCCTATATTTTTTCACAATTTAGCTGGATACGACTGCCATTTATTTATTAAAGCGTTAGGTGAGGCTCCTGGAAGCATAAAAATAATTCCAAAAACTAAAGAAAATTATATTTCATTTACAAAGTTTGTGCCAGTTTCAAATAACGAGTTTTTTCAACTTCGTTTTGTAGATTCATTCAAGTTTTTGGGAACCAGCTTAAGCAAATTAGCAGATACTTTGGAACCAGAAGACTTCAAATATTTAAAAAAAAACTTTCCTTGTGAACTTAAATTAAAGCTGCTCACTCGTAAGGGCATATATCCATATGAATATATGAACTCTTGGGAACGATATCAAGAACAGTCACTTCCAGAAAAAAAATATTTTTATAGTTCACTCATTGATCAAGATATTTCTGAAGATGATTACCGTCATGCACATTTAATTTGGTCAACATTTAATATTTCAGATTTAGGAAGTTACACGGATTTATATTTGAAAACTGATGTGCTTTTATTAGCAGATATTTTCGAAAAGTTTAGACGGACTTGCAAACATCACTATCAATTAGATCCAGCTTTCTACTTAACCGCGCCGAGTTTATCCTTTGACGCGATGTTATTAAAGACAGGGATACAGCTCGAACTTATTGATAATTTAGCTATGGTCCGAATGTTACAGAGTGGTATCAGAGGTGGTGTTTGTTTATGCTCTCATAGATATGCTAAAGCAAATAATGTATTTTTACCAGATTATGACAATTCTGTACCTAGTTCTTATATAACATATATTGATTGCAATAATTTGTATGGTCATAGTATGTCTCAATACTTACCATTGAACAGTTTTCGGTTTCTAGATCAACATGAGATTGATAATTTAGATGTTTGTCAAATTTCAACAGAGGCAGAGTATGGTTTTATACTTGAAGTGGATTTAGAATATCCAAAGCATTTACATAATTTACATAACGATTTACCATTTTGTCCAGAAAAATGCATTCCACCAGGAGGAAAAAATCATAAACTCGTTCCTAATTTATATGACAAATTTTTATATGTTATACATTATATTCATTTAAAAACTTGTTTAAAACATGGATTGATACTGAAGAAAATTCATCGGGTTATCACTTTCAGACAAAGTCCGTATCTGAAACAATACATTGATTTAAATACAACACTAAGGCAAAATAGTTCATCAACTTTTGAACAAGATTTTTTCAAACTTTTGAATAATAGTGTGTTTGGAAAAACATTAGAAAATACTGAAAAACGTGTCAAAGTTCATTTAGTTAATCAGTGGTTAGATCAGGACAATGTAACTAAAAAACGAAAAAGTGCACAACAGCTTATTGCACGTCCAAATTTTCATAGCTCCTCGGTATTTACAGAAAATTTAGTAGCAGTGCAGTTAAAACCCGAGCAAATATTTATGAATAAACCAATATACATTGGCTTCACTGTTTTAGAATTATCAAAAAGCCTTATGTATAATTTTCATTATTCTATTATTAAACCTTTTTACAACACCAATGTGCGGATGTGTTACACGGACACCGACAGTTTTGTTTACCACATACAAACAGATGATTTTTATAAAGATTTAAAAAATAATTTTTTACCTTACTTTGATACAAGTAATTATTGTAAAACGAATCAATTTGCCTTACCAATTCAAAATAAAAAAGTTCCAGGTTTATTTAAAGATGAAATGGGAGGAAAAATTATATCTGAATTTGTAGGGCTTCGCTCAAAGCTATACTGCATTAAAACTACAGACAGCACAATTAAGAAAGCAAAGGGTATTAAAAAAAACATCGTACGTAAGTTCAATGTCACGGATTATGAAAAAACACTTTTTAATGGAGACATTGTTCGTAGAACAAATATTCTGTTTAAATCAATTAAACACGAAATTTTTACATGTGCTGTGAATAAAATTGCCCTATCTAGCGATGATGATAAGCGGTTAATATCAAATGACAAAGTTTCTACTAAAGCATGGGGACATACAAGTATATTGAATTTTTAACATTTTTCTTGTTATAAATTTTTTAATTGTTGAGTTATATTTAATATTTGTAAATTTAAAAAAGATATGTTATGTCTTAGATTAGTAAATTCAAAGTGCGAGTATATCTTCAATGATATGTTAATATGTGCTACATGCTTTAATAAAGTTTATAAATTATTAATAGAATAATAATGTTTGTCTTGCTTAAAATATAATGTAATTATGCTACATCATACGTACCTACTAAAGTTCATAAAATATTAATAGAACATAAGTTTGTCTTGTATGGTAAATATCGCTTTCCCCGAGTGGTGAAACCTGGAAATAGACAAGCGCTGTTTAATGATTGTTTAACGGCATAATAGTTTTTCATATGTGTACTTATCTGTACTGTTTAGACCTATTTCAAGTAATTTTAAGGGTATTTATGTGTTTCACTTACTGGAAATGTCCACCGTTTCGTAACACGTTGTTGCTCAATGATGTTACAATTTAATATAATATCATTGTTGTTGCTGGCTTCATCAAGTTTTTAACAACATAAAACCAAGGAACGAGTGAGCAATTATGTAGAATTGTTATTTTTGGCTTGTGTATGGAACGCATTGATTTCTGACCACTAATTGTGAGGATGTAATCATTACATTACGTAATAAATGTTAAGCTTAGAGTCCATGGACAAGAAAACAAAATGACATAACAGTATTTTTCAAACTACAGTTCATATAGGTTAAGGAATCTGGTACATTCTGCCAATGGTTGTTTTGATTGTCTGTTAGTTTTCTCTATGTATACTTTTATTAGTGTTTTATGTAAATCTGTACCTATGTTTTTTTATATTAATTAAATTTAAGTTTGCCTTGTATAAAATATAATGTAATTGTGCTACATCAATATTACGTACCTAATAAAATTCATGTAATATTAATATTTGTTTTCTTTATAAAACCTTAATACTTCATCATCATCAGCTCATTTATGTCCCCACTGCTGGGACATGATTCTTCCCTATGGATGGATAGGGAAAACGGGTCAAACCACCACGCGGGTCAATTGTGGATTGGTGGTTGCTGATTATTGCTAATGCAGCTGGGACCAGCGGCTTAACAAGCCTTCCGAAGCACGGCGGAGCTCGAGATTATAAGTTTTTGGTCACCCATCAGACGACCTACTTTGCAAAGTTGCTTAACCTTTCTACTTACCTTATAAAATTTAGGTTCTAATCATCATCTACACAATTATTGTTTTTTCATGATATCAAGAATGCTATAAAGACAAGTGCGAACGTGAACTGCACAGCGACACAAACATGCATCATTGTAATAAGAACCACACCAATAAATCTGTAATGATGTGTGAGTCAATAGCTAACAAAACTGCATATTGTGCAATTAAATTACGATATCAATAATTCACTCTGTAGTTGAAAATAGGTAACGAGTTCGAGTCCTGACAAGTTTGTGTTTCATGGCATGCGTTTGCTGCTGCCTCAGCAATAGGAGTTATTTTACATACACACTCACACCTAAGTCAATGCCTATATAAGTACTTACTTAGAGTATAAAATAGCATCATATTGAAATACAAATTTATTTACATAAAAACATCGGAGTAAACAGCAACAAAGCAGCGTTTCAATAACATGGTAAGTTATTTTAAAAAGTTCAACGTGATGATTAAAATGTTATTCTTCTCTATAGTAGATTTACAGTAAATAACTCATTTTTATTTTTTATTTTTTCAGAATTCCCAAGGCAATAGTACCCAAGACATCGTGCCAAGCCAAAGCTTGCTCCATGTGACAAGCAAAGGCCTTGAACGATCACCTTCTCCGGTTTTGCAAGATGCGCAAGACCCGCTAGAGGGATTCAGCCAAATGTTCCCGCCTTGGTTGGTAGAACGACCGGATTCACCGTTACTTCATAAGATTCGCAAACAACAAACGGCTTCCAAAAGGCAACCGAAGAAAAGAAGCTTTTTGAAGAATTTTCATGGGCAGCAGCAATCGTTTGTTTTAAAAAGTGATAAAACTAAAGGACGGCGGCTGATAAAGATCCAAATAATAGACTTAGAATCACAAGTGTCTAGTGAGTCGGACGATAATAATACTCTCCTTAGTGCACAATATGTGGTAACCGATGACGTGGACCAAATTATGGACCAAACGGAGAGTGTTATAAACAATATCTCAAAAAAGTTGTGTGGGTATAGCTATAGTTTTTAAAACTATCACTAGACAATTATTTGTAAATTAAATTTCTCAAGTAAACGTTATGCGTAACAATTTTGTTACGTATAAGTCTACAGAGATACATTTTATTAATAGAGTTATGATATATCACAAAATAGATAATAAAAGTCGGCTATAATTATGTTTAATGTATTAGTTTAGTAAGTTTTCATGTATTTCTTATTTTTCAGGAATAAATCTAATTAAATAAGATTGTACTGTTTCATTAATGATTACCTATTTAAGTTTAAAAATAAAAACACAAAAACAAAATTAGTATTTTTTATTTAAATTATTATTTATTACAATTTTTCAAACGATAACTGTGAAAAGGTACATTTTGCATTTTAAAATTAAATTAGTCTTATCCTATGATTTAAAAAATACTTTTTTATTTTATAAAAGCAAATTTTATTTAAACTTATAATTACATTTTAAAGAACATTATAGTTATGAGAATACCACATTTTTAGACACAACACATTTTTTAATGCACAAATTTTTTTATGATGGACACAATTCAAAGTTTTATTTTCCTTTTCACAATAATCATTAAATAACGTTAAAAACTTGGGACAACCTTTTTCTCCTAGTTCTATTATTTCACAATCTTGACATAGCTCTCGAATCCACTCAATTTTTTCCAATCCTTTGATTAACACTTTTTTTCCACTTAAATACGGAACAATTAGCCTTCGAAATTCATAATAATCGATGAATCCTTCCCTCCAAGTGAGTCCACGATTTTTTTCCAACCATCTTACTTGCTTTTTTTCTTCAACTATGAGTTTTTTAAAAGTATAGGGAGGTTTGATTAAGAATGTCTGTGTATGATCTTTAGTTGCTATTGCTAACTCTTTAATAATAAATTTATTTTTAAAATCTTTAAATCCTTGCAAATCCACGATTATCGTATTACCGTTCATGATATCTTCTTCACAATATTGCTTAAAGGTTTGTATTCAAATATACAATCGTTCAATATCAGACAATATGCTGCGGTCTGATCAGGAATCTCTTGATCTGCTTCGATTTCAACTCTCACATCAATTGATCCTTTTAGCGTTTCGTGTTGGCGAGAACAGTCAACAACAAATAAGGGTGCAATATCTTTGAATTCTTTTGGGCTCATCAACGGTTCTGGCCGACGTCCGTGATAAGAATGCTGGAATCTAGCATACTGTTCATATATTAATGAAAACTTATTGTCTGCAAAATTGATATTCAGTCCTTCATAAGGGTAATATGATGAATTTAAAAATACTCTTACATCACGTATTAAGCAATGATCAAACTCTGCCAACGACATTACCGCATTATGTTTACGGTTCGTTTGTAAAGCGATAATAACAAATCGTGGTTTCTCTATTTGTGACGAAGTTTTAATAGACCAAGTGTGTTTACGGGTTTTGGGAAGTAATGGATACTCATACAAGTCCCAATTACGAAATGCTACGGTTATAGGACGATCTTTTTCTAAATACTTTAATAGATTTATTCTTTCACGATCTGACACCTTAATGTGAGGAACTCGCCAAACGATTTTACTTATTACAATATCCTCCACAACTTCACCTGCATTTAATTTTAAAACATTAAGATTTGTATTGCTTCTCAAAAGTACTAACTCATGTTTACAGTTCATTACAATTTTGTCATAATCTTCTGCAAAACCTAATATTTTATTCAATGGTATAGATGTGGAAAATACTCCATTGTTGTCAGTGTTTGTACCTGTAGTAGACCATCCCCAAACTTTTGCACATTTGGACTCATTTTCATTCAGCGAAAGATAAGACTTGATAGTTGTAGTAATTCCTGCATTTTTAACTTTATCTATTTCTACTCCGTTGAGTTCATATCGGATGTCTTGAAAAAGAAATAACGCTGGGTTATTCACAAAATGCACATTCGTCGCACTTTCTTTTTCTTTAGTAGTGCTGTTGTATTTGTAAACATCCGCTCTGCCCTCAATATACAAACTGCTGAGTGCAGGCAGAACGTATAAATCTTGCTGATTAATGGGTATTCGTATTTCATCGTTCTTGTTGAAACTTGTCACGTATGGTTTGTACGAATGGTACTCAAAACTTTCAATACGGTTATCATATGACGCTGGTTGACAAATATTTAAAATATTCATTTTAACAAGCCTATTAATTTAAGGAATTCCTTATTACTTTTAGTTAGCTTCTTTTTTATACGGAGCGTTGTTCCTTTAGGAGATGACCTCTTAGAACTGACTTGAACAGTAGATGGAGGTAAGTTTATATTAAAATTTATCATTTTTTTTTAAAATGTAAATACAACTGTACTTCTTCACCACGCAAATTGATTGGCTTATTTTCAGCGTCTAACAACCTTATATTAATTGCACTTATTGTACTTTGGTTGACTGGAAAATAAATTAAGTTTTTAGGTATTTCAATAATTCTATAACCTGGTGGTACGTTTGGTATAAATTCATAAATTATATGACTTGCTTTTCCGTTCACAAATGATCCACTGATTACATCGCATTCGATGCGCACGATAGTTGTTGATAAAATGCTGACAGGATACCGAGAATCAGTACTTATATTAGCCTTTACTGTTTCCATACCAAATCCCAAAATTTTGCTTAGGGAGTCATTTTTATCGAAGCGAACATCTTCAGTACAATAAATTCTTGTTTTTAATGTATTGTTATTGCAAGTTAATTTTAATACAGCATTCTTGATGTTACTTTTAAGAAAATCACAAATATCTTGAAGTTCATATGATCCTTCAGGTATTTCAATAACTCCATCTTTACCATAATAAAATTTATTATTTCTTTCATCAATATTAGGAATGGAGTTAAAAGTAGAAAAATACAAGAGTCCACACTCATATTCTCCTTGTAATTGTAAAGTAGGGGAGTAGTTTGTTATCAAGGATTCTCCTCTACCAGTTATTGACACAGTGAAAGACATTTTTGTACTGACAAAGTTTTTTATTTCATACTTATTATAAATGATTTTTCCAAAAGTTTCTTAAAAATTTTAAACAAAGGTGACCACAGTTTACTGTATCAAATGTTTGATACTGTACATAATTATAGTTCATAGACATGTTTCTTAAGTAATTTATCAATTCTAATGGTGGCTTTAAATTACCAAAACTATCATAATATTCACAATAGTCATTTTGTTTAACGTAGGCTACCCAATGAGTTCCAGGATTATCAGATCTATCTAAATTTATTATAGCACACTCTATTTTTCTTGGTTTCAAAGGTAATTTATCTCTCATAAAAACTCCTCGAAAGTATGGAATGTCGGTAGCATGTTCTAAAATATCTAAATTAGTGAGAGCTCGTTTAGGTAGCCGATGAATTAGTTTTTTGAAGGATTAAGGTATAAACCAGCTCCTTTTTTATGAGACTTGATATACAGTCCTTTTCCGAGAGCAACAGCTTCCATCATCTTGTTATGTCGTTCAGATTCTTGAAGGTTTTTTTGAGCAACCTTGTAATCATTGACAGCTTTTGCTATACCTGCCGCACCTCCAGCAAGTGAACCAAGGGCTGATAATCCAGCGAAAATTGGAATAAGAGGCAAAATGCCTCCCCTTTTCGGAATAGGAATACATCGCGGCAAGCGTGTACTTTTTTTATTAGTGAATAGTTTTTTTGCAGCAGCATATGCGAAGTTTATAGCGATATGGTTGTCTTTAGATTTGATTTTTTTTAACTGATTTTTTATTTTTTTCACCTTTGACATAAACGACCGTACTCCAGAACCAGCTTTAAGTTTTGCTTTCATCGCATTTTTTACAATCCATGATGCAACTTTTTCTCCTTTTCCAGCATTCTTTGATTTCAATCTTTTCTTAGCCATATTTAAAAGTTCTAAATCTGCTTTATGTCGAATATTCAAATCGTTGTTATTGTAGGCAATGTCGTGGTGCATACAAGCTTGATCCAACTTATTTACACCCCGATCACCTCTCAGTAAGCGTTTCTGAAGTTTTGTGCCAGGACCACAAAATTGGTATCCCGGTAGATGTAACTCAAACGGTAGATTATTTATGAGGTTATTAATAATACCACTTCCTTCCTTCATCGATTTTTTCAAACTGATTGCATACAGATAGAATGCATAATTTATATCATAAAACCAATTCATTCTTGTTAATCCAACTATTCTCTTTGTCACTAAGACCCAACCATTTCACAAAAAGCTTATTTCCTTTTCTCTTTATTACTTTTTCGATCAAATAAAGATCTGGAAAATTTGTTCTCTGTAATTCATATTCGTAAAAAGATCCCAAGATTTTCTGTTTATGTGTATCTTCTAAATGATAAGTCGATGGGTTCGTATGATTCACTCTCACTATCCTAAATATTTCTGTGGACCAGTTAGGAGTGTAACCTTTGTAAAAATCTCCTTTGTATTTACTAACACGCACATGATCACCAATTTGAAATTTCGGTTTCTTATTTATCTTATGTCTTTGTGATTTAATAATATTAGATTTAACAACCATCTGGTTTGCTCTATTAACATCAATAGGTTTAAATTTTGTGATACGATGAATAGTATTATTATAACATTGCACCACATGATTCAAATTTTTTTCAATCCATTGATATCGACCACATAAACTGAATAGTTTGTAAATGTTACATTTCAATGTCCTTATTACTCGTTCTACTATAGATGCTTTTTTTGTAGAATAACTGGAATAGTGATTAATATTATAATTTCTCATTAATTGTTCAAAGATAACATTGTAAAACTCTTTGCCTTGATCTGTTTGTAAATTTTTAGGTTTTCGAGATGAATTAGTTAATATATTTTGCATTGCATTCGAAACACAATTCATCGCTTTTGATTTCAGAGGATACACCCACACATACTTTGACAATGCATCAATTACTACTAAAATGTACTTGTATCCTTTATTGAAATGTGAATATTTTTGGAAATCTATAAGATCAGCTTGCCATAAATCATCTATTCCTTTTATTATTGTACATCGACGACTAAAATTCTTTCTTGCCGCTCTGTGGAGTTCGTCGACTATATCCTTTTTACTCATTTTTACTTTGTTTTGTCTTAATCATGTAATCTATTTCAGACTTTGTATAAAACGTAGTAAACAAACGTTCTGAACTTGCTGTTTCTAAGTTCTTTATGTAGACTTGAACAAGACTATGAACCTTATTTATTTCATTTCTGAGCTCTTGAACAGTTTTATCCATATATGCTTTATTTACGGCTTCATCGTCCTTCTCTGGTGACGTCAGACCTTTCAATTTTGAAGATTTCAAATCGTAATGACCCGTTTCTGATTTTTTTAACACATCATTCAAAGTATCAATGTATTCTGTTAGTCGTAAACGCTTGTGAACGTGATGGCCAAATTTGTCTAAATTCATTACCGTGTTTATACGCTGTGTACTGTAATTCAACTGCTGAAATTTAAAGTTGCATGCTACTTATATTTTTTTTTTTGTTAATGATGCCAGCTTCATAAAGCTCTTCGATTATTGCAATAACTTCATTATCCAAACCAGTGTTACCTGCATTTCGTGATGCAAATAATAGTTTTAACCGGTCAACTAGCTCATTTGGATCATCCCAATAAACATAATCAGTGTCTTTCATAACTTTTTTTAAAAGCTTAATACCTTTTCCCTGTGAAAGACTTTCGAGACTAGTAGCTGCATTTCGTGAGAATTTAAACATTGGCTTAATAATATTCATGTATTTAAATCCTTTGTTGCTAATTAATTGTTTTGATGGATCAAAATTACGTCTGTGTGCATTGGTATCGATTAGTAGCATTTTGTAATTTTGTAAGTCATTGTCTGTGATAACATCTAAATTAGGTTTCTTTTTGTACAATAATTCTTTTAAGCCAGGAGTTTTCTTAAAGCTTTGGTTCCCAATTTTCAAAATGTCACCATCGTCGTAAACGCGATTTTTTCCAAGCATCAGTTTTCCTCGATCGTTTTTAATCCCATAAGGTACGTCTTTCATTACTTCAGATGATGTAGACCATGACAGCGATTGATTTTTATCGTTGGGTGATGACTGAAGAGATTTAAACGATCCTTCGCTTACATTGTGTTCATCACAAGGTACACTTAGGGTTTTGTTAGATTTTTGATACAATTCATTATCAGTATCATCTTCTTCTTCAGTGCTAATTTCATTAAAATCATCGCTAGAATAGTGTAATGCCTCGCTTTCATTACTTTTACTTTTTTTTGGAACAATTTCATTATTCAAACCTTCTTCATGATGCTGCTCATTGTTTTTGTTTGCTAACAGGTTAAGCGGTTCAACGATGGGTTTCAATATTGTTTTCAAGGTCATGTCACTTGTATTTTTTAAATCCTTTATCATTTTAACCTTTCTTTTTACAGCCTTTGCAGATTTTACAATTTTTTGTTTAAGATCTCTTTCCATTTTAGTAGGATTCCACTCGGTTCCAAATCATGAATGAAAGTGGTGCAATATCAGTACAACAGCCATTTATGTATTTTAATCTGGCACAATAAATGTATCAAAAGCCATTCTGTAACATCCATTATTTCGTACGCAGTCCTTATTGATTACAAGATAACTGAAAGGTTTATTCCAAACAGTTGAGCACATTTTACGGAATTGAGACCATGTCATGTCTGACCCTACATGTTCATCATAAACATGTTTTAAGTTAATATCGTCTTGTTTAAATAATATTATTAGGTTAGAATTGTCCCTTACCAGTTGCTTCGGTATTTTGGTATAAGTTTGGTTAATATAGAAACAATCAATGTTCTGGTGACGTCCCATCGCAAAATAATCTCTAATATTATTTTGATTTTCACAAGCAACATCGTCGAATAAAATAATTGAATTTGGCATAGCTTCGTGTGGACTCAAAATGTCGTTGTTATTACTGTATTTGTTATAAGATGTGCCTGCAACCATACCCAACACCTTTTCTAGGTATATGTATTTAGGCTGATATAAAGATTTTGAATACACGTAAAGGTTACGAAAGCGTGGACCATCTTCATGTAATAGCAAACTTATAACTAAGTTGGTCTTCCCACAGTTTGATGGACCACAAACAATACAACGTATAGTGTTTGGTAATAAATTACCATGACGCTTTGGCTTATTTGAAACCGGAGGACATATACACTCTAATTTTAATGATTCCTTTTGTTTCACAAATTTCATTACAAAGTATGAAACCGACCGCAGTGTTTAGTGTGTTTCAATAAAATGAGCTTAAAGTATATTTCTACAATATTTAAACAGTCCTGTATATAAGAAAGGGATCACCAATATGAGTTATTGGGTATTCTACCCCGCCGCAGTGAGTGAGGGCTCGGCACGAGCCCGAACGAATGAAGGTGGGGTAGAATGCCCAATAACTACCTACTTATATATTTATGTATACTTATATTATAATACTTATATGATCATGTTATACTGATAGTCTAAGAAAGTGCTCTTTGAGCTTTAATTTGAACGAAACTATGGAACGACAATCTTGAATAGATTTGGGGAGTCTATTCCATAGCTGTGCGGCTTTTACTGTGAATGAATGGAGGAAAAAGTTGGTTTTGCATTATAGGCGTGAATAAATAAAAATTAAATAAATAAAAATAAAATATGTTTATTTTCTGTAACAATATTTTGTTTTACATTCTTTAGGGACAGGAGCCTCCTTTTAAGCTAAGCCTGTACCAGGAGATACCGCTCTTCCATAGCAATGGCTATTTTATTAATTAACTATATTAATACATTTTATTTAATAAAAAACAGTAATTAAAATTAAACTAAGTAGTTATGTGTGTGGTTCTGTCTTTACGTGCGCGTGTGTATATATATGTGTGGGGGTGTGTGTGTGTGTATGTATGTAATAAATTTAAATAATTTGTTTCAAAGCTTGTTTGCTTGTGTTTTAGATAAAGTGTTTAAATAAAGTGAGTATCATGTCACTTCAGCATTTTTTTACAAATACGAAGAATTCTTTTGCACGCCACTGTTTGAATAATTTCCATCGGCATCGGCACAATAATCTATCAATGGTCAATAGTGATTTATCTTGCGTCAGAGAGTCTCCAAGAAATGTATTTCTTATTCCCCATAGCACTGATAATGTTATTTGCACACAATCCTGGGTTTGTGTTCGCCTTTATTGATAGCGAATTGTATTCGCCTTTATATATTCAGCAGTAGTAACAGTTGGTTGAACATTTTATTATTTCAATAGTTGATAAATACACTGGACCGCAAAGGAAAAGGGTCAATTAGAAAATCTTCAATGTCTACAAAATCACTTGAGCTTTATGAAATAAAGACTATATTAAAGAATATTTAATGCCACATAAAATAACATTTGAAACCATCATAAAAAATAAAAGGCTTGAGTTTTTTTTCGATTAAGCACATAAAAATCTTTCTAAATTTATTAAATTCATGTAAAGATAGGTCAGGCAGTTTTGAATATATTGAAGATTTTCTAACCGACCCTTTTTTCTTGCGGTCCAGTGTAGTCAGTTAGTTAGACATTTAATAGTGGCCTCATTGGTCCAATCCTCGTGGTCATGTGGTTGGCACGCCAGTTTTGGTGTCGCGCCGTCTCTGAGGTCCCGGGTTCAATTCCCGGCAGAATTTAGAATAAAACCGATTTTCTAGATTGATTGCGAGTCGAGGCGTTTTCTATGTTTACTTATGTATACATGTATTCGATATCTAGTTCACTAATCGAGCGTCAGAGAATCGACATGTCGGTCTCCGGACGGATCACCAAATTAAAATTTAGCACGAAGGCTTCCGCGCCCCTTAAGATATTACGCTTGGTTGTAGTCGTAAAATGACAGTCGTTAAAACTTAAAATTTTGCCAGCATGTTGGGTTGTTGGTCGTGACCACAGACCATGTGGTCTGTGGTTATGACCCAGTGTGCTTGTTTCGGCGAAAGACGTTCGCCGTAACAGCGACGGGATAAAAGATGTGGGTTGGGTAGGTTATGGATAGTGAAGTACTTACAGGGATACACAGGAACCTGGAGACGAGCTGTCCACGGTCGGCGGGGTAGGTTGAGTTCCTGGCGCACAGTCACTACACTAAACAGTTCACTAGGGGCACTGGTTAAGGGCGTTTAGGTCGAGCTTATTGCACTAGCTCTTAACTGCACACATGTGTTCACTTCGGGGGGTGAGTTCAAGGGCGCGCGACGCGTGGCTTCGCCCTGAGATCTCGAAAGGCACTAACTGTTGCGTGGGCGCCGGCCGTCAACATCCCCGCGCGACGGCTTAGTGCATTCTAATATGCACTCTATTCCGGCGCAGAGACGGCTGTTTTCCGTTGCGCGGTGGCGCAAACAGTGCTATTGTTCATGTAGCAGGCCTAGCAGTGAGATGTTCAAAGGCTAATGACGTGGACTCCTTCAGATGTACCTACATATATACTTACATTATTTTTTTATTCAAAATCCACAGTTCTTATTATATTTATTAACATTACTTGAAACAAAAGAACTAACAGTCAATAACGGATTTTATATACGATAGGGGGGTGCCGCGCGATCACAAAAACTGACATAAGTCTCATACCTAATGAACGTCAAAGCCAAATCAATCATATTGATATTTATAATTAGAACAATCCTGCTTTGACGTTGTAGACCTATAATAATTTGATTAAAGTAATGTTTTTATTCTGCGAAATGTTCAAAACCACTTACTCTTATGTTAAAAATTAAAATTTACTTTTTTAAGATGGGGGTGACCTGCGGAATGTCAATACAAATATTTTTATGTAAGAATTTTTGTTTCATGCGTAAAATTAAGAAAGTTGTCGAAAAAAATGTTTTTAGGAGTCATTAGATTTATGTATAGTTTGTTATTGTTTAAAGAATTTGTTTCAAATTTCAACAAGGCCACGACCTTGTGCAATGATCAGGCTAACTTACGTAAGTTCTTTTAATGTATTTAACTAATTCAGCGCATAGTACACGTAACTTAAAAATACGTAAATTTAACAATTTCGTGCAGGATCCCCTTAACGTAAAAATTATAACAATAACAGTCAAGGGGGGATTACAAAACAAACAACAATGAGAAAAAAAATGTTGAATGTTACAAAATAGAAATTAAAAGAAAATTTGATTCTTGCACGCAGTTAATAATTTGGGGAAAAATGTGTATTTGTGAGGATGTGAGGGGGTGTGTGTATTTTTAATAATAATTTAATATGTTTGTCTGATTATTTTAAAATAATTATTTGTTATATTTAAAAATTTCTTTTAGGTTAGTCAAGAGACCAGCCGGCCTAGCTTGCGCAACACGTGAACTATTCTTGACCCGTTTTCTCGTGTTTTATTCATTTATCTCTAATGTCTATCGACACTAAAGACACATGGATGCGCTTAGAACTCTTCATAATATGTCAAAAATAGACTTAATAGTATTTTTGCATAAACTGTGGTATATTTGTCTACAAACCTTAACATGACAACTAAAAATGATTTGTCGTCTCTCGTCCGCGACTTAACTCGTGTTGCGCATGCTAGGCCTACAGGCGATGAGGACCACAAAAGCAATTATTACCGCAAAAGCGGATAACTGCAAATGCCCTCAGAGTGACAGATAGAAAGCCGTTGCTGTGCTATGTTTGTGCACTCTTTGGCCCGTTAGTCGCCTTTTACGACACCAAAGGGAAGAGAGGGGGCGGTAGTGTCACAGTATATACATAAGCTAAAGCAGTAAAGAAGCTACGTACAAACGTTCGAAACGACGCACGCCCACAGACGCACGTCTAAACAAGGCCCCTAAGCGGACATCGCAGTGCTGTCAGCCGCAAGTACCGCGTCGAGACGTTCTAGTTGTATTGTACCACCGGATGATTTTGTTAAATATGACGAGAAAATGGACGAAAGTTTTCGCTGTTGTTTCCAAAGAGAACACATTAATTGTAAATTAGCTGTATTCATTTACAAAAAAGTAGACGAAATCAATTTCATAGTGACGTGTCCATGTTTTCCGATAATTTATTTAAAAAAAGCTATTTGTAAATGCTATTCGTTAGAATGAGAGGGGGTTCATTGCGGAGGTTAAAGTTACTCGCGTTCGTAGGTTTGACCCTACACTTGACCCCTGGGTGGTGCTAAAGAGTGACACTGACTGAGTGGTAGAGCCACGCTGCGTTGCAGCACGCATTTGGCCGGCTCGCCCGGCGTAATACCACCCTCTCACGAATATCTAGCATGAAATAACGGCCCAAGCTGTTTTGTTTCGTCCGGCCAGTGAGGGTTCCGGAGTCCCATCCCCGCCCCCCTTCACAATTCCTATTCCTTCCTTAACAGTATTCCTTCCTTAAAGGCCAACAACGCGCCTGCGATTCCTCTGGTTTTGCGGGAGTCCATAGGCGGCGGTGATTACTCTCCATCAGGTGACCTGCCTGCTCGTTTGCCTCCTTCTACTATTAAAAAATACGAGAATTTTCACACCATATTTAATAATAAAGCTTTTCGAACATGTCGTAGCAGGAAAAATAAGAGGACAACCCTAACGCTCAATTGGCGCGTAGGTATATAACTCAACAAAACGGAACAGTTTCCGTACTGCTTTAGCTTATATATTTACTGTAGTAGTGTTCAATCAATGAGCGGCTACCAGCACAGCACCGTCAGATGTATCCTCGACAATTAATTATGCGATATTGCGTGATCGAGTCAATCCCCTACTATTAGTGAAATGAGTCCGTGACCCTTTCGAGTCGCACTAGAGTGAAAAGTTCCAATTCATTTGTTCCATTTCCTCCCTACCATTTGTCACCGTCTGCAAGTCCTCGTTATTAGCGACAACAAATGATCCCCGATCGGTTATCTATCGCTGCATTTCGACATCTATGTGCTTGTAATTGGATTTATTGTTTCAACATGAGGAGGTTATTCTTGCTGACCTTTTACTAGCGGTGTGTGTGCAGTCTTTAGTCCGTTAGTCGCCTTTACGACACCTTTAACCATTACGCGACCCCGTTAATTTAACAATGTTAACACGGTAAATGTTTAATTATTATTGCTTTTACCAGTAAGCTAGTGAATGTATGACCAAAACAAATAGTCTCTCTCCGAAATACTCTATAGGTACTCCATATTTATTCATTGCTATCTATATGTTACAGAAAGGTGTTATTATAAAACTTTACAGACTGGCTAACAGACTGGATCTTACTGTTAAAATACAACAAAGCTCCTTAACCGTTAAAAGCCTGAATTTTTGTTTGTCATAAAACGCTTTTTTAATGGATACTATGTGATTCCAACACATCGAAAAAAATAAAAAATAAATTTTTTGGCACTGAACTTTTTTTTAATAAAAAAATACGAAAAAGTTTTTTATCATTTTGTTTATTTCATATTATTTTTCGCTTTATAATTGTTTTAATAATTTACGAATCTATTTCAATTTACACCATTAAAATAGAACATACAGAAGTATTTTTATTTATTTTTTAAAAAAAAGGTCGCATTCTCGTATCCAAAGAGGTTTCCGTCAAAACTTTAATATACTTAATAACATTTAAAAAATACATGTTTTAATTACAGAGGATATTTATTTTAATGTAAATAAAATTGTGAATAAAATAGCAAGTATAATAATTTATTAAGAATTTTAATAAAAAGGCATAAAGTTACCGTATCGTTTTTGATACTCTAGGCATTTAAGGGTTTAACAGTTAGCCCAGTTGGTTTATTTTACTTTACTTACTTACGCCAGTTTTTGTCCCTAAATCTTCATTCAATCCTTACTTCCGAATAAACAATTTCATATCATACCAAATATCTTCTCTTATGATTAAGTCAACCGTACAACCAAACATTTGGGGCGTTTATCAAGAACACGCTTCCCCGACATAATATTGATAATAATATGACGAATCTCCATAAAAGCAATACACTATAAGGATGCGACGATCTGGTGAGCCAATATCGACCGTTGTGTGGAAGAGGAAAAATGTAGTATAATAATATAATATTTACTTTCGCTTCTTATCGTGTCACCATCTGAAAGAAGCGGCTACTGGCCGCAGCTTCACACTTACTGAACAAATTATGATATCAGCAACAACAAATAGGAATGGACTATTTTTAAAACTATGAAGGTTCGTAATATATGATTATTTGCGTTAAAAAACGCTCAAAGACACAGAAACTTTGAAAAAATGTCTACCTCATACGGGAATCGAAGCCGTCAACGCAGCTGCCGAATTGCGGAGGACGCAGCTTCGATTCCCGCCCGAGGTAGACATTTTTTTTCACCGTTTCGTTATCTTTGAACTATGAAGGTTTTAAAAATAATTGTAAACTTTTGTTTGAATTAACTGCTTTAACTTTTTTTTATCGGCAACGGGTAAGCGCTTGGCCTTCTTCTCAACTGACGGTAAGTGACGATAAGGCCGAAGGTTGAAGCGCGCTTCACCCGGAATCCTCAAACACTGAGGAACTGGCTATCTCATCTCAAACTGTCGTAACACAACAATGCTATAAACATAGTTGTTATGGCGACAGACTTAGATAAAATGGTGGTAGCTAGCCAGGCGGACTCAACAGCCCTACCACCAACCAAACCGAGCACACCAAGATGTACCCCCCGCTGGGAATCGAACCCGGGACCTCTGGATCTGAAACCGGTGGCTTAGCCACTAGACCACAGAGGCGGTAAAAACTGGCCATAGAGGTACAGCTTTAGAGTCACTTCTTTATTAAAACCGTCAACCGCGTCGCGTAGCGGTGAAAGGATACTACCACCCCCCTCTTCCCTTGGGTGTCTTAAAAGTTGACTAACGGACTGAATACTTTACATACATCTAAGAGCATAGAGCGGCGATGGGCTAACCACCTGTGACGCGGAGCACATGTGCAGTCGCTATTTGCTCATTGCCTAGTCTGTGACTAACCCTTTGGGGATAATATACGTGATTATGTATATGTATGTAGGTATTGAAGCCTATAAAAGTTCCACTTCTCCACCTCTCTTCTCTTCTTAGTCGCTTCACTCTTGCCAGAGTGGTCGTGGTTGTCACGTTCCGGTGGGTTAGGCAGCAGACAGTGCCCGCCGCACGACATCCCGCCACCTCTGCCTGCTGGTCTTTAATCGGGCACATTCGTGCACGGGAGCGCCCAGCGCAGCCTTCACTTGGTCCGTCCATCTCATTAGGGATCTAATGGTTGCAATATGTCTAATGGAGCAATAAAACAATGGTTCAGTACTAGATAGTTTTATTATTTAATCTACCCCCCTGCAGATTAAAAGCCAATCTTTCCGATGACGTTCCGAGGTAAAATTTGTTTTCTATATATTTAATTTGATAGTGATACTGCTATCTGGCGCCCGAGTTATTAATTTAAAGGTAATTTCCTTTTAATATTTTGCATTTGCAACTTTTTTATTTAACATTAAAATTGGCATTTATTAATCTCTATATCTTACATTGGCCACATACAAGGTCACATAAACATTACAATTTTTGTTCTTCTACACATGTAAATCCCATTTTACATGACAATTGGCTCCTACCTCGTGGTCTTGTGCCCTCAACTTTCCCTTCTCTTCTCCACCACGCTGACCCTATTCGATTTGGTGGATTTTAACGACTGCCATCTTGCGACGACAACAGGGACTAACGGCTTAACGTGCCTTTCAAAGTACTTAGTTACATCCATACACATCACGACTATTATCCCCGAAGGGTTAGTCAGAGACTAGGCAACGAATGAGGACAGCAAAAGCAGCCTTCTGCTATAGTCTACTTTTCACCATATAGCGACTGCACATGTGCTTAGCGTGACAGGTGGTGATCCCTTCGCCGCTTTATGCTGTTGGATACATAAGGTGACTGCTAGAAACCGCAAGAAACTTCAAGGGCTGGTCAGGTCAAGTGTTTTAAACATGACAAAAAAGGAAGTGTTTTTTCATTTTTAATTAAAAATTCATTTTGTGAATTTAAATTGGATAGTCTTTAAGTATCAAATTGTTTTTAAAGCTATAACACAACCGATAACATAAAATAATATGAAAAACAATTAAAAACAACGATTATTTACAACGCGCGGGCTACGGCCGGCCGTCTGTTAACCCGTTCGCGTCAGCTGGGCGATAAGTACCTACGTTACTCTGCAATGAGACCACATTTGTCATTTTTGTCACGGTTAAAACACTTGACCTGACCAGCCCTTGAAGTTTCTTGCGGTTTTTTTTTATTGGCTACGGGTAAGCGCTTGGCCTTCATCTCACTTGATGGTAAGTGACGATAAGGCCGAAGGTGGAAGCGCGATTCACCCGGAATCCTCATCCACTGAGGAACTGGCTACCTAATCTCAAACTGCCGGAACACAACAATGCTATAAACATCGTTGTTATGGCGACGGACTTAGATAAGATGGTGGTAGCTAGCCAGGCGGACTTAATAGCCCTACCACCAACCAAACCGACCACACAAAGATGTACCCCCCGCTGGGAATCGAACCCGGAACCTCTGGGTCTGAAACCGGTAGCTTAGCCACTAGAGCACAGAGGCGGTTTCTAGCAGTCACCTTATATGTGCAGTCTTTTGTCCGTTAGTCGCCTTTTACGACACCAAGGGAAGAGAGGGGGTGGGAGTATCCTTAACCGCTATGCGACACGGCTATATTATAATATTAAAGTACTTAATTTAAAAAAAATAGTAGGTACTCCATTATCTGAGGATGTGTAATTTTCTTTAGTTTTCACATTCGTGACCCGAATACACCAGCTCCCCGTCTAGTCACGTCTATATATTTATAACTCCATGTCACGGTTGCTTCCAGGAAAATCAAGATCATTATTACGTTTAGAGATAATCCAATTCGCTTTCTGGGCAGCTAGCGGACTGTATTCATTCTCTATGACGTGAATGTGCTCATCAGACAGTCTGTATTGCGTGACGTAGGTTAAGGAAACCATGGGAATATTATATTAATGTTCAGTATTGTGCATACGATATGAGTGACATATTATATTATTAAAGGATAGAATTGTAATAATAATAATAATATTTAATAATAATATCTTTATTTAAATACGCTTACATCTATAGTTTACAAAGAGCTCTTAACTAATAATCAAAAGTAGATTAAATTCTGTTGCCTCAGCTAGATAAACCCTGTTTTTCAGGCGAATGTGGGCTTAGTCTAAGTTTAATATAAATCGAAACATAAATGAATATAACAGGTTCCTTATACGCTAAATTACAATCTAATATAAAGACATAAATAAAATAATAATAAGTTTTTTTTTAAATAAGCTTTTAAGTTTTAGACAGAAATAAATAAAACAAAATTACCTAACAGCGGTCATTAACCCCTCCGTATCGTCGTAGGTCAATTTTTGTAGTTCTTCCTGTACAACCTTTCTGCAGCTGATAGTGTTTAACGGATAAATATAACACTTAGCATTAATCCTGTTGTACAGAAAGGGTCCTAAGAAAATAAAGAACCTCGATGAGAAAGCGCATTTTGTACCTTTGAGATAAGTGCAAACCATGTCCTTCCTCCTTTTATTAGTAATTTCAGTGCTGTAAGGAAGAGCCGTGTGCTGTTTTAGTATCGTGCTTTTTATAAATAATTGCCGAACTGTTAAAACTTTACAGGATTCATATAAAAGATGAGTAGGATATAGATAAGGACGGAAAGTGGACACCTTTAGGATTGCCCTTTGGGCTCTTTCGACAGTTAATAACAGGGACTTATACGTACCACCCCATGCAGTGATGCAGTAAGTTAGTATCGACTGACATAAGGCCACTAAAATTTGCATTATTAATTTGGTATCTGCAATCGAACGAAGTTTTTTAAATACAAACATAAGCTTACGCATTCTGTTACTTAAAGCTTCAATATGATAACGGAATGACAGATTCTCGTCAATAATTACCCCAAGATACTTTATATTGCGAGTGCTAGAAATGGTAGGGCAATTGCAAGACATGTTTGTGTATAAATTACAGCCATCATGAGCATACAAAGGTGTTCTTGTTGTAGAAGTTGATTTGCGATTGAATGCGATTGCGATTTGAATAATATTTTTATTGTTTTATACTTAAGGTATTGCAAGTATATAAGCACAGAACAGAAGAACTCTATTCTGTTCTGTGATAATAAACTATTTTACTAGTAAAGCCACGCCTTACAAAATAAAAAAATGGTAGTTAACCTTGCACTGGATTAGACAACGGTCCCTGGAAACAATTCGAAATTTAAGAACAAAATGAAAATACATATATAAATTACATTAAATCGCGACTATTATCCCTGAAGGGTTAGTCAGAGACTAAGCAGTGAGGACCGCAAAAAAATAGTCCTCTGCCATAGTCACACCAAATAGCGACTGCACATGGGCTCAGCCCGGTGGTGAGCCTATCGCCGCTCTAAGCTGTATGTGCAGTCTTTAGTCCGTTAGTCGCCTTTTACGACACCCGAGGGAAGAGAGGGGGTGGTAGTATTCATTCACCGCTACGTGACACAGTTATAAAAATGATAATACTTAGCTTTATTCCTTACCTTTCAATTCAACAATATATTGAGAAACCCCAGACGTATTATGTTCCCCAGAGGGTAATGCAATAGGTATCCCTGATGGAGTTGACTCGCTCTTGCCGGGGACAGTAGGTGAAATAAAGATGTAATAAAAAACATAATAAAAATAACAACATGTAAATAATGTTAACATTGTCATGTAGCGGTGAATGAATACTACGACCCCCTCTCTTTCCTTGGGTGTCGTAAAAGGCGACTAACGGACTAAAGATTGTACATACTTCCAACAGCATAGAGCTGCGATGGGCTCACCACCTGTCACGCTGAGAACATGAGAAGTCGCTATTTGGTGAAAGGTGGACTATGACAGAGGACTGCTTTTGAGTTCCTCATTGCCTAGTCTCTGAATAGACATGATTTTATTGCATATTATATTTGTCTTTCTATGACAATGTAATGTAATAAAATAGAATAGAATCATTTAAAAAGTTTTATTTCAACATCCTCTTTACAGTCACCCACCCTCTCTATTGATAAATCTTATTAATATAACGCCGAACTAAAATAAATATTGGACACTGGCAGAATGGCTAATGCAGAGACGGCTGCACCCTCGCACTTTACGTAAAAGAACTATGAAAAAATTATTTATAGTGTGCTGACGTCGTAATAAATGGAGGGAGACTGTACAGAGGGGCGGTGTATTCGACCATTAATATTTATGATATACAAAGGTACTCTTATATCGTATATTCGAAATGTCTCAATAGCAGAAGTTGACTTGAGAAAGTCTATAACTAGGCATTCTAGTAATGTAAGCACAAGATGAGTTAAAATTAATTTTCATCAGCAATTAAAACTAATGTGATACAGAGTACGACCTATTAGTCTAAGATCCGAGTATAGAACGACCTTCACCGGGAAGGTTAATGGATGAAAAGTATTTTATATCAAATTTAATATTTTAAATAATATATCGCGAGAGGGTTGGCTGAAAAATTTCAGTCCAGTACCTGTAATGATTAATTTAATATTAAAAAAAAAATATTTTTTTTACATTGCACTGGTTTGGTGTGTGTATGTTTGTAATGAGCTTATCTTTACCTATGTAAACATAAATTATATTTATTTAACCAGACGGTTGCAAATTACTAATATTGACTTGCCTGTTTACACCTGCCTATTCAATGTTATGACAAGAAAAAAATAGTCAACCTAACGTTTGCATATTCTATAGACTTAATATTTTCGATTGGTACCTATGTAATTTATGTATTATCGAAACAAGTGCAATGCTTAAAAAAAATTTAAATATTTAATTAATCATATACTGGACTAAAATTTTTTAGCCAACCCACTCGCAATATATTTTTAACCTATTAAATTTAATATAAAATAATTTTCAGCCATTAACCGGCTCGGTAAAGGACATTGTAAACTCGGATCCTCTACTATTTATCTACTTGATGCACTATTTTACAGTGTTTTTGTTTAAGTAACTGTCTATTATTTCATGATCAAAAAAGTAGTTGTTGCCTAGCCGAATTCGTCGATCTTCGTAGTCAATACCTTTTTTTTTTTTATACCCTAAGAAATGCCCTTAAGCATACCCATCGGACTGGGGCGCCCGATGGGTTATGTGGGACTCGCCTGAAGGGCCCTACCCACTAAAACTTAGGGATGCTCAGAACTTCCGCCAAAGAGACTCAAGAGCCACGGGAATTCATCTGGTGACTCAACCGCGGCTCGAGTCAGCGGGCCGTCACCACGAACGGACGCCTTGAGGCCTAGCCTCACCAGAGGGCAACCTGGAGCATATCAGGTTGCCCTCCGATACATTTGCGAACCACACGCGCGGATGTAGGGCTCCCCCTGCCCGTACACCCGCGGTTCGCTAAGGGGGGGGAAGAAGCTGGGCAAACCCACGCCTCCTTCTCCCAGCGCGCCTGCGGCGGATTGCGTCGGAAAGTGGATCCACTTCCCTAGCCCTCTCCGCCGCCTCCTTCTGCGTTAAGATGGATTCGCAGAAGGAGAGTACCGCGTCCCACGACCTTTTAGCGGCCAGCATGGCCGAGACCAATACTGGCAAAGACAGGTCGGGACCTACGACCGCGCATAGCTGCGCGCGCTCAGCCGACCAGGCTGGGCATGCCTCCAGCGTGTGCAGAGCAGTGTCATTCGACATGCTGCACTGGTGGCACGCCGTTATTCGGCACAGATACCTCCCGAAGCAGCCATGCCCCGAGAGGACCTGTACCAAGCGGAAGGAGAGTGAGACCCCTTGCGACCGACCCATCGCTCCAGGACGGGCCGGATCGCTCCGTAGTCAATATCTGAGCCATGTTATTTTTTTTTTACTATTATATTTATTGTTAAATTATAACCTATCATATCAATTACTTATAGATAGATTTAAAAATACATTTAAATTTGAAATTGTATATGAAATATGCTATTTATGTAACCAGCTCCCAAGCTATAACTATGTACCATGACTAAGGTCGATAGAAAGTATTTGTAAATCGTATTCCCGAAGTATCAATCTCGATGACGTCGATAAAACCACAATGAACAGGGCTTTTTTCGATTGACTGACTCGACCATTCATTTTGTATGAGAGGCCCTTGATTTCAGGGACGCACTTTTATTTATTACCTTTATGACGAACCCTTAAGTGCGTGATGTTTGTATGTATTTATTTGTTTTATGAAAGATTTATTGTCGAATATCAAGTATTAAAATAGCAGTTCGCGCTCCGAGCTGTTTCTAGAGGTTCCAGGTACAATTCTCATGTCTGTCAAAGTATGTTTTGGATTTTTAGATACATAACCCGGGTTTGTTATTACAAACTCGCATTTGGGAATCGTGGTAATTGAACCGTATAAATTGTGGCGATGACTCGATTTTAATGATGGCTGCCTTAAGGGCACCACACACGACCAGGCCCCTTACTCTCGAAACCGATCGCTATTGGATCGGATTGGTATTGTGAATTTTCGTACTCCTAAGTTACGACACCAGAGCTAATATGGATTTATATTACGTGGATATTGAGTAAAAAAATACAAATTGCAATGCCATTTAGTTCACCCAATATGAATCCAAATTAGCGCTGGTGTCGTAACTTAAAAATACGAAAATTAACAATACCAATCCAATCCAATAGCGATCGGTTTCGAGAGTAAGGGGGCAGTTCGCCGGCAGATATCGGCCTGTCAGTTAGTAGTACAACGCACGGGCGGGGGCGGCGGGTGGCTAGTACTAACTGACAGGCTGATACCTGCCAGCGAACTCATCGTGTGTGGCCCCTTCTGTACTAGCCCGCCCGCCGCCGCCGCCTGTGCGTTGTACTACTGACAGGCCGATATCTGCCGGCAAACTGATTATATGTGTGGAGCCCTTTAGCGTAGCCCTGGGACAGTATGTTGGCTGTTAAATTCCTTTTTATATAAAAAAATATGCAATAAGAGAAGAGAATAACTTTCACAAATATTTTGTATCTTTTGAAATAAGCGTTTTATTTATAATCTGCTTAAAAATGGTTTTATCAGTTGGAGCACTTTTACAAATTGCTTAGCCCGTTGCCGTTGGACGAGTTTTCGTACAATTCCCATCTGTATACGAGCAGATCTTGAGTAGATCGTAATTTTTTAAAATCTTATATTCATGAGAGGCGAATGAATTAGAAAAATGTGTTTCGTGCATTGCAAATGTGTACAAGTTTTGCAACTTCTTCTATGCTCTACCGCCGGATGGGTGACCAAACTGAAAAATAATTAATAGTATAATGTCGAGCCCGGATCACCCTGAGTTCGCCCCCATCTAAATTAAAATGCAATGTAAAAATAATCAATTTAGGCTTCAATAATTGAGCACTAATGAATATCACTACGCCATTAGTTCGTAAGTCTGTAACCTTGTATTGAGTTGATCTGGCAGCCAACTCAGCAAGGTTAAGATAGGCAGTTCCTCAGTGGTTAAGGGTTCCGTGTAAAGCGCGCTTCCACCTTCGGCCTTACCGTCACTTACCATCACGTAAGATGAAGGCTAAGAGCCAACCGGTATGGATAAAAAAGAGGGAATTTCTTTACCCTATGGAGCCGAATTCCACATAACCATCTGTCCCCCTGGCTCGTGGTATACATACATATAATCACGACTATTATCCCCAAAGGGTTAGTCAGAGACTAGGCAATGAGGACCGCAAAAGCTGTCCTCTGCCATAGCCTCCACTTTACACCAAGAAGCGACTGCACATATACTCAGCGTGACAGGTGATGAGCCCATCGCCGCTCTATGCTGTTGGATTGCAGTCTTTAGTCCGTTAGTCACCTTTTACGACACCCAAGGGAAGAGAGGGGGTGGTAGTATTCTTTCACTGCTACGCCGCGACACGGTTTTATAAGACGCGCGGTATGCGTAATTATTTACTCCAAAAAAGTTCATTTCAGTCAATGATATTTTATTTCAGTACGATTCGATGTCCGTAAGTGCAATTATTGTTTTTGAGGCTTGAGTCCATCACTGCGAAATTTCATATACTGATGATGATATTGATCAACGAATAATAGCCTTTATTGAAATTAACGAAACAACTGCACAATTCTATAAAGGCGTATGATATTAACCGACAATTCATAAATTGGATATGTTTATTTCAGTTACAAAGGGTTGCTACCATGCCTTCATTGTCGGTGTAGAGGTTAAACTACTAGAAGTGACGTTTTCAATTTTATTCTGTCAACAGAACTTTTTTCTTCAGCCAGAGACGTACAACGTATTCAACGTTGTATATTATACCGTGTGAAAAAGAAACCATCACAAGATACGGGTGTTGCGACAAAGTCGTCGCAGGATAATAGACTTAGTCTGCGTGAACACTACTGAACACCCTTCACGCAGACTAAGTCTAATATCCTAATAATAATAATATACTAATACTCTTACATACCTACCCATCCTTATATAGAAAAAAAAAATTAGACGATTCGTAAATGCTTTTTAATAAGTTTACTAGATTTTTTTTGAATAATAATAATAATTCGTTTATTTCCTCACCACAAAGATAATACAGGATCCATAAATACAAAATACAAATTTAAACAATACTTTTCTTTGAGAGAGATTAATACCTAAGCTAGGCATAAATGCCTGTATATCAACAGGTACCTATTTATTTATTTATTTTAATTATAATACTTCAACGTAGATTACATGATGTGTGAAAAATAATTTATATTTCCAGTTTTAAACTGCATTTATTTTTAAAATTTGCCTTAAGTATGTAAATGTGTCGGTGGATATCAAAATTGGATGAATCCATAATGGTAAAAAAATGGTTTTTTTTGGCCACTCAATCGTAATGCTGGTATGGTCTTAGACGCTGTTATCAAAAGCGGATAAATTCATCGTTTTACTGTACTAAATCGTGTCCAATGTTTGATTTTATATCAAAGTCGGTAAGATCCACGACATGAATTTTTTCAAAACTGGCAAAGTCCATTACGGCCAATCACAGCAGCGCATTTTTCCAATGTGGCCGTTACTGCTACTGACATTCAATGACATGTCAGATCAAAATTAGCTAAATCCAGGTGGATTTAACTAGTTTTTAAGTAATTCATAGGATGTTTTCCTTCAAAACTAGTTAAATCCACAACAATACATCAAACTTGGTCAAATCCAAAATTAATTTACGTTTCATGTAGATAATAAGTGTAGTACATTATAATAAATAACACGAAATACTTTAAAAGTTAAGCAGAACTTACATCTAGTTTTTCTATAATGTACAAGTCGAATTTCAGGTATCTGTTACAGAATATTGCAGTTTGTGAAAAATGGTTTAGTAAGGATTTAGCCACTTTTGATTTTAACCGACACAAATATTTATGCGTTTATTTAAGTGTTATGTGTATGTATCTTATGTGTATTGTATATGTATGTGTTTTAGAATATATACTTATATTATATTCTTTACACCTAATAGGATGACCCAGTTTAGTGATTTATTTACCTACTTTCTAAACACCCTGCATTTACATAGAAACCATGCATGAATAAGTTCGCAGTACACTACATTGTGTACCTACATTGCACATCCAGCAAACATCAGCTCTTGGTTGTTTTAATAATTCCCTTTGTAGCGGACCGGCGATCGTTTGTACAGCGCGCCCTAATTGAGGTTTTGTGGGCGTGCGAGCGAGACGCAAACACGGATCTTCTCATCAGGAACGATGGAAGCGGTGCGATTGTAATTATTTCCTTCCTAGTTTCTGATGCTGCTGTGTAGTTTTCTTGGTGTGTCTGACTAAAATTATCCATTAAATATCCGTCGTGCTCAGAGTGTAATGGTTTTCAAAAGACTTGTGCGTGAGCACTATTTATACTCTATCTAGATGTCACAATATCTATGAATTGTATTTATACATATATGTATTTATATATCTATGTAAAATATTCATTTACTAATTAAATATATTGAATCTTTGTTATGTAAGTTTATAGGATTTTTGTAGATCTGTGTATTTAGATGTTCTATTGGATTACAAGACCCGAAACACGGGCGGCCATGATTGAGCTTCATGTGACGTCACATTTCACACAATTATCATTAGTGGTAGGGTTTGTTAAGTCCACCTGGCTAGTAACCACCGTCTTATCTAAAGTCTGGCGCCATAACAACAATGTTAATGCCTACTCAAAGACTATTCAATTAAAATTAGCAAAATAAATTATTTAATTAAAAATGAAAAAAGCACGATTTCTTTTTTTTCATTTTTGTCATGTTTTTATTAAATTGGTTGTAGTTGTTTATTTTCACTGCCTATTGTCCAGATAGGTAACCGGAGCTGTCGAGTTCGCTCACTTCTCGTTGCACGAAGGGCACAACTCGCAGTTGCCACTGCTTAGGTCGTCGACTCTAAAGTCGACTACCAAGTATCCACCTTGGTAGCGGAGTAGTAAGCACACTCACTTCTCGGAACCCATCCAGGCGCCTAGCCAGTTCCCACGTCCTACGCGGCTGGCTGGACCGGAGGCTACGGCATCTAGGGGGCCGCCTCTACTAGTTATCCAGACCGTACCGGAGATGTCAACACCAATGTCCAATGAGAACCACCGGACAAAGCTGCCAACTATAAGGGAAACACACGTTCCCCGCAGGACTTTTCGCTTCTGGCCCCTCAGAGACCGCTACTAGGCCCCGCTCGCTGTGCGCGAGTTTGGAAGTCCTGGCACACAATACCAGAACAAACGAACATTCCCAAGCTCTACAGCTAACCACGAGCCACTACGAGTCCAACTCACGTCCGGATCCCGCTGGAGGCGCCGGTCAAGGCACAACCAGCGGGGGGCTTGAACTGAAACCCCGTAGTACCCCTGAAAACACAACCGGACCCGTAGTTCCAGTTGCGATACCCTATCTATTGGGGTCGGTAAAGTGTCGATAAAATGATATAATTATTATGATAAAATAAATTTATACAAAATATGAGTGCACGCGATATGATTGATAATTGTGAACTAATTAATAAAAAGCCGCGCGTATTTTTTCGTCTAAAGTTGTATGGCCAACAGATCGTATATCTTTATGGTCCTTCGAGCCGGATATAAATCAACGACCTAAGGATCTTTGTAACTTGTTGATAAAATGATATAATTATTATGATAAAATAAATTGATACAAAATATGAGTGCATGCGATATGATTGATAATAGTGAACTAATTAATAAATAGCCGCGCGTCGCAGGTAAAAGTGCTCACACTAAACCATCGTACAGTGCTTGCACTGTACATTCCCACCTATCTCCCTGCAAATAGGGATATATGAAAAGACATGTGTTCTTTTATGCCAATGACGGCAAATATTAGTACATAATTCACGATTGACTAATTCAATAATTCCACATATAAACATTTATTATGACGTTAAGTTCAAAAAGTCATACTATTCCAGACAGCGTTAAACTAAAAAGTCCCAAGTTCCAACAATATTAGAGTTCAAAATAGTAAACAACTACCCGCCTACTGCGGATGTAATTAGCCCGGCTGGTAGTGGGTCGTAGTGAATTTTTCTCTATTCCCTTTTTTTTCCAAATATCCAAAAGAGCCGGAGAGTTTTTGTAATAGCCCCCAAAGGACTTTTGCCTGCGGAGTCCGAGGCATGCCGAATGGCATATAAACCATTTAGATGGCCGTTTTTACGGGAAACTGTGCTCTGACAGGCCGATTATAAGGTTCGATGTTGTGTTTGCAATGCGATTTTTCAGTTTCACCCACTGACGAAATTGTTTCGGCGTCTAAACGGACGTCTCGTGGTCTTTTTAGTTTAGCTACAGCGACGACATAGTAAAATTTTTAGGTCAGTACCAATTTTTTTTAGTGGTTTCTCGTCGTTGAAAATTGCGAAATACTTTGTGTTTACTGTTGATGCGCAATTCCACTAAATTGGTAGCTCGAGAGCCACTTTTAGCCATATTTTTTTTACGTTGTTTTGCTGTTTTATAGGGACGTTTAGAAATTTGAAGAATGCGTTTTTGTCGTCTTTATTATTGATATTTTGCATTCACAATGCTATATAGATAACGGATAAAATGTTTACAAGATAAAAAGGTAGTGGGTTCGAATCCCACTCGAGCTTCCTGAGACTGGTTGATTTTTTTTTTAGTTTTTAAATTGCGGGTGTTTCATTTAAATAGGTAATACTTTAGGTACTTTTAAGTGTTTTTATTAGTTTATACATCCATACATATAATCACGACTATTATCCCCGAAGAGTTAGTCAGACTAGCCAATGAGGACAGCGAAAGCAGTCCTCTACCATAGTCCACTATTCACGAGCGACTGCACATGAGCTCAGCGTGACAGGTGATGAGCCCATCGCCGCTCTCTGCTGTTGGATGTATGTGCAGTCTTTAGTCCGTTAGTCGCCTTTTACGACAGCCAAGGAAAGAGAAGGGTGGCAGTATTCTTTCACCGCTACCCAACACTGTTATTACGGTAGTTTTTATTAGTTCGTGTAGGTTACCTTAAAAATATTTTATGTTTATTGCAATTAAACTTAAAAACAGATAAAAAACAATAGCATAATCGGGATATGAAACCATTGCTTTCTGGTATACATATATGTGCTAGATCAGAAGTTATGCTATCCCGGTAGTTTTTTTTCTTTTTCAATAAAAATAAAAATAAAAAAATCATAGTTTCGTTTTTTTTTAACATTATCACACCGTTAAATTTAACAGAAAATAACAGCCTTTCTTTCAAAGCCTATCTGAAAAATCTGTTACAGATAAAACCCAAATTGAAAGGTTCAAATTCCCAAGCAATTAAAAGGAAAAACTTCTTTTTTAAAACATTATCACACTGTTAAATGTAAAACAGAAATATAACAGCCTTTCTTCCAAAGTCCTTCTGCTAAATCAGTTACAGAAAAAAAACCTAAATTGAAAGGTTCAAATTTGTTCAAAGCCCCAAGCAATTAAGTTCGACAATTAAAATTTTATCCTACAGAACCCATTACACCATATCAAGTTGCTTCATCGATCAACACTTTTTCAGGCTATTGTCACCAAGAGCTAACTGAAGCGTGTTCGAAACCAACTAAAAACCCGTTAAGATTTCAGCAAATTTGAGCCTTATGGCAACGGGTTAAGGTGTCGCAGTGAGATCTGGCCCGATTTGCTATCTCCTGTACTAGACAAAAAATTGAAGTGTCTCCAAAGGGCTCTACAAAAAATGGTCTAAGCGATGCGTAAGCAATTATGGGATGTAGTAAACGGAAAAAAATAAGATAAAACGATGTTTTTAGGTTCGACAATGAATTTCGGGAGATATTGAACAAAGCCAAGCTAATCTGACTGAAATTCATGTTATGTGCCATAACAGCACATAATATACTAGTTGCGGTCCTATTTCCAGCTGCTACAAAGGTATTGTTGTAATCTGGCCACGTAGAAACTAAGCTTCTGGTGGCGGAAAGAACTAGAACTGGAAGATTCTGAAGCTAATGCATACACAGGATGGATGGAGCACGAGAAAAGATATAGAGCTGATAGATTTGCTATCCGAGACAAACAACATAGGCGAGATAAAAGATGTAGAGCTGATAGATTTGCTATCCGAGACAAACAACATAGGCGAGATAAAAGATGTAGAGCTGATAGATTTGCTATCCGAGACAAACAACATAGGCGAGATAAAAGATGTAGAGCTGATAGATTTGCTATCCGAGACAAACAACATAGGCGAGATAAAAGATGTAGAGCTGATAGATTTGCTATCCGAGACAAACAACATAGGCGAGATAAAAGCTTACCACCGTCTCAGACGTGTCGCTAGCTTGCCACCTTGAGAGATGGGAAAAGATCTTACGGTGGAGGGAGCATATTTGAGACGTAAGGTAAGGGCGTATGGTAAGGGCGGTGAGGACTTGCGCGGGCTCCACGGGGATGGACCACGCTCCACTAGCAGGAAGTAAAGCAGGATAGTCCCATTGAAAGTCTTATTGTCGGAGGCCAAGACTCACAGTAGAATCTCTATTTTTCCCTTTAAAAAATGAATATAAAAATATTTATTTATTTGGGTACCAGGGATGTTTTTCTTCATCATCATCATCTTCATCAGCCCGAAACCACCTACTGCTTGGTATAAACCTCCTTTTATATGTGTATCTTAATAAAATAAATTTTAGAATACCTTCGAAGTGTACAATACTTCGAATACTCGGATACCTTACCGTGAGATAAAGAAAGCAACACTTCTGCTATACAAAAGAGCGAGAAACATTATATTCTATGCCCCCCCGTTGCAGTGTGACTAATATCTCTTGTTTATTTTTGGTGACACTCGGCTGGTCAATGAACCGTTTTTTTCTCTAATAAAGTTTGGAGTACGCATCATTAGTGCCGACCATAGACTTAAGTCTTTGTAGACAAACACTTTTAAAATTAATGATGTAATTGGAGCATTTCTTTCCGTTTTGTTTTAGTTTTGTGGTATCTGTCATGAATTGGCGAATATAGGTACCTATATGAAAGAATAAGCGTATTGAAAAGAACATAATTTGTGAAATTGTATCTTAAGAAAGAGTTGAGCTGTTTGGAAAGACTGTAGCAACGACTGTAGCATACCTAAAGAGAGATACCAAAAAAATTAATTGTAATTGTTTTATAATATATAAAAAATACATGTAAAATTGCCGATGAAAAAACAATTTAACCCTCGTGTACAAGAATGTTTCTTCTGTGCAATTTATATTATACCTACGCGTGGTTAAGATACGTGCATACGAGACGTCTTTACTTGATTCTGAATGTCATCTGATTTTTGAGGAAATGTTAGTATAACGCCACTGAGATGCGATTGTAGATGTTTTGACAGCAGTATGAAGATGCTAGCTAGTTACAACAGTAGTAAGACATGATCATCATCGTCACCGTATATCGTCCCACTACTGGGCACAGGCCTTCCACATGGAGATTCATAGGATTGAACTAAGTTGATGTTTTCGATTTTTTTGTGTGTGCTTAGTCCGAACGAATCGATCGAGCCATTAACCATCAATTGTGGTGATAACTTGATTTCTTTACAAACTTTTTTTTATGAATCATCGCAACATTTTTTAATTTGATTTGATTCACCATGACACCACGCTGCCGCTGGCCCTAAGCGAGTTAGTAGGTTTAAAAACTGCCATCGTAGGTCAAAAACCCTTTGGTTCTGAAGCTCAGAGGAAAAAGACAACTTTTTTTTATTTGGTCTTTTTTTTTAGTTGGTAATTTTTAACTGGATAGGTGCAATGACCCGACGTTGCGAAAATTTACCGCAAACCAAACGTCTTAGCCGTTGCGCCCACCACCAAGCTCCTCAAGCAATTAAAACAGTTCTTCGCCATTTTTGTTCTTAACTCTATGGTGCGAACAATGTAACGTGCAACTTGGGGGGTAAATTGAGGAGCGACAGCTTTTTTCGTGTCTATAATCACTAATAACGGTGACTTATGCGCTGGAGCGTGTACATTCGCAAACAACAAACACAATCAAGAGCCTTCTCAGTGCCACTTTGGAAGTACAAAAGTGTTTAATTGGTAAAAAACGCTATCGTAATTATGGAACAGATTTCATTGGAGCAAAAACTTTTTAAGCATATCTAGTTTTTGTGGCTGAGTGGTTAACCGTTTGGTCCGATATACGGTACTGGGTTCAGTTCCCAGGTTGGGCAAAATGTGTTTCGGATTTTCTATGCATAGCCCGAGCGAAGCGATTGAGCCAATATATAGCCATCAATTGAAGTGATAACTTGATTTCTTGTTGTGAAAGGCGACTGACGGGCTACTGCACATACTTCCAACAGCATAGAACGGCGATGGGTTCACCATCTGTCACTCTGAGCACATGTGCAGTCGCTATTTGGTGAAATGTGGACTATGGTAGAGGACTGCTTTTGCGGTCCTCATTGCCTCCTAGTGTCTGACTAAACCTTCGGGGATAAATAGTCGTGATTATTATGTATGTGAATATATATATAAGTCTTTACCCCAAACGGCTGATTTCTTTACAAACTTTATTTTAAGAATCATTGCAAAAGAATTTCGTTATAATTATTATTATTTTAAACTCTTCTATCTTTAACTGTTATTACGTAGAACTACATTGCGTAGAACCTTTTAAGTCATAACCATTAAAAAGTAGAAAGTATTGTCTACAATAATTGTAAATTCCAATAGGTAATAAACATTCATGACAGTGATGATTAATGGTCATAAGTTTATGTTACACTACACAGTCGAAGAGTAATGTTAAAAAATAAAATGTAGCCTATGTACTGCTGGACAAAGAGTTCCATCTTTGGAATCAAACCTTCGCCACAATTGGCTATTCGATAGTTGTAACAATAACATATGAAATATGTCGGAAATGGTAGTTTTTAATTTAATGGTAATTAGGTATCTAATATATTTTATATTTTGATAATTTGTAAATATTTTATTATTACAAAATAAATTTGCGAGTTTTTATCTGTGGATTACAAGACCCGAAATACGGGCGGCCATGATTAAGCTTCGTGTGACGTCACATTTCAAAAACCTATCAAAAACTATCTGTTAGGTTTTAAGAGATTTGTTTGTTTTTATCAATGTCCATGGTTTTTATTGAAGTGTGATGTTACAGGGCAAAATGTCACGTTACCAACCGGCTTCGCACAAAATTTTAAATAAGCTTTTTTGAGGAAAAAAATATTGTAAGATGTATAAAATAAGCGTTTGCAATTTTAAAAATGCTTTCCCGAAAACTGTCAAGTAGCCAATTGAATGACTTATTGGCTTACCCACCTGGCTTACCCACCATCACCACGCATGCCCTAGTAAATTCATAAACAAATTTTGACTGACCTAGGAATTGAAACCCATTTGTCTAGGGGGCTTGACCCGTTCGAATCTAGTCAACAGTATCAAGTTACTCTCTAAAGCTAATTGAGGTTTAATCAATGTCTACAACTACGTCATCAACATTCGATCTTCACATCATATAACATATACAGGGCGTCCCACGGCCATGTCACATGGAGGGAAAGTACCTTGAATATTGTAGATAGAACATTTTACTGAAACAAGACATTATTTGAATTTAAAAAACAATTTAAACTGCATTCATAGATATTTAAATAATTACATGGTTGAAACGGGAATCGAACCCGTTACATGAGAAAAATAATCATTCTGTAGCTTTATCATACCGATCGAAAGGCTTCATCTTAAGGATTATTTTTTGCTAAATAACATAGTGTCACAAATAAAAGGAAGACCATGTTTTTTTAACATTTGATGTGAAATTTTGTTCAGAAAAATGAAAAGCTGACATTGCTGTAAGGACATAGAACTGAAATTGAAATAAATACATATATACATAAATTGATTAATTTTGTATTAAAAATGTTAAAATTCATGGTCTTTCTTTAATTTGTGACACTATGTTATTAAGCAAAAAATAATCCTTATGATGAAGCCTTTCGATCGGTATGATAAAGCTACAGGTGATTATTTTTCTCATGTAACGGGTTCGATTCCCGGTTCAACCATGTAATTATTTAAAAATCTATGAATGCAGTTTAAATTGTTTTTTAATTTCAATTAATGTCTTGTTTCAGTAAAATGTTCCATCTACAATATTCAAGGTACTTTCCCTCCATGTGGCATATCCGTGGGACGCCCTGTATACATATAATCACGACTTTTATCCCCGGAGGGTTAATCACAGACTAGGCAATGAGGACAGCAAAAGCAGTCCTCTTCCTTCTTCTTCTTCTTGTACCTCTTCACTCATGAAGGTTGGCCGCTGTCTACCCAAACTTTTCCCTATCCATTGCGATGCGAAATAGTTTTTCGACAGACTTTATCGCGGTCCACTCTCTTATGTTCCGCAGCCACGATTTTTTCCTACGTCCAGCGCGTCTCTTTCTCTCGATTTTTCTTATGATGACCATTTGAAGCAGCATGTACCTATCGTGTCACATGGCCGAGGTACCTATTAAATTTTGCGCTTTTTAATAGCATGTATGCGCTGCCGGGTCATTCCGACGCGCTGGAGAACGTTATCGTCCCTGACCTTCTGTGTTCAACTGATGCGTAGCATGCGAGCAGTCCTCTACCATAGTCCACTTTTCACCAAATAGCGACTGCAGTGCAGTGCTCAGCGTGACATGTGGTCGCCATTCTATGCTGTTGGATGTATGTGCAGTCTTTAGTCCCTTAGTCGCCTTTTATGACTCCCAAGGGGAGAGGGGGTGGTAGTATTCTTTCACCGCCACGCGACACGTTTTAATAACACCTGTTACATAACACCTGTTACATAACACCTGTTACATAATGCTTAATATATCTCTTACCACATCAAGGTATGGTGTCAAATTACCTATAGAATTTATTAACAGTGTTAACTGCACCTACATTCAACACCATAGAGCGGCGGTGGGCTAACCACCTGTCATGCTAAGCACATGTGCAGTGGCTATTTAGTGAAAAGTAGACTAAGGCAGTGGACATATATGGGTACATATTTGGGTACAATACTAGCACCCCCTCTCTTCCCTTGGGTCTCATAAAATTTAACTGGCTAACGGAATAAATACTGTACATCCATCCAACAGCACATTGTGCAGTCATTATTTGGTAAAAAGTGGACTATGGCAGAGGACTGCTTTTGCGGTCTTCATTGCCTAGTCTCTGACTAACCCTTCGGGGATAATAGTCGTGATTGTTATGTATGTATGTACTTAAACACCTCGGTTACCGAGTGGCTTAGTGTTCGGACCGATAACCAGAAGTTCAGTGTTCAACTTCCATGTCGGACAAAGTGTGTTCTTAATGTTTGGATGCTTATCCCGGGTTTGTGATCACAGATCCGCATTTGGAAAGTAGGTAATTAAGATAAGGTAAGATAAAATATTCTTTATTGTACACCAAATAAACAACAAAAGGACAAACACAAAGTAACATACAATTGGCGGCCTTATCGCCTAAAAGCAATTTCTACCAGGCAACCGTGTTGGACTGAATAAAAAGGGAAATTTTAAAGAGCAGTTATGGTGTTTCAATTTAAATAAATTAGTATAAGATAAACAAATAAAAATAAATAAACATACAATTAAGCCAATGATCATCAATTTTGGCAAATACATGATTTCAGTATTTCTTAATGTAGGTAAGGTAGATAATTGGTGTGTTGTAAAAAATTTACGCTCACACCAATTATCTAAACCAAGATAAGTATTCTTTTGAAACTCGTTATTATGGTAAGATAACGGATAAATATATTTTACAATTTAGAAAAAAAAACATTTTTTCTCTAAAATTACCCGACCGGGAATTAAACTCGTTACCTCAGAGATGGCGCGACGCCAGACCCGACGCTAAACACTCGACCACGGAGGTCGTCGACATTTACCTAGTTGGACGGGATAGACTACAATTATTTTTTATCATGTCTAATACAAATTAAACTCATGTCAGGTGTCATAAGGATCGCAGCAAATGGAAACCCGGCGACCATGTTTTTCTACAATTAGAAAAGGACAAAGGAGAATGACCAAACCAGCCTATTCGATTCGATCTATTGCGTCTTAATCATTCACATATCAAAAGTGTTCTCTGAAGTTATAATGATTACTGTTAAAAAAGGTTTTCTATAGAACGCCGCGTTAATAGTCAAGTGATAAATAAATGCTGAACTGAACTGATAGTCATAGGATAACAGTTGTCATAACCTCAAAATACCTAAAAAGTCTTAAGCTTTTTAGCTTGAAACATGAAAAATGAAGATAGCTTCAAACTCCCGCATGATATTGTAATGTAATTATTTCTTCATAATTCAGAGCATTTATGCTATTGATTACTATTTATTTCATCAAAGCGCTGTGTAACGCTAGCTAGCTAAAAAACTAGCCTAACTCCCATAGTAAAAAGGTCAATCTCCTTTATATACCTACCACATTTGATATTGATACTAAGGGTGGATTCGAGCAAACAGGAATAAGGTCTTATACCTAGTTAAAGCGCCGCATTTGTATGGACTAATCTCGGAGTAAGTCTTATTCCAGTTTGGTCGAATCCACCCTAAGTAGGTATCGCTCAGACAACGTAGAAAAAGCTTTCAGGTAAGTGCCGAATACTCGAAACTAGTAAAACACAATTACAACTATATTTCGAACATGGCCTGACAACGAAAAAAACTTTGCAATAAGTGTAACACGCACAGAAAATATGTTTTTGCAACTTAGCACTCACGAAACATTGCATTGTCAGATACTACCCACATTAGTCCACAATTTGTCGTTCGATAACTTTCTTAATGGCAATGGAATAAAGTTCACAGTTTGCGCGAAGTTGTCTCGAGTTCTTAACACTTGGAAGAACTATGCTTAGCGATAGATTATGTTTTAGTTATTATGATTCTTTATTTTGTTGTTTACTTTGTAAGAAAGAAAAGGTTCATAGTTTAACGCTTAGTAGTATCATTGTAATCTGATAGAAGGCTAGTCAGACAAAATCAAAAATTGGCATATTATTATCTCTTTATTAAATTATAACCGTGTCTTGTATAAGGTTGCCAGATGTTATCCAAAAGGAGGACATGTCCTTCTTTTCCATGTTTTGTCCTCCCGTCCTCCCTTACTACTCTCCCTACTGTAAGCCCCTTCGTACACAAGGCTACGCAAATATCCGATACTCGACGATTTTAGTCTCCAAGCGACTACCGCCATACAAATCCATTGAGGTTCGTACACTAGTCGCGTCGCCGACATTTGTCTCGCGACTCGCGTCGCGCCAGTCGCGCGCTACCTGCCAGTCGAGATCTTCGCTACTTAAGGGGAGGTATTTCGAGCGCTTCCCTCTCGTTCTCTCGACGGTACAACGGTAAGGGACGGGTATAACAGCGAAGCGGCGCGAATAATCGCGTTTTATATTTTAAAAAATTTATAGATGTAACAAACAAAAAACCATCGGTTATAAAAACTCAAGTTATTTACGAGCTTCATTTTGGTAAATGACTCATAATATCAAATCACTTATTTTAAGAATAAAACCTGGAAAAGAAGATAAAATGACACAAAAATATGTAACTTTGTGAATTTATTCTATCGAGCCAACTTTATCAAATCGTGTTTCCATCGGGTGTATTTTACAGAATAAAGCCTCAACAATATTTCATAATTTCCGCAGATTATAATTTTACTGTTTACTACTTCAAAAAGTAATTCTAAGAACGTGTTATTTTAATTTTTCACTAACACCTAGCCTTAAGTCGCGGCGATTTCCAAGATGGCAGAGCAATCATTAAATATTAAATTTGTTTCTGAGGTGGAGAAATATCCTTGCTTATATATAACATTAGCATCGGAGATTTGCGTAGCCTTGTGTGCGGACTGTGCGCTACTCAATACTCGCGACTTGATACTAATGTAGTATACAACATTAGTATCGGAGATTTGCGTAGCCTTGTGTACGAAGGGCCTAAGTCCTCCTTTTTGCTAAACGTCTAAGTGCTAAAAACATTGAATGTTTCTCAGAGCTGCTCAAGATCTGCGAGTTTTATTTTTGTATAAGCGCATATAACGTAAATGTGGAAACAGTTTTTTCACTGATTTATACTTAGTGGAGTAAAGAGAGGAATATACTAGGTGTGCAGTCAATTAAATCTTTAATTCTTTCTCAAAATATGACATGTGAAGATTTTTCTAATGACTTGTTGAAAAACCAAGAACTACTTGCATAAATTGGCAGCTCAGCTAAATATTATTAAAATAAAGTAAAATTATATTAAAAAAAATCGTTTAATTGTTAATGTCCCATCTGCCCTCCTTGATCAAGTTATCCCCCCCTATCTTCCCTTAGGTGTCGTAAAAGGCAACTAATATATAACTAAATAAGGCGATGTACTCACCCACCTGTCACGCTAAACACATTTGCAGTCGCTATTTGCTAAAAATAGTGGACTATTGGCAGGGGACTGCTTTTGCTGTCCCCATTGCCTAGTCCTGACTAACCCTTCGGGGATAATAGAAGTGATTATAATATGTATGTAGTGTATGTAGTGATTAAACATACATATGTATTATCTCTATAAACCAAAACGGAGTGGTGGCCGAGAGATGATACAGAAGTAGGGGATGTCCACCGGCTAGATGAGTCGATGATATAAATGTGTAACACACGTGGAACAGGCTAGCACAAGACAGAGGCGAATGGCATACACAGAGAGAGGCCTCTATGTTGGATTGAGAAGGGCTGGCTTGGGGGTTAAAGTTACTCGCGTCCGTAGGATTACCCTTGAGACCCTACACGTAACCCCTGGGTGGTGCTAAAGAGTGACAATGACTGAGTGGTAGAGTCACGCTGCGTTGCAGCACGCATTGGCCCGGCTCGCCCGGGGTAATACAATCCTCTCACGAATATCCGGCGTGAAATAATGGCACTTGGTGCTGTTGTGTTTCGTCCGGCCAGTGAGAGTTCCGGAGGCCCCTTCCCGCCCCCTTCTCACAAGTCCTATTCCTTCCCCTAACCCTATTCCTTTCTTAAAGGTCGGCAACGCATCTGCGACTCCTCTGGTTTTGCGGGTGGGTGTCCATGAGCGGCGGTGATTGCTATCCATCAAGTGACGCGCCTGCTCGTTTGCCTCCTTCTTAACCTTTTGCAACTGAGGTGGTAGTCTCACAGACACCGCCAACCAAATAAGACGTTGCCATTTCGCAATAGGGCGTGATGGAGCTCCGTCTCACTTAGTACCTTACTTAAATGGTGCGAGCCATTGAACAGTCAGAAGCGAGCGGCGACACGGTGCACAGGTGTGGCTGTACAAGTTTCTGGTGTCTGTCAGACGTAAGTACAGCAATAAGCGTTGATTCTATTAGACGTCACGTACCAAAAATATTTAAACTTTCATAGTGTCTTTTAGTCGTAACCCCAGTAATAGATGTATATTTACATAACGTCTCTCAGACGTAGCCACATATTTAAACTAACGTTTAAATTCAATTATTTCAGTTTTATTTTTTTAAATTTTGTTTTATTGTAACGTAACGAACCGTGTGGTGGCAACCATCAAAATAATACTACCAACCCATTTCCTCTCTTGGGTGTCGTAAAAGGCGACTAAAAGAATTAAAACCGCACATACATACAACAGCTTATAGCGGCGATGGGTTCACCACCTGTCACGCTAAGCACATGTGCAGTTATTGCTTGGTGAAACGTGGACTGCTTTTGTGGTTCCTATTGCCTAGTCCTGACTGGGTTAGTCAGGGGATAATAGTGGAGATTATATGTATATGTATGTATTTATGTAATTTTGTGTTTTCGAATACAGACATATTATACAGAATACTAAATGTTGCAGATGTCGAATTCAAGTAGTCAAGTGGCTAGACCTACCAACCGAGATTTTAAAGAAACACCTAAAAATAATGACGAGCAAATAGAAAAATGGCTTTTAGAAGAGGATACATATGGAGTTTAGCGATGTTGACGATTCAGTCGAAAATTCCGACATCGAAATTGAAAATATACAAGACCCAGAGGAATCAAGAATTGTGAGCGAAAGTGAACAAGCGAGTGTCAGGGAAGAAGAAGCAAGTGAGAGAGAAGAAGAAGAATCTAGTGAAAGGGACGAAGAAGAAGAGAATGAGAGCAAAGATAACCAGCCGCTCGGCTTTCTTGCTGTTCAAACAAGTAATGGAATTGACACACATTTTATTGGTAAAAATGGATTCTTGTGGTCAAAGTCTGCTGGAGTTAACGATTTTGTTTTGTTTAGACGTTGCCTGGGAGCTAAATTGAGGAGGGGGACTTCTTGATATCTCTAGCAAGAGAATTAGTTCTACCTAGCCTAAAGCAGCGTGTCTATAATGATAGATTACCAAGAGAGCTGCGACTAACCATAAAAAGAGTTTTGAGTAAAGATTTACCTCCTAAGCCTGAATTTTTACCCAAACCTGGACCGCTAGCAAGAAATGTATGCAGCATTTGTCCAAGCAGATTAAAACGTCAGACTCGATTTACTTGATGTGCCTGTAAGAAGCCTTTTTGTCTACAATGTTTGGCCCAGATCTGCAAAGATTGTAAATTTTGAGTCTTTAAATGTACAGTAACTTTAAGACTGATTTGTGCTTAAACGTATCATACGATGTCGTTAATTTTTTTAAATTCAAGTTTATTAGTTTAATAAGTAAAAGAAAAAATGTTCGGTTTTTAAAGTTTTTTTGTAAAAAAAAAGAAAAAAATAATTTGTTATGGTACCTACCCAAAATATAAAATTTTGATCTCAATGAAAAATACTTTATTCATCTTAGCGTTTTATTGAAATATTATATTTTATACTAATAAATAACTTTTTATAAAACACTTAAGGAAATAAAAGTAAAAATAAAATAATATCTTTGTATAATTTTATGATATTTACATTTTAAAATGGTGTCTGACAGACTCCACCTCAGTCGAATGTAAACAATAATTTTACCTCAGTTGCAGAGGGTTAATAAAAAAAATGAATACGATGATGAAAGCCAAAACCATTAGTACATACATACATACAATCACGACTATTATCCCCGAAGGGTTAGTCAGAGACTAGGCAATGAGGACAGCAAAAACAGGCCACTACCAAAGTCCACGTTTCGCCACTGCACATGTGCTCAGCGTGACAAGTGGTGAGCCCATCAACGCTCTGTACCGTTGGATGTATGTGCAGTCTTTAGGAAAAGGAGAGAGGGGGTGGCTTTCACCGCTACGCGACAGAGCCAACATAAACTAAGGCGCTCTTATTAATTTACTAATAAGTGTCTTAAAAAACAATTTGGTTAATATGTTTTTGGTCACCCATCCAAAGGCAAGCATTTCCATTCCTTCATATTAAAGATTGTTACGATAATGTTTGATAACTTAAGCTAATACCTCAACCCAAATATTTGTATACGTGCCTACTAATATTGGATGCGTTGCTTTGTTGGTGTTCATTTGAATAATTTAATACCATGTAGATGCCGTGATTACGGCGGCTTCGCGATAACTAATTATTAATGATTGTGATACACGTTAAGCGATACTTGCCATGGCTATACAAACAATATTAATAAATAAGTAAGTACCTACACGTAATACAACACCAGCCCCCTTACTCTCGAAACCGATCGCTATTGGATCGGATTGGTATTGTGAATTTTCGTATTTTTAAGTTACGACACCAGCACTAATTTGGATTCTATTGGGTGAACTAAATGGCATTGAGTTTTGTATTTTTTTCACTCAATATCCACGCAATATGAATCCATATTAGCTCTGGTGTCGTAACTTATGAGTACGAAAATTCACAATACCAATCCGATCCAATAGCGATCGGTTTCAAGAGTAAGGGGGCTGGCCTGGCGCACTTCGCGCTTTAGGTATGAAGCTACAAGTAGCCGACCGGACGGAAGCCCGCGAACAACCTGCAGTCGTAAGAAGAGATAAGAGCTACGCGACAGGTACGCGATAGAAAGGGAGCCAACTCTCAGGTGTAGTAGTAGCGGCTACGGCGTTCTGCGATATTGCCAGTAAAGCAACTTTCGCAATGCCAGGTCACTGGATGGGTAACCAAATTAAAAACATTTCGGGTAAACTGAAAATTAGTAAAAACAATAAAAAGTTAAAACGATTTGAGAAACTAAAATTCGTAAAAGAATAAAAATTAATTTTTAAATAGGTAGTGAGTAGTACTTAAAAGTGTCTGCCTCTCGTAGAGGCCGTGGGAGACCCCAAACAACTGGGGAGTTTGTAGGCCTGGCTAAGGCCAAAAATGCTTTTATAGAGGCATGGAGGCGTGAGATGGAACTGGAGGCTGAACTTGAGATGACGGATGAGTCTCGACAGCTCAAAGATACCAGAGCTACCAGGATTAAGACTATTGACTCTGATCAGCAAGTCAGTAAGGAAGAAACCACCGAAATAATACGTAAACAGGAGTAGATTGTAACCGGGAAAGCTTGTCGGCTTATTTCAAAACAATATGATTCGATTCTATTCTTTCTCTTTCGATACCGAAAATGTGGGGTGTTCGGCCTTTTTACTCAAATATCTAGGTTTGGCAACTCTATTCTCACCTTAAAGTAAGTGGCGATAGGGCCGCAAGTGGAAGCGCACTACACCTGGAATCATTATCGAGGCAGGAGGACTTAACAAGCCCTACCAAACCGAGTACCTGGGACCATTGGGTCTAAAGGCTCGTATTCTAGAACCAAACTCAAAATCAAATACATACTTGAATACAGTTAGAAAGGGATGGCGATACATGCGATGAATAGCACCATCCTTTTGTAACTGTATTCAAGCAGCCAGAGATTGGAGTGTGAGTTAGGTTTTAGAATACGAGCCTAAGATCGTTTAATAACCAGCCTTCGAAGATCACCGACAGTTTATAAGGAACGAAGGGGCCGTCTCCTAAGTTAATTAAAATTAATCAGATAGACTTGTCTTTAAGATGGAAGTATTAAAAAGTGGCAACTAACGAGCTACCATTTGGTTTAAGAGAGAGTTTACGTTGGCCTTTTCGTTTAATAGTTTTTAGGGGTTTATTTTAATTTAATATTCGGTGATAAACTTTTCAGCAGTGGTAAGTGGCTCAGTGGTGTTAGTGAGTTAGTTAGTGGCCGAAGGGTTAGTCAGATACTAGGCAATGAGGACAGCAAAAGCAGTCCTCTACTTGCCCACTTCACCAAATAGCGACTGCACATGTGCTCAGCGTGACAGGTGGTGAGTCCATTGCCGCTCTATGCTGTTGCATGTAGGTGCAGTCTCTAGTCCGTTAGTCGCCTTTTACGACACCCGAAGAAAGAGAGGGGGTGGTAGTTTTCTTTCACCGATACACAGTTACACGATATAATGTTTTTATTTGTTTTATCATATTGTTATATAACGAGCAATATAATAACTTTATCAAACCCATAAATCGACTCTGTTTAGTTTACATCGCCATCGTCTGTTCATTCTGCCCCTCCGGAAAACAGGCGTGTTGTCATGTCATAGAATACGTAATAGGTACAAGTACAGAAGATTCACTCCGATAAGTAATTTAAATAAATAGCGACTCTTGATAAGACACAATAAAGTGCAAATCAGGTCGCACACCGCTTCCATACTAACAGTTAAATTCACCTGAGAGTTCGCTCCCTTTCTATCGCGTACCTGTCGCGTAGCTCTTATCTCTTCTTACGACTGCAGGTTGTTCGCGGGCTTCCGTCCGGTCGGCTACTTGTAGCTTCATACCTAAAGCGCGAAGTGCGCCAGGCCAGCCCCCTTACTCTTGAAACCGATCGCTATTGGATCGGATTGGTATTGTGAATTTTCGTACTCATAAGTTACGACACCAGAGCTAATATGGATTCATATTGCGTGGATATTGAGTGAAAAAAATACAAAACTCAATGCCATTTAGTTCACCCAATAGAATCCAAATTAGTGCTGGTGTCGTAACTTAAAAATACGAAAATTCACAATACCAATCCGATCCAATAGCGATCGGTTTCAAGAGTAAGGGGGCTGGCCTGGCGCACTTCGCGCTTTAGGTATGAAGCTACAAGTAGCCGACCGGACGGAAGCCCGCGAACAACCTGCAGTCGTAAGAAGAGATAAGAGCTACGCGACAGGTACGCGATAGAAAGGGAGCCAACTCTCAGGTGAATTTAACTGTTAGTATGGAAGCGGTGTGCGACCTGAATTGCACTTTATTGTGTCTTATCAAGAGTCGCTATTTATTTAAATTACTTATCGGAGTGAATCTTCTGTACTTGTACCTATTACGTATTCTATGACATGACAACACGCCTGTTTTCCGGAGGGGCAGAATGAACAGACGATGGCGATGTAAACTAAACAGAGTCGATTTATGGGTTTGATAAAGTTATTATATTACTCGTTATATAACAATATGATAAAACAAATAAAAACATTATATCGTGTAACTGTGTATCGGTGAAAGAAAACTACCACCCCCTCTCTTTCCTCGGGTGTCGTAAAAGGCGACTAACGGACTAGAGACTGCACCTACATGCAACAGCATAGAGCGGCAATGGACTCACCACCTGTCACGCTGAGCACATGTGCAGTCGCTATTTGGTGAAGTGGGCAAGTAGAGGACTGTTTTTGCTGTCCTCATTGCCTAGTATCTGACTAACCCTTCGGCCACTAACTAACTCACTAACGCCACTGAGCCACTTACCACTACTGAAAAGTTTATCACCGAATATTAAATTAAAATAAACCCCTAAAACTATTAAACGAAAAGGCCAACGTAAACTCCCTCTTAAACCAAATGGTAGCTCGTTAGTTGCTACTTTTTAATACTTCCATCTCAAAGACAAGTCTATCTGATTAATTTTAATTAACTTAGGAGACGGCCCCTTCGTTCCTTATAAACTGTCGGTGATCTTCGAAGTCTGGTTATTAAACGATCTTAGGCTCGTATTCTAAAACCTAACTCACATTCCAATCTCTGGCTGCTTGAATACAGTTACAAAAGGATGGTGCTATTCATCGCATGTATCGCCATCCCTTTCTAACTGTATTCAAGTATGTATTTGATTTTGAGTTTGGTTCTAGAATACGAGCCTTTAGACCCAGTGGTCCCAGGTTCTCGGTTTGGTAGGGCTTGTTAAGTCCTCCTGCCTCGATAATGATTCCAGGTGTAGTGCGCTTCCACTTGCGGCCCTATCGCCACTTACTTTAAGGTGAGAATAGAGTTGCCAAACCTAATAGCCGGACAGACCAGCAAGTTTGTCCGGATATTTGAGTAAACAGGCCGAACACCCCACATTTTCGGTAGCAGGAGTGACCGACAGTCGATTCGCCTGCGCTCAGCCACGCTCGGCGCTCGCTCATTTGCGAAATATAAAATCCTAAAAAAGCCGGACACCGTTTATTTTGTCCGGACACGCAATCAAAAAGCTTAACTATGTCCGGATTTATCCGGACGCCTGGCAACTCTACCTAGCGCTATAAAGGCCAAGTGATAACCCGTAGGCGACAAAAAACCTACTAATTCGCATTGGGCCACTGTGGTGGGTTTGGCCCAATCTCCACATATGCAATTGTCCATGTGGTAAGGCCTGTGCCAAGCAGTGGGACGCTTAGATGATGATCATCAACGGCTGAAAAAACGATAGAATCGAATCATATTGTTTTGAAATAAGCCGACAAGCTTTCCCGGTTACAATCTACTCCTGTTTACGTATTATTTCGGTGGTTTCTTCCTTACTGACTTGCTGATCAGAGTCAATAGTCTTAATCCTGGTAGCTCTGATATCTTTGAGCTGTCGAGACTCATCCGCCATCTCAAGTTCAGCCTCCAGTTCCATCTCACGCCTCCATGCCTCTATAAAAGCATTTTTGGCCTTAGCCAGGCCTACAAACTCCCCAGTTGTTGAGGGTCTCCCACGGCCTCTACGAGAGGCAGACACTTTTAAGTACTACTCACTACCTATTTAAAAATTAATTTTTATTCTTTTACGAATTTTAGTTTCTCAAATCGTTTTAACTTTTTATTGTTTTTACTAATTTTCAGTTTACCCGAAATGTTTTTAATTTGGTTACCCATCCAGTGACCTGGCATTGCGAAAGTTGCTTTACTAGCAATATCGCAGAACGCCGTAGCCGCTACTAACTAACTACTCGTAAATGTACTTTATGTCAACTTTTTAATAAGAGTTTTGATCAAAAAAACTGCGGTCCCCTAAAAGTACACAGCGGGAAACGACAAAACGAGTTCCCAAAGTGTAATCATAATTTAAGACGTGTCACCGAAGTTCTTGACAGAATAATAAGAAATACAAATCTTAATTTGCACGTTTCATTCCTTTTATGAAACAAAAGAAATTCTTATCACATCTCCGTCGGGGGCGGGCTAATTACTTAGAAAGAGTATGGTGTCCCATTTTTTTTATTAAGTTACTGAAGATCTGCGGGTACGATTCTGTCCATTTCAAATATGATAGTGTCTTATGATAAAATGTATACTAGAAAAAAATAACCAGTCTCAGGAAAGCTCGAATGGGATTAGAACCCATGACCTTTGGATTGCTGGTCCATTGCTCTAACCGCTAAGCTACCACGAGCTCAGAAGACTCGTTGATGATTTTTTAGTAGTATGTGTTTACTGCAAGCCTGTTACATCACTGTGAAGTCTACCCTCACAGTCCAAAGAAATACTATTGCAAGTATTTAACAATCGATAAAGACATTATTGCTTATAAATATCTTTATTTAACAAATTTTTTCTAGTAAACATTTTGTCCTTTAGCTTGTTAGGCTGCTAGGCTGATTCATTTAGCATTAAAAAAAAACAAAACTGTTTTAAAACGAAGCTGGTTTGACTTTTAAAAACTAAAATATAACGAATGGAAAGTCTAGAAATAGTAGGAAGAAATGACCGATTGAATCATGGCGAAAAGTGGCGGCATTCTGTGGCAGGCATTCGAAGTGGTCAGACGTGTTGGAGAAACCTGTGCTGTACCTATGTCGAGAATAAATTGTAATGTAAGTAAGTAAGAGTAAGGAGTTTTATTACAATCTATATAGCATTGTGAATACAAAAATGTCAATAATAAAGAATAGTGTTTATCATAATTATGTTTACGTATCTTTATAACACTACCCTATTTCGGGTTGGTGGCTTTTAACGGCTACCTTACGACAACCGGCAACGGCATTACGTGCCTTCCAAAGCACGGAGAAGCTCGAGATGTTTTAATTTGGTCACCCATCCAGGGACCGGGAATTGTAAGAGTTACTTTACCGGCAAAATCACAAATCAAACGCGCTAGCCGCTACGCCATCAAGCTCCACGTGTCGCATCGAACCTCTTTAAATTAAAATCTATTGTCCAAGTCAAAGTCAAAAGATATTTATTTATTCATTAAACTCAATAAATAAATACTTTGAATCGTCCAAATCATTTTTAACCTACCATCCATTCAGGACGTCATTTTCAAAACGGGCGCAAGAAACCACAGCGCACAGAAGCAATGACACAAAATATGAATTTGAATGTAAACTATGGAAATGGTACTCTATATACATTTATAGACAATTAGACATAGCTGTTGGAGTACTTGGAGCATTTCAGACCCAATCTTTTTTTTATCTTCTGTGTATTCTGACACTTTATAGTAAATAAGCTTCTTTGATTTTGATTTTAAATTTATCGGGATCTAATTTCTGAATATCATTTGGCTTTTTTGTGAAATCGTACACACAGACCCTTAAAATAAATATTTATTTTATGAAGCCTAATATAGGGTACTGCTAATTTTGTTCTTACTTCTAGTGTTTATATTGTGAATATTACTGTTTTTTTTTAAATATTTCAATATTTTTATGAACGTACATCAAATTTTCAAAAATGTATTGTGATGCAACTGTCATTATACTTAGTACCTATATCCTTAAACTCTCTCCGAGAGAGTCACCAGCCTTTAGGTTGTATACTGCTCGAATAGCCCTTTTTTGCAGCACATAGATAGTTTGATTGCCACGAAAGTACGAGTATGTTCACTCTGCATAAAAGTAAATTTTTGGAAATTCGTCACGGTATAAGTAGGGCTCCTTGCTACTTTAGTAGCATCTAACAATAAAAACATCAACGATATTTTTTTTTATTTTCAAGCTAGAAACTAGTCGTCCTTAACGTTGCTTTGCAAGTGCATTTGCCCCAACAGAAACTATTCCGAGCCAAACCAAACTGCTCACTTGGGTGTTTGCGGAGCGAAGCATTCGTATTGCCGCTGTGACGGGACCGCATGCACTTGGCTCACTTGTGTAGGTTGTATCAGGTATACAGTTCGTTGTTACACAATAAATTTTATTATGAGAAAAAGAAACAGTTGACGAACGACCGGTGGATTCGTCATTGTTCTAAGAGGGTTTACGCCATTCGGTTTCAAATACAAACTTTCAAGTCGAAATTTTTAAAAACCAACAAGCCATTTTTGATGAAACTTTGCATGCTGTAAATAAAACACAGGGATCTAAATAGTTTGTTGAAAACATTAAAAAAAAAAGATTATTTAACGGAGTTATTGCGATTTTTACTTTCTATAGTGGACTTTAAATCGCAATAACTCAGCTAAAATAACGTTTTAAAAAAATGTTTTCAACAAACTATTTAGATCCCTATGTTTTACTTTAGCATGCAAAGTTTCATAAAAATCGGCTTATTTATTTTTATAAATTTACACTTGGAAGTTTGTTTGGAAAACCGAAATGCTTAAACCCTCTTAACACGTTTAAGAAGAAACAGTTGAGTTGATATGCAATAGAGTATCATTGATTGTTTTACAAGGACTCAAATTCTTAAAGTTAGTGGTTAATTTAAGAGGAAAGTGTTAAGTACCTGCAACGCACTTGCACTTTAATGGCTCACTCGTGTTGGTTGTACAGCTATTTGTCGATCAGCACATTTAGCCAGTGTCAAGTAAGATAATAGTAATTATTTTCTTTGTATTAAGTAGATAATAATGAGTGATAATTAACGTTTAATGGTAACGTTTGGAACGTTTAATGAATTTGAAAAGTGATGTTGCACTGTTTTGTTTTATTTTCTAACACTCATGGATGCTCACGAACACTCCACTCAACCGTTCATGGTGAGTATAGTCACCAAGCGCAAAAAGTTCACAACCGTTCATGGTGACTAATAGTCACCGAGAATTTTGTACTCGCAAACGTCCACGGTGACTGCAGTCTCCCAAAACACGTAGTACGTAGGTCCATAAAAAAATTTGAGGTGATTCGGTGATTACTAATTAATTACAAAAGTAAAAAAAATCTATCTAATGGCGAACATAATTTCACAGAAAAAAAATAATGAAATTAACAGTTCAGTGACAGTGACTTCCAAGTAATAACGACTTCTACATGTCGATATAAATAAAAATATTTTTGTTTTTTGTGTTGGAATCTTCATTGTTGTCATTTTTGTTATAGCTTTTCGTAATAAACTGTTAACTTATTTAAATACTGCGTCTTTTAAGCATTTCGTACGTATTTTAGGTTTTGATATAGCTTTAGTAATGGTTTAGTTCTAAGCTTTTTTGTCAGCTCGGGTAGTCTCGGTCAGCTTCGGTCAACTTTCTGACAGCTGTCAGAATGGCCGGACGTTAGACGCCATATTGTATATACGGGCATGAACGGTTGAGTAAACACAAATTATAGAAAATAAAACAAAACTGCGGACATGACATTTCACTTACCCGCCAAGAAATCTTGTCACACAGTTAATTGTGAGAAAAATAAGAAACAGTTGACGCACGACCGGTTGATTCGACATTGTTTGAACTTGACTACTTACGACGAAACAGTTGAGATTACTACAACAATTTGCACGGTCCCCTTGTCTGTCACGAGGACTCTAGTGGTTACTATCAATTCAATTTCTTTTGTGTCTGTGGCGGCCTGCGTCGCCACATAATTTATTATCCTTACGTATTGGTTAAAGAGTTTGTAAGCACATTCCTAAACGCGTGCAGATCCGATAAAGATATGACACGGCATCATCCCTCCAACATCTACGTAGTTATTATTGTATAAATAGTCTTGTAAGGTTTAGATAATAAGTAAGTCACAATGTAGTCACTGTAAATATACAACATCACTTTAAGAGACGCAGTCGTTATTTACAATCGCCATGGAGCTCCCATCATCATCACAACCTCTCACACTTCGCCCGACGGAATATGTCTCTGCTATTACGACAGCTGAGTTCTTATGGCTAACTTGTGTAGGTTGTGTAGCTGGTTGTTACACGATAAAATTGTATTGTGAGATAAAGAAGCAACAGTTGACAAACGATCGGTTGATTCGCCATTGTTTTTAATACGATTAATATTATTTTACAAGGCAATTAGAGAAGTGTAATGAAGTGACCTTCAAATGAATTTTTAGTAATATTTTTATGTTATGTTTTATTTATTATTTAATGGTAACTTTATTGGTGACATAGACCTCTAAATAAATAAATTACAACAGCGTACCCAAAAAGACCGTTTCCAATCCGAAACCGTAAATAAGGGCCGGAATCACCTTAACTTTTCACGGTTATTAAGAATTTAACTCGTGGTCAAATCGCTGCTTCTCGCTCCCAGGAGAAATCATAGACGGCCCTCCAGAAAAGTATTTTCGAGTTAGATCCTTAATAATTGATTGAGTAGCGACAACCCTAGGCATGTTTCAGTTTTTGGGGTAGTCAATAAATCTCTTTTTCTGCTTCTTTTCGACTAATATTTTATTAAAGCCATCGTATATTTTACGTTACGTTAATTGAGGGAAAGTAAAGTTTCTCTGAAATGTCGCACGAGAAGGTGCTCGATGGCGCAGCGGTTAGCGTATTCGGATTGCGATCTTCTGAGCAACTTTCGCAATGCCGGGTCGCTGGATGGATGACCAAATTAAAAACATCTCGAGCTCATCCATGCTTCGGAAGGTACGTTAAGCCGTTGGTCCCGGTTGTTGTCGTAAGATGGCAGTCGTTAAAAACCCACCAACCCGCATTGGGCCAGTGTGGTGGGTTATGGCCCAATATCCCCACGTTATAGGCTGATGATGATGATGATGTCGCACGGCTAGTCATTGGCCTCCATCGTCGAAATCAAGACTTATTACTGCATCATTGCAATATCAAATTTTAACCGCCTTTGTGGTTCAGTGGCTAAGCTACCGGTCTTAGACCCAGAGGTCCCGCGTTCAATTCCCAGTGGGTGGTACATCTTTGAGAACTTAATTTGATTGGTGGTATAGCTAGCTACGACCATCTTATCTAAAGTCTGGCGCCATAAAGTTTTAATACTATTGTTGTGTTCCGACAGTTTGGAGATAAGATACCTAGCCTGTTCCACAGTAGTTGTTGATTCCAGTTCTGGTGGAGTCCCTTACCATCAGTACTAATAAATACATACATATAATCACGACTATTATCCCCGAAGGATTAGTCGGAGACTAGGCAATGAGGACAGCAAAAGCATTCCTTATACCCTATGGTGGAGGAGGATAAGTGGACTATTTACACTTACACTTTTCACCATATAGCGACTGCACATGTGCTCAGCGTGACAGGTGGTGAGCCTATCGCCGCTTTAGGCTGTTGGATGTAAGTGCAGTATTTAGTCCGTTAATCGCCTTTTACGGCACTCAAGGGAAGAGTGGGGGTGGTAGTATTCTTTCACCGCTACGCGACATGGTAGTTTTATGAATAGGTATTAATATTAATTATAATTAAACAAAGGTCTAACGCGCTATTTTTTGTTTCTATAGATAACCCTAGTTCTTAATTTAGCGGAGCCTGCAGTGGTCTACTCTTGCAGATATTTTGTGCAACAAAGTTACTATAACAACAATACTCTTTGGTTTCCTTTTTCCACCTACCTACAAAGAAAAATGTTGTTATAATAACAAACCACTAGTAAAATGGTTTTCTTCCAGATGGCGTGCGTCCTTCCGGACTATTACTTTCATCCCCCCTTATTCTCAATTACATTTCGTAAAAACTTGCCTCTTTTATTACTATCATTAGTAAGCATTCAGAAAGAGATATATTTGGCAATCTTCTGAAAATTAAGTGCAGATCCTTTTTTCTTATTATAAATATACAAAGTAAATTAACATACTTATTCATACATAGCATTATAATCACGACTATTATCCCCGAAGGGTTAGTCAGAGACTAGGCAATGCGGACAGTAAAAAACAGTCCTCTACCATAGTTCATTTTTCACCACACAGATGTGCTCAGCGTGACAGGAGGTGAGCCCGTCGCCGCTCTTTGCTGTTGGATGTATGTGCAGTCTTTAGTCCGTTAATCGCCTTTACGGCACCCAAGGGAAGAAGAAGAAGAAGGAAGAGGGGGTGGGAGTATTCTTCCACCGCCACGCGACGCCACATACCTACCAATCAGATCAATACAAACTGAACGGAAGTACTTTAACACCTTAATTTCAACGCAAAACCGAATGGTCACGAACTAAATTTTCCTAACGACTGCAAACCGCTCCCGCGACTATAGTTAGCGTTTAATCTCCATTATTTTATGGTCACTGAGGATTAATTTGCTTTGGCGCTTTGCAGCAATTTGCTCGGACAGTGCGAAGTGAAGATAGATTTTGGAATTGTTCGTTTTGTAATTTGTGACCTAGGTACTATGTGTATATGAAGATAGCATTCTGGGGATACGCATTGTGTAAACTTTACGATCATCATCATTATTCTCCTAAACCACGCTATGGATTTTTATGCGGTTTTCACCAATGATATTTTATGTTTAGATACGTTGCCTGGCCTCCGTAGTGGCAAGGACAAATCAAGGTAATTGCCTGGACTTCACTCAGTCACACGTCAGTCAGTGTCACGTCATTACGTTTGTACCTTTTTAAAGTTTTTTATGTTGTTTGTTTGGTAAAATGCCTTCCTGTGTATACAGAAATTGCAAAAACTATACTGCAACAGTAAGAGACAAGAAAAGTGTTTAATTTAATTTGTAAGTATTGTAAATACGAATTTAAAATAGAAAATGTTCATTTAGTTATGACATTTGCGCTGTTGCCAATTCGATATGCGTGAGCGAGAAGCGTGTACTATGTTTTCTTTAAGAGTGAAAGAGAGAAAACAATGGCGGACGAGATAGCCGTGCAAAGGGGAATGCACTGTTGCCAATTGGTCGGCTACCATAAACAGTTTTTATCTCTTTTTAACAATAGGCTTGACATGATTGTATTTATTTTCTTTCCCTTTCGACGTGTATTACGTTACGTCATAGAAACAATTTCGCCATTTTTTAAATGCAATTCGTTCACGTATGACTAGTCTATTTATAAAAGGTCATTGGTTTTCACTAAAAGATAGAGCGTTAACTGAGGATGGTTTTGTTTATATTTTATGTATATGTTGGAGGAAGTGATCGAGATAGGATTAGTTGCAAAGCTTAAACTTGCTAGTAGTGTACATTGTAACGTTTTTGATTTGATTGTTAAAATGGTATGAGTAAAAATCGTAATAATAATAATTAATTTACTTTTGATTGGTTTGTTTAGTATTTGTTTAGTTTAAAATGTCGATTAGCTTTAAAAGTAGTTGTTTTGTACTGTCTTTAATAAATCATCCAATCAGAACAAGGCGCGTTGCCTGGATCGTGGTCGTGACAAGCGGGGTGGGGCTCGAATGAGATATAATGGAGGCACTTGGCCGCGGAGGGTCATTATTTTGTTAAATTTTGAGGAGCAAGGAACTCATGCTCGTTGTCACGAACTCGCTAGTTTAAATTAAGTTTTCCTTTTTTTATTTGCCAACCGTGTATCACTTTTATTATAAAAAAATATACAGTGTCAGTTTAAATTCGTTCTACTTTATTTTGCGCCTGCATTCACCCATAATGGAGCCCACCCAACCCGAGAACACTAATGAAGATGTCAATGTTTCCCCGACATATATATTTTTTTTTATGGCTGAACTATGACGGTCTTTCTAAGTTAGCGTTGATGAAGGCACGGGCGGGCCGCTAGTATAACGTGTTGTGTTTCGACAGGCAGTAAAAAGTAGCCATTTTCTCAGTAGTTGAGGAGTCTTGCTGAAGTAGAAGCTTATCACCATTTTACATAGGGTGATATGAAGGCTTACTGCTTGCCCAAGATAAAAATCAGATCTGATCAGTTGTGTCTATTATACAAGACACAGGTGCGGTCTTGCGTGGAGTATTGCTCTCACCTTTGGGACGGCTCCGCAAAGTACCTTCTCGATGCCTTGGACAGATTGCAGTGCCGCGCTGTGCGCATTATCGGCAATGCGGTGGTCACTAAAACTCTCGAGCCTTTGCAATTGCGTAGAGATATTGCGTCACTCAGCGTCTTTTACCGTTTATATCATGGCGAGTGCTCTGAAGAACTCTTTGACCTCATCCCTCCTTCTCCCTTCCTCCATAGGAGTACGCGTGCTGCTCTGCGGAGTCACCAATTTACAGTCTCTAACATTCCATCTCGCACAAAGAAATTTGGTGACTCGTTTCTTTGCCGCACTTCCAAAAGATGGAATAGTCTACCAGCACACGTATTCCCTCCTACCTATGACATAGGGTCCTTCAAACGAGGCGTCAAGAAGCACTTTGTGGGCCGGCAGAGTGAGGATGACTGATGCTACGTCTCTTACGCTGCACCAGTTGTCCTCGCGCCTGGACCTAATTTCCACTTAACATCAGGTGGAGTGGGGTCATTTGCCGGGCTTAGTATAAAAAGATATATATATATATATATATATATATATAGCCCAGCTATATATATATATATATATATATATATATATAGCTGGGCTCTGTCTGGTGGTTACTGAATTTGTATGGACAAAGCTTATCGCAATACCTACAGTGCATGTAGATATTATGATTACGTAAGGCACGTAAAGTTCGATTGTTATTTAGTAAGTTTTGAGATGGAATCCTTTCTTCCACGAGCCAATTGATCTACCTCATTTTCTTTGTCTTGACCTGATCCTAAAGGAGATTCATTAATTCTATATATCAATGGTCAAGACTTCTCAAGCGCGCCCTATGACGGCCTATAAGTCAGTTCACTGCTGGCTTGCAGCCAGAGGTTGGCAACTTTTAGCATCAGTTAATCTAACACAGCACCGTTGGCAGAAATTCAAAAACTTCGTTTAGAAATTGCGCCTATTTTATTTTCTTAAAAAAAATGAATTTGGCACCGCCACTACAAAATAAAAGCAAACAACTTAATTGCTTCGACCCGAATCGACGCGTTCTATAAGCCTTTGGTAACATGGTAATTTAAAAAATTGGGAAGCTGGTGCCTGTTTATAGCGGCTCGCTTAAATAGTCTTACCAACCCCTCTCTTCCTTTGGGTTTCGTAAAAGGCGACTAAAGGACTAAAGACGGCGATGGGTTCACCACTTGTCACGCTGAGCACATGTGCAGTTGTGATTTGGTAAAACGTGGACTATAACAGTGGACTGCTTCTGCGGTTCTTATTGCCTAGTCTCTGACTAACCCTTTGAGGATAATAGTCGTACGTCACGAGCAAAAATATGCAAATAATTGTAACTCTTAATATAATGGAATAAGAGTCAAAGTGTATAGATATTGGTGCTCGTGACTGTACATACATAGTATGCTTTGGAAGCTGGTAACCTAAAGCTCGTTGATGCAACGAGTTCGATTTATGACCGTGAAAGCTAAGTTACCTTCAATATGCTGAATTACTAGATAGGTGATAAAATTTTTTTTGTTTTTTTAATCGCTTCTGTCACTGTGGTCTTGTTGCCAAGCCACCGGTTTCAAGTCCAGATGTCCTGGGTTCGATTCCCAGCGTAGGTACATGCGCACCCGGGCGTGATGTATATAAGTATCAAGAAGTTTCATGACTTGCACTATCTGGACGACATCTTTGTGTGCTCGGTTTGGCTGGTGGTAGGCTGTTAAGTCCGCCTAGCTAGCCATCCATTAACTAAGTCTGTTGCCATAACAACGATGAAAGCATTGTTGTGATCCTACAGTTTGAGGTAAGATAGCTAGTTCCTCAGTGGTTGAGGATTCCGGGTGAAGCGCGCTTCCACCTTCGACCTTATCGTCATTTACCATCAGGTGAGATGAAGGCCAAGCGCTTTCCTGTTGTAGAATAAATAAAATAAAATAAAATAACTTTTTAAAACTCTTACAAACACTGTGAAGGCATGTTAAGTCATCATAGGTCACGAGTGGTTTCGACCTATGAAATAACATTGAAATTATTTTTTTACCTTTAACTTTACTGTAAAATAAATTTACCTACGACATGGTTTGCAAAATGAATCTATATCAATAAAAATGCCATTAAAGTTTGTTCTCGCATCACTTCAAAACAGCTTCATTTATATGCCGAATTATTTTATTGTTGTATGTCTAATTGTCACAAGGTTTGCATGCAAGTAAAAATTTCGCAAATTCGTAAACGAATATCCGAAAAAGAGTCCGGCCGCTGGTAAATAATAAATAAAATCTCAGGAGATCGATACTACAACTGTAACTATACGTTTCTGACAGCTCATAAAACCAGTTACTCTGTAAAAGCCATGAACGGAAACAGCCAAGTTACGTAAAAAAAAAGCATTTGAATTTTCTATTTTAATACAGCTCCTAGATAGTTAGAGCAAAAATCAACTGTTTATTGCCCCTCTATAAATCCATTGTTCAGCAGACAGCTCTATAAATTACTTAAAGAACTGCTTTCGCGTTTTGGTATCGAATTAGATTAAGAGCGTGAAAAGTTTTCAACCCCTGTCTCTTTATATTCCACCCCTGTCGGTTCTTGGAAAGGAATTTCCAAAAAAATCGGGTCAACATAATATTATTTTAAACATTTTTGCTATTTGCTGATTTGGAAATTTACAGTACAACTGGGTTTAGAGCAATTATTTACAAGCAATAGACGATAAAATGTGATTTTCTATGGACTTATACTAGAACAGATTATTACATGCCTGAGTGGCTAGGGCAAACGGGTAGCGATAATGAAAGTTAGTTACATATTGGGCGAACAAATTATTTTGTTTTTTTTTATATCTAACACTGCACATAACTCCACTCCACCTAATATTAAGTGGAAATGAAGTCCAGAAGCGAAGACAACTGATGCAGCATTAACAAGAAAGCATTAGTCGCCCTCAGTGCCTCTTCTCACGCCTTGTTTGAAAGACAAAAATTAAAATATGTCGCGTACCTCGTGCTTCTAAAGGTACATGGAGCCGTTGGCCCTAGTCGTTGACGAATAATAAATCATCAACGCGTATTAAAACACTAGGCGATAGCTCTTTCAAATAAAAAACACATAACGACGGCGAAGTGATTAAATTAAAAATTATTAAATTAAACTTTCCTACAATCACACCAATTATCTAGCCCAAGAGAAGCTTCGAAGAAACTCGTTAAATGGTTACTAGACAACGTATAAACATACTTAAAATACTTAAATACATACTTATTATACATAGAAAAAACCCAGACCCGAGACAATTTAGAAAAATAATAATTTCTAAATTGACCCGACCGGGGATCGAACCCGGGACCTCAGAGATGGCGACACCATGAAAACCGGTGTGCAAACCACTCGACCAAGGAGGTCGTCAAAGTGATAATGCCTCCTATCTAACATTTTTCGAAAAATTTACTTTATTATATCATTAATTTTAAGGTTGGTTTCCGCGTATTTTGCGTATGCTTATGCTTATGCGTATTTTTGACGACAACGGAAAAAAATAAATGTGAAAATAGCTTCTAACTAAATGGAATTATGGCAATTTCTTCTATTTACGTACAATTTTGTACAGCCCGTTCATACTTTGACGCGAAAGTTTTCGAGACACAAAACGTTCTTTTCGCTTTGTGTAAAATGTTGTCTTTGTTAGTTTATAGAAGGTGTTGTCACTTTTCGCCATCGTTATCACAATTAACAAATATACGACAAAAGCTCCCAGAGATTGCTAACATGTGAATTGTGTTTAGTATTACAATAGCTGAGCTAATATAATAATATACGAGTATATACGACCGAATGAAAAACCATCTCCTTTTAAAGTCGGTTGAAAAAAAATTACTTATTTGATTAGCAATAAGACCGCCTGTGAGATTATGTCAAGTAGCTGTTTCTTGCGTATTTATTTATCTATCCATCTAATTGAGACAAATGTACCATAATTATCACTTACAAGCTATCACCTCTATGATGCTTTTATACAGCAAAAAAGTGACATGAGAGTTTTTAATGTTTACAAAAACAACTTGCGGTCAGCACCCGGGCTACAGAAGTAATTACTTCTGATATTACCAATTCGATGCGGTTGTTCTGTAACATTTTTTTTTGTCTCAATATATTGTTATAGGAGGAGGAAAGTTCCATCACAAAGAATGTAGTGTAGTTTGTATAAAAGCCTTTATACCTACATTCCGGTATCTTAAACAAAGGAGAGCCGGCGTTTTATGCTTAAGTTGTATACTTGTTTAATTTTTTAATCTGCTATTCATTATCTATCTGGCAATATTTGTCAACAAATGACAGTTGTTGACAAATGACAGCCGCTAGCAGTTAAATCAAATATGGCGTGATGGCATTGTAGACATTTCCCTTTTTTAAAAGTAAAAGAATTATGGTTTATGCAGCCACGTTAGACATTTTTAAAGTAACATGTCTGTTTTTGAGGACTTAGTGTTTCCTTATTATTGAAGTTTTGCATTCACAATGCTATATATATATAGGATAAAATGTTTACTAGAAAAAAATCAACCAGTCTCAGGAAGCTCGAATGGGATTCGAACCCACGACCTTTGGATTGCCGGTCCACTGCTCCCATGGTGTTTCCATATAAAAAAATATGATTAATTAAATTACTCTTATCCGCGATTCGTTAAAAATAAGACAAACCTTGTTTTAGGTAGGTAGCAAATAATATTAGCTTTACTTTATGACCAAATTCTATTGTATACAAGTTAAGCATTTTTCTATGGAAAGTGCCGGTTGTCCTTTCAAAGCTCATTCTTTTAGACTTAGACTTACACATTTTCTAGTATTGTTAAGGAATTGCATTGGAAATACAGGAAGGAAATCTAGGAAATGTATAAATCGAGGGATGGTTTTACTTATATTGGTTCAGCAATGTATACCCAATAAGCAAGTTTTAATGTTTGTTGTCTGTTTAAGCGTTTCGTAACCATTAATCAGATTGCGATGATACTTTGGTAGGGTGTTCTGTGGCACACAAAAACCGTGGCATTGCAACGCATGCTGGGTACAGCTTGGGTATCTAGGGATACTTCACTACCTAGAGGATCACTCGCTGCTCCATGATCGCCAGTATGGGTTCAGACCAAAGCGATCAACGGGTGATCTTCTAGCGTACGTTTCTCACGCGTGGGGTGAAGCGATGGACAAGCATGGCGAATCCCTGGCAGTTAGCCTTGATATCGCCAAAGCTTTCGATAGAGTGTGGCATCGTTCCCTTCTTTCCAAGTTGCCGGCCTTCGGTGTGCCGCCCCGTTTGTGTGCCTGGGTTGCAGACTTTCTAGAAGGGCGGAGGATTCGTGTCCTTTGTGAGGGTAGTTCTTCCGCTTTCTACAAAATCAATGACGGAGTGCCGCAGGGTTCTGTGCTCTCACCTACTCTATTTCTTCTGCATATTAATGACATGTTGTCCTTGGGCAATATTCATTGATATGCGGATAACAGTACGGTGCATGAGCGGTACTTGGGACATCCTGCGGCAAAGCAAGCCGATATCATGGTGAAAAGGCAAGAACTGGTTGCCAAAGTGAACCTGACTCTCGATCGTGTCTCTTAGTGGGGATCTAAAAACCTGGTCGAGTTTAATGCTAGCAAAACCCAGGTTTGTGCATCCTCGTCCAAGGTAACTCCCTTCCTTACTCCTCCCTCTCTTCAGAACTCTCCGTTACCCATTTCGGTGAACCTCAGCATTCTTGGCATGGACATCGACCAGGAACTGAATCCGAAATGCTACATCGAGAGTGCTATTTTAACTGCCTCCCGGAAGTTGGTTATTCTCAATAAGGTGAGGCGGTTTTTTACTCCCGAGCAGCGCTGTTTGCTGTACAAAACTGAGGTACGATTGAGTACGGAGTATTGTTCTCATCTATGGGACGGCTCCGCTAAATACCTCCTCGATGCACTTGATAGACTGCAAAGTCGAACGGTACGCATTATTGGAGATGCTGAGGTTACAGCCTCCCTTGAGGACCTCCAGCTGCGTAGAGACATTGCTTCTCTCAGTGTCTTCTACCGGAACTACTACGGAGAGTGTTCTGAAGAACTTTTTGATCTTATCCCGCCCTCTCCTTTCCTCTCCCGGACTACATGTGCTGGTCTTAGGAACCACCATCATACTGTACAGACTATCAGTACTCGTACCAAAAAATTTGGCAAGTCGTTCCTCTGTAAGACCTTGGCCTTTGGAATTTTTTGCCGGCGCATGTGTTTCCCAGCTCCTACAGTCCCGGGTCTTTTAAGCGGGGCGTGAAACGGCATTTATGCAGGCCGTCATGAATGTGAGCGCTCGTTATCGTGTTTATTCCACGGTGAGGAGCGCTCTCATTATTTTGGACTGCATCGGCTGCTTACCATCAGGCAGGATGCAGTCACTATGACGAGTCGTTATAAAAAAAAAAAACTTAATTATATATACACCGAGACATTTTAGTGGTTGTCTTCCCGCGACAGAACGATTAATCTTTAGTAGTACTATCGAATCATGCAAGTTATTTTTGACAAAAATGACAAAAAATTTCGACCTCCCATACTAATGTCGTCAGCTGATCGGACCGTGTATAGGTATCTATAAATCCTAGGAACGGGCAAACGGGCGTGATATATAATAGTTACATGATCTATATTATTATGTATGTTTCCGTTAACAGTAGTCTGTAACAGAACAGTAGTCAGTAGTTCGTTGTTTCCCGGAGGGGTGTTCAGAGAGTCTCTCTCTCTATTTGCTGGGATCCTGACACATATCATCAGAGGAAATGAAGCTTCTCTTATGTATAACATTCCCCATACATAATCATCGGTTTAGGGTACTCTTGACCTGACCTTTCACGAGGACGTCTAAAAAAGGGTCAGAATACGTTCGCCAAGGGTTTCCCCTTCTAACCGTTATATGCATTGTCGCCTCATGACTTTTTTTTTATTTTAGTTAGTTCTGTCATCCAATCATTGTTTTACATAAGACTTTAAACTATCGCGTTTTGTAAGTAAGTACATATCTACTCATATACATACATATCACGGCCTAAACATCAAGCAGTAAGTAGATATGTACTTACTTACAAAAATTAAACATTGTTTTACACATTTTACATACATACTATAAGTTTTATCCCCCAAAGAGTTAGTCAGAGACTAGGCAATGAGGACTGGTAGAAGCGGTCCACTGCCATAGTCCACGTTTCACTATAAATTACAACTGCACATATGCTCAGCATGACAGGTGGTGAGCCCATCGCTGCTCTATACTGTTGGATGAATGTGCAGTCTTTATTCCATTAGTCGCCTTTTACGACACCAACAAAAAAAAGTGGTTGGAATTTTCTTTCTACACACATAGCTTCTTTTGGGCACGTTCTTCTTTAGTAGGTTAGTCCTATTACCTTCCTTCCTTCCTTACTGGACATTCAGGTAATAACCTGAATGTCCAGTCGGTTCGTTAGGTCTGTTTCCCCGGACGTCCATTCCCCAAATGTAATATACTTACTTCAATATCTACTTCCCTGAACCTCCACTTCCCTGAACATCCACTTCCTTAAACGTCAAATTCCTAAATGTCCATTACCTAAATGTCTACTTACTCCAACATCTTACCTAACTGAACGTATTTTACAATTTAAAACATTCGGCAATTGGCTAGTTAACTCTCATTATTAGCGAAACACAAAACCGTTCTCAGTGGTAGCTCACATTAATATCGAATTTCCTATTTAACCACACTTAATTACTCATGCAAATCTGTTATTAAAATGGCCGACATTTACACGGGCAATGTTAAAACAAAAATAATTGTTTCGCCAGAAACAATTCCGCATAAATTTCATTTAACTCAATTTATTTGCGGGATCGAATCAATTAGTTAAAATAAAAAATGCAGGTACTGAATATTCAAGTTTTTCGGGAATTATGTTCAGCAATCATTCGCCGCGTACCTTTGGGACATACCCGAAGGTTAATTATGGTATCCATAATTTATCGGTGTACGTATGGAAATTATCATGTAGTCCTTACACTATGGACGTAACACATCGTTTTCCTTTCACGATACAAAATATTGACGTGGAACGTAACCAATATTAATAATATAATACCAATCGCCTTTGTGGTCTAGTGGCTAAGCTACCGGTTTCAGATCCAGAGGTCCCGGGTTCGATTCCCAGCGGGGGGGTACAGCTTTGGTGCACGGTTTGGTTGGTGGTAGGGCTGTTAAGTCCGCCTGGCTAGCTACCACCATCTTATCTAAGTTTGTCGCCATAATAACGATGTTTATAGCATTGTTGTGTTCCGACAGTTTGAGATAAGATAGCCAGCTCCTCAGTGGTTGAGGATTCCGGGTGAAGCGCGCTTCCACCTTCGGCCTTATCGTCACTTACCATCAGGTGAGATGAAGGCCAAGCGCTTACTCGTAGTAAAGTAAAAAAAAAAACAAATAATTATTTGCTGGGTGGAAGAATCACAAGATTTATTAGATCATCATGATCTCTTCTCACAAGAATGTACATACATACATACATACATACCAGTTCATCAAATCACGACTATTATCCCCGAAGGGTTAGTCAGAGACTAGGCAATAAGGACAGCAAAGTAGTCCTCTACCATAGTTCACTTTTCACCAAATGGCGACTACACATGTGCTCAGCGTGACAGGTGGTGAGCCCATCGCCGGTTTATGCAGTTGGATGGTCCAGTTTTTAGTTCATTAGGCGCCTTTTACGACACCCATGGGAAGAGAGGGGGTGGTAGTATTCTTTCACCGCAACGCGAAACGGTGTCTACAAGAATGTAAACTACACTAACGTTGAAAATTTACATTTCACTTCAAAGAGGGTTTAAAAATCTAGTTAATTTGTTGATTAGCTCTTTAAGCTCACTCTTTTAGCTCGATCTGGACCACAGAACAAAAGAGACAGGTATCGGGACACTACCTCCACTTGGGATATGAACGCAGGACTTCGGTATATCGAGTCGAGCGCTTTTCCACTTAACCATTAACAACAGAGGCGTTAAATATCTATTTCAGGCTATTGGGTGTCGTAAAAGGAGACTAACGGGCTTCTTCTTCTTTGTCGTATCGATGGTGCAATATCTAGTTTTGGCCCAATATTCCGCTGTTGCCAACCCAGGAGGAGAAGCCTCATTCAGGTCTTTCAACGTGCAGGTGTAAATGCAACGCGGGCATGACAGCAGATGCTCGGGAGCACCACACTTGCACTGGGCAGCGTTCAGAGAGCTGAGTGTAAGTTTGTAAATATGCAAACGTTACTACACTATTGTCACTGACACTATTGTCTCTTGACCAGTTCTAATGTTCAGGCGTTTTAAATTCGTAAAAAAGAATTTAAATTATTTTAAACAGGCTAAAGAAGTTTTGCCACGATACACACGAAATTGCAATAGGTTGATCTCTGTTATAATACCCAAAAACACTCGCTTTAAAAAAAACTGTTATTGGATGAGTATGACAATATTTATATAAATAACTAAATCCTTAAAAGAATTGCCATTTAATAGATTTAAAAGGGCCTTATACAACTGGCTTATTGAACATGCTTTTTATACATTGAAGGTTTTTTAAATAAAATTTGTAATTTAATAATTTAACAATGTATAATAATATATAATTATTTAAATTAAACTTAATGGCTGAATAGGCAGCTTTGAACCGCCTCTGTGGTCTAGTGGCTAAGTCACCGGTCTCAGACCCAGAGGTCCCGGGTTCGATTCCCAGCGGGGGTGCATCTTTGTGTGCTCGGTTTGGTTGGTGGTAGGGCTGTTAAGTCCGCCTGGACTTATCATCAGGTGAGATGAAGGCCAAGCGCTTACCTGTTGTAGATAAAAAAGGCAGATTTTATACTTATTCTTACCCAAATAAATGAATAAATGATATTTCTATTTCAGTACTTTCTTCCTTCCACGTAACACAGTGCAGTCATTATAGCCAATGATCCACAATTGAATTAAGCTCCTCCCATTATCGCGATGAACACATCAATACGGTGGAGGGAGAGTGTGAACTAATGGCCGTCTAGATTGCCGCTATGTCATAATAATCGACTTAGAAAAAAGAGGGTCTCTGATTACCGTTAGTTTCATATAAATGCGGTAACTACTCTTCCACGATCCTGCTACGCGGGCACACACAGAAATAACACACACAGGACAAATGCAACTATTATCCCTAAAGGTTATAAGTCAGAGTACACTGCCACTGAGTTAACATTCAATGTCAACGACGTCATCAACATCCAATCATAACATCACTGTGACATTGTCTAAGTAATTTTTTATTAAAGGCGATTTTATTTAAAAAAATCCGGGCCCGGCGCAAAAGATTTATATCTCATCTATTAAAAGATATTAAAAGTTAATTTATAAAATTATCACTACCTCTCAGCGGGTGGCTAACATTTAAGGTTGTGCTAGACATAATGAAAGATATTTTTATCATCCGGCTAATGTTTTAGGTTACGCATTAATGAATTTGGAAAATAATTAATATTTATCCATATGTATTTTGAACAAATAAATACTTTTATTACTATGTTTGTGTTTATTTATATATCTCTACACCTATGGTTTTGAGGCAATCTCGAAAGTGATTGAGATTACTTAATAATCACGAAAAATAATTAGTATTTTAGTCGATAAATAAGATTTTAATAGGAATGCCTACAAAACTTTTTGAGCAAAAAAAAATGTTTGCCATCCGATAGAGAGATAGTGACAGTTTAAAATATTAATTTTAATTATCCTCTAAAATCTGAGATACAAAGGAGAATGCCGAAATTAGGTCCAGGAGTGCACAACAATATCGATTTATTAAACAATATGGAATATTCGTCCTTAATTTTTCGCATTTAAACTTATCATAACAACTAAGCAGTTTAAAATAAAAAAATAACTGAAACAACAGCTATTGTTATAATCTTGTTGGCTGATTTTTTTATAGCTCTTAAGGCACTGGGTTAGCCCTTTTGTGCATGACTTGTTATCAGTGGATAACAAGTCATGCACACGTGTCCCGTTTTTTACTTGTTGGCAGACTTAACAATAACTTGCATTTACAAACAATAATAATGTAATTAATTATGATAGCATGGTAACGATATTTGTACCGGTGGTAATTTTTATCTATTTATTTTAAGGGTCTTTTTGTCTATTTATTTTAAGGGACCTTTTGGCCATTATTATATTACCAAAAGTGACATTTGTGTGAATAAATATAATTAGAATGAAATTCGCGCAAAATCTCATCACCAGCTTTCGCGCGATATACCATTCCATTAATAATGTATTAGACCTTTTATCGTCAATGAATAGACCCATAATTATATATTTTTAATGTATAATGATGAGACAGCTATTGACCACAATATCGCCCAATTGTAAACGTAAACGTACTTTATGCAGAATGTTACAATAACTTAATGCATGACGCATTTGTGTGCAATTCAAAAATAGTTTTATGTAAAATATACATTTATATTTTTTTTATGCAAACCCCAAGTTTTTTTAAACCGTTTTCTTTATGGATTAATTATTGGCCCTATGCACTATTATTTCCATACAGTTTAATTGGTGTGCACTGAGGGCCTAAGTTAGTATGGCCACCTGGCATTCCCCGGCGCCTTAGCGGCGCCATAGCGCCGGGTCTGGTTTTTTTTTGTATGGGATTTGGGCAATCTCCTTTCTTATAAACAATTTTAAAGCTATTTTTGTTTTAAACAAATTACAAATTGGAAAATGTTAAAAAAAATATTATTTCGGACATTTACCAATTAATTTCTATTTATTCAAATAAACTTTTATGTAAAGTGTTTTTTAAAATCCATACACTGTTTTTACCACCAACATCGCAATCCGAAAACGCAAGTCGTTGCACCATCAAGTTCCTAGTGTAGACGAACGTCTGTAAAGAGAAAAGCCTTAAACGTCGCCTATAAGGTTTCAAACGATCAAATCGATTGCGAACATCAAGATTTGGTCTGAACTAAAGCGGTAAGCTTGCTCTCAAAGGCTGGAGCTTCAATTATTTGATATAAAAACTTGAACAGAGGCGCTTTGCTTACTTTTGGATTATTTAAAAATTCGAAAGAGCATCTTTATTTTTTATCTTTTTTCTTTCTTTATCTTTAGTTTAACCGTGTCGCGTAACGGTGAAAGAATACTACCACCACCTCTCTTCCCTTGGGTGTCGTAAAAGGCGACTAACGGACTAAAGACTGCACATACATCCAACAGCATAAATCAGCGGGCTCTCCACCTGTCACGCTGAGCACATGTGCATTCGCTATTTGGTGAAAAGAGGACTATGACAGAGGACTGCTTTTGCGGTCCTCATTGCCTAGTCTCTAACTAACCCTTCGGGGCTAATAGTAGTGATTATTAATCTTTAGTTTTTTAAGGTTTACGCGAACACTACACATAAAAATGAAACACTTTTCACGGATGAACTCGCGTTGTAGTTTTAGACGATTTCGGACGGACAGTTCCTCTTGGACCATGGATCCTGTAAAATGTTCGAAATGTCAGGACTACAATAAAACATTAAAATATAGGCACTTAGTTAATAAAACTGAGTTCACCTGTAAAAAGTGTTTCATTTCAATACGAATATTTAGTAACTATTCTACAACTTCTATGCCATTTGCACATTACAAGGCATTTTATTGGTAAATTATAAATAAATATTTTAGTTATAAGTAGACATGTAATACCTCGCGTGGGCGCCGCAAAGTAATAAAGCACTACTATTCTTCCTTATCTATGTAATGTAGGAAAGATGATAGTCGATAAAAACCACTTTGCTATGATAAAAACTGGCTAAAGAACTAAAGGAAGTCGGTAAACGTATTTTGACTTGGTCGCATGGAAAGGCGACGGCGAAGCTATTACTATCATCCAGGGGGGTTACTCTTGAACGCAAACTCAATCTCAATACAATTCCAATGCGATTAATATGTATCGATATTGGGATAAGTAAAGATAATTCCGTAACGCCATCTCGATAATAATTTGTTCAATCAATTTCCACGCAATTTAATTCCAATGTGGCGTATGGTGATATAGTATTGTCGCTTACAAAAGTGCCATTTGACATTTTTTTAGATTTGTGATTGGAAATTGACTACTACGTACGACGTAATAATACAAGGTCAGTGCGCCTAACTGTCACCTCTTTTAAATTAGTATGCAAAATTCGTATTGGATTTGCATAGTAAGATTAAAGTAATACTGTTCTAAGAGTTGGTGGGAAGGTCCCTGCTCGAGACCGTAAGTTTCATGCTCGTAAGCATGTAAGAAGTATATTACATACATACATATACTCCCGACTATTTATCCCCGAAGGGTTAGTCAGATACTAGGCAATAAGGACATCCCCTCTCCGTACATTACTAAATTTTTAACTGCGAGTTGTATTATTCGTGCAACGAGAAGTGAGCGAGCTCGACAACTCCGGTTACCTATCTGGAAAATAGGCATCCCCTCTCCTTAATTCACTAAGTTTTATTTGTACTGGCACCTCGAGACCAACCGTTAGGTTATGCAAGAAGTGTCAGACGTCCCTGCGCCAGTAAACCAACTCGCGCAGGAGACCATCTGCGTTAGGTCTTGACGCCAAATCAGGGCCCGCCTAAGCGCGCTCTTCATTCGGTACTCATAAGACTAGTGTCTCGGGAGAGTTTCCCCGTGAACACGTGTAGTTCACTGCCTATTTTCCAGATAAGTTACCGAACCTGTCAAGCTCGCTCACTTCTCGTTGCACGAAGGGCACAACTCGCAGTTGCCACTGCTCGGGTCGTCGACTCTAAAGTCGACTCCCAAGTGTCCACCTTGGTCGCGGAGTAGTAAGCACACTCACTTCTCGGTACCCATCGGGGCGCCTAGCCAGTTCCCACATCCTACGCGGCTGGCTGGACCGGAGGCTACGGCATCTAGGGGACCGCCTCTACTAGTTCTCCAGACTAGTACCGGAGATGTCAACACCAATGTACAATGAGAACCACCGGACAAAGCTGCCAACTAAAGGAAACTCACGTTCCCCGCAGGACTTTTTGCTTTTGGCCCCACAGAGACCGCTACTACGCCCCGCTCGGTGTGCGCGAGTTTGAAAGTCCTGGCACACAATACCAGGACAAACGAACATTCCCAAGCTCTACAGCTAACCACAAGCCACTACGAGTCCAACCCACGTCCGGATCCCGCCGGAGGCACCGGTCAAGGCACAACCAGCGGAGGGCATGAACCGGAACACTCCTGAGAAACACAGCCGGACCCGTAGTTCCAGCTGCGATTCCCTATCTATAGGAGTCAGTAGATAGGGACTCTCAGGCAATGAGGACAACAAGACTGCAGTCCTCCGCCATAGTCCACTTTTCACCAAATAGCGACTGCAAATGTGCTCAACGTGACAGGTGGTGAGCCCATCGCCGCTCTTTTCTGTTGGATGTATGTGCAGTCTTTGAGTCTTTAGTCCGCTAGTCGCCTTTTACGACACCTAAGGGAAGAGAGGTAGTAGTATTATTTCACTCTGTGCAACACGGTTATGACGAAATATTAATGAGAGAATTTTTAAAGCAGAAGAAGGTTTGTCATTACAAACTCGTATTTTACAAGCCAACTGATTGATGACCAATTTTCTCCTGCTTTAATTACTTTTATAAAATTCTTCTTAACATTTTCATCTCCAATGGGATCCATTAGTTGTAGTGATGATTTATTTCAATGATGGAGGCCTTTGCCCAGCAGTGCAACAGTAGGTATATTAGCTATTTACGTACTTGGTATTCTAGATACAACGATAAAAGGAAATATGGTACCGGTACAAAGGGGTCATTTTCAAATTAAGTATAACATTGGTCACAGCCTGTACATCCGTTGTTGTGTACATGTTCTGGGCTACTCTAGTATGATAGCCATATTGGTAATTATACTGTAAGTTGACTTAAAGAAGATTGCTTCGGGGATCAAGAGCTGTGATCAATGTTACACTCGATTCAAAAGTAACCCTCTAAGTGGTAGAGCTACGCTGCGTTGCAGCACGCATTTTGCCGGCTCGCCCTGCGTAATACCACCCGCTCACGAATATTCTTCGTGAAATAATGGCACTTCGTGCTGTTGTGTTTCGTTCGGCCAGTGAGGGTTCCGGAGGCCCCTCCCTCCTCACTCACAATTCCTATTCCATCCTTAAACCTATTCCTTCCTTAAAGGCCGGCAACGCGTCTGTGATTCTTCTGATTTCGCGGGTGTCCATGGGCGGCGGTGATTGTTCTCCATCTCTCCATTCTTTTGTAAAAAAAAACCCCGCTTGACGGTACCTACCCTATTTCTTTTACAAAATGCCTTTGATTATAAAACTATTTGTCACAAGCTGAGGTCTGTCGTCAAAAAGATATATAAAACCACTTTAATTAGCTGCCTTTTCTAACTGCAATATTTCTAAGAAGCTCCGCGATGTATGTAGAATTTGCGATGTCATATTGCTTGGTCAACCCATTTTTTTCATAGTTTGTCTACTTGCGACATACAGCTGGTTCAAGCCTAGCCTATGAGAAGATTGAATTAATTCATAGTTGGGTATTTTCGTTTTGGAGACCAAGATACACTTTGGGTAGCTGAACCATCGGAGTAAGTAAGCTAGTAAGTACTATAATTTTACGTACACATTGTTGCGAACAAACTGCAAATCGGAAAAAGTCATGTAAAAAGATATCCTTTGACATACCGGGTCAAGTTCAGGTCAGTTTTCTTGTCGCTGGAAAAGATGGAATAGTCTGCCAGCACACGTATTTCTCGATGGCGCAGCGGCTAGCGCGTTCGGCTTGCGAACTTGCCCGTTAAGCAACTTTCGCAATGCCTGGTCGCTGGATGGGTGACCAAATTTAAAACAGCTCTAGCTCCTCCGTGCTTCGGAAGGCACGTTAAGCCGTTGGTCCCAGTTGTTGTCGTAAGATGACAGTCGTTTAAACCCACCAACCCGCATTGGGCCAGCGTGGTGGGTTATGGCCCAATATCCCCTCGTGCATTGTCCACGTGGGAGGCCTGTGCCCAGCAATGAGACGTTTATAGGCTGATGAGGATGATGATGACACGTATTCCCTCCTAACCTCCTTCAGAGTCTTCCTTTTAAGTCCTTTAAACGAGGCGTGAAGAGGCACTATGCTACGCCTCGTACGCTGTAGTATTGTCCTCGCGCCTAGACTTGACTTCCACTTAACATCAGGTGGAGTGGGTTTGCCAGGCTTTAAGTAATATAAAAAGGTGCACTACTATAGGTGATGGTTCGAAACCTGCTCGCGGAGATTTTTCCAACATAGTTATCAAACAAGATTTTATCATTTTTATACAGTGACGTATCTGTACGCCGCGCATACACAATTATATTATCTGTGTACGTTTGTACCTCCCGCGACTGAGTCCAGCCGTACTGAAATATTTATGGGGGGACCAATGAAAAACGATTCTGAAAACAAACCGCCCGCCGTAACATAGTATATGTAGACACGCAGATCAACCTACCCGAAAGTGTCAGATTTCTCCAATCGACATTGATTCTTATACCCAAAGCCTAAAGTACAAAACGCATTGTAAAAAAATGACAAATTGTGGTAGGTTTGTCTGATGGAGTCTGTATCTACAGTTCGCACTGCGATACGCCGGCGGAAATGAATGCATATATTATGTACGGGTACATTAACTTTTTTTTTGTTGGCTCGTAGGTACTAATCAGTTCTAAGTTTTAGTAGTATATTGTAGTTTGATGAAACTGGGCATCTAATGAGATGTACTGCTCCGGCAGTGGACCGGCAATCCAAAGGTCACAGGTTCGAATCCTGTTCGAGCGTTCCTGAGACTGGTTGTTTTTTTTAGTAAACATTTTATCCTATGTCTTTAAAGTATTGTGAATGCATTATTTTCATAATAATGATAATAAGATGTAGTTTTTACTGTGATTAAAATAAGTGCATGTTGTGTTTGTTTAAAATAGATTGTTCAATTAAATTATAATTTATGTATTTTTAGAAAGTAAGAATTTAAAAAAATTGGTACACCTTAACTTCGGCTAAACTGTAGTAAAGCAACAAGATGGTCTTAACAAACAGTGGTTAAAATAACCTTTGGTCCCCAACGTCAAAAAGGACTAGTGCCAACCTCTCTCTTGTATTGGGTGTCGTAAAAGGCGACTAACAGACTAAAAACTGCAAATACACACAACAGCATCCAACAGCGATGAGCTCACCACATATCACGTTGAGCACATGTGCAGCTGTAATTTATTGAAACAGTGGACTGCTTCTGCGGTTTTCATTGCGTAGTCTTTGACTAACCTTTTGGGGATAAATAGTCCTGAATCTTTGTTTGTACGTAAAACAACGAGTGGGTGGTTGCATATTGTCCGCCCGATATCCGGAGTTCCTGAATTCAATTCCTAGTTCAGGCAAAATTTATTACCATCATCCTATAAACATCCTTTACCCACAGGCCTTCACACATGGACCACAGTAGTACATGAGAAGTTTGAACATCACCCACCCAGCTGGCCTATAATACTATCCAAATCCGATGTATTACCGCAATGGGCGATTTTCTGACAGCCAGAAAAAAATTAAAATTAGTTCAAAACACTCCGTCGTACACAAAGGCTGTAATAAATTGTGCACTTTTGCTTGTCAACCAAAAAAATAAAAAATTAGTATTTTCGTTTCAGGAGTCCTAAAATTATGGAAAATAGAAATAGGTCCTGAATCAGGACCTATTTCTATTTTCCTTAATTTCGTTTACAGTTTGACAGTTGCACAATATTAATATTTTCTAATACCATTACGCAGCCATACGCGTGATTTAAATGGACTCGCCTTTTACTAAGCGCCATCTATAAAGTCATTAGGAACATTTCTTTTTTTTATCACGGAAAATCGTCCATTGCTATAGTTATGTTGCTCCAATAAAAATGTTTTGTTCTTTGCACTTAATAATAATATAATATCCAGTTTACCATTACCTACCACACAACCTGCATATATTTCAAGTAACAATAGCTAAACCTATTAAAATGAGACTAAGAGTAAAAGTCTTGTTAGAAAGAATACAAAGTAATATTTAATTTTGTTATTTGTAATACCTTTGACATTTTGAGTCTGGCGTAGCGCCATTTCAGAGGTCCCTGGTTTAATAATTTCCCGGTTGAGTCAATTTAGGGAAAAACTGTTTTTTTTTTAAATTGATTCGCGTCGGGCTGTTTTTTCTATGTTTATGTATATTTAATTTTATTCGTTATCTTAGTATATTAACGAGTTTCAAAAGAATACTCATCTTGTTCTAGATAATTGGTTTAAGCGTAAATAAATTTAAATTTAAAAAAGCAATAAATAATAATAGTGTTTAAAAAAATAATATACGCAACATGTTTCTGCACATTTTGCTACTTACTTATACCTAATTAACTTTTATGTTGACAAAAAAAATGATTTATTTTTAGTTATCACACCCCTGGGTGCAGCGATTTAGTATGGCGGAGTGAGTAGGTACATGTGGCAACACGTCGACGGTAACAATTCAGTACATAATTATAATGTAGTTAATTATCTTCGATCGCATATAATAATAATAATAATAAAAATTCGTTTATTTATAAACACAAGTCACTAACAGTAGTGGGGTGAGTCTCAGCCCTTTAAGCATTAAAACCTGTATTAGGTTGAGACTGCTCTTACAAAGTGTCACTATGGACTTGTAAAACAAATAAAATGTTTACAAATGAAATTAAAACAACAATAGGTAACATTTAAACACTGCTATTACATTCTTACATTATCCTGTTTTTATAATTATTGTGAGGACAGCAGTGTTCAAATGCAAGTTAAATTATTTATCTAGTATTATTATATTTAGTACCATTTTATTTATTAGAGGACAATAATGCTTCTGTAGCATCATTATCAAGCTTCTTTAACCAGTCCGTAACTGTTATCTTACATCTATGATACGATTTATTGTAAATGCCGAGTTTTCTATTTATTATATTGTAAAAAGTCTTATAGATTGAGCATCAAACTGCATACTAGCAAATTTAGTTCTTACAATTGGTGGAATGACGACGGTACGTAGATTTCGTTTATTCAAGATGTTAGGATGCGGAGTGAGTGTTTTGTGAATATTAAGTACACACTTCAAAATGTACAACTGTCTGACAGTCAATAGGTTACAATCTTGGTATAGGTTAGAGGTACTATATGTGATTTTGTTGAATGTCATCACTTTTAAAAGCGACCGCTGGGCCCTCTCGATGGAAATAATTTTAGTTTTATGAGAACCGCCCCATACAGGCAAACAGTAGATTATGATGGACTGCACTAAGGTTTTGTAGATGAAGATGAGCAGTTCTCGGTTGGCAATATGTCTGAGATGTTTAAATTGCCACAGCAGCTTTCTAATCCGGAGTGTGAACATTTCGATTTGCTTATGCCAATTTAATTGCTGGTCGAGATAGACACCTAGGTACTTGGTGAAAGGAACCTTCTCAAGAGGCGTACAAGAACAGTAGTCCGTTAAGTCGGAAGAGGTGCACAAGTGGGCTATTAATTTCAAATGACAATCGGGTTGAGTTGAGTTCTGTAAAGAGAATGTGATATAATTAGTTTTGCTGGTATTCAAAGTAAGAAGGTTTTTAGAAAGACATTAAGTAACTGTGTGTAGGCCTTTAGCAGCTATTTCATAAATATCTTCCCAGCTTTTCCCGTGAAATAATAAAGCAGTGTCATCTGCGTACGAAAAAATTTTACCATTATGCAATTTGGTTTCAGTCAGGTCGTTGATGTACAGCAAGAACAGGGTAGGTCCAAGTACACTACCCTGCGGTACGCTATAATTGGTAGAAGGTTCTTCCGAGCTGCAACAATTATTACCTAATTTTACTAGCTGGGACCTGTTTAACAAATAGTCAGATAGAAGATTGAGAAATTGGCCACGGATACCTAGCCTCTCAAGTTTATTAATTAGAATAGGAATAAAGACGGTGTCGAATGCTTTTTTCAGGTCGAGAAAAACACAGAGAGCTTTCTTTTTTTTGTCAAGATAATCAACAATTTTACTTGTCAAAGCCATAACTGCATCTTCTGTACTTTTCTTTTCTCTGAACATAAACTGGGAGTTAGACAGGATATTAAAGGTGTTGACAAAATTAAGAAGCCGTCTGTTAATTATTTTCTCTAAGATTTTGGAAAGAACTGTAAGTACAGATATAGGTCTATAATTTTAGACATCGTCTTTATCCCCAGTCTTAAAAATAGGGTGTACAATAGCACGTTTTAATAGGACTGGAAAAACCCCATGTGCGAAGCATAGGCAGCATAGGCGTAAGATAATAGGACTAAGATAATGATTTGCCAATTTAATGAATTTTGTTGGTATATGGTCCCAGCCAGCAGCAGAATCAGTTTTCAAGTTAGTTATGATTGTTTTAATTTCTTTAATGTCCGGTTCGATAATTCCAATTGAGTAAGGTTGGGAAGGATAAGAAAGACTTATGGTGCTTGAACAATTGACAGTATCTTGATGCTCTGTGATAATTTGCTGAGCTAGGATTTTCCCTGTATTTAAGAAATACCTATTAACTATATTGGCTGAGTCAGTTGGGGTACCGGCTAACTGAAGCATTTCATGACCATAATGTTTTTTTATTATTAAGGTTGGTAATATTTCTTATAGAATGCCACAGACGTTTGCTATTACTCAAGGAATTAGATAGTTGATCACGTTCGTACTGCCGTTTTAGTTTTTTTAGTAAATTGTTGCAATAATTTCTGTATCTTTTATATATTAGACATAATGTTTCATTTTGTTTGTCCTGCTGATATTGCCTCTGAAGCCTGTTTCTATGTTTGATACATTTAAGTAAGCCAGGAGTAATCCATGGCTTAATTATACGCTGGTTACTTGGGACCTTAATTGTTTTAGTATTAGATAAAATTGTGTTACTAATTGCTTCTATAAGGTTACCAGTTAAAATATTAGGATCTTCAATTTTCATAAGTTCCTCAAGATTTTGCTCTTTTAAATCATCGATAGCTTTATTATAGTCGTTAATTGTTTTTGTTGATTTTTGAGTATAGTTAAGTCCTTTTATTGAATAAACAATAGTTAAAACCATCAGATGATCAGTAACGGTAGTTTGCATGACTGCAATTGAAGCATAATATTTATTAGGATCTAAATTAGCAAATACATGATCAATGCAACTATTAATTCGGGTATTCAGTCTATGACCTGGAAGTAATTCATGTTGTGCCATCATTTGAAGATATTTTTCACTGCGTGAGTCAGACTGACCCTCTAAAATGTTAATATTAATATCTCCGGTTACGATAACATTTTTGCTTCGATCACTAGAGCTAAGGTGGAGATCCAATGAATTTGTAAAATTATCAATATTGTAACTAGGTGGTGATCTATAAATGCAAATAATAGAACAGTCATAGATGCAAACTTTTAGACAAGAGGCTTCATTAATGCTAATTTCCTTTACTTTGTGTTCTAGAGTGTTGTTGATGTAAATGACAACTCCATCATTTTGAGTTATTTTGGATGTGGTAAAATAAGCACAATAACCAGATCTAACAGGTAAAGGAATATCAGGATTCAATCTACATTCTGTCAGAATTAGAACATCAATATTCTGCTCAATTAAGATTAAGTTAGCCGAAAGGTCGTCGTTGTTTTTATTTATGCTTCTAATATTTTGTTAAACAATTGAAAAATAGGGTTTTTCAGTTGGCAGTAATTTACGGAGAGTAGTTGTAGTGCAGGCAAAGCTTTTGATGTTATTTATGATATCCAATTCATGCATGAATTGCATTGTATTATTCATTTATTGTTTGACATGCGATCAAAAGTTGTAGCAGAAATGCATTAAGGTTATCATTAAAGTAGCTTTGGCGTTGTTTAGATAACATTAGGATTAAAATAATATTACGTTCGTATTTCATTTTACAGAGGTAAAATATTATGTAAATAAGTGATATATCCGGTTTTTTGTTAAAGTGCAATAAAGTCAGTAAAATGAATATAATATTAAACTTTATAGTTAAGGTTGTGTTATTGGTATACAAAAATGAGTGTATATTAAATAAAACTTTTGTGTTTAAGTATATAGTGGGAGTGTAAGTATAATTATTGGTCTGCGTTTATATATAAACCGTGTCGCGTACGAGGGGCGTTCAAAATATTCTCGGTATGTGGATAAAAACAAACAAGTACGAAAAATTTGATATTTTTATTTTTCAATATACTCCCCCCCTATGTTCATACACTTATAAGATCGATCAATTATTTTTTTTAATCCCTCATAAAAATATTTTTTATCTTTGGTGTAAAAATGCTCCTCCACGGCCGTCTTCAACGCTTCATCGTCAGAAAATTTATTTCCACGCAGATCCTTTTTAAGATTGGGGAACAAAAAGAAGTCGCTTGGGGCTAAGTCCGGACTATAGGGTGGATGAGTAACAGTTTCAAACCCACATTCAACAATAGCTGCCTTGGCAATATGAGCAGTATGGACAGGGGCGTTGTCATGCAGAAGCAGAACACCTTTGGTTAACTTTCCTCGCCTCTTTTCTTTGATCGCATCTCTTAATTGACGTATAACGTTAGCGTAGTACTGCCCTGTGATATTTACACCTTTTTCTTTATAATCGATAAGCAAAACTCCTTCACAATCCCAAAATATCCCGTCAGCTGGCAAGGTCATGGGACCTTGCCAGCTGACGGGATTACCTTGAACTTCTTGGGATGAGCTGAACCCTTAATGTGCCACTGCATGGACTCCTGTTTGCTCTCTGGGTCATAATGATGAACCCAGGTTTCATCTCCAGTAACTATTTTTTGCAGCACCTCATCGGGATTTTCACCACACAGGTCGATAAAATCTGAACAGCAAGCCACACGCATATCCTTTTGAAGAAGCGTCAGCATTCGCGGAACCCATCTTGCACTTACTTTTGACATATTAAGATGGTCATGTATAATGTCATGTACGGTACCAATAGAGAGATTGGTTACTTGAGCTATAGATTTTACCTTCACTCGGCCGTCTTCCAATATAAGTTTTTCCACTTTATCAATATTTTCTTGTGAGGTAGCCACTACAGGCCGGCCAGGTCTAGGGTCATCTTCAATACTCTCCCTTCCACGCTTAAATTCGCTTGACCATTTTTGAATAGTAGATAAAGAAGGAGCAGACTCACGGTAAACACAATTCATTTCCTCTTTTATGGTTTTTTGATTTTTACCCTGTTTTGTCAAGAATTTTATGACGGATCGGTGCTCTAATTTCGTTAAAATTGTTAATTCGCTCATGGTGTTCATGTTTGTTCGGCAATTGCAGAAAAACAAAAGAACATCTCGGTTCCAATTTTACTTTTTTTTAATGTCAATGGATGAATCTTAGCGGCCAGTAACAAATATATATATAAAAGAGGTTGTAACGTATCAATACCGAGAATATTTTGAACGCCCCTCGTAGTAGCGTTGAAAGCATGCTACCACCCCCTCTCTTCCTTGGGTGTCGTAAAAAACGACTAACGGACTAAAGACTGCACTATCTAACCGAGCATTACTTAAAGTCAGCGCTGGCCTTCCCTTTCGCTCACCTACCTTCGAGCTATACAAATATTGGGATCTTCTCACGATCAGGCAATCCTTTATACTACTCAACTACATGCCCTGCTAACATATAACCTTAGCAATGTAGAAGGAAAACGAAGAAAATACACTGTGTGTCATACTAGAAAAAATAACACTGCATTTTGCCACAAAACATTTACCTTCCTTGGCCCACACCTCTACAACAAATTGAATAAAACACTTAACTTATTCCCGCTAAATAAATACAACTGTAAAAAGGAAACTATGACATACCTTAAGTCGCTAAACTATGAAGAGACTGAAAAGATTCTCACAACTATCAAGTAATATAAATAACTTACATCCTTCACTAACTTACTCACGCGCACTCACTCACACACACACGCACACTCACATGTACACACACACACACACACACATATATACATACTCCTAGCACATAAGAATCAAATCTATTTGATGTAACTCGCATCTACCCCTTAGTCTGTAATACTTACTTTTTCTCGCAAGGCTTGGTACTTATCTATTTCTTATCTATGTTGCTTTCCCAAAAAAAATGTAGTTTAGACACCCACTTGTCAATTGATTAATTTCCGCGGGAGGGCCCTGGTGACCTGTTCTACAGGTTTTCTTTAACCCCTACCAGGCACCAGTCTCTCACAACGATATGGGTCATAAAAATGTAACTATAACTACAATTAGCAATAAGTCATAGAATAATTAAGACCTATTTATTATTGTGGAGAGAAAATAAACGATTTCATTATTATTATTATTATTAATACCACCTGTCACGCTGAGCTCATGTGCGGTCGGTGAAAACTGGTTATCTCTGATTAACCCTTCGGGGATAATAGCACGGAATAACTAAGTACTACGTACAGAAGGTTCACTCTCTAACGACTTTCACGCGAAATTGAAACTTATTGACATCATGACGTCACAGAGCGTAGGGTTTACGCGCACGCGCAGGGATTACGAGTTTAAGCGACTCGGCGGTGTTCGGTGCGTCGGCTCGCGGCAACCTTTACTGCCATACGTCTAGGTGGCCTGCCTGGGAGGCGCGCGGCTGAACGTACCTAAACTGAGGAGTGACACCCCCCCTGATAATAGTCGTGATTATAATGTACTAGCGGCCGCTCGCGGTTTCACCCGCGTGGTTCCCGTTCCCGTGGGAATATCGGGATAAAAAGTATTCTATGTGTTAATCCATGTTATAAACTATCTGTATGCCGAATTTCATTCAATTTACATTCAGTAGTTTTTACGTGAAAGAGTAACAAACATCCATCCATAATTACAACTTTTCGCGTTTATAATATTAGTAGGAAGTAGGATGTATGCATATAAAAACAAGATGTAGGTACAATCAACGCTCTCAATACAAAAAAGAGTTAGTACTTACCGAGATGTTTAGGTACACATAACGTTTGGTAGTGAGCGAGCTAAGCTTCGATCATAGATGAGCGAAGGAGCTAGAGTGTCAAGACGTGACGAAGTGCTCTTCAACAATTGTTATTTTGACAAAACACATACTTACGATATATGTACAAGTACATGCCAAAGCTGACACTATTCCGCTATGATTTAGTATTAGATTATGTATATATCTAATTTTTATATACTTATAATCGAAGTTAATTAAAGTTATATATTTTTTTTAAATTGCGGATGAAGTCACAAATGCCGCCTTTTGCAAAAAAAATATTAATCTAAATTCAAAACATATTTTGTCGTTCTGTAAAGAAAAATATACCTACTAACTGATATATTTCCTATACATCAGGTATCAAAATAAAGTGATGATTGCAACAGTTTATTTGTCTTATAGTATTTCTCTAAAAATCACTCGGAAATCGGAAACATGCCAACGGACTTTAAACGCTTTATCTAGTAGTAGGTAATAATGATGTATTTCTTACAACTTATTACCTAAATACAATCATTATAGTCTCAAAAATCATTTTCTAATATGAAACTGTACTTACATTAGATAAATCCAATAAAAACAGCACACAAAACACAGTGACTAATTTACTCCGACACAGAAATTGGAGCAAATCTCAACGTCGAATAAAAACAGAATTGAGCACAGACTATGCGATATTTTGCAATCACGATGTATAAAATGTACCACAGAACCGAAATAGTCGACCTTGTTCTAAAATAGTCTGTAAGTCTATGAAAACACGGTACAAAGTCAAGTGGGAGAGCGCGGTCTCATGCGACCGCTTGGGGTTTGACGGAATGGCGCGCTTTCTAGGTGCGGTATCATGCGACCGCTTGGGGTTTGACGGAATGGCGCGCTTTTTAGGTGCGGTCTCATGCGACCGCTTGGGGTTCTAGAGGTTAAACAAAAAAATTATAGGCTCGATGGCTCAGCGGCTAAGGGGTTCAACGGGCGACCAGATTAAAAACATATTTGGGTTATTCGACTTATCCCCATTGAGTTTCTCCATTGATGGGGGCTTGTAGACTTTTCTTCCATAAATCCCCATTATCCGTTTCTGCAATTAGCATAAATCCCGATTGCTAAAACAATACCTAAACAACTTATTTTGTCTCCAGCCCTATATCTCGAGTTCCTCTGTGCTTCAGAGGGCACCCAAAGTCGTAGTCAGTTAGCTAGTCCAACAGTGTTATAAAGTGTTTTGCCTACTTTTGTGTTAGTTATCATAATAATAAAAAAATTTGTTACTCTTCCTAAACGTAACTTTTCGTTTTTCTTCTTTCTTCTTTAGCAACGACATATTATATTTTTTATCAAGATAAACCAAGAGCCATGTAGGTAATAGAATGATGAATGCCCGACCGTTAAAAGAAAAACATGCGATATTCAGTCAGATATAGCATTCCGGGAGGCTTACTCCGCAAATCGAACATTCAGTCACCGACATTATGTCAACAGCACACATGAGAGCGCACGTACAATATGTCACAACTCACAGCAAATGTAGTGAGGAGTTTCTCTCGTGTTCTTTTAGCAACAACACGTGTTGTGAGACTCCATTTTAATTCAATCTACCGTACAATACTAAATATACTTTAAAATATTTACCACTTGAAATTGACTTAATGCTAAACGCGAAGACATTTGAATGCCTAAGTACTAAAAGTTCACTGTCACTGTCATATTTTTACGCGAAATAATTTTTTCGTCTCTATAGCGTGGCAACACCTATTTACATCGTTTTGTATTATTAGCATTCAATCACAGGGGTGCCAATATACGATAAAGATTCAAGCTTTCAAAGATTTTCAGTTTTTTCTATTTCCTGTAAAATTTTCACCTTGAGAAAAAGGGGTCTCATGTGCCCTTTTAGTATTTAGCAATTATTCATTTAGGTTATAACTTAGATTAAAACAAAGGTTATAATAATGATGTAGTGAGCGCTGTTCAGTTATAAGGCGGTTTGTTCACTTTTTTAGAAAACAATTTTTTATACGTCCACTCACGACTATTATCCCCAAAGGGTTAGTCACTAGACAATAGACCTCAAAAACAATGCACTGCCACAAACAATACCAAACAACAATTACACAGTGCTCAGTGTGACGGGTGGTGCGCCCATCTCTGCTCTATGCTGTTGGATGTACATACATAATTATGTGCTGTCCCTAAGCCACCTTTTACGACACTCTTTTTTATTATTATTTACGCAGACCGCCGGGACTTCGTTCGCGTGGACCCCGTACCCGTCTCAAAATAACTCCCCTTCCAAAAACACTTATTGTGACGTAACTAAAATAGTAAGACATAAAATATGCTATCGCGACACTTTTTGTAGAAAATTGTATGTTCTGCAAAACCATAGTACATTATTTTATTCTATCATCAATAGTTTTCTTAGCGCACGCGATTTAAGGAATTTATTTGAGTTTTATAAACAATTCCCTAATTTTTTTGAAAATATAATATAGCCTGTGTCATTTGGAGATAGTGTAGCTTCCCAACGGTGAAAGATTTTTTTGAATCGGTCTAGCAGTTTCGGAGCCTATTCAATATAATAATACAATATATAGATTAACAAAGAAAAAAATACAGGTAAATATTATTATTATATTACAAAAATTTTGACAGTTTGTCTGGATACAAATCACACTTGTTTGAGTGTCGCATAAAAATAATATAATTTATATAACAATACAAACAGAGAAGGCAAATTTTGCAACTTTAGGCTAAATATTGTAATAAACATTAGTACGCGCGGGTAGTAAACATGTTCAAATGGAGTCGGCAAAGAAACGGCTATATAGTCTAAGATCCGAGTATAGAACGACCTTCACCGGGAAGGTTAATGGATGAAAAGTATTTTATATCAAATTTAATATGTTAAATAATATATCGCCAGTGGGTTGGCTGAAAAATTTCGGTCCAGTACCATTAATGATTAATTTAATATTAAAAAAAAATAAAAAAATTACGTTTCACTGGTTTGGTGTGTGTGTATTTGTAATGAGCTTATCTTTATATAAACATATTTTTTTTATTTAACTAGACGGTTGCAAATTACTAATATTGACTTGCCTGTTTACACCTGCCTACCCAAGTTATGACAGGAAAACAATAGTCAACCTAACGTTTGCATATTCTATAGGTTTCATACTTTTGATTGGTATCTATGTAATTTATCTATTAACGAAACAAGTGCAATATTTAAAAAAAAAATTTAAAATTATTAATTAATCATATACTGGACTGAATTTTTTCAGCCAACCAATATATTTTTACTTTAACATAATTAATTAACTTAATTTTAACGCAATATATTTTTAACACATTTAATTTTATATAAAATACTTTTCATCCATTAACCGCTCGGTGAAGGTCGTTGTATACTCGGATCCTCTACTACTAGATTCACCGCTGCTAGCTACTTTCGCATTGGTTAATTTGGAGATACATTTTTTTCATTGTTGATACATTTCATTGGCGACGCATTGTATTAATTAAGTAGGTCAATTTGCAACGAGTGTCGTCGCTGCAATTTTATTAGTTATTGTTAAATTGTTAATTTTAATCATTCTATATTCTTGCATCGAATAGATCACTAGGCTATTTAGATACATAAGTTTATTGTAACTTTGAACCTTTAATTAAATAAGTGATATAATTTTTGTTTTTTTTTCGAACCTCCGGCTACAGCTAACGTAATTGGCGCAGTCGGTAGGATACTCGCGGGCCAGTTCGCGAACCTTAGGGACCTTAGAACCTTAACTCTTTTCGTAATGAAATCCGCGTTCGCGTGTCGCCCGGGCGGCTTCCAAGCCCCGTTACCGAGTATCCCGAATCTACGGACCTGCTGCAGACCCGAGGCTGAATCCAGACATCGATTCCAGAAGAATAACCAGAAATGCTGTTTATGTAGGTACACTTGATTTGTTCTCGTGTTGCTTCCTTTATTCCTAGTTTTACATATTCCAAAATTTTTCACCCACGTTCCTCGAAGTCCCGGGAACCTGCACCACGACAGGCTCGCCGGCATAACCTAGACTCCAATATGGATTTAGATTTATTAGATTTAGATACATCTATAGACAACTTGTTAAACATGGCTCATGACCCGGATACGATTTTTAAGGCTCTTCGCCTAGTACCGGAGTTCGATGGGAACCCTAATATTTTAATACGTTTTATTAATATTTGTGATCGCATAGTAGCACAGTATTTAAGTACGGAACCTGGTAGTGAATTATCTAACCTGTGTTTGTTAAATGGGATATTAAATAAAATTTCTGGTAATGCTGCTTCTACTATTAATTCAAATGGTATTCCGGATAATTGGCTGGAAATAAGGACCGCTCTTATTAACAATTTCTCGGATCAACGCGATGAGACCGCCCTTTATAGCGATCTCTCTTTGGCTACACAAGGCAATAAAACGCCCCAGAAATTTTATGATCAATGCCAGACTTTGTTTAGTACTATTATGACTTTTGTTAGTTTGCACGAGCCCATAGCATCTACAATAGAGGCGAAACGTACCCTTTATAAGAATGGCGCCATGCAGGCCTTCGTACGTGGTTTAAGGGAACCATTGGGGTCCCGCATTAGATGTATGCGCCCACCGACTATAGAAAAGGCTCTGGAATATGTACAGGAGGAACTAAATGTCATTTATTTACAGCAGCGCAGCGACGTACCTAAGGCTCAGCCTACTAATAAATCTTTAATTCCAGTACAGATACCAGCTTTAGCAGCACATAGACCACAGGACCTTACACATGCCGGTACCTAACTGGCCAGCCCCTATGGCACAGCGAGGTTATCAGCCACCACCTCAGGTTTTTAAATTTAACTCTTTTAATAACCAGTCTCAACAGCGCCCTGGACCAAGTCGCACACAACAAATGTTCCGAGCGCTGCCACCCAATTATAATCCACATAGTAATGTTTTTCGCAATCCACATAGATTTAACAACCCGCAAAACTCGGCTCCGAGGCCAATGAGCGGAGTACAACATTTTGCACCTAAAGTTTTGCCACATTCTATGATGACCGGTCATGATTGGAGGAAGTCGGGAAACCCACCTCCAACTAATTATTTTAAGTCCCGCGAAATGAACATGAACGAGTGCGCACCTTATGACGACTCATGTTACGCGACCGATTATTATACGGAACCCGATTATTATTACTATGCAGATGAGACAAATTACAATGAATATAATGGACATGATTATAACACTACGGACGAAAATCAATTTACAGATATGACGGACTTATCTCAACCGCAACCCGGTCCTAGTAACTCTGACATGAATCCGGATTTTCAATTGAGCGCGACATCAAAAAAGCCAAAATAGAACTAAATCTCCAGACCCAAAGACAGTTACCTTACATACAGATCAGGGAACCACCGTTAAAACTCTTAATTGACACCGGTGCCAATCAGTCTTTTATTAGTCCGGAGGCTGTACAAAAGTATTACTCTGAGATTCCTCTTAACTATGATCCATTCGAAGTTACGAATGTGCATGCAACAACTAGAAATAACCACTCTATTACGTTGCCATGTTTTAATGAGTTCAAGGACACTGACTATATAAAATTATTCGTATATAGATTTCACGGCTTCTTTGATGGACTTATAGGACTAGACTTACTAACCAGATGGGAGGCAAAAATTGACTTGAAAGACGGACTCTTGATAACTCAGTCAACTACTAACCCTATTAGTATGTACAACTCATGTAACGTAAATCTATATGAAGATATTATTCCGGCTCACTCTTCAAAATTAGTTAGAATCCCTAGAGACTCACCGGATGGAGAAGTTCTTATCAAAGAACAAGTGATCTCTAACTGTATCATTCTCGAATGTCTTACTACTATTACCAACAATCGCGGAGTTATAGAAGTAGTGAATCCGACACCTAACGATATCTTTTTTCACTAGACCGACCTGCACACGCGGAAGTATTTAACACGGAGTTCAGGCGCGACGATCAAACACAAACGCGAGTGCAAGATGTAATCTCGCGGTTAAGAACAGATCATCTTAACGAAGAAGAGAAAGCCAATCTCATTGCTCTTTGCTCTCAATATTCAGACGTATTTTATGTTGATGGCGAGGCTCTTACTTTCACAAATAAAATAAAACACCGGATTAGAACTACCGACGAAGTACCCGTTCATACTAAAAACTATCGTTACCCTTTTGTACATCGCCAAGAGGTTAGGGAACAGATAGCCAAGATGTTAGATCAGGGAATCATAAGACCTTCTGACTCCGCATGGAGTTCTCCGATATGGGTTGTACCAAAGAAGATAGATGCATCCGGCAAACAAAAATGGCGACTGGTAGTTGATTTTCGGAAACTTAATGACAAGACTATCAATGACAAATATCCCATACCAAATATCAATGACGTTCTTGACAAGCTAGGTAGATATTTCACCACACTCGATTTAGCTAGTGGCTTTTATCAGGTTGAAATGGACCCTCAGGATATCTCCAAGACTGGATTTAACGTTGAACATGGACATTACGAATTTTTGCGTATGCCCATGGGATTAAAAAATTCACCGTCCACCTTTCAACGAGTAATGGACAATGTTCTTAGGGGTCTTCAAAACGATATCTGCCTAGTTTATCTCGATGATATCGTGGTGCTCAGCACCTTGCTCCAGGAGCACGTTATTAACCTGGAGAAGGTCTTCCAAAGACTTAGAGAGTCCAACTTCAAGATCCAGATGGACAAATCTGAGTTCTTAAAACTTGAAACAGCTTATCTCGGTCACATTATTAGTAAAGATGGCATCAAGCCTAATCCAGACAAAATGTCAGCAATTAAAAAGTACCCTATTCTAAAAACTCCCAAGAAGATTAAGCAATTTATAGGACTTCTCGGTTACTACCGAAAATTCATTCCAGACTTCGCAAGGATTACAAAGCCTCTCACACAATGTCTGAAGAAAAGTCAGAAAATCACGATGATATCGTGGTGCTCAGCACCTTGCTCCAGGAGCACGTTATTAACCTGGAGAAGGTCTTCCAAAGACTTAGAGAGTCCAACTTCAAGATCCAGATGGACAAATCTGAGTTCTTAAAACTTGAAACAGCTTATCTCGGTCACATTATTAGTAAAGACGGCATCAAGCCTAATCCAGACAAAATGTCAGCAATTAAAAAGTACCCTATTCTAAAAACTCCCAAGAAGATTAAGCAATTTATAGGACTTCTCGGTTACTACCGAAAATTCATTCCAGACTTCGCAAGGATTACAAAGCCTCTCACACAATGTCTGAAAAAAAGTCGTAAAATCACCTTTGATCCTGACTACGTAAACAGTTTTGAAACATGCAAAACCCTACTTACAAACGATCCAATCCTTCAGTATCCCGATTTCAACAAGGAATTCCTTCTTACCACAGACGCCTCCAACTTCGCTATTGGAGCCGTACTGTCCCAAGGTCCCGTAGGTTCTGATAAGCCAGTGTGCTATGCTTCTCGCACTCTTAATGAGAGTGAACAAATTATAGCACTATTGAAAAAGAACTTCTGGCTATAGTCTGGGCCACCAAATACTTTAGACCGTATCTTTTCAGACGTACATTCAAAATACTAACTGATCATAAACCTTTACAGTGGCTGATGAATTTGAAGGAACAGAACTCACGACTGACGAGATGGCGACTTAGACTTACCGAGTATGACTTCACTGTAGTTTACAGGAAAGGCAAAGCTAACACTAATGCCGACGCACTATCTATAGTTGAAATTCACAATGAAGAAATAGAGTCAGTAATCGATAGCCTCAAAGAGATTAGCTCGCTGATAAATAACCCATCTGAGACGCCACCAACTGTTAACCGGTCTTCAACCGCAACTGCACACACTAGTGATGAACATCCCATCCTAGAAGTACCTATCACAGATGAACCTCTTAACAAGTTTCATCGACAGCTACACTTTACGGTCGTAGACGACGTCAAACGTAAACCATCAGTTTCCAAACCATTCGATACTCATACCCGCGTTGCTATACAATTGTCTAAAAGCAAACTAGAGTCAGATGTAGTTAATGCTATTAAAGAAAATGTTAGCCCTAAGGTCAAAACCGCAATCATTATCTATCCTCCTCTAGCTATGTACTCTATTATTCCGATTATACAAAGTAAATTTAAGAGTTCAGCAATGAATCTTATCTTAGTAAAGCACGAATTAGAAAACGTTAAGGAATATCTCCGGCAGCAGGAGATAATTCATCTCTACCACGAAGGTAAAACTAACCACCGTGGAATAAATGAATGTTACTTAGCTCTCTCGCGAAAATATTATTGGCCAAAAATGAAAGATCAAATCTCCAAATTTATCAACGAATGTACAACATGTGGGCAGGCAAAATATGACCGAAATCCCACTAGCCCACAATTTAATGTCGTTCCCCCAGCAACCAAACCTTTTGAGATAATTCACATGGACCTCTTCACGGTTCATAATGAAAAATATGTTACCTTCATAGATGTTTTTACTAAGTATGGCCAAGCTTACCATCTGCGCGATGGCACTGCTGTTAGCATATTACAAGCATTATTAAGATACTGTACTCACCATGGCGTCCCTATGACTAATAAAACTGATAACGGAACTGAGTTTACAAACCAACTCTTCGCAGAATTTACGCGACTTTACAACATACACCACCATAGAATACTAGCCCATTCTTCGAACGACAATGGAAACGTTGAACGTTTTCACTCAACAATCTTAGAACATATAAGACTTCTTAAACTTCAACAAACAAAAACAAACACTTCTATTCTATTCTATACTAAATGTCGGCCCTTTGACTTACTGACAGGACATCTTGACGCTAGAGACCCTCTCACTATCGACCTTACGCAGCACCTCATGCAACAATACGTGATAAACCATCAAGAGCAGATGAGAAAGGTTTACGATTTAATCAATGAGTCTTCTCTAGCAAATCGTACAGCTATTATAAATAATAGAAACAAAGATAGGGAACCAGAAGTAGAATATGTACCTCAGCAGCAAATATTTATAAAAAACCCGCTAGCTAGTCGTCAGAAAACAGCACAACGTTACACTCAAGACACGGTATTAGCCGATCTCCCAGTCCACATTTACACCTTATGTACCGTATTACACCACCAAAGAAACGTGGACCGGTAGCTCAGTCGCGTATTAAACGAATACCTAATAGCTCCAAATTGTTGCAGGATGCTGGTATTGCTGATGACTCTGACCGCCTAACTGATGCAAGCTCAAGAGATAAAACCTGAGAGCTTAGCAGAGGGACCAGGACTACTTCCTTACAAACTTGGTGCAACGAGACTTATTACACAATATCATACATTTTTACAGTACATACGACTAGACGAATTCGAAGACAATCTAAACTTAGTACAAACTCAACTATTCACTTACAAAACTAGACTTCATAATGACACTTACAGCCTTTATGAGCTACAAATAGATTATCTAACCAGTAAACTTAATAACGCATTGATTCAGTTAAAATCCTTGGAGCCTGATAGCCGAGCCAAACGAGGCCTTATTGATGTATTAAGAACAGTTATTAAGAGCATTACCGGAAACCTAGATCAATCAGATACAATAAAATATAATAATATAATAAAAGATTTAGAAAATAGCCAAGATAAAATAGTATCCGAATTTAACAATCACATCTCTCTCAATAAGGAATGGATGTCTCAGTATCAAAAAGTAATTGTTGAAGAACCTCTTTGTGCGGCTCTATGGCCAACTTCTTTTTCTCGCACTGACATGGACGTCAGCGGTTATTCACTACTTTTTTCTTCATCTTAAAATAATTATTACAACAAATTATATGTTCGCCTCTATTACTTAAATTAAAACTTAATATTGTACTATTAAATACCTACTTACTATAACAAAGAAATTTGGGTTTTCATTGAAGACGCCCAAATATTGGTGACCCCGACGTGATCAAAGGACAGAAAATTATCAAGACTTTTTCTTGGATTGCCGACCGACAACAATACATCTAACGGTTGACGAAAGGGAGATTTGTGCGGAGCTGGAGGATCGCACCACAGGGAAGTGACCCGGCATACCTACCTACGCAAATTGTTTTTTTTTTTTGTTTTTTTGCTAATTGCGCTAAATTGGAGTCAGATGTACTTTAATAAAATATCCACTAATTAGGTTCGCTGCAACCCTGCTTCTTGGTTCCCGCTCTGTGGACTACTCGTGAGTTGGATTCGCCCAGCGAGTCGACTAACCTTCGTTGCATGCGAACAGCTGACTGGTAACCGCTGATATCTTGCCGTATCGATACGGCCGTACAAGGTTGGTTGCATTGTTCAGTACTTACTTACTTCACTATTACTTTAATAATTAAATTATTACCCACCTACCTGGTTGGTGAGGTAACTACTGGTGGTTGGTCTGTTCAGTTCGATTACTGTGCGTGCGTTCTTTATGATTGTCTGATTTTAAACGCACATCATTCACCATGGCTACGGATATAAAAACTCTTACCCTTCAACGAGGATCTATTAAAGCCAGAATAACCACATTTACTAAATACTTGGATACCATTAAACTCATTGAAGCAAAAAACTTTACCAAGGAAAAACTTGCAGAATTTCAACTAAAACTGACTGACTTTCAATCTTATATTTCAAACTTGACTGTTTGAAATATAAGATTGAAATTTTGTCTCCGGAACAATTACATGAAAATGAAGATATAGACAACAACTTTTGTACTAACATTACATTAGCTCAGTGTTTAATTGATAATGTTTCTGCGGTTAATATACAACAGAATCCTCATTCTGGCTTCGATAGCTGTAGTGCTCATAACGATGATCGCAACAATAGTTACGTGAAGCTTCCTACTATTCAGTTGCCAACGTTTGATGGGAATTACATCAAACGGCTGGAGTTCAAGGATACTTTTGACTCTTTAATAAATAGTAACACGTCTATTCCAAACATAAACAAGTTCCACTACTTGCGATCATCATTGGAGGCCGAAGCGGCTAATGTTATAAAGGCAATCGACTTCACTGCTGATAATTATGGGTTAGCTTGGAAGTCACTTGTTCAACGCTATGATAACAAAAGAATATTGGTCAACAACCACTTGAAAGCTCTTTTTAATTTTGATGCGTTAACTAAAGAAAACTTTAAGTCTCTGCGCTACATGATCGACTACTTTACCAAAAATCTTCATGCTTTGGATTCTCTGAAGGAGCCTACTACTCATTGGGACACTTTGATTGTGTTTATCATGGCATCAAAACTAGATGGGGCCACCAGTCGGAAATGGGAAGAACACAGGTCTAAATTTACTTTATCACCTACTGTTGTTGAATTTTGTGACTACATACGTAAACGTGCTGATGTTTTGGAAACGTTGCAATATAGTTCGCATAATGTGACTAAAAAGGAAAATAAACAGACAACATCTTTTACTTCTTCTGTTTATAGCAGTGGTTGTGTTATTTGTTCTCAGGATCATTTAGTTTACAAATGTGACAAATTTAAGGCCATGTCGTTGGACGCTCGCTTTGCAGAGGTGGCTAAGCACAAGCTTTGCACTATTTGTCTTCGTATGGGACATTTTTCGTCGACTTGCCGGCACACTCCCTGCAAGATCTGCAACAAGAAACACAATTTACTACTTCATAAGCAAACTAATAAAAATACTACTAACTTACCTTCGGGTTCCTCTTCACATCAGGCATCCTCTTCTTCTCAAATGGAAGTGTCTTCTCAAGTAGCTTCGATTACTGTGCCATCACCTGCTGGTGCTGCTTCACTCACTCATCAGCTGTCTCCTATGTCACTTTCTTCTGTGAGTTCCGGACAGGTTCTCTTGTGCACTGCTGAAGTCGATCTCATTGATACTAACACTAATAAAACTTACCTAGTTAGGGTTCTTCTTGACAGTGGATCCCAATCTTCTTTTATTTCTGAAAAAATACAAAGGAGGTTAAAACTTTCTTGTTCTGATGCGAACATTTGTATTACTGGAATTAATAATAAACTAACTAACACTACCAAAACTTGTAATATCAAGCTGAAATCTCGCATTAATTCTTCTTACTTTAATGTGTCTTGTCTTGTTATACCTGATATTACTGGTCGACTACCTTTAGTTGAGTTGAATCTCTCGCGCCTAGACCTTCCTGAGTCTATTAAGCTAGCGGACCCTAGCTTTTATCGACCCTCTGACATTGATGTCTTACTAGGCGCAGATGTCTACTGGGAAATAGTTGAATCTAAACTACTAAAACTGGGTAAGAATAAACCCACTCTACAGAAATCTAGACTAGGTTGGCTCGTCTCTGGCCCAACTGGTCAGGGGCCTAATACCACTACTCATTCTAACTTTTGCAAAGAAATTAGTGACTCTGTAGCTAAATTCTGGGAACTAGAAGATATTCCTACTCTCCCAACTGAACGTATACTCTCTAAAGATGAACAATATTGTAAAGAACATTTTATCACTAATACTGTACGCCTACCTAACGGCAGGTTCTCTGTTAAGTTACCTTTTCGGGAGGTCCCCGAAGACGCGTTAGGCGATTCCTATCATATCGCCAAACGTCGATTCTTAAACATAGAGAAACGGTTAACAAAAACTAATATGAAAGCTGACTACACTAACTTTACTAAAGAATATGAGCGTTTAGGCCATCTTAGCGAAGTAGCTCGCCCACCCTTCGGATACTACATTCCTCATCATGCCGTTGTGCGCGAAAGCAGGAAGCAGGAAACTACTCGCCTGAGAGTCAGACTTAAAAACTACCGTTAAAAGTGTTATTCAAAAACTTGCTGAAGGCTGTTTTCCTTTGCGAAAACTCCGGACTAATGCCCCTGATATTTTTGATGACATTCTTACTATTAATCAATCTCAAGACTTTTGTAAAGAATCGTCTGTTCTAGGTTTAAAATGGAATCCTGTCTCAGACACTCTTAATTTTTCTGTGAAACTAGAACAAATAGCTAAAGTAACGAAAAGATCAATACTGTCCAATTCTTGTAGAATTTTCGACCCGTTAGGTCTTCTATCAGCCTCTACAATTTTCCATAAAATCCTTCTACAGAAACTATGGTTGCTTAAGATTGACTGGGATGACGGTATTCCAGAGAACTTAAAAAGGTCTTGGATTGATTTCTATAATGAGACGAAATACTTTGAAAATGTTAGGATTCCTAGGTATGTTCTTTGCGAATCTCCTACTAGTATAGAAGCTCACTGTTTCACAGACGCATCTCAGGACGCCTACAGTGCGTGTATATACTTAAAATCCAGAAATGACGCTGGTGTTGAATGTGTTAACCTACTCTGTGCTAAAACGAAGGTCAGTCCAGTCAAAACGGAAACAATACCGCGCTTAGAGTTGCTAGGTGCGTTACTTGGTGCTAAACTACATTTTAAAATTCTTAAGTCTCTGCGAATAACTGTTTCACGTTCAGTTTTCTGGACAGACTCAACTATAGTATTAGGATGGATACACACTCAGTCTAAAACGCTTAAAACTTTTGTTTGTAATCGTATTGAATGAATTAGGGAACTCACTGAAAAGGATAACTGGCGGCACGTACCTACTGAAGTTAATCCTGCTGATTTAGCGTCTAGGGGGTTTCCTCCGCGGTTTCTCGCTGATAGTAAATTTTGGTGGCACGGTCCTAATTTCTTAACTACGTCTGAAGATGAGTGGCCGCAATCAAGATATAGTTCCTCGGATTTACCTGAAACAAAAATAAGCTTAAGTACTAAAATCCTAACTAACGAAATTATTTTGTTTGATAAATACTCTAAACTTTACACACTACAAAGAATATTTGCTTACGCACTGAGATTCATAAATAATATAAAAACAAATGCTACTAAAATACATGGTGAACTTACCTGTGTTGAATTGAATAACTCATTGACTATGCTAGCTAAAATGTCACAAATAGAAACCTTCTCTAAAGAAATTCACTCACTTGAAACTGTGAAAACTTTGAACCGTAAGTCACCTGTTCTCTCTTTAAATCCGTTCTTAGATAAAGACGGCATACTGCGTGTCGGTGGTCGAATGGACAACGCAGCCTATTGTCCCTATGGGAAAAGACATCCCATTTTGTTAGACCCTAAACACACTTTCACTAAACTTTTATTTCAACGGGAACATCTTCGTCTACTACACTGTGGTCCGTCACAACTCTTAAATTCTATTCGTGACCACTTCTGGCCTACTGGTGGCAAGGTACTAGCTACTGCCACGGTAAGAAAATGTATTCGCTGTCAAAGATTCAACGCTAAACCTTTAAACCCTATAATGGGAAACTTACCTCAGCCACGTGTAACTCCTGCTCCACCATTTCAAACTTGTGGCACCGACTTTGCTGGTCCTTTCCTTATTCTTAATCGTAAGGGTCGTGGCGCAAAGACTTCAAAGTGCTATTTATGTATCTTCGTTTGTTTTATTACAAGGGCTGTTCACTTAGAAGTGGTTAGCGACCTAAGCAGTGAAGCCTTTATTCTTTGCCTACGTAGATTCATCTCAAGACGCGGTAAACCTCAAACAATCTACTGCGACAATGGTCGGAACTTTGTCGGCGCCTGTAAAGAACTGAGCAGACTGCTAAAGCAATGTAACAAATCGGTCAGCGAATTTGCGTGTAACGAAGGTATTGACTTTAAATTTTCTCTGGCATACGCACCGCATTTCGGTGGTATCTGGGAAGCAGGAGTGAAAAGGGCAAAATTTCACTTAAAGCGGATCGCTGGCAATTCTAGTTTAACTTATGAAGAGTTATATACATTGTTTTCTCAAATTGAAGCTATTATGAACTCACGTCCGCTTACTCCGATGTCGGCGGATCCATCTGATTTGACACCTCTTACGCCTGGTCACTTTCTTGTGGGTCGTCCTTTGACCTCACTGCCTTCGCCTGTTATCGAGCGAGTCAGCATAACCCGTTACGAGCTGATTGAACGCTTAAGACAACACTTCTGGTCGCGGTGGACGAGAGACTACCTAGCAACTCTGCAACAACGCGTCAAATGGCGAACACAGAGGAGAAATCTTCAGGCCGGCGATTTTGTTATCGTCATGGATGATCAACTTCCGCCCATGCAGTGGCTCATGGGCCGCGTGCACAGCATCCATCAAGGGAAGGACGGTGTCTGCCGGGTCGTCGACGTCCTAACTAAAGGCGGAATAATTAAGAGAGCCGTCACTCGTCTCTGTGATTTAGAGGGAATTTCCTGAGCTCCTTGGAAAGCAAGTTCCCAAGGGGCTGGAGCATGTTGAAGAACCTCTTTGTGCGGCTCTATGGCCAACTTCTTTTTCTCGCACTGACATGGACGTCAGCGGCTATTCACTACTTTTTTCTTCATCTTAAAATAAATATTACAACAAATTATATGTTCGCCTCTATTACTTAAATTAAAGCTTAATATTGTACTATTAAATACCTACTTACTATAACAAAGAAATTTGGGTTTTCATTGAAGACGCCCAAACAGTAATATCTCAGCTTATTGAAAACCAAAGAAAAATCAATGGTACCATAGAACTACTAATAACCTCTAATGCCCATAATGATAATAATCTTATAAAATACGCAAAGTTTTCCCAAATGATAGCAATTATTGGGGAAAATGTAGAAGATTTAATGATGGAATTAAATAGGATAGAAAACTTGTTAGCTTTTATTCGTGCTGGAACTATGCACCACTCTATGATTAACATAAAGTTGTTAGGTAATATGTTAGAAAAATTAAGAAAGCTATACGATGGAGATCAAATTTTAAGTTTAGAAATAAGAGAATATTATGATATTATAAAACCAGGTTTTTATTACGTCGATAAGCAAATAGTAGTTATTTTAAGCCTTCCAATAGTTTCTAGAGACCGATACGATCTATACAGACTCTCCATAGTTCCTAATAAAAATCGACAGATCCTTATTCCTCCCTATACTTTTATTGCAACCAACGAGGCAAGTTTTGTGTACATGGAGGCTGAATGCCCGAAGTTGAATAACTGGTATCTCTGTGAAAAGAAAATAAGCCATCAGATACGTTCAAAATCGGGCTGCATTCAAGAACTTATAAGAAGACAAACTTTGGATGAATCCTGCCACTTTACAACAGTTTCCCTGTCGAAGGAAGCATTGGACAAGTTGGATGATCACCACTACATCGTGTCTTTCCCGCGCCAGACAAGAATACACTCAACCTGCGGCAGCGAAAGCATGGACCTGCTTCAAGGAAGTTACTTCGTTACCATTCCCATGAAGTGCTTTCTAAGAACATCTGGATTCACCATCACCAACGATAATGATGAAGTTAAAGGCCAGCCTCTGAAACTCATGAACATTCCATACAAAGAAGAAGACCAGTCTTATTCAGATCACCTGAGACTAAACACGAATAGTCTAGAGGGACTACACAGCATCCAAAATAAGGTCATGATGGAGTCACCCATGCAATCATACAGCCAATCAAGTTACATATATCATACTACAGTACCTTATTACGCCGTAGTAGTGACTACAGCTATCATTGTCACTGCTATCGCAAGCTACAGATACAAGATCTGCTGGAAGCTCAAGAGGCCAACCGACACTTCACAATCCAGCAACGAGGAACCCGTCTACGCAGATCCCGTGGAGATACGAAATGCTAAGACGGATAAGCAGACTCCAGCGACTTTTTCTCTTAGCGTCCTGAAATAGTCGCTCATTTTGGGATGGAGGAGTTACATATACCTACTCTAGGCAGATCGCTGATCCTACGGTTTACGCCATCGCAACTATTGGCGACGCATTGTATTAATTAAGTAGGTCAATTTGCCACGAGTGTCGACGCTGCAATTTTATTAGTTATTGTTAAATTGTTAATTTTAATCATTCTATATTCTTGCATCGAATAGATCACTAGGCTATTTAGACACATAAGTTTATTGTAACTTTGAACCTTTAATTAAATAAGTGATATAATTTTTGGTTTTTTTTCGAGCCTCCGGCTACAGCTAACGTAATTCGTGGTGCGCTCGTAAGCAACTACAACAGACAGGATGATGCGTGATGCTGAAATTTATCCTACTAATATTATAAACGCGAAAGTTTGTAAGTATGGATGGATATTTGTTACTCTTTAACGTAAAAACAACTCAATGGATTTGGATGAAATTCGGCATACCGATAGTTTATAACCTGGATTAACACATAGGATACCTTTTTATCCTGATATTCCCACGGGAACGTATAGATGGATGTTTGTTACTCTTTTACGTAAAAACTACGGAATGGATTTAGATGAAATTCGGCATACAGATAGTTTGTAACCTGGATTAACACATAGGATACTTTTTATCCCGATAATCCCACGGGAACCGCTTGTTTGCTTGTTTGTAATAATATGTTGTTTTCCCTCTTTTTATAAATTTTGGTAACTCAAGTTGGTACAAACAGTATAGTCTACAAAACCAGAATATTTCATTCATAGAGATAGCTTCCAGAAAGTAAAGACCAGCTGCACGCCATACCACCCCAAAACGTCAAAATTCTGTAATCGATTTTGAGCTTTATAATCCAACTGAAAAAGTTGATAATCGATTAAACAATTTTGACAGTTTTTCATATTTGCCTGAATTGCTGTGTGTACCGACGAGTGTTTCTGATTCCGTTTAACGTAGCATAAAAAGGGGGGAAATAATACACAAAACAGTGTTCCATTATCGGGTGACACCGTTTGATGTTTTAATATGGTACTCGTGCGATACAGACAGAAAAGAACTCTTTTCCGAGTATGGAGGTTTAGAACTCTTTTCCGGGTATGTCTTTTTGGGTGGGAATACCTATACGGTTTCATTTGTTATTGTAATAAAGAATGTTAAAGGTGTTTATCAAGTTAGGGCCATCACAAATAGGCAGCGATATGACCAATTTAAAATATAAAAGCACATACTGTACTAATACGTGTTTTAATATGGACTTATACAATGATAATAATAATAATAATAAGACCTCGAGCTTCTCGTCTGATGATTTCACCAGAGACGAGTCGAGCAGCGCGAGCGGGCGATCACCGCCACTACAACGACGACCTGACCGCTGCCGGCACGCTTGGGATTAGTGGGGCAACCTGCCCCGCGTACACAGACCACTTATCCCATAGACTCCGCATACGAGGGTAACGTCACTCATACTACATATGCAATCCATTGCATATGTAAGTGACACGCCCCCAAACCTAGATTAAGTCATAGTTTGACAGCGCCGCGGCACGCTAAAATTCAAAAATCTATTATTAATATAAATATGCTGTAGGCGACGCACTACACACTCAAAATATACCTACCTAATGTAAAATTACCTAACTAATATTATTGTACAAATTAATAATTATGTAACTTTTACATGCTACATTAAATATGGCCCGCGCGCGACCAACGAGCGTACCAACATAATTAACGCCCGCGCCGCCGCCGCCGCCGACGCGCGTTTGTTCGGTTGGCAGTACCCCTTTTTCCATGGCCGCCGCAGTTGTGGTTCAAAAACGTACGTTCGTCGGTTGCTCCCAGCTTTCCAATCAAAAGTGCAGTTTTTCTTTTCCCATACTTTACAATCTGGTCCCTCGATCCGAATCAATTCAAATATGTTTAGTACACCGCCCCTAGTAAGGAAAAAGTGCCAAACTAAGTTAGACAAAAGATTGGAAAGTGCGTCGGAGCACGTGCTCGCCGGTGAATGTTCGTTGCAAAAAATTAGTGATATTCGTGCAGTGAAAACAGAATCCATCGGAGTTTCTGTATCATCTTCGTCACGACTTAAGCGCAAACAGCTTGAGTTAGCGGCAGCAGAAGCTGAAGCGAAAATCGAAATGGAGCTCATCGATAAGAAACTGGAATGCGAACTAGCCATGATCGAAGACGACCAGTGTTCATCTAGAAATAGCTTGAGCAAAAGGTCTACCAGCTCCCAGAAGCGACAGTCTAACGTGGAGGAGTGGCTGGAACGAAGTAATGTTCAGCCGTCACATGTGGCGGCAGCGACGACAGCGAAAGAGGCAGAGCCGGCACCTATTGTAGAACCTAGCCGTGCAACCGCCCCCGACGTTCCTATTGACAGCATCCTCCAGCTCGCTCGCACGCTCAAAGAGGTGATGGGTTCATCATCCACCCAGAACGAACAGCGACTTCTCACTCGTTTGTCCACACCCCGTGAGCTACCGTTCTTTAACGGCGACTGCATTGAGTGGCTACATTTCAAGAATGCATACGATGAATCTACAGCCATATGCCAGTTTAGCGACTCTGAGAATCTATGGAGACTACGTCGAGCACTTAAAGGTGATGCCAAGGAAGCGGTCACTGACCTTTTAATCGGCAACACTCAACCAGCTGTAGTGATGGAGGCGCTGGAACTCAGGTTTGGTCACTCTGATTTGATCATACAGCAGTTGACCTCACAGATGAAAAGGTTATCACCGCTCCCAAGTACCTACCAGTATGATTTAATACATTTTTCAATGAAAGTAAATAACTGTGTTGCAACCTTATGCTCACTAAACCAAAATGATTACCTACGCAGTCCAGAGTTATCAGCAGCTGTTATCTCTAAGCTGCCCAGCATACTGATCAGCAAGTGGACTGACTACGCGTAAGACAAATTAGCCACCGATACGCCTAAACTTCAACTACTAGCTACTTTTCTGAAAAGAGAGGCCCAGATGCTATCGGCCACCGGAGTGTCACAAATACGAGATCGTAAAGTTGACACAGTGCCACCTATTAAGAAATACGATGACAAACTTCGCCAGGTCACCTACCGGCCGGTGTTAGCTACGGCGACCTTTAATAAGCCGTCGTCGTCGTCGTGTAACTATTGTAAAAAGTCAGCTCATTTACTGACCGACTGCCGACACTTCAAACGTGCCCTAAGAAAAGAACGCTGGAGATTCATTAAAACAAATAACTTATGTTTTTGTTGCTTACAAGGACGGCACGACCGCAATACATGCCTAGCACCTGTGTGCGATATAGATAACTGCGGACTCGCACATCATCGATTGTTGCACTTTACAAAACCAGATACTAGAAGCTCACAAATAAACAACTCTCCGAAGGAAGAAGAGAACCATGAAACAGCTGACGGCGAGTGTTTGCCGCCGCGCGACGAGACCGTGGCTCATGTCGCGGGCGCCGCTTCGTCCGTGGCTTTGTGCGGGCCGCCTGCGCGCCCCTCGCGCCCTGGCCGCGGCAACCCCAGTGATAACAGCGCACCGGCCCTTTCCGTCGCGAGTGAAGTGATGCTAAAAGTGATAAAGGTCAATCTTAGTGGCCCCAATGGCATAGTGAGTGTATATGCGTTATTGGATGACGGCGCCTCGATCTCGATGATCAATAAGGACTTGGTAAGCGAATTAGGATTTATTTCTTCTCAGTGTAGCCACATAAAATTTATTGATGCATATGGTCTCGAGATATTTCAATCTGATGTGCCTAAAGTTACTACAAATATTTCAGGTTTTTATGAAAATAATAGTTTTGATGTGTCCCTAAGACAAGTTGATAATTTAAATTTACCTAAACAAGATTTGTCAATAGTAAAACAACTGCAGTGCAGTCACTTGTTACATGTAAAAGATTATGTTTGCAGTGAGTGTGTGGTGCCTCGACTACTGATAGGAGAAGACAATTATTATCTTCTAGCCCCTCTAGAAGTTTTGCATGGCAACAGACACGAGCCATACGCCACGAGATGTCGGTTAGGTTGGTCTATCCACGGTTGCTATGGTCTCACTCACACTCCCATTAACGGACACACTTTCCACCTCGCCCATTCCAAGAAAAACGATATTGATAAATTAAATGATTTAATTAAAATGTCATTTGAACTTGACTCGATTGGAGTTTCGACCTTACGCCGCGAGAATACGGCACATTTGAGAGCGGTTCGTATTCTCGACGACACAGCGCGTCACCTTGGCAACCAATGGGAAGTAGGTTTACCATTTGTCACGGACCAGCTGTGTCTCCCGGCCACCATGGACTACGCTAAAGGTCGGCTGCAGAGTTTGGTTAGGAAATTTAACACTAATAGCGCGTACGCAGAAAAGTACAGTCGGGAGATTAAAAGGCTACTCGACAACGGCTATGCGCGGGAGCTACAGGTCAACGAACCCTCGCCTAGTCACATCTGGTACCTGTCGCACTTTGGTGTCCAGAACCCTAATAAACCCGGCAAGCTTAGGTTAGTTTTTGATTGTGCAGGAAAAGTGAAAGGTGTATGCCTAAATGATTTTTTACTTACCGGACCTGACCTATATAACTCGTTATTAGGTATAATGTTACGTTTTCGCGAACATAAAATCGCTTTTACCGCGGATATTAAAGATTTTTTCGTTCAAATTAGAATACGCCCGGAAGATCAGCATGTTTTTCGTTTTCTTTGGCAAGAAAGCACGGACGCACCTTTAAAAATCTGCGTTATGCAGAGTCTACTGTTTGGTGCCACTTGTTCACCTTTCATTGCACAGTACATTAAAAATAAAAATGCTCTTAAGTATCAAGATTTATGTCCCGAGGCTGTCGACGTTATAGTAAATAGTCACTACATGGATGACTGTTTACACTCATGCGAAAAGGAAAGTCAGGCTATCCAACTAGTGCGTGAGATAACAGATATACGCAGGGCGGGCGGATTCGAAATAACACGCTGGTCGAGCAACAGCAAAGCGGTGTTAGAATCCATTCCCGCGGACGCGCTCGCGCCGACAGCCATAGAATTCAAACATGGAGCTACAAATACAAGTGAGCGCACTCTCGGGTTGATGTGGCATCCGAGCGAAGACTGTTTTAGTTTTAAAATCGTTTTAGACCGAATTGCACCAAACATTTTAAATGGATTTGAGCCTCCTACTAAAGCACAAATGTTAAGTATTATGATGTCTGTTTATGATATTCACGGATTTCTTTCTCCGTTTATAATAAAAGGTAAAATTATTTTTCAAAATGTTCACCGTTCCGCGCTCGATTGGGATTGCCGCATCCAACCCGAGGAACACGCTCTATGGGTCAGCTGGCTTAAAGATTTACGTAGCTTGTGTGCACTTCGTATTCCACGCTTTTACGGCAACGGGCAGGAGTGGGCGAAATGCTACTCGAGCGAGCAATGGATACCGAGCGGCGATGTAAATATCGTTGATAAACAAATGCACATTTTTTGTGACGCATCGTCTAAGGCGTATGCGTCTGTTATTTACTGGCGTTTTACACGATCTGATGGACGTGTACTAGTATGTTTTGTAGCCAGTAAAAGCAGGGTTAGTCCGCTACGACCAGTGTCTATTCCAAGGCTGGAGCTACAGGGTGCGCTTTTAGGAGCACGGCTTGCGTATTCTATTCAACGTGAGCACAAGGATATTAAGCCTGGGAAACGGTATTTTTGGACGGACTCTAGTACAGTGCTGCAATGGATCCGTAGCGATCCTCGCAACTACAAGCCGTACGTAGCCCACCGTTTAGGTGAGATTGACGAGTTGACAAAGTCGTGCGAGTGGCGGCACATACCGACTGCGCTGAACGCGGCCGACGTGGCCACCCAGGACGACGCCCCTCCACTCGTATACTCTAGTGACTGGTTCCAGGGTCCTTCATTCTTACGGCAGCCTGAAGATCAGTGGCCCAAGGATCGTAGATTCACTAAAGCACTAGATGATGCAAAGTGTGAGGAACGCACTGTGACTTTGATAATGGACAGTGGGGCAGTATTATCTTTGCCTAACGAAGATAATATTTCAAGTTGGATGACACTTGTGCGCGCTACTGCAAGGGTTTTGCTGTTCATTAGAAAATGTCAACGTAAAGTGTGCAGACTTGACATGTTTCTAATGAAGGAGGCAGAAAACCTACTGATAAAAAAATGTCAACTTGATTCTTTTAACACGGAAATAGCGTATTTAAAGCATAATAAACCACTACCTCACCAACTAACCCACCAACCCGCATTGGGCCAGCGTGGTGGGTTATGGCCCAATATCCCCTCGTGCATTGTCCACGTGGGAGGCCTGTGCCCAGCAGTGGGACGTTTATAGGCTGATGATGAAACCACTACCATCTAATAGCCGCTTACTTTAACCTACACCTTACCTTGATGAGAGTGACGTCATGCGTGTTGGCGGACGCATTGACTCTGTTGTGGGTGTTGGGCACGACGCCCGAAGACCAGCCATCTTGGATGGGCAGCACCGGATTACGCGTTTGTTGGTAGAATATTACCACAGGCAAGCAATGCATGGCGCGAACGAGCTCGTCGTAAACAATTTACGGCAACACTATTGGGTTTTGAAACTCAGACCTACTGTTCGTACGATTGCGTCTCGTTGCCTGTTCTGCCGGTATAGACGCGCGACCCCACAACCCCAGCGTATGGCGGACCTGCCGGCCGCTAGACTCCAACATAACAGGCGACCTTTTACTTACACTGGAGCAGATTTCTTTGGCCCACTCGAAATTACAGTCGGCCGCAGACGACTCTAGCGATATTGTATGCTCTTTACCTGTCTTACAATAAGAGCAATTCATATTGAGGTGACTGAAAACCTCACTACGGACTCAACGATTATGGCCCTCAGGCGTATGGCTGCTCGACGTGGTATGCCGCAGGTAATTATTTCTAATAACGGCACCAACTTTAGAGGCGCGCACTCGGAGCTGAAGCGCAGTACCTCTGAGCTAGACCAGGAGGCAGTTCGTGAGGCTGGAGCCATCCGTGGTGTAGAGTGGAAATTCATACCACCTGGTGCACCTGAGATGGGCGGATCTTGGGAGAGAATGATCCGCACTGTAAAATCGTCACTTAAGGTGATTTTAAAAGAACGAGCACCTACCTCACTTTGAAACTTTTATAACTCTGATGGCTGACATGGAAGCGCTAGTCAATAGCCGCCCTATTACGCACGTATCGAGCGACCCGTCGTACCCGGAGGCTCTCACTCCCAACCATTTTTTAATTGGTGCTTCTTCTATAGCACCTCATTTTGGCAAGTACGACAACTCCATCTATGCTTAAGAAAACGTTGGCGAGTAGCGCAACGGCTTGCTGACATGTTTTGGGCACGGTGGATAAAAGAATTTTTACCAACTTTGCTACCCCGACAAAAGTGGACAAAGGAGTCTAGATCATTACAGGTAGATGATTACGTCATCTTAGTTGAACCAAACATAGAAAGAAACACTTGGCGCCACGGAGTTGTGAGTGCGACCCATGCGGGTAGGGACGGACGCGTACGCACCGTAGATGTGCGCACACGCACCGGCATCTTGCGTAGGCCTGTGACGCGCGTCGCTTTACTGTCACCACGAGATGATAGTACTAACTAGTTAGCACTAAGGAGGCAGAATGTAGGCGACGCACTACACACTCAAAATATACCTACCTAATGTAAAATTACCTAACTAATATTATTGTACAAATTAATAATTATGTAACTTTTACATGCTACATTAAATATGGCCCGCGCGCGACCAACGAGCGTACCAACATAATTAACGCCCGCGCCGCCGCCGCCGCCGACGCGCGTTTGTTCGGTTGGCAGTACCCCTTTTTCCATGGCCGCCGCAGTTGTGGTTCAAAAACGTACGTTCGTCGGTTGCTCCCAGCTTTCCAATCAAAAGTGCAGTTTTTCTTTTCCCATACTTTACATATGCCGTATTGCGCTGTTAAATTGTGTGTAAAGTGAAGCAAAACTTCTAGCTTACAAAAAGATAATATTTTATTTCATCGGTAAGTACAATTTTATGACGTAAAAGGATAAATTTTAAATTGGTGTAAAAATTCAATTATAAATTAAGAAAAATGCACGCGTTGATGTCTTTTAAAAAAGTCCCTTTCATTCTGTTGTAAATGCATAAAGCACTATCTCCCTCTGTTTTGGTGAGTGTTGCCCAAGTTAGAACCTACAACTTGACGATAAATTTGTTACAAATATCGATAATTTTTTATTAAGTTTAGAACCATTATGACATTATTCGGTTATGAGAACGAAATCAAATTCGCTGGTGTATTTTGGTAAATTCAAAAATAACAATAAGAAGCTTTCACGTAAAATGTAATGTTGACTTTAGCAATTTCTAGCAAAATATCATTTCTATACCTCGAGTTTTCGTAACCAAACGGAAGGTTTAGTGTATATGTACTAAAAATAAAGTTTTTTAGGTTGTTATTGGCATTGCATAATCAGTTTTAGTTGGTTTAAAATTATTATTATCTTTTTATCAAAATATTCAATGCTAACTCTTTGTTTTAACTTCTTTATTTTAATTTATTATTTAAAGATAACTAACTTTTGTTGTAAAATGTTTCCAAAATGCCCAAACTTGAAAATAAAATGGATAGAAGCTACAAGCAAATATAGCATTATATGCTCATGACAATTTGCCGCGGATAGCTATCAACTAATGAAAAAGCGGCGACTGTTGTTTAGTAATGCTGAACCCACGCTTATGCTTCCAACTGTGGTGAGTAATTATGTTCAATTTGCTTAGTAACTAACTATGAAGTACTTACCTACTACCTACAATTTAAATATGCATTTCAATATAATGCGACTAGGTGAATATTCATATTAACCTATTTTAATGTTTTAGGGTTCTTCATAAGGTGAATTTGCTTCAGCCACAACTTCATATTGTTCACCAGTGAGGCCAGTTACCACCTTACAGCATAGACTATCGATGATATCTTCTTTGTCACTTAAAGTACCAGCCTATAAAGATCTAATCTAATCTAACTTCTATTTTTTTTGACACGTTTAAAACTTTCATTATACTTGTTGTTGCAGGATTTTATTCAAAATTATCAAGAAATACCAACGACTTCAGATATGCATATCTCCGATAGTTTTCTCTCCAATAATAAAACTATAAAACATCAAGCAATTAACCAACCAAGTACAAATACCGATTTGTTAGAGATATGTTTTACATTTAGCAGTCCAAGATACAAGCGTCTTAACCGTTAAACTTATCCGTCTGATAAAATATTACGCGACCAATCTAAAAGTGTCTTGTAAAACAATGAATGACATGATATTATGACAAAACATTTTCAAAATGGTTGTATTAACTCTAACCACCAAATAAGTTTTGCCTGACCTTTGAAAAACCGGCCATTACATATTTATTTTTTTAAACTACTCCGAAACTGATTATGGCAAACAGATTGATTGACAAAATATAATACCTATCTTAACTTGAGTTTTGATATAAAAGTTAGTACCTTTTAAATAAGAAGAGTTGTTTTATTAACTTATTAACACCGTTATATTAATCATCAAGTACGAAAACAGTCCATCGATATCAATATCGACTTTTACCACATTACTATTTCGAATACATTTGATAATGGTGTGTTACGTGTCACTAGTTTGACCTTTAAATATCCAATCACAGCCAGAGTTACACCCCCGCACCCCGCTTAATTTTTACGATTGCATCTTTTAGTAAAACTCGCTGAAAGCGACGTCTATGGGATAAGTGGTCTGTGCCCGCGTACGACTCCCGCTACTGGTGGTGTAGTGCGCCGCATGCACAGAAGTGGTCTGTGGCCGCATGCGATTGACTCAACAAATAAATGAGAACTGCGAACGCCTACTACAGGGCAACATAAGGAGGAACTAACCTTACTGCGTATCGTGTTAGGCTGCTGTCTTTGTTTCAGGCCCTTGAACCGACCATAGACGTGTCTGCCCAATGATTGTCGGATAAATTGCAGGTGATCTAGCGTAACAACTTGCTGGATCAGTCAGCACTTGATCGATTACGCCTGCATGGAGTCACTACGTATTTGTGCGGCTTCTTCTTCGGTGCAGGATCATCCTGCCCCGCAATTTACCGGCCGTGACGCCGGTTTTGGTAGTGCGAGTAGATCCGGTACCCGACGATGAAGATTCCATAAATACGAATGTAAGTACACAGGCGAATGAGCAAATAAGGAGCGCTTTGAACGATGCCATTCTACAGTATCGTGACACGCGTAACTCTAGGCCGCGTATACCTTGTTTGCCCACGAATAGACATAATTTGCCGTTAATGAGTGCCTTGAACGATTTACTGGTTCCTTATCTTGGAACCAGTGAAAACTTAATTGATACCCATTCGATCCTTTATTGTGGGAGCATCGCGGTGTGTCGCGTTGCTCGTGTCACATTCCAAGATTCTGACCGAGAACCGTGGCGAACCGGGACTGCCCCTGCTTGGCAATTGAGGATCGAGGGGCTTATCAATAGAAAAGTATACAGACGTTTGGAAGGAGCTGATCAACGTGTGAGCGACGGGCAGCTCTCGCTGGCTCAACTTACCCCCCCTCCCGGCCAGAATTGCTGCCATCTCAGACGTCGAAAAATCCAAATTAAATGGGTTCTCCTCCTTATTGCCCTCTCATATCCCTATTGAAACACTATCTACTCCGTCAGAACTGCAGCACCCATCTGAGCGGCGGGGCGTAGAACATCGAGAGATCGCCTCTGCCTCAGATCTCCCTCGAATGCGGCGTAACTAGTGGCTGGCGCATTTTCACCCACGGGAGCAAACTCGATGGTCGAGTCGGTGCGGCCATGGTAATATACAACCCCAACGGAGAGCGGACGGTAGTCAAGAAGTACAAACTTCATGATCGCTGTTCCGTCTTCCAAGCCGAAATGTTGGCTCTCCAAAATGCATGTGAATATATCGTTGCAAAAAAACTTGAGCACACATGTAACTTTCGGACAGCAAATCGGGTCTCTCTGAACTCGCAAATCCTAACAGCAACAATATGATTGCAGTCTGCATTCACAGAAACCTCAATTTAGCACGTACATCATGGCTAGTCGTCGAATTCGCATGGGTCAAGGCCCATATCGGATTTGACGACAATGAGGCTGCTGACACTGCTGTGAAAGAGGCCACTCGGCGGCACAAAACACCCGAGCAAGGCCTGTTACTCATGTAAAACTAACCAATTGTAAAACTAACCAGAACTGCCACATGGCAGCAAAATTCCTCTACGAAGACCATACCACCTGTATCCACACCAAACGAGGAGGCGTTTGGCGTCCTACGTACGAAGACCTCCAGAAATATCTCACTCATGTTAAACAGGTATTTGCTATCACTCAATTCTTAGACAATCATGGCTGCCATAAGGAATATCTTGCTCGCTTCCACATCGTTGATGACGACGTCTGCCCTTGTGACGGCACCACTCAACAATCTTGGAAGCACCTCTATGAACACTGCCCACGTTTTGAGAGCAAACATTTTGACCATAAACTCCACTTCTAACTGCTAAATATAGATTCCTTTAGTCTCTTAGTAGTTATCAATAAAGAAGCAACAATGAATTCTCTACACACATTATAATAACATTATTGTCATACAATTAAAAGATTACAATAAATAAAGTAACGTGACCTAACAAACCAATGTTACACAATAAAATACTTGGAATGTGACCTTGGAGTAGACCGTTAGCTCCGAGGAAACATACAAATCCCCTATTGTAAATTCATCACAAAAAAAACCTCGTGTCAGCCGAGGACAAGCTCAGTAAGTACCTTGACTTGGCTCACGAGGTTACTGCCGTGTGGGATGTGGATTCAACCATTATTGTACCGATAGTCGTTTCGGCAAACGGTCTTTTAGCTAAGAGCCTTGATCAACACTTAGAGAAGCTCTCGCTAAAAGGTTGGGTAAAGGGTCAGTTAAAAGAAGGCAAAGGCGGAATCAGAAGGCTTTGTCAGGAGGTTCCTCACTCTGCAGCCCTAACCACCGATAGCTTGGGTTTATCCCCGCTGCCGGTGGCAACGTAGGTTAAGTTTTTTATAATATTTTATATTGTAAACATGTTTTTCTTGTATAAAATATTGTAAAAAAAATTACTTAATATATGTACTCGCCACGGGCGAGACGTATTGTTATAAGTGTATTAAGATACGCTTAGCGCCATCTAGCGTTGTATCGCGAAGTTGGCGCGCGGCGGGTGAAACCAGACGCGCGCCCGCGTCAGTCTGTCTGCTAGCTACCGCGAGACGCCCAAAGATATACGCGCCCTGATATTGCCGTAGACTGCTTATATATATAGTGACTCTGTGATCTTATTGATAGTGACCCTGGGATGATAGTGCCTGTGATCAGGTGAAGTGACTTTGTGCTGTGCCGTGACCATCACATCGCCTTTAATCGCCGCCTGTCAGCTCGTGTCCCGGTGCCAGCGACCTCGTAAAGCCTGCTCCCGGTAAGCTCCTTTCTACCTCCCGCCTAACCACGTCGTATGTTAGTGCTTCTCGCACCGACATAAATGGTCATTCGAACCGCTAATATTAAAAACCGGCGACCTTCCCGTAACCAGTAAACTGTTTACCATTTCACCATAACTTGGTTTCACGTTCCATCAGCTCATTCAAATACAGTCCGCTAAAAATAATTATTTCCGCCCATAATCTAATTCGTGCCATCATTTCTAAATTCATTTGTTCACGTAGCTTTACCCTGCCCCAATAAAAATTTCGTCGGGTAGTCGTAAATCATTTGTGTGAGGATTGCGACTACGCAACATACAAAATTATTTTAACGCAATTATTTCTGCACGTTGTTTTAATGTTGATTTCGTGTATGCATCCGATTGTCTGATCACAGATCTATGGTGTCATACAATGTTGTTGTGATTTGAGCGAACTTGTGTATCTATACGATTGTTGCCTAATGATTCTTTGTTCGGTAAATTAGTAGTTAAATTATTACGTTACGTTTGCGTTACGTTTATCTGCACATATAATTCTTGTTACGTATAACACACTCGCATTTAGTTAATAAATGCTGTATTTGTATGGTGACTGGTATTATGACGAGAGATGGTATTGTTATTTTTCCCGTTTTATTTTATTAATGAATTTTTTATGTTCTTGTCGTGTTAAATCGGCTCAGATCTCGTGCATGCTCACCACGCGTGCCAAGTAGCGTGCTTTATTTTTTCGCTCGTGTTAATTTTATATATATTTTTTTGTTTTTAATTTTTGCCTTTGCAATCGGCTTCTTCTTTGTGCGTGCTCACCACATGAGCTTAGTGTGTTTCATTTAGTTTCATCAGTTTTTTTTTATATCGCTTACGGCTATTTGCGTGCGTCGCCTTCGCTTCTTTACACGTTTGCCCACTTGTGGGACACAGACAGAGTGTACCAAATTTTTTTTTATTAAGTTTTTATTATTTGTTTATTTATTTATTTATTTATTTATTTGCGACCGACTCATTCTTCTAGTCTGCCCGACTGTTAGCGCCTTGCTTAATAGTGGGCTACGGATGACGTGATTTTTTTGTTGTTTTGTTTGTTTTGTTTGGGGTCGGCTAATATTACGTACGCGCGTTCAATAGACACAGACATACACATACACATGCGTTTGCCCACCCGTGGGCCATATGCAAGGCGTCGTCCCAACTTAGTTTTGCTTTCTTTATTGTTGCGTTAATTTTAGCCCATTTGCCCTTACCTTAGTAAACAAATACGTCCAGCCCAACTATAGAATATATATACATGGTGTTGTTCTTTTTACTGCCTTTAAATTTGTTTATTTTTTTTATTTTTTATTATTTTTTTCTCTCCTTTCATTCATCGCGATGCCGACCAAGTCACAAGCCGCGATATTTAGGGATGCCGCCAAAGCTATACACCAGCTCCTAGAGGTGGGACCAAGGATCATTGCTGGCGACACCAAACATTCCATAACGGAATTTAACGTGTGTTTCGCACAGATACAGGGTGTAAAGGACAAGCTGGACTCAGTATACTACAACATTCTCGACGAAGAGAACTTAGACCAGGGGATTGAGAAGACATACACTGAGAACCACACAAAAACCTCCGGGGCATACCTGGGGATACTTGTGGCTAGGGAGGAAATCTTACCCTCTTCCACGTCGTCCCCAACCCATAACGCTCAGCCCAGTCTCGGCGTCAATACGCCTACAGCCGTCCTCCCCAAGATAGCGCTACCCAGGTTCAGCTCAAAAGTGGAGGACTGGCCCTCCTTTATTGCACTGTTCAGGAGTTTGACTGACGACATGGCGACCTTGTCGGAAGCAGTCAAGCTCCACTATCTCTTCTCAAGTCTCAGCGGTGAGGCATTAAGCATGGTGTCCCACCTAAAGGTCACCAATGAAAATTTTGCCGTGGCCATGGACATCCTTACCAAGCGGTACGAGAACCGCCGGGTTCTCATTGATAGTTTCGTCGACATAATCCTGGGGCTGCCAAGCATCCACACGCGTTCTAACATACGCACACTTTTCCTCACTCCGCTCGTGTCCGCCCAGTGTGCCCTTAGTAATTTGGATCTGCCCATAGGAGACGACTACGTGTTTGTGTCGATAGCGGTGCGAAAGCTTAAGGGTGAGCTCCGCACGTTATTTGAACGCAGACACGGGTCTAGCAGCACCCTGCCCACGTTGAGCGACCTCATCTCCTATCTCGAGGAGCACGCGCGCTGTGTGGAGACAGAGTTCTCCAACATAGCCCAGCCGCAGCCCATTCACGCCCTGCCCGGCCCTTCTCGTAGCCGCGCACCTCCACAGTTGCCCCATCGCACTTATGCTCAGATGGCTCAGCAACAACCCGACCATTACCGTGGCCGCTCCTCAGCTCCATCGCCTCACCGCACCCATGATCAGCCTAGTCACCAACCGTTCCGCTCAGCGAAGCAAATGCGTCACCGCCCATCCACCTCCCCGGCTCGCAGTCAGCCCTTCCCCGTCTACTCGGCCTTCCAGCAAAGCTGCTCCTCATCATTGTCCTCGTCCTCTTCCTCACGCTCGACGTCCTACTGTATCTATTGTGCCACTAGGGGACATAGACTCATGACAGATGGTACAATGCCCAGCCAACACAGGGCCGTTGGGACTTTGTACAGGCACGCGAGCGCTGCCAGCGTTGTCTCGGCCCTCACTACGAGAGCGAGTGCAGGTCAAGGGGGGCATGCAAGGACTGTGGGAGCTCCAACTACCACACGTCCCTACATCGACCAGACGACCCAACGCACTCAGCTCATTCGTCGTCTGTACATATACCCCCACCACAGCTAAGAGAGCACTCGAGGGAGCGTCCCAGAAACAGCAGGCGGCATAAACCCGCACATGCTAAACAGGTGCAACCCAGCTCTGCTCACAAAGCCAGCCCGCCCAGGTCCGGTTCGCCAGGTAGGCCCCGCGAACGCCGCCAGCAATTATGACTCCCAACTATCACGGAGCACCCTAGCGAAGAGGCAGAACAAGACCATGCCCATTTAGACCATGCCCATTTAGCCCATGTCCCTTTGGCCCATGCCCAGTCAACCCATGCCCACACAGCTGATACATACTCAGCTCATACAATTTCGGCTGATACTCAATCAGCTCACTCACCTTCTGTGCCCACTGGCGCACCCATTTTGTTGCCAACCATCTCACTAAGAGTCCCGGACGTACATGGCCATCTTCACACAGCCAGAGCTTTATTGGACTATGGCAGTATGCTGACATTAATAACGTCACGCATGGCACGACTTTTGAACCTGCCATCAAAACCCACTTCTTTAAAAATTACAGGAGTTGGGAATCAGCACAAACATGAGTCAAAGGCGGCAATAACAATAGTATGCCGACCCACTCACAATGATACTCCTACAATCACTGCCACAGCTCATATTTTAAAAAACGTCACTGGCTACCTTCCCTTAGAGAAGGTACCAAACATTTCCCACGTACTAGGCCAGCCACCCGTGCCATTGGCTGACCAGCTTTACCACACACCAGCCCCGATCGATCTCTTATTGGGGTCGGACGTTCTTGGCCAGGTGTTGGACGGGACTAAGGTCTCGTTGGGCCCGGGCAAGCCCATAGCCTTCGGCACGATTTTCTACTTCGCGTTGATAGGATCCATTGAGGACTTGTATGCGCAGCCGGCGCAGCAGGTTAACTCAGCTCACGTCGTTAGCTCAAAACCAGACTCAGCTGAATCAGCCCAGGACATACGTCAGAGTCTGGAAGGGTTATGGGAGTCTGAGGAGCCCCTGCCTCAATCTCACACTCATAATGATCACCTGGAGGAACAATGCTAGGAAATCTTCCGCTCTACCACTACATGCGATCCCTCAGGCAGATATACGGTCGCTCTGCCCTTTCTAAAGGACGCCCATCAACTAGGTAAAACTCACCCTATCGCATTATGCAGATTCCTCAATATTGAGAAGAAGCTAATAGCGAACCCGTCTCTGCGTTCTAAATACGTCGACTTTATGGCCGAATACATCGACTTAGGGCACATGGCTCCCTGTCACCCAAATACATTCGCCCATAAACCTCACTTCTACATCCCTCACCATGGCGTATTTAAGTCAGGGTCGGACAAGCTGCGCATTGTTTTTGATGGTAGCTGCAAAAGCTCCAATGGTGTCAGCATAAATGAATGCCTACACATAGGCCCCGCCCTTCAACAGGACATTGTGGACATCATCATGTCCTTCAGAACGCATCCAGTCGTTTTCAGCACTGACATCCAGAGAATGTTCAGAAATGTGCTGGTTGCCCCAGACCAGAGACGGTATCAGCTGATACTATGGCGGTCCTCACCAGATCACCCTCTGCTCACCTACGCCCTCAATACAGTCACCTACGGCTTAAGATCAAGCCCATACCATGCAATCCGCACTCTGCTTCAGCTAGCTGATGATGAAGGCCATCGCTACCCTGGAGCCGCTCAGGTTCTTCGCAAGTCTATCTTCGTTGATTACATCTTGTGTGGTCATGACACAGTTGAATCCGCCCAAGCACTCCAGGACGAGTTGATAAGTCTGCTAGACCTAGGCGGCTTTCAGCTCAGTAAGTGGACATCTAACTCGCCTAAGCTGCTCGAGAGATTTCCCGACAACCAATGCGACATGCCCAAGGACTTTGACATGAACCCAGAATCCACGTCCATTAAGGTCTTGGGTATACAGTGGAGCCCTCAGTCAGACGAGTTCACCTACCGCATCTCTCTGCCCCCCATCACACATGTCACAAAGCGGTCTATTTTAAGCACCGTAGCCTCACTTTATGACCCAAACGGCTGGGTTTCTCCCGTTATCTTCCGCGCAAAACTGCTGCTTCAGCAATTATGGCTACTGAAGCTGGAATGGGATGAGCCCACTCCCTCTGAAGTACAAACGGAGTGGCACCACATCATAGAGGATCTGCCGCTGTTGTCTAGCATTTGCTTCCCTCGGCACGTTTGTGCAAACAAAGGCTCAGCTGCATACTCGCTTCACGGGTTTGCAGATGCCTCTGAAGCCGGGTTTGCCGCCATTGTTTATCTCCATGAGCTCGATGCCTCCGGAGATACTTTGGTACACTTGATTGTCGCCAAGTCGCGAGTCGCACTAATCAAGAATCGCCTCACAATCCCCAAGTTAGAGTTGTCGGCCGCCACCCTACTCTCCCAGCTCATGATCCGTGTGTCGGTTCAGTTATCGGCCCATATCAGTATACAACCACACATATGTTGGTCAGACAGTACGATAGTCCTAGCCTGGCTCAATACACCGCCTCACCGTCTTCAACCCTTTGAAGCCAACAGGGTAGTCAAAATCAGCTCAGGCTCACCAGAATGTACATGGCGACACGTACCTTCCAAGCTCAACCCGGCAGATTGCGCAAGCAGAGGGATGTCTGCGCAATCCCTGTCAGCCCGTGGGCTGTGCTAAGTCGTGACTTATGGTGGTCTCCCACGTGGCTTGGACAGCCTTGTGAGTCTTGGCCTGCGATGCCCTTAGCTCTGGGCCATCACGCCCTGCCCGGCCTTAAGATATACGCGCCCTGATATTGCCGTAGACTGCTTATATATAGTGACTCTGTGACCTTATTGATAGTGACCCTGGGATGATAGTGCCTGTGATCAGGTGAAGTGACTTTGTACTGTGCCGTGACCATCACATCGCCTTTAATCGCCGCCCGTCAGCTCGTGTCCCGGTGCCAGCGACCTCGTAAAGCCTGCTCCCGGTAAGCTCCTTTCTACCTCCCGCCTAACCACGTCGTATGTTAGTGCCTCTCGCACCGACAATATATATTTTAAATAAAGAGAATAATAATAAAAAGTTTTGTAAGAACTGCTTGTCTAAATAATAGATAATGAAGTTTATACAGGGTTTGATAAAAAAATCAACGGTCCCGTACAAAACTGCAAATACTACGTCTTAAACGTATGGAACAGCACACTTCTTAGCACTTAACCTCTCAGTCTTGGCAACGAAATGTCAAAAAAATTTGACAGCAGGTGCGATTTGGCGGGAATTAAAATTTGCGGAAATGGAAAAAAAAAAATTGGACGCAGTTCATGTTAAATTATGCATTCACGATACATGAAATGTACCACAGAACCGAAATAATCGACCTTGTTCATACTAAAGTAGTCTCTAAGCGTATCATAACACGGTACAAAGTCAAGTGGAGAGCGCGGCCAGGGCGGCCATAATGGCCGCTTGGGGTCTGACGGAATAGCGAGCTTTTTAGGTGCGGCCAAGTATGGCTTAGGCTAGTATGACTAGGGCTTGAGTGGTTAATAGATGACTAAGTTACGGGATTACCTTACCAAATACCCTCTTTAAAATTGATACTAAAATATGAAACCGCTATCATAATTACTTAGGTAGCTGCTACACGCAAAAACTAGAAAGTAACGAAGCCTCTAACAAGTATTTCAAAGCGTCTAACTCCAGACTTAACTCAAAACTTTGAATTAGAATCGGATGCCGATCACCGAACATTTCCTATTATAGAAACTGGAACAAGTCTTCAACTTTGTGTGAAACAGTAAACAGTAGGACAACTTTTTATAAGCTGAGTTCCAGCACCAATTGGTTATTTGACATTTGTAACAATAAAATATGAAATATGTTGGATATGGTAGTTTATAAATTAACGATAATTTTTTTGGGATACCTACTTAATTTGCAAATATTTTATTTTTACAAAATAAATTTGCGATTTTTATATGTGGATCACAAGACCCGAAACGCGGGCGGCCATGATTGAGTTTCGTGTGACGTCACATCTCACGAAATAAACAAAAACTATCTGTCAGGTTTCAAGATAAAGCTTGTTTGTTAAAGTGTTACGTCACAGGGCAAACTGTCACGTGACCAACCGTTTTCGCACAAAATTTGAAATGAATGAAGAAAATTATGTTTTTTTATGTTAAATAAAGCTTTTTGAAAAAAAAAAAAATATTGTAGGAGGTATAAAATAAGCGTTTGTAATTTTTTAAATACTTTTCCGAAAACTGTCAACTAGCCAATTAAGCCGTCCCGCTCTAAAACCTGGCTGGTCCACAAGCTGAAAGTCGCTCAGCGCGCTATGGAGAGAGCTATGCTCGGAATTTCCTTGAGAGATCGAATCCGGAATGATGTTATTCGTCAGAAAACTAAGGTGTTCGACATAGCTCAAAGGATTAGCAAACTGAAGTGGCAGTGGGCCGGCCATGTTTGCCGAAGAACCGACAACCGTTGGGGCAAACGGATACTGGAGTGGAGACCGCGTTTAGGCAAGCGTAGTGTAGGACGCCCTCCGGCGAGATGGAGCGACGATCTACGGAATGTAGCTGGCAAAAACTGGATGAGAAGAGCCGAAGACCGGGCTCAGTGGCGCGTCTTGGGAGAGACCTACGTCCAGCAGTGGACTGATATAGGTTGATGATGATGATGATGATGATGATGATGCTCTAAAACCACAGTCTCGCGGAATATCAGCGTGAAAGAATGACACGTTGATGTTTAAGACTTTAAACTATCGCGTTACATTGCATTAAAACTGTTTTAACAGGACTAAACACGATTAATTTTGTAAGTAAGTACATATCTACTTACTGCTTGACGTTTCGGCCGCGATGCTGCGGCCGTGGTCACAAGCGAACTGACGTCATGCAGTAAGTAGATATGTAGGTATTTACTTACAAAATTAATCGTGGTTATTCCCGTTAAAACAGTTTTAACGTTGATGTTATGTTTCGTCCGCTGAGTGCAAAATACCGGAAGCCCGTCTCTTCTCCCCTTCTCTCTCAGAATTCCTACCTACTGCTTCCTCAAAGGTCCTTCGTCAAGGCGTTCAACATACATACATATCAACACGACTATTATCCCCGAAGGGTTAGTCAGAGACTATGCAATGAGGACCGCAAAAGCAGTAATCTGCCATAGTCCACTTTTCACCAAATAGCGACTGCACATGTGCACAGGTGGTGAGCCCATCACCGCTTTATGGTGTTGGAAGTGCAGTCTTTAGTCCGTTAGTCGCCTTTTACGACACCTAATGGAAGCGGGGGTGGTATAGTATTCTTTCTCCGCTAGTTTAACGCATCTGCGATTCCTCTGGTTTGTGGGTGTCCATGGGTGGCGGTAGTTACTTACTTTCCATTAGGTGATCCGCCTACTCGCTTGTCTTCTTTATACATAAAAATAAAATACCTAAGTATCTATCGTTATTATTGAAATTTTGCATTCACAATGCTAAGGTCGTGGGTTCAAATCCCACTCGAGCTGCCTGACACTGGTTGATTTTTTTCTAGTAAACATTTTATCCTATATCTATATAGCATTGTGAATGCAAAATTTCAATAATAAAGATAGGTATTTATAAGCAATTACGTCTTTATCGATTGTTAAATACTTGCAATAGTATTTCTTTCGAACGTGAGGGTAGACTTCACAGTGACGTAATACCGCTGGCTTACAGCCTAAATCAAACTACTAGGAAAAATTCTACGAGTCTTCTGGGGTCTCGGTAGCTCAGCGGTTAGAGCAGTGGACCGGCAATCCAAAGCTCGTGGGTTCGAATCCCACTCGAGCTTCCTGAGACTGGTTGATTTTTTTCTAGTAAACATTTTATCCTATACCTAAGTATCTAATTAGGTTGGGTCCTGTGCACGCAAAGCGACTTATATTTCTAGGAAGGACAAAGTGCGTTTCGTATTTTACCACATTTTTTAGATTTCTAATTCAAGCTAACCTTTTGGTGCGAAGGTTTATTTTACTGGTGATCATTTACTATTTGTTGGTGTGCGATAAAAATTGCTCCCAAATTTACAATGAATTAACAAATATGTAAATGAATAAATTAAAAATACTTTTTTGCACAGGAAGTCACGAAGTACACTATGCCACCATCGACTCTTAAACTAAGTGATTTTATGTTAAACCACTCTAACTTAGCTCGTTATCAACGGTTAACGTTTTGTGGATTCAAGTTTAGTGATTTCATAACAAAATATTGATTATTCAAGTTGGGCAGAAAACTTTTAAATATCAAAATTGTTACTGTGTATATAACTGCGTGTCAACTTGCTTGGAGGGGTGTTAATTTTTTTTATTTATTAACGTTCACAAGCGGTATTGAGGTAATAAGTTAAAAGAAGATTGATTATGATACGTCTTTATAAAAGATAATTCAAAGTTCAAGATAGTTATATAGGTACAGCCAGCATCAAAAGTAACTGAACAAAAACAAGGTGGCAAAAGTAATAGTCACGTGTAAGTGTCTTTACATACTCATCATTTAGCATTTCAGAATAATATGACATTTTTTGTGTTCATAATAAATGGTTAAGGCAATAATGCAAAAGTATATTGTCATGTACTTTTGACTCGACAACTATGTCAGACAATTGTGGTCATTTCAATCGTAACAATCATTTGACAATTTTATATGCTAAACTACTTTTGATGCTGATTGTACAATGCAATGTATTTAAGTAATTTTTAACATAATTACCAGGTAGGTACTAAAACTCTATGAATATAACAAAACTAAACAGTTATATAATGATATGAACAAATACTACAAAATCAACTTGTTTCATTCTTACCAACTGTTGACTATTATGTTATCATTAAAAAAAATTATAACCCTGCCATATAATTTATTGTATTTAAAATATAATCAAGACAAAATATGGCGCAGGTCATAATTGAAATTTTCCCGACGTGCGGCTAGCGCGTTTGGTTTGCGATCCTGCCCGCTAAGCAACTTTCACAATGCCGGGTCGCTGGATGGCTGACCAATTTAAAAAAAAACATCTCGAGCTCCTCCGTGTTTCGGACCACCTGCAAAAATATATTCTATTCCATTCTTGGTTATCTTTATAGGGTTAAGATAACAAAAATAATTAATGAAATTAAAAATATTTATTCAGAGCACAAAATTATGACAATAAAATTGATCATTGTTTTTGTGACAAGGAGGCAAACGAGCAGGCCGACCCCTGATAGGAAATAATCACCGCCGCCCATGTACAGTCACGAGCACCAATATGTATACACTTTGACTCTTATTCCATTGTATTAAGAGTTACAATTGTTTACATATTTTTGCTCGTGACTGTACCAGCAAAACCAGAGAAGTCGCAGATGCGCTGCCGGCCTTGAGATACCACCGTATTACCAGGGTAATTATACTGTGGTATTACGCCGAGCGAGCCGGTCCAATTCGTGCTGCAATGCAGCGTGGCTCTACCACTCAGACAGTGTCACTCATTTAGCACCACCCAGGGGTCTCGTGTAGGGTCTCAAGGGTAAACCTAAGAACGCGAATGACTTTAACCCCCTAAATAATAGGCATTTAGCATTATGCAACTGAAATGATTGCCACGCAGCTTATGCCAGGTCGCATGTCTATCAGTATAAAATACCATGTCTATCAGTATAAAATACTGATAGACATAAAATACCATGTCTATCAGTATTTTAAAATACTGATAGACATAAAATACCATGTCTATCAGTATTTTAAAATACTGATAGACATAAAATACTATGTCTATCAGTATAAAATACTGATAGACATGGTATTTTATACTGATAGACATGCGACCTGGCATAAGCTGCGTGGCAATCATTTCAGTTGCATAATGCTAAATGCCTATTATTTAGGGGGTTAAAGTCATTCGCGTTCTTAGGTTTACCCTTGAGACCCTACACGAGACCCCTGGGTGGTGCTAAATGAGTGACACTGTCTGAGTGGTAAGTGTACTATGGAATTATTCGACTTAATTTCTCCATCCCTTTTCTACCATAGGACAACCAGTCAAACTGAGTGACGTCATAGATTCACAGTGGAAATTCCTTATAGGCGTAGGTACGAAGCGCTTCGCGTCTACTTTCATCATTCGTACCGCAAAGCCTCCGAACTCCTTGCCAGAGTCGGTGTTTCCTATCAGGTACAATATTTTGGTCTTCAAATTACGAGTGAACAGCCCCCTTACTCTTGAAACCGATCGCTATTGGATCGGATTGGTATTGTGAATTTTCGTTCTCCTAAGTTACGACACCAGAGCTAATATGCGTGAATATTGAGTGAAAAAAATACAAAACTCAATGCCATTTAGTTCACCCAATATGAATCCAAACTAGCGCTGGTGTCGTAACTCAAAAATACGAAAATTCACAATACCAATCCGATCCAATAGAGATCGGTTTCGAGAGTAAGGGGGCAGGTTTCTTCTAGGCAAGCTGTTCCACCATAGGCCACATCATCATCACCATTCGTAGGCCTAGCATGCGCAACACGAGATATGTCGCGGACGAGAGACGGCAAATCATTTTAAATTGTCATGTTAAGGTTTGTAGACAAAAATACCACAGTTTATGCAAAAACTACTATTAAGTCTATTTTTGACATATTACGTAGAGTTCTAAGCGCATCCCTGTTTTTTTTTTCTATATTAAGCCCGGCAAATGACCCCACTCCACCTGATGTTAAGTGGAAATGAGGTCCAGGCGCGAGGACAACTGGTGCAGCGTAAGAGACGTAGCATCAGTCATCCTCACTCTGCCGGCCCACAAAGTGCTTCTTCACGCCTCGTTTGAAGGACCCTAAGTAAAAAGTAAAAAAAATGAAAAATAATTTATTTGTACATACATTTGCATTGCTTAACTCTAGTTGACGAAGTCTCCTTTTAAGTGTTATGTCGGTCTTTGGGTCTTCTTAATAATAAAATAGTCTTCAGGTCCACATCATTTATTTGTCACAATTAATTACATTACAGGGAAGGTTAGCGTCCGTGATCGGCCGCTCAGAGACGAGTAATAAATATGGCGGCTCTGTAGGGATGTACCACTATGCACAATCTATATAGTGATGTACCTAACATCCCCCTTCTTAGTTCTTATTACAATGTTAATAGAGTTTAAGTTACTACAATTTTTTATTAGTCTATTTCCTCAATCCACCTTTTAGGCGGTCTTACAACACGACCAGAACGAGTTACAGTTACTGCCCATGGGTCTTCTCGGGGTCTCACCTCATCCCTCTCCTGCGATGAGCTGGACTGCATGGGAGGGTGGTCACAGTCAATACAATTAAACTTTTGTCTTAGGTGAACCCTATTACGCCTATACCTAACGTTATTGACATCTTCTACAATATAAGACCTATTATTACCTAATCTTTGTTTTATTACTGCATGTTCCCAGTTACTTACAGGATTTCTCTTAAAATAAACATGATCGTTCGTGTGTAACAATGACAATGGCTTAACGTTTCTGTTGAAGTATTTAGACTTTTGTACATCATTTTTTTCTACAGATTTTTTATAATCTTTGAATTTTACAATTTTAGGTGTTAACTTTTTCAATGACATAGGAATATTATTTCTTAGACTTTTAGACATTAACAATTAAGCTGGAGACGTAAAATTATTTTTTGGAGTATCCGTTCCTGTCTCCTTACATTTCTTCAACATATTTTTGACAATTTTGACTGAACTTTCTGCCTGTCCATTTGACTGTGGATGATATGGATCAGTTACAATATGTTCTATGTCCCACTCATAAACAAAATTTTTGAAATCTAAAGATTGGAATGGTGGTCCGCCATCTGACACTAAAGACATAGGTATTCCATGACAAGCAAAAATGGACTTTAAGTTAGTGATTACATTGCTAGATCGACTATCTTTGTTTAACAAAGCAATTTCAATAAATTTGGAATAGTAATCTGTCACAATTAAATAAGTTAAACTATCAAAATACATTAAATCGATACCTACTTGTTGCCATGGATATTTAGTTATTTCAAAATTAATTAATGTTTCTTTCTGATTGCTAGGTTTGAATTTGGCACATACAAGACATTGTTCTATTAAGTTTTTTATATCAACTGACATATTAGGCCAATATAAAGATTCTCTAGCTAATTTTAAACATTTGTTTATACCTTGGTGACCTTTGTGAATTTTTTCTAGCATTTCTTTGTACATAGACTGTGGTACTATAAATTTAGAACCTTTAAAAATTAAATTTTTAATTACATGTATTTCACCTTGTATGTTCCAATACGGCTTTAACAATGGACTTATACTATTTTTGCTACTTGGCCATCCGTCATAATAATATTTTTTTAACAATTGCAAAGATTCATCATTCTTGGTAGCTTGACATATTTTCTTGATATATTCTTGGCTTATTGCTAAATTAGAGTACATAAGGTTGACATGACATGACATTTCAGACTCATTTTTGGGTTCATAATGTTCCTTGATGGCTGCCCTAGACAATGTGTCTGAAATGTACATTTTTTTGCCTGGTACTCGTACATGTATAACATTCAAATCATATTTTTGTAACGTTTACATCATGCGTTGTAATCTAGACGGGACATCATGCAATGGTTTACTAAATAAATATACTAATGGTTTATGATCTGTATGTACAGTGTCTCTATGACCATATACATATTGGTGGAACTTTTCACATCCAAATTGTATAGCTAACAGCTCTTTTTCAATTTGAGCATACCTTTCTTGCGAAGGAGTCAAAGTTTTTGAACTATATGCAATAGGTTTATTGCATTGCAATATCACTGCACCCAACGCTGACTTTGATGAATCTACTGACAATACTAATGGTTTGTTGGGACTATAATGTGCTAAAACTGGTGACTGGGTGATCTCATGTTTGAGACTGTTCAGACATTTGGCATTATTTGTGGAATTGTCTGATGAAATTTTCAGACATCCCAGCGTCATTTGCATACGCTGCACGTGGTCTACACCAACAGGATTCATCATATTTTACTTACGTTCTTTTACTTCTGACACCATGTTATGTCGGTCTTTGGGTCTTCTTAATAATAAAATAGTCTTCAGGTCCACATCATTTATTTGTCACAATTAATTACATTACAGGGAAGGTTAGCGTCCGTGATCGGCCGCTCAGAGACGAGTAATAAATATGGCGGCTCTGTAGGGATGTACCACTATGCACAATCTATATAGTGATGTACCTAACATTAAGCATCACTGCCTATTCCAGAAGACTCCGCTCTCTCATATCTCTTATTACAAATAACTTAAGTATGACGTACGTAGGTAAGTATGTTAAAATTTTAATTAGGTACTCAACCTTAGAATAATAACGCTATAGAAACCAAGTTCGCGCGCCTATTTTGAAGCACATTAATTGGAGCCAGAAATGGCACCAAACGCCGGACCGCTCCGTAGTGTTCAATGTCACAGCGCGCCGAACGTGTCTCGCGAAAAAAAAAAAAAAATGACGGTTTGTGCAGTTAAATTGTGTCACAACACATCTGAAAAACAAAAAAAGTGTAATAACATCACTTTTCACAGGTAAGCTTTCAGTATTTCATAGTATCTTGTATTTAATTAGGTCAAAATATAAACGTACTGCAGTGTGATTCTCTAAGTTAAAGCATCGGTAGCAGCGGCTGCCGCAGTGCTGTCTCTTTCATCTTCATAGAATTGGAAAGAGACAGCAGATCACGGCCATGCGCGCACGTCACGCGTGTGTAAATCGGTTTAGTGCTTCATTTTTGACAGAGCGCTTGTATGAAGACTATCTTTCTATAGCGTTATTATTCTAAGTACTCAACTTATTGTACTATTGTAATAAACAAGGAAATAAAAAATAAAAATAAAAACTTCTACCTAAAATAATAAATGTTTGGGAATTTTATGCATTAATGTGTTTATATGAATATATAAGTGTACAATCAAATATGTAAGTATAGATAAATCCAAATGCTATAAAAATAAAATAGGTATACTTATTTAATTAAATTTTAAACTAATTAGTGACCTGCATGAATGCTTCCGTTTCTTCGTAAGATAGCTCAAATATCCATCCGGTTATAGACTCTTATTAATTTTATTATATAAGTGGGCAGATCGTTTTTCAAATTGAACGCTCGCAAACACGGATTTAAAAAAGGTATATTGTGTTTCCTCCTTCTATCTTGTAAAATAGGAACATATTTTATTGTTTTGTGTTTTTTTAATACTACGTGAGTAATGTATAGTTTCCGGACAGACAATAGATTGGTAACTAAGTAAAGATTTAGGGTGGAAAACGTTCTTTTTTTAAAATACATAACCTTTAACAAGATTCGCTGGGCTCTTTCTACCTCCAGGACGTAGTGTCGATAAATATTAGAGATAAATGAATAAAACACGAGAAAACGGGTCGAGGAGAGTTCTTGTGTTGCGCAAGCTAGGCTGGCAGGTGAGATAGTGGCCAATTAATGCAAGCCTATCACAATTTAAAAAAAATGCCGTAACATTGACATGCCCAGACATGTATACAAGAGGAGAATGAATTAATTCTTAAGGGCGCTATTACATTTCGACTGTAATTTTTGCGTAAAATGGCCATTTTTGGCGTTCTCGATCTCAGAAATAAAAATACATTAACAGTTTTGACTTCTTGAATAGTGTAGTGTATATAGCTATTGGAATAGTTCGTAGCCGCCTCGCTTTTTGTACATTTTTATAATTATACCCAAAATTCCAGAGTAAGATTTTCATCATCCCATCGACTGAACTACTGTTCTAAACAAATTAATTTAAAAAAAAATTAATGTTATCTCTTATATAGTCGTATAGGGCGTTGCCGCCTTGGAATTTTTAGGTATCATTGATTTTATATAGAAAAAAATTCTTTTCTAAACCAAAAAACTTCAAAACTGTGAATTTCTCCTATCTACGATAATATTATTAAGCAAAATTTATACCAGAATAATTGTTACTTCATGAGAAATATAGATTTTATAATAAATTTATGATCCTATTTCGATAATACCGATAAATACTACTGCAAAATTACTACAAAATGCGATGCGCCGGCCGTCCGAACTCAACTTATTCTCGCAGAGTGGAGATTATTATCCTATTTCGATAAAAACGATAAATACAACCGCAAAATTATACTACAAATTGCAAAAATGGGCATTTTACGCAAAAATCACATTTGAGATGTAGTAGGCCTCTTAAATAAAGGACCTCCGTGTTCGAGGGCTTAGCAGCGCCGGTTCTGGCGTCACCATAATTCTGGTTGATTTCGGGTCTGGGTGTTTTTATTTTTATAAAAAGTATGTTTATCCATTATCTAACCAATAAAAACGAGTTTCAAAAGAAGCCTTACTTGGACTAGATACACTTATCGTGTGAGTTGTGAGAAAAGTTAAAAATCATCTACACCCTCATTTTTTATTCGTCTTAATGAAATTAAGGGTGCGTTCCACCCTTGAAACTGAACAACTTTCCTCTATGTGAAAAAATGACAAAACATTTCGGCCTCCCATACAAAACTGTCCGATCAGCTGACGACAATATAATGGGAGCATTTACCCTTAATTTCATTAAAACTAATTAAAAATGAGAGTGTGTAACAATATTCCTCTTGTACCATGCTTTAATACATTATTATTTTGAAAATTACGATTTAATTTGACAGCATCAAGAGACTGAAAGTGTCTCTTGGATTTTTTTATGTAATCTTCGTAAATTTATTCGATTTCGCCTTACTCCGCGAACTCAATTGAGTTTCGCACAAGAATATTTTGTTCAGAGTTTGTTAAAACCTGCTAACCTTAAATGTTTGCGTTTGTGCTCTTTGAAGAAAACATTTGATTTCTTCTAACATTCATGTAAATGCCAAGTATTTATTTGAAAGGCTGATAAGTCTCTGAGACTCTTTGTTTTTGTTAGACAATGTTTATGATAGCGTTAACTCATGAACAAACCAAAAGAAAGTAAGAATATCTTCTTACATCTATAGAGATATAATATAATATAATATAATATAATATCTTTATTTACTCTTTACAAATTTACTTAAGGCTAAAATTGAACAGGAGAAGTAATGAACACTATATTTGTAAGAGTCTGGTGCCTGATAATGGTTTAAGAAAAACCTGTCCCACAGGTCACCAGGCCCCCCGCAGTTAACATTCAAAACGAGCACGAAAAAAAATAAAAAAAATAAAATAAAGATTATCAAAGCTAATCCAGATGAAAATACGTATTATATACATTGCAACATAAAAGAAAAAACTTACAGAACTCTTAAGCTAAAAGAAAAAAAAAAATTTAAACAGTTACAAGCTTGTTACAAGTCACAGAATGAGCATTTTGAGGTGTATTTGTTGAGATTGTGTGTGTTGTGGTGTGTATGTGATAGTGGCTGTGAGTGGATGGATGTATAAACTACAGAATTTACTTAAGAGGACAGAGAAAACCTTCTGTAGAATCATAGTCTAGTGACTTAAGGTATTTAGTTACAAATTTTTTGTAGGTTGAATTAGGAAGAGGAAGAGATGATTCAAGTATCTGTATATGATTTAAGTAGGAGAATTGAGAATGTAAGGCACAGCTATATACGTTACACTAGATAGGCCCTTCCGAACACGCACTATGTTCCACTCATCTGCGGAGTCGACTCGGCACCTTGCTTTAGTGTGGCTTTGACATTCGCGCGTGCGGAGCGGCGAAATTAATTCTTTATTTCTTTTCAAAGTGTACACCTAGTCCTTTACTACAATTCATGAAATTAATTGTTATTCAAGTCATTATTATGTAGTTATATCGTATTATTAGAATAGAAAAGATATTTTTTCAATTATTGTTATTGACAATCTATTTGGGACGCCATCTTGATACACACTACGTTGTCTTTGACCGATCTGGCGCTGCGGCGCTGCGATGTCGGTCTGTTGATAAGACAACATTTAAATGTTTAAGCGCTGCAGCGGCTGCAGCGAACTTTAGGTCTCTCATTCCAGAATTTGAACAAATGGTTTGTATGAACGTTCTTGTCTATACTTCTAGGTCAATGGTAAGGTAAGGATATTGTTGTAAGCACAGTAGAGAAGAAAAGGTCTTCTGTTCAGTACCTTCTTCTTCTTCTTAGTACCTAAATGATCTATACTTACATATATTACCCGTTCTCCGGAAGAGTAGACAAAGACCACTCTTTACATTTGCAATGATACCAGCATAATTTCTTAAGCTTCATTTACACTAAATTGTAATGATTGCCATTTAAAAGCAAATGGTAAGTAATAAATAAAATTATGAATGACATAGGTAAATAACTATCTCATGAGACCATTAATAACCATTTATTTCGAATATGAATCAACATTACTGTAAGTAATTACAAAGGCACTTTAGATAATGTTAGTAGAACATAAGAGACGAATTACAAAACAACATTAATTCATGAGACATAAGTTATTATCACGCAACATATCTGGTCACATATCTAACAAGGCTGACAACTCTTCCAAAAAAATTAATGATTGATCTATCGTCATACATATCTAAAACAACTGAACAGGGAAAGAAAATGGGATTAATGTTTGTACCGTTTCTTTCAATTGAGTTATAAAGTGGTAGTCGTTTAATTATAGGTATAAACGATTGTACTTTGATCGACTACACTAGTAGTAGTACCCAGAGACAGAATGTCTGACACACGCAAACCCTCAGAAAAAGGAAGGGAATTTAGAATGATTGCCTCATAAAATTGAAACGGAGAGATGTCTCTTTTATTGATACTAGATTTCAGATAAATCCGGCAAATTGAAAGTGTGTCTGTAGCAATTTACGTTAATAAGAGAAATGCACTGGCGGTTTGTATTTCTTTTGACGGAGTTAGTTGAATAAAAAGTTGAAGCCATTATAAAATTTTGCATTTTGTAAATTACTTTCATTTAACGTAATAATTTTAAATAGTTTTTACTCTGTTTTTAATGGGTACAAGTCAAATTGCTTTCTCATTAGATGAAATGAACTTAATAAAAAAATAATTGAAAGCAACGTTTGAATCACACAAATATAGTTCTAAATGAATTGTACTAATAACATAACGTAACGACAATATTATTTCGAAACACTTATCTTTACATACTTAAAATAGGACTCTATACATTTACAGCTGTAATTTAAGTGCCATCTACGCGGCAACGGAGGCGGAATTTCACGTTTTAGTGTTTTTTACAACTGTCTCGTAAAAATGGCTTATCGTCGGAGTTTTTATACGACTCGGAATCTTCGTCCTAATGCGTTAGCTTCCTATCATTGTTGTCGGGAGGTTTTACAGTTTCTTTCAATTTGAAAAGAGATGGCATTTGAGCTTTCCAAGAATTCAAAAGCTATTTTTGTAAGATTTTTATTACAAGCATATTACTGCGTAATTTCAGTTATAAAAAATATAATAACTGAGTATTACATATTAATTGCGTTTACATAATTTTAAAACAAACATTATTTAATTTATATAAGATGATTATTATGTATTTTTGTTAAACATAATCAAAGAACAGATATTTTATAAAAATCATCATGATTTAACTAACTTATTATCAATCACCTCGTCTTCTATGTCAGAATCGATTAGTACATCTTTTCCACTATATGTTGGAAAGTTAAAATACTCTGCATGAAATATTTTAGGTATGACATCGCCATCACATAACTTTTTCAAATCATTGAACTTAGATCTAGTAATCGGTAGACGAGTTTTATATTTTGATGACAATGCCAATGGTATCGAAATCATTGGAATAATATCTTCTGTAGCATCATTTTTCATACTATATTTAACTGTCATAGTGTCCGGTGTAGATTTATTAAAGGTTGCTATTCGAATTTCGTTTATTTTCCGAGCGGTTATCTTTTGAAAATTAGTCTCAGGCAAATCGTTAAAATTGTTAAAGTCTTCGTGAGTTAAACTTTGGACTTCATACGGGCTCGGTTCTTTTCTGGCCAGCTGGAGAACCGTGTACCACTGAGATGGAGCCCATATAGTCACGTTTCGAATGGAATGCTCTATAGTTGAATGGATACTATCAACTGTCATTTCTGTATGCCCCAATATCATTATATTTATTTGAATAGTTTGAAGATGTTTTGACAACATCAGTGCGTTGTGAATAGCTGAAAGCAGAATTTTATTTTGGTTTTGACCTGGACAGGGATCCGTATATAATATGAGATCCTTTATGGTTTTGCGTTGATCAATGTCATCAATGTATTTGTGTACTATGGTGGCAATTTCGCTATTACTTCTGTTGCCTTCTGTCTCACCCCACATGTAGCAGAAGCCTTTTTTGGTAACACTTTCATAGAAACACAAATTATTAACAGAATATTTTCGAACATAATATAAAAGCTGGTTGTTCCCGTACGGAGTGTTTAGGACTTTTTGCAGTTTGAACGATGTGCACAGGCTAGTGAGATCATTCTTACCAAGATCACAATGGTTATATCTGCTCTTAGAAGCTTCTATTTCTTGTAAATGAAGTGTAAACTTCGAATCTGGTGTATTTCGGACGCCATGTTTCAAGCAAATCATACATTTGTCTCTCTTAGGCACGTGAAAACCGAGGTCAAAATCATTGTTGATTATGTTCCGGAAAATTTTCTCATTAACTATTTTCACACCTTTTTTGACAAAGTCCTCTTTGTAAATGCGATAAAGCTTATTAATGCTCTTAAACTCAGAAGGAAGATATAGCCTTTGGCTTCCTTTTGTGCAGTAACGCGACGTCAGTGCCGGTAAACTTTTTATAAAGTTGACAGCCGACTTCTTAATTGAGACTGGTGTTTTATTCGCTGGAACTCTCTTTGCTCTGGTGTCACTGTTTGCAGCCGGAATAAATTCGTTTGCCACCGTATAATGGACAGATCGTTGACTTACATTAAGGGTATTCACAAGAAATTGCAAACAAACTTGATGACGTCCGTTACCATCGGGAATATAGTACTCAAATGTGTTTTGTCTGTATGTAGAATTCTTACTCCTCTTTCTTTTTATGTCCATTCTTAAGGTCATTGACGCTAACCAACTTTTTCTTGCTTGTGAAGATAAACCCCAATATTGATCAAAAATGCTTTTTCTTTTTTCTTCAGTGATTCCACCGCATTTATTTGCACATTTCATTGATTTGCACGGATTAGGAAGTAAGTGTTTCTCTTTGGAAATTGACTTATTGCGTTTAACGTATTTTTTACCACTAGCCGGAACTTTTTTCTTCTGTTGTATTTTAACACTTTTCTTATTATTCTTAATTGTCAAACTACTATCCCTTTTTTTCACTTGTTGCATAAATATAGGGGATTTATCTGCTTCTTCTAATGAGTTTTCACTTGTTTCCATGTAAAAAGCATCTTGACTTGATGCATCAATATCATCAACAGTACATTCATCATCAGGTTTCGTATTCATTTCGATGTTTTTCTTAAACAGAGTTTTGTCTTAATCAAATTTGAAACTTTCTCCACTATTAAAGTTTATATTAGTTCGGACAATTGTTGTTGTATAGAAATCATGCAGTGATCACCATTTTCTTCGCCTTTTTTCTTAATAATTAGTTGATGAATTAAGGTCACTCTAACATGTGCAGTAAACCTGTAAATAAAATCAGGTCTCATTTTCTGAATAATAAATAATCTATTATAAACGTTATAGAGTGCAATTTTGGATTGTTATCTTTCGGACAACTTTGCAAAAAGAAATTAATTAAAAATGTAGATTAGAATCGATTTCATATCACCAGTCAATATTGCTTAAAAGCTAAGTACATTTTATTCTGACCCAACATGTGTTAATAAAAAAACATATAAGAAAACTACCCAAGGTAGACAACTTGATTTCAATTGCTTTTGCCCAGTAGTTGGACAGTATCTGGGCTTTACTTTACTCTAACAAATGAACAAAGAATATCCCAACATTAGAAAACTACCCAAGGTAGGTAGACTTGATTTAAATTTTCTTTGCCCAGTAGTAGGACAGTATGTAGGCTTTACTTTACCATATCAAATAAACAAAAATAGCCCAACAGATTAGAAAACTAGTAGCTAAAAATATCACTTTAAATAAGGGTTGATTGTATTTAGAGGTTATGTGACAATTTTTTTTTCATAAAAAAAACCTCTGTTATTATTCTAAACACTACAGTTGGTAGCTGTTCTTTGAATATTAAAGCATAGTCTAAAATTGGTTTGGTTTTGAAGCAACAACTTGACATATTAGACCGTTGCCCATACAACGATTGGCATTCTCCTTTTAGAAAATTGTTTGAAATTTCAAAAATAATGTAAAGCGCTTTAATGAAAATCGGCCGAAATTTCGATTCGGAAAAAGAGAGTAGGCCCTATGGCTAGTGAATAAACTTTCGCACGACTCGCTGCGGTACTAGAAAAGGTGCTTCCGCACTCCGCCTCAGGCTACTGCCGATACTAACGAACTCTCAGCCGGACAGTATGCAGTTTTCATTAGCTTGTTAAAAACTTTTTTGATGCTCCAAAATATTATTTTTTTTAACTCACTAAGCCGGCAAATGAACACACGGCACTGGTGGTGCACAGCCACCGCAGCCAATGGTTCAAAACCAAGTTACGAGCATGTGGCTGAGCATGTAACCGTGACGGTGAAAGAATACTACCACCCCCTCTCTACCCTTGGGTGTCGTAAAAGACGACTAACGGACCGGCGATGGGCTCACCGCCTGTCACGCTGAGCACATGTGCAGTCGCTATTTGGTGAAAAGTGAACTATGGCAGAGGACTGGTTTTGCGGTCCTCATTGCCTAGTCTCTGACTAACCCTTCGGGGATAATAGTGGTGGCAAGGCAATTAGGACCGCAAAAGTAGACCCCCCTTGGGTTAGGCGCTCAGCGAAAATTTGGATGTTGCGGTTGCGCGGGGCCTCGGGGGTGTTGCGCGGGGCGGGCTCCGCGGTAATTCGTAAGCGCCATTCACATTTTTATCAAAAAGTTAAAGAAAATGTTTACTTATTTGAAAATCCAAATCAGTCAAGAAATCGTAAATTTTAATACCTATGTGTTTATGATGTTATAGGAATTATTATTTGTAAAACACGGTCGAAATGTGCATTATATGAAGTTTTAGAGGTCACTTCAGGATTTTTTTCTATCGAGCCAAATGTTTCCAATCGTGTCTTGGCTTCGTTCGTCCCCTTACACGTATACGCTTTGTAATACACATTAAAAGTTCCAATGCAAAATAACTAATATAATTTGAGTAACAGCTAATAGAAAACATATTTTTTTGCGTTTTGATGACCGCCTCTTATATGCAACAATGCATGCCAGTGACACTAATGTACTAAATAAACCGGCTGTACCAAATAAGTACTTTTCTAAAATCAAGTAACTATTCTGTATAATTAGCAATAAACTCATTTGTTTTTATAACTTTCCTGAAATTCTACAAAAAACTATGCAAAATTAAATAAAAAAGGCATAAAATTTTGACCAAAGATTTGACCTGACACCTTTGCTCACTATTGTCTGTATTTTTTTTTGTATTTGTGTTTATGTGCAATATATAAATATATATATATATATATATAAAAGAGCCACCCCTTCTACATTGGAATTTTAGCACATTTTCCAAAAAACCAGCGGTTCTTAAAAAAGGATGGAAGAAATTAACGTTAGTTGCAGAAAAAAAAACTTTTAAATAGAAAATAGGAAGATTATCTAACGCAAATGAGGCAGTCAAAATTTTTTTTAAATGGTTAAAAATGTCACAGTTTCTAAGTAATTTTTTTTTTTTTTTTAATACTAAGCCCGGCAAATGACCCCACTCCACCTGATGTTAAGTGGAAATGAGGTCCAGGCGCGAGGACAACTGGTGCAGCGTAAGAGACGTAGCATCAGTCATCCTCACTCTGCCGGCCCACAAAGTGCTTCTTCACGCCTCGTTTGATTACTAACTGACTTACTTAAGTGACTAAGCGCTCGTGCACTAGCCAGAGGTCCAGGGTTCAATGACCAGCCCCCTTACTCTCGAAACCGATCGCTATTGGATCGGATTGGTATTGTGAATTTTCGTATTTTTAAGTTACGACACCAGCGCTAATTTGGATTTATATTGGGTGAACTAAATGACATTGAGTTTTGTATTTTTTTCACTCAATATCCACGCAATATGAATCCATATTAGCTCTGGTGTCGTACCTTAGGAGTACGAAAATTCACAATACCAATCCGATCCAATAGCGATCGGTTTCAAGAGTAAGGGGGCAGGTTTCAATAACCAGGTCAGGTAAGAATATACGATAAAATGTTTACTAGAAAAAAATCAGGAAGCTCGAATGGGATTCGAACCCATGACCATTCGATTGCCGGTCCACTGCTCTAACCGCTGAGCTACCGAGACCCCAGAAGACTCGTTGAATTCTTCCTAGTAGTTTGTGATTTACGCTGTGATACAGCGGTGATCTGAGACTGGTTGATTTTTTTCTAGTAAACATTTTATCGTAGCATTGCGAATGCAAAAAATTCAATAGAATATGTTTTAGATTTTTCGATGCATAACCAGGGTTTGTAAACTCAAACCCGCATTAATTTGGCAACCGTGGTGATTAACCCCGTTGCCTAGCAGTGGGACAGTATTTAATAGGATAATACTTTTTAATATGTACAGTAACAAGCAAAAATATGTAAACAATTGTATCCCTTACTACAATGGAATAAGAGTTAAAATGTAAATATATCGGTGCTCGTGACTGTACGAGTACACTGTTTGTTGGTGTGTATCTGTGTATGATAATAAAAAAAAGTTAAAATTAAATTGAAATGAAACACTTTTTTACGGATTAACTCGCGTTTAATTTACTATTTACATAGTTTTTATATTATCCTGACGTTTCGAACCCTTTACAGGGTCCGTGGTCACAGGGAGACTGAGGTGTTAGTCATCTCATTGTTAGAAGTTATTTGCCTACCGTCAAAAATTTTTATATTTAACCGGGTGCGTTCAAGTTTACACAATACGAGCTAACAATATTTTTAGGTCTGGCAATGTGTTAGCTCGTATTGTGTAAACTTGAACGCACCCGGTTAAATATAAAAATTTTTGACGGTAGGCAAATAACTTCTAACAATGAGATGACTAACACCTCAGTCTCCCTGTGACCACGGACCCTGTAAAGGGTTCAAAACGTCAGGATAATATAAAAACTATGTAAATAGTAAATTAAACGCGAGTTAATCCGTAAAAAAGTGTTTCATTAAAATTAAATGTTAATGTTGATTATTTTATATTCTGAAAGTTAGTTATGTTATTAGGGCCAGCTCGTGTAACAAATATTATTAAATAAATTAAAATTAAAGAACTAAGAGTAGGTACTTAAATGATTGTGTACAAAAGTTGTCTTTGCGTGGTCGACCATGTCATACTAACTGCTGAATTCATTCATACTTAATTAATCCATTAATGTACATAGAATAATAATATGTACCTACTTAGTTTTTTTTAAATTATTTTAGCACATATAAGTAGTATACAAAAATATGTTACTCAAATTATAAATTGAAAATAGTAATAGACAAAGAGTGCCGAAAAGCTTTAACAATTATAGTACGAGTACATACAAAAGCTATGGATGGGATTATGTTCCTATATAGTTAATAACATCTATGTATAGCTTAGATGTATCGTGATGATAAACATTTACGTAAAAACAAATACATACGCATAAGCAAATCTATAACAATTCATACATGCATAAGTACATTAAAGTAATCGAAAGGCCACCATAACGGTTGCAAAAGCGCGATCGTTCTAAGCGAGTTGGTAAGAAATGGTTGGTAGGTTCAAAAGTGTTATGCTACTTATGAGGGCGTCTGTACAAACTGCAAAAATTGTAAAGTTTAATATAAGTAGTAATTTACCCGGATGCGGCTGGAACAAACCAGAAGAAAGTGACAACACTTAGATGAGGCTCATGCCCAACAGTGGATGCGGGATGAAATGACGATGATGATGAATTTAGACAGACAAAAGATTGAATAATCATACACGAGGTTACCGCCATGTGGGATGTGGATTCAACCATTATTATACCGATAGTCGTTTCGGCAAACGGTCTTTTAGCTAAGAGCCTCGAACAACACCTAGAGAGGCTCTCGCTAAAAGGTTGGGTCAAGGGTCAGATACAAAAGGCAGTACTCCTTGACACGGCACGTATTGTCAGGTGGTTCCTCACTCTGCAGCCCTAACCACCGATAGCTTGGGTCTATCCCCGCTGCCGGTGGCAACCTAGGTTAAGTTTTTTGTAATATTTTATATTGTAAATATGTTTTTTTATATAAAATATTGTCAAAAATTTTTCTTCAAGCAATCTCTTCCAGGCAACCTTGGGTGATAGAAATATAATAAAAAGAATATTGAAATGGGTGCAAGAATAAGGGAAATAAGAAATAGAAATATAAAATAGATTGGTACAACGTACAACAAATAAAACTAAGATGATATCCGTAAAAAATGACTCCGGACCTGACACTTGAACGAATCCAACGTGCGAGCACTACTGATGCTCTCTAGTAGAGCAATTAATATTATTTAACCTTTTGAGAGTAAGGTTTTTAAAGTCGTTTTATTATTCACCAGCGAGTTATAGCGCCCGCATGCGACTTCGCCCGACTTAGTCCCGTACCCCGTGACGAATTTTCAAAATGAATGACGTACAGTCACGAGCAAAAATATGTAAACAATTGTAACACTTAATACAATGGAATAAAAGTCAAAAGTGTATACATATTGGTGCTCGTGACTGTACTTACCTCTGTGACGCCTACATCGCATATTATGGTGCTGCCTAGCTCTCTAATACTTACATTTCTAAACTCGTGATATCTGTCGAATAAAATATCCAAATTGAATAATTCAAAAAGTTATTCAGAGGTATTGAAGCAGTCTTGAATATGAAATAATTTATTATGATAAGAACTTTAATACCAAGGTACAAATAAAGAGCCTTTTCTAGCGGCGGTATTTTAATTACCTAAATATTTTAAACAAAAAACTTACATATTGTAACATAACTACAATAGTAAGACATAATTATGCTGTCAGAACACTATTTGTAGATAATGTTGTGTTCTGCAAAGTCGTAGTACATTATTTTGTTCTATCATCAATAGTTTTCGCAGCGCACGCGATGTAAGGAATTTTTTTACAAATTGGTTACATTATTGGAGTTTTAGTAAGGATCCCAATTTTTTCTAAAAATATAATATACCCAGCCTATGTTACCCGAAGATAGTGTAGCTTCCCAACGGTGAAATAATTTTTCAAATCAGTCTAGTAGTTTGCAAACAAACAAATAATCAAATTTTCCCTCGTTATTTATTAAAAGTAAAGATAAGCCCACTGGCCCACGATATACCGGCCGCCATTTTTTAGTAGGTAGGTACGCAACGCAAGCGTCACTTACCTAAAACTACACATTGCAACTACGTTACGTACAAACACTTAGTTTATAGCTCTTAACGTGGCGCTTAAACCGCAACTCGACCTATTTTAAAGTTATCACCAGTGTAGAAACTCTATTAAGATTAAAAATAAAATAATGCTCATATTTACCGGTAATTTAGCTTCTTTGTATTACGCAGCGCAGATCCCACGTGAAGTCGTGTATTCATCCGCGCGGAACGCGGGCGACTGAAGCGCCATTCGATAACAAAAGTGAGTTAGCAAAACGATTCAAGCGGCAATCGACTCGGCTGGCGGGAATCAGCTGTTTGTAAAATTAAAATGGCGGCGTTTGTTGCCGATATGAAAACAGTTTTTTGAATAATATTTTGACTTTCCTTCATTAATAATACTATTACACGGTTTGTCGTAAAATTAATATCCGTAATTTACTGTTCCCAATATCACTACATTGTGAATGAAGTATCTATTCCGTGGAATAACCAATAGGTAGGTACCTTAACTTTTGATCATGTTGGTAACTATAACGTACAATATTATTAAAAACACTGCTTTTATATCATTAGTCCTATGAGTCGAAAAGTGGACTATGGTAGAGGTCTGCTTTTGTTGACCTCATTGCCTAGTCTCTGTGTAACCCTTTGGGGATAATAGTCGTAATTAAATCTAAGTATACCTATGTATGTGTCAATGTTACGGTATCATCTGTTTCAACAAATGAACAATACAAAGTTATCCCCATAATCATTTCAAATACCCTTCGGGGGCTGTTGTCAAAAATATCACGTAGTGACTTTATGGACAACCACATTTGAGCATAAAACAACTTTATGTTCACCAGAGATACAGGGGAGATGAAAAAAAAGGACACAAAACGGGCTAAAATACGTTGCGCCCGCCGTAATATTTTAGCCCGCACAATCATCTTGACGGAGAATGGAAATATTTTATGTTGTTATACATACCACGTTTGACGAGAATGTGGATGACTTTACTCTTAAGATTTACATTATTCTTAAAACTGTATTTACATGTATAAACTTACTAGAAAAAATTCATATGAGATAAAAATATTCCGAACAATAGAAGGTGTTTGGTTAATGTAATAATTCCGCAACTGGGCCTAGCCTATTAAGAGGCCTATTACATCTCGAATGTGATTTTTGCGTAAAATGCTCATTTTCGTATTTTGTAGTAATTTTGCAGTTGTATTTATCGTTTTTATCGAAATAGGATAATAAATTTGTGCATAATATTACAAATCTCCATTCTGTGAGCATAAGTTGAATTCGGACGGCCGGCGCATCGCATTTTGTAGTAATTTTGCAGTTGTATTTATCGTTTTTATCGAAATAGGATATTAAATTCATTATAAAATCTTTATTCCTCATGAAGTAACAATTACTCTGGTATAAATTTTGCTCAATAATATTATCGTAGATAGGCGATATTCACAGTTAACTTATAGCGATTTTCGCAGTTTTTTGGTTTAGAATAAGATTTTTTTCCTATATAAAATCAACGATATCTAAAAATTCCGAGGCCGCTACGCGCTATTCGACTATACCGTTACCCTTTGTACTGGCCTTTGTTTTTGCTAGCATTTTTCTAAAACAATTTTAATCTTTATTATGTCGTTGTAAATTTTAACATTCAAGTTGTAGCGGTTAAGGGTGATCGTTATTCAGACAGTCATCAGTAATTTTAAATTGCTACACTATGTGTTTGTTCAGAGCTGTTTTGGTGGTGGCTCATTATTAAAATAATACTATCATCCCATCTTTTCGCTTAGGTGTCGTAAAAAGAGACTAACGGACTAAAGACTTATCCACTCACCACCACTCATCACACTGTGAAAAGTGAACAGTGGTAGAGGACTGATTTTGCGGTCATCATTGCTTAGTCTCTTACTGACCCTTTGTGGAAAATATTCGTGATTATATATATTCAGTTTGTTTAGTATTGATGTATTTTATTTACCATTTAAATGTATTTTCTATTTAATAATATACGCAGAAAGCAAATAAAGTCAACCCACACCAAGTAAGCCACTACAGTAATATCACCTTATGTCCACACCCTGAAACATTTACGCAAACAACATTCCCTTAATTCGGCATAAAAAGCCTTGGCACATATAAATTCATGTCCCCAAAGGTGTTTCTAGACCTGACACAATCTCGGGAGCCTTAACATTATGCAAAATGCCGCTTGAGGATATAGGAGAAGCTGTGAAAGCCACTTTGGGGAAACAATGGGTAGTAGCGACTTTGGAATAGTCCGGCGGGCAAAGGTCAGGGATAGATTTTTTTGTAGGCTGTGTTTTGTTTTGTTGTTACTACAGTGGTCTTTGAAACTCTGAAGGGGAATTGTTTAATCAAACAGACGACGACGGCGCAAAACAATTTATTAGTTGAAGTGAGTTTCGTGTCTTGAATTTAGTTAAACTGTGTTAAAATAATAAAATTTGGTATGCCTATGTAGAAAGCTTTCGCTAAGTATGACTTTGTACCATGTTCAAATCTGTGGTAGATATTTTTTTTTCGAAGCAAGAACTGAATCACTGTATCTAATACTTTTCAAACCGGAACACAGCAACTTCAAATATTGCTCCTTAGCAGCAGGAATAGGTAAAATCATGCTAGTCGTCATCCAGTCCATATTAATAAGAGGTGCAATTACAGGTATATTGGCGACATAGTTGAAATATTTTTTTGTCAAAAGTGAAAGTATAAGCCTATGAGCCGTGTGTGCTCACCACCTGTCACGCTGAGCTCAATGTGCAGTTGTAATTTGGTGAAAAGTAGACTATGGAAGAGGACTGCTTTTGCGGTCCTCATTGCCTAGTCTCTGACTAACCCTTCGGGGATAATAGTCGTGATAATAAATATTATGTATTTAATTTAGTATTAAACTACATTTCAATAATTTCTGACCGTGCTTACAGTTTACTAAAGTAATGACGAACTGGCGGCGTGGTCGGGTCGCCCATGCGTGGAAATTGTGCTTAGAGCCATTGTTGAGACGATCTCACACCTTTGCGGGAGGAAGGCGGAATGCGGAAGGGCTTCGGGGAAGCATTTGCTCAGTAGTGAGATAAAAAAGGCTAAATATAAATTAAAAAATCAAGTTAACATGCGTGCATTTGACTATTAACTCACCTGATGGTAAGTGATGAGGTAGCCATTGATGTAACATGCTTGCCTAGAAGATACCTATTCACTGTTGATTTGATTTATGTGCATATTTATGACTGTTTTGTTTGCGCAAGTAAAACATTGCCTCTATCAGTACTACGATTGACTGAATAGTGATTCAGCATTCACTGCCGTTTTATGCGGACACTAAAAGGGAAGGTATAATTCACACACGAAAAGAGATCCGTTCGCATCCCCAAATATAAAATGCGATACACTTTTTTACACACCGAAAGGTATAAAACAGCCATATCAAAATTTAGCTAACCCAAAACAATTCAAAAAGGTAGCTGTATAACAGTTTATGGCAGTTTTAAAAACACCATTTAAATTTTACGAGAGCAACCCGTTTTTTTATTGATATTATCTTACGAATAGGAATTTGCGAATGGCGAATGCTGGGATGAATTTCGAATTTGTCTAATTTTCCAGAGAAAATTGTATTTTGTTTTTGGTGCATTGCAATTTTAGGTTTACCGACGTACCTATCAAGAAATTGTTTGTCTGCAAAAATAATCTTAATAACATTGGACATTAATCTAAACATGCATTTTTTTATAATGTATATGTCGTAATTTTTAAAATAGTAAGGATATTTTCCATTGATCCTGTTAATACCCGAATTGATATTTGATTTGTAATGGTGAGTATTTCTATGAAAGGTCCTTCTATGAAAGGTAAGGCATTTTATTTTTTTACTCAAGCTGTAAAATAAAGGAAAAAAAAATGTCCTTGCTGATTTTCTTGTCGGTTCTTCTTAATACGAGGTCTCCTGCCTTACAATAGGCGATTTTCTGACAGCCCAAATTAAAAAATAAAAATGAGTTCAAAAACACTCGATAGATGGCGTTTTATGAAAGCCGAGCCGCACACAAAGGCTGTAACAAATTGTGCACATTTGCTTGTCAACCAAAAAATTAAAATATGGCATTTTAATTTCAGGACCTATTTCTTTTTTCCATAATTTCGTTTAAAGACAGTTGCAATTTTCTGATACCATTACGCAGCACACACGTGCTCTCCATGGACTCGCCCTCGACTACTAAGCGCCATCTATGAAGTCATAAAGTACCAATATCTTTTATTTTGATAGCGTAAAATCGCCTATTTAGCGATAGCGTAGCGAGATAAATAAATGTTTAATTATTGTTTCCAAAATTAAAAGATATTAAACTTTGAATTTCATGCTTAACATCATCGTCATCCATCATTATAAACAGCCTATTAGTTGTTAACAGCGTTCCCGGAGCGACAAGTGACGAAGAACAGTAGTTCTACAGTGTACCTATATTATCTTCTTTGGAGGAAAGACTTTACTTATCAATCTGCATCTTCCTAGCTGCAGTAACATACCTAACGCATCATCTTTATTCTGCGTCAAAAGGGCCCACTTTTATCACTAGAAACCTTCACTCGTTACAGATTGCTACACCTCTCTATTTTTTATGAAACTGTTAACACTGGCAAGGAGAAAATAATTTTTCCCCAACATTCAGGAACAGAGAACTAAAGAAACCAAAACCCCTTTAAAAAGCTATTAAGGAACCAATTAGTTCTGAGTCAAGAAAACGAACCATCGTTTGCTCCATTTATTTTGTATCAACTAATCCGTTGCAAATTTCCCGTCTTAATTAAAACAGCAACTCAATAGGTCTTTCTGTCTATAAACTCTGAGCAAACCTTAATTGCCACTATAAGGAGTGGTAATAAAAACAAAACGAGGCCAAAGGATAATGGAACGTCTTTATCTCGGAGATAACACGAGGAAATAGTTGAAACAGGAGCGGCTCTAAAGACAAAAACTCTTAATGAAGCTAGGACAAAGTAATTTGAATTTGCTACGCCACTAACTGTTAAATGCACTTCATTAAAGACGTGCTAACTGTTCGAGTGCCGAGCGACGAATGACACGGAACGCATCCGAAATTCAAATAGCCCTCGCTCTTTTCGAATTTCGGAATAGCTGATGCGGTTTTTGTGGCCACAGACAAAAGCGCTCTAGCTCCTTTTTATTGTCGTCAGATCTTTATATTGCGCTGTGTAAGCCGGCCATTCAATGCGGATTTGAAATGCACGTTTATGATGTCGCAAATGTAATTGCTGTTCTGTGTGACATAACTTTTACTTCTCTAGCTAATTAAAAGTGCTGTTACTTTCTGCAAGCAACAAATTGCATGGTAGCCTGGAAAAAAATAAATCTATTTGTATGAGATAATTTGTATTTTGTACTCCAACTCGATACTCATTGTCTTTACCTTTTTGTGTACAGACTAAATAAGTAAAATAAATAATAACAAAGTTTTAAAAAATGATATTAGGTCTTCACTTCTGTTGTCTTGTTAAACTTCTCAGGATTAATCATCCCGGTTTTTATGAAGAGTTTGATTTCCAGCACAGGGAGGTAACAAAATTAATTACCTACTATATTGGGGTTGGTAGGTGGCAGGCCTTGTTCTTAGCTTCCACTATCTTATCTAAGCCTATCACTATAATAACAATGTTAGATAATAAAGTCCTTGTACGTATATAATTTTAACGCATATTGTGTTGCAAATAAATTAAAAATAATAAGATCGGATGTTGAAAACGTTTTGTTGACATTGAATGGGCGCCTTTGGCTTACAATGTAAAAAAAAGATGGTGTTGATTAATTTCGGCGGGCTGGATAAGTTCCACGGTATGCCCAGATTGCCAGAAGGGTGCGAGTTCGAATCCTACTCGTGGACATTTTTTCGACATTGTCTTTTTTAATTTGTAATGTCACTCAGTGATGAGAATACGGGGTAAAGTGCGTTTATAGTGCGCTTCCATTTTTAGCCTTATTGTCACTTCCCTTCTTTGAGACAAAAGGCCAAGCGAGTAGCCGTTATTGAGCGTAAAGAAATGGCTATCTAGCTTGTAATTCGAATTCCAAGAGGCCTCATAAAAATATTAAATTGAACTGAACAAGTAACTTCAGTCCAACCTTCCAATATTGGGTTCAAACGTTAGATTTTATTAAGGTTAGATCGGATTATAATCTTCCGTCCCCTACTTTTTTCGTAGGTGCGAGGAGTGAGGCTATCACTTATCAAATCCTGTATTCCAGTCTAGTGAGTTTCCTTTGTAAATAACTTTTAAATGCGCTGGGCCTTTGCGTACGTACTTATACGTAGTATATGCTTACACAAGCTAAGCAACTTTCTCAGTTATCTATGATGGATGACCAATTTAAAAAAATATAAATCTCACGCTCCTCAAAAGGCACGACCTGTTGCTCTCATCAATTCTCATCAGGCCAGTGTAGTGTGTTACAGTCTTATCAACCCTTATTTAAAAAATACCCCATGTTAAAATTTCAACGAATATTGACCGATTTTAACAAACATTTACTAAAACAGTTAATATTTAGAACTAACTATAGGTATACATTTTTATAACCGACGTTTCGACTGAGTTGCGCTATCCTACATTGGACACGTCTAGGATATCTAACGAATTAGTTAAAACTCATGTTAAAACTTTCGTTCAAAAACTTGAATGCTATATTTAGAAATGTGTCTTCACAGGTTGATTGACTGATTCACACTTCTCAGTCAGTTACAGTTATCAAAGAGCGCACATCACTCGACCGCCATAACGCAAGCAACTTCACACCTAACTTAAATTATTTCTTGAACGCGCTGGCATTTTTTACGATGCTGAAAGCGTATATTAGCCCATTCCGATTCATCCGGGCTGCGGCTTTCCGCGTAAAACGTTTATAACACCTATTAACGGGGGATAGGAAAAGGCGAGAAATTGTGATAGGTATAATATACACCTGTGTATATACCTGTGAGGAACTCGATCGCGCGGCGGCTAGGCGTCTGCGATGTTGCCAGTGAAGCAACTTTCGCGATTCCGGGTCCACTGGATGGGTAATTAAATTAAAAATATGTAAAACTCTGGAGTAGGGATGGCGATCTGAAATCGATTTACCGAATAGTCGATTTCACTGGACCAAAAAAATCGTTTTTTTATCGATATTGTAGTACTGAATCGATCCAGTGAATTGATATTTCAAAATAGAAAATCGTTGTTAAATTTTTTTCACAGACTCCGCTGGCTAGGCCACGTTGAACGCATGGAGGAGGATCGAGCGGTGAAGCGCGCGTACGTAGGAGTGCCCTGTTGGAGAAGGACGGTCGGACGCCCTAAGTACCGCTGGAAGGACATGGTAGCCAGGGAAGTATTCGAGCTGCTGGGGCCTATCAACGTGCATGAGGCTGCACAAGACAGGGAGCATCAGTGGCGTCATCTCGTGTCGGAGGCCAAGATCCACTTCGAGTCGCAAAGCCAGCGGAGTAAATAAGTAAGTTCGATTTTTTCAGTTTTGATGAGGTCCGTAAATTGATTTATAACACATTTGCTCGTAAAGAAGCTCTTATTACACCGATTTCAGTATCGTAATGTAATAAGTTTCGCACTAGTGCGGTAATGTAATTTAAAAATTAGTAATCATTTGAATCTATGGACAACATAGGCCTTTAGCCCGTTAGTAGCTTTTACGACACCCACGGGAAGAGAGGGGTTGGTAGTATTATTTTGATGAGCCCATCCCCGCTCATGCTGTTGGATGTATGTGCAGTCTTTAGTCCGTTAGTCGCCTTTTACGACACCGAAGGGAAGAGAGTGGTTTGTAGTATTATTTTGATGAGCCCATCACCGCTCTATGCTGTTGGATGTATGTGCAGTCTTTAGTCCGTTAGTCGCCTTTTACGACACCCAAGGGAAGAGAGGGGTTGGTGGTATTATTTTGATGAGCCCATCTACGGTCTGTGCTGTTGGACAAAGAAATATATATATATATATCGACGCTGGAAAGCAATCTTGTAGTATAACGAAAAACGAGGTTTACGTGGGAGGCTAAATCATATTTAAAAAATTCATACCTCTTGAATGAACATGCATAGAAATGTCTTTGTGTGGCTTATATTGTTTTAAATGATAATTTATCATTATGCGATTAGAGTCTACTATCTGAGGTTACTATAACCTATGTTTTTCACTAGTTACAGCAATTGAATTTTCAAACATACACCGCAATTTTGCTGTATCTATAGAGTGAAAACATAGGACTCGGCAAAATGTCAATAAATAAAAAGGCAGCTATTGTGATGTATGTAATGAATTTAAAAAGAAGACCATTTAAAATTTGATGTAATTCATTATAATTTTAAGTTGAAGTGTTGAATTTCAATGTATCTATGAAACAAATAAAATGAAACTTATAAGGAAATGCTGTATGTAAATTAAGAAAACTAAATGTTGTTTTTAGTAACCATTAACCCCAACATCAATGATAAAAAAGTTCAAAACTTAAGCAGCTTTTGTGTTGCAATTGAAATACTCAACAGATTTATTAGAAAATACCATTAATAGGAGGATAAGGAGTAAAAATGTAACAAACAGCAATGAATAAAGAAGGTTAGTTAACATTACATTAATTTTCCTATGTAGGTACAAAGCAAGGTATAAATCAAATATTATAATGAAATAAAAAATAGGTATTTTATTAAATTTTATTTATTAATAAAAAAAGTTGTTTTATGACAATCTGTACCTATTATGGAGATAATAGAAGAAAATTATACTTATAATAATTTTATTATAAAAGAAGCCTTTTATTCTTCTTCGTCAGTGTCTATTAATATATCTTGAGTTTTTTTATCTCGCTTTAGACCTAGATATTCATGCGCATGTACTCTAGGTATAATTGATTTGTCTACCAGTTTTTTTAAATCATTGTATTTTTGTATCGAAACAGGAAGTTTTTCAGGATAAAGACAAACCTTGGGTTGAGCGTCATTTAAGCTACACAAATTGATTTCTACAGTTTCGGCATTCGGCAACATAGAATTTTTCATAAACATTATGTTGGGGTGTGACTTTCTAAATGTAGCAATACATAATTTAGATATTTGAAATTTTTTTTTGTTTTTTTTGAAGGTTTTGTTTAAAATGTCTTCAAAGCCCAAAAAGTCATGACCCTCCAAAACAGTAACATTATACGGGCTCGGATTTTTACGAGCCATCTGGATTACTGTCGGCCATGCTGATGGCGCCCATATCGTCGTCTTCTTAACAGCACGCTCAATCGTCGCGTGCATACTGTCTACCGGCATATAAGTATGCCCTGGTATCAAGTAATTCATTTGTATTGTATTTACGTTTTGGCACTTCGACAAAATATACCTTAACATGGCCAGAATTGTTTTATTTTTGTTTTGCCCGAAGCATGAGTCAGAGTAAAGCAAAACTTTTTGAATACTTTCCCGGGCGTCTACTTCTTGAATAAAATTATATAAACACGTTGCAATTTCGTTTGCTCCACGATGAGCATCAGATTCAGTCCATAAATTACAAAACCCTGCTTGTGTTTTACTTTCGTAAATTGTTAGATTATAAACTGCAATTTTTCTGGAATAATACAATGCCATATTATCACCATACGGTGTATTTAACACCTTTTGCATGTCAAAACTTGCGCATATCACACTGGGATCTATGCCATTAAGGTCCTGGTGGCATTTAAATCTTTTGTAAGATTCTTCCTTTTCTTGTAGATGTTGCTCCATTTTTATAATTTCTTGTTCATTTCTCACGTCAAACGATCTCGCCATGCATGTCATGCACTTATCTTTTTTAGGGATATGAAATCCAATATTATAATTAGCTTTTAACCAATTTGAAAATACTTTAAATGACATACTCTTTATGTTATTAGTGTCACAATTTGATGCATAAATGCGATATAAATTTGAAATGTTTTTAAATTCTTCAGGTAAGTAAAGGCGAGATGAATCTTTCCTGCAATAATGCGATGGTACGAGTGGTAAAGATACCAAAAATGTTTTAGCGTGACTTAAGACATCTTCTGTAGTTTTGTTGGTACCACCGTTAAGTTTTCTTCCGTCAGATTTAGCAAATCCCTCAACTGCATTATCTAATGTATATAATAGAAACCGTTGCGTTATGTCTATTGTATTTATCAGGAATTTCTGACAGACTTGCCTTCTACCATCCCCTTCATTTATATAATAAGCGTAAGTGACATTTCTTCTAGATGTTTTTTTATGGCACATTGTGAGATCCAATCTTTTTGGCGTTGAGCGCTATTAAGATTCCAAAAGTAGTTAAAAAGGCCTTTCCGCCTTTCTTCTGTTATTTCTCCACACTTCCGTTTACAATCGATGTTAATACATGGGTTAGGTTTCATGCTCTTAGCCACAACCTGTTCACCTTTCTTGTTGGTATAGGACTGTCCCGAATTACGTTTTCTTTGGTTGTCTCTACTAATTTTCTTCTTATTTTTAGGTTTTTGAGTCAGAACGCCTTCGGTTTTGTTTTGTTCTTCTGTAGCTATTTTCAGCGTTTTACTTTTTTTCTGCTTCTTCTTTTTCTTTTGGGTTAGTTTACATTGTTTCTTTTTCCCTTTCGATGATGATTCATCAGAAGAAACATCGCCGCTCCAACTTGAATCTTCAGAAGGAAAAGCTTCATTCAGCAACAGCGTATCAGCGTCTTCTTGATCAATAAAATCTAGGTATATTTTGTCAAAGTTAATTTTTTTTTTGCATTTTCGGTCACGGATTTGAGATTCATTGGACGTTTCAGGATTTTTATTTACAATAGGATCATTTTCGACCTGGGCTGTAGAGTTTTTCTTTTCAGTATAGAAGATGTCGCTATTTCCTTCGACAAGTTCTTCAGGAAAAGTTGGTGATACGTAATCATCTGATGGGTTTTCAACTAGTTCCACAGCAATATTTATTGCAGGGTCATTAGGATTTAGTTTAACATTTGTTTCACAGTTTGCTACAACCTCAACAGCACAGATTTGGTCTTTGGACGCGATATTGTTTATTTCAGAATCTGTTTTGGTTGCACCTGAACATGCATGTATTTCTAAAATTGGATTATCTTTAGTGTCTAGTATATTATTGTTTTCATTAACAGCATCTACAGCAGTTTCAAAAGAATCGATGACATTGTAATTATTTATTTCAGGTACTCCAGGACTCTCCGTAATATTACTATGATTAGATTCAACAGTTACTTCAACATCGTAATATTTTTCAGTAGAGACGTTTTTGATTGCATCTGTTGAGCTTATATCAGGGAGGGTTTCAACTAAATCACTTGCAGGTGAAATAGGCTGGATAATCTGGGCAATTCTCTCTAGGTCAATACCGTCGACATCATCAGCCGCCATGCCAGCAGATTGTGAGTTTTCGTGAGGTGAAGAGATGTTGTCAACCAGTTTTTTTGTCTCGGACAGGTATTTTTTTGGATTCCGGAAGGTAGGTGTGAGTTTCCGTACATCTCCTATTACAGCAACCTCTTGACGTCGGGAAATGGGCGGTGAAAATGAAGTGTGTTCTGGCAAGTAATAATTGGAACTTGTACCTTCACTACTGCGTCTGAAAGATCGAACCTTTTTCCCATCCTTGAAGATAATTTCACTTAATACTTCCACCTTAGCTTTCTTATTTTCTTTATTTAGGTTTACTTCATCTTGCTGTAGTTTTAGGTCATCCATCCATTGCCGACGTTTCGTCATCTGAAAGAAAACAATGGAGAGCTCCTTATTTTATTTTATTAAATATACAACGAAACGCAAGACGTTTTAAACTGTAGGTAAGTATTTATTTTTAATTTCAGACTTAATCCCCATTAATTAAAATATGTTAGTAACAATTTGTACTTTGACGGCCTCCACGGTGGAGTGGTGTTTGCGCCGGTTTTCGAGGTGCCGCTATCTCTAGAGGTCCTGGGTTCAATCCCCGGTCTGGTAAATATTGAAAAACCAACTTTTTTTAATATTTTCTCGGGTTTCAAGAAACTAAAATTGGTATTGGAACATTGGTATGTGATGTTGTCCAATATTTATTTATTACTAGCTGTTGCCCGTGACTTTGCCTGCGTTATTATCGAGATACAACATAGCCTTCTAATGGTGAAAAAAATATTCAAATCGGCCTAGTAGTTTTCGAGATTAGCCCGCTCAAACAAACAAAGTAGATAGAATTTAGAGTAAGTAAGTAAGTAAGTAAGTAAAAGATTTATTAGACATAGACACCACAAAGCAAAACTTACACAAAAATAACAATGGAAGAAAACATAAATACAGCATTAGCGGAGAGAAAACATAATACAATAAAACAAATGAAAATAACAAAAAAAATAATGAATATTAGAAGAGAGAAAAAAGAACAAAAAGCTGTATGGTGTGAGGCTAAAGGGCCCTGACTCAGCAAAATAAAACTCCTGAGTCATCCGTAGATGGTCAGAATGACCCAGAAGCGCTGTTATTCTGTCAGGGCCCTAAGGCTCGGACAACACTACGACAACGACGAGTAGAGTAGATTTAGTAGATTCATTAGTAGTATAGTTAGTATTGTATTTATAAGTTACCTTTCCTAAATAAATGGTTCCTGTCCCGTAAATTTGCTCAATGACAAATTGGTAAATAGGTAGTTAGGCCTCAATAAGCTGAAAAGTAAATAAAACACAAAATTAAAACTATTGGATTGGATTGGATTTAGGTAGTTTACAAGTTAAAAACCTAGCAGAATGGCAGATGTCATTAATAAGTAAGTATTGGTTAGATTAGTTTTACATTTCATTCACAATGCAATATTAGTAGGTACTATAATAAAAATACTACAGTCGGGCAAATCTAAGAAGTAGGTACAGTTTGTCAAACCCATAGAAAATAGACAGCGTCATTCAAATTTGAGCTTTACGTCAAAGAAATAACTAAACGTCAAACTGTATTTCTTAGATCTGCCAGACTGTAAAGTAAAGGAAACACTACCTCGCAACACCACTGATAGGAATCGAACCTACGACTTTTCGTTTTCCGGGCGACTGCTCTAACTACTGCGCTACGGCGCCAAAGTCGTCGATTCCCACCGGTGGTGTCGAGTTTTTATGGTACTTTTTAAGTAGGTATTAGTTAGAATTTGAATGTTATTATTTCTAATTCAACGTAACTATTAATAAGTAGGTGGGTACTAAATAATTAAACAAATTATAACGTTAGTTACATTTCACTGTACAGCTAATTACAATTTTACTTACCTATTTATTTACTTTGTTCACTTAAAACACACTACACCGATTTCGCTTTCTCTCTTCGGCGCTCGCGCTTCGACTGGCTATACGATCGGATGATGCGTATCCCAGTGCGACAGGAGGAGAGGGGGTGTTAAAATTTTACGTAAATAAATAAGTGTCATTCTGAACTCTATGCATTATGCTGTAAGTATGATTTAACTTTAAAATATGTATTGGGAACAAACGTTGTAACTCTACATCTTGTAATAGTCTTGGGCGGCAATTTTGTTGTATCTATAACAGTTAAGCAAATTTGTTTTAACACGGGCTGCAAAATTGCTGTATGTACCATTGTACTTATTTTGTGATTAGAACAAAACGTTGTATCTTTTTTGAGCCATTAAAAAACGGTCGATGTATCTCTTGTAGTTAACAAACTTTAAAAATAATTTTGATGTATCTCTTTCTTAGTAAAAAGTTACAGATTTATCCCTATTTACCACAATTTCACATATGTTTTTGGTTTTTTTCCTACAAAAATTCAACGTCGTAACACGAAAAAAAATCATCGTAAGAAAACGAGACCCAGACTGTTTGATGCAGTATTTTTTTCTTACTCCAAAAGGGTAATAAAAAAAAAACGCATTTTTCGAGATACGACAAGATTGCTTTCTACCGTCGATATATATATAGCTCATCAAAATAATACTACAAACTTCTCTCTTCCCTTCGGTGTCGTAAAAGGCGACTAACGGACTAAAGACTGCACATACATCCAACAGCATGAGCGAGGATGGGCTCATCAAAATAATACTACCAACCCCTCTCTTCCCTTGGGTGTCGTAAAAGGCGACTAACGGACTAAAGACTGCACATACATCCAACAGCATAGAGCGGCAATGGGCTCATCAAAATAATACTATACATATATATATATATTATAAACAACAAAAAAACGCAGTCATATTCGGATTTTTTTTTTCCTCACAAATATGTTATAAAACGTCGTATGGCATACGTGCGCTTTGATAATTACAGCCTCTGCTATCTTGTAGCCCTCGCCTGTGGCTCGGGCTAGCAATATCGCCTCGGCTGTAATTTTCGGCTGTAATCTTACCGCACTAATATCATAATGTACTATTATAACACATTTGCTCGTAAAGAAGCTCTTATTACACCGATTTCAGTATCGTAATGTAATAAGTTTCGCACTAGTGCGGTAATGGAATTTAAAAATTAGTAATCATTTGAATCTATGGACAACATAGGCCTTTAGCCCGTTAGTAGCTTTTACGACACCCAAGGGAAGAGAGGGGTTGGTAGTATTATTTTGATGAGCCCATCCCCGCTCATGCTGTTGGATGTATGTGCAGTCTTTAGTCCGTTAGTCGCCTTTTACGACACCGAAGGGAAGAGAGAAGTTTGTAGTATTTTTTTTGATGAGCTTATCGCCGATCTATGCTGTTGAATGTATATGCAGTCTTTAGTCCGTTAGTCGCCTTTTACGACAACCAAGGGAATAAAGGGGTTGGTATTATTATTTTGATGAGCCCATCGCCGCTCTATGCTGTTGGACGTATGTGCAGTCTTTAGTCCGTTAGTCGCCTTTTACGACACCCAAGGGAAGAGAGGGGTTGGTGGTATTATTTTGATGAGCCCATCTACGCTCTATGCTGTTGGACAAAGAAAAATATATGTTGGCTTACCAAAGATTCATGCACTAGTAAAACAACAAAAAAGGCAGTCATTTTCGGAAAATGTGTTTTCCTTGCAAATATGTTATAAAACGTCGTATGGCATACGTGCGCTTTGATAATTACAGCCTCTGCTTTCTTGTAACCCTCGCCTACGGCTCGGGCTAGCAATATCGCCTCGGCTGTAATTTTCATCTTACCGCACTTATATCATAATGTACTATTATAACACATTTGCTCGTAAAGAAACTCTTATTACACCGATTTCAGAATCGTAATGTAACAAGTTTCGCACTAGTGCGGTAATGTAATTTAAAAATTAGTAATCATTTGAATCTATGGATAACATAGGCCTTTAGCCCGTTAGTAGCTTTTACGACACCCAATGGAAGAGAGGGGTTTGTAGTATTATTTTGATGAGCCCATCGCCGCTCTATGCTGTTAGTTGTATATGCAGTCTTTAGTCCGTTAGTCGCCTTTTACGACAACCAAGGGAAGAAAGGGGTTGGTAGTATTATTTTGATGAGCCCATCGCCGCTCTATGCTGTTGGATGTTGTGCAATCTTTAGTCCGTTAGTCGCCTTTTACGACACCCAAGGGAAGAGAGAGGTTGGTAGTATTATTTTGATAAACCCATCGCTGCTCTATGCTGTTGGATGTATGTGCAGTCTTTAGTCCGTTAGTCGCCTTATACGACACCCAAGGAAAGACAGGGGTTGGTAGTATTATTTTGATGAGCCCATCGCCGCTCAATGCTGTTGGATGTATGTGCAGTCTTTAGTCCGTTAGTCGCCTTTTACGACACCCAAGAAAAAAGGGGGGGGTTGGTGGTATTATTTTGATGAGCCCATCTACGCTCTATGCTGTTGGACAAAGTAAAATATATGTTGGCTTACCAAAGATTGCACTAGAAAAACAAAAAAAACGCAGTCATTTTCGGAATTTTTTTTTTCCTCACAAATATGTTATAAAACGTCGTATGGCATACGTGCGTTTTGATAATTACAGCCTCTGCTTTCTTGTAGCCCTCGCCTACGGCTCGAGCTAGCAATATCGCCTAGCCTGTAATTTTCATCTTACCGCACTAATATCATAATGTACTATTACAGTAGTTTAATGTACTCAAACACAATGTAAAGAAAAAATAGTTTTTCACTGAATTACCCAAAATGTCACGAGATGGCTGTGCTTAGTTTTCTTTGCTTCTTCTAAATAAAAGAAATTAAAAAGGTACGTTTGTAATTATTAACTACCTATTGGAAATCCAACTCCGGGTTCGATTCTCAGTCGGGCTCGTTGTTATAAAATTGATGTTGATTCTGATCCTCATAGTGGCTTTGGCTCCTAGCTTGGACGTCATACAAATTTAAATTCATCTCTGTTGTTGTCTATCTCTGTTGGGCTGTGGTTGTATTTTTAAGTATTAAATAGTTACTTAAGTCTTAATATATTATGTCTTAATATATAATTAATTAAGTATACCATAATTGTTATCTTTAAGATTTATGACAAATGGTTATGTTCACTTGCCAGTGGGCGCCTTCCGCTCCGTACCATTTTATAAAATATGCATTCCGTGGTAGCCTTTAAGGCAGTTTATATTAGGCATTTTATATTATGTAACCTTTGTTACATAATATAAAATGAAATGTTAGCATGTAAGGTGTATGTCTTGTTGGTTGTCCAAATAAATAAATAAATAAACTCTAAAATGAATTGATTTATTAGAAACCGATCTCTTAGAACTCAATTTTTTTGTCAATCGATATATTAGACTGCGATTCGAACCGATTTAAAAATCGTTTTTTTAAAGGATCGTAATCCCTACTCTGTAGCTGAGTGTATAACGGTTCATTATAAGAATAGAAAAGAATAGAATAGAATGGTTTTTTATTTGAAAAACACTGTACACACAACAAAGAGAGATAAACAAAAAATTTGAAATCAAAACAAAAAACAATTACCCAAAAAAAAAATACATTTGAAAATAAATAAAAAATAAAAATCAAAACTTAAATTAACTTAAAATAACGATACTTTAGCTAGCATACGATGCTGCATGCACAGTGTCACCAAACAGGGCCTGCACTCAGCATGTGCTACGGGATCCTGATCCCAGGACACTTAGCGCTGATTTTCAGTACAAGCCCTTGAATGACGAAGGAAAAGTACCAGACACTGAATTCCATTACTAAGACGTACAAGCACACATACTTCTATATCCCATATACACATTATATCCACATACATATATATACACACACATACACACAACATATCTACCTATACATTACTATTATAAATAACGTATGTGTGTACAAATAAGATACCATAATAAAATTATTCTCATAATAATATATATACAATAATAATATATAATAATAATCATAACAGCAGAACGCACAATGCTACTACTTATACATACGAGTAATACCCATGAAATTTTATAATTATGTTATGTGACACAACACAACTTCCCAAGACGACATACATGCCGACAAATAGGGTGAAAAAAAAAAAAAAGATTTACATAATATCTAATTTCTGTATCTCCAGCAGGTGCTTCTTATACTCTTTTCTAAATGAATACAGACTGACTAAAAAATTCCTAATCGGTGGTGGCAAATCATTCCAACACTTCGTGGCACAAAACCGGAAACTACCACGAAAAGCGACTGTACTATAAGAATACTACCAACCCACAACTTCTCTCGGGTGTCGTGAACGACAACTAAAGGACTAAAGACTGTACATACATCCAAAAGCATCGAGCGACGATGGGCTCACACCAGGACCGTGTCTTACGTTGTCTTTGACCGATCTGGCGCGACCGGCGCTGCGATGTCTGTCTGTTGCTTCGACGACATTTAAATGTTTAAGCGCTGCAGCGGCTGCAGCGAACTTTACGTCTCCCATTCCAGAATTTGAGCAAATGGTTTGTATGAACGTTCTTGTCTATACTTGTAGGTCAATGGTTGAATGCTTCTGCGTTCCATATTCTTCTTTAATCTGTGATATTGCCTAGTCTCTGAGTAACCCTTTTTGGATAATAGTTGTGCATCTATGTACATACATACGTAGTTCTACATACATAAGATCGTTCAATAAGAAAAATCTTTTAGAGGTTTATGTGACACCGTTTCTTATTTTGTAACTAGAAGTAAGCTAATTTTGTAAAATAAAATAAAAAGTCCCGCGACTTACTTGGAGATGGCGCATATTTTAAAAACTTTTTTTTTTGGGTTTTTGGGACTGGCCATCAAATGATATACATGGCTTTTTTTTAAATCTAACAATTAATTATTGATTTACGGATATTTAAGTGACGCTCTTTTCTTTTTCCGAAAATAATGGAAAAAAACCGGCCAAGTGCGAGTCGGACTCGCCCATGAAGGGTTCCGTAGTTTTATCATCTTATTTTAGAAGTTTCAGGGGACTTTTTACCACTTTGGAAGTGTCTCTTGCGCAAACTAATTATCCATAGATACACCACACGTATGGGTTTGATGAAAAAAAAATTGAGTTTCAGTTCTAAATATGGGGAACCCCCAAAATTTATTGTTTTTTTTCTATTTTTGTGTAAAAATCTTAATGCGGTTCACATAATACATCTACTTACCAAGTTTCAACAGTATAGTTCATATAGTTTCGGAAAAAAGTGGCTGTGACATACGAACGGACAGACAGTTATGACGAATCCATAAAGGTTTCGTTTTTTGCCATTTGACTACGGAACCCTACAAACGAGTTTCGTGTGATGATAAAGCATTGTTTTTTAGTAAAAAAAAATACTGATAAAGCACAGCAATGGCTTGTAAAATATTATCCGAAATCTGCTCCATCTAAACCAACCATTTGTCGGTGGTATGTCGATTTCAAACGCGGTCGTATGACACAAAAGACGCTGAACGCTCTGGTCGTCCAAATGAAGCAGTGACTTAAGAAAATATCAACCAAGTCCTGAAAATCTTGAAGGGACTAGAAAAGTAAAAGTGTATGAGATAGCTAAGATAGTATGGATCTCTACTGGTAGTGTTTTCACTATTTTACATCAAAATTTGGCCATGAAAAAGCTTTTTCCCAAAAGGATGCCGCGTCTGCTAACAATTGATCAAAAGCGACAACGTATTAATCATTCAGAGCGCTGTTTGGCACTGTTTAATAGAAAAAAAAATGATTTTTTAGGTCAGGATGTCACAATGGATGAAACATGGGTTTACCATTTCACTCTGGAATCCAAACGGCAGTCAGCAGAGTGGAGAGCGGCCGGTGTAAACCACCCTAAACGGCCAAAGACACAATAATCTACCGGGAAGGTTATGACCTCTGTATTTTGGGATGTGCATGGAATGCTCTTTATCGACTACCTTGATAGAGGGAAACATATAAATAGCGAATATTACATGGGTTTATTGGAGCAATTAAAGTACGAAATCAAGGAAAAACGGCCTCAAATGAAGAAAAAAAAATGTTATCTTTCACCAGGACAATGCGCCGTGTCACGAGTTCATGATAAAGATGGATGAAATTTATTGGCTGTTTGCAGACTTAAAAAAAATGCTCCAGGGCAAGAAATTTTACTCAAATGGTGAAGTAATCGCAGCAACGGAGGCTTATTTTAAAGCCAAAGATAAATCTTTCTACACTCATGGAATGAAAAAGTTAGAAAACCTTTGGAGAGACTGTATTGCATTTGAAGGAGACTATGTTGATAAAAACAAATAATTTTATCAAAAAAACTTTTTTTTTGTATATTTTAGTCTCAGGACTTATTGAACCAAGTGTTATGTGTGTAGAACTCCTCAGTGTTTCTGAAGGCACATGAATTAAGACAGCGCGGTCGGTTATATGGCCTAATCTATTATGTGCTTACCGTATCGCGTAGCGGTGAAAGATACTACCCCCCCCCCCCCCCCACCCCTTTTTCATTTGGACTGTTTTTGCGGTCCTCATTGCCTTTTTTTATTTTTTTTATTGTGTGATAGGCTTGCATTTGGCCACTATCTCACCTGATGGTAAGTGATGATGTAGCCTACGGTGGAACATGCTTGCCTAGAAGTAACCTGTTTACTCGTGATTGGAAGACCCCAATATTGTACCTTATAGGAAACACCGACTCTGGCAGGGAGTTCCACAGCTTTGCAGTACGAATGATGAAAGTAAACGCAAAGCGCTTCGTACGCATATGCGGAATCTCCACAGTGAATCTATGACGTCGCTCAGTTTGTCTGGTTGTCCTATGGTAAAGAGGGGATGGAGGAATTAAATCGAATAATTCCATGGCACACCCTCCGAAATTGTATCCTATAAAAAACTGATAGACATGCGACCTGGCGCCGATGTTCTAAGCTCTGCAGCTTGGCGTCAAAAAGGTGTTGATGAGCTTTCTGGCTCTCTCGTAAATCAACTCCAGTGCCCCAAGTTGGTATTTAGCGGATCCGTACCAGTGGTGAGAACAGTACTCCATACACGACCGGACTTGTGCTTTATATAAAGTAAGCAGTTGTCCCGGTGTGAAGTACCTTCTCACGTTTGAGAGGATACCCAGCTTTTATGAGGCAAGTTATGCCTTGTCTCTGAGTAACCCTTCGGGGATAATAATCGTGATTATATGTATAAGTATATCCTATGTGGCGTTGGCTGGGCCTATACCTAACAGTAGGGCCTTTTTGGGCTGATGACTTACTTATTTTTACCTACCTACCTATGTATCTAATTAATGCCGAGTGGCATGAGGCTCGATCCGATAATTGACGTCAGTGGTCGAGTGGGCAGCACGTCGGTTCTGGCGTCGCATCTCCGAAGCCCCGGCGTCAATTACCGGTCAGGTCAATTTGTAAATAACTGTTTTTATTAGTGGGTCTGGTTGCTTTTTCGTAAGGGTACGAAGTAAGTAAAAACAACAAGCAATTTATAATTAATACAAGTAAGTAGGGTGACGGACCCAATTACACTTTGAGAGGCCATTAAATTTCAACTCTAAATATTTAATATATTACGATATTCTATAACTTTTGTGTTGCATTATTAATGTTGAGAATATAATCACCTGTTGTGTAAAGTAAGATTCTTAAAATATTTGTAGTTATTATTGAGTCAAAATTACAATTTATTCAAAATCAAGCCTATCACCATTTATCAGCACAGTCATCACCAATTAATATCACCTACTTACCCAATTTTAAGCACTGTGAGCTGTACGTTTTAAGGGCTGAAAAACAAAAGATAAACTGGTGCAGTGCTAGTATAGGTACCTATGGGTCATTCACCCTACCTATTAAGTATAAATCGTTGTATTTTTTGTGTAATTAAAATAGTTCTATTCTATTTTATTCTCTTTACTGTATTCTGTTTTGTTCTCATACTATGTTTACATATTATGTAAACTGTTGGTCCCGATTGTTGTGGTAAGATGACAGTCTTTAAAACCCACCAACCCGCATTGAGCCAGCGTGGTGGGTTATGGCCCAATATCCCCACGTGCTATTGTCCACGTGGGAGGCCTGTGCCCAGCAGTGGGACGTGTATAGGCTGATGATGATGATGAACTCGCATTAGCCAGGATGTTGAGTATGGCTCAATATCTCCATGAGCGTTTAAAGTGGAACGTTTAAAGACAATGACACATACATATAATCACGACTATTATCCCCGAAGGGTTAGTCAGAGACTAGCCAATGAGTACCTATAGCAAAAGCAGTCCTCTACCATAGTCCACTTTTCACCAAATAGCGACTGCACATTTTGCTCAGCGTGACAGATAGTGAGCGAATCAGCGCTCTATGCTGTTGGAAGTATGTGCAGTCTTTAGTCCGTTAGTCTCGTTTTACGACACCCAAGGGAAGAGAGGGGGTGGTAGTATTCTTTCATGATGATGCTCGATTTTTATTGAGCCTTACCATTCATTGCTAGGGGCTTGTACTTACACTAAAAATATTAAGCTATTGTATAACGCTGTTTCAAATTCATCATCGGAGCAGCAAATCAAAAAGCCAAAAAATTAATAAAAACAATCGTTCATAGGCCAAAGTTTCGTTTTATTTAGAAAAGTATTTTGTACAATTTAACTAGATTTACAAGTTATCAATTTGCATTGACATAATTCGCACCGTCATCAAACGTCTTGCTTCACAAAAACAAACATTCTGTCTATAATTCTAAATGTCACAAGTTCAAAAGCTTTAACATTTAAACATTACAAGTTATTTTTTAACTTTACAAATTATCTTAACAATGTCATAATAATTATCATGGTAGCAATATTAATATTTACAAAAACACTTTTTAATCTATGTATCACAGAAAAAATAATTACATTTCTAGCATAATTGTAATTACAATAGGATGATACATTATAGATGTTTCAACGTAATTTAATAAAAATAACATTAAAATTAAATAAAGATAAACATATTTTAAAAAAATACAAACTCTTTTGTGTCAACTCATTAAACAACGACGATTTTTTTTAGATAAGTATTTTTTTTAATATTTTTTCTGTAACAAAATATCTAAGGATCATGGACTGTCAAAATGTCCAACTAAATACCTTCAAAGGATTATACATTATTTGTCATTTGGATTGAAATAGACAAATAGAAAATAATGAATATTATCAAGAAACAACAAAAATTGGTATAAGTTTACATAATATTTTTAGAATATATAAATCGTGACATCTATTTTTTACTAATGATATTGTATTCTTAATTGACTTTCTAAGACATAATGAGAAATCACATAACTTATAAAGATATAAATATTTATTTGTAGTTTTAATAGTAAAGACGGATGTCGTGATTTTAAGCGACCATACAATTATTTATAAGAAATTTGCCTTCAAGCCGTATTACAATGAAATATTATATAAGAAGTAAAAATTTTATACAAACAACGTTAATATGTGAAGTTGAATTCGTTATGATTTTTAATAATTAAAACATTAGGTATCCAAACTTTTTTTTACATATTTTTATATAAATATTATTTAAATGTGTTCACAGGTGTGGGTCGGTCGACTCGAAATTAATTTAAAATTTGCTGTTGCCACCTATTTTACAAATGCAATATCTTGTCCTATGGTAGAAAGGGGATGGAAGAATTAAATCAAATAATCCCAAGGCACACTCTTCGAAACGTATCCTATAAAAAAACCGATAGACATGCGACCTGTCCCCTTACTCTTGAAACCGATCGCTATTGGATCGGATTGGTATTGTGAATTTCCGTACTCCTAAGTTACGACACCAGAGTTAATATGGATTCATATTGCGATATATATAATTACTTATATATATATATATATATTGAGTGAAAAAAATACAAAACTCAATGCCATTTAGTCCATGCAATATGAATCCAAATTAGCGCTGGTGTCGTAACTTAAAAATACGAAAATTCACATTATCAATCCGATCCAATAGCGATCGGTTTCGAGAGTAAGGGAGCAGGCGTCGATGTTCTAAAGGCCCCAGTACACATTGGCATATGTTGGCCGTCATCGCCATTGTCTAGATCGACAAATTGCCCGCCTACACAATGGCGATGGCCGGCAGTGGGCCAACATACACCAATGTGTACTGGGTCCTTAAGCACTGTAGCTTGGCGTCAAAAAGCTTTCTAGCTCTTCTGTCAATCGACTCCACCCGTGCCCCAAGTCGGTCTTTAGCGGATACGTCCCGTCGGGCGCCTTATTCCGATCCGTTCGTAACATCGGATAATCGTAACTCATTGAATTATATATTCATTAATCGATATACACAAGGTTGAACAGTTTCGTGTCATTGATACACTAGGCAGGTGCTGTTCCCACGATATATATTTTAAGTCCACGTCACTTATAGTGTGAGGGCCGCGCTGCGGTCGTGACGATATGATCATGATTGTTAAAGTTAAGCTAGTTTGGACTTGGTTAGTATACTGATGGGCGGTAAACATTGGTGGGTGACAATTAACTGTAGTAGGAAAATGATGTTGAGACGATTCAAACGCACTTTTAAAAACAAGTTTTAAATTAAATATTTTTTTGTTATATGGGGCCGTCCATTAATCACGTGAAGCTCGAAAATGGGGGGGGGGGAGGTGTAGTAAGATGTCTCGTGTATTTATTTTTTCGTCAAACGTGCGATTTCTAAACCTTTCTGTGTAGACATTTTTATCATAGTCCTTAATTTTCTAGAATAAAATTAGATTATACTTTATATCTGTATTTGAAGATAATATTTTAAAAATTTTAAGATTCTTTGTAGGTACTAAAAATATACGGGTTAAAAATGCTAAAACATCACGTGAATGATGGGCGGCCCTTAGGTCCTTGGACCGTGGTTCTGGGATAGCATTATTAATTTGTTATTAATCGAAACACGTTCAACTTTGTAAAGACAATTTTAGAACCACAACTTTTTTGTGAACTAAATTCTCTATATTTTTATTTATTTGTATGTAACAAAGGTCTAAGGAGCTGCAGTTACTTTACGGTTTATTTTAGAAATCGGATTATTTGGAAAGCAAAGTATGAAAGGTCAAAAAATATGAAAATAACGATTTCAACTTCACAATTGAAATTCTAAAATCAAATAATGTTTCAGTGTAAGTTTAGTCTAATCAGTCTTAGATCGAAATTTTAAACGAATATTATATATTTTTTTTCTTTTGAAGTTGAGCACAATACGTGTGTATAATATAATAATAATAAAACCTTTTTCTTTACTTTACAGACATATTTAAAATAAATTAATCTAAGTAGATATTCAATATTTAAAAAGAGTAAAAATAATTATTGAAAATTGACATTCGCATTTTAACTAAATGGAAGATTAGTGCTTTCATACGATATGATATTAATTTGACATGTAAATGTTACTTTTTTATACAATGTATATAGATATGTATGAATAAGAAAATGGCACGATTAAATTAAAGCTTAACATTTAATATTTCTAATATGCATCTTATTCGATGGGATAATATCATAAAGTGTCCAATTTGTAAAATTATAACAAATCAATTTGTTCAAAGAATAATGATAAAAATAAACCTATTAAAACTATTTTATCGTGATGATAGTAATTTATTGAAACAATAAAAATAAAACTGTTTTTTTATATTACATTGAACGAGGTACTATTATCATATGTTAGTGTTTAAAGGTTAATAGAAAATAATAATAATATTGTTCTTTTACTAAAATAAATTAATTTTATTAGTAACTTATTTTTTTTAAGATATGTGAAAAATTTCATACATACATCAGGGTATAATAGAATAATATCATTCTTCCCACATAAACAATAGCACATGGGGAGAAAATTATTTTGATAACCTAAATTATAACTATAATCATTGAAATAAATATAAAAATATTTAGAAGTTAATTTTGACAACAAAAAAGTATATAGTACGACACTGAACAGTAGTTAAGTTATTAACTTTGACACCGGGTAAAGGTATTATGCAAAACTAATTTATTAAAATCCTTTGAAACAGTTTCTGGAAAGTAAGTATCTTGACATAGTCTTGATTAAATTATTTAATAATCATAAAAGTATGGCTTGCTTATGCTGGAACGCTCCATCAATGTCAGATAAACTTAATATCGAAATGGACAGCGAAAGGAAGGTTTTACAACCAATTTTCATAATGTACTTAACTGCATTCTTCAGAAGGGATAAGTAGCTTTTTATTAGATTTTTTTATTATTAGTGTATTAAGCTAGTTTCTCTAGAGTTATGTTGCGACATTTCTTTTCTTTTATACGATGTGGCTTTTTCTTTCAAGGAACGAAAAAGAAAGATTCAATTTTTTTTCATAATGAAATGTTGAAGGTTTTTGTTTAAAAGTAATAATTGTTTTATTTTTAAATTGACAATAATAATACGTTGCACCACGAACAGTGAAATTGATGATTAACAATATGTCGGATAAATAATTCATGTTATTGTACAAAAAACAATATTTTATTGTAAAATAATAATCTTACTTAAATAAACATTATGAAGAACAGTAAATATTATATTATATCAACATGTAAGATACAAACTTTACTTGAAAAAAACCGAAAGAAGATTTCCTAACACACGCAATAGTAAACCTTGAAGTTATCATTTCGAACAAGTCAGTCGTCAAATTTACCTATTTTGTCGATCTGACAACGTATTACTAGGCACTAAACGGACGAATAGGATAGCGAAAACGAACGAAGAATTCAAAAATAATATTTTGTAGAGTAATAGTATTTTATTAGGAATGAAAAATAAAACTATGAATTATTGAAATAAAGTTTTGTCAAATTAACATCACCAATGGCGGGTTAAAACTTTATACTCGGTGATATAGTCTTTTTTGTCAAATAAATATGCAATTATTTACATTGAAGCTGGACTTTTTTAAATTTTAAGTACCTACTTATTTATTCATTATTTTTTTCTGTTTCTTAAAAAACAATTTTGTTGCTTAAATCAATATGGATTTAAATAAAACCACTATTCGTAATTGCTATCATATACCATCCGATTAGAGCATATTATTTTCAATATTTTCTAGGCATAACAATGAAAACAGCAGTCATATACATTTAGTTTATCTAAATTCATTACTTTAATTAAAATTACAACTGTCACAAATCAACATAATATTTTTTTTTATTTTAAAAGTTTATTAGTAAAGATTTCAGTGCGTCAGTTTTATATATTACAGTATGTTAGCTAATTAAAATAATAAGTAAATCAAATATGTTTTTTATATGAAAAATAATAATTGGGTTTCAAACTTAATATTTTTTTCATAATTGATAAGTATTCTGTCGTAATTGCGTTAAAATAAATTTTAATTAGTTTACTTACCGTGTCATACTGTAAATGTAGTTAAGAAAGCGATAAATCCTATTCACTTCTCAAAATAAATATTCTGTACATTACAATTTAATTAATTACTTCAATTCGGACTACAAAATACCATTTGAACTATCTACTCACTCTATTAGGTATAATAATGAGATATGTTTTATTTACTTTTATTTAAAAAAGAGGAAGTGAATAGCACTTAAGTGTTAATAGAATTTAAAAAAACATTTTCCAAGTACTAGTTATTAAAAATTTACACACATTAGCTTACGCAAGGCGTTATTGTAAACGTAGAAACTCCACAGATCACACTAAAAAGTCACTTTATTCACATATCTAATACAAGTTAGTACCGAGTTCATTCTAAAATTCAATGTCCGTAAAAAAATGTCCCGTATTATCAAAACATTGGCTATACGTGCGTCGCCAATGGTTGCTGGTGGCCGTTACCTGTGAAATATATGTCTTATTAAAGCATCAAATAAATTGCACTACAGTGTTCGATGACATAAATAAACTAAATGCAGTTTTTAAATGTGATCAAAGATCACAGTACACAGAAATGGAGTGACTAATCATTACGAATACACATCACACAGCAAACGGCGTGAGCGGCATAATCAGCCATACTTAAAAAAGTTACTTAAATTATAAACATAAAATGAAGTATTGACATTCATACAAAATAGTTCATAAATGATAGTAAATAAGAATAACGTAAAATTAAAGTAACGTTTATAAGTAAGTATCTAGTCAGAGACGTCAAATAAGTTTTAATGACAATTAGGTCTCTTGCTGTCAGTTTCACATGTGTAGTGCTAAATAGAGAGGAAGACATTTAATTGTCATTAAAACTTAATTGATGTCTCTGAGTACGGCTGTTAATGTTGTTAACGTTAGTTACAATAGATTCAATAGATGGCGTTGGCTCACTATTAAAATATCGTTGTAGCTTAATATGTGCATGTCAATAAACCTGTGTCGAATTAATATAGCTTTTTAAAAAAAATAATTTTTGAGTCAAATTATAATTATGTCTTTGATTTCGACCTGGATATGCAGGGGTCAACCCACCAACCCACATTGCGCCAGCCTGATGGGTTATATGGGGCAGATCTCCCCACCTACCTGCTGTTGTAGGTACGTGTGGGAAAACCTATGCCCAGCAGTGGGACGTTTATAGGCTAATGATAATCCTAGGGTTGTTCAGACACATTAGTATTCTAATTCCGATTTTGAGGATAAAATATTAAAAATATAACTCGCACGCAGCGTTTGCCACTTATTAATAACGTATATGCTGTCAATATTTTTTTTATTATTATATTAAATTTCATCCAACTGTTTCCATTACTTACGAGTACATCCTTACATTTACATTTTTTCGTACCGTTTTAACATTTTCTTACACACACACACCTTGTCCTAACAATTACGAACAAAACAAAAAAGAATTAGCTAAATTGGTGCAGCCGTTATAAAATGATGCGCGTATAAACATTTCGGTATGATTTTTATGAATACAGATTAAAAGAAGCAACGTACCGTGTCACACTGTACTGTAACTGTTACACTATGTTTTGAACACACCAATTAGAATTTCATTTGTTGAGTTCGACGCGTTTGACTTGTTCCGAATGGCAGCGGCGCCGTTGCATTTGCCTGATTGATTTACGCCACGGCAAATTGGAAAATTATTTTCGTACCAATCTATGTGTAAAGTTACATTGTGTATTTACCGAAGCAACGGGTAATTTAACTGTTGTTTACCATTTTGGTAGGTTATTGAATTGAGTTATGACCCTTGTGCTGACTTTCCCTGTTTGTCGACTTTACTGAAATATCATACAACGATTACCCTTATGCCGAATTTTCAAGTTTCTTTGAGTTTGGTTCCTTTTTAACAAAACTAATTTGTGTGCAAAATGCATTATTCATACTAGAACTTATGAAAGGCGTAAGTTCTGGAGAAATACATAATAAAAAATAAGAGAGATAAATAAACAAGATACGCACACATACAGTCGTGGTCAACTAATTAGGGACAATCTCTAGTTAAGCCAAATTGTGAATTTATTTTTTATTTTCCAACGAGTCTTAACAATATTCCATATCTTTTACACGTAAGTATAATTAGTCATTGATGTGCCCGATTATACAAACAATAACAACTTCTTAAACATTAAACCTCTTTACAGTATAGCTGATAGATTATCAGTGTGCTATTTGTTCAAAGAATGCTGGCTGGCCATTTAATTAGGGACACTGAGATATTGCGTTCTATTTTCAAAATTTGAATCTCAATACTTTTTTATTTCTTCTTTTATTGTTTTGTGGTAGTTTTGGCGGCAATCCAGATTTTTAATTTTAAGTTTTGAGAATTATTTTGAAGAAATATGGGCAAAAATAAAAGTTGCGATCCAACACTACGAACAATTATCATGAAGTTTGTCGAGCGTGGTTGGTCATACCGAGGGATAGCAGAACATTTAAATTGTTCAAAAACTATGGTATGCAATGCAGTGCAACATTTCAGGCGCAATAACACAGCTTTAAATGTGCCCAGGACAAAAAGATCGAGAAAAACAACTCCGCAAGAAGATAGAATGATAACCAGGTTAGCTAAGAAAGATCCGTTTCTAGGCTCTATTTTAATTAAACACGAAGTGTTTGGGGCAGACGAAAGAGCCGGTGTATCAGCGAGGACCGTTCGACGACGTCTGGTAGAAGCAGGGTTGTTCGGAAGAGTGGCTCGCAAAGTACCGTTGTTGAAGAAAGAACATAGAAATGCTCGTTTGGCGTTTGCACGTAAATATGGACATTGGACCTACGCCCAATGGCAACATGTATTATTCTCTGACGAGACCAAGATTAATTTAATTTCTTCAGATGGAAGGCAATACGTACGGCGTCCTGTAAAAGCGGAAATGAATCCAAGATTCACAAAAAAGCAGGTGAAACATGGCGGTGGAAACATTAAAATTTGGGGTTCATTTTCTGGACGTGGAGTGGGACCTGTGAGAAAAGTTCAGGGTAACTTAGACCAACATCAATACAAAACAATATTGGAGGAAACTATGCTTCCCTATGCTGAGGAGCATCTCCCTATTATATGGACGTTTCAGCATGATAACGACCCGAAACATACCGCCCGTTCAGTCAAGTCGTTTCTTACCAGTCAGTCAGTATCGGTGCTAGATTGGCCAGCAAATAGCCCGGACCTCAACCCAATTGAGCACCTTTGGCACGAAATCAAGAAAAAAGTTTCAACTTATCGTACCACAACTTTAGATCAACTTAATCAAGCTTTTTGTGAGGCATGGGCAAACATTCCTATCGAAACATGTCAGAAACTGATAATGTCTATGCCACATCGGTGTCAAGCGGTAATTACTAACAAAGGTTTTGCTACTGGGTACTGATTTTACACGTAATAAAATGGAGCTTTTAAAAATATTATAATACTGGAGATTATTCGTTTTGTTTAACTCTATTCATCATTATACTTTACTGTCCTTAATTAAATGTCCAGCTACATAATTATACCTTAAAATTTAATACATGTTCAACCTCAATTATTCTCTTATTTACAGCCATTTATAGTATAGTAATCGGACCAAATTATGCAAATAATAGGTGCTGAAAAATCAATAGGGTTTTATATTTATATGTACATAACCGGTTATTGCTCTTCACTATCTTGAATGTCCCTAATTAGTTGACCACGACTTATCGTATGTTGACTATCAGTTTAGTTCAGCATTCTTTTTTAACAGTAATCATTTTTTTTTCTTTGAGCCCGCGCTCTATGCCGACGCGCACGTGCCCGCCGGTCCTCAGCTGGCAGAAGTTCTAAAATGAGGCCATTATGGCATGTATATTGAGGAAATCAGAAACAATTGTGACAGAACAACCCCGAATCTTATATTAAGACAATTTATGTAATGATAGGTCGAAGCATAAGTTTAAAGAAACTTCATTCTCGTCAGTAGGTATTAAGAATTCACTTACACGAGATTCTACATATTATTATTATATTATATATATATTATACATTTAAAAACTTTTTTTAAATTCATTGCCTTTTGATAAAACGTTATTTTTAACCATTAAGACTTTCATTTTATAATCATTAAGATAAACAAAATCAATTATCATTAAATAAGCTAAAGATAAGATTACACAGTATAATGTTATTTATAGGGTAGGTACCTACCTACTTAAAATTTTGTATATTAAAACATTGAGTCCAACTTTACTTCTGCGAGTGCTAACAAACAAGGCACTATTTGAACATTAGCATCTGAAGCCCGCTTTAAAAGCAGAGGTATATAAAAAAGTGCCAAAGAATCATAATTTATTTTTTAATATAAAAACCTTACCTTTTTTAGTGACGGCAACACTAGCAATAGTTCTACTAGCCGGTGCTAATATATAATGCGCACTAGGCGACTGCGGAGTGGCCGATGACGTAGCAACGCCGACCTACGACAAACAAAATGGTTACTAATTAAAAAAAAACAGGCGAAAGCAAGTGTACTTGATAGGGATCCGTAGAAAATTAATAAAAATGAAATGTATGAATAAAGTTTTGTGTTGAGGAAAATAGCGTGAATGATTTGATTTGATTGACCAGATAATAATATGTTAATCGCAAAAAAGCCTTACTGTCCCAACCCCCGACACTCTTTATTAAAATCACCGCTACAATTGTTAAGTATTATTAATATTCTCTTTATTAAACACATTACCTCAAGTAAATTTTTTTACGATATTTTATTTATAAAAAACATAACCTAGGTTGCCACCGGCAGCGGGGATAGACCCAAGCTATCGGTGGTTAGGGCTGCAGAGCGAGGAACCTCCTCACAATACGTGCCGTGTCAAGGAGTACTGCCTTCTGTATCTGACCCTTGACCCAACCTTTTAGCGAGAGCCTCTCTAGATGTTGATCGAGGCTCTTAGCTATAAGACCGTTTGCCGAAACGACTATCGGTACAATTATGGTAAAATCCACATCCCACATGGCAGATTATTATTATTATTATTAAAGTTATTATTAGTGTCTTAATCAAGCTTGTCAAATGCGGGTTGATGATTAAAAAGCTTTGAAATATCCGAAACACACTTTGGCTGACCTGGGCATTAAACCAAAGACCGGACCATTTGGCCATATTGATAAAATCTCTAGCAAAGTCTCTTTTTTAAGCTCTAGTGATCTTTGATTTCTTTATAATTTCTCATTAAGTATAAGTAGTCTCAATCTTAATTTAAAGAAATGTTATTAATTATGATGAAAGCAAAATTATGAACTAAAAAAAATTAACACTTGACTAGAGAGCCCTAAGAATTTTTTTGTGACTTACTTATTGTGGCGTGTTGGCAACACTCAGACACGCAATGGTTCCGTAAGTTATTATTAATTGGATTTATCAAAATCTTCAGTCTTAAAAGCTTGAAAGCACAAAACATTTGCCTAAGTCCATTTTCGAATTATACCTATTACCGAAAAGGGAAATTATCTCAGATGACTGGATAAACATCTGTCACTGTGTTATTAAATTTAAACTACATAATTATAATGTAACATGGAGTCTTGAAGTTATGCTACGTCTAGAAACGGTCGGACAATTTTAATTGTCGCTATTTGAATTATCTTTAGTTGCTTGTCAAAGATATTGTATTAAGATTTAACCCATAGTCTAACACTGTCAATGTCCGTAGATTGGAAACCACCTTTTAACTTAATTACTTTGATATTGAGTCCAAAAGCAGTGAAAAATATTAAGATACTAGGCCCGTTAAAGGTGAAACTTGTAATAATATGTTACTTGCAAATGCCATTATTGTGATACCACAATTTGAAAGCAACAGATAAACAAAATAAAACATAAAAATGGCAAACAAGTGACGATGATGACAATGTAAAAGATTATGATAATGTTGTGACACTAACCACCGGTTGGGCACTATCGGTGGACATAGTAGACGTCGTTACGGGGCTCGTCATACACTGGGGCGAAGCGAGGCTCGTCGGTGACGTAATCGAGTGGGACGAAGTACCTGTTGAGGACAAATCGATTATCAATCGTTAGCCGTTGCGAGATAATTTTCTGGCGGTTTAACGGGGTTTATGGGTAGCAGAAAAGTTACATCACACTCTATTAGGTTTCAGATGGATGTGGATAGATATTTTTTGCAATATAAGTAATAAAAAATCACAGTAAATGTAAAACTGAGAACATTATACAAAGTTACAATGTCGTGGTGTATTTTGCCAAATATGGGTGCCCTTCGGTTCGCCTAAAATTGTTTGTCCTAATATGGTTTGGCCAAACCGTTTTGGCCTAAACTTAAAACGTACAATTATTGTTTCGCCTAAAAATTGTTTTGCCACCATTATAGTTTGGCCTAAGAATTGAAAGGCCTCTAATTTTAGAATGTCTAATGTAAAATAGCCTAAACTATATTGGCATAACTTTATTTTGGCATAACGATTATTTCGCAAAATTTATAAAAGCTCTAATTTTAGCATATCTAAAATTAAATGTGCCGATAATGTATTGGAATAAAAGCATAGAATTTTATTGAGAGAATAAATTGACAGAAGCGAATCGCTGCAAACCCGACTCCACGTAGTCTTGTCTGCCCTACCCTAGAGTGCAATATAAGCCCGCGTAGGCGCGGAGGGGCGAGGCGGCCCGCGAGCTAAGGAGCAGGTGGGTTGAGCTCGCCGCCGGGCCTCGGTGGTGAGCGAAAACCATCTGCGACGAAAAGCTCGCGTGGGACCGCCGGAGCCCCGCAGCGCCGAAGACGTGACGGAAACTATGCATGCTGCATGCCTGCTTGCATGCTGCATGCCTGCTTGCACGCTTACATGCTGCACGCATGCTGCATGCGTGCTTGCATGCTCACATGCTGCATGCCTGACGCATGCTGCATATCTGCATGCATGCTGCATGCATGCTGTGTTTCTGCTTGCATGCTGCATGTCTGCATGCATGAGTAGGCGATTTGTACTTTATGATTTTTAATTTTGTGCGAATTAATATTTAGGAATTGTAAACTTTAGGGACGAATTGTTCTGCCAAATGACGCATTTGGTAAATGACAATGTGGCGATAAAAAGTTAGGCAAAGTGAAATTAGGGCAAACACGATTCTGAAGAGTGAAATTAGGCGAAAAAATTTTAGGCTTTTCGTTTGGGTGCCATTGCAAATTAGGCGTACAAAAAATTAGGCGATCCGATAGAGACCCGCCAAATATATATGATTCAAATTGTATTTTGTGTAGGTACTCAATGATTTAAATCTTTATGTTTTTTTGTATGTCCTCAATTAATTGCATTGTAACTTTTTTTTAATTTAATTTAAATTGTAATTTATGCAACGTTTAATCGGTAATAACTGATATTCTATTATGTTCTCAATCTATTGCCTTGGGCGTGCCTATTATGATAGATATGAGTTTTAAAATAAATAAAAAAATAAAAGAAAAATCTGACAATAGAGAAAACTTTCTACATGATTGGCTATCTAACGCGTAGTAAAAAATAACTTCTGATGGACAATAAAATTCAAGATACTTAAATCCAAAAGTCTAGCTCTTAAGAGTAGATAAAATTGCAATATATCCATTTCTTAAATTAGTAAGTAGTTTATTTTAAAACATATGTTTAAAAGTATTTCAATAATTCGGTGCATAAAAAAATATAAAAAAATAAAAACAGCCTTGTGGCCGGAAAGTAAAACCATATTGCTTACCTGACGGCAGCACTACAGAACTCCTTACAGATGAATACGGTGGCGGTGCTGGTGTAGAAGCAGGCTTCGCGGTATTGACTGTTGCGAATCCTAAACCTCCCCCAGTCCTCAGATGAGGGTTGCCATACGTCGCAGCGTATCGCACATCCACCCCATGTAAGATGCCGCCGTTGGGCACTCGATTTACTGAAAGAAATATATCAACTAAGGCTCGATTTTTGAATTGACAGATAAAAGTTATTTGTCTGTTATAGTATTACACAACCATCTAAAGAGGTATAGTCATATCATGCCTTTTGTTTCTTTAAAGGTGACATTTTAAGTAGGCCGCGTTAACTTTATCAGACGGATAAGTTTTATCCGAGGATGGAAAAATCAGCCCTAAACATTTTAAAGCTGGACTTCATTCTTGAAGTTATTTTACAGATATGGCAACGTGTGATCGTTACTCCTGATGTTGCAAACGTCTGCAAGGCAAGATATCTTTGGGAAAGCATGCATCTACTAATCCGTTAGAAATATTTTCTTAGAAATATGAACATGGACCCAGAACATGAGCTTGTAGCAGTCTGTAAAAGCTAGCTTGTTGTATTCGTTGTTTTATCTATAGGTAAGTCTATGTAGTAGTGTTTGGTTTGAGAAGAATGCATGTAGAAGAAATAGGTACTAAGGTAGTTATCATCCAGTCGGATTCTGGGCAGTATCCGAATGACACCTAACACAGGCAGGCTAGGATATTTTTGGTCGAATATGCATCTAATAATAGTATGTCTTACCTTCTGTCGTTGGTAGTCCTAAGTTATTTAGAGCATTGCTGCTATCCTGGCGTTTAGCGGAGCGTTGCAGGGAGTTATTTTGGGACCCATTCCCTAAGTTATATTGAACTGTTGACGTTGTGTCTACGCTCCTCGGTAGACTGCCGTTTACCGACCTTAGAACAGATTTAAATGTTTTTTATCATTCCGTTTAACGTTTTTCATATTGGGATTGTTTATTAGTAATAGTTTATTTATGGATCCAAATACTTTTTTTGATACTTTGCTTAGTTGTCTACACTATTCAGAATTGATGGATGAATGTTTGATTGCTGATTTTAATAAATTAATTTCCCCAACCTTTGAGTTTCAGCAATAATGTGAGTACAATAGGCTGACTGCCTATTAGTTTACTTTTCTTGTTGAATAAAACAACTCATCAACTATTTCACTGATCATAAAATTTCTCTAACTCTTTGACAACAGTACTTTGTGTCACACCCACGGAGCAAAAACAAAGGTCACACCACAACAGTCTGTTACAGTGTCTACGGTTACAAACGGTTACAATCAAAGAGACCGTATTACTTTATGCCTAACATCCCCCCTTAAGTTTCACTGTTTTGTTTAAATTACTAACAGTCGTTAATGTTCACGAATAACAAAAAGTATATTAATATTAAAAGTACTAATTACATTAAACACAAAATGAACATTTTAGAAAAATGTAAAGTAAAATTTAGCACTCTTCATATTACCAGACAGAGCTTTGTCCAAATTTTAAACACTGAAAAAAGACGACAACCTCAGGCGGGAATCGAACCACGCACCTTCCGCATTCCGGGCGGCTGCCTTAACCACTTGGCTACCGAGGTCTGGTTTTCACCCGTCGAAATTTGTTATTGCTTGATGTTTAGGTTTATTAGTCAACATTGCTTCACATCTCAGAAGTTTTCACCTCTGAGATCCGAAAGAAATATTTTTACAAATATTTGAACATTCGGTTAAGATGAAGCTGCGTTTATAGATTAATGTTTTTTTTAAAATATATTTTAGCGTTTTATTAACGCTTAAATATACTTCAGTAAAATTTTAAAACACTGAAAAAAAGTTTTAATTTTATTTTTATACACTGTTCGATTTCCGCATGAGGTTGTCGTCTTATTCCAGTGTTTAAAATTTTACTTATGTATATTTAAGCGTTAATAAAACGCTAAATTATATAAAAAAATACATTAACAAATATTTATTTTGTAAAAAAACTAATTATGTTCCTATGTGTTAAATGGTATATGTGTTAAATATTGACTTACCTATTAGGTGTTAGCTTATCACTACCTATTGTAGGTGATTGAACGCTCAAAGAGCCAGGGTTATAGTCATGCCCGTAGTGAACATAAGTTTGGTAGTTTCCATTACCAAATCCGTTGACCTAAAAACCAAAAGCAAAATCTATCACAAACAGAATTTTCGCTGATTTTCGCTGACCGCCTAACGCCCCTCAAAATTAGGAGTTATTAAGGTAGCGAGATCGCTTTATAGTAGTCACTTGAGTAGGAAATATATTTAAGTGAAATAAACATTTTACTTGTAAGTATAACAATTTTTTTTCTAATAACAACAAATTAAGAACGATAGGTATAAAACCTTTGTGGTCATTATTAAAAGAATACTATTTACCAACCCATCTCTTCAATTGGGTGTCGTAAAAAGCTACTAACGGACTAAAGTTTGCATATACATCCTGTTGGAAGAAAAAGAGCATAGGGCGTCGATAGGCTCACCACCTTACACACTGAGCACATGTGCAGTTGCTATTCGGTTTTAGTTTGGCAGTGGAGTGCTTTTGCGATCCTCATTGCCTATAATTCCCTGACTTACACTTCGGGGATGAATTAGTCATGATTGTACCTATGTATATTTAATTTTTTTTAAATTAGAAAATGTAATATTTTAAACCCAATTAAATGTTAATTTTACTGCTTATGAGAAGATACAAGAAATGGTCCTCGGTAAAAAAAACATAGAATGCTCCAGTAACTACTAAAAACATTTTCTGAATACAGATATAAGGTTCTTAATAAAGTAAACAGAATATTTCAATAACTAGTTAAAAAAGATATAAACATGGATCCAGAATATTACCTTGTAGCAGTCCGCATAAGCTGGATCATTGTAGTCATTGCTATACCTATAGGGCTGGTACGTATTGTTCTGATTCATTGAAGACAGCTGAACAGTTCCTGATAATGCGACTCCACTCCCAAGCTTCGCATTAGAACAAAGAGTACTGTCTGATCCTGTGTTGGAATAATCCTATAAAAGATAAGAGCCATTGCATAAATTCGGCAAGCTAGAGACGATAGTACATACATAAAGTAGAGGAATAAACAAATCGGATAGGTACATTAAATTTCTAAGGCTCTGCGCAAACGTATACGTATTACGTACGTTATTATTACACACTAGTGCGGTAATGTACTTTAAAAATAAAATCTCAATAGGTTTTTTTAAAAAGGCAAATTTTTTTTTGAATAAATTAACTATATTGATTAAAACATGAATAAATAAACTGTTTTAGATAAATAAACACGGAGTAATTACTTACACCAAATTATTTATTTTGTCAATAAATTAACCCTAATTCATAACATAATTATTTAGTTTATTATATTTTTAATATCTATAGGCTGTTTGGCTGTTATCCTTTGCCTTATTATTATTGTTACTTGCGCACGAGAAACAGCGTGCGTAATAAAATTTTCTCTCCATTTAGCTTAACCCGCCTCGATTGTAATGACCAACATTGCACACTTGTATCTTAATGTACTATTATGTTGCCATCACAAGACGCAGTTGCAGTGTTCAATAGCTAAGAATCGCGTTTTTGTATGATGGTGTCCCGTGTCAACCGTAACCGTGCCGCGTAGCGGTGAAAGAATACTACCATCCCCTCTCTTCCCTTGGGTGGCGTAGAAGGGAACTAACTGGCTAAAGACTTCACATACATTCAACAGCAAAGAGCAACGATGGCGATGTCACCCTGAGCACATGTGCAATCGCTATCTAGTGAAAAGTAGACTATGGTAGAGGACTGCGTTTGCTGCCCTCATTGCCTAGTCTCTGACTAACCCTTCGGGGATAATAGTCGTGATTATGTGTATGTTAAACGTATAGCTTGTAAATTACATTAACATTTAAAACAGGCAAAAGACGCGTGCTGGTGATCATAGTCTTTAAAAGAGGAATAATAAATATTAATAAGCAATGATCCTGATTTATTACGAAATCGCAATTAATTTTTATAACATACATATAATCACATATAATCACGGCTATTATCCCCGAAGGGTTAGTCAGAGACTAGACAATGAGGACCGCAAAAGCAGTCCTCTGCCATTGTCCACTTTTTACCAAAATTACTGCACATGTAATCAACGTGACAGGTGGTGAGGCCACCGCCGCTCTATGCTGTTGGATGTATGTGCAGTCTTTAGTCCGTTAGTCGCTTACAACACCCATGGGAAGAGAGTGGTTGGTAGTATTCTTTTACCGCTAAGCGACACGGCTATTTTAAGCTAAGCTAAAATTAATATGCGACCCTTTTGAAGTAGTAAAGTTATTTAAAGACTCGAGACCAGATTTATATAGACTACCCCATATTTATAATTATAGGGAGACCTTTATACCGCTAGTGTTATAAATAAAGTTATTACTTAAAAGTTATTTGTTATACAAGATTGCAAAGTTGCTTTTTAACCGCGTGCTCAATTTTGATGACCGAGCAAGCGAAGGATTCTAAAATTGAATCACGAGTGCAGCGAGTGATTCAAACATTAGAATCCTGAGCGTTAGCGAGGGAATCAAAAGAGCACGAGTTGAAAAATCTTTGCAATCGAGTGCAACACGTAACTTTTCATCCCACCTCAGCGAGGAAATGACTAAATGCAAAAAAAATAATATTTACATTCACAAGATACTTTTATTTCAAGTTTTGGCTCCTTTTGCTAGTCGCCACGTGTTGAACATATCGTACTGTTTTAAATACTTCTCGCGTGATTGTTGAGGGAGAAAGCTCATTTGCGCATTATTAACAGTTTCAGTCAATTCTGTTGGCGTCAAGCAAACTTCCTCGTCGCTAGAATCACTCATTTTAGTTTTTTCACTTGTTTTCAAGTTTCTTGTTTTTAATATAAGGTTTAATGTGGCGGCCTGAGTCGCCACATAATTTATTATCATCACGTATCGGTTAAAGAGTTTGTAAGCACATTCCAAAACGCGTGCAGATCCGATAAAGATATGTCACGGCATCCTCCCTCCAACATCTACGTAGTATTACTGTATAAATAGTCTTGTAAGGTTTAGATAATAAGTTAGTCACAATGTAGTCACTGTAAATATACAACATCACTTTAAGAGACGCAGTCGTTATTTACCATCGCCATGGAACCCTCCATCATCACAACCTCTCACACATCGCCCGACGGAACACTGGTGACCCCGCTTAAGCAACAAGCAACCTTCCAATGGAGTACCCCGAAAAGAACACGTGAGTCATTTGCAATATCTACACATCAACCATGGCAGTAACATTGTGTTCAGCGACGGACGCAACAAGATTTTCAAAATAAAATCACTACGCCGAGCCACACCGAGCTGCGACTGCGTCATTTAACATCACTCTCACAACCACAACTTTGGCTTCCTTTCCGGCACATCGTAACAAGAACGTTTCATCGACCAAGGCAAAGAAATAAGGTACCCAGAAAAAACAATGTGAAATAAAATAAACTAACGATTTCATAACTGCACACATTATGTTATAAATTGTGCAGCGCAGCGAACGCGCAAGAATTTCCGACGCAGCACTTTTCGCCGTTTACTCTACGCTTGCACAAGGTCAAGATCAGAAAGAACACATTATGTTGCTTATTCATCACGATTATGAAAAATGAAACAAAGGAAAATAAGCATATATGTATGCAACGAGTATTCACCCGTTTAACCGCCTCACTTTTACCGACTGACAAAGTGGTTTGAGGTATGTTATTTATAATTACGGGAAGAGATATTTAGAAGCATTATTTTACCAGTCGATGGTTTTATGAGATATTATTACACTTCATAAGACACTTAAATGCTACTAGCTACCTCCAGTGCGAATTGATTTCTCCGGTTATCTGACAAAGAGCCAAGGAATACGCCAGTCTGAGGATAAATATGAAGCTTTTATGAAGTATATACTCAAAATGAAGATATTCGACAAGTTCAAAATATTTTGATTGTGCAAAAAGATGTTACAGTACAATAAATAAACACAAAAATTAACCATGTTTGGGTAACTAATGTAATAATAAGATTTTAGTCAATTTTAATTAAATTTTTTGTTATTTACGTATTTCCTTATAATATATTGAATGCAACATGTCTTATCTCGATGTACTTAATGCTTAATCTTAGTCAAATCTAATTTTTATGTTTTGTTATTATGTATTTTATTAAGTCTAATAGTTCAATTTATTATTAATATGTAATGCGGAATTTAAAGTTCATTGCAAGAATATGTATAATTTAAAGTTGTACTTGTTTATGCCACTTAATTTGTGTGTATAATATAGTCTTGGTATAACGTGATATAAAAATTATATTAGTAACAGTATTATGATGTTGAGAGGAATTATAAAAAATATTCGTGTACGTAAATGTAAATACCTATGATAAGTATTTTGTTCATATATCGAAGAATACAAGGAAACAGCTCTCTTAGCAGCATTCAGCCTGCCAGCCTGCCTCAAGGTTCCATCGCAGCAACGTAACGCTTCCTGGATCCTCGGCATCACTCGACGGTCAAAATAAGTACCGTCGCACTCCACACGTCTCGACTCACAGCAGACATGGTAGCACACGCTCGTCTCGAGTCACGTAGACCGGAGAACGCTCGTTTTGTCAATGAAGACTTAAGCACGCTCATCACGACTTAACGTGGATTAGAGCACCACTGGCATCTCCAAGCTGAAGACCTGATGTTTTTTTCATTCCCTTTTTCAAGAGGGGGAGTACTGTGGCGGCCTGAGTCGCCACATAATTTATTATCATCACGTATCGGTTAAAGAGTTTGTAAGCACATTCCAAAACGCGTGCAGATCCGATAAAGATATGTCACGGCATCCTCCCTCCAACATCTACGTAGTATTACTGTATAAATAGTCTTGTAAGGTTTAGATAATAAGTTAGTCACAATGTAGTCACTGTAAATATACAACATCACTTTAAGAGACGCAGTCGTTATTTACCATCGCCATGGAACCCTCCATCATCACAACCTCTCACACATCGCCCGACGGAACATTTAACAATGACGTGAAAAAATGCCGCGTAAAGAACCGCGTACAAAGCAAATTGAAAAAAGAACACCAAGAAGGTTCCGAGTCTGAGTTTTTAACAAATTAAAAAAAAGTTGTATGATATATTCGGCACCATAGAGGTAGCAGTAAATAGGTTTAATGTTTTTTTTAATTCACAAACTTAGTGCACACGATGTTCTAAATTCAATTTACTTTATCCTTTAGAGAATAAAAACGGCTTTTCCATTCAGATATTGAAGATTAAAAATACTCTTTCCGAGATGGTGGGATGAAAATAATATTAATGTATTATAAGGTTTACGCAAACACTTCAAATTAAACACTTTTTAAAGATTAACTGGCGTTTGAAGTTCACACAATTTATTTTATTTTAACGTGACTCTATTTCGTTTTTTGTAAATTAAAAAGAATCCGATAAAAAATGACGTTATTAAAATTATACGACCAACATCTCAGTTTTCCTGTGACCACGGACCTTAGAATGGGTTTCAGAATAAAATAGAATTCCTAAAAATATAAATTATTTTAGCTATCACGTAGAACGCGGCGCACTAGACACAACAGATTTTTTTTAAATTGAGCACTAATCAGTGCGCGTCCACAGTTGAATGGTTATTACGTTAAGGTATTAAATTCTAAACTAAATGGGACTCAGTCTATACAGGATGTTTCTTGTAGGGTGTCAAGCCGAGATGTGTGGTGATAGGGGACTACCATACCTATCTATTGAACCCCCATATACGTTCAGCGATTATTGATAGTTTTCGAGCTATAATTTTTTTCTGTTCTAAGTATTTTATTTCGACATTAGTTAAAATTATTATTTTTTAACTTTAAGTGAATATAGGAAGATGATTAGTTAGTTAAAGAAAAAGTGCACGGAAATGTATACGCAAAAAAGATACAATAAAATAATTCGTCATAAAATACTTAGAATAAAAAAAAATTATAGCTCGAAAACTACCAAAAATCGCTGAACAAACATGGGGGTTCAATAGATAGGTATGGTAGTTCCCTATCACCACACATCGGCTTGACACCTTACAAGGAACACCCTGTATATACTAATACCTACTCGCAGAGTTACTGTCATCCAAACCGATCGCATTCATTATTATTGCTACCTAAATCCATTAAAAATAATGAGTCGAAAGAGAAAACATGCCAACCCAATAAGTCCAGCGAAAATATTCATTCAGGTCATGTAAAAATTAATGTTAACGAAACTCATTAACGAGCAAACAAATTGTGACGGGTTTTAACATGGTACATAAAAGTTTATGAGCCGGCGAATTCAAAATGGTTTTTGAAGCAGACCTCGCAAGATGGCCTTTTTTGTAAATTAACTGAAAATGTTGTTGGCATGTAGGCTTTTTTTCCGGATAATTTGTTCTGAAACTGTCTTTTATTTTTTTATGCTTTAATATATAGCGGACTAAAGACTACGACGGTCTTTATACATACATACATACATCCAACTGCATTGGGCGGCGATGGGCTCACCACCTGTCACGCTGAGCACATGTGCAGTCTCTATTTGGTGAAAAGTGGACTATGGCAAAGGACTGTATTTGCGGTCCTAATTGCCTAGTCTCTGACTACTCCTTCGGGGATAATAGTCGTGATTATATGTAGTTATGTACAATAAGGAAGATTTTTGGTCACGCATCCCAAAATATAAGCCGACCACACCCAATGTACAAACCTTTTTGCGTTCTCTACTAAACACAGATGACCAAACAGTGACTGATAAACACAAACAAGACATCAAAACCTAACGAAATACCGTTACTCATTAAAGAAAGTAGCAATACATTAATAATGTCGTGAGTTCAATTCAAAGTCATTAGTTATTACTCAAACATAAACAGAGATCGCTCAACTATTAGTAACTAGTTTTGACCGTTCAAAAGAGAGCGTGAAGCTATAATATACTTTTATTAATAACACCATTACTCGGACAGAATTAGGCGCCGCGCAAACGTAGGTAGTCTCGACATCGAGGAGCTCGATAACGCAATATTTGAGACGTTCGGTTTACAATTGTCGCTAAGCAACTTTTGCAATGCCGGGTAGTGACCATATAGTGAAATGAATGACCAAATTAAAAACATCTCGAGCTCCTCCGTGCTTCGGAAGGCATGTTAAGCCGTTGGTCCCGGTTGCTGTCGGACGATGACAGTCGCTAATAACCACCAACCCGCATTATGCCAGAGTGGTGGGTTATGGCCCAATATCTCCATAGTCCACGTGGGAGGCCTGTGCCCAGCAGTGGGACGTTTATAGGCTGATGATTAAACGTAGCCACTTTCTGTTGCTGACACGAGACACAAAGCGCGATTTGCAGTGCGTTAAGTTGCCGCTACTGGACCCTGCAACTGCGTTTTTGTGTTGCTGATACTTCCAAAACACCATCATATTACAAAATAGTTGCAGTTTCGGTTGCAGTGTGAGGTAGCAGTTATTAAATTGTTAGGTGCGAATTTTATGGAAAATTAATAAACGAAACTCGAACTTCCGAATCCGTGTCCCGTAAGAATATTACCCCCTCTCTTCTCTTGGGTGTCGTAAAAGGCGACTAACGGACTAAAGACTGCGCATACATCCAACAGCATTGACCAGCGATGGGTTTTCCACCTGCCACGCTTCAGGGATAATAATCTTGATTATTACGTTTACGATATAGACACGATTATTTATGTGTGTACGTTAAAATTTTTTTTTTCGTACAAAGTCTCATTTTTGTTAGTAGTAGTCGTCGGTAGTCAGCAGTTGCTACCGTGAGAGACCGTACACCAGCTGCGGCAGCTTTTTTATCAATACAATTTGCATGCAAATAAGTCAAAGCTGCTAGATTGTCTTCCATTGGAATCTCTTTAGTTTGTAGATAATTAAGCCGATTGCTTTGACAAGAACTATCAAATGGAAGCAACTTTAACTAGTGATTACGTCTGCGTATCAAGTAGATTCCTTTTTGATATAAAATAAATATTCACTGGCGGTTACAAGCTGCGACTTTTTGCAGCGCGTTTGCGGCAACTTAGTCGCTTTAAAGTAGACATTCGCTAACATTAAAAAAGCTTAATAATGTCGTGATGTGATTGTTCGTTTGCATCGCTGCAAACGCAGTGTGTAATCAGCCTTATAGATAAATCGACGTAGTAGTATAAATTTAATTATCTCAAGCTATTTAATTGAACAGCGAGGAATAGAACATTTAATATGTAAAGTATGTTCAGTTGTTGCTTAGTTCGTGAAGTTAGAAGATATTAATATTAGAAAGAAAAATATTAGAACTAAAGATATATATTGTGAACTAATTAAAATTCATAAAGTAATGGTTATTTATATTGTCTCAAAACAAGTTTCAAATTATCTGGAAATACTGAAATTTGCTATAATATAGATAATTATTATTTAAATTATTTTGTAATAAACAATAATTTACGATAAATATTTTAATGATTTTTCAATTTAAGTATGTCAAAACACAATGATAATATTATATGATAGACATCGCGTGTCTAATTATTTGGTGTTAATGTTTAGTATTTTTAATACTATTTTACCCTAATGGAAAACAGATCCTCTATCTAGTACTCATTATCGTCCCACACATCACACATATCAATAGATCATTTGAAAATAAAATCACAATTTTTGTTCTCTAACACGAATATCTATTTTTATTTGAGTATTCTGATATATAATTTTCAGTTATTCCAAGATCATGACGCATTCAACATTTACTTATTATTACACTTCATTTATATTTTGGATTTTAGAAGTAAATATAGTCTGGTACTTACAATCTCACAGCTCCCATTCGCCTGCCTCAATTCCAATTTCAAATCGCTTATATTTGAGTTCCTATCGTTCTCTTTAAACAGTTCCTCAGCTGTCACCGTCACGTCCGGTTTCTCCGTCACTTGGGTCTGCTTGTTCTTCCTCTGTTTCCTCTGACATAGTATCACTAGCATAATCAGAGCCGCCACCAATATTGTTCCCGACGTCACCCCAAACAGGATCAGGAGTAAGGGGAACGTTTCTAAAATTGGAAAGCAAAACAAAATTGTGTATTTTTAAATCCCATCCACTGTTTCGTTTGAATTGAAAGGATTTCTTGAAATTTGTTGGTTGAATTGGGGATCGGTTTACTGAGACAGATAAGGAAGCTAAAATATTCGAGCATTTGGATAAACATACAGTTGAAATGGAAAATCATTGTTGGTGCACTCAGGTTATTTTGGTTAGACTATTTACTAAAGACAAAGACAGAGAAGTAAGTTTATCTTTCTATCATATTAGCTAGGTAATGCTTCTTCTTTAATCTTTTTTTTACTATTGGTTTTTACCGATGCTAGACTGATCCTGAGCTTTCCAACAAGTCTAACTATGTCGTTAACCCACCGACCTGAGCTTCGATTTTTCTAATATCTTCTATAATCATTGTCTCAACGGTCTGATTTTGATGTCCGGACTATGAAAAATGGTGAAAGTAAATGGAGATCGATGCGCACTATGAACAATTTACGACGAAAATGTTAAATTTCCCATACAGAAAAAATACCTTCATGAGGCGTAGGGGCTGACAAATGGTCTATACTTAAGTACCGGGTATAAAGTTAAAGCGACGATACATTTACTATAATGCGAGCTCGTTGCCACCGTTATAGCGGTTCGACATTGTCCATTGGGTAATATTAATACGTTTTGTGGTGTTTATGAAAAAAACCTGTGGTTTTATGAATAGGCTTTTATCGATACTCAATAATGATCGTGCGCCGTGAAGAAGTTTATTCATTTTGTTTAGTGTTCAGGTTATCAACAGCTTATTATTCTATATCACTTTAGTGGTTAATGTTTTTTACTGTTACGACAGCAAACAAAAAGTTTGTATAGTATTATCGTACAATATAATTTTTTTCTTTCGATATAATCGCATTATTATTTGGAATAACGGATAAATTGCCCTTACATTTTTAACCTTTTTGTCACTTTGCCATCAGGCGAGACGAAGGTCAAGTGCTATATACCGGCTGTTCGATAGTAGGTGGTACTTATATTTTCTAAACTGTTTTTACTAGAATAGTTTATTAAAAAGAAGACAAGTATAGTGTTGGTTTACGATTAAACAGGACATTTTATAAAAATTTTGCTTATGCATTTTTCACATAAGACATTTTTCTATGAGTTAAGGACACTAACCAACCTTTGAGTTTAAGCCGGCATTCCACTTTATCTTTACCAAGAACACCTTAGCTACATAATAAAAGAGGCTATTTTTACCACCCTGTTTTCCGTTTAAGGCTGTATACTTGCATTCAGGTCAACCCAACAATAAAGAAGCAGTACACCACGAATTAGCACTTACAAATCTCCATGAATAATTTATAAACTTAAAGGCCAGCCGTCTAAAACAAAACTCGACCGTAAATTCTTATTACAAAATTATTCGTAATTGTTAAAGATAAAAGAGCACATGGAGGGATCTATGTAAACAGTCAGTCTCAGTCCCAACAGTGGGACATATAAAAGATAAATACATGAAGTTGTAAGAATTGTCAATTGTGGAAAACTCGTTAGATGGATTGTTGTTAGTTACCTGTAATTTTTTTTGAAGTACTTGAATATTAATCTTTCAATATATTATTATATTGAACATACTTTAATTTTATTTTACAAATTTTATTTAGATTAAAAGATAAAGATAAGATAAAATATTCTTTATTGTACACCAAATTAACAATTATTTAATCGGTTGATTAGAACTTTATTTTTTTTTTACATTTTTGTAACGAAATTACATAAAAAAATTGTGAAAGCCTGTTTCTTTCTAACATCTTCGCATTATTTACGACTAGAAAAATATTTTTGATGCCGAAAAGCTGGAACAATAATTTAGCACCCTTCATGTAGAACTAATTTTTACTCGTATTCCCCATTAAACTACCATTCCCCAAAAAAAACAACAAACCGATTTAAGACAGACCTCAAGTACCATAACGTAATTAAATGAACCTTCCACCTTCCCTAAAATGCTGTACAGATTAATTAGTTTAAATGGTAGAACATACAATTAATTTCTGACCCCCAGTTAGTTAGTACTACCTACATAATATTGGTAGTTCCAATTACAGCATCGGAGTGGTGGTTTATTCAATAATGTGCTTTATGTACTCACTGTTAGGTTTCAAGATGATCTCGAGAGTGTCGCTGCCGTAGTCATTGGAGACATTGCACTTGTACATGCCGAAGTGTCTTGATTGACTCTCTCGGATTATGAGAGTGGAGTTGACGATTCCGCCTGCCTGGAGATCCTCAAGGAACGCATAATCCTGGAGAGATTGAGTCGACGTTAATAATGTTATTATAGCATGCTAAATAAGACATAGGTACTTAAGCTCCAATAAAACACTTTAGCTGAAACAAAACATTGTGAGAATTTGTGTAAAATCGATCGCAAATTGGTTCTGTTTTATTTTCAACTGATAGGAATTTACGTTACATGTATTTTTATTGTTCCATGCCAGCTTGAAACAGTCGTGGACAACGCAAGCTGTATAGTCCGCATGGTCAAAATCGGTGGGGTTTGCGAAAAATTATCGTTTTCAAGATTATAAAATTTAAATGACAAGTAAGTATAAAACGATACGATCAAACTCAAACTGGTTAAAATTTTATCAATAGTCTGATTGCTATATAAACAGCTCAAATATTTATTTCGCTTCACAAAAACACTGAACAGAGTTATCCAATAATTCATAACGGACAGTGCTCTGGCTTCCGGCAGCCAAGTTCCGTATTGAATTATAAAATACCACTAGCTCTGGTAAAACTTACGTACGAGTACTACCTATAGCAGAGGAGGGTAGTTCAAAGCTGAGCAATTTACCCGCGGTATTGGGTAACAAAAGACAGCAGCTGAAGACAGTTTACTGTAGGGTTGCCAACGGACTATAGTTTTTTTAATACTTAACCACTCACTCGTGGCACTTTTCTAACAAAAAAATTGGCGCAACTGTCAACGTCAAATTTGACAGAATCGAGCATAGACTATGCGATATTTTGCTATCACGATGCATAAAATGTATCACAGAACCGAAATAATCAAATTTGTTCATACTAAAGTAGTCTGTTAGTCTATGAAAACACGGTACAAAGTCAAGTATGTTTTTGTAGGTGCGGTCTCATGCGACCGCTTGGGGTTTGAGGGGTACAACAGCCACGTTGAGAATACCTAGTATATTTTTATGAATCTATCTATATACAGTACTGAAGCAACTCTAAAATGTGTTTTTCTAATAGAACATGGAGAATAATAAAGTACATTTTCCAAGCTTAATTAAGCTTAATATTTTGATATTAACACAAATATATCAGAACCTTCAAACTTAAATCGCACAGACAACCCTTAAATAGCTAGAATTGCCTTAGTTGAAATCTATTCTTAGCTTCAGCTGAAGATAAACTCTGAGATTTCAATGTCAATAAGCTGTTTCTCGGTATTGAAGAACGAGAGAATGCAGTGAATTAGCTCCCTCAAAGGATTCCGTTGCTTAGAATATTCTGAACGTGTAACTAAATATAGTTGAAGAAAGACTCAACTTTCAAGATTCAATTTGAATAAATTTAGTATTAGAAAATAGTAAGTTAACAGATTTCTGAAGACATTTTTACCGTTTTAAAAAAACTTTGGTAATAATAGCTATGGCAGCAAAGATTTCGATTGGATGCTTTAAAGATGAAAACCATTTCTCGTCAAACTATTAAGTAAGAATTCATTCTAAAATTTTAAAAAGAAGTTAAGTCTGTTATGGAAGCATCACATACATTTATCATTTCTTACATATACATTGGTACTCATACAATACCTTATACTGTGATCATTCAATATTAGTGACAATTATTACGGTTATATTTACGGTATATTTAAAGTTTTGCATTGCGTGAAGTTAGGTCCTTCACAAAATCTAAACTCCCGAGGGAATCGTTTTTTCTGTAGGGGTATTAGTAATCCCATAATATACTTTGACAATTATCTTCAATAAGAATCACGTCGACTTGTTTCTCTGTATATTATAATTCATTTATACATTTTATGATGTTGTACATAGCAGAAAAAGAATCATTAAGGTTTCCGATCTTATACTATTTTGTGATTGTATTGGATGAGCTTACCTGATCATGTATAGTATCAATTTCTCTCCCTTCGAAGGTCCATATGATGTTGTCTATTCTTGGTATGGAAAATGCTGCACATTCAATATTCACAGTATCACCTTGAGAACCGTATTGTGTTTGGTTCGATACTATTTTCGGAGGACCTAAAACAAGACAAACATTTAAATAAAATTGATTAATGGCTGATAATAAATATTAGACTACTCAGTGACCGGTCGGGGAAGCTTTTGTCCCGATATCCGCAGGTCCTGGAGTCAATTCCTCGGTAAGGCAAATTGTGCCACGGGATTTTTCCATGTATAACATGGGGCATTATCATCAACTCTTAGGGTGGATTCGACCAAACTGGAATAAGGTCTTATACCTAGATTAAACGCCGAATTTCTATAGACTAATCTCGGAGTAAGTCTTATTCCAGTTTGGTCGAATCCAGCCTTAGAGCTGTATTACTTTTATCTTAATATTCAAATTCCAATACGAATTCTGCATAGTAAGATTAAAGTAATAATGCTCTAACAGCTGGTGACTGCAGGGTCCAAGGGTTCGTACCACCAGAAGCTGCTTTTTGACAAGCGTGGTGATTAACTTGTTTTCAATGAAAGAGGCTTTTGCTCCAGCAGCGGAACAGTATTTATGCTGTTACTATACTATAATTATTTAGAGTTCTGCATTTTTTGACCGCCTCTGTGGTCTAGTGGTTAAGCCACCTGTTTTCTGAAACAGAGGTCCCGGGTTCGATGCCAGCGGGGGGTACATCTTTGTGTGCTCGGTTTGGTTGGTGGTAGGCCTGTTAAGTCCGCCTGGCTAGCTACCACCATCTTATCTAAGTCTGTCGCCATAACAACGATGTTTATAGCATTGTTGTGTTCCGACAGTTTGAGATAAGATAGCCAGTTGAGGATTCCGGGTGAAGCGCGCTTCGACCTTCGGCCTTATCGTCACTTACCATCAGGTGAGATGAAGGCCAGCCGCTTACCCGTTGTAGAATTTAAAAAAAATAGTCCATTAGTGTACAGTTAATTAAAAAAACATACAAATGATAAAATGTGTTTCCAGTGTGTTAGTACGTAGTTTTATACACATTTAGTCTTATAAGTAGTTAACAGAAAAGTAGGTACTTCACTAAAAATCTTCTGTTTAAAACTATAAATTATGTTTCAGACACGTTTAACATTTGCTATTGATTATCGGCTAGCCTCACTAAATAATTTGTACAGAATATTCATGTTACGTTCTCTCTGCGATAGCTTGAAATATTTTATTATATGAAAGTAGGCTTAGGTAACCTTAATAAAACTAATTTAAAAAATGTTTTTGTTATAAGCACTTATTGTCTCACTGCAGGGCAAAGGCTCTCTCTCTTTTTTTTTTCGTAGCTCACTCTATCTGATATGCTTTCAGAAATGTCAAAATAAAAATAACAATATTGTGCTTGTGTGTTCGAAATAAGTGTTGTTATCTTAAGTATCATTATTGATTGATGCAATCACAAGCGGTTGTTAAACTTCCATTTAAACGGGTAAATTGTAAATCGAAATCAGTTTTTGAGTTCAAACCAACTTCAACAATTGATATCAAATAAAACTTTTTGATTTTTACTTAATTGAACATGCACATGTTCGTTACCATTGAGTGAACACGTGGTGATTGGAAATGCGTGACTCAATTTAGATTTTATCATCAGTGTACGGCGAAGCGAAAATTGAACGCAGAAGATAATTATGTTTAGAAAATATGGGTAGAAAATCGTAAGACTGAGTTTATTTATTCCCAAAGATTAACCAATAGATTGGTATCAGCGCAAATAAAAAATAAATTCTTTTGGGAAAGACTTATATTACATGTAATGTAATACGAGTATTTTATACCCCTGTTATTAACAACTTGTTAATTGGATTAATCAAAACCTGAAATTAGTTTGATCAGATCATAGTAGAATCTACTCCACTGAAAAATATACAATTTTTTTTTTTTTTTTTATAAAAGAGGGAGGCAAACGAGCAGGCGGGTCACCTGATGGAGAGTAATCACCGCCGCCCATGGACACCCGCAAAACCAGAGGAATCGCAGGCGCGTTGCCGGCCTTTAAGGGAGGAATAGGTTTAAGGAAGGAATAGGAATTGGGAAGGGGGGGTGAGGGAGGGGCCTCCAGAACCCTCACTGGTCGGACGAAACACAACAGCACCAAGTGCCATTATTTCACGCCGAATATTAGTGAGAGGGTGGTATTACACCGGGCGAGCCGGCCCAATGCGTGCTGCAACGCAGCGTGGCTCTACCACTCAGCAAATTATATTTTTACTGCGCGGGTATTTTACTGACTACATCGTCTTCTTAACAACGTTGCACTAACAATTTTAATGCAACCGCGGCGACATCGCTTAGATTGCGCGTAATTACCATTAAGTTTCTAATTGCAAAACATTAACAACCAGAACTGCAAAAAAAACTAAAAAAATCTTTCTTTTAAACGACTTCGGAAAAAATATTTTAAATTACATAATTATTATAATAGGTTTGGGTGTCTGAGGTTTTGAGCTATTTAATAAACATGTTGTACCTAAATAAAATTATGTTTGGTGTATTTGTGTGCACTATTAATATTATCACAAATTGTACTAAATAGTATGATGCTAATAACAGAACATAGAAGTTAAACAAGTATGTTTACTAAAATGTCAGCCATTGTTAAAAAGGTTATTACCGCGATTAACTCAACAGCGCCATCTAGTTTAAACAAACAGTACAAAATGACTTAGTAGCGTGATGATACATTGTGCGATAATACCTACAGTAAATCGTTTAGCTTTTGGCTCAGCCTTGCTAATTCTGTAAAACAAAATTTGTTTTAAAACTTTTACTAATGTCTGGTTAAAATAGATGTTCTGATAAAGGCATATTCGAGTCAATGCCTTTAATAATACAAATAAGACGCTATTACTTTTGAACCCAGTTAAGCTTTTGTTCACGTTAGAAATATTTGATTGTACTTACATAGGGGACACATATTGGAACATACTTTTATAGAATAAATATAATAAATTTAGGTGCAGACAACAGACTACCCCAAAATCTTCAAATTCTGCAATCGATTTTGAAATAACACTCAAAAGCTAAATTTTTCATCAATTGGAGAATTTTATTGTTTTAAACATAGAATAAAAACGCATAGAAATATTGTCTCGTATTAGAAAACTGTCATGACGTGAGGCAATAAAAAATGGATGTAGGAGTAAGTTACGCGTACTATCTCGGTGACACGCACACAAGTGTACAAGTAATGTTGCTAGAGGAATCAGATTTGCCCCAAAAGTTAGGAAATTGGAACTGTTGATAGATAGATAAGTTTAGATTATTAGGACTGACGCGGGCCGTTTCGGTACCAAGCCAGTACGGCTTGGTTTTACAGGCCTCATTTATCGTGCGTGTTCTTGCTTTCTATGCGTTATTATTCTAAGGTTTTAAATAGCTTAAAGTGCTATACAAAACTGTCCAAATGTTTTTGTACCTACCAATAAAAATAAACTATGGTATACATTTTGCTTAGCTGTCAAATAATAGCTAATCACTTAAAAACCTTTGTTTCGAACTATTCCAAAGTGATTTCGGACAGCCGCTAGCCGCGTTGCCCTTGACGTGGGTCAAAATGGTCATAACTCTAAATTTGACTGACATTTCTGACCTACGAAACTTTGTATTTAGTTTAATATTGATAAATCACTGCCTTCGAATGGCATGAGCACCGCCGATTAGGTTTCAAAGTTTTCGAAAGTCGTTATGATTTTAAAATACAAATTGCTTATTCTGAGCTAGCATTTTCAAATCCATTTTCGTTTTTCCATTTACATTTTTAATCATTTGTCTAGCCTAAGACTTTGATAAAAAGATTGATCATTAGTAGACTTTCATAGCAATATTATATTTGTCTTTGTCTCTAGCCTGTTCTGTAATCTGTTGAGTTGTAAAATGAAGTGTCAATAAAGTAAATTAATGTAACTTGTCTGGAAGAAATTGCTTTATAGCGATAAGACCGCCAAATTGTATTGTATTGTATTTATTTTCATATTTTGTATGTTTTTATGTATGTAAACTGTTTCAATAAAAGCGTTATCCAAACTAATCTAATCTAAGGTATAAGGTTGATTAGATTTTGTTGATAAAGTAAACGAATGTAACTTTTCCATTAATTGTTTTAGTAAACACAATCCTATTTAAGGTTGATGAGTTTTTTATCGATATTATGAAGAAATATCACATTTGTTAAGTTTGTGTAAACTTACTAAATAAACTTTTACTAAAATAATATTCTGAGCAAGGAGATGCTTCAGAAATATTTGAGAACATATTAAATATGGTAATAAATTCGAGTTTTTCAAAGACTTTAAGTTTGTTTAATCTACAAAGAGGTTGTTATAAAAATATGGCTACTCCATGGTATGCCTTATGAATAAAAGAAAACATTGTTTATAGGTATTTAATTTCTGTTACTACTTTAAAAATAATCTGTGTTTTATTTCTAAATGTTGTTCTTGATTTACTTTGTATGTTTTTAATATTAAAATTTTGCATTCACAAAGCTATATAGATTCACAATGATAAATAGAGAATTCAACGAGTCTCGAGTGGGGTCTCGGTAGTTTAGCGGTTAGAGCAGTAGACCGGCAATTCAAAAGTCATGGGTTTGAATCCCATTTTCTAATTTCTAGTAAACATTTTACTTTGTATGCTTAATATTTTGTAAAAGGAATCAATGTAAATAATTATACTTTTATGCCTACTCTAATAGATGTAATATCTGATTATAATTTAGAAAAACATATTTATTCATTAAGCAGTTGTTTTCACCTGTAATTGAAATGATACCTATCACGTGTAAATTGTATAGTATTAGTATTTGCTTTTTTGTAGTAATAAACGAATTAATAAAAACAAGTTTTATACCTTTAATGAAAACAGAAGCTTCCGCTTCTATCTCAGGATATCCTTCCACGCTGGCTTTGCAGAGGTACTGGCCGGCTGTATGAGTATCCACGTTGAGGGTAAGGTTGCGTGTTCGACCGACGCGCTGAAAACAAAAGATAGTGAATAAATAGTTCTTTTAGGAATAAATTCTCATTTCATTGAGGGCCATGTACTCGTTTAATTAAATCAAAGGTTTTAGGTGCGTTAACAACCCTAAAGTTTCAGTTCATATACATCCATTCTTTGTAATTTCATTGGATCTACCTTTAAAAGCTGGGTTTCGGAAGAATGAATCTTAATAAGTTAGCACAAATGACTGTTAGGGGAGTATTTGATTAGATTACAGCTGACTAGAGTGCATTGTCTCATTACCTTACGCAAAACATTGAGAAATCATAGTTGGAGAGTCAAGATGGGTTTGATGAAAACCGCATTAGCTGTTTACAAAAATGTTAAAAAAATCTTAGATACTGTTGCTCAATTAGATTCTATAAAAGTTCAAAGAGTCTCAGGACTCATAACATAGAATATTAATGTTCAACTAGAGGTGATATTAATTTAATAAGGTTGGCTAGAAGATTCACATTAAATCTTTTCGATTTGTAACAAATATTAGTAGGTACAGTCGAACCAACTGAATCATGACCCACTTCGCCGATCATTCCTTTAAAATCATAAATGTAGTTAGGTTTCTTCGCTTTTATTCATGTTGCACTTAGTACGTTTTAAATATGAATAAAAATGCGTCATTACGGGTTAGAGATGTATGCAATTTTAACCTTTGTTATCACTGCACTAGATATGCTTTAGACAAAGCAGTCTTATTTTGAATTTCTATTAAGATGTCATTCATACATAATCCAAACTCTTTTCACTACGGAGAAAAGGTATTTTAGTTTTAAAAATAAAGTGACGTTGCGTCGGATGTCAAGTTGTAGTCTGTCTGAAAAAATTGAAACATTAATTGAATTGAATTTGATGGAATTAAAACAAATCGTATAATGACAATTTGGCAGAACAAAAAGCTCGAATAGTAGTGCTCAGTGAACAAGGCTCCAGCATTCGGGATATATCACGAGAGTTAAATATAAGTCGGCACACAGTCAGAACCTGGATCAGAAGGCACGCTGAAGATGGTACCCTTGAAGACAGACGACGATATAATCATAGCGTTTGTCGGCATTTGTCGGATCACGAACCAACAGAGAACGGAAATGCAACACCATTACGAAGAACATCCTTTTACTGATACCCGGTATTTTGCGGCACGTTACGACGTATGTCTACAAACAATAAGAAATAATTTGCACCGCACTGGGCTGCATTACAGGCATTATGCATTATGCTAAGAAAGCTCACTTAACGGATGCACACAAAATTGAGAGATTTAATTTTGCAAGTAATTACTTAGACTTCGACTGGACAAACACCATCTTTACAGACGAAAAATCGTTTTGCTCTTCTCAATATGGTCGCTTAACTTTGTGGCGTTACGATAACACTTGATACACAGAGGATCACATAGTGCCCAACCAATTATCTGGCCGATTTCAGCTAACATGTAGGCCTGGATGGATGCTGGAAGTGTAGGCGAACTTGTTCAAATTTATCCTCGTCAAAATGCTAAGAACTATGTCGATTTATTGGAAGAATCAACTTTGCGAACAGTTTACCCGCGTGCAGTGCCAGTATTCTCCTACGTTCATGATAACTGTCCAGTGCATACTGCCAGAATTGTCTCCAATTGGTTTACCCAACATGAAGCTCAAACCCACAATTTATTTATAAAGTTATTTTCTAGTTTTTCAGTATACCAAGTGAATGCCATTTTTTTAAACTTAATAAAACCTATTGATGACATTAATAAAATAAAGTTTATAATTCTTCAACTTTACTATTTTATTATATAGTGACCACGACATGTTCCAAATGTGATTTTCAAAAGCGGATCCAAAAGCGGTAAAATTACCCCGCTAAAATACGGTAATATTCGGTAAAAAACGTTTTAAACGTATTCATACCCACTAGGCCACTAACTACTATTACGATTACACTATTATTACGAAAGTGAGTATGTTTGTGTAAATGTCTTTACTCTTTAACAAATAAATGTATTGAATGAGATTTGACAGATATATGGATGAATTCAAGTCAACTGATCGCCGTTTGTTCAGTCCTCAGAACAATAACTAAATATTGTTCTTAGGTTCAGTCGCTCACCGTCACCAACAGAGGAACGGCAAGAGCGCTTATCGCCGCACAACACAGCACAATATGGTCAATTGCACTAATCGGCAACGTCGCATGATGGTTTTCATATTTGCCTTGTCAGCTGTCAGTGTCTTCTAAAATGATAACAGGTTCGTTACATGCGTTACATGTAATGTATGTTCAAGCTAATTTCAACCTACTCGTATTAGAATGACTGTAGGAAAATGACCTTAAGGTGGGTCATGATTCAATTTGGTCGACTGTACGTACCTAAATAAATATACAACTTAAAAATTGCAATATCTTAGCAGCTTTCAAATTTAAGATAGAGGTAAAATTTTAAGTCCGCCTTCCTTTATTTAGCACGTAGATAAATGAAATAAATAATTGCGAATTGAATTGAATCGAAAACGTCTCGAAAGGCACGATAAGCCGTTTGTCCCAGCGATTGTCCGCTTTACGTCCAGCTGGCTGTCAAGTAGGCGAGTAGGGTGGCTATGTCGGGAAATAAGAAAAATTGTTACGTCCATATCAAAAGGCATAAGGTTTAGATGGAGGAAATTAAAAGAAAAATGATGCTAATGAAAAATTAGCAATGAAAGTTGAAAGTTAATTTAACTTTGCCTCTGTACAGGAAGTTTCAATATTGGTATTATGATTAATATAAATATTCTAAATGCCGTAGAAACGGGAGTGATAAAAAGTATGTGTGGTGTGTCTTTAGAAGAAGAAAAAAACGGGAAGAGCTCGTAGATGTTCTAGCGAAAGTTCATGTCAACGACAAACATATACATGAAGAATTTTATGAGAGTGAAAGAAGTAATTTAGGATTATAGAAAATAGAAGGTGGTCTCTGCTAACCTTTCTAGGAAAACGGGCTTAATGGATGTATGTGTGTATTTTCTAAGTACTCTGATTAGTTTAATGTTGTGTTCACCCATTGTGTTGACCCACCAACCCGAATTGGGCAAGCGTGGTGGGTAAAGGCCCATAATCCCCCTACAATGGTTCTCACAACTGTTGAGATCCTTACGCCTATGTTCAGCAGTGGACGTAAACAAGCTGATATGGTGTGAGGAAAGGTCCAGGTTGTGTTCGAGGAGTAAAATGTTGTTGTGTTCTACTTGACACCTCCTAAATCATCTTTCGTAAATGAAGAAAATCGATAATATAATAATAGATAGAGATATATTAATGTGATTCCAAAACAGTTGAATGCAAGTAACGTAAACAAACTTTTAAGCAAAACAAAAAACAATGGTACCTATATTTGAAAAATATTTTTTATCCTTCAATGGTTATAGAATGGTCTCTTTTTTGAAAAATACAAATATGCACGAGCTTCGATCAACAATACCAATGCATGAGGCTAGCTCTGCTGATGACGTCACAATTAAACAGTCTAAAACACTCCTAAAAGTTTCAAATCATACTACACTGCTGACTGCTGACCTGTCGCGGTTGTTCCAAAAGTTATATAATGTTCGCTGAAATTTTCTAAATGATCATTCAGTTTTAATGGTCGAAACTTTTACCATTTCACATATGAAAAGAAAAGTTTTAGTTTTGCGGTGCGCACACATTTTGAATGTACTAAATTATAGTGAGCATTTAGTTTAGTTTAACTTTTGAGCCCATTAAGCATCACTGCAGTGGAGTTTGAAATCGTTATTCGCTTTCCGAATTTTAAACTGAAATCAGTAACGGTTCAATGAATTTAAAAGTTGGGTGGATCCGGGTAGTTTCTAACAACAATCGTGTAAGTGAAGCTGCTTTAGACGTGGTCGATACAGAGATAGGTGGTTAAGATTTTCCTCCGTGCTTTGCAGGGCACGTTAAGGGAAGTCCCGGCTGCCATTAGAATATTTCAGTATTGTTATGTTATATACATACAGACATATATTCACGGTTTTTATCCCCAAAGGGATATTCAGAGCTGGCAATAACGACCGCAGAAGCAGTCCACTGCCATAGTCCCCGTTTCACCAAATTAGAACAGCACTTAGAACCGTATCGCGTAGTGAAAGAATACAACACCCCCTCTCTTCCCTTAGGTGTCATAAAAGGCGACTAACGGACTAAAAACTGCACATGCATCCAACAGCATAGAGCGGCGATGGACTCACCACCTGTCACGCTGAGCACCTATGCAGTCGCTATTTGGTGAAAAGTGGACTATGGCAGAGGACTGTTTTTGCGGTCCTCATTGCCTAGTCTCTGACTAACCTATCGGGGATGATAGACGTCATTATATGTATGTACAACGGCACATGTGCTCAGCGTCATAGGTGGTTAACCCATAGCCACCTTATGCTGTTGGATGTATGTTCAGTCTATTCCATTAGTCGCTTTTTATGACACCTAAGAGAGAAGAGGAGTCGGTAGTTTTATTTTAGTTAGTCGCTATAATCCGCGGCTCTATATTAAATTAATTAAATAAATAAAAAATTTCTTACGCTCACATCAATTATCTAAACCATGATGTGTATTCTTTTTAAATTCGTTAAAATGGTATATAAATGGTATATATGGTATATACTGGTGGATAAATATACATAAACATAGAAAAAACACCTAGACCCGAATCAATTTAGAAAAACAGTTTTCAAATTTACCCAACCGGGAATTGAACCAGGGGCCTCAGAGATGGCGCGACGCCAGACCCGGCGTGCTAACCACTCGACCACGGAGGTCGTCAGGAGGTCTATATACACACATCAAAAGTGTCTAGGGATCAAGCATTTTTATGCGGATTTCTTGAGATTGAGATGTGGCTTTGTAATAAATTTATGATTTTATAAATTTATATGGATCCTTTTTGGTGCATTTCATAATTTGAAACAGGAACTTTCAATCAATTTCTAGTAAAAGATGAAAATCAGCTGTCAATATTTTCCCTATAAAAACATACAACGCATTATTAGTGCTACTGTTTCCCTACTACTGATTAAAACCAACGTTATTATGGAGCGGCGACGTCATTTAAGCAGGGAAGAAATGCTCAGAGCCGTGGGAATGATAGAAGCTGGTTCCCGGCAACGTACTGTGGCTTTAGCTCTGAATACAAGTCAGAGTGTTATCAGTCGACTTTGGACACGTTACCGAAGCACTGGTACCGTGGCTGAGCGCTATGGAGGACGGTATCGCTGCACCACACGGAGACAAGACCGATACATTCAAATCACAACTCGAAGAGCTCCAACAATAACCGCCATGATGTTAGCCGTGAGGCTTCATCACTCTTCAGGGAACTTAATTAGCGACCAAATAGTCAGAAACCGCTTGCATGAAGTGAACCTTCATTCCCGAAGACCGCTAAGGGTACCACCTATAGCAATGCACAATCGTAGGATTCGATATCAATGGGCTCTTGAACACAGAAATTGGGTAGAAGAACAATGGCGTTTCGTGTGCTTTTCTGATGAGTCTCGTTTTGGTATGAGACCGGATACAAGACGTATACGACACTGGAAAATCCCTGGACGCCAACAGCGATTAAAATCCTGCCAGGAAGTCCATCCTTATAGTGGTGGAACCATCATGGTATGGGCGGGTATTTGGATCGGCGGAAGAACTGAGTTGATTTGGATCAGAGGCAACCTCAACGCTCAAATTTATGCTGAGACGATTGTATCAGACGTCATCGTTCCTCTACAAGTGCAAATCGGTCCCTTATTTCAGTTAATGCATGATAATGCACGACCGCACACCGCAAGAGTTGTAAGACAGACTCTCGCCGCAGCTAACATCAATGTCATGCCCTGGCCTGCTCAGTCGCCAGACTTGAACCCGATTGAGCATGCATGGGATATGCTACAGAGAAGAGCTCTGCCGAATATGGAGGGTATCCAGTCGCAAGAAGACCACATGGGCGGCCATTCCACAGCGTGATTTGGATGAACTCATTTTGAGTATGCCAAACTGATGTTCTTGTGTTGTTAGTGTTCGCGGTAGAAACACGGATTATTAATTGTTTAAGTTACCCAATAAAATTTTAAAGAAAACTGTTATTTCAGTATTTTTTTCGAACTTTAATGTTAGTGGTTCAAATGTCAAAAATCCCTTTATTAGGAAAATGGCAAATTTCTTTATTAATGCAAAGGTGACTTGGTTTATCGTTACTGTAGACAAACGAAAACACTTTATTTGATGAATCCTTAAAGAAAATTTTAATTAATATCAATCAGGAGAAAAGTTATTGCAAAAATATATGTTGATCGCTAGACACTTTTGATGTGTGTACATTGTTATGTATAAACTGGACTTAACTTTGATGAAAGAAGCAATAAGCTGTTTCAAGCAAGGCGACCTGCATTTCAACCTTAGTTAGACTATGTAGGTAAATGGCTTAATAATTAACAAATGTGAATGTACCGTCACATATATTTATTTTTAACACCTCAAACCTTTTCACAATAAATTGAGCAAAAACGTCAGTAGACCTCACTCCATTCTACAAACAAACGAATCGACTCAAAAGTGCTGGCTCACAAATATAATTTATACACACTCACTTTGGTACGTAAGTATGAAGTAATTTAACGTAGGTACCTAAGTACACCACGCTCGACGCGGCCTTTGAAGTCGTTAATACAATTAAATTCTAAGACAATGACAAAAGTTGACTACAGAACAAAACACGAAACGAAAATGGGAGTACAAATGTACCCTACATTAAAATAATCTGATTTAATTTTCCCTTAATTTACAAAGATTAGGGCGGCTCGCACACTTGAGACATGTCGCGGTGAACAGCGGAACATTAGGTGTGTAGTATACAGATTCTTTATTATAAAGTATATGATACCGCATCTGCGACATCCTTTTAAATGCAAGGAACAACTATGTTTAAAATCAATTAAAGCCGTATGGGTGTGGTACTTTGCCTACCAAAAATAACACGGGTCGGTAAAATAAAAAGGTGTCATGTCGGTTTTACATGGTTGATTCGTTTTCGGTTTCGGAAAAGTTATGTCGGAGGTCTGACTACGGTTCGCTGGCTTCGAAGCCCCAGTGGCCAGGGCACAGCGCCAGACATTATATGGAGAAAAAATATCTGCGATTATGGTGCGCTCATAGTAATCCAGGCGGTCGGATTCGCGTTCGCGTTGATTGACTTTCTTCGATTCGGGTCGGTACATGGCAGCGTGCATTAGTTGTGAATCAACAAGAAATCGCATAATATCTTGTCAATCTCCTTGTAAGCATCCATCGGAGGCTATTGTGTAAAATCTAACGCTGCGTATCGCAGCCAGCTTCAGACCCCTGATCGGAGTTTGTCTGAATCAAACTATTTGTATAGACGCAACTCTGAAATTGGAAAAAAATCAGGCAGGAAGTCAGAGAGAGCACAAGGTGAAAATGATGCGTAGAACCATAACATAGTACAATGTCATTTTCAATAAAGAAATAAAGATCGTTCAAACACAATAAGTGCATTGCAAAAATATAATATTTAATAAAATATGGGAACAGAGAAACTCCAAAAACGCAAATTTCAAAACAATCTATTGAAATGTCCCTATACTTCTTTTAATAATCAGAATACCATATGAACAGTTTTCATATATACTTACATTATATAAACGGATCTAGTCACACACTTTATAAATATATAAATAAAAAATTCATATATTTATTTAGAGATCGGCACGGAACAGCCCCCTTACTCTTGAAACCGATCGCTATTGGATCGGATTGGTATTTTGAATTTTCTTATTTTTAAGTTACGACACCAGCGCTAATTTGGATTCATATTGGGTGAACTAAATGGCATTGAGTTTTGTATTTTTTTCACTCAATATCCACGCAATATGATTCCATATTAGCTCTGGTGTCGTAACTTAGGAGTACGAAAATTCACAATACCAATCCGATCCAATAGCGATCGTTTTCAAGAGTAAGGGGGCAGAAGGGACTGGCATAAATTAAGAGAGGCTTATACCCAGCAGTGGGTGGTTGCGGGCTGATTGATTGATTGATATTTATTTACCAAAATGAAATATACCTATGTATAAGTTTTTATACTAGCGTTTATAACCCTTTTCGGAGCCCTTGGTCACAGGGAGACCAGCAAGTATGACCGAATGGAGGAAGACGTTTAAACTATAAATCTTATTACAGATTATCTTATCTTATCTCAGTGGGGCCTGCAGAGGTCTCCCTCTCACAGTGGCACGTCGACCCATTGAGATCTTTTGTGCAACCCGTCCTACTCTGCCTCCTCAGTGAAAATGACTGCCAATAGCTTGGCAGGCCAAAGATCAATATTAAATAAAGACATAGCCACCGTCACATCGAAAAGGTTTGATATCTTAAAAAAGTATTTATGTACGGAAGCCCTAAACGCAACATTCACATAGATAGCTCAATGGAACACAAAGACGACGCCTACGTAAATAATAAACACATCAAAAAGGCGTTTTTATGAATAGTAAGTTTTGACAGGCCCGATGTAAGACAAAGAAACACAGCAACGACACATACTAAAGTTTCCATATAAAAGAGTTATGGACTTAAAAAGAACAATATAATGCTGGTGGTCGTAAAGGAGATCTTGATAACGCTGCCGGTTGTAACGAATTTGATTATAGTGTAGGGAGTTGTGTAGGAAGACTTGGTGACAAAACAATATTTCTTTTTCTATGTAACGAACATTCTTTGGAAGCTAGCACGGTTGGAATTTTTGTGAGACACGAATAATTCACGAAGTACAAACCAGGGGCGCTACTGTCACCTATTACGGCAGTGTTCTTTTAATCTTACTATGCAAAAATCGCATGAGAATTTAAATATCAATGGTAAGATCAATGGATATGTATCCTAAATGGTTGTGAGCAACCGTGTTTATGGTTTTATCTTGCTTAGATTTATAATGAACTAGCGGTCGCTCGCGGTTTCACCCGCGTGGTTCCCGTTCCCGTGGGAATATCGGGATAAGAAGTATCCTATATGTTAATTTAGGTTATAATCTCTCTGTATGCCGAATTTCATCCAAATCCATTTAGTAGTTTTTACGTAAAAGAGTAACAAACATCCATCCATACTTACAGACTTTCGCGTTTATAATATTAGTAGGATTGTTGATTCACTAAATGCATGCAGTTTATAATATAAATCACACCCATTTCCTGATTGGGCAAGCAGAAACCATATCTTTCTATTTGCTACAGTCCTGACACACTTAATATGCTTAAGAGGGTGCCGCGCGATCGCAAAACCTCACATAAGTGTCACAATGAACTTCAAAACAAAATCAATCATATTGATATTTAAAATTAGAACTAATCTTCTGACCTAGTAATTTGATTAGAGCAATGTTTTTATTCTGCGAAATGTACAAAACCATCACTCGCTTGCGTTAGAAATTAAAATTTACTTTTTTAAGATGGGGGCGACCTGCGTAATATCACTACAAATATTTTTATGTAAGAATTATTGTTTCATGAGTAAAATTAAGAAAGTTGTCAAAAAAAATGTTTTAGGAGTCATTAGATTTATGTATTGTTTGTTATTGTTTAAAGAATTTGTTTCAAATTTCAACAAGGACACGACCTTGTGCAATGATCAGGCTAACTTACGTAAGTTCTTTTAATGTATTTAACTAGTTGAGCGCATAGTACAAGTAACTTAAAAATACGTAAATTTTCACAATTGCGTGCAGAATCCACTTAATTACTCTCATTACATCCATCATTTGCTCGTCGGTTTAGGGTACACTTGACTTGACCTGTCACGAAAATGTGTCTTGATAGTTTTCCAAGAAAAGTTAACGTTACAAAGTTTATAAACGTTAAAGTTGATTACAAAAATAATACTAGTAAGTAACACTAAAATTCTCTTGTAGAACAGCGTGAGGTAAAAGTACGTTCGCTGAAGGCTTTTCGTTACAACTGTCCAATTCGACTCTTGCCTCATACACTTTTTGCGTTCGATTTTTTACATCCATCTTCTTTGATGTTAAGACCAGTGTTGACAACTTGGGGGATTTTCCCCTAGATTTAGGGGGGATAAGTGTCAAAAGGGGATTTTTTAGGGGCAGGAATATTTTAGGGGTTTTTTTAGGGGCTTCGAACAAAACCTTCGTATTAATAGGAATAAAACGACATCATTTTGATAATAATTCCTTGTGAGTACTCTAAACAGATTTCATTCATTCAAAACTCTACACAATTAGTAGTTACTTGAACGCAGCCGGTGAATTAGTAATTGCTTGAAAGCAGCCTGTGCGTAACTGAACGAACCGACCAACGAACGAATGAACTGCACGCACGCCACGTTCTTCTCTCACTCGGTCTTTATCTTCATTCAATGCATTTTGTCCGTGGCAGGGTTGCCAGATGTACGATTTAAATCGTATTCCTACGATTTTATGGTATTTTTACTCACGTACGATCGCTAGACGAAGATCGTACAGAAAGTGTACGATTTTTATACGTGGCAACATTTCATAATGAATCCAGAGCCATAAAATAAAAAAAATGTGAACTAGGCACCAGATACTATTCATTAATCGATGCTTTGGGGAATACCCAACAACTTAACAAAGGCGTAGGTTACTTATTTGAATGAATACTCTATGTACAATCATTTAGAGGCTGTATTTGTTTGCATTACTGCAGAACTTATTACTGTCTATAAGTAATAAATAACACTAAATGGCACGTTATTAGCAAAACAAATATTAATAAAAGGAAATGTAAATTGTAGGTACAAAGTTCAAGCCAACAAAATAAAATTTTATAGAATTAAAGTTATTTTTAATATAAAAAAATCTACTTCTAGATTGTACGATCATTTTATCTCATTTTTTTTATAGTTGGCGTACGATCACACTTTTTTGCATCTGGCAGCCCTGTCTGTGGTTTTGTCGTTAGTCGATTTCGGTCATCGGTGTATTTATTTATAAGAAATTATCAAATTACAATAGGTACCTACAAGATTTGGAAACCATGTCGACTGTGTAACCATGTTATTAAAGTATAAACTGCGCAATTAAAAAAAATTGGACTGGTTTAAAAAAAAACACATACTTCATAGGCAAGCGTTTCATTTGATTAGTCACGACGACCTACTACAAAACAAGAATTTTTAAATTTGGGGGTTTTTAGGGTAATTTTTAAAATTTCTTAGGGGAAAATTTTGGCAGAGGTTGGCAACACTGGTTAAGACGACGCCTTCTTTACGTTAAGCTGATGGCGACTTCAATAAATTATCTATTAATGAAATGTAATTTATCAAATCTTGTAAGCGTCTTAGACTTAAATAAAATAAATAAACTTCCAATAAAAAATACATGATTTTATATAACAGTTTTGTCCACACAAATAGTGCTGACTCATCGATTTCAATCGAAAGCTCGTATTGAAAATAAAATATTCAGAGTCAATCAAACAAGTCCCTTTCGTCATTCGGAGCGATTCGTTGCCCTAACTAGCGATAATTACGAAATATCTACGAAAATTCACTTTCAAACAACTATTACATTTTTTTATGTTACTGACTCGGCAAATGAGCGTATAACCCTTGTGGTGGTGGGCGGCCTGCCCATGGACGCGCTCGACACCGAGGGTATCTTCTTCATCTTCATCTTCATCAGCCTATAAACGTCCCACTGCTGGGCACACACCGCTCACGTGGACAATAGCAAGTCGGGATATTAGGCTATAACCTACCACGCTGGCCTAATGCGGGTTGGTGGGTTTTAACGGCTGTCATCTTACGACAACAACCGGGACCAACAGCTTAACGTGCCTTCCAAAGCACGGAAGAGTTCGAGATGTTTTTTAAATTTGATCACCCATCCAGCGACCTGGCATTGCGAAAGTTGCTTAGCGGGCAAGTTTGCAAGCCGAACGCGCTAACCGCTGCGCCATCGAGCTCCTTCCGAGGGTATCACGTGCACGCAATGACCTCAAGCTTCAGTTTTTATGCCTCTATGCCCTTTAATTTCACTGGATCGAGTGTAGGTATACGATATAGATCGAGTTGCACCGGTCGTGGTCACGGGACGATTGTGCCTGCCGTTACCTTATGAAAATTTTAGAAAAATGTGTATCTTTTGTGATGATAAATATTGCGATATACTTAGTCCAATTATAATATTGTTTTTGAGTTTTTAGAGTGCTTTAGTCATTAAGGTTTTTAGAGTTAGTTTACCCTTACAATTTTTCTCTTTGTGAAGGTACCACTAGATATTCCATATAATGTACCAACCAAGATAGCTATTTTTATCTAAATATAAAAATGTTTTCAGTTTAAGATAATAATAAGTTGTAAATTACTGGGACTTGTATCAAAGTTTGTCAGTTGATATAATTTATTTAGTAGAGGTATCTCAGTAGTAGGCATTTCTTTTGTTTACACTAAATTATTACTCTGCGAACAATGTTGTTCGTTACACAATTAGTAAGTTTTTTTTAAAAATATAAATTAGAATTAAGCAACATCATTGTAATTGTTTGTTGTTCTGAATAAAATAAGATAAAAATAAACTGGCTAAGCTGGAGTGGCGAAGTACCTAAGTCATTTATTTTTTAAGGCATATATGGCCAGGGATGTCCTGATATACATATACGTCTGTTTCCTGAGCCACCTCACGCTTGCCGGTCAGGAGTGCTTCTGATCGTCTCCCCAACCCTTTGTAGGTTGATAATAGTCAAGAGGAGGTAATAATCCTAGTAACAAGCATAACCAGTAGATATAGTAACTACATTGTAAATAACTATACCATCGCATTAGGTTTAGCCTGTAAGGAATAAATCGCGGCAACGCTCACCGCTGCCAGTATCATGCGAACCTTTGGGCCGGGGCTGACTCGCGGTGGTCTGTTAGTTTTTTTTTTCTTATTTTTTTTTTCTTTTTTGGTTTGTATTGTTTATTGTATTTAACTAACATATTTTTAAGTTGAATTTTACTTACATTTAAATTGACATTCGTATAATTGCATTTAATATTTATTTTTAATTTATTAATGTTGTAGTGTTTATTTTTGTCTGTTTTGAATAAAATTTGAAAATTTTATAAAATATATCAAAAATATTTTTTATAAAAATATAGTGAATTATTGTTCAATAATAAACTATAATAATTAAAATATACAAAACATAAATATCACACCCGCAATTTAATTTAATTATGTATATTTAACTAAATAATAATTTCATTTAAAATTGTAATTAAGTAAGTATAATAAATGAATAAACTTTCCCACTTAATTATGTAGCTCAACTTATCCACTCACTCGTGGAAATTTGCTGACACAAAAATTGGCGCAACTGTCAACGTCAAATATGACAGAATCGAGCATAGACTATGCGATATTTTGCGATCACGATGCATAAAATGTACCACAGAACCGAAATAATCAAACTTATTTATACTAAAGTAGTCCTTAAGTCTATGAAAACACGGTACAAAGTCAAGTGTGTTTTTGTAGGTGCGGTCTCATGCGACCGCTTGGGGGCTGAGGAGTGCTTCTATTGAAACTGAAATATTGAGTACTCACAATAGTCTGGTCTTCTTCATGGTGCAGCCATCTTATCTCCGGCACAGGGTATCCTTCAACGTCACAGCTAAGCGTTATAGGAGTGCCTATCTCAGCTTCGACGTCTTTTGGCCGGTTTCTGAACGTTGGCGCATCTAAAGGATGAAAACGTTAAATAAATATCTTTCTTAGAGAAACGGAACACGGTAACGATCGCGAATGTTAAGCTACCTTGGTCGTGGTCGATAGCAGGATAGGTGTCCTAAAATTTTGTTCTTGGTTTATCTATGCTCAGTTTAAAGCAAAAAAGAAATTATATTCTATTGTAAAAGGAGCAGATAATGTGCTTCATTTTAAGCAGAATAATGTTTCGACGAGTTTCTAAACATTTATTATTTTTTTCTGAGTAAACAATAAGATATATTAAGAAATCAGTATTGCTTTATCAAGATAAATGTTTGACAGCGGATATTAAACAACACTATCAATATGTACCATTATAGAATTAGTATCTCAAATGGTTATTTCAATACAAAATAATATTAACCTATATTATAATGACGTTTTTACCAGACACATAATAGTTGCATATCTAATATTACACTTTACATAAGTATTACTTAAGAAAATTATAATAAAAAAAACAAATGAAAAAATACTACCACTCCCTTTCTTCTCCTCGGGGGTCGTAAAAGGCGACTAACGGACTAAAGACTGCACATACATCCAACAGCATATAGCGGCGATGGGCTCACCACCTGTCACGCTAAGCACATGTACAGTTGCTATTTGGTGAAAAGTGGACTAAGGTAAGGACGTGGTCCACTTACATGTGATCTCCAACGTTTCGGACTCCTCGCTCTTGCCCACGTCGTTGTACACTTCGCATTTCACGATGGCGTCGTTGTATTTTCTTGATATGTTGTAAATTCTCTGTGAACAAAGAAAATTCATACATAATTATGAGTACATACTTAAGTACATAAGTATGTACATACATTCACAAGTCAAATCCTTTATTTGTTATCATAAATAGGACGGATACAATGTGGGTGTAGATAAGAAAGTTGAATTGTTTGTCAGTAGATTTGTTGTATTTAGATTAAACGTATCCTCAGCTGAGCTTTTCGTGTACTTGTTTGTGGCTTTTTACTGTACTTGTTATGTTATAGTTTCAATACATTTAATTTATCATTGACATTAATTTTTTGTTGCAATAATTTATATAATGTAATTTTTCATTTAATTTAATTTAATTTTTATTTCTATACTTAAGTATATATTATATTTATATTTTATATATTTTGTTTGTGAATGTGACTTGCTAAATGTAACGTTTTGTTTTATAAATGATAATGAATACGCTATAAATAATTCGTGCCTTTTGTAAACTTGTTTATGCGTAAAACTGTCATGTTGTGTGTACACGCCTACTGGGTTTCAGTCTAGTTTTGCCATATATTGAGTGTATATTTTGAATGTAATAATGATTGAAACCTGTTGTGTATGCCTTATTTAATAAATATATAACACAATATTCTAGAAATCACTTTTTTCTAGATAGTGTCTAAAATTATAATTATTTATTATTACAGATTAACCTCAATTATTCCACAGCAGGGCAAATGCCTCCCTTCCCTCCTTCCATTCTTTCCTATCAGCAGCGATCTGAGACCAATCCTTCTGGAAAAACTGGGCCTACCGCTCCGCCGGTTCCTGTCATTCGGTACGTCTAAAATTAACATTCCTAAATTTTTTGGGTTTCTGATATTTATGTTAGTCAGAAACTAGATAACGAGTATCGCAAAATGCCACCGTCCACGTTTCACCAAGTAGTAACTGCAAGTGTGTTCAGCGTGACAGGTGCTGAGCCCATCGCCGGTTCATGCTGTTGGATGTATGTGCAGTCTTTAGTCCGTTAGTCGTCTTTTACGACACCCTAAGAAGAGATGGCTTGGTAGTATTCTTTTAATATGTTAGCCACCTCCGCACAGCAAGAAAATTCAGCTGTGTATTATTTGTTTGCGGTTGGAGATTAACAGCGTGTGTAAGTGTGTGCCAGGAAGTTGTGCCCTTTTGTGTTTTGTATGTTTAGAAGTTAACGAATGGACACTGCACAATGGGCAAATTTTAAGAGCTATATTCACATTCAACTGTGAAATTAAAGTAACTGTGTTTTTTTCGTTGGTGAATAAGTGATTCTTATATTTTGAGGTAGAGATCAATATAACATAGGTAAGTGTATTTCAGGTAGGGTTATCATTTAGGAATTTTAAAAGCCTGACATTTCGATAAAAGTCCGGACTTTTTAGTTACAAAATGGAAACATTACTCACTTTTCTTATTTTTTTTAGATAAATAAGAATTTAATAAAGATTAAAGATTTAATTATTTCATATTACATAATATTTAGTTTTGTTACTCATATTCCAAAATACGGAAAAATTAAAGAGTCGGACAAAATCCGGACTAGAGCCTAAAAGTCCGGACATGTCCGGGCTAATCCGCACCGATGGTATCCCCAATTTCAGGCAAACGCTGTGGTATTTGCCCACCCTTCCGGAAACGGTCGTGATGTATATATAGTACCTACATGTACAAGTATGTAGTAATTATCATTGTTTACATCATCATCATCATCATACATTAAAGTAAAGTCGCCGTTTTTCTGTGTCTGTGGCTTCACTTTCTCCTTCTTAACCACGTAACGGATCTTTACGCAGCTTTCACTAATAGAATAAATAAATAAATAATAATAAAAAATAAATTTATTTACGCTCACATCAATTATCTAGCCTAAAGGGCCCCACAGACGATCTGGTCGCCGACAGGTATCGGCCTGTCAGTTAGTAGTACAACGCATGGGCGGCGGCAAAGGCAGAACTGAACAGAACCTGCAGGCGAACTGCGGGTCTATCGGCTAAATAATTTATGGACATGGGCTTCATTTGACATTTGAAGCCCATATTTTGTCTTTATATGGGCATATTATTGGCTTCAAATGTCAAATGAAGCCCATGTCCATATTCATATTTTTAGCCGATAGGGTAGCTGATCATGTGTGGGAATTGAACTCGGGACCTCAGAGATGGCGCTACGCGGCGCGCGATAAAAAAAATCGATACAGGATGGGTATTTTTATAAAATTTGTAAAAATTTTGTACAATATGGCTGAAGTGTGGCTGTGTTTCTAAGTCAGCAAAGGACATAAAGCGCGGGCGGGCGGATGCTACTGTTTTAAGAGGGTGCCGCGCGGAGCCTCGCGGTCGCAAAAACTGACATAAGTCTCATAATGAACTTCAAGGCAAAATCAATCATATTGATATTTGAATTAGAACAATTCTGCTGACGTTTCAGACCTAGTAATTTGATTAGAGCAATGTTTTTATTCTGCGAAATGTACAAAACCATCACGCGCTTGTGTTAAAATTAAAATGTACTTTTTTAAGATGGGGGTGACCTGCGGAATATTAATACAAATATTTTCATGTAAGAATTATTGTTCCATGCGTAAAATTTTGAAAGTTGTCGAAGAAAAATGTTTTTAGGAGTCATTAGATTTGTGTATTGTTTGATAGTGTTTAATGAATTTGTTTCAAATTTCTACAAGGCCACGACCTTGTGCAATGATCAGGCTAACTTACGTAAATTCTTTTAATGTATTTAACTATTTTAGCGTTAGTACACGTAACTTAAATATACGTAAATTTTCACAAATTCGCGCAGGATCCCCTTAAGAAAAAACAAGAGAAATAAACAAAATTGCAAACACAATGCAATCAATTACGTCACAGTGTAAGACGTTTATGGGACGATAACGATGATGACGTCGTCACTGACGTCAATGTCGAATTCACACACCATACCGTGTCCACGCATCTGTATGGAGCTAATCAATTGTGTCAATTAGTGGTACACGGACACACAATGATGCTTTGATGCATATATATGCACTGTATCACCTCGTTGTCTGAGAATTGAACTAACCAATATCTGAATTTAGCTGATAGATTTGATTTACCTAGAACCACAACCATGTCGCGCAGCGGTGAAAGAATACTACCACCCCCTCTCTTCCCCTTGGGTGTCATAAAGGCAAATAACGGACTAAAGACTGCACATACATAATAGCATAGACCGGCGATGGACTCACCACCCGTCTCGCTAAGCACATGTCCAGTCGAATTTTTTTGAAAAGTGAGCTATGGTAGTGGACTACTTTTGCTGTCCTCATGTATGTATTGATTGAATAGTATTTGTATGGACAATTACATACAAACAGTGGTTTTTAACCAATAAACTATCTACAGAGTGTTTCTATTTCTCTTTTTTCTCTCACCTAAAGGCCAAAGGTGGAAGCGCGTTTAACGGAATCGTCAACCACTGAGGAACATGGCTATCTTATCTCTAAACTGTCGAAACACAACAATGCTACAAACATCTTTGTTATGGCGACAGACTTAGATAAGGTGGTGGTAGCTAGCCAGGCAGATTTGACAGCCCCCAAGTACACAAAGATGTTACCCCCGCTGGGAATCGAACCCGGGACCTCTGGGTCTGAGACCAATGGCCTAGCCACTAGACCACAGATGCGATTAAAATTATAAAATACAATACTAATTATCATCTACTAACAAACTAAGAAAACATTTACAATTATCTCCCTTATTTGACTTTAGACTTAAGACTTTTTGGATCAGGACCTACTGATTTCGACTAAGTAAACGATGGCCACTGCAATAATAATAGTAGTTACATGTTTTCTTTTTATAAATTTAATTTTGTATTTTTAATTAGGTAACCAAACTAATTAGAATGTATGGTCTTACTAAATTTTTATGAAAAGTTTAATATACGTCATTAATCATCATTGAGAGGAGTAGGATGACAATGATTTTAATATTCATTGTATTAACATTACTTGCCAGACAAAAAAACAAGAAATGGAACGCTGACATGTAATTTTATTATTATTGCAATGGCCATCATTTACTTAGTCGGAATCAGTAGCTCCTGATCACCGATAAAAAATGTTCGTGTAGAAAAGAAAAATACTGTTATTTGGTTATATTTGAGTGATTTACTGGTATTCTGATTATTCCTTATCCTCTGAAAGTAGTAGTAGATATAATGTTAACTTACCAATTCAGTTGTATTCCCCACTATTAGTTCGTCGTTCATGAACCACTTGAATGTCAGGTTCGATGGGTTGGCATCAGCTTTGCAGGCTGGAACAAATGGTTATGATATTTTTTTTTAATAAATTTAATAAAATGGGTGAATGAGCTAGGTCACCACGGTCTTTCGTGCCAAAGGAGCGCAGGGCGAATTAGCAGACACGCTACAATTAACGACACCATTCGCAGAGCTTTGGTGACCGCTGGTGTGCCTGCAATTTTGGAACCGAACGGGGTTTTGCGATCGGATGGTAGGCGGCCTGACGGAATGTCGCTTGTACCTTGGAGCATGGGGAGGACCCTAGTTTGGGACGCGACATGTGTGGATACCTTAGCTCCCTGCCACATTGACACAACGTCGTCTCAGCCATGCGCGGCTGCAATCGCAGCAGAGCAAAATAAAACTCGCAAATATCGGGATTTGGGTGAGACATACTTTTTCCTCCCCTTTGGAGTAGAGACAATGGGCTCATGGGGACCAAATGCTAAGTTATTTTAAAAAAAAATATCCACACGCCTGTTTGAAGCAACGGGAGACCGGAAGGCTGGCAATTTTTTCGCTCAGCGGATAAGTCTAGCTATACAAAGAGGCACTGCCGCCAGTCTTTTGGGTACCTTGCCTCGAACAGGCGAGTTAGTTGAATTTTTTTATTTATAAGGGAGTTTTTAATTTGTTGTTTTTTTTTGTGTGTTATTAAGTTATGTTGTTTTTGTTCTCTTCTTAATGTTGTGTTTATTATAATCAAATTTTAAATAAATATCTCAAACATAAAAACATAATTTGTAATGATGACTTTTTGAATGTGTCCCAGGTAGGTTTAATAGTAGCATGATTTTAATGCCTAATCCGGTATTAAGTGGTTTTGTTTTTTTAAATTGTGATAAATAAAAATAAACTATTTTGGTATCACAACGTACGCTTACCACGCATAAGATAGCTTAACTTTTGCAATCATCGCCACAGACTCCCTCAAATTGCTATATTATGAACCCTCAACTCTGAGTAAGATTAAACTATAGACATATTACATGTATTAAGTCCATTGATTAAACAGCATTAAATAGTCTTAAAACAAAAAAGGCAAACATCAAAAGAAAAAAAAAACGTTTTGAAAAATAAATCGGCATTAAAATCGTTATAACCACACTCACCTATAACAACATTTTCGCCCTCAGGAATTTTGCCTGGAGCACCAGACTTGATGGATATTTTCACTTTCGGCGCATACTTCACCTGTTGACAAAGGAAACAAATTATATTGTTGGCTGTATTGATTGACGATTGGTCGGCACTGATTAATTGCTTCGCGGCGAAGGATGGGACCGTCATTGTTTGCCTGGTTGTTTCAATTTCAGCGGTTGAAGTTTAAATGTGACAATACCAGCGTTGTCGCGATACGTCCTGTTCGCATCGCAACAATACATGCTTAGGCAGGATCCTGATTGACAATTGTCTTTTTTGTCAATAAATGTTTCTCTCTCTCTCTCTCTCTCTCTCTCTCTCTCTGTTTAATATGAAATAGGCAACAATTACTGAAGATATCATAGGAGCCTATTTATGTTACTTTAAATAAAAAAGTATGTAAAATTGTTGCGAGCTTATTGCGTTTGCTGAAGATTGAACAACAAAAATTCTAGTAAAAGGCTCTAGCACCTTCCCATTCAGCTGCCGAATCCCCTCTTGTACACTGATGATGAAAATCCTAAACCATACGGCTCATAAATTTCCTCAGTCAGTGCACATCTAGATACGCTATATAACATCAAACCTATTTTATCCGTTGCCAGAAGGCTGCTCTATAAATCTGTCAGAGCACGAATGGAAAAGGATTTATAGTACTTTTAATAATAGACCACTAAACAAGAGTGTGACTATAAACAAAATTCATCGCTTGACCAGTGCAGAACTAAAAAATGACGCGATATATAAAACGGGAACTGCAGAAAAAGACAAAACAAAAGCGTGCAACAGACTTCCCGTATAATGAATGAGGGACAGTTTTTGGAAGTGCATTTTAATAGCCCTCGGTAGCTGGTAATATTTTGGTTTTTTTATGTTCGAATGGCCTTTGTTTGGAAATAGTGGGAGTGTGTTTTAATCCCTTGGATTTATGTCCTAACTGTATTTGGATATGTACACAAACGTGTGAAATGGTTTAACATTTATGAAAATTTGTAAGGCATTAGTTTGAATATGCTGCCAGAAAAATATGCCGACTGTTAGTTGACACAAATTTATTATAATAACCAAAGTTTAATGATTTAATAATTTGATAACTTTTTTAAAAACGATCCTGTGGAGGCTACAATATGGGACAAGTTAGCACATAAGGTGGTATACGAAGTCAAAAGATATCAGCCTTTTTTAAAACATAGCTCAATTAGTATGTTACGTGTAAGAAGTACGCCTTTTATACAACAAAGACACAAATAAAAGTAACGCAGCAACCAGACAAACAATTAGCGCTTCAGTAAAAGCTGCAGCTCACAACACCTTGAATAAAGAACTTGTCATTTAACAAAAAGACACCACAAAAGTGTACCAATACGCAGCAGAATTATATTCTCACAGATTCCTCGCGCAGCCCGAAACAAAATCCAGTTCATTTCTGGTTAATATCATCCCGACAAAAGATTTGCAACACCTGCGCCATCCTAACAGGAGGTAGTAAATGTTCTATGCTCGCTGGAAGCACGTACGACAATGTATCTGTAGATTTTAGCATCTAACAGGTTCGAGATAGTTAATAGGGATCCTGCACAAAATTGTGAAAATTTACGTATTTTTAGGTTACTTGTACTATGCGCTGAATTAGATAAATACATTAAAAGAACTTACGTAAGTTAGTCTGATCATTAATTGCACAAGGTCGTAGCCTTGATGAAATTTGAAACAAATTCTTTAAACAATACATAAATTTAATGACTCCTAAAAACATTTTTCTTTGACAACTTTCTTAATTCTACGCATGAAACAATAATTTTTATAAAAATATTTGTATTGTTATTCCGCAGGTCACCCCCATCTTAGAAAAGTAAATTTTAATTTTTAACACAAGCGCGTGATGGTTTTGTACATTTCGCCAATAAAGACATTGCTCTAAACAAATTACTAGGTCTGAAACTTCAAAGCAGAATTGTTCTAATTTTTAATATCAATATAACTGATTTTGCTTTGAAGTTTATTATGAGACTTATGTCAGTTTTTGCGATCGTGCTGCACCCACTTAACTGCATACCAGATTTACCTGTATTAGTATCGAATGTATGTAAGTAGTATCGAAACTACGAATATACTAATTGTTATCACGAGAATGAAGAGATAAAGAGTGAAAAGAAATGGGTGTATAACAAATTTCACTCGATAGAAGAGTATATCTTATCTCGTTTGAGTTTCCACTTGTAAATATTCACACTGATTGTGCGGAGCTTATAACTAGTTTCAAGAAATTCTATTGCACGAGGGAATTTAAAATCTACTTTTAAGAATAATAACTACTTTCTACCGTATACCGCTATTTGATAAAACACTGTATAAAGGTTACTTTATTTAGAATCTACTTTCACCAGAATTTATATTAATTAGGACATCTTAAAATCCATCTAGATAAAATTCAATTGCCGAGCTTACAGCAGAACAGGTGCATCTATTTTTGTTGTGTTATGACAATTTTGACAATCTCTTGTTTAGTGACAACTCTTTAAAAATGTCTGTCAACCTGAGAATAATTTTATCATCTTCACATGTCTGCTATAATACTACAATGATAGTTGCTAAATTAGAATTTTACTAGAAGAAGAAGGAAGAAGTAAGTCGCTTCCCAAAAAAACCTAATGTTAAGTCTAGTATAATTTGATATTTTGGTAAATAAATTATAATACATCGCTTAGAGTATATTGACGTTTTAAAAATAACGTAGCACGAAACCTGTGACATTCCAAATTGCATTAATTAATATTAAATGACAGACGGTGCAAAACGTCTCCGACGTGGCGTAATGTAAATAAAAATATTACACAAGCACGTTCGTTACCGACCAAAGCACACCTAAATGTTCAATAACAATTTCTTTCGATATCTCCAATACTTTCTTTGCCCCTAACCCCCCTAATTAGTACGCAGAGCATTTTCTCCGCACCTAACTCGCGCCACTAACACATGGCTATTGTTTTGTCTGTTTGTTTATTCCGGTCTCGTTTGGTTTCTACGGATCCCCTTTTTGCTCCGGCCCGGGTGGAGGAGCTAAGAAATTTTTCGGATAAACAAAAAAGTGGTTAAGTGCGAATCGGCTTTCTATTCAATGTGTTCATTAGGATAGCAATTAAAACATCATCTACAATTAACCGTATCGCGTTGCAGTAAAAGAATACTACCTCCCCCTCTCTTCCCTTGGGTGTCGTAAAAGGCGACTAACGGACTAAAGACATACATCTAAGAGTATAGAGCGGCGATGGGCTCACCCCCTAACACTCTGAGCACATGTGCAAAATAGTGATGCCAATTGCCGCTTTAAGATGTTGTAGTCTTCAGTCCGTAAGTCACCTTTTACGACCACCAAGGGAAGAGATGGGTTGGTAGTATTAACTAGAAAGACGAAAGCAGTCATTTGACGATAATTTCTGTTTTTTATAATTTAATAACTGCGACTTTTGTGACTTTTATTTACTTATATTAGTTTTTAAAAATAAAATAACTAAGAAGTCGTTTATGTTTATAACGTTGATTTACCGACAAAGGCGGCGGCACGGTCATTTGACTGCTATGATCAGATTAATATGGAGGCAAGTTCTGTTCTCAGACGAGTGCAGAATGAGTTTGCACGGTAGCGACCGAAGCAGCAGCGTCTACAGGCGGCCTGGAGAGCGATTGCCTCAGTGCTGTTTCAGCGAACATACAAGCTCTCTTCCCGAAGAGATTAGAGACCACAGCTTGCCATTTTCTACGATACTTACTCACATTTTATTATTAAATAACTATCTAGGTCTATTATTTATATTTTACATTATGAAGATACAAGGTCACTACACAATGGGCTCCTGGAGATAGACGACTCCGCCGAGGTTAGTTCAGAAAAACAGAGATCAGCCGGCCTAGCATGCGTAACACGAAAACTCTTCTCGACCCGTTTTCTCGTGTTTTATTCATTTATCTCTAATGTCTATCGACACTAAATGGATGCGCTTAGAACTCTACATAATATGTCAAAAGTAGACTTAATAGTAGTTTTCGCATAAACGGTGGCATTTTTGTCTATAAACCTTAACATGATAACTTAAAATGATTTGTCGTCTCTCGTCCGCGACATTCTCGTGTTGCGCTGCGCATGCTAGGCCTACTGGATGCACACCAGACCGACTGGCATTAGGTGACTGAATGTGAGAAATAGATATAAGAATGTATATACAGCAATATCTAATTAAAATGTAGATAAAGTAGTAATAAAGTTATTATAGCAACATGTGTCAGGAACCGTGTAAACCAGCTACATCAAAGATAGTACAATAAAGCTTGTATCCAGAAATTTACAATCAACCTGATCCTAAACAAACACCAGTATCGCACTTCTATTGGACAGTGGTACCCTGAAACTGGCGACTTTTTGTGCTATTCGTTAGTTATGGCGGTTGTGTTAGAGAAATAAAAATTGGTATTTATTTTGTACCACTGTTTGTTTGCATTGTTCGGAGGTAAAAAGAGGCGTTATTTCAGTAGCTTTGTTTGGACCGTTTCTTTGGAGACGTGAATGGCCAGTTAAAATGGCGTGTCCTATGTAAGAGGTAATGGAAAAAGTAATATAGAACGTAAAAAAATAAGTGTTGCAACCATCCGATATACGTACTACGGTTTTGGTTCCTAAGATAAAAAAGATATAGTTTAAATATTCTTTAGTAGGTACATCATAGTATCATCAAAAGGACAAACCCATACAATTGGCCAAAAGCAATTTCTTCCAGGCAACCAACGTCATAATAGAATCTTCTGTTCTTCTCAGTTGAAGGCTCTCCTAAAATCCGAACTGGTGGTAGATAAGTTACGAAGGTAGATTAGGTAGGTAGGTAATTAAGTTAGTTGATAAGATTTAACTACTGTTAGTTAACGTTACTCTTATATACATATTTTTGGACGTCAATAAGAACCTGTAAAGGTGTGTCCTACTAATAAACGCGAAAGTTTGTAAGTATGTATGGATGTTTGTTAGTCTTTCACGTAAAAACTACTGAATGGATTTGGATGAAATTTGGCATCCAGATAGTTTATAACCTGCATTAACACATATAATACTTTTTATCCCGATATTCATACGGAAACTGGAACCACGCGGGTGAAACCGCGAGCAGCCGCTAGTATAGAATAAAGCATTTGAGTTTGGCTTAACTTTGTCTTTGAATAAGTATTGCTCTACATGTTACTATTGAGAACAATCTAAATGCCAATACAGATGATGGTTGGAATTTACAGATAAATAAATCTTTATCTCAGCAAGACCAAAATACACTGTTACCTTATTTTGTGTGCAACTAAATGTACTTGATTTTTTATTTAGTTTGAGATGACTATAATCTTCTTGTGACACTGAAAATAGTAGATACATACATAAATAAAGGGTCATTGCCTAGTCTCTGACTAACCCAAAGACTAAGCAATTAGGACCGCAAAAGCAGTCTTTTACCATAGTCCACTTTTCACCAAATAGCGACTGCACATGTGCTCAGCGTGACAGGTGGTGAGCCCATCGCCGCTCTATGCAGTTGGATGTATGTACACTCTTTAGTCCGTTAGTCGCCTTTTACGACACCCAAAACCCCCTTAAACTCCAAGCGGTCTCATGCGACCGCACCTACAATAACACACTTGACTTTGTACCGTGTTTTCATAGACTTACAGACTACTTTAGTATAAACAAGTTTGGTTATTTCGGTTCTGTGGTTCATCTTATGTATTGTTATCGCAAAATATCGCAAAGTCTATGCTCGATTCTGTCAAATTTGACGTTGACAGTTGCGCCAATAAAAGTGTCAAAAAAATCCAAGACTGAGGGGTTAACCTATTTGTTATTAACTTAAACATTACAAGGAGATACAAGTAGATTGATGTTTTTTTACATATTTTAGCGTTTTATTAACGCTTAAATATACTTAGGTAAAATTTTCAAACACAGAAAAAAATTTTTTTTTTTTGCCACCCGGAATGCGGCAGGGTCGTGGTTCGATTCCCACCTGTCTTTTTACAGTGTTTAAAAATTTTACATAAGTAGATTGTTTAAAAATGGGTATACTAAATGCAAACTTCATCATTACTTATATGAAGCTGTTGCAACCCTCTCACAGATATAATTTTATACGGAAAATAGGCACGTTCCGGTTCACACTAAACTCAGTCTCCATAAACGCGACCCATCTCTTAAGATGCTAGATGTCATACTCTATCCCAGGGGTATTTACCCCTAGCTCTCCCTTAGTTGCTATTATGAGCCCCACGGGGCAAGATGGGGCAAAATGGGGAAGCCCTTTACGTAACCAGGAGGTAGGTACGCCTGTAGAATTTAAAAGAGAATGTCGGACGAAGTACGATGCCATCTTTGGTCGTACCGTTACTTACCATCAGGTGAGATGGAAACATTAGAGCTTTTATTGTTGATTAAAAATAATGTTGTCAAGGTCTTGAGTTACACAATGTTTGAAGTAAAATTGTTTTGAGATTGTACTCAATTGGGTATGTGTCAATCCATTTCTATAACCGTGTCGCATAGCGGTGAAAGAATACTACCACCCCCTCTCTTCCCTTGGGAGTCGTAAAAGGCGACTAACGGACTAAAGACAAATACAAATGTTCTGATATCTCGTTGCTAAATAATGTATGTAGAAGCTATGGAAGAGGGACCCTTTCTGTAACAGGGACTACATGCTCTTAAAAGAAAGAGTCTACCTTGAATAATGTTAAAATAAAAATGATACTGAAATAAATATTTTTGGTTTATTTTTTCAAATGCACATACATCAATCAGCATAGTGCGACGACGGGCTCACCACCTGTCACGCTGAGCACATCTGCAGTCCCTATTTAGTGAAAAGTGGACTACACGGTAGAGAGACTGCTTTTGCTGTTCGCATTGCCTAGTCTCTAAGTAACTCTTCAGGGATAATAGTAGTAATCATATGTATGTATGTATGTATTTCTATAGCTATATATGCGACAACGACGAGCTAGACCAAATGTCAGCTGCTGGTCGGCTGATGATATTAGGATAGTAGGGGAACAGTGGATCTGGCTGGCACAAGATAAGATAGCCAGGAGTAGATGTTACTGGCTGAATAATAGTAGTAGTATATACTAGAGTCCCAAAGAATAAAGTCATATCTGCGAAATAGTTGTTTCACAGATATGACGTTATTCTTCGAGATCGTCGCGTCGTCTTGCTTTGTACAAAAGCGCCTTCATTCAACTTAAAGTTTGATAAATTAATAAAAAAAATGAAAAATCCAAGAATGCCACATCCGAACAATGCAGATCCGTGGCAAAACCCAATCAGACCCAATCGCTGGCTCTTATAAAATATTGAGATAGAACCTCTCGCACCGTCCCGAGCAGTAACATACATATTTGTTGGATGTTGGCTCGCACCAAGAAATATTGTTTTCTCTTACAACAACGGGCCACGCGTTATTTTTATTCGCTACTATCGATATCGCGGGCTTTGTGTGGTGCGGTGACGTGTTTTCTATGTAGGTATGTAAGTGAGAGTTTGTATATTTTGGAGGCGTTCAACGATTTATAAAACCACATTCTGATCTGAATTTTTTAACGCAAATTGTCAAATATTACTAATATTCGTCCAATTGAAAGCAGGAATACCGACAATTACAATATTACTTTTTTTATTCTAATTCTAAGAGTCTCGAAATTTTATAAAACTTTGTCATATCTTCACAGTGACCAGGCGAAATAGCTTGATGCAGTGACCAAGTATTGCTGAAGTTTAACTTGAAATAGAGGAGCTCAATGGCGCAGCGGCTAGTGCGTTCGATTTACGATCTTACCCGCTAAGCAACATTGGCAATGCCGGGTCGGTAGTTGTGTGACCACATTAAAAACATCTCGAGCTCCTCCGTACTTCGGAAGGCAAGTAAAGCCGTTGGTCTCAGTTGTCGTCGAAAGATGACAGTCGTTAAAACCACCAACCCGCATTGGGCCAGGGTGGTGGGTTATTGCCCAAACTCCCCATGTAATGTTGTCCATGTAGGAAGGCTGATGCCCAGCATTGGGACGTTTATAGGCTGATGATTTGATTTGAACATAAAAGAACACTACGATTTAAGATGTACACTAGATTAGATATTCCAAGGTCCAAAATCATAGATCCTAAGGCTAACGTTGCCTTACAAAGGCTGTCTCGTCCACCAACTCATATCAAATTACCTAGTTATGACGGAGAGGTCGGTTTGTTTAGCATGTATTTTTCGGCGGCCGTAAAATAAGAACCCTTTTCACTGGCAACCCAATTACATTTTACGATGGCGGCCATAGCTTTGATATTGAGAATGTTGCCATCATACATAATACAGACTGTTGTGGTATATTTTTTAACGTAACAGATACTTTTGTTGCTTATTGGATTCGTTGTATTGGTATTATTACCTGTGGTGTAAAATTATGACTTGAAAACTTTAGCGTAGTGTTTTGTATTTGTTAAAAATAGAATTTGAGCCTTCAGCGTTTTAATAAAGTATAATAATATTGGAAAATAATATTATAATACATCTCCGTTGGTTTATATAAGGTGACTGCTAGAAACTGCAAGAAACTTCAATGGCTGGTCAGGTCAAGTGTTTTAAATGAAAAAATGAACTAAAGTAGGTACTTATCGCCCAGCTGACGCGGACGGGTGGGTCAACGGCCGGCCGCTGCCCGCGCGTTTCAAATAATCGTTATTTTATAGTTAATTATTTCATTTTATTTTTCATAAGTTATTGCTTTAAAACAAATTAGATACTCTATCAAATTAAAATTCATAAAATGAATATTTAATGAAAAATAAAAAAAGCACAAATTTCTTATTTGTCAATTTTGTCATGTCAAAAACACTTGACCTGACCAGCCCTTGAAGTTTCTTGCGGTATCTAGCAGTCGCCTTATAAAATATAAGCTGCAAATCTTATCAAATAAAAAAAATAATCTAAAAACAACTTTGACATCTAAAGAAAAAATTAAACAGTTTCTTACGATCTACTCGTATTCATTTTAAAATAATATTTTATAGTGACACCTAGTCATTTGCAAAGTCCGTGCTTACAGAGAAATAAAGGAATACGGCAGTGTTACAAACTGAGAATAACTATTGTTCGTCTCAGTTTGTAACACTGCCGTCAACTATTGTCCAGTGCGGGGCAGTGGTCCAACTGCTATCAGGTTTCGCAGAAAATGAGCTTACATATCTTTTGATCTGCGGTACAATGAGATTTAAGTAATATCCAGTACCTATGATCTCAGATATATGGTAAATTCCAAGTAACTATCATCGTCTTAAGGATGAATCTTTGTTCTTTATAGATTTGGGGGTACATATTACATGTACACATTATATAATATACGTATAATAAATAATATTTGATGTTGAAACAGAGAGAGATAGAGAATAGCATATTCGCAGGGAAATCACGTTGGACGTACGTTCACATAGCCGCGATTCGCAGTAAACTAAACTGTGTCTCAAGTTTCTAATTACAGCAATTATCTATAGAGGGGTGCAAATTCTACGTATTCAATTTGTGTTGCGTTGCTGTAACATTGTATCCGGGGCAAATTTACGACTCGTCGAATTGTGAACTCTGGAAATCGGTGCAAATTCCACGTGTACCCAGGAATACTATCACCATTTTACATGTCACGGGAGAATACATTGTGTCGTTCAGGTGTACAGAATATTGGATCAATTTATCGGTACCTAGTAACAAATGCTTTTCGTTTGATGGGTATATACATGCGTTGAAGTAATGTTATTCAGTCGTTGAAAGTGGAAATGGTTACACCACAATGTTGCACACATAATTGAAACTGAATTAAATAAATAATCATTAATTTGTTAACAACGGCGATACAAGATAATAGTTTGTAATAAAAATTAAATGACTACTATAATTGTTCAAGTATATTACTACGGAATATTAAACCCATCCCGTATTAGGTTATAGTTTGATCTGCCCATGTTTTAGCGTTGAAATGATTATGACCGAGCAGTGGGATATGTTTATAGGTAAATAATGATGATTGTTTTGTAGGTATTATTCATGTGTCATAGTCACATAGTCTTCATTATAATTACCAGATTTGCCACATACCTAATATCCGTTAACTCGATAAGAAATATATCAATCCTCACAAAGAGATTCCTGAATAAATACATATGTGAAAATCAATTCCGATACGTACGCGTTGCAACGGTCTCAATACGCTACGGAATGCAATTCTGTCGGTTGACAAATACTAGTGGCTGTGCGCGTGGCGGGCGGCGGCGTATCCGAATCAGTGCGGATGCCACGGATACGTATCCGTGTCGCATGACAGTGGGTCGCGCGGGTAACTATGTCCTTTCGGTGTACCGGCCTGCATTAGTAATGGACCTATTCAATGTTGATGTTAATGATGTAACGTGAACGAACAATGCCTCCGAAAATACGTTGTTGAAAATACAGGTGAAGCGTACATTATTACATGGTTGATTACTAGTATATTAACTGATAATTATTTATGAGCCCACTTAGTAAAATCTCGAAAATAATAATAACAGTATACTAATTTAGAAATTAGTATTGTTAATAAATAAAATAAAGAAATTTTCCTACACTCACACCAATTATCTAGCCCAAGAGAAGCTTTGTTATGAAACTCGTTAAATGGTTATTAGACAACGGATAAACATACAACCACAACAACACCCAGACCCGAGAAAATTTAGAAAAACAATAATTTGTAAATTGCATTTATGTAAACAGGAATTGCATTTATGTAAATATATTATTTAGATCAAGGTGGACTGACGGTCTGGTAAAGGTCGCGGGTAGCCGCTGGATGCGAGCAGCGCAAGACCGGTCGTAGTGGAGATCCTTGGAGGAGACCTTAAATATAAAGATCTAAAACTCTCATTAACTACATTAACTGCATTTACAACTTTTATGATTTACTAAATTTTAATGAACGGTGAAGCCGTAAGTATCTTTCAATTAATTTAAAAGCAATGGTACATCATGCCTAATAGAAACTTTAAATTCTTCAAAGAAAATAAATCCGACATTAAAAAATCCTTAATAATTTTTTTAATTTGTCTCATCTCGATTTAAAGTTACTAAATTGATTACACGTAATTAAAGAAACGAAAGAGTCTTGTTATCTCACTATTAGTATTAGGGATACATCGGAATGGGCACTACAAAATCGATTAACTACGCACTTCCTTTATAAAATTTGAATAAAACCTCTAATTAACGAAACCTCAGAGCATTACCGGACGGACATGCAGGCGACAGTTGGAGCTATTAAAAAGATAGTATGCAAATAGTCGACGCAAAGGTCGAGCGATAACACTTCAAAGACTTAACGCGTTCGAGTTGTGATCGCGAAAGCTAAGCTACGTTCGCGATGTCGGGTCTTGAGATGGGTGATCAAATTTAAACATCACCAACTACACTGTTATAGAACGGAAGGCGCATGGTTTTGTTTCGGTTTAAGAGTTCTTTATTGGCTAAAATAGCAGATATCGGGTCTTGCGATGGGTGGCCGAATTTAAACATGACGATCTACACTGTTATAAAATGGAAAGCGCTTCTTTTTTGTTTTTCTGTTTTTAGAGTCATTGTTGGCTAAAACATTTTTATCATCGTCAGCCTACGATGACAAACTGCTTTGGTCCAAACTCAAGCTTTAGAGGACATGAAAGAAGTGGGCCATAACATAACTCAAAGCGGGACTTCTTGGCGGGAAAGTGCAGCGTCATGTCTGCAGTTTTGTATTATTGTCTAAAATTTGTGTTTTGTCGAATATTTATGTGAGAGGCCTATTACATCTCGAATGTGATTTTTGCGTAAAATGCCCATTTTCGCATTTTGTAGTAATTTTGCAGTTGTATTTATCGTTTTTATCGAAACAGGACAGTAAATTTAGCATAATATTACAAATCTCCATTCTGTGAGCGTATGTTAGCTATTCTACACTATTTGTTAATGTATTTTTGTTTCTGAGATCCATAACGCTAAAATTGGCCATTTTACGCAAAAATCACAGTCGAGATGTAATAAACCTCTTAAGTGTTCGTGAACGTGCATGAGTGTTAGCAAATAAAACAAAACAGTGCAAATCACCTTTCAAATACTCTTAAGAAATCCGTGTAAGACCTCAATAAAGTTCTACGGCTTTATTGAGTCTGGAGGGGTTTAGGGGAAAATTATTTACCATTAAACGTTCATTATCACTCATTATCATCAACTTAATGTAAAGAAAATAAAAATTACTATTAAATACTTGACACTGGCTAAATGTGCTGATCGCACGAAGCCATTATTCAAGAGAAAAAAACTCACAGCGCTAGCCCAATGTCCTCATCATCATCATCATCATCAGCAGCAGCTTATACACCTCATACACACTGGGCACACCGTGCCGCGTAGCGGTAAAAGAATACTACCACCCGGTCTTTTCCCTTGGGTGTCGTAAAAGGCGACTAACGTACTAAACGCTGCACATACCTTCAACAGCGTAGATTTTTACATTTTACATTACATTTTTACATTTTGTTTATGCTCAAGTATTCTTTTGAAACTCGTTAATGTGGTAAGATAACGGATAAATATACATAAACATAAAAAAGACACCCAGACCCAAAATCAATTTAGAAAAAACAGTTTTTCTCTAAATTGACCCGACCGGGAATTGAACTAGGGACCTCAGAGATGACGCGACACCAGACCCGGCGTGCTAACCACTCGAACACGGAGGTCGTCTTTCGGACATAGATAGATCCGGTCGCTATTTGGTGAAAAGTAGACTATGGCAGAGGACTGCTTTTTCGGTCCTCATTGCCTAGTTTCTGACTAACCCTTCGGGGATAATAGTCGTGTTATATGTATGTATGAGGACTTCCAACATGGACAGCTAAATGCTGAGTTTGGGCCATAACCTATGACTGAATGTAGGTAGTTGGTGAATTGTTAAGAAAGGGTCTGATATGTAGTTTCGAATGCCGTCGTTGCGACGCACGCTGTTGCGAAAAACATTTCAAGTGGTACGCCCTTGCGAAAAGCCGTTGTATCGAAAATCACTAATTCGAATGACGGACTCGCGAACACGCTGTCACGAAATCTCTTTTATATGTGGTACGCTAGGTCGATTGTCATGGTATCAAAATCCATTGTTGCGATTAGAACGCTTATAGAAACCATCATACAAATAACAATAAACGAATTTATTAATTAACGTAGGTACATTCCGAATTATGGTTTGAATGAGATTGAAGATATTCTCAAAAGTTTTGAAAGTCAAATGCATCCACATTATCTTGGATCGTATTATTTTATGGATGCAACCTGTCTACGACGGTATCAAGTAGCTTACTGATGTATCCGTTAATTTTAAGAGCATTATACCTACATCCGTTTAAAAAATCATTAGCTGAGAATTTTCCTTCTTTACGTTTCAATATAAAAAGTGAACAGAAAACTAACTTAAAAAAGCTAATTTTAATGAAAGAGTTTCATTCCACATTTCATAAGAATAATGTAGACATCTAGAAAGTTCGTAGAAAACATAAAAAAACGTTTAAGTGCATGAATTTATTTGATCCAAAGTTAAAGATGATAAGTTTCGGTTAGGCTATTAATTACTGGATCTTTTTAACAGGTAGTAGTTTATTATTCTAGCTAGCAGCTGGCAGTATAACATTATTAATAAAACTATATATATATTTCAAGTTGCGCGAAGCAGTGCTTTACGGAAGACCAGCGTCGCGGTGTGTCAGCATACCACGACATTAGCTGAGTAAATGCCATTTCATTGTCATTATTCAATGAAATTTTATTAAAATATCATTGCCATTTATACAGGGTGTTTTTTGTAAGATGTCAAGCCGATGTGTGGTGATAGGGAACTAGCATATCTATCTATCGGCACCTTACATCAGGAAACACTCTGTATACCTATTAATCTGTTCCAGTCTCATAACAGGATAAACAAAAATTTTAATCTTACTGATGACTTTTAATAAAACATTTTGTTTCTTTTTTCTATTTCTATTATTACATCATCTTTATTAAATGTGTTATTAGAATTGTCGATGGTTTGCTTCCACCGAGGCTCTTTGGTCTAGAGTACACAATGGTAGTTTGTAGAAGCTGCAGCAATCGTACGTTGTTAAAAGTTATAGTATGTTGGTAGGATCATCTTACCTCTATTTGTATGCTGGCTGCTCTGTACGCCCTGTCAGCGGTGTTCTGCGCTTGGCACGTAAAAGTCTGGTTGTGGTGCTCTTGCTTCGGCGTCATGTTGATCACCGATCTGTTTAATTGGAAGAAACGTCAATCATTTAGTATGGTTTCTTAAACAGTGAACTTTGAACTTAACAAAACCCAGTTGCGTTTTAGACCAGTTGCTAAGTAGCAAGTTTAGGTCTAAGTAGACCAGTTGCGTTTTAAACCAGTTGCTACTTAGACCAGTTGCGTTTTGGATCAGTTGCTACTTAGACTAGTTGCGTTTAAGACCAGTTGCTACTTAGACCAGTTGCGTTTTAGACCAACAAATACTAATTATTTTTTTATAAGTAACAAAGTTTTATTTAGTACCATTTTAGATTATATTTCGTATTGTAGTTTCAAGATAACAAGTGAGATAAAAAATCACACCTACAAGCAACTTGCAAAGTCCAGTCGAGTAGCAATAATGCCATACAAATTTTCATATTCACTCATTCATTCCCACGTGATCCAATGGTGAATTAAACTCCCACTCACCACAGAGCTATAAACCGAACACGCAAAACCATTTTCAAAACCACCTAAATACCTACTTAATTTTGTCACATCACATTCATAGTTCTATTAGGCTAATGGACTTTATTTGTAGCTTAAAACATACGGTGTAACAAATAAAAGTATATTACCTAGCTGTGAAACGTTGTCCGTCGGATAATGGTTCCACGGTGTATGTCACGCCTTGTGTCAAAACACCGGCATTGCTATCGACCCACGTTATCTGAGAAAAAGAAAATGTCATTATTATAAACATTCACACTATAATAGATGAAATACCTACACACAATAAACATATCGAACGAGACACTTAGGAAAGCAATCTTGTTAAATATGTATTAACAGTTAAACGAAAAGTTATAAACGAAGTAAATAATTGTGTTGCGTTCTCTAATTTTGTTAAAGTAAAAGCTGAAAAAACATCTTTAATAATGTGCCGCACGCTTAAGTTGTTAGAGAATAAATAGGTTAAACATTGAATTAAAGAAGAAGTAAAAGCTTTTCGTTTTATTATTTGTAATAAAATACTAAGTGGAATACAAGAATCAAGATACAACAACGTCTACCGATTGCATGTTCTATTTTCTAATATCCATCCATTCATTCAAGTAGCTTACGTTATTTGTATAACACAGCAATGCAATAACGTAATGCTTACAACAATTTCGAATAGCGTTCGAGCGGATTTGCATTTCAAATAAACACACAAAATGCAACTGCCAGCCGAGCTGAACCAATTCTAAAGACGTCTCCGCGATATAATGCCGCTCCAACGGCGCCGTCATATTCAATTTAACCGCTAATTATGCTAGATCTCCTGGGCGACATGACTGTTTCGAAATGGCTTTGAGTATTTTACTAGTACCGTTCACAGTAAAAGACGCTTAACCTTTTAGTGCCTAGTCAAACTTTACTGCTAGTTGACAAGCGCTTGTTGTTTATGTTGTTGTTGCTTCAAAAAAGTACTGCGGTGTACGGCAACCAAAGTTGCCTGCACCAGAGTAGAACTTTCTGAAAACATGTATGGTGTGGATAATTTCATGCGACTTGTAGTTTTAACACGGTGAACATGTTGGTGAACACGGCGAAGTAGGCAAGTTGCTACCGTCGACTATCAGACACATCAACCGAACTTTCCACTAGTCGTAGCGGTCTTCCGTTCTAGTAGGTTAAGGAGAAATAAGACAAGTGAGTGCACCTGCGTTTGCGCGTACCATAAAATTTCCTGCGCAGTTGGCCCTTTCCGTATCAGGACTCCGATTCCTTGAAGTCCTATGGCGATGGGATAAGGGAAACCGGTCCGGTCTGATGCAAACCGGGCTTTATCTGAGTCCTGTACATAGGCGGTCTGTCCCAGGGGTATTGTATTCCTTACGGATTATAATGTTAAACTTGCAAAATGTTGAATTTGCAAAATGTTGAATTGTCAAAATGTTGGATCCGAAAATGTTAAATTTGCAAAATGGTTAATTCCCAAAATGTTGGATCCCAAATTGGAGTGTGATTCTCTAAGTTAGAGCTTTGGTTGCAGCAGCTGCCGCAGCACTGAGAATTGACTATGTCTCTTTCATATTTATATAATTGGAAAGAGACAGCAGATTACAGCCATGCGCGCAGCGTCTATGTGTCACTTAGAGAATCGCATAGCTGTATTCATACCGACTATAGTCGAAGTGGTCGCCATGACCGAAATCGGTTGGATTAAATCATCATCATCAGTTTTGACAACATGACAATGATGATAAAGATTTCTAAATTTAACAATTAGTGTACCTATTCTATAAATTAAAAGGGACAGATAGTGATTACAAGTATACTAGAACATAAAAATTCATGCCTTTTAAAACTGACGTACTGAGTAACTGATTAATTATAAAATCCCAGGAACTATAAAGTTAAAATTTGGCTGGCCTTCAATGACTCGCTAAAAAGGATTTGTAAGAATTCTTTCGAAATCACGGCATATTGGTATGAAGCGAACAAAGTGGATGACTCGGGAGTCATGCCGACGAAAACCGTGGTATTGTATTGTGAATTGAGGCAAACATACCAGACGAATTGGAGACACACCTATCTCTGACAAACATATATCTTCTTCTATGTGTCGTAAAAGGCGACTAACTGACTAAATACCGTACATACATGCAACAGCATAAAGCAACGATGGGCTTACCACCAATAACGCTGAGCACATTATTATATATATAGTTGTTATTAATAATTGGCTTCTTGACAATTTTCGGAAAAGTATTTAAAAATTAGAAACGCTTATTTGGATACCCCGTACAATATACTTTTTAAATGTTTGCTAGAAAAAAAAATCAACCAGTCTCAGGAAGCTCGAATGGGATTCGAACCCATGACCTTTGGATTGCCGGTCCACTGCTCTAACCGCTAAGCTACCGAGACCCCAGAAGACTAGTTGAATTTTTTCTAGTAGTTGATACGCTGCCGGCAATCCAAAGGTCATTGGTTCGAATCCCATTCGAGCTTCCTCAGACTGCACTGTATACTGTATATAGCATTGTGAATGCAAAATTTTAATAATAAAGCTATTTTTTTTTTTCGAAAAAACCTTATTTACTTAATAGAATAATAAACATATTTTTATTTATTCATTTCAAATTTCGTGCGAAAACGGTTGGTCACGTGACATTTTGGCCTGTGACGTCACACTTCAATGAATAAACAAATTTTATCTTGAAACCTGACAGATAGTTTTTGTTTATTTTGTTAAATGTGACGTCACACGAAGCTCAATCATGGCCCATACACAAATTTATTTTGTAAAAAAAACTAATGGATATTATCGTTAAATTATAATTTAAAATATCCGACATATTTCATATTTTATTGTTACAACTGTCAAATAGCCAATTGGTGAAAAGTGGACTGTAGGAGAAGACTGTTTTTGTGGTCATCACTGCCTAGTCTTTGACTAACCCTTTAGGGATAATAGTTGTGATTATAATATGTATGTCAGATGCTACATTAGGTAGTTAAAACATTCCAATTTGCTTTGATGTAAAATCGATAGTATTCGTTTAACTCTGTAATCATTGTAATGGATGTTCCTACGTATTGCAGGAACTTATGTAACATAATATAGAAGAATACGTTCTGTACACTTTTAATCTGGAAACCACAATTGTAGCCATACAGTATTCACTACACAATATAAATCGGACGTTGATGTGAGCAGTAACGTAAATCCCCAAGGATTTAGCCAAGCATTGTTCGTAATACCCTGGAAACAAAGTGAGAAACTTCTCGGAAGGAAATGCGACGAAACCTTTCTACCTAATCCTTAAACCATTCAAGTTTGCTTAATATCATCAGCGATAAATTTAATTGTTTAAGATTGAACATTTCGAAGATGCAATATAATAATTCCGTTTATTGTCATCTAACTTAATACTATCTTACTTAGTGTATCTCCAATAGACAACCAACTTACAATATTTCTAATATAGCCATGTAAAATATGACATAGTAAAAATACACGTGAAATGTAGTTTTCATGCAATTTAACACACTCATTTATTAGTAACTCGTATAATAAATTGTATTTTTCAAAACAAAAGCACAAAATATCATTAATAAGTGTACTTAGGGAGAAATGGAGACACAAAAAAGTGTTTAAAATACCTTACAATATGCATGAAATTGTTTGCGATGTTAATTTGGAACAGAGAGGCAATATCCCACAAGTCTTTACTCAAAAAAAGGCCGAAAACCAAAACCATAAAACAGAAAAAGCAAACAGAAGAAAACAACATGGTGATCGCGCACGACGACAATCTCAACATTTCTTACCTCAGCCGGTGGTTTCCCGCCAACAGACACACACTCCAATTTGATCATTCTGTCTTCGGTAGTAGAGTAGAAATTGCCTTCGACGATTTTCGGCGGTTCGGGCGGCACCAGCACCGTGAGCTGAGCGTATCGTGACCTAATTGCGGGCTCACCTGTACAAAAGGTTTAATTTCAGTATAGTGTTACGGTTAGAAGCAAAAGTTAATTAAATTGTCCTTTTTCTGTTAGGGCCTCGTTTTTTGTGAACGGAAAAGTTAGGACAGTATGATTTTTCTCTTTTAGGACATTGACTGTAAGACTTTTGAAAGTGAGTTGTGATTTAGATGAATATTATTCGTCTTGATACAAAAAGCAAAAATACACAAAATATGTATAAGGAATTGTGTTCTTATAGCATAATATTATTCCGCTACTCTAAATTAGTCAGAAATAACATTTTAAGACTGCAGAAGTTTGGTGCTGTAAATGTTACTTAAAATACATTTGATAGGTATTATTAACACTAACAAAAGAGCTCTTTAAATATTTTCCCTAGTAGTTGAAATATTTGAAAGCTTTTAAGAAGTTCAACTACATCTATCGCTTACATAACTATATCAACTGTATCCAGTTAATAACATTATAGCATAGTCTCGAAAATCTCTTTGTCCATACAAGTTGCGCATGCAAGACGTCACAACACAAGAGTGGCATTTGAGCTCCAATCAAAGCTTCGTGTACCTTCAATTATCAAATCAAACTAGACGGTTGCCAGCTATCATACATGGAAATACGTTGGGGGGCAATACCCATGTTTGTCGTCATTGTTGCCAGCAAAACGCCTACCAGATTTGTGTTTCAGTAGTTACCAACAGTATATTTTTTTAGCATAATCTTTTAGAGTGTTTCAATACGGTTCTAGAGATGATGAAACCAATACCTATTTTGGATACAGATGAATATTGCGATACTTTACCCTTTTGCTCAATTTCAAAATGACGTTTGTGTGACGCAGACGTAACAATGTCTTACTAAATTATGCTAAAATAGTGTTTTAAGTTAGACTGAAAGTTACTACGAACTATGCAAGATAAATGAAAACAATGAAAACCAAGTTTAAAGACCTACATAACACATCCTAAAAATACAATATGATCATATTCTCGTTTAAACTAAGTACTTTTCCATAGTATTTAGTGACATTCGAGCATTAAGTAGGTATCATGGTTTTATTTAAATTTGCTCCTAAAATAAACAGATAGGAATTTCCGGTACACCTTTCGTTAGAAGCTTTGTTACTAACGATTGTTCCGGTGAAATGCTTCGTAGGGATATTAATTAACAAATCATAGAGAAGTATTCCGAGAAATTTGAATAGAGGTTTGAATAAAGTGATATCTAATAACCGTTGCCCATTTTGTAATGTGGTTTGTTCAGTAAATATATTTTAGTTGTAAATAAACATTACACCTGCCGTTGGCGATAAGAGAATGAATAGTACGTGTGTAATCATTTTATTTATTTGAGAAATAATATTCATTTTTTAATTGTTATCTAAATATGCTACTAGGTATTAACTTTCATTCTCTCTTATAAATGGTTTAGACTCCAAATCTAATAGAAGTACATCTTGCAATATATTATAGTACGTTCAGCTCTATACGAGAAAGTTTAATTTTCCGTACCGGCCCTTTTGATGTAGGGGATTCCAAATTAATAATACAAGGCTAATTTAAAGACAATGAAAATCTCGAGATACCCAGATAGTTTCCTATAGAGAAAACTTTCAGTTACGAACTAAGTTTGAAAGTTAAATAGTGCTAAGTTGTACAATTTTGCCGCAAGCCAGTTGTCCATTGTTCTCTTAGTTTGATAAAAAAACAAAGTCTCCTATCTTAGCTTGTTCCATGTAAATTTGTTAGTTTTTTCTTACTTTCGCAGAGTTATTCCGTAACTATGAACTCGGGATAAAAATTAAATCTCATTCGCGTTTAACTTTGAAAGTGCGAATGTATTTCAATTTTTCTTTACATTAGAACTTTACGGTTCCTTAGAAATTAGTTAAGTCATAATGTCGTTTTCTGTTATTGGTATATTGTCACAAATAATAATGTTTTGGTACCTTTATAATTATATTGTGTCAACTTAAGTATCTAATCAAATGAACGTGAAGTGAAGGAAACCAGAATCTCCCTTTGAAGTTAGTTAAGTTATAAAATAACATATGTTCACATCTACATTTGTTACGCGCTAGTCCATACCCTTTGCTCTTACAGTCAAAAATGATTTGCATAATTAAGTTGGACGAACTCTATGCAAATAAAACCAGTTTGCAAAGGATCTCTTTATGTATTTTAGACGGGAAAAGGAACATCCTGCCGAGCTTATGATTAAAGAGCACCGTTTTCCGGAGATGTACCTTTATACCATGTAAATAATGAATATTTTAAAATAACCCAAAGCGAATTACCTTTATAATCTTAAAGTGAGAATAATGGTACGCAATTGAGCTCTTAAGAAAATTTGATGCCGAAACGCGATCAAATTTACTTAATGGTTTAAGTATGACGATCAAAGAAAACCCACGGAGGGTAATGCCGATTACTTAAGAAATACAAAGTTAAACCTAAACCTTGAAACAAAAGCTGAATGGGCCATAAGAGCCGAGATAAGTAAAGATAAGAACTCTCCACCAGTACCAGTTTAAAGACGATGAGAATTTATCATAAGGTTATGTAGACGTTTACTAGAACAAAAGGCTATGTTAATTAATTTCATGAACCTTTTCGTTAGCATCTGAATAGAGACATTCATAAGACCGTAAGGATCGAAGCTCTTGCCATTCTAAGACGGTTTATTATAAATTCACATAAATGTCACTTTGTATTATAGTCTTCAAATTAATTTAATTGAAAAGGTCACATGGGTTGAGACCGGGAAACAATTCTATTGATACGACTTGAATAGGGTTCGTCCTTAGGGAGTCGGAGCTCCTCCAGATATGGAATATTTTCATATCAATAAGAAACGTATGGCCGAAACCTCTTAGAAAAGAAAATTGTGAGACCAATTCAATGGAACGAGGAAAGAAAACGCCAACCGAATGGAAACAAAAAGGATAAAAAGGAATTTATGTCCTTGTGTAAAAGTTACGGACGGTGTTTCTTAATATTTATAACGAATATTGAATTACGTAGAACGGAATGAATTTAGATGGTGCTAAATAGTGGCTTATTACAAAAGGATTTCGTTACGTTAAAGGGCAAAGGTGAAATGAAATATAAATTATGTTGCGTTTCAGACACAACTCTTCACTTAAGAGTTATGGTTTAAAACAAAAGAAATACGGCGATTTGTGGGGTAGATAGTGAACAGTGTAGGACTTTTTTTCAATTTGTTAAATCACCTATTATGAGCTTAGTTTAGTAGCTCTGATAAGAAAACGACAGTAAATCTGCTTAGAAAATAATGGCGATTTTAAAAATTTACCTTTGAAAGCTTGTTTTTTTTTCTTAGAAAAGATGCTTATAGATAAATAATATATTACTCAACATTGATTTAAAAAAGAACCACGATATAAAACGTTTGTGACATTTTATAGCGTTTATCGTTATCAATTCGTTGTACCTACGAGTATACAGCAGCCCAAACTTCATCTTGAAATAAAAAAAGACTAAGTTCAACTAAATTTGTAAGTACAAATAACGCTAACTAAAAAAACATTCCATGTACACAATCATTAATCAACTCGTCATGCAATTCATTATGACGTAACCCGAATACTACAATTTTCGTATCGATACGTACCGAACATTTTCGGGACAACCAATACGGGTAATTTGGCAATAAATTGTTTGAACAAGAGGAGGTATTAAAGTTTTCGTGTAAGAAACCTGTGATTTATTACATGAATTACACGGTTGGGCTCGTGAGATCCTACAACGGTGGCGTGGAGGAGATGTTATTTTAAAGATAAGTTTTGTACGAAGTCTAACAAAGAAAGGATACTTAAGAAAATTGGTTTGGTTAAAGTTAAATAAGTATTGATGATAAAATTAACATGATCGCATTCCGAAAAAAAAGATCAATGGAATATTTACTCATAAGAATCACCTAATAGGTTAAGTATAACAATGTCGACGAAAAATTTTAAAGTTTTGACGAAATGATGTTGTAACCTATGGATGGATTTCCATTTCATTATGTTATTTTCTGTTTTGTTCCGCCTTGTCCGTTCTTGTTTTTACAAGGTTTTTCTCCGGTAAGTCTATTTAAGTTTTCTCATCATCTTTGAACTGTACCATACTCTCAAAATACAAATCAACTTACTTAATTATATTATTTACCCCATGGAATAGACTACCAGGATACCTAGATCAGGTACCAAAGTGTCACGCGAAACTCAGAGTAACAATTATTAATGAACGCGGTCATAAATAATTCCGGTTGACCGAGAAAACCGCAGAAATTAATAATTCATAATATCTTTATTTGCGAAAATACAGGTTACGGTACAGTTGTTATTTTTATTATGGTGTGCAAATATTTAAAAATCTAATTTGACAATATCTATAAGAAATCGTCTCTTTTAAGCAAGTAATCGCTTTAAAGAGACAGTTTCTTATAAATATTGTAAAATTGGATTTTTAAATTTTTTAAAGGTTAAAATTATAAAAACAACAAATGTAACAAAAATATAAAAAATACCTAATAAAAAAAATCAATGAGACTATTACAATAATATTGAAACAATAAATTGCACAATTATGTCAATTAAATCATACCACATCTTATTGAATCGCATTGTATAATTTTATTAATGACCATTCTCGTAAACGGTACCTGCCTACAAACAGCTATTGAACAATGAAATATTGCCAAATTATTGATATTCGAGCCTATTCCTTCCTTAAAGGCCGGCAACGCGCCTGCGATTCCTCTGGTTTTGCGGGTGTCCATGGGCGGCGGTGATTACTTTCCATCAGGTGACCCGCTTGCTCGTTTGCCTCCTTCTGCTATAAAAAAAAAAAAAAAAAAAAATTCAACCAACGCATTTTCCCTTTCAAGAGGGCCACTTTTGGGATTTGTTGTAATGTATTATAGGTACCTACTGTTACTAAAGTTGTTATCTGCTTCTATTTTAGTAAACAGTGATTAGGTACTAGTCAATCGAAAATAATGGTGTGTGCTATAATATCATCAGAGCCTTTGTGTTCTGCTTCAAACTTGTTGTATCTACAGATAATGATAACATTTTGTAAATTGACGACTCAGCTAAAATATACACTTTGTTGCATTTAAAAAAAATTGATTTCTCCGTATCAGGTAGTGCTTTTTAAGTTGCACTTATGATAGAAAACGGCTTTGAAAGACTAGAAATGACTTTGGACGGAGTATACACAGACAACCTTCAGACAAAAATACGCGTTGTTCGTAAGTCTATAAATCAGGTAAATACTTCAGATCTACTTCATAACTTAAGACGACTTTAATAACATTTTAGCACTTTTGATCCTTTACAACTTTAATATTGAAACAGTCACAAGTTTTCATTTATGTAACAACATCTTACTGCTCGTCTACTACAACAGTCCACGGCGGCATGCGCCGCGGCGAGCGATTTCTCACTTCACGCTATTTTTATTACCGTTGCAACGGTTGCAACGCGTTTAAGACTTCTGTAGTAAAACGCGCAATGATCATAACATTCGCTTGATGCGTCGCTTTCGCTCAATCTGTCGGTGGCCAAAGCTTTAGGCACTCCATTCATTTATGTGCTATCTGCAGCGCATAACGCATTGCGTCAGACCTATAGAATTTTGATAGATGCAGAAGTTATGACTTGCCATTGGTTACTGCGCTGATAACATTCATGTGACGTATATCGCTTTTGTATAATTTAGCCTGATGCGTTAATAATCCCAATGCGAAGAACTGCAAATACTGTATAAACGACCCAAACTCTTTGACGGTAAAAGAGAAATTATATTTGTTTATTTTTATGTATAGAGAAACTTATTATATTGTGTCTCAGTGCTAAGCAAGGGCGTCCCTTCTACTGTACTCGTCTCTATCCCGGGCCACCATATCTAAGTGCTATGGTACTAGAACTTGGGACCTTACTCGTATTTTTTTTATTAACTTATCTGTATTCTAAATATTTTTTTTATATATACACCCTAAATTCTATTCGTTTCAATGTAATTCATACTATTGTCAGCTGATCGTACAGTTTTGTATGAGAGGTGGATTTTTTTTTGTCATTTTTGCAGATAGGTTATTTGGGAAAAGTTGTTCAGTTTCATGGGTGGAACTCATCCTAAATTTCATTAAAACAAAAAAAAAATTAAGGGTGTATCATTTTAACGAAAATTTTGTTACAAATTGGAAAATGTTGAAAATTAATACAAGCAGGATTCGTACCTGCACCCTTCCGACATTTTGGGTCAGGTGCTCTTCCAATTAAGCGACCATGGCTCTTATCCAGCCCGCTAAATTCAATTCATCGTCAGACGCCAGACGAATTCAATTTAATGTGCGGGACATTTTTCAAAATTTCTGTTTAAAATGGGACATTATTTGAAATTGTTTTCTTTATAGTACTTTTAAAATGCACTTACACATACATTTATACATGCTGTTTTCATGATGTATTTTAAACTATTTATTCCAAGATACAATATTTTTCTTAATTCCTGAAAATTTATGTTGTAGGTAAATGTCCCATTTTGAACAGACACTTCTATTATATTCTATCAAGTTAATAATATTGTCTGTATTACAAGTACTAACCTCTTGCTCCAGAGCTGACTTGGCACTGATACTTGGCGTCGTCGTCTAGAGTAACGTCCCTTATGTCCAACGAGTAATCCCCTGTAACAAATATAGCGACGTTAACCACAATTACAGGAGACATGACAACTGCCAACTCCTTGGGATAATTAGAATGAATGATAGCTTTACTTTGTAGGACACATTGTTCGAGCAAAGAAACGAGGTAAGTATATCAACAAGAAGGCTGTCTTTTTAATTTACTCCTTTTTTCTTAAACAAAAGTGTTACTGTTAGTCATTTTTTTCTTTAATACTTACAACTTTCTTAAAATGATTGTGGATATAATTACTTTTTAATACCATGAATTGATACCATGATTATTATAATGTTTTAATATAATCACCCCAATGATATTTTGAAAAAATGTCTTATTCAAACCGTTTTATTTTTTAATTAGGCTATGGATGAGTTACAATTAAAATGAAAGGGATAATAAAATCAGACAGTTCCGTGAAGCTACATTTTAAAATTGAATATAAAAAGTCTTAGTATAAAATCGAGATCAGTGATTCAAGGCACAAATCTGGGTCAGCGATCGTGAACATTATAAGAGCAGAAAAAAAACATAAAAACCCTCAGTCACAATTCGGCTTACTTTGCATTTTATATCAAGGAATTGGACGCAAAAATGAAGCACGACAAAGTGTGTAATAAAATGAAGTTATTAACGAACTCAAGTAGGCATAAATGAGAGAAAGTCCCGTCTGAAGATAACGAGAGACTTAATTGGGATAACAAGATTCATCTTTGACTTCAAGATCTGGGGAATTTATTAAAGTGCTGGCGCAGCGAGTGGATTTTTAATTTACATTTTTTTTGTGGTTCGCGATAACTTTTAACGCAAAATTGAAAAAGTGATTACTCCATAAATCATAATGCTTATTTGGAAGAGTTTGTAACTTTTAATTGTGTGTTAATTTTCTTTCTCCGGTTATGTTTTACAATAAAAGATATCCGATATCTATTATTAGACAGCAAGAATAGATATTACCTAGACAAGTACGTCTATTAACGATAGTGCATCTTATATCTAGTATATTTCAATGAAACAAATTTTAAAAATAAACCGCTTTTAATATTTATTGATTGTAGCTTCTATATAAAGAGTTTCATTTTAATGTATACTATCGTTAACTTTATAGAACAATACGCAAACATTTTTGTCATTATCACAATCTTGAACTTTTTATTAACCTTCATTCATAAGAAGTTTTTTGTTTTCTTTTACACAACGACTTAACTTTTTACTAAAAGTACTATTCAATGTCTTAAGTAAATAGTTGATTTTAATGCGACGGATTTATTTATCAAGGGGAGTTGGCTATTTCTCAATGCCTACGTTAGTTCAGAACTTATTTTGTCGGGACAAATTCAAAGTGTCATTATTTATCCTGAAACTTGCGAGTTCAAAGGTAGGCAACATGCCGCTCCTTGCTAAATGTATATGTAGGTATTTATATACTAGTAACGTTAAGTATAGCCTGCACTGTTCTACTGCAGGGCAAAGCTATCATTGAAATTAAGTCATCGCATCAATTTATTTATTAATTTAAAAAAACAAAACTTAATGCTACCATTACAGATAAAAACCCAATGAGACAGTACAAGCACTTATAAAATTTTCTAACCTAACCTATTTTCATTCGTAGCAAATGACAAGCAGTGCAGTCCTTGTGAACTCACTCAGAGTACACCCAATTAAATATTTTTAATTTATCTATTTACAAAGTTACAACTATAAAATATTCAGGACATATTCAGTTAAGTTTCTAAATATTCCTGAAAAAAAAATTATTAAAAAAATGTATATTTTTTTTTATTATAATCTTTTTTACAGGTGGTGAGCCGCATTATGCTGCTAGATGTATGTGCAGTCTCTAATCCGTTAGTCGCCTTTTACGACAGCCAACGGAAGAGAGGGGGTGGTAGTATTCTTTCACGCTACACAACACGGTCATAAAAAAAAACATGTAACTTCATTTTGTGTTTGCTGTGAGTAGGTATATCTTTTTTGTGTAACGAATAAGTGCCTTAGTAAATAAATATAAGCACATGCCTTGCACCACCGATCTCCTCAAGGACTATTCCACATAAAGCACTAGATCTAAATATCTGAACTTCATCCCTTAAATCATCCATCATTCTATTATCATCATCATCATCATCATCAGCCTATTAGCGTCCCACTACTGGGCACAGGCCTCCCACGTGGACAATAGCACACATGGGGATTTTATTTTTTATTTTATTTATTCAGGAAACAACAGCATATAATATACAAACTTAATTGTAAAATTTATGTTAGCACATTAGCCTAACAGTTTCCACCTTTAGTTAACTCAGATACAATTTCTGTTGAGTAACAAAGATGCAATATAATAAACGTAAGCAAAAACAAATTTAAAATTATTTGTACTTACATAAGATCTAATACATAATATAGGTATATATTATTTAGGCATAACAAAACCAAAGAAAACGTAAATTGATAGACAGTTATTATTTATCACCGTTTAAAAGGTTACGAAAACGAATTATTTTTTCATGAAATATGTCGATGTGATTGAAAGTACTATTAAACTCATTAGCAGCTCTAATTATAAAACTGTTTCGTCTATAGTTGGTCCTACAGCAGGGAAGAATAAATGTTTGCTTATTTCGAGAATTAAGTCTTGAGCACTTTAGACTTATTTTACCTAGCAAGTAAGGGGAATCAACAAGGTTATTTATAATTTTGTAAAGTAGCACTTGGTCCCTATGAATGCGTCGAGTCGTTAAAGACTTAATTATGTCCGGATATTGGGCCATAACCCACCACGGTGGTCCAATGCGGGTTGGTGGGTTTTAACGACTGTCATCTTACGACAACAACCGGGACCAACGGCTTAACGTGCCTTCCGAAGCACGAAGGAGCTCGAGATGATTTTTTATTAATTTGGTCACCCATCCAGTGACCCGGCGTTGAGAAAGAGGCTTAGCGAGCAAGATCGCAAGCCGAATGCGCTAGCCGCTGCGCCATCGAGCTCCTTAATTATCATCATCATCAGCCTATAAACGTCCCACTGCTGGGCACAGGCCTCCCACATGAACAACATCACATGAGGATATTGGGCCATAACCCACCACGATAGCCCAATGCGGGTTGGTTTGTTGAAAATCTATACTTACCTCATTTTTTTATAATTAGCCAGGCAAATGACCCCACTCCTAATGTTAAGTGGAAGTGAAGTCCAAGCGAGAAGAAAACTGGTGCTGCGTAAGAGACGTAGCATCAGTCACTCTGCCGGACGACAAAAACGAATCACCAAATTTCTTTGTGCGTGATGGAATATTAGAGACTGTTAATTGGAGACTCCGAAGCAGCAAGCGTACTCCTATGGAGGATACCTCATCACAAAACGGATTTCATAAAAATACTAACCTTCCTCGTCGCTCCCAATCATCTTGTACCTATCGTAGCCGCTCAGCTCACGATGAAGGCCAAGCCCGAAGTCATCTTTCGTCCATTGGAGCTGGCCTGCCTTCTTCTCCACTCGGCAGGGCAACGTCACTCTTGATCCTACCACCGCAGTCTACACACAGAGAGAAAATAATTAAATAACATATATACGTATTCACGGCTATTATCATCAGGAGGGTGTCACTCCGCAATTTAGGTACGTTCGGCCGGCGCGCCTCCCAGGCAGGCTGCCTAGGCGTATGGCAGTATTGCCGAGTCAGCGTTGCTTAACGGAATATGAACGCTCGTGTCACACGATAAGTTTCAATTTCGCGTGAAAGTCGTTAGAGAGTGAACCTACTGTACGGTAGTACAGAAGTATTAAATAGAGTAGTAGACAGAAGTACAGAGTATTACTTATTCTGTGCTATTATCCCCGAAGGGTTAGTCAGAGACCAGGCAATGAGGACAGCAAAAGCAGTCCTATACCATAGTCCATGTTTCACCAAATGATAACTGCACATGTGCTCAGGTGACTGGTGGTGAGCCCATCGCCGCTCTATGCTGTTGGATGTATGTGCAGTCTTTGGTTCGTTAGTCACCTTCTACGACATCCAAGGGAAGATGAGATGGGGTGGTAGTATTCCATTACTGGAGCACCTACCAGCACAGTACAAAATCAAATAAAGTAAAGTAAATTAAGTCCTGAGTCCAATTCCCCACGGAGTGTACCTACTAGAATGGGTAAAAAAAATAAAAACAAAAATTAAAAGCCATTGCCAAAAATTGATGCCTTGTTTTTGCCGCGGTGGTCGATAAAACCCATGTTAACTAATACGGGTGATAATTACAAACAAAAAAGTGTAAGACACCGATTAGTGTATCCTCAGTCCGGACTGAGTCATATGTCATAATTCAAACATAAAAAATATTACATTGTATTTCCTAGCTATTTCATTAAGTTTCTGATTTTATTACTTTAGTTTGTTATTAAATTCATATTTGAACAATATTTTTTTGGCTACATGGCTGTTTGCACTGTGATTAGCCTAGGAGCGCTCGCCGCGCGACCGCAGCAATGCAGGGTTCCAGGAATTCCTTTTTAGTCATCGTCAGAGTAATTAAGAAATATTACTACATTATCTAAGATTAATTTTTTGTAACATAGCTCAGAAAAATCTGAAATATAAATGTAGCAGAATTTTATTAATTAATTATACATTTCTATATCTTTAAACCTTTATAACTCGGCTCGGAGTGAGTTTAAGAGTATGGTTTCTTAACATTTATTGTTCGTCGTATTTTTTTATACAAAAATAATAACATTTGGTTTACCGCCGCTCAAAAAAAGGCACCAGTTGCCATACAAATTGGTCATTGGTCATTGGTCGTTGTTTATGCTCACACCAATTAATTAGATCAAGATGAGTATTCTTTTGAAACTCGTTAATATGGTAAGATAACGGATAAATATACATGAACAATCATAGAAAAAACACCCACACCCGAACAGTTTTTTTCTAAATTGACCCGACCGGGAATTGAACCCGGTACCTCAGAGATGATGCCAGACCCGGCGTGCTAACCAATCGACCACGGAGGTCGTCGGTTAGTGGTTAAGCTTGTTTCAAGTCCGCTTAGCTATCACCATCTTATCTAAATATGTCGCCATAACGTCAATTTTTGTGTTTCGTGTTAGAAATAGCCAATTGCTTGGTAGTTCAGGAATCCGAGTGAAGTGCACTTCCACCATCTCAGCCTTATCCACCCTACATCGGGTGAGATAAAGGCCATATGTTGACCCGTAGTAGTAAGTAGAGTAAATATTCCTACAGAGCTCAAGCTTTCTAACAACGCGCCAAATTGATACCTATTCTGATAGGGTTGACACCTGTAGCACTTTAAAAAATAAGGGAAGAAAAATAAAGATATTTATGCATGTGGTAGTAAGTACAACCGGCCTACTGTCCCACTGATGGGCAAAGGCCTCCATCGTTCAAATCAAGTCATCGCTACAATTGATGGGTTGGTGATTAATAAAAAAAACTACAAATGAATCCTTCAACATACAGAAAAGTTAAAATTTGTTTGAACTTTAATGTATGCATGTAGAAATGTATCCTTCGATATACAGATCAATAACTAATAAAGGTCGTGAGTGATAACTATTACTTAGTAAGTCCTTAATTACTTCAACCTTTGTGAGTAGCGTCTGGAAACTTTTAAAGTAAACACAAATATTTTTCTTTGATTTATCAAGCTAACAAGTTCGGGTGAAAATAATTAATCGTTCACTGGTTTTGGCTGGCCTTTAACTTAATACTATAAGTTAAAATGAAGTCGATGAAATACACAAAACGCCTGAGCTCACACAGAATAAGTTTGTAAATAAAATATATTGTTTTCACTATAATAATCTTTGAAAGCATTATGATTTGCTATAAAAACCGCGGAGGGTGGAAAGAGGGTAGGAAAGCCTTTGCGTAGTGAAATAATCCAGGCTGGATAATAAGAATATTAAAATTTTTAATGTGAAACAGTTTGTTTAATTAGATATTAGAACTATGTTTATATATTATTTTTTTACTTTGTGTTTTTTTAAATTTTATAGTTAATTTTAGCTCTACCGTTACTTAGGTAGCTTAAAGTATTTAGCAAAATAATTATAAAATGCTTAGTATGTTCTTTACAATTTTCAAGTTTATGATTGATTTCAGAGCTACTTCACTTACCCTTTCATTTCGCTACTCTGTTGGCTGCAGATAAACTTTACATTGTTTCCAACTGTTAATGGGTGGCAAGAACCGGCTCTTCTAGCCTACAAATATTTCATAAAGCTGCGCCATCAAAACCTTTATGCCTGTGTAGTAAGACTACTATTTACATAATATAAATTCAATTGCTGATCGTTAATCTGGTTTATATTTAAAAATGACTTTACCAATTTGAAATAAGGTTGGTTAAGAAAGAAAAATAATTAGGAATAACCTTAAGAAAATCTTAAAACCTGAAAAAATAAATAACTATGAATATTCTTTTCACTGACGTGAGATACAAAACTGTTATTTTCTTCTAGCGCCACTTCGTATTACTTTGTATACTAAAGAAGTATGTTTATCCATTATTTATCGGTTAGATAACGGATAGAAATACTTAATATACAAATATTACACCCAAACCCAAAATCGACCGGGCATCGAATCCTGGACCTCAGAGTTGGCAACCACCAAACCACTCGACCAGCGGAGGCCATTAAAATTAAAATAGTAAAAAAATATACTTAATATATCAATTACCTGATCCTGGGGCTCCATAGCAAACTTCTGTTCCTGATAACCATTACACGCACTCAAACATCCCACCACTATCACCAACACAACACAGCGAGTCCGCAGCAGCAGAAACAACGGTTTGACACCCCTACTGGTTACCCTATGTCTGTAACCGGACCGCATTTTAACAGATTTCAATCACAATGTCAATAATTTCCATATAGGATATCCGGTGGAAGCCGTGTTCACATTTTTGTACGGCCGCTTAGCTTCCCCTGCTTGTACCGTCTATTTCTGTGGCCGCCATATTGGATTTAGGCGCCATTGCTATTTTGAGCGCGCCGATTGTTTGACAGTTGACAGGAGACTCCGACTCTGTAACAAAGAAAAGTTGCAATTAGTACCAGTGAGATTTTGTATAGTTTTCGGCGGGTTAAATAAGGCCATGGTAGCTGATTTGGAGAGGACCTGACCCGAATCGTCAGAACGGTGCCGGTTCGAATCCTGCTTGTGGAAATTTTTTCAACATTTTCCAATTTGTAATCCGTTCATTAGCTAAGTAATTCGTATGCAACATTTTAAGCTAAAAAATTTTTTACATACATACAACACTTATATGAAGAAATGGAATTGTGGTCTTCACCTATTTTCTCGGAAAACGAGTGTCAAATACGAGTGTGTATATTATATTTTATGAGTATCATAAAATACGTTTAACTTCAACTAAAACCAGGATGTTGTACAACATAAAGTTGTATCAAAAGTTAGGTAATGTTAAAGTATAATAGAACACGGGGTTAAGTTTGGTTTATTTACGAACAATTTTAAATCTTATAAAGTTGGAGTAAAGACTAAAGTTGTTGGAAGGAAATATTGCAAAAATACGAACACGTGTGCGCTGCCTAAAGTTAAAGAGTCTCTGTTGTCTAGTGGTTAAACTGCCGGATTCAGATATAAGGTCTCGGGTTAGTTTTATAATTTTATTCTTATTAGATATAGATTTTAGTCTCCTCAGGTTGGTGAAAAGTGGACTATGGTAGAGGACTGCTTTTGCCGTCCTCATTGCCTAGTCTCTGACTAACACTTCGGGGATAATAGTTGTGATTATATATATGTATGTCTCCCCAGTTTCAGTAGCCGAATGTGAAGCGGTTGACTCAACATCCGGAAGTTCTAGGTCTAATTACCAAGTCGGACAAATTGTGTTTCGGATTTTCCAAAAAAAAAGCTGGGTAATAATGGTTCATACAAAAAATACCACAAATTCATCTCTTCCTTTGGACACCTTGAGTGTCGTAAAAAGCGACTAACGAAGTAAAGACTGCCGCGCATACATCCAACAGCTTACCACCTATCACACTGAGCACATGTGCAGTTACTATTGGGTAAAACGTGTAGGCAGAGAACTGCTTCTGCGGTTTTCATTGCCAGTCTCTAACTAACCCTTGGGCGCGATAATTGTCGTGAGAGTATGTGTATGTTATGTACAAGCAGCCGCTCGCAGTTTCACCTGCGTGGTTCACGTTCCCGTGGGAATATCGGGATAAAAAGTATCCTCTATGTTAATCCAGGTTATAAACTATCTGTATGCCGAATTTGATCCAAATCCATTCAGAAGTTTTTACGTGAAAGAGTAACAAACATCCATCCATACGTTCCCGTGAGAATATCGGGATAAAAAGTATGCTATATGTTAATCCAGGTTATAAACTATGTGTATGCCGAATTTCATCCAAATCCATTTAGTAGTTTTTACGTGAAAGAGTAACAAATATCCATCCATACTTACAAACTTTCGCGATTATAATATTAGTAGGAAGTAGGATGGTTTAAATAAATCGCTCGGTTTTGAGATTACCAATTCGCATTTTGAATTTGTAATTATTGTATTGAAATTCTTAACTACGCGAACGAAGCCGCGTAAAAAATCTAGACAGTAGTCATGTAATTTTTTTTTAACGCCATTTATATAATAGCTTCGTTAGCTTGAAAGTCTAAAGATTTCACTTCACTGAAATAAGTAATAAAGTTTCGAAGTTCGTACAGGAATTTCTAAATAGAGGAACTTAGTGTTGGCCTGCGAAAGGCTGGGAACTTTTCTCATTCTCAAAGGGAATTTCGCGAAGTCCCTCACACTTTTTAACGTTTGAAAAAACAAGTTCCGATCGTTTACTTCTTTGGCGAGTCACGTTTCTTTTTTTTTAATAACTTCACATTTTTCCCGTTGAGCAAAGATCGGATAATATGAAAGTTTTATTTTGCAAATGACTTGCGTTCAGTATTTCACAGATGAAAGCAAGTTGTAGCGTGAGATGAATTAGAAATAAAATGTTGAAATGTTAATTATTCTTTGAAAAACATAAATAGGTACTCTTAATGGTGCACACTATTTTGTTATTTAACTAACTAGCTACATTATTACTATCCATGTAAATTTGAGAAATTTTACCTGTACTATTTTGCTCCAAAATGCTAATGTAATGAAAAGATTCCTCTCAAGAGTAAGTAGCTGGTAGTGAAATTTATATTATTTTTATTAACATATCTCATTAAAATATCAGTTTCCATTAAATAAAATGATTTTGTTGTAACAATTTGTGTGTTAAGGAGAAGCGAAACGAATATTTTTTTATTTGGATTACATTAACATGTTTCAATTTAAGAGAATAGTCATTCATTTTAATGTTGTTTGTGATATATACGATAAAGCAAGTTAAATCTTATTAGAAAGCTGTGTAATAGTTTATCAGCTACACAGTATAATGGCTCACCTAGAACCCACTAAAAATCATTTAAAACAATGAACATAATTATAACACTTCGTGCATACAACCTTCTTTAAGTGGAGATTTTTGTTAATGGCATTGGTTAACTCAAATTCAAATAGAGTTGTTGATATTTGACTTAAATTTTCCAAAAAGCAAATAAATAAATACGTCACTCCCGTTTCCCAGAGCGGAATGCAGAGACCACAACTTTCCACAGCAACAATACATGTAATTATGCCATAAATAAATATAATTTAATCTTTTGCATGCCACGGTCGGACATGGCCAACAAATGAAAACGTTCCAAACACGTAATTTTTCCTGTCGGCTATACACGACGGTGGCGTGTTGGGCACGTTTTCATTTGTCGGCCTTATCCGACTGTGGCGTTCAAAAGATTGGTTCACCAAAATGGCGGCGATGGGTTCACCAACTGTCACGGCGCTATTTGGTGAAGGGTGGACTATATGGCAGAGAACTGCTTTTGCGGTCCTCATCGCCTAGTCTCTGACTGACCCTTCGAATATAAATAGTCGTGATGAAGTATATGTATGTATGTAATAAATAATTCATAATGACTTAATGCGATTCTTCGGTTAATTCAGTATTTTTTTTTTACCAAGTATAAACTTAAAACTTGAAAACGTTTACTCTTCCCCTTAAATAAAAAGTCATTATTAGACGCGTTTAAGGCTGAACGGTCCGTTGCGATGGATTAGTTTAGTTAAACTTGATTTTAATGTGTTATACCATTGTAGAGTTAAAATTGTATGTAAATTTAATCTGAGTGAATAGTTTCAAATTTAATATCGGGCGGTCGTAAAACTTTTGTGTTATTAAAATTAATATCTGTTAGATTAGTTATGAAGTCATAATGTGGTGATCTGTTTTTTTACTGTGTGTGTTGTAAGTAAAGGTTTTACGATAATTGAACGGATTTTTCGACAGTTTCCATCTGTAACCGGTTAGATGGTACCCACCAAGTAGTTTTTTTGAGACAACTTCATAGTAAATTGTTCTGATCTCCATAATTATATCATTACACAGGTGTAGTGAAACAAATAAGTAACTTAGTATATCGCACCTTAATCTACTATTTGCAATTACTGTAACTAGTGCTTATGCCCTTGTTTTCTGATGATCTTACATCGCGAGACTGATTTAAGGTACAACCTGTATACTGTCTAGGGTTGCCACCCGTACTCTAATATAGAGTATTGTCCTCTTTTTCATTCATTTCATTTCATTCAAAAAATTTTGCTTATTGTTATTGCTAGCTCGTTTGGCGTGTTCTTGTGGTCGTGAAAACTAAATAGCCTGCGCATGGGCAGGTCCCCGGATGAGAGGTCAAATTAAGGTACGAAGATGTCTGCGCGCGCTTTGGTGTCTATTGGTACTTATAAGACTAAATAAACTGGTATCCACAGCCACAAACTTTTTATTGCAAAGAGGCTGTAAATATCAGTTTAAGAAAGACTAATATTTGTTAAATGTCGCAAAGAGCAACAAAACATACGTTTTTAAGAGCTAATAAATAAATACTCTTTTTTATGCTATGTAGGTACTTTATTTTTATTCTAACAAAATTATAAAAAATACTTTATTCGTCCTAAAAAAAGGTGACAACCCTACTGTCCCACTGCAGAGTAAAGGCCTCCATCATGTAAATCAAGTCATCGCTACAATTGATAGGTATTGGCTTAATGACCACGCTTGCCTAATACGGGTTGGTGAACAGTTGATCACAAACCCGGGCTATATATAAAAAAATCCAAAACACACTTTGCCTGATCTGGGAATTGAACCCGGGACCTCAGGATATCTAACTGAGCGTTTGACCACTCGGCTACCGAGGCGTTAAAGCATACTTGCGTCATCAACCAAAAAACATCAATCAAATATTACATGCCCTATTATTACAAAACGTTGATTAAAGTGACTCCTAGGATTAAATTGACGTTGTCTCTATCTGTCTTCTTCAACAATAACGAGACAGCGTCACTTTAAACCGAGGTGTAACATTTGGCCATTTTTATTCACTTTAAACCGAGTTGTAACATTTAGCCATTTTTATTAATAATAATAAACTTTGATTAAAGTTACTTTTAGGATTAAATTGACGCTGTCTCTATCAGTCTTCTTTAATAAAAACTAGACAGCGTCACTTTAAAGCGAGGTGTAACATTTGGCCATTTTTATTCACTTTAAACCGAGTTGTGACATTCGACCATTTTCCTTAATAATAATAAACTTTGATTAAAGTTACTCTTAGGATTAAAATGACGCTGTCTCTATCAGTCTTCTTTAACAAAAACTAGACAGCGTCACTTTAAAGCGAGGTATATAACATTTGGCCATTTTTATTCACTTTAAACCGAGTTGTAACATTCGACCATTTTCATTAATAATAATAAACTTTGATTAAAGTTACTCTTAAGATTAAATTGACGCTGTCTCTATCAGTCTTCTTTAACAAAAACGAGACAGCGTCTCTTTAAATCGAGGTGTGACATTTGGCCATTTTTATTAATAAAACGGCCAGTTGTGTAGGTACTTGTTATTTTTTAATTTGGCTAGTACGAAATTAAAGTCAATGGCCCTCGGCGAGTGCTGAGTATCGCATCGATCGGTCCTTAAGACCCAGATACGAGTAGCACTTTAAAAAAAGACGTACTCCCGCGGGTTCAATGACCCTCTTGACTTTTTTAACTGTCTTAATGTATGGGTATTAGTTGTTTTTTTATTGTACCAAGATTGTACCTCTTCAGATATTTGGAGTGTGCTTCAAATTATAAATCAGCGTCTATTTGTAATTTGTTTGTTTATTTGAGATGATGAGTATCTGCTTCAACAAATTTCTTTTCCGTACCGGAACCGTACGCTTAGCGACGAAAGAATACTACTACCACCTCTCTTTCCCTTGGGTATCGTAAAAGGCGACTAACGGACTAAATACTGCACATACTTACAACAGCATAGAGCGGCGATGGGCTCACTACCTGTTACGCTGAGCACAAGTGTAGTCGCTATTTGGTGAAAAGTGGACTATGGAAGAGTTGCCTAGTCTCTGACTAACCCTTCGGGGATAAAATTATTGTTGTAGGTATTAAAAATAGTTTAATGTCAAAAGTCGAACAAAGCTACGGTTCCTTAATGCTTTTGCGTAAATAATGTACAAACTAACTTTAAGTTTTTTCAACGTTGCAAAAAATGAATTCCTTTAGTGATATACGGAGTATTCAACGCAGCCACCCGGATTGCGAAGAACGATTTTATCCGTGGTAGTCATGTTTTTTTTAACGTTTTAAATATCTTAAAGCTACGGCGTTCGAACCACGACTTCTCGTATTCGACCCATTCACCCTTAACAGCTATCCGCCGGCTACCGACACTATCTAAAGAAATATGTTTATCTAAAGAAACGCCGAAAGCCTATAACATTGGATGTTGTGTTATCAACGTAGTTAAGTTAATTACTGATAAAATAAATAGTCTGCACTGATTAGATAACGATAATGTATATACATAATGGTGAAACCGAAGGAAGGCCACCATTAAAATTTTGATGGTAAACGAATCCTGTAATTAATTGTGAAACAAAATATGTGGTTCGACGGGCGATTAATGAATTTAATTAATTGTTGATACAAATTTAATATGCTGCTGCTGAGCTGTGTGATGGCGGATAAATAGAATACTACCAACCCATCTCTTCCACTGGGTGTCGTAAAAGGCGACTAACGGACTAAAGACTGCACATACATCCAACAGCATAGAGCGGCGATGAGTTCACCACCTGTCACGCTGAGCATATTGTGCGGTCGCTATTTGGTGAAAAGTGGACTATGGTAGAGGCTTTGCGGTCCTCATTGCCATATAGTCTCTGACTTACCCTTTAGAGGTAATAGTCGTGTATGTAGTACCTTTCTTTTAAATAACCGCCAACGGTCCATAGAATGTGTAACGTAAAGTACTGGTAAGGTTCTACGTGGGATCTCAAGTCTTACCAAAGCAACCCTCACAGATATTCTAGAGGCTGGTATCATTCCGTAAGAGTTTCCCCATATATTTCTAGACTCTCTAGGGCATTCGAGTCGGGTATCGAGAGCAGAGAAACCGTGGCAGCCTATAAATCTAAATAACTAGCTTACCTACTTAGAAACTTGTTAAGCTTATAGAACAGTGAAAACTTCAATTTGTTTTAGGAATACCACGGATTACAAAAATTTTAGTAGGGTTTAAAAATTTCATTTTAACTTTTTTTAGGAAGAATACTACCACCCCCTCCGCTCCCTTGGGTGTCGTAAAAGGCGACTAACCGACTAAAGACTGTACATACATCCAACTGCGCGGAACGGCGATGGACTCACTACCTGTCACGTTAAGCACATGTGCAGTCGCTATTTGATGAAAAGTGGACTATGGCAAGGACCGACCCTTCGGGAATAATACTAATGATTATGTGTATGTATGTACAAAGAAACCTTGCACTAATAAAAATAAAACATTGTTTTTTTTTAAAGTGCGCTTCCTATCTTTAATTACGCGACACCACCGTGATGATTTCGCTTTTATACAGTACTAGCGACCCGCCCCGGCTTCGCACGGGTTACTACCCGTACCTAAACAAATTATAGCCTATAGCCTTCCTCGATAAATGGGCTATCTAACACTGAAACAATTTTTTAAATCGGGCCAGTAGTTCCTGAGATTAGCGCGTTCAAGCAAACAAACTCTTCAGCTTTATAATATTAAGTATAGATAATATACATCATATGGTAATCATTCTAAAAATTGGTAAAATAATTTTTGAAATCAGAAGTAGATTCTTAGATCATTTTTCGACTCTAAATTTACAAACTAACTTTACAAATAGCAGTGTAGAAATAATGAAAAATAACGTCGCTTAAAAATTTTACTAGCTCTAAATTTTACGTTTTTTTTTTAAACTCACCAGAAACACAGCGCAATAAACAGGTCGGTGCACAAAAAAGTGTCACTTGTTAAACAAAAAATGGCCGTTCAAAAAATATACGAGAATATACGAGAGAGGGCTTTATTCACAGTTCGAACAATGGAGTCACACTCCACACCCGCAGCACGCGACTGACTAAATTTGGCCACGTTTTAGTCTGTCGGGATTATTTTTAACTTACCCCTCGTAAGCTGTGTCTGTTAAGCTGACTCAGACGGGTTGATATAAAATAGCTGAATGTGTTACTAAAAATACAATTAATATAAATAACGAGCTTTTAGACGCCATTTTTTTTTTCATATTTGTAAAGTATTTTTTTATGTTTGACCTTGGCTTATGCTTCCATGTTTCGGTACGCACGAAAAGCACGTAGGTCGCAGCTGTTGCTGTAAGATGGGAGTCTTAAAACTCACCAACAATGATTGGGCCCGCGTAATGGGTTATGGACCAAGGACCAATGGTATGTGCTGTTGTCCTGTAATGAAATGCGTAAACCTCCGTAAACCCTCTTAACAACTCAATCGATCATCAAGGAGGATACAACATACATATAATCACGTTTATTATCCCCGAAGGGTTAGTCAGAGACTAGGCAATGAAGACAGCAAAAGCAGTAATCTACCATAGTCCACTTTTCACCAAATAGCGACTGCAAATGTGTCATCACCGCTCTAAGCTGTTAGATGTATGTGCAGTCTTTGGTCCTTTTAAGACACCCAAGGGAAGAAAGGAGGTTGGTATTCACCGCTACGTGACACGTTTATTTTTTACATATTCACAAATGTACATTTAAATAAAAAATATAGAACAACATAAGACGCCGTATGTGTCCTGCAGACGCCGGTAATCGCAGACCAGAAATGAACTTTGAATTGAAAAAAAAACCTCCGGAAACGGCGCACATTCTACAAGTTGGACTTGCATCCGTTACTCGGAGGCTGTCGAAAGATACGTCAGATGGTAGTTTTGTCGGTCGGCGGCATTTTTAGTTAATTTAAGATTACATACGTACATTAATTTATATAGGTATACTGTTGTAATTAGGAATGAGTAATCGAAAAAATAAACATCACGCTTGCTTCCTGAAGGCAGAGACTAACTGTTTTCCATTTATACGATCCGTCTGAAACACGGAGATTTGCTTCATTTACTCCCTTAATAAATTTTCATATTTATGTTATATTGTATCTTTTTCGATACTCAAACTATAAAATTATTTATTAAAATATTTTTTTTAAAGTGCTTTTGAATCGTCCAATCATTTTTATCTTACTACCCTTTAGGATGTCTTATAACTGTGGAGAAGAATGGGCGAAAAACACTCCGCAGCTTTAAAATACGTACTTAAGAAGTAACGACATTTACAAAATAATAATATGTCGATAGTTTCAACATAACATAATTGGTTTTGTACATTTCGGGGCTTCCATTTTGTATTTTAGACACATAGGTACCTACTGTATTGCTGATATTCCACTTGATAAAAGAGATATTGAAATTCGCTATAAAATATATAGAGTTTATTAAATAGATTCAATATTCATATCTCCACGTGCTATTGTCCACGTGGGAGGCCTGTGCCTAGCAGTAGGACGTTTATGGGCTGATGAAGATGATGATGAAATAGAATCAATACCACACATGTGATGATTACGTTAATTTAAATAGAATGAAATTGAATGGTGTAGCAAAATCTTTATTAAGATACAATACATCACAATATATAAATTAGTTAATCTAGTTTTCTTCAGAAGACTCACATAACAAGCGAAGCTAGCCCCACCAATTTGTTGTGCTCCCCAAACTAAATAGCCACAACAAACCTTCCGAGCAATTAACTAGCTCTATCGATAACACTTAATATTTGAATACATTTAGACGGGTCGTTAGGGCAACCCTTTACTAAATATCTATACTTATATCTGTACTTAGGCGATTTACACACGAACAGGGGTTTTTTAATGATACTAAGAAAGGTTTTTTGAAAAATTAGTTTTAATGAACCACAAACAAGTTCCCAATGCAAATTTTACAAAAAAGTTTATATAATCGTGTTAGGTCCCGTTAAAATAGTTTTAAGGTATTAAGGGTGGTCACCATCTAGCTAGATTCTGGATCTGGGTATGGATGTGAGAGTGGCTGCGTCAATGCAGCTGCCGTAATAACATGCGTCAGTCCCTGTCGATCAATTCAATGCCTGTTAACAAGTGCCGTCATTATAATCCATTTTAAAATAAATATCGTCCTACGCTTGCAAAAAGTCTCTTGTCACCGTGACTGCTGTGTGATTTACCACGCGACGTTGGCGTTGCCATACTGACGGATAGCGGCTGCCGTACTCTTGCAGCGTTGACGCGCGTCAATACGTCTTCTGTGTGTACTCTACAACTGTATCTCCATCAGAGGCCACTTGGTCCTGTTAGCCTAAGTGGAGACGTTTCCACGACGTGAGACAAGAATCATTAATTGTCGGTTATTGACTGTGCCCAAAGACGCCAAAGTACGAGACGCGCGCACATTAAACGGGATAGACTACTGACTAGACTGGAAAACGTGCCTCAAGTTTAAGGGCTGTCGATTCGTCACTGCTCAATGGGGACGCATACATTTTGTTCGAGACTCGCTTGGAAGCGCAACTAGCCCCCCGCCCTGCTCCTGACAAGACGTGTCAAAAGCTCGGTCCGTTCTATTTGTAATTCTCCTCTCTGTGTACTGTGCCAATTGAATAATTTAATCATTTTCATCATCATCATTAGCCAGAAGACGTCCACTTCTGGACAAAGGCCTCCCCCAAAGATCTCCACCACGACCGGTCTTGTGCTGCTCGCATCCAGCGGCTACCCGCGACCTTCACCAGATCGTCGGACCACCTTGTTGGAGGCCTGCCCACTGCATCCGGTGCGCGGTCGCCACTTGAGAACCGTTCAGCCCCAACGGCCATCAGTTCTACGGGCGATGTGCCCTGCCCATTGCCACATATTTTGTTTATAAGTTCAATTTTAATGTTTTAAAATGGGTTTTAGTATTTTAGGTTTTTTTTTTAATAGCGGTTCTCTTGGTATTTTTTATTTTTAAGGTATTTTAAGGATTTTTTTTAGTTTTTAAGTTATTGAAGTTAGTTTTAGTTTATCATGGTTCGTTGTTAAATTTATTGTCTTGTGTCTGAATATACCATATTTTTTTTTAAATAATATTATTACCGTTAATGTGCTGCATTGTGTGTATCTGTGCGCGTGCTCATTGTACGACGAATTACGAATAGACAAGGCGTGAGCGTCTACCACTTGTCTAGATAGCTTATGTGCGCTGCACTGCGTTTAATGGAGCTATAGCTTTTTACCACTTGTATGAAGGGCTGCGCTGCCTTTAATAAAGATTTGACCTAAGTGCGGTTTCATCTAAATACTTGCGATATTAAAGACGCATTGGCGCACACCGCAACGATATCCATCATCGTGTGGGAAGAGCCTTACTCAAAACGGACGGACGCAAAGGTTGGTAATTAAAAAAATCGATACGGCACCGCCCAAAACCGTACAAGCGCTGTGTTGTGTTGGCATATCGGAGTGACGGTAATTATTATAGTGCTCACCTATTAATAAATCGTGCAAATTTGTTTTTTTATTTATACAATGTGATAGGGATGGTACTTCCAACCCGTTAAGGCTAGGTACTACATCTAAATTCATCGACAAAAAGAATAATATGGGGGCTCCTACTCCCTCCCCCTATAATTTATGACCATTTTTACTTTATGCGATATTAAAGGTTTCATACGTCGTAGAAACATGAAAAAAATGGCAAACGGTAGCTAATAACACTGGCTAACTAATAAATTACTTTGTTTTGTATGTTTGAGATTATTTTGGTGAAAAAAAATTTCCATTACTTTGTGATTTCAAAATCACTTTTTTATAAGTCCATATTATTTTTTTTGACGATGAAAAGATGTAGTACTTAGCCTTAACGGGTTAGAAATACCACACCTATCACATTGTATATAGTCACGACTAATTATCCCCGTTGGATTAGTCAGAGACTAGGCAATGAGAATTGCAGAAGTAGTCCTCTGCCATAGTCCATTTTGCACCAAATAGCGACTGCACATGTGCTCAGCGTGACAGGTGGTGAGCCCATCGCCGCTCTATGCTGTTCAATGTGTGCGTTTGTTTTTGAATAGATGACTATTGGATGCCGAAACTATGTCAATTAGAATTACAAGTTTTTATTTAGTTTAAAATGTTTGTGTTTTCGGATGGAATCTTGCAATGAAGATTTGAACCACTTCCCGTGGACCGATCAAGCTACCTACAAGTTATAACTACGTAACTTTGATGACAAAACAATAATATGATACTATGGAGCTGGTCTGGTGATGCTGCTGGAAGGTGGTCACAGGAATTCTGCAATAACATTACCGTATTTGGACTTGTTTTTTATATACCTATCACATTAGAGGCCGCTCGCGGTTTCACCCGCGTGATTCCCGTTCCCGTGGAAATATCGGGATAAAAAGTATTTTATGTGTTAATCCAGGTTATAAACTAAATGTATGCCGAATTTTATCCAAATCCATTCAGTAGTTTTTACGTGAAAGGGTAACGAACATCCATCCATACTTACAAACTTTCGCGTTTATAATATTAGGATACTATTCTAAATGTTGATTAGAAAAAAAAATCAGTACAATTCGATTGAAGGATGACAACATCCTGTCAAAAGCATCAAAGCTGATTGACACAATCTCAATGTTTGTGTGGTCTTCGTTTCTTCGAATCTAATATAATTATCGGATGTCGCAATGAAAGCTTTATCGAACAAGATAACGATGTTACAACATAATATATTGTCACACTATTACAAACAGAAATGTGTTAATATTGTCTAAATAGTTATATATACAACAGACATTGATATTTTATACATGATCATCACCATCTAATCATTACTTATTATAAAATAAAGTCAAGTTTAACCGCCTCTGTGGTCTAGTGGCTAAGCTACCTGTTTCAGACCCAGCGGTCCCGGGTTCGATTCCCAGCGGGGGGTACATCTTTGTGTGCTCGGTTTGATTGGTGGTCGCTTGTTAAGTCCGCCTGGCCAGCTACCACCATCTTATCCAAGTCTGTCGCCATAACAACGATTTTTATAGCATTGTTGTGTTCCGGCAGTTTGAGATAAGATAGTCAGTTCCTCAGTGGTTGAGGATTCCAGGTGAAGCGCGCTTCCACCTTCGGCCTTATCGTCACTTACCATCAGGTAAGATGAAAGCCAAGCTTCTCTGTGTCTGTAGCTTCGCTTTCTCCTTTTTACCCACGAAATAATTGTTTAAGCGGTTTGCATTGCATTGCTAAAAAGATCGATAAAAGACGATGGTATTTTATACATAGGTCATTTGTTGATATTTTGTGACACAATGGGTTGCTGGAGATGGACAACGCCTCTGAGGTTGACCCGGAAATAGGTGGCCGAGTGGCATGAGGTGGCGAGGGAATTAGAGACATACCTAGCAGAAATTGGATGAGGTATTTGACCATCAGTGGGGCACCATAGGTTAAGAAAAAGAAAGTTTTATCTCAGGAGGGTTTACGCATTTTAGTTTCCTTTGTGTAGTATTTTATTTGAGTTTTAAATTACGTTTACGTGACAATAGATAGCAAAAATAGCCATGGAAAAACTATTTTATAAAAATTACATTTTCTTTGGCTACATGGCCGTGCTTCCTCAGCACGGTCGAGTTATCTCCGAAAAGTAGGATTGAGCCTGTCCCGTGCGGGACATATAAATTTGCTTTAAAAATCGGGACATCCCGCCAAAATCGGGACGTCTGGCAACGCCATAGCCCACGTTTCACCAAATTACAACGCACTTGTGCTCAGTATGGTAGGTTGTGATTTGTGAGCCCATCGCCGCTCCTTGCTGTTAGATGGATACATAGGTACATACATAAATATAATTACGTCTATTATCTTAATATATTATTTAGAGTTAGTCAGAGACTATGCAAAGAGGACCGCAAAAGCTGACCTCTGCCATAGTCCACTTTTCACTAAATAGCGACTGCACATGAGCTCAGCGTGGCAGGTGGTGAGCCCATCGCCGCTCTATACAGTTAGGTGTATGTGCAGTATTTAGTCCGTTGGTCGCCTTTTACGACACCCAAGGAAAGAGAGGGGGTGTAAGTATTCTTTTAAAGCCGCTACGCGCCACGGCCGATGTTAGATGGATATAAATAATAATAATAAAATAATAAAAAGTATTTATTTGTTCAAAATTACAAGTTTTACAACTAACTTAAAAACTAACAATATGGAACAAAAAGGTAATGTGGCTCAGCATCAAACAGCTGAAACGACAGCTGTAGCTGATATTCTGCCACAACCTAGCGGGTTTTTTATACTTTTCTAAGAAAATATGACAACAGTTAAGTTTTATGAAAATAATTTTAATGAAATTTTCCCTACTACATTTTATTACAATTATAATTTAAACATTATCATAGCCGCTACGTTTTGTTTTTTTAGTAACCATAATTAAGAAAGTTAAGAAAAGGGATGAAAATTCCTTTTAGTATGCCGCTATACCAAACAGCTCACCCTTAATTGTAACAATAGTCTACTCAAAAACCACACAAGTCGTGTGGCGTGACGATGTGTTTGTAAACAATTCTTGTTAAGGAGGTAGCGTGCAAACGCATAACCCATCATTACAGATGTCGGGTAACGCAAACATGATTCCAGGGATCACCGAGAGGTAGTTATTATACTATCCGAACCATATGAGAACTAGGTGGTTGTATCATTCTACACAATTACCGGATGACGTTATTATTATTTGTGCTTGTATTAAAATTTCGGCTGCTTTTGTACTTTACTTGAGCAAATGTGTACTTAAGTGAATAGCTGGTAGCAACATGTTTTTACTTTTTCAATTCACAAAAAAGACGTTCAATAATGTTCCTTTTACATAGGTGGATTCTTCAATTAAATGTTCTAAAATATAAATAACATTTACAATATCTCGAAAACATTATTATGAGCTTCTCATCTAACTGTGCTATGCTTGACAGGGCCCATTATAACGTATATGCACTATTGTCTTAATCTTCAACTGTTTTCAGCAGCTTAAAACTTAAAAAAACCTTCGTCTTTTTTGTAATAATAATTCAATTATAAGATTATTTAATCTTTTCTAAAAATATAAGTTTAATAAACGTTGTTTGAATAATAAACCAAATTATATATTCCGCAACGGTCTTAAACCGTAAAATATGAGTACAGACTCGTGGTCACACCAACATGTCACACCAGTGTAAAAATCAGGAATAATTTTTACCTTTTATAAAAAAGAAACAACTATTCAAATAATAAAATGCACACCAAAGTAATAAACGACACACTACAAAACAATAAAACTTTTTACATACACACATTTTTCAGGTCCGTGACATACATAATAATAACGACTATTTATCCCCGAAGGGTTAGTCAGATTAAGCAACGGGGACCGCAAAAGCAGTCCTCTGCCATAGTCCACTATTCACTAAATAGCGACTGCACATGTGCTCAGCGTGACAGGTGGTGAGCGCATCGCCGCTCCATGTTGTTGGATGTATGTGCAGACTTTAGTCCGTTAGTCGCCTTTTACGACACCCAAGGGAAGAGAGGGGGTGGTAGTATTCTTTCACCGCTATGCGACACGGTTACTTTAAGCTTTTTAAACTATCGATATTATAAGAATAACCATTAGATTTCCATTACAATCCTAACACACATCCATTAGTATTATTCTACACAATTTTATGAGAATACTTAAGAGGCCTATTACATCTCGATTGTGATTTTTGCGTAAAATGTCCATTTTCGTATTTTGTTGTAATTTTGCAGTTGTATTTACGTTTTTTATCGAAATAGGATAATAAAATCATGCTTAATATTACAAATGTCCACTCTGTGAGGATAACCGGAGCTCTGACGGCCGGCGCATCGCATTTTGAAGTATTTTTGCAGTTGTATTTATCGTTTTTACCGAAATAGGATAACAAATTCATTACAAAATCTTTATTCATCATGAAGTAACGATTATTATGGTATACATTTTGCTCAATAATATTATCGTAGATAGGAGAAATTCACAGTTAACTTAAAGCGATTTTCGAAGATTTTTGGTCTAGAATAAGATTTTATTTCTATCTAAAATCAATGATATTTAAAAATTTCGAGGCAGCGACGCACTATACGACATATAAGAGATAACATTCTAATTTTTTTATTTCATTTTTCAGAACAGTAGTTCAATCTAGGAGCTCAAAAAAGTGCCTTCGCGCATTTTATGAAAATGTTTCTCTGCAATTTTGGGTTTAATTAAAAAGTTAAGCAAAATTTATAAAAAGCGAGGCCACTACGCACTATTCCAATAGCTATTCTACATAGTGTATTCTACATAGTGTATAATAAGTTAAAATTGTTAATGTATTTTTGTTTCTGAGTTCCATTTTACGTAAAAATAACAGTCGAGATGTAATAGGCCTCTTAAGTTACGTACGTGAATAAGTACGTAATTTTAAAATCCGTTATTTCGGCACAGCTGCGTTCTCTAACATAATAAACAACATAGTAATAATCCCAGTTATTAACTACAACCATTCTAACCCAAACAAGCTGCATTTCTAAAAAAAAGGAGTTAAAGTTAAGGAAACGAGCAAAAAAAGACACGTCGAAACGGAATGTTTTTTAAACGTTAATTCGCTTACCAATCACGGCTGTTTGACTTTTTTCACCTTTTTCACCCTCAATCCTTCTGAGAACGGATGTATTGGGCATCCGTTTAATCGTACAGCCGCCGGTAAAATAAGTTGCTTTACAACCTGTCACAAAGCCGCGACTTGTGGGCCTTCAGGCTACGCGTTAAGGGCCAATTTCGTGTACCCAATCGATCCGTATCAGGTATTTGTATGGATGTACGTAAAGTGTTTACGTTAAACGCGACTGCGCTGTGTTAAGTTGACGACAGTATACTAACTTTAAATAAAATTGTAAACTGATACATTTTTTTTCTTAGTTCATCTAGAATCTACACTTTTGTTCTAATCTACACTTGAGTTTTGGAGCTCGATGAAGCATAGGGTTGCGATCTTACAAGTTATATCACATTTACAGTATCAGAGAATCCGGCGAACTGTTTTTTTTATACACTCCACCTGATGTTAAGTGAAAATGAAGTCCAGGCGCGAGGACAACTGGTGCAGCGTAAGACACGTAGCATCAGTCACCTCACTCTGACCAGATTTTATGTCTTCGTGCTTCGGAAGGCACCGAAGAAGGCTAGAACCGGTCTCAATAGTGAGATAGAGCTCGTGTGGTTAAAATCTACATTTGCCTGCATTGGGCCAGCTTGGGAAGATATTGCCCGATTTCTCCAAGTTTATATTTTATTGATTTTAATGATAATCTAATCTAAAATTCCAATAATGGAAAATTTAAACTCTATTTCAAATATTAAATTATTTTCATTTTGTTTAGCTGGTAACTGTAACTTTTTTTTAACCTATTTGTGCCAAGCGCATCATGCTTTCGGACATGGCATACTTTCGTCGTTCCATTCACTGTGGTTGCACTGTCAAAATCGGAGACTGGATGTGTTTAAAGGCCAATTTTATTACACACTCACATTTATTTCTTCATCTTGTTTCATGGAAACCGTTGCTTTTACTTGAGGTTGTTTAAAATAAAAAGTTATTTTTGAAACTGGCAGTCAAATAATGTTTAGGTAAAGAGTTCAGTTAAAAACCACCTTAATATATAAGTAGTAGTGGTAGTAAATAATTTATTTAAAAACTTATTATTATTAACCGCGTCGCGTAGCGGTGAAAGAATACTACCACCCCCTCTCTTCCGTTGGATGTCGTAAAAGGCGACTGAATGGTGACTAAAGACTGCACATAGATCCAATAGCATAGAGCGGCGATGTGCTCACCACCACCTGTCACGCTGAGCACATGTGCAATTGTGCAGTCGCTATTTATTGAAAATTGGGGTATGGTAGAGGACTGCATTTGCTGTCCTCATTGCCTAGTCTCTGACTAACCCTTCGGGGTATTAGTCGTGATTATATGTGTGTATGTACATTTAATCATTTTACTACTTACTTACTTACTGCAGTGCCGAGCTGTGTGGTGTCGGCAGTTACTGTTGTCAAAACTCTATAAAATTATGTTGCATACGGTGTGTAGACAAAAATACCACAGACAAGCATAAATTACTATTATGTATATGACATTATGGCAATTCGACTTTTTAACAATTTGTTGTTTTGGTAACTTGACATTATGGCCATTAGACGTTTTAGCAATTTGTTGTTTTGACACCTGTATATTATTACAACTGGTCATTTTAACAATTGGGCATTATTGCCTTGTCATTTTGACACATTGGACATTCTGACAATTGGCCCAACATACCCCGGAGTCATTTATTATTATCGTGTATGGACATAACATGAGAAAACGGGTCGAGAAAATTTTCTCGTATTGCGCATCTAAAGGCCCCAGTACACATTGGCATATATTGGCCTACTGCCGGCCATCGCCATTGTGTAGACGGGGTAATGGTATATATTGGCGGGCAATTTGTCGATAGTGGCGCGCAATTTACCCCGTGTGCCTTAAGGCCCGCTGAACACTGCACATTCATAACCAGCATGAAGCGGCGATGGGCTAACTTCCATCCCGCATTTGATTGGTGGTTAAGCCAATACCTATCAGTAATATAGCGATGACTTGATTTCAATGATGGAGCCTTTGCCCAGCAGTGGGGCAGTATACAGGGTTAATTTTTGGCCCCCCGCCAAATGTAAATATGGGGTAAAAAAGTAATAATAAAATATTTGACATATAAATAATGAATGTTTTATTTTTTTAATTACAATTTTTTGCCTGCTTTTTACATCCTATAGTTCTAGCTACGAGGAGTGTGAAGAGCTTGATGGCGCAGCGATTAACGCGTTCGGTTTGCGATCTTGCCCGTTAGCAACTTTCGCAATGCCGGGTCGCTGGATGGGCGACCAAATTAAAAAACATTCTAGCTCCTCCGTGCTTCGGAAGGCACGTTAAGCCGTTGGTCCCGGTTGTTGTCGTAAGATGACAGTCGTTAAAACCCACCAACCCGCATTGGGCCAGCGTGGTGGGTTATGGCCCAATATCCCCACGTGCTATTGTCCACGTGGGAGGCCTGTGCCCATCAGTAGGACGTTTATAGGCTGGTGATGAGTTCTAGGTGCGTGCGCTCACTCTCGCGGTGAAAGCGGCGGCGCGCTGTCATTGGTGAGCGTGGTGAATAATAGCGTTCACGTGCATGCGCTTTGATAACCGCGATAGGCCGCACGCTAGGTGACAATAATTTTAATTTTCTTAAGGAAAAGTTGAGACAAAAATGTAAAAAAAAATAATGTTTTTTTATTTCATTATTTGATTGTACTGCTGTTATAGGACCCCGTAAAAAAATTTGGTGGGGTCTCCAAAATTTACCCTGTACAGGCTGTACCTGACTTTTTTATGTTAGATGTGAGGAAGTTATTTTTAAGTGCAGAAGGCTAGCTGCAAACTATCTTACCCAAATCAATGTTAACAATGTTGTTAAGTTCAGTTAGAAGTGCACGTAAGATAGTTCCTAAGTGGTTAAGTGTTCTGTGAAGTGCGCTTCCAGCTTCGCCCTTATCGTCACTTTACCATCAGGGGATATTTGAGTAAAACGTTTCACAGTTCGAAACGTTAGCCAAACGGATTGATTTAGCCGTATTTCTGGAAAAGTGGTAAACCAAGAGGTCTCGAGTTATAGTCCCCTCCGGGATGTTCTCGGGAAATAAGTAACATACATACATATAATCACAACTATTATCCCTGAAGGGCTAGTCAGAGACTAGGCAATGAGGTCAGCAAAAGCTGCAGTCCTCTACCATAGTTCACTTTTCAACAAATAGCGACTGCAAATGTGACAGGTGGTGAGACCATCGCCGCTCTTTGCAGTTGGATATATGTGCAGTCTTTAGTCCGTTAGTCGCCTTTTACGAAACCTAAGGGAAGAGAATAGGTGGTAGAATTCTTTCACCGCTACACGACACGGTATAAACATACGTAATCATAGAAGACACTTAAACGCGAAATCAATAAAGTAAAATAGTTTTTAAAAATACTGACCCGATCAGGAATATTAAACCTTTTTAAATTTTATTCATGTCAGGGATGCATGTTTTTAGGTGATAGTTTAGTTTAGTATATAAATTTAACATAATCATTATGCTATTTATTAACTGTTATCTGTTGTGTGTCCTTATAAAATTAAATAAATAAAAAATTGAACCCGGAACCTTATGCACCCTCTTCAGACGGCATCTGCCGACGTGTAGGAGGGTGATGTACGCTAAAAATTGCGGTATTTAACGCATCCGCAGATGACGTCTGCCGATGTGAAGAAGGGGCATTAAAGATGGCGCGATGCGCGACGCAAGGGCCATGATTCTGTATCGCAATCTATAGATTCCACACCTAAACCTTACCGCGCACAAACGTCAATCGCATACGTTTTTGGAAAGATATCGTAACTTTTTAAGGAATTAACGTGGTTTTGAAACAAGGAATCGTTACAGAATAAGGACCCAGAAACGATATGCTAACCACTCGACCACGGAATACGAGAATGTTACTAACTAATAAACTAATTTTTGTGTTCCGATAGTTAGAGATAAGATAGCTGGCTAATAAGTAGTTGAGGAATTATGATTATGACATTATGACAGAATATGTTCTGTTCATTACATTCGTTCTATTACCGTTGACTAAGATTTCCATAGTAGAACGCGCAATGAACTAGAAACAACCGCATTCAAGTCGCAAAACGTAATCGTGGTACGCTTCATGAGTCCAAGGTGTCATGGCGTATCCATGTACCACCTGAAATTTGTCAAGCCATTTGACTGGTGATTCGCTCCCATTAGTTCCACTCGATGCTTGCGCAATATTTGCCTTTCTTGCCGGTACACCACATTAGTCAAGGTTTTCCATTGAATTGTTACATCTAAAGACGATACCACGAAGCAAATTTTTGTGCACTTAGTTACGGCATGGGCTGCAGTCGCCTCAGTGAATAAGAGTGATCGAAGCAATGATTGAAGCCGCAAATCAGTGCACCAAAAATTGCGTCGCGGTTTCGTCTCTAGTTTATAATACCTCAATGAGGTTTTAAAAGAAAATTGCGATACAATTTTCTTTCTTTTTTTGCTGTTGTAAACAATGGCTAGTTATCGCTGTCACTTTGGACCAAAGAGGTTGAACGCGATAGTAATTAAAATTAAAACAATTACTTATTACCTTCTTTAATTAAAACCTTTTTGTGTTGTGTATTAAGACACAGTATCATTACTAAAAATCAACCATCCAAGGAGAGTTATTTCTTTGCTTGTTTTACAATAATATGGTCTTACGTATCGCTTTATTATTCTTACAAGGGCGTTTTTTGTAAGCTCTAAATTGGCTGAAAGTAAAAAGTTTGTTGGGTAACGCTGGTTGAGGTGATCTAAAGCTCGAAGTTTACGCGAACAAAACAACATCGCATTCAACACAAATATGTGAAGTATGTATAATTACATTATTATAATATTTTTTACCGTCTTCCATGTTGACAGTCTCTATAAATTACGATACGTCTATCTGAACGTGTGACTGATGGAGCGTGATTATTGATCGATGATCGATTTAGCATATTGATCAATATCATATTCATTGGATGGATGGATGCCTGCTGACAATTTGTGGAAACATATCAATTGGTAATGGGTTCATATTAATTTATAGCTTCTAATTTTATAGCTTTTATTTTGGGTGAGGCCTACGAACGTATAGTCCAGCAGTGGACTGAATGTTACTACCTATTTAATTATATTATAATGAATCTATACTAATATTATAAAGCTGAAGAGTTTGTTTGCTTAAACGTACTAATGTCAGAAACTACTGGTCCGATTTGAAAAATTCTTTCAGTGTTAGATAGCCCATTTATCAAGGAAGGCTATAAGGCTCAGGGGGTCAAAGTTGCTCGCGTCCGTAGGTTTACCCTTGAGACCCTACACGTGATCCCTGGGTGGTGCTAAATGAGTGACACCAACTGAGTGGTAGAGCCACGCTGCGTTGCAGCACACATTGGGCCGGCTCGCCCGGCGTAATACCACCCTCTCACTAATATTCGGCGTGAAATAATGGCACTTGGTGCTGTTGTGTTTCGTCCGACCAGTGAGGGTTCCGGAGGCCCCTTCCCACCCCCCCCCTCCTCCCAATTCCTATTCCTTCCTTAAACCTATTCCTCCCTTAAAGGCCGGCAACGCGTCTGCGATTCCTCTGGTTTTGCGGGTGTCCATGGGCGGCGGTGATTACTCTCCATCAGGTGACCCGCCTGCTCGTTTGCCTCCCTCTTTTATAAAAAAAAAAAAAAAAGGCTATAATTTGTTTAGGACGGGTACGGGTAGTAACCCGTGCGAAGCCGGGGCGGGTCGCTAGTAAGTTAGAAACGTAACGTACTAACCGTGCCGCGTAGCGGTGAAAGAATACTACCAACCCCTCTCCTCCCTTGGGTGTCGTAAAAGGCGACTAACGGACTAAAGACTGCAATTAAATCCAACACCATAGAGTGGCGATGGGCTCACCACCTGTGACGCTAATCACATGTGTCGTCGCTATTTGTTGAAAAGTGGACTATGGTAGAGGGCTGCTTTTGAGGTCCTCATTGTCTAGTCTCTGACAAACCCTTCGGGGATAACACAGCTAGTGACATAGACTATAAGTATAATATTTTCGTAATTTATTAAACACCTTCATTTGGTTTTATAAAACTGGTTTTTTTTCAAAAAAGTATTTTTATTTTATACGGACTTTCTTGCGTTTGATTAGCTTTAATACTCGTAGCTTGTTCTAAAGAGTTTATAATTTAGCCAATACTTCAGACAGATAATGGATTATATTGATAGAGGAAATAAAAAAAAATGTAAGATTATACTCAGATCATACTAAACATTATCCCCAGGCGACACAGTAGTGCGTAAGCTTATAAATACTGACATCTAACATGAATAAGTATACGCCAATTAAATATAATAATAAAAAATAACATTATTTTATAAAAAAAAGTGATGAACTACTTCCTTCTTTCTGTCATTTCGACTGAAATGAGACCACCACTCAGAAACGATGTTAATTAAAACGTTAAAAAATAAAATTAAGACAGTATTTTTTTATCCGGATTAAAATTTTGCCAACTACTTTCAATGTTTGCTCATAGGAAATGTCAATCATTGTGTTTGAGATGTTATGTAATAATGATTAACAACGAAGGCGGTATTTATATTTAAGAGAGTCGATGGATTAGCGATCTTCGTGATCGTAAGGTTTAAGATTCAATTTATTCAGTTTTGGCTACAATCATTGAAGGATTAACCGCGTCGCGTATGGGTGAAAGAATACTACTACCACCCCTTATATTCCCTCGTGTCGTAAAAGGCGACTAACGGACTAAAGACTGCACATACATCCAACAGCATAGAGCGGCGATGGGGTCTCCACCTGACACGCTGAGCACATGTGCAGTCGCTATTTGGTGAAAAGTGGACTATGGCAGAGGACTACTTTTGCGGTCCTTATTGCCTAGTCTCTGACCAACCCTTCGGGGATAATAGTCGTGATTATGTATATGTACGAGGGGCGTTCAAAATATTCTCGGTATTGATACGTTACAACCTCTTTTATATATATATTTGTTACTGGCCGCTAAGATTCATCCATTGACATTAAAAAAAAGTAAAATTGGAACCGAGATGTTCTTTTGTTTTTCTGCAATTGCCGAACAAACATGAACACCATGAGCGAATTAACAATTTTAACGAAATTAGAGCACCGATCCGTCATAAAATTCTTGACAAAACAGGGTAAAAATCAAAAAACCATAAAAGAGGAAATGGATTGTGTTTACCGTGAGTCTGCTCCTTCTTTGTCTACTATTCAAAAATGGTCAAGCGAATTTAAGCGTGGAAGGGAGAGTATTGAAGATGACCCTAGACCTGGCCGGCCTGTAGTGGCTACCTCACAAGAAAATATTGATAAAGTGGAAAAACTTATATTGGAAGACGGCCAAGTGAAGGTAAAATCTATAGCTCAAGTAACCAATCTCTCTATTGGTACCGTACATGACATTATACATGACCATCTTAATATGTCAAAAGTAAGTGCAAGATGGGTTCCGCGAATGCTGACGCTTCTTCAAAAGGATATGCGTGTGGCTTGCTGTTCAGATTTTATCGACCTGTGGTGAAAATCCCGATGAGGTGCTGCAAAAAATAGTTACTGGAGATGAAACCTGGGTTCATCATTATGACCCAGAGAGCAAACAGGAGTCCATGCAGTGGCACATTAAGGGTTCAGCTCATCCCAAGAAGTTCAAGGTAATCCCGTCAGCTGGCAAGGTCATGGCCACAATATTTTGGGATTGTGAAGGAGTTTTGCTTATCGATTATAAAGAAAAAGGTGTAAATATCACAGGGCAGTACTACGCTAACGTTATACGTCAATTAAGAGATGCGATCAAAGAAAAGAGGCGAGGAAAGTTAACCAAAGGTGTTCTGCTTCTGCATGACAACGCCCCTGTCCATACTGCTCATATTGCCAAGGCAGCTATTGTTGAATGTGGGTTTGAAACTGTTACTCATCCACCCTATAGTCCGGACTTAGCCCCAAGCGACTTCTTTTTGTTCCCCAATCTTAAAAAGGATCTGCGTGGAAATAAATTTTCTGACGATGAAGCGTTGAAGACGGCCGTGGAGGAGCATTTTTACACCAAAGATAAAAAATATTTTTATGAGGGATTAAAAAAAATAATTGATCGATCTTATAAGTGTATGAACATAGGGGGGGAGTATATTGAAAAATAAAAATATCAAACTTTTCGTACTTGTTTGTTTTTATCCACATACCGAGAATATTTTGAACGCCCCTCGTATGTCATTGAAGGAGCTCTATGGCGCTGCGGTTAAGGCGTTTGGCTTACAATCGTCGCTAAGCAACTTTTACAATTCCGGGTAACTGGATGGGTGTCTAAATTAAAAACATTTCGATCTCCTCCGTGCTTCGGAAGGCACTTTTTGTTTTCCTCTTAAATAATGGCTTCGTGCGATTAGCACATTTAGCCAGTGTCAATTTTTTTAGTAATTATTATTTTCTTTACACTAAGTGGATGATAATGAACGTTTAATGGTAAATGATTTTCCCCCAAACCCCTCGAGACTCAATAAAGCTGTGGGACTTTATTGAGGTCTCACACGGACTTCTTGAGAGAATTTGAAAAGTGATGTTGCACTGTTTTGTTTTATTTGCTAACACTCATGCACGTTCACAAACACTTAACAGTAATCAATCCACCATTGTTTCACATTAATATTCGACAAAACACAAATTATAGAAAATAAAATAAAACAAAACTGCAGACATGACGCTTTACTTTCCCGCCAAGAAGTCTCATGCGGAAGGCACTTTAAGCCGTTGGTCCCGGATGTTGTCGAAAGATGGCAGTAGTTAAAACCCACCAACCCGCATTGGCTTAGCATGACAATCTCCCCACATGCTGTATGGGGGAGGCCTGTGCCCAGCAGTGGGACGTTTATAGGGTAACAGGGTGATGATGATGAATTGAGGCACTTGTAAATGTCGCTACACAATCTGTTCATAAGTCTATACAACCTTATTTTTTAGTCGTTTATATGAAATTAAGGGTGAGTTTCACCCATGAAACTGAACTACTGTCCCCAAGAAACCTATGTGCAAAAATGACAAAAAAATTTCGACCTTCCATACAAAACTTTCTGATCAGCTGACGACAATAATAGTGTAGGAGATCGACATTTTTTTGTCATTGTTGCACATAGGTTTCTTGGGAAAAGTTGTTCAGATTCATGGGTGGAACTCACCCTTAATTTCACAAAAACGAATAAAAATTAAGGGCTATACAGCGTTCGACCTTGTGCTGAGGAGAGCCAGCAAGAAAAATATCTATTATAGAACGCCAGACTAAGAAGACGCAGAAAACAAACTCAGCAAGGGCATTTCAACGAACTCGCAAGCAAACGATCAAATTCATACCACTACCTAAGAGCGTCAGACTGAGAAGATGCAAGAAACAAACTCAGTAAGGGTACCTATTTCAACGAACTCGCTAGCAGAACTGAGAATCGAACTCATACCACTACCATTCAATTGAAATTTAAAAACACTTAAACAAAGAGATACATCTCGTGGCACACAAATTACGGACTTTTATGGTCCACACAGGCAACGTTACCACCAAATTTTACGATCGAAACGATCGATTACGAAATACCGGACTATTTAGAGTTCGTTGGTCTTTCACGCTACCGTATTGGGAGATTGTGGTACCAATGTCAAATTAAATACATACATAACAAGCACGATTATTATCTCCAAACGATTAGTCAGAGACTAGGCAATGAGGACATCCCCTCTCCCTACATCACAGTTTTATTTGTATTGTTTACACCTCGAGACCAACCGTTAGGTTATGCAAGAAGTGCCAAACGTCCCTGCGCCAGTAAACCAACTCGCGCAGGAGACCATCTGCTTTAGGCCTTGGCGCCGAATCTGTGCCTGCCGAAGCGCGCTATTTATTCGGTACTCATAAGACTAGTGTCTCGGGAGAGTTTCCCCGTGAACACGTGTAGTTCACTGCCTATTCTCCAGATAGGTAACCGGAGCTGTCAAGCTCGCTCACTTCTCGTTGCACGAAGGGCACAACTCGCAGTTGCCACTGAGGAGGACAGTAAAAGCATTCCTCTACCTTTAGTCCACTTTTCACAAAATGACGACTGCGCATGTGCTCAGCGTGACAGGTAGTGAGCCCATCGCCGCTTTATGCTGTTGGATGTATGTGCAGTCTTTAGTTCGTTAGTCGCATTTTACGACACCCAAGGGAAACGAGGGGCTGGTACTATTCTTTCACCGCTACGCTACACGGGTTATGTCAAATCTGATATATATTTTTTTACGTTTTAAGTGACTTTACTATCTTAGTGGTACCTACACCGTCAGTCTCAACTAGTCCCTAATAATAAGTATAGAAAAAATTATAGCTCGAAAACTACCAAAAATCGCTGACCATATGGAGGTTCAATAGATAGGTATGGTAGTTCCTTATCACCACGCATCGGCTTGACACCTTACAAGAAACAACCTGTATACTGTATTTGTAAAAAAATGTTCATAAGATTCTACTCAACATCCGTTATGTAGGTAGGTATTAACTAATTTAAATTAGCACTACAACGCCGCTAATTACCGGCATACTTACTGATAATTTATTCTAGTAATTAGGTTTATAGTGTCGCTCCTAGGACCAGATATTTGTAATTGACCAATAAAATAGTGTGTTTCTCGTGGGAAGGTATTTGGTTTCTTTTAATTTCAATATAAGTTTTATAATAATAAGTATCAAATCTATACTCTATCCATACGGTCCAACGGTCCGGAAATACCGCCGCCGAGAGCTGGTTCCACAACACTGTAGTTCGAGGCAAGAAATTTCTTGAAAAACGCACAGTAGTAGACCGCCATCCATCAAGGTGATGTGGATGGAATGACAGTCGATTGCGTGTAGTGCGGTGAAGGAAATCAGCGGCAGGGATCGAGCCGAACAATTCCTCAGAATACTCCCCATGATATATACGGTACAATATACAGAGAGACGCAACGTCTTTCCAAAGAGCCAGTGGATCGAGCCGTCCTGAAATAACCACGTCGTCGACAATTCGAGCAGCTCTGCGTTGAATGCGGTCAAATGGAAGGAGTTGGTATTGGGGTGCTCCAGCCCAGAGATGGGAGCAGTATTCCATATGCGGCCTGACCTGTGCTTTATACAGTTGTAAACGGTGGGCCGGCGTGAAATACTGACCCGCTCTATTAGGCACACCCAGCTTTTTCGAAGCTAATTTAGCTTTACCTTCCAAATGACCACGAAACTAAACGTCACACCAAAAAAAAAAATAAGAGGCCTTTGTCCAGCAGTTGGACAAGCCAGGCTGAATGATTAACATGATCACATTTCTACCTATACCTATTGTTCCGTTTCTTACGCCCTTTCTTCTCTACATCTAAGTCCAACTCTTGGAAGAGTTTACGTAAAAATAATTAATTTTGATCGTTTAAAAAGTACTTGTCTCTTATCTCCTTGTCTGTCGCGAAAACTCTACTATTGAGTCGGGTATTACGACACTGCTGAGCTCACAAGTTTATTTGATTAAACCTCAGAATAATAAATTAATCTGAGGATTAAACATATTTTGACAACGACTTTGTCATCATAATATCAACCAATAAATTTCTTTGGCTTTCCCAATCACTCTCAACGCACAATTGTGATAATATCCAATTACCCTCACGTATTTAAAAGCATATTCGATTCAAAAATAAAACCATCTCTTTACTTTGTACACCAAGGACAGTCTATATAACATCATCAAATAAGTCGCGGACATCCGATCTCACCATATTAACAAAAATCAGTTACAATCAGCTGCTGTACGCAATAAAATAACTAAAAACGTATGTTTATTATGTATTTAAAAAGCATACCAGTTTCTAGTTTTAATGTATTTAAATATCCCCAATTGATTTAATAACAATATCAAACCGGCAGTTAGTATAAAACTGTTTTGTATCGTCACCTTATGAGGTTAAATTTATTGAATTTATGGCGCCGTATCGTAAAATGTTTGCATTAAAAAAACATTTGCATAGCCAATTGAATAGCCGGATTTAGGAAAATGTCGGAGATTAAAATGAAACAGTTTTTTTACGATTCTACACGCTTTTATTAATCCATTTATAACAAGGTCTGTACTACGAGTACAAACATTCCTCCATTATTATCAAGGTATGTTTTACATACATTCCGCGCACCGGAAGACGCAGTGTGGGCAGGCTTCCAAGGAGGTGGTAAAGGTCCTGTAAAGGTTGCGAATACCCGCTGGATGCGAATAGCACAAGCCCGGTATTGGCGTATTCCATCGAAAAGGCCTTAATCCAACAGTGGAGGTCTTTTAACTGAACATAATGATGACAACATACAAACATACATTCTTTTGTTTTTGTTTTTTTATATTCACATTCACGAGTCGTGAATCACGACTATTATCCCCACAGGGTTAGTCAGAGACTAAGCAGTGAGGACCGCAGAAAGAGTCCACTTCAATAGTCCACGTTTTCACTAAATTACAACTGCACATCGCCGCTCTATGTTGTTGGATGTATATGTAGTATTTAGTCCGTTAGTCGCCTTTTACGACACCTAAGGGAATTAAGAGAGGGAGTGGAAGTATTCTTTCACCGCTACGCGACACATTTAGGTTAGTTACTAATAATTAAGCTGATATCAAAGTCTACCCTGTAGTTAAGTAAAAAATTCTATAAAATAATGCCGTATAGCACGACTAAGGTATCCGTTTATGGCCGAACTTTTGACAAGGAACCTTTTTTCAACATCGTAAATAAACTTTTTTAATTATTCCCATTCCGGACACTGTTTTGTTCGAGGCCCGAGATAAGATGTTATACTTCGTTTAACGACGTTGTTGAAGTAAGAGGGAAAAAAAACGGCTGCTTTTGATCAAGCTGCCTCCCGTACCTACTTTTGAACTTCCTGAAGAATAGCTTAACGAGAATAATATGGAGTAATATCTTCTAACGCATATAAAAACTAGATGTAATAAAACTAGATACAGAGTCCCTTACTAAATCGTAGCGGAATTAGTGGCAGCTTTGACATTTGTATACATTTAGTGCCTTACAAGTAAACAGATAATAAGGTCGGAATAGTTATTCCGTGTTTTTTCTCTCTTACTCTAATTTGAAAATATGTTTACATGACAGGAACAAAATACGGAATAACTATTCGTAGCTTATTCTTTGTTTATTTGTAAGGCACTTATTAAAGTATACGTGTTTTGTGGAAATAGCAATTTTTGAAGGAACAATACGTCATGTTTTTTTATTTTTGAAAATTTAGAATAGTTGCGCATAGTGTCAGACATCAGTCAATTAAGTTGTTTAATTGTCTTCCCATTCAATTAGAGTCAATAGGCGATGTAGATTTGTTTAAAGGGAAGCTAAAATGCTTCTTGTTAGAAAAATGCTTTTATGACATACAAGATTTTATTGGACATAACTAAATTGAAATTTTTGTTATTTTGTACTACCAACTGGCATGCTATTGTTAATGCTATTTATTGTTATTTTATTAATGATTATATGTATTATTATTTTGTAAATTTGTTATAGCTTAATTAATTTTGACATTTTTATTATTATATTTTAATTTAATCTACTTACTTACAGTTACAATTTCTATTATTGTTATTATTTGTCAATTTGCATGCATGTATTTCCAACACAAATGTATTTGTTAAGGAATAAATAAATAAATAAGCCTATGTGGTTGAGGATTCCGGGTAAAGAACGCTTTCACCTTCGGCCTTGTTGTCATCGTCATTTACCATCAGGCTAGACAAAGGCCAAGCATTTAGCCGTAGACAATAAAAAAATACGTTTTCCCCATAATCTGATAGTCCAAATCAGGCAAGCTATTTTAAGGTTTGTCGGCAATTTAAAATATCTGACAATCGCGGCACAAAAGCCGTCAAAAAATCTATGAATACCTACGATCCCGAACGTTCGATCATGATTCAAGTCAAGTCAAATTATTTATTCAATCAATATAAAATTTTACAGGTACTTATTGACGTCAAAACAAAAATAACAGTCAACTGACACTTAGTTAAATTTTAACAACTAATCTATCTAACTATCTACCCTACCCAACCTACCTAATTAATCTACCACCAGTTTTGAGTGGTAGAGCCACGCTGCGTTGCAGCACACATTGGGCCGGCTCGCCTGGCTTAATACCACCCTCTCACGAATATCCGGCGTGAAATAATGGCACTTGATGCTGTTATGTTTCGTCCGCCCAGTGAGGGTTCCGGAGGCCCATCTCCCCCGCCCCTCTCACAATTCCTATTCCTTCCTTAACCCTATTCCTTCCTTAGAGGACGGCAACGCGCCTGCGATTCCTCTGGTTTTTGCGAGTATCCATGGGCGGCGGTGATTACCTCCATCAGGTGACCCGCCTGCTCGTTTGCCTTCTTCTTTTATAAAAAAAAAAACCAGTGCGGATTGTAGGAGAGCCTTCGACTGAGAAAAAGCTAGCAAGAAACTTAGGAGGCCTTTCTTTTTTCTCCCTATAAGTATCTAACACGTAAGAGCCCTTTATGATTCTTTACCAAGTCGAATAGTACACGGCAGGCGCCTCGGTTTCGAACCCTAGCCGTCAGACGGGTTGCTGTTAAGCGACCGGTCGCGTATCCGCCGCCCGGTGCACCTGTCGGCGGCACAGTAGTCCAAACGCGGCTGTTGTTGCAGCGGGGATGGTAGCGGAGTTGGAGCGGGAGCGGATTTTTCGGTACACTGATAGTTGATGGTAGCTATGATAATGAAATTTTGCCCGGCAAAGTGAGATTTACCGATGATGCTTCATCTTTTAACGTAGCACCAGTTGTCTTCGCGCCTGGTCTCAATTTCCACTTAATATCGAGTGGAGGGGGGAGTGCCGTGCAACGCATTATAATATGGAAACCACTGCTTAGCAGTGGGATAGTACTGAACTAGACTTTAATTTACTTTTCCATTCGTAGTAAGTATTTGTTAATTTTGCGATAATAACGCTCAAATATAAGGTGACTACTAGAAACCGCAAGAAACTTCAAGGACTGGTCAGGTCAAGTGTTTTAGACATGACAAAAATGACAAAAAAGAGTGCAGACTAACGTAGGTACTTATGGCCCAGCTGACGCGGACGGGTCAACAGACGGGTGGGTCAACGGCCGGCCGCTGCCCGCGCGTTGTAAATAATCGTTATTTAATAGTTAATTCTTTCATTTTATTTTTCTTACGTTATTGCTTTAAATTAAATTAGATACTCAAAGACAATCAAATTAAAATTGATAAAATAATTACTTAATTAAAACAAAAAAATCACGTAGCATTTCTTTTTCGTCATTTTTGTCATGTCTAAAACACTTGACCTGAGCAGCCCTTGAAGTTTCTTGCGGTTTCTAGCAGTCGCCTTATATACTTTAAGATTCTGGAAAGTTAAAATAAGCTGACTTCTGAGGTAGTCAACTTCTATAAACGTTTCAATATCTTACTTGAAATTGAGGCGAATGTTGAAATGTGCGGAATTGATTTCCCTGAGGTCGTCAACTTTTTTCAACATTTCAATATGTTACTTTTCCATGTTTTAGCTAGCTAGTTTTCTGACCACAGCTTATTTCGCCTACGTAGGTATAGTATTTATAGTCTAAGCTTCCTTTAGCGTTGTTACAAAGCGAAATAACTGACGCTTTTCTCTAGTTATTCGAAGCTTGTTATACAATGTTTTATGAAATATACTAAAGGCGAAAGGTGGAAAAATTCTGTTTGAAGAATTTGCTAGGTCACTTGATTGCGTGTGTACTCGTGCATTGCTTCATTTTACTTTGAAAATCTTTAGTAGTATAAAGAAGTAATGTCCAGCCATAGAATAATGACGCATAGAACGATAGTCTCGTATTAGAAAACTGTCATAGCATGAGGCAAGAAAAAAATGGATATAGGAGTAAGTTACGCGTACTATCTCGGCGACACGCACACAAGTGTACAAGTAATGTTGCTAGAGGAATCAGATTTGCCCCAAAAGTAAGGAAATTGGAACTGTTGATAGATAGATAAGTTTAGATTATTAGTACTGACGCGGGCCGTTTCGGTACCAAGCCAGTATGGCTTGGTTTTACTGGCCTCATTAATCGTGCGTGTTCTCGCTTTCTATGCGTTATTATTCTAAGTGTCCAGCAAATAAAATATTATTATTATTATTATTATTACTGTCAGCCTATTTTGTCCCACTGCAGGGCAAAGGCCTCCCCTCCTTCTTTCCACTTTTTTCTGTCTACCGCCACAGTGGTCCAATCTGGCTGATATGCGTCCAGCTCGTCACGCCATCTTCGCCTCGGTCTGCCGCGTCGCCTTCTAGCATTGGGAGGTACCCAAACGGTAGTGGCCTTGGCCCAAAGTTCCTCTGGCATGCGGTAAACGTGCCCGGCCCAATTCCATTTAAGTTGGGCAGATTTTTGAGAAAAAAAAATTAAATATAATAGTAATTAATTTGATTTTTTGGATAAGTGTTCGACCACCTCTATCGTATTGTAAAGAATATCTAACTAAAGCATTGTAGTTCGTACATGACAAAAAAATGCCAGCCTGGTGCGAACAAATCCTTACATATGAAAACAGCATTCGCCTGGTTAGAAAAAAGGCCATCGAGATTAAAAACATACACATTTCTAATAGAGAAGAAATATGATGGAAAGTTTTCACCTGCGTATAGAATATTAACTCCCAGTCCCAACCAACACCAATCGCAAGACCACTTTTGGTCTAAGTTTGGTACATTTAGTTTTATGGTCTTAAAATTCCGCAGTTTATTATTACTTTATTTGTTTAATTAAGCACTAGGTAGACCAAAGACCAAAAAGAGTTTAGTCGGTATTTGTAGGTTTGTAGGTATTAAGTCAATTGTTCACATCAACATCCTTCTTCAACTGAATCTCTTCGACTTTCCATAGAAAACATCACTAAATCAAACACTTTATCATTAAGTACACATTTGTAGCAAAACTAACAAACACTTAGAATTCCATCAATACGATGACAATTCTGTAAAGTTTAACGCACTTGTAGAAAAAACTAGTAGCCAATAGATGTGTGGAAACACATCAGGATGGCGACAAACTTCTCTATACCAGAGAAACAAATACCAGTGTATATTTCAAAAGGAGTTAGGTTTGTTTTGCAAAACAAACTCATTTGGTTTTACGACGTTCTTGCATTAAACCTCGTAGGGCTAGCCACGCGATCCAACCAACCACCATTCAAAAACATTTTCATATCTATGCCTATTGATGTAAAGCGTATTTTCGTTTGAAATAAATACGGCGTTTCAGTCGTTTCCACACTGTTGGAAAACGCTACGCGTAATATACTCGCCGACTGGTTTGATGATTTTTTTTATGTGCAAAAGATATTCCTGTCTCTTATATTATAGTGTCAATGTCGCATCTTTACAAGAATAACGTGACATCTCATCAAAAACGATTTGATGAGATGTCACGTTATTCTTGTAAAGAGGCGATGTGTCTTTTATACAGACGCAGTATACAAAGTTGCATTATGCTGCGAACACTGAATAGTATTCAATTTGATTTAATATTATACAATTTTATGCATGTAAATTTAAACATTATTGTTCTATGGTGAATGTAGATTCTTATTTTAGGTGTCGGAGCATTAAAGCAATGACAATCTCGATAGCCTTGTGCATATTATGATTTTTGGCTCCGCCCACTGGAGAGCTAGTATACAATGATAATACAAACTATTATAAATTGTCGTTGCTTTATTAAATAAATAAAAAGTTTTGTGAAATTTCGTACTTTTAAGTTACGACACCTTCGATCAACAATTACAACTAGATGTCAGGTCGGCGCTAAAAATATGTCTCGGTGAATAAACGCGCACTTGAGAAGTGAGCGTTTATTTTTTCGCAAGGCAATAACATGAAAAGTACTTTATTTTTAGCCCTTTAAGGTTGATTTCACTACTAAATGTTATTGACGTCTTTTAATTTTTAAGTGACAGGAGTAATTTATTGTTTTGAAAAAGTATTTATTCACGTGGACTGAATTTAGCTTTGATTTTGTACGTGACGCGTTGTCTAGTTGTATTATTGATCGAAGTACGACACCGGCGCTAATTTGGATTTATATTGGGTGGACTAAATGGCATTGAGTTTTGTATTTTTTTTACTCAATATCCGCGCAATTTGAATCTATATTAAGTCTGGTGTCGTAACTTAGGAGTACGAAATTTCACAATACCATTCTCGATCGGGATCGGTTTCAAGAGTAAGGGGGCTGATGGGTGAAACGGGTTTTAACGACTGCCATCTTACGACTACAATCGGTACCAACGGCTTTACGATCGTTCCTAAACACGGAGGAACTCGCGATGTGTTTATTTTGGAGACCCATCCAGAGACTTGTTAAAAGTTGCGGATAAGATGCTGCGCCATCGAGCTCCTCAAAAATAAAACTAAACTTACAAGAACGCATATTGAAACACACTTAAAGTGTCCGTTGCATGTCACAATTCTTTTTGTTTAAAAAAAAACATATACTAAGATATACGTACGCCTTACGGAAACCGCAAAATTAAAATTAACTGCACGCGAGGCTGGCTGTCAAAGATATAATATCTCGGCAACAACCGGTATCGAGTGGATTTGGCGCCGAATCGTTTCACTACGGACAGCACAAAAGTGCAAAGAAAAACGGACAGTGTAAGTTTTAAGATAAGATAAATAATTAAACTTTGCATTGTATTGACACGACACCACAAAAACATTTTTAACATGAAAAACATAAAAAGGCGGCCCTATTTATAATCGTCTTTAAGTGGACAAGATACATTAAATAAGCAAAATAAGTGTGTCAGGATTATAGCAAATGAAAAGCATCTTTGTGAATTTGTATAACATTAAAGATATCTAAAACAATAAAAAGATTGCCTCAAAACCTTTAGATAGCCTAAATGAACAGAACAGGACACCCGATTAGGAAAAGAGAGGTGCTTTTTATGTCAATGAGCCGACAGACGAGTAGATACGACCCACCCGTTTGTAAGCGGCCAAGGGTATACCCTAGTTATTTATATGCGTTGCCGTTTACTTGTTATTATATAGCTTAAAAACAGAGATTGTATCTTAAATGTCTATAAACTACTGCCGTTACTTCTGAAAAATGGTATTACAAATTTTCAATAATAATAATTTTATTGTTTTTCTATAATCTTTCTTGCAAACTGTACATTCATTAAACTCGTCAAACCAGGGTCAAAGAAGTTCGTGTGTGTTAAATAATAATTGTTCTTTTTTTGCATCGATTTAAAATACATGTCGTTGTCGACTTAAAAGATAAAAATATATCTTTTTAAATCAATTGTACCTACTTAATGCATTTAGCATGAAACCAGGTGGCTAATTGTCTGACATCAACATCTATCGCAATCGCTTTCAAGTACATGGATTGGCCAGTTTACTTTTAAAACTGTTTTTAAAATAATTTAAAACTGTTTTTAAATTAGGATAAAATGTTTACTAGAAAAAAATCAACCAGGAAGCTCGAATGGGATTCGAACCCACGACCTGTGGATTGCCGGTCCGGATTCGAATCCCATTCGATCTTCCTGAGACTGGTTGATTTTTTTTTCTAGTAAACATTTTATCCTATATTTATATAGCATTGTAAATGCAAAAATTTAATAATAAAGATATTTATAAGCAATTATCGATTGTTAAATACTTGCAATAGTATTTCTTTCGAGTGTGAGGGTCTTCGATCAACATTGTTGATCGAAGGTGAGGGTAGACTTCCCAGTGACGCAATACCGCTGGCTTGCAGCGTAAATCAAACTACTAAGAAAAATTCAGCGAGTCTTCTGGGGTCTCGGTAGCTCAGCGGTAAGAGCAGTGGACCGGTAATTCAAAGGTCGTGGGTTCGAATCCCATTCGAGCTTCCTGAGATTGGTTGATTTTTTTTCTAGTAAATATTTTATCCTATATTTATATAGCATTGTGAATGCAAAAATTCAATAATAAAGATATTTATAAGCAATTATCGATTGTTAAATACTTGCAATAGTATTTTTTTCGAGTGTGAGGGTCTTCGATCAACATTGTTGATCGAAGGTGAGGGTAGACTTCCCAGTGACGCAATACCGCTGGCTTGCAGCGTAAATCAAACTACTAAGAAAAATTCAGCGAGTCTTCTGGGGTCTCGGTAGCTCAGCGGTTAGAGCCGTGGACCGGCATCCAAAGGTCGTGGGTTCGAATCCCATTCGAGCTTCCTGAGATTGGTTGATTTTTTTTCTAGTAAATATTTTATCCTATATTTATATAGCATTGTGAATGCAAAATTTCAATAATAAAGATGTTTTTAAATTATCTGAATTTTTTACTTGACTTGAGCCTGTATGTAGCGGTGTCTAGTCAAACTATTTGTGCACACGCGTTTAGTTTTTAAAGCGCAAACTATGGCAGTAAGATCATAGTACGTGCGGCCAAAACGCAGATCTGAAACTGCCCTTTTCCACTCATTGTAGCACAAGACATAAAGGTACACCACCTGTGTATTTTATTTTATTTAACGTATAAATGACAACATTAATATTTCGTTCAAATATTTGTATATACTTAAAGGAACGCGAAAGTTGAAAAGGGTATTATAAGTGTTATTTTTTTTTCTCTGTGAGGCGTAACAATAATTTCCATAGCAAGAAAATATAACTTCATCCTTTGAATAAAATTACTTCGAACATGTTTTCTTTAGACAAAGACAACACGAGCTTACGTACTCCGAATGTTTCCTTAAAATTGTTCGTCGGTATAACGAGTGTTTCTAAGTTCGATGTAAATTTTGTTTTGGAACAACCCGTTAAGCGTTCCGGGCAATTGTTGAAGTCAATGAATTAAATTACAATCATACATTATGTATCACGCACTTCCGTTTCCCGTTTTTTACGACCTCCGTTGTCGAGTGGTTACCATGCCGGGTCTGGAGTCTGGCGTCGCGCCATCTCTGAGGTCTCGGGTTCAATTCCCGGTCGGGTCAATTTAGAGAAAAACTGTTCTAAATTGATTTCGGGTCTGGGTGTTTTTTCTAAGTTTATAAAAGTCAAAAAGTCAAAATATATTTATTCAATAAACTCAATTAAGTACTTTGAATCGTCCAAATCTTTTTTAATCTACCACCCATTCAGGACATCAATTTTTAAACTGTGGCAAAGAACGGGCGCAAGAAGTCGTTACCAGGTCATAAAATACAAAATATTGATTTGAATGTAAATAGTTTAATTAAATATGGTGCTCTATATAAATTAATTATAGACAATTAGAAATAGCTGTTGGAGTACTTGGAGCATTTCAGACCCAAGCTGTTTTGTCTTCTGTATAATCAGACACTTTATAATAAGCTTTTTTGTAAAGCTTTTCTGTGATTTTGATTTTAAATTTATCAAGATCTAATTTCTGAATATCATTTGGTACTTTGTTGTATAATCGTACACACAGACCCTTAAAAGAATTATTTATTTTATGGAGCCTAGTATAAGGTACTGCTAATTTGTTCTTACTTATAGTGTTTAATTTGTAAATATCACAGTTTTTTTGAAAACATTTCAATATTTTTATGAACATACATCAGATTTTCATAAATGTATTGTGATGCAACTGTCATTATACTTATATCCTTAAATCTCTCTCTGAGAGAGTCACAAGCCTTGTAGGTTATATATTGCTCGAAGAGCCCTCTTTTGCAGCACAAAGATAGTTTGAATGTCGGCAGCATTTCGCCACAGTAAAATGCCGTACGACATTACACTATGAAAGTAACTGAAATAAACTAATCTAGTTGTATCAACGTCAGTTAACGGACGGATCTTCATTACTGCATAAGCCGCAGAGCTAAGTCTATTAGACAATTTAGCTATAGGTATGTGGCCCCACTGATATATGTATATTTATCCGTTATCTTACCAAATTAACGAGTATCAAAAGAATATTCCTCTTAGGCTAGGTAGGTGGTGTGAACGTAATCCAACTTAATTTAAATTTAATTTAAAATAAAATTAATTTAAAATTAATATTAAAAATAAATTTAATTTCATTTAAATTTATTTAAATTTTATTTCCCGGTGGATAAGGCAAATACACATCTTTCCATTAGCGAAGATCCTGAATTCCTAATACTCTTCTTTTGCTTTATTTACATTCTTCTGCTTCACATTTTTTACTTTTTATAATTCTTAGAAACGAGTTTTTAATATTCACTTCATACTGTAAAGGTATTCAATACATTAGATGCTAACGTTATTTCCCTCGCTCCCATATAACACAATATTCCTGACAGATCTGATAGTTGGAGGGGCACTCGAATCGCAGAGCATGTGTGTACGATATTGAATGCAGTAGCTGAGTGTACTCCAACTCTGCATCTATTTTAGCAGACTATGCCGGAACAATGGATCGGTACATTAAACTACGAATATGTAGATAGACTAGCTGTTGGCGGCGGCTTCGCTCGCGTAAACTTTTTGTAGGAAAAAAAAGTATGTAACCATCTTTACGACTCCACCTATTTGTTTATCAAAATTCGTCGAAATCGGATAAACAGTGTAAAAGCGTGAAAGACTAACTAACAAAAAAATCTACTTATAAATAAAAATCAATTGCATCAAATAATACTGTTCGAGAATCGCTTCAAAACGGTGGCACCTACTTGGCTACCTATTTGACAGTTGTAACAATAAAATACTTAAGAAATATGTCGGAAGGTAGTTTATAATTTAACGAACTTTTATTTTAATTTTAATAATTTGTAATTATTTTTACAAAATAAATTAGCGATTTTTTATCTATAGATTACAAGACCCGCAAGTCACATCTCATAAAATTAACAAAAACTGTATGTCACGTTTCAAGATTTTGTTTGTTTATTGTGGTGTGACGTCACAGGGCAAAATGTCACGCGACCAACCGTTTTCGCACGAAATTTGAATTTAATGAAGAGAAAAATGTTCTTTTTCTAATAAATAAAGCTTTTACGAAACAAAAATATTGTAAGAGGTATAAAATAAGCGTTTGTAATTTTTAAAATACTTTTTCGAAAACTGTCAAGAAGTAGAAAATTACTTACAGACATAGATTCATGTACATAACCGTGTTGCGTAACGGTGAAAGAATACTACCACCCCCACTCTTCCCTTGGGTGTCTTAAAAAGCGACTAACGGACTAAAGACTGCACATACATCCAACAGCTTAGATCGGCGATGGGCGCAACCTGTCACGCTGAGCACATATGCAGTCGCTATTTGGTGAAAAGTGGAGCACTGCTTTTGCTGTCCTTATTGCCTAGTCTCTGACTAACCCTTAGGGGATAATAATCGTGATTATATGTATGTATAGATTCACGGTTAACCCCAAATGGTTATTCAGAGACTAGGTTATAAGGACAACAGAAGCAGTGCTATGCCACAATCCATGTTTCATCAAATTACAACTGTGCATGTGCTTAGTGTAATAGGTGATGCGCAAATCACGCTCTATTATTAAAGGGGGTTAAAGTTGCTAGCGTCTGTAGGTTTACCCTTGAGACCCTACACGTGATCCCTGGGTGGTGCTAAATGAATGACACTGACTGAGTGGTAGACTGACGCCGCGTTGCTGTTGTGTGTCGTCCGACCAGTGAGGGTTCCGGAGGCCCCTTCCCACCCCCCCCCTCCCAATTCCTATCCCTTCCTTAAACCTATTCCTCCCTTAACGCGTCTGCGATTCCTCTGGTTGTGCGGGTGTCCATGCACGGAGAGAAAATTCTATTAGAGGTAACCAGAATAAAGTTAACTTAACCAGATTGTCGTGTAATATATACGACAGCTAACTAGTTTGTCGAGTTTACTACAAAAATCTAGTAATAGCTTACAAGAATATCTGGCACAGTTAAACAAAATGCTGGTACAAATAATTAAAATTTGTGTACAGTGCACAAAAACCAATTTGTATCCATTACATACTTCCCTTTTTTAAGTATAACGGAATTGGTATTGTTCGCAACACCATTCTTTATTTTGGAGATAACCAGATTTTTAGTAACGGCTGATCGATTATTATAGTGACTATTAACAAATTTAATGCAAATATAACCAAGTTGAGATTTTACTAAACTATATATTTTTTTACACTTTACTACTTATTTTGTGTTCGCTACAAACATTGTGGTTAGCCATTATCAGACCAAATTATTGAGTTTACTATAATAAGAATGTAATATTGTTCAGTTTACTATATTTTTTTAGTAATTACAACAATGTTTTATTTTTTACGTTACAATTTTAAGCAGGAGAATGGGTCTTTAAAAAAATATGTACACAAATGCCATGTTGTTAAAAAAAATTGGTAATCTGTCTGTTTTGTCACGAAATTTGCATATAATTGTAGCGACTAAACAGACAGATTTTAACTTTTTTTAACAACATGTAAATGTGTACATATTTTTTAATAACCCATTCTCCTTTTAAACATTGTGAAGCAAAAAATAAACACGATAACAGCTACTTACATTTTTATAAAGACTCAATTGCAGCAAGCTTGTAATACAAGCCGTAGGTACTAAAGTAACCTTCTGCGCCAAGCTTCATTTACCTACTATTTATAGTAAATAAAGATAGCTTGGCGACCGTCGAGGTGGATTTTGACACTTCTTGTCAAAAAGATCTGACCCCAGTGTCGCCACCTGGTGACTTTTTAATTTCAAGAAACCGTCATTTTATATGTTTATTGAAGGCATGGTCAACAAGTTTTAAATAAAACGAAACATTAAACGTTTGTGAGTGTACGAGTATATTACATTTATTTAAAAATTTACATGGTGGTCTTACATGTTTAAATGTATACAGATATATGAGTAAAAGTTTGACTAATCTTAAAAGTGTGATGCTTGATCATTAAATGTTTAATAGGTTTTATTTCGTATCAATTGTAGGCGAATCAATAATTGATGAAAATATTGATGTTGAAGTCCTTGGTGATATACTTGCTGATATGCTGGATGGGGGCACCAATATTAAATTTGGTATGTCATCAAGGGTGTCGTCGTTGTGATCAGGAGTATTTACAGGTGTGGACGATGTGGAGCATGAAGGCTGCTGCTCAGCAACCTATAATAAAATATTACACTAATTAAAATACCTCATATGTTAAATTATTTATTTATTGTTCCACAATATAAATTGTCTTGCAATTGGCGGACTTAACGCTAAAAGTATTCTCTCTCAGTCAACCATAGGGATAAACAGATCATTTAATACAAATAACATAACAATTAAGTGACATACATGCACATGAAGGTAATGTAACTTATAACAGACAAGTACTTATACATATAAAATAAATAAATAAATATATAGGGACAAATCACACAGATTGAGCTAGCCCCAAAGTAAGTTCGAGACTTGTGTTATGGGATACTAACTCAACGATACTATATTTTATAATAAATACATATATAAATAAAAATCAAAGACCCAGGGCAATTTGATAAAGGCCATTTTCCAACTTGCCCTGACCGGGGATCGAACCCGGAACCTCTCGAGTGGTGGCCTGGTGTGGGTGCCATTACTGCCATTACACCACAGAGGTCGTCAAATATACATATATACCTATGATTATGATACTAGTTTAGAAGTTATGGTTATAAGGGATCACAGTTAAAATCACAACCCTCCTTTTTGCTTCTCTGTAGTTGGATAAAAAAGAAAGTAGGTACTTTGATGAAGTCCAAAGATATTTTCATATTCCAATGGAGTTGGATGTCTCAATTTTGTAACTTAGTTGTCATTGTCACGGCCCTGTTTAGATATCAATATAGGGTTATTGATATTTTTAAATTTAATGTTATATTTGAAAATGTTAAAACTAAATAACAATGGGACCATGCAAAGAAACAGACTGTTGCCAAATCGGCACAGTCGTTATCAAGAAACATAGTAACATACAAATACATCTTACTCCAAAGCACATTTTAACTACCTTCTCCGTGCTGTAGTTCTTATCACTACATTAACATAAAGTAAGAACAGTAGGTAGGAACTTATCACTTACTGTTAACGGGTTAGTTAAGTCGTTCCACTGGATAAGATTTTTTTGGAAACGCACACGGTCCCGTACAGGTCTTATCAGCTCTTTGATCGAGTCCGCATCCAGAAGACCAAGTGTTTTGATGTCTATTTTGTTCTCTGAAAATAATACAACATTTCATGTCGGTACTTAAGTAGACGAGCGAGCGAGAACCATCCCGCCGTGATGAATTTTCTTATAGATGTAGGCAAGTAAAACTTTCCTCACTGTGTTCATTAGTATAGCATAGAGTAGGTATTGTTCACAAGGCGCACGATTTTTCAACCACTGGCGTCGATCGAGCCGTCGAGTTTTAATGTTGCTCTATGCATTCAGTCACGTACCTATTCTTAGAAATTTCTAGTCTAGGTACCTATAAGTATAATTAGGTAGGTACATATCGTCCGTCCTATTGATAATGCTAGATAAATCTTTACTGGTCATAATAAATAGTATGCCTAATCATAATAATAACATACATTTTCTTACAGGAATTCATAGGAAACTATTAGGTAAGTACTTACTTAGCCAAAGGAATTTTATAAAACTTACCGGCAAAAATTGGTACATACTCGGCCAACTGCCAGGATTCCAATAATTTTTCAGAGAGCATTTAATCACGAATACTTCTTTTATTTAACTATTAACTATTTAATTGACTATTTGTTTTTCACAAGTCACAGCGCACGCGCACGTAGTGCTCCGAACCGAAAGATGAAATGAAACATGGCCGCCGGGCCGGCCGGCCACCGCCAGTCGATGTCCAACCAAAATATTTGCACACGTAAACAACGATTCGTTTTGTATTACGATCCACATGTTACAAAAAACATTATTTATGGTACTGAAAACATACCTAATCTGGTAAACAGTACTATTTAAGAATCTTTTTTGGTACTTGCGTTATTTTAGAGACAACTTAGATATTGTATTAATTATTTGACAGCTTGCAACAACAAACGAAATATGGGGTAAACAGTACTAATATGAATCTAGCTTAAATAAACAAATAAATCATTTTTTGTTACTTCCGTTATTTTAAAGACAACCTTAATATTTCATTGTTTAATTGACAGCTAGCAATAACAAACCAATTATGACGGTATACTTTACTATTATCGAAATTTTCTTTCTAAAATAATAAAATGTACTTATAAAAAGTTTTGGGTATTGTTTACTAAAGTGTTTTTACTATAACATTCTGTTTTTTATTAAAATACGACTATTTGTTGTTAAAAGACAATACGGTCAATTTTACTTAATTCTGTTTCTTTAAACTAGAATGAAATTTACAATATGTTCTGGTAGTATTGTTATAATAATTTCTTTCCGTGTGGGCGGCGGTGATTACTCTCCATCAGGTGACCCGCCTGCTCGTTTGCCTCCCTCTTTTATAAAAAAAAAAAATATGTTGGATGTATATCTTTTAATCCGTTAGACGTCTTTTACGACACCCAAGGAAAGAGAAGGGTTGGTAGCATTCTTTTAATTAGCCGCTATAACACAAGGATGTACACTTATATGTGTAAAAAACATAAAAGTCCGTCTTAATATAAGTACGTATTATATAAAGCAATATAAAATCATGTGACGTTACGACCGCCGCCATATTGCATCTGAGGTAATATCTTTTCTTTTCTTTTACAATTCGAGCCATTAAATTATAAAGTAGGCTGTAGAAAGTCGAATTGCAAAATGCTACAGTTTTATTATTATGATGTGGTCCGCGTGGGCGGTGAGTTATTGGTAAGATTACGCCTGCGAGTCTGTAGGCATGCTCTAGGTGTCTTTGGGTTTGTTGAACTTTTTTTATTATTTTTTTCTACCGTAACTGTAACCGTTTTACACTGCAACCGTGTCGCGTAGCGGTGAAAGAATACTACCACCACCTCTCTTCCCTTGGGTGTCGTAAAAGGCGACTAACGGACTAAAAAGAGTGCAAATACATCCAACACCTTAGAGCGGCGATGGGCTTACCACCTGTCACGCCGAGCATGTGCAGTCGCTATTTGGTGAAAAGTGGCCTATGGTAGAGGACTGCTTTTGCTCATTGCCTAGTCTCTGACTAACCCTTCGAGGATAATAGTCGTGATTATATGTATGTATATTATGTATTTTTTTTTCACACGGTGAAGCTAGGCCTTCTTCTCACCTTGTATACAAATAACTCATTAAAATAATACTACCAACCTCTCACTTCCCTTGAGTGTCGTAAATGGCGACTAACGGACTAAGACTGCACAGACATCCAAGAGCAAAGAAGCCGTTCTATAGGCTGACCACCTAATATGGTAATTTGGTGAAACAAGGCAGTGGACTAAGGTCCTAATAGTCTCTGACTAACCCTTTAGGGATAATAGTCATTTCTATGTAGAATAGAAAAGAATAGAATAGAAAATAATTTATTAACATACACACTCTTACATCATTTAAAAAAAAAGATAAATAAAAATAATAAATAACACAAAGGGACAGAAAAAAAGAACAGATGAGTAATAAAAAATAAACTAAGAGTGTGAAGTCAAAGGGCCCTGTCTCAGCATAAGCTGCTGTGTCATTCATGAATGTTCAGAATGACACAGAAGCGCTGTTATTCTGTTATTTCTATTCCATAAAATACATAAATATTACATACATAATCACGACTATTATCCCCGAATGGTTAGTCAGAAAATAGGCAAAGAGGACCGCAAAAGCAGTCCTCTACCATAGTCCACTTTTCACCAAATAGCGACTGCACATGTGCTCAGCGTGATAGGTGGTGAGCCTATCGCCGCTCTATGTTGTTGGATGTATGTGCAGTCTTTAGTCCCTTAGTCGCCTTTTACGACACCCAAGGAAAGAGGGGGTGGTAGTATTCTTTCAGTCATTTATGACACGGTTCCTTTAACACTAAGGGGAAAGTAGGCCTTCGTCTCACCTTGTATTTTAGTGACAATATTACAGAATAGGTAATAACAACGCTAAAGGTCAGACTATGGCGTACTATTATTTATTCTGTGCTATGGCTTCATTAAATTACAATAATTACACTCATATACAACGTCGAAACAAAATAATTACATGGTCAACTAATTATTAATATTAAAATACTCATTTACATTATTATGTACGCTGTGGTAGCGGCTCATTAATAAAACAATAATACATACATACATGCATACGATACAATCACGGCCATTATCCCCGAATGGTTAGTCAGAGACTAGGCAACGAGGACAGCAAAAGCAGTCCTCCACTTTTCACCAAATAGCGACTACACATGTACTTAGCGTGACAGGTGGTGAGCCCATCGCCGCTCTATGCTGTTGGATGTATTATGTGCAATCTTTAGTCCGTTAGTCGCCTTTTACGACACCCAAGGGAAGAGAAATGGTGACAGTATTCTTCCACCGCTACGCTACACGGTTGAAACCATATTACCAACAATATTACCAAATCATCTCTTCGCAAAGGTTTCGAAAAAGGCGACTAATGCACTCACCACTATATAATACATCCAACAGCAGAAATCGGCGAAGGGCTCATCCATGGGTGTTAGCTAACATGCAAGTTATCAGTGGTCGATAACTTTAACTGTCGACACACAACAATTTTAAGACATTGTTGATTTGGCAACCTACTTAGATACAATAACAAACGACTAACATGGTAGTAAGATAAAAATAAAAACAAGTACCTACTAAATCGGGTACAATAATAACATAATTAGGTATTTAGGCTGGGATTCAAACACGTAACTATCCGGCTTTAACTGGTGGTCTAACTAAATTATAAAACGAAGAAACAAAGATAGAGTTGTTATTCTTGATAGGCTATTTTAACGTACAAACCCAATTTTATTATAAAAATCCGTTAGACACTAAAATAATAGAGTTAAGTATTACGCCCTCGGGATAGTATAGCAGCATCTAATAAGACAGTAAAGAATGGTAAATAAACCAATAAATTAGAGAAAGCCCATTTTAAAACATCCGGTAATAAAAACACTTATAAATCGTCTTTATATTGAGTTAGTAGGAAAGATAGAAAAACAGTTATTATTACGTTACATAGCTCATATTTTTCTTATTGTTATCATATTTTTATCTTTAACAATATTAGTACTTTAGATTCCGTGTTTTGGAAGGCACGTGAAGCTCCCGGCAAAATACCAGCGTTGTTGCGATACGTCCCGTTCGCAACAATACTGGCTGAGGCGAGGTACTGATTTACTATTGTCTTTTTTATGTTTGTTTTCATTTTATATATTTTTGTGTGTCAATAAAACGTTTGTCTCCCTCTCTACCGGTTGTGATTGCAAAGTGGTAGTAATTAAGACCCACCGACTCCAATTTGGTGAGGGTGGATGTGTTATGGTCCAATGTCCCCATATGTACCTAGTTGTCCATGAAGGAAGACCGGAAGGAAGACCTTGCACAGCAGTGGAACATTTATAGGCTGGTGACGATGATGAATTCAGTATAAGTAAAGCATACATACATACTTATTATAATCACTCGTATTATCCCCGCTATATTCTAAGCAATGAAGACAGCAAAGCAGTCCTCTGCCGTATAGTCCACTTTTCACCAAATAGAGACGATATTCATTTATCTTTTATGTGACAACAGTCAATAAACTTTCTTCCTTTTTTTTCTATAAAGTTGGATGTATGTGCAGTCTTTAGTCTGTTAGTCGCCTTTTACGACACCCAAGGGAAGTGAGGGGGTGGTAGTATTCTTACACGGTTATTAAGTAAAGACTAACCAGAGTTAAACATTAACCCTCAGCTGGGAATCGAAATCGACACACTTAGGTCTGAGCCGAACTTTACCTCCGATCTGCGGGTGAATTTTCCCTTACCCTAACATAATTCATTGGAAATTGATCTTTATTGCAAAGCATAACGATATATCAGCGATAAGCTGAACCGGAAAAAAAACTATATCGTAAATTTTGTTTTTTTTTCTGTAGGGTAGGTAGGTGGGTAGACGTATATCTTTTTGTGCGTGTATTTCCCGCCAAAATGGGTGGTGCGCTCGTGAATCATGTATATGAGCGATAAACGTCAAAGTTTTAAGAGAAACTATCTGTTGGATGTATTTTTTTTTGGTACGAGATTATTGGGTAAATATTGTGTTGTGTTTTTTTTATTGCTATAATGATTGCAAATTTGCTGGCGGTTGCTTGTTTTTCTTGGTATTCATTGGTTATCACAAGTTGTGTCAAACTTTTCAATCTTTGGAAGTTTCGTGTTTTAGTTGTAAACATTAATACTTACCATGTCAACTTTACACTACTCTAATGGTTGACTGGTAGATAAAGACTCCGGCATCAAGGCCGCAATGTGATGTGTGTGAGGTAAAATAGAATATAAAATAGTACTTAATGTGGTGGTGGTAGTTAAGTACGATACCAACCTGGTTTGAGCCAACAAAGTTTTGGATTTCATATAAACTCAAGTTTACCAACTTAGATCCATAAAGTGTATAATTTCAATGAAGGCTTTGTTTTTAAAAAGTAAACAATTTATACTCTTTTATACACATTCCAGGCCTATGTCCAGCAGTGGACTGCGATGGGCTGATGATGATGATGATGATACACATTCATATTAACACCATTTTTTTCAGGCACCAGTGCACTAGTGAAATAATATTTCAACACACAGCTGGCATTACTCAAATTCACTAAATAAAATATAACAAACAACAAAAATGACCTACTCAAGTTACACTGTTAATAAAATAAAAAAGGCTGTGGATAGAGTGCCACAAGCGGCATTCTAGTACGATCGGTTACGATGCCGTAACTACGGCTTCCTAGTCCAAAGTGTAGGCAGTGTATAGAGTGCCACAAGCGGCATTGTACCTCAATCGGTTCGGGAACCGTAATGTTATTTTTTATTTGCCATTATAAATAAATAAATAAATCTTTCCTACAATCACACCAATTATCTAGCCCAAGAGAAGCTTCGAAGAAACTCGTTAAATGGTTGCTAGACAACGGATAAACATACTTAAAATACTTAAATACATACTTATTATACATAGAAAACACCCAGACCTGAGACAATTTAGAAAACAATAATTTCTTAATTGACCCGACCGGGGTTCGAACCCGGGACCTCAGAGATGGCGACACCATGAAAACCGGTGTACAAACCACTCGACCAAGGAGGTCGTCGTCGTAATGTTCAGAAGACATAATATTCAAAAGATATTTTTGTATGGGGTTAGATTTCTGTTGTCTAATAAAAAAAATAACCCCGAAATTCAAGACAATCGCTACGCTGCACTTCGCGGTTGTCTTAAATTTCTAACCTAACACGTGACCTACAGGAGTAGGGCAGCTAGTATTTCTGCTGTTTAAAAAAAAACTTTACGGCATATTAAGCGGCGTCACTATTATACCGCAAAACTTACGGTTCCCGATCCGATTAAGATAGAGTGCCGCTTGTGGCACTGTATACACTTCCAATAAAAATCACATCACGCTCCCCGTTGAAGAATTAACAAAATACTATCAACAGTGCAATACGTATTAAACTGAACTTTCCATTAATTCCGCTCAGCAGCCCAGTTCAATAAACGCTAGACTCTAACTACGAAAAAACAAAAGCCGGCTAGGAATTTCACTCCTTAGTCGGAAAGATAAACGTCGGAGTGAACCGAGTGAGGATGCTCCTACCATAAACGGGTTAAAATAGCCGTTTGTTAATTCTATGATGAAATAGGAATGTGTGGGGTACGATACATAATACATACATCCATACATACAAACACGAGAAAAATTTGTAAACAATTGTAACTCTTAATACCAAGGAATAAGAGTCAAAGTGTATACTTATTGGTGCTCGTGACTGTACATAACATAGATTCATGACTATTAGTCTCAAAGGATTAGTCAGAGACTAGGCAATGAGGGCTGATAGAGACAGTCCACTGCCATTGTCCACGTTTCATCAAAATACAACTGCACATGACTGTATTAGGCGTAATAGCGTGTGTAAAGCGCAAAAGTGGACTTCTTGGCGGGAAAGTGAAGCGTCATGTATTTTTTTTTTATATAAAAGAAGGGGGCAAACTAGCAGGGGGGTCACCTGATGGAGAGTAATCTCCGCCGCCTATGGACACCCGCAACACCAGAGGAATCGCAGATGCGTTGCCGGCATAGGAATTGTGATGGGGAAAGGGGGAGAGAAGGAAGGGTCTCCGCGAACCCTTACTGGCCGGACGAAATACAACAGCACCAAGTGCTATTATTTCACGCCGGATATTAGTGAGAGGGTGAAAAGAATGCGTGCTGCAACGCAGCGTGGCTCTACCACTCAGTCAGTGTCACTCATTTAGCACCAGCCAGGGGTCACGTGTAGGGTCTCAAGGGTAAACCTACGGACGCGAGTAACTTTAATTCCCATGTATGCAGATTAGTTTTATTTTCTTTAATTTGTGTTTCGTCGAATATTAATGTGAAATAATGGTGGATTAATAAATGTTAAGTGTTCGTGAACGTGCATGAGTTTTGACAAATAAAACAAAACCGTGCAACATAACTTTTCAGTTTCTCTCAAGAAGTCCGTGTGAGATCTCAATTAAGTCCCACAGTTGTATTGAGTCTCAAGGGATTTAGGGGGAATATCATTTACCATTACACGTTCATATTATCACTCATTATATCTACCATAAGCAAATACTTATTAACTTGACACTGGCTAAATGTGCTGACTGAAAAATTTTGTATTAAATTTTGACCATATCTTTCACAAATATATCATGGTCACCGGGTCATCTAGTATAAAATAAATCTTTATTAGGTAAAACAAAAGATAGTCGTAGACAGGTTATTGTCTCAGCCGAATCAACACTCATGTCAAATGCAGGTTAGTGATCACAAAGTCCTCAAAATCGAAAACACATTATGTCCATCCCGAGAATTTAGACAGAACTTCGGAAATCGGTCCTCAGTGGTTAAGGGTTCCGGGTGAAGCGCTTCTACCTTCGGCCGTATTTCACCATCACGTGAGATGAAGGCCAAGCACTTACCCGTTGTCGAATAAGAAAAAGCGCTTTGCCACTTGGCTACCGTAGTCGGATAATTATGTTAAAGGCTTTCGAAATGTCAGACGAAATCGCAGCCGACCGCTCGCGCACAAGTAATTAGTTAGAACAACCGAAATCCCCAATATCATGGCAAATCAACTCGGCAAACTTTTAACGGAAACTGTGCTCCAAAGATTATTTTAAGAGAAATTATGCCGCACTCCTCGATTGGCGGTTTAAATTACGCTTCAACTCCAAGATGGTGCGCGAAAAGTTTCCTTCACAAATTGATCAGTCTTTATTGAAAATACTTTCGCTGGTCGCTGATGTTTAAGAGGTGGAACGTGGAAGTGACATGTAAAAATTCTCATACGAAATACAGAAAAACGACGTTTCGTAGTCCCTCGTTTTCTCCTTCAGAGCTGGACCAATTTTTATGTTTTTTTCAGCATCGGATGAAGAAAGACATTTTCTACGTCTGTATGTTTAATTTTTTTTGCATTAAATAATTTTATTTAAAAACTAGGAGGCTTAAAATTTTGCGTAGTCACTCCGTTTTAAGGTGTCTTTAGAAACATTAAGTAACCGGTTTAAAAATCAAACATACAGACATCGATAATCTCTTTATTTTACCGATGCTGAAAAAGTACTTATTAAAAATTGGTCCAGTTCTGAAAGAGGAAACAGGAGTCTTCGAAACGTCGTTTTTCTATGTTTCGTTTATGAATTTTGCATGACACTTCCACTAGTGTTTCCTCATATGTATGTCTTGAGATGTACGAGTACAGTCACGAGCACCAATAAGTTTCACTTTAACTCTTATTCCATTGTATTAAGAGTTACAATTGTTTACATATTTTTGCTCGTGACTGGACATACATACGTACACTCACGACTATTAGCCTCTTAGGCTTAGTCAGAGACTATAGCCAAAATCGGTACCTAACAAATATTTGTAAACAAATTACTGTAATTTTTTTGTGCAAATATCTAGTTTCAATTTATTTTATACTGCTCTTTTAAAGGAATTGAAAATGAAAAATGAAATGAAAATGTTTATTTACCAAAAGTTAGGGGGATCCTGCACAAAATTGTGAAAATTTACATATTTTTAAGTTACTTGTACTATGCGCTGAATTAGTTAGTACATTAAAAGAACTTACGTAAGTTAGCCTGATCATTGCACAAGGCCGTGGCCTTGTTGAAATTTAAAACAAATTCTTTAAACATTAACAAACAATACAAAAATGTAATGACTCTTATAAACATTTTTTTCGACCACTTTCTTAATTTTACGCATGAAACAATAATTCTTACATGAAAATATCTGTATTGATATTCCGCAGGTCACCCCAAATTTAAAAAAATAAATGTTCATTTTTAACACAAGTGCGTGATGGTTTTGTACATTTCCTAGAATAGGAACATTGCTCTAATCAAATTACTAGATCTGAAACTTCAAAGCAGAATTGTTCTAATTTAAATATCAATATGATTGATTTTGCTTTAAGAGACTTATGTCAGTTTTTGCGACCGCGCGGCACCCTCTTAACGTAAGCTGAGATACAAGATTGATCAATGACACTTTTTCCAAACCTCTGTGTAATTGACTGTACATGACTACCTCAGATTTTAACTGTGGTGAGAGTTGACGACACAAATAATAGGTAAAATCAAAAGGTGCCATCTCGCACATCTGTGCAAGTGTAAAGTCTGCGAGTTGGCGAATAACTCCCCACACTAGGCTAGCCCTGACTCGTGGGTGTCAATTATTTTACGAAGCAATGTATCTAAATAGTGGATATTCGTCATGAACAAGAATTAGTACCATACAAAAACAATGACAACACTGTACAATACTCATAAACAATGTGATAGGGGCGGTGGTACTTCTAACCCGTTAAGGCTAAGTACTACATCTAAATTCATCGACAAAAAAAATAATATGGGGGGTCCAACCCCCTCCCCCTGTAATTTATGACCATTCTAAATCTTTTTCAATGTAGTGCGGCGCTATGCGGTATCAAAGGTTTCATATGTCGTGGAAACATGAAAAAAATGGCAAACGGTAGCTAATGACACTGGTTAGCTAATCAATTACCTACTTTGTTTTGTATGTATGAAATTATTTTGGTAAGAAAAAAATAATTACTTAACTATTTTGTGATTTAAAATCACTTTTTTATGTTTTCACAGATTATTCAAAATTAAGTTAAACTTCCTATATTATTTTTTTTGTCGATGAATTTAAATGTAGTACCTAGCCTTAACGGGTTAGAAGTACTTCCCTTATCACATTGTATAATGTGATCTGGACGATGCAAAGCGCGAATGTGGAGTGCGAGTGTGTAAGTGAAAGGGTAACCTTACGATTGACTCTTGGGATCGGACAGCAGCGACAAGACTGCCACGGCTGTCCATTGTTAGCTATTTTCTCCCAAATCTTTTTCTAAAAAAAGTAAAAACCCGAGTTACTCTAGACGTTTGCATAAAGAAATGACAGTAATTTGTTTACAAACTTTTTTATCCAATTTCGGCCATAGGCAATGAGGTATGTAGAAGCAGTCCACTGGAATAGTCCAAGTTTCACCAAATCACAACTGCAAATATACTTAGCGTTATAGTTAGTGAGCTCATCGCCGCTTTATGCTGTTGGATGTGTGTGCAGTCTTTAGTCCGTTAGTTACCTACCTTTTACTTAAATTTTAATAAGCCGCCACCACATATCCGCTTTTAAGAATGCCTATTGATAATATTAGACTAAACGAAAAAGTCGGTTTTTTCATTCATCTATCGTTTCCATCTCAAAAATTATTAAAAATTGTTGTTTAAATTGTTTTAGTGTAAATAAAATTACTGCGTTAGCTATAGAAATTATTTAAAAAAATTACTACGTTTTTTTTAAAGTTACAATCTGTCACGAAAATACTAGTTTTTCGAACCCACAACATATAACATTTTTAGTAGATAATATTTTATCGTAAGCTACGTGTCTTATCTACGAACGCGTATTAATAAAAACGTCACATCAGAATCAAACAAATCATTATAGCAATCGTTTAAGATTGTGCTTTTGCACATTTAAAAGATCGTTTTGAATTTTGTTATATATAAATGAATCATTCACGCATAAATTTGAGCTCAAAATGTTAAAAGAGATTTTGCATCCTGTTATGGTGTAGTAAAAACTGAAAGTTATTTGTGATACCTTTTGCACAATGCACACGTCTACAGTAGTACATTTCGCTGTTAAATAAACAATTGTTTTTGATTATGTAAATTTGTGGCGTTACTCGCAAATAAGCTTTTAAATAAAAATTAAGGAGAGTTAGAGAGTCTTTAAAAAATATCAATTTTAAACTATTTTTATTAAATGCTTTTTAATTTTCGACTTTAATTTTGTTTTTACATTCTGGTTATATTTCTTTTATAGGTTATTTGGTTATAATTACCGAATATTACAAAAGAGATGTCACCGAAGACTTCAATTCTCAGTTGTACAAGGAATAATTAGGTACTTCTAAAATTAACATTGTCTGCAAGTAGTTTTATCATCTTTTTTTCTATACATAGCGGCATACATAAACTAATGTAATTGTAGAAATGACTTGATTTCAATTATGATGGCCACTTCCCAGCACTAGAAAGGTATGAAGACTGTACTTAACTTTAATTGTATCGAGTCAGAATTAATATAAGATTCACTCCGCTAAGTCATTTAAAAAAATAGCAACTCTTGCTGAGGCACAATAAAGTGCAATTCAGGTCGCACACCGCTCCCATACCTACCTAGAAGTTGCCTCTCTTTCTATCGCGTAGCTCTTATCTCTTCTAACGACTGCAGGGTGTTCGCGGGCGTCCGTCCGGTCGGCTACTTGTAGCTTCATACCTAAAGCGCGGAGTGCGCCAGGCCGCCAGGGTTGTACTACGGACATTGTTTGACTATGGCACATGGCATGGACTGGTTTGTGGAGCCCCCGAAGAAATTTACCAAAAAAACTTCGCGTGGGCGGCTTAATGCCAAACAATAAATAACAGTCCAAGTTATCGGATTTAGTGTATATTTTACATTTTCGCCTGATGAATCATGGGGTTTTATGCATTTTATTTCCTGCGGCTAATGGTGTGGCTAAAGGTTTTCGGTTTTTTTATGTATAATGTTAAATGTAAAAAGTAAAGTCATTGGAACAGCGACAACGTGGTGGCCAGGTATTATATATATTTAGTGTATTGTATATAGAATACTTGAATTATACAGATTACCGGTAACACGTTACGTACGTAATACGTTAATATAGCTTCATGACTATTCTCTTAAGTTTCTTTAAGGGTTAGTCAGAGACTGGGCAATGAGGACCGCAGAAGCAGTCCCCTGCCATAGTCCACTTTTCACCTCATTCGATAGTGCACATGTGCTCAGCGTCAAAGGTGGTGAACCAATCGCCGCTATATGCTGTTGGATATATGTGCAGTTTTTAGTCTGTTAGTCGCCTTTTACGACACCTAAGGGAAGAGAGGGGTTGGTAGTATTGTATGATGAGCGGCCACATACACAGCTCCGTATGTACTTTTATATGTGATGGTGAATATAAAATGACGGTCTAAAAAATCTAAATGAGCTTCCTAAGCAGAGAGGAGCTTATAAGATGTTAGAAGCGAATTAACATCCGAAAATGCCTATTTTGCAGTCGTGAAAAAGAGAAAACTCCAAAAATATAGAGTTCTATTAAATTATATACTACGTAGGTTGACTTAGTTCAATTTGAACAAAATTAATGTCATTATTACGTTATTATTACATTACCTACCGACATCCGGAACAATATTTTCTTCCCCTATTATTAGTTTAATCATACATCAGCTATTTACTTTCAAATACCACTCGAAGTATGTCACACCTAAAACTGAATTGAGCGAGAATATTGAATCCATTCACCTTTTATCGCTATGGTAGTTTTGCCCCTACATGGCCTAATTATGATAAAGCTTTCTAACTAGTACCTGGAAACCAGTAGCTTGTAATCACCTTATAACTACTTAATAAATTATTTTATCAAGGGGCAAGAAAGTGAACGATAAATGGTAATCTTTGTGGTCTACTGACCATGCTCGCAAGTTCCAGTGAGGTAAATCGATCCGTATTGAGATAAAGATGTGGGTTATTGCCAAATCTGCAAAATACGCTTTCTATGTCATACATAGAAAGCACATTAGCTACATAGCCTTCGTCTTTTAATCGCCTCTTTGGTCTAGTGGCTAAGCCACCGGTTTCAGGCCCAGAGGTCCCAGGTTCGATTTCCAGTGGGGGGTACATCTTTGTGTGCTCGGTTTGGTTGGTGGTAGGGCTGTTGAGTCCGCCTGGCTAGCTACCACCATCTTACCTAAGTCTGTCGCCATAACAACGATGTTTATAGCATTGTTGTGTTCCGGCAGTTTGAGATAAGATAGCCAGTTCCTCAGTGGTTGAGGATTCCGGGTGAAGCGCGCTTCCACCTTCGGCCTTATCGTCACTTACCATCAGGTGAGATGAAGGCCAAGCGCTTACCCGTTGTAAAAAAAAATAATTAGGAATCGAGGCGATTTTATGAAAACTGAGTCGTACCTACCTAAGGGCTGTAATAAACTCTACACTTTTGCTTGTCTACTAAAAAAATAATAAAATAATACTTTCCTATTTTCATTCAGGACATCCAGGGCTTATTTCTATTTTGGAATGGAATAAATGTTACACAGCCATACGCGTGCTCTTCATGGACTCGCCTTTTACTAAGCGCCATACTAATCTATGCTAAGCGCCATCTATGAAGTCATTACGAACCAATTTCTTTTTTTTTTTGATTTCGAAACATCGTCCATTACAGAACTAAATGTAAATATACATTATTAAATACATGTTATTCAGAGCGAAAAAAAAATTACATAAACAAGTCTGATTTACCTATGTCTATCTAGACATAATTAGAAAGCAATGACTTGATTTAAATAATAGAGGCTTCTTAACAAAAGGTTCTATAACCAAGGCATTTTATCACCAAACAGTGATATAGTAGGCCTGTAATGGTAATCATTGTGACTGCTTGTACCATAAAGGTTTTAAACAGAGCGATTTGCTTCTATAAAATTAATGAGCATTTAAGTACTATAATTTTGCTATAAGAACGTTTACAGGACTATACAAAAGAGTCATTAAAGTGTTGCACGATAATAGATATGATAATAGCGATTATGTTACTATTTAGTACTATAGACGACTTTATTGACAGTTTTGTGTATCTATTTAGCAATAATAATGCGTGAAAATAACTTTTACAGCACTAGTATTGTAAAAGTGTCAAAACACTATAACAGGTTCAATTTGCTGTAAAAGTAACTTGCACAATCGTTACGGAACTTAATGTCTTCTTACAAGCTCCCTTAACATCGCTATGGAGGTAGTTCTGTAAAAATCATGATAAGTCTTCTATAGTACTTAACAGTACCATAGCGACTCCTGGTGCAGCTGCTAAATAACTTCAATTCTAAATAGCTCTATAAGTGAGTTTGTGTTACTGCTACGATACTAAACCGTGACAAACAAGTACTAAAATTAATAATTAATGGGCTAATTGGATTTATAGCTATTCAGTATCAATAATTATATCACTAGTTTTTCAAAATGGTGGCACATTTTCGATTTTTTAAGAAATCTAGTTAAGATTTAAGTAATTACAGATTTAATAATGGTTTTAAGATCTTTGCGTAACTATAAATAGGTATTTATAAAAAAAGTAAAGAGTCGATATACACAGGCATTATCATCAAAACAACAGGCTCATGTCCAAAATGTAAATACTGGTTAAGCGGGTTCAGAAAATACAGCGCATGGTTCCGTACAAAATATTGGTTTTGTACCACTTCAGGGTTGTAGCAATAATGTTCCTCCTTTTCAAGCCAGTAATAAGGATGAAGAATATTATTATGAGAGTGAGAGCTCCTCTGTTCAAAGTTCCTCAACATCTGAATCAGATGAAGATAGCAATAAAGTTGAACAATTATGCAGTGATATAAGAAGATGGTGCGTCACTTATAATATACCTCATGAAGCAGTTAAAAGTTTGATAGAAATAATAAATAAGCGTATTCCTAGTTTCTTACCAAAAGATCCAAGGACGCTTTTGAAAACAGATGAGAATTTTTGAGAACAATAACCGAGACCCCAGAAGACTCGTTGAATTCTTTCTAGTCGTTGACGATTTACTGCAAGCCAATTCAAGCTTTCTTGAGATTGGTTGATTTTTTTTCTAGTAAACATTTTATCCTATATTTTATATTATAGATTAGGTATCTGTATAGCATTGTGAATGTGAAATGTCAATAATAAAGATACTAGTGCGAGTGCCTACTTACGTATTTTAGGTACCTACTTACATATTTACCATTCCCTAAGTTATGCCCCTGTGTATTTAGAAAAGTAGATAAATAAACACTATAGGTACTTATTGCACAAATAGTTAAGTAAGTACTTAGAATCACAAACAACAAAAGAAAATAATAGGCGGCCTTATTGCTAAAAGCATGTAATGTAGGTACCTCCATACAAGGAAATTTATTTTGACTACCTGCTCTGCTACACTGATTTAGTCTGATTTTAAATTTGGACAACGAAACCCTAATAGAAACGAAATATGGCTGCTGTTTTATGCTATAATAGCACATTAGCAGCACGGCTAGTGCCAATGTGTACTATACCAGCCATAGTGGAGAAAAATATTTATTTTAAAAGTTTAAATTTAATTAAAATAAGAAAATTACAAGGGCGCATTGTCAAATTTGAAATCGGAATTAATGATTTTATCAATAGAATTAATTTCGCAAGTGCAAGTTACGGCAGAGCTACGTAGTGTCCTTTTAATTTTTATTACTTCGGCGAATAAAATAAACCATAATATTTTTGTTGTTATTAATTTGTCGATTTTCGTTGAAGAACACTCACGACGACCGACACGACGAGGCACATTAAATAAGTGTGATAAAAGAGATCACTGGAATTGTTTACGGCGCAAAATAGCACTATAAACATGTTTTTGTTACTTTATAGTGCAAATTTGTGACATAAATGCTGCAGATAGCACTATTCCAGTACCAAATAGCGTTTCTCGACACTTTTAGGTTTCAACTACATAGCTGATTTATTACCGTGAGAGCCTTTATGTAATGTTAATAGAATAAATCAGTGATAATACTAGGGCCTATTCGGGGTTCTGTAAACGTTCTTAACATCATTATAGTGCTAATCATGTACACTAATTAGCACGCTCCAAAACGTTCTGAGGACTTTTATAGTACCAAATTTTGTTGCTTGGTACCATACAGTGTGACAGTATACAGACTGTACTATACTTTATAATATGATATTAAGGGCTGATTATTTAATTGTCAGATAAAAATTATTTGTCTGTTTAAAGTATTACACAACCATTTTGAAAATGTATTGTCATATCGTGTCTTTTCTTTCTTAACAGGTGACATTTTAAATTCGTCGTGTAATACTTTATCAGACGGATAAGTTTTATTCGAGGATGGAAAAATTAGCCTTAGGTAGTTCTTTACACTGATATTTCAGTTCGAATAGTAGCTGCAATCTATCTAATGAGCAAGTGCAAGATGGAAATCGTGTTGCGTGACTGCAAATTTGTTTACAGAGACCTGAATTCAAGACCTAATTCGAGTTGTATTCACAATGTGCCATTGCTTTGCTCAATTCCAACCTTATTCCGTTCAGGAAAAGGTTTATATTTATGGTTAGGACAAATAAAATAATTGTAAATGCAGTGTTGCCTTACTTTAAGTTTTCTTTTTATAACGTGGTGGTTATAAGCGCTTGTGATTTTAGAAGTGAAAATATTTTTTTTGTTTTTAAACTACTTGCGTGTTGTAGTGTTTTCGATTGATAATTTAGCTTTTACATCTTGAATGTTTACACATTCATATTTTTAAGGTAAATGAAATAGCACAGCGCAATTGCTGTAAAACCACAGAATAAATAATAGTACTACGTAGTAAAACGCTTATTCAAGTCATACAACCTTTCGTTTCGCAAGCAAATACTCTTTAAATTGAGCTACTGAGATTAATAGTTTCTTGTATTTTTTACAATGTTAAATTTAAGATAAATTTCTTCAAGGCACATCGAATTACTTTTTTTCAATTAAGTATGGCAATATCGTTTCTTGTCTTTTTTGCAATGTTAAGATTAAGATAAATTCCTTCAAGGCACATCGAATTACTTTATTCAATTAAGTATATTGTTATTTCAATTTAATGTGAAAATACTCGAAAAAGTACCTATTAAAATTATAGTAAGAAGTATTGCTATTATTATAGTACACATAACTATATTAACTGGGGACCTTAGTAAAAGTTTATATAATAAATACAAAGTATCAAACTTAAAAAGTGTATTAATACATACCAAAACTACTTCAGCATCGATGATATCTGTGAAAAAGAAAAAGACTTTAGAGATTCAAATCAAGTTGTTTGTTTTGTTGGTCTACGTTACAAAAAGTATAATAAAAATGTAATTTGGTAAAAAGTAGTTCACTATGGCAGTGAACTCCTTTTGCCTAGTCTTTGATTTACTCTTAGAGCAGTGGGCAGTGGCATTTTTGAGTGGTAGAGCCACGCTGCGTTGCAGCACGCATTGGGCCGGCTCGCCCGGCGTAATACCACCCTCTCACGAATATTCGGCGTGAAATAATGGCACTTGGTGCTGTTGTGTTTCGTCCGACCAGTGAGGGTTCCGGAACCCCTCCCCCCCCCCCTCCTCCCATTCCTATTCCTTCCTTAAACCTATTCCTCCCTTAAAGGCCGGCAACGCGCCTGCGATTCCTCTGGTTTTGCGGGTGTCCATGGGCGGCGGTGATTACTCTCCATCAGGTGACCCGCCTGCTCGTTTGCCTCCCTATTTTATAAAAAAAAAAAAAAAAGTGGTTTATAACCTTTTTAATCTTGGTACCCCTATGATCTATTAGGGAAACTAATTTTACCTCTCCGTAAAAAATCTTGCAGAAAATGATCATAATATCCAGGAGTTGGACTGACGATTATCCATGTTCAGAAAATATTACTCAAGTGAATCTATTACTGCAGATAAATTCTAAACCACAAAATTTTTCATACGCCTTATTACCTCGCAAAATAACAATTTTACCCCCGCAGGGGTAATTACCCCCAAGTTCGGAACCCAGGCCTTATGGTCCCAGGTCGTGACTGTATGTTGGTTTAATGCTCTAAGCTGTATGTATGTAATACAAGGTTTTGGGATTTTTTTCGCAATTTCAGAGTTAGTTCCTATACAATTATTTATTCTTTGCATTTAATGGGATGGCTTAATCGCGGGATATATACCTTTTACCAAACATCTTATATAAGAAAAGCGGCTACGTGTTCGGGTTGAACGCGAGAAATCGTGGTTCAATCTTTTCACCAAATAGCGACTGCACATGTGCTTAGCGTGACAGGTGGTGAGCTCATCGCCGCTATACGCTGTTGGATGTACCCAAGTGAAGTCTTTAGTCCGTTAGTCGCCTCGACACCCAAGGGAAGAGAGAGGGTGGTAGTATTCTCTCACCGCTACGCGGACACGGTTATTTCATCATTTCAAATAAGGTTAGTTAAAAAAAATGTCTAACATTTCCTTGGCTTCGCGATCCGCTTTTTGTGATCTGGGTCAGCGGTTCAACTTTAGCTGGGTTACTGTAAAATGTTGCCGGCTTTAATTATAAATGAAAGCGAACTGTCCAAATATAAATAAGCTCCGAAGCTTTTTTAATACCTACACATGTTTGTCTATCTATTGTGTAGACATTTAGCCACTATTGTTATTTCAAGAGTTAACAATTTACCTAGCAGTTGATACAAAAATTGTGATATAATTTCTTTTTATATTTTCGAAACTTAATACTAATTACTAATAATAGGTATTATTGCTTAGTATTTATAAACATAAGTCTTCCCTTGTTCACCCGGCAGTGAGCTTAGCTTATATGATAACGACTATGTTGAAAGCAATTGTATCTAGACTATATTTGACCATTGTTAAACTTTCGCGTAATATTGTAAACAAAATACTTAAACGGGGTTTAACGCAAACTGTAGTTTATTAAGTAGTTGACATTATAGCCCGTTTTAATATTCTAAAGGGTGTTTGATAAAAGGTTGATAAAGTCCGGCAACTGGACCATCCTTAATGACATCCATAAACAAAGAAAAGATTAATAAAAAAGTTTATTATAAAGTGTGAAATTACATACATACATATAATCACTACAATTATCCCCAAAGGGTTAGTCAGAGACTTAACAATGAGGACCGCAAAAGTAGTCCTCTACCATAGTCCACTTTTCTCCAAATAGCGACTGCACGTGTGCTCCTCAGAAGGACAGTTGGTGAGCCATTGCCTCTTTAAGCTGTTGGATGTATATGCAGTTTTTAGTCCGTTAGTCATCTTTACGACACCCCTGGGGAAGAGAGGGGGGTGGTAGTATTCTTTCACCGCGGTCATTACACAGAAGACAAAACAGCTGAAATTCTCGAAGTACTCCAACAGGTGTTTCCTAATTGTCTATAATTAATGATTATAGAGTAACTACTATATTGTAGTTTAAATTCAAAATCATATTTTGTATTTTATGACCTGGTAATGAAATATTTTTTGTTTTTATAAATGTCGTTGCTTCTGTGCGCTGTGGTTTCTTTGCCACAGCTAAAACATGACGTCCTGAATGGGTGGTATATTAAAAAAGAATTTTACGATTCAAAGTACTTACTTATTAATTGAGTTTATTGAATAAATATATTTTGAGTTTAAATTTGACAAAAAACAACTACCTATCTGAATGGAAGCGACACTGAAGTTGCAAAAAGAAAACTTTTCATACAAAACTGCAAAATCTATTATTAAAAATCAATTGCTGAAATGTTTGTACGCGCATCACTTAAGAACGGCTTGCACCTATTTAGGTAATTCTTTTTAGGGTTCCGTAGCCAAATGGCAAAAAACGGAACCCTTATTGACTCGTCATGTCTGTCTGTCCGTCCGTATGTCACAGCCACTTTATTCCGAAACTACAAGAACTATACTGTTAAAACTTGGTAAATAGATGTACTCTGTGAACCGCATAAAGATTTTCACACAAAAATAGAAAAAAAAAACAATAAATTTTGACCATACTTAGAACTGAAACTCAATTTTTTTTCCATTTTACCCACCTGTGTGGGTATCTATAGATAGGTCTTCAAAAATGATATTGAGGTTCCTAATATCATTTTTTTCTAAACTGAATAGTTTGCGCGAGAGACACTTCCAAAGTGGTAAAATGTGTGTCCCCCCTGTAACTTCTAAAATAAGAGAATGATAAAACTAAAAAAAATATATGATGTACATTACCATGCAAACTTCCACCGAAAATTGATTTGAACGAGATCTAGTAAGTAGTTTTTTTTATTACATCATATATTAATTATAATAAAAAAATACACTATTATTAAAACATCAATCAAAGTTACAACGAACTACAAGAACTTTTATATGATGTTACTTGCTGCTACGGAACCCTTCATGGGCGAGTCCCACTCGCACTTGGCCGGTTTTTTTTGTTATGTTGGTAATTGTCAGGACTAGGTTTGTGTAAAGTAAAATTTTTGCCAATTCAATTCGTCACAAGATACAAAGTGTTTACGCAGACGAAGTCGCGGGCGGGCCGCTAGTACTTACCTAATTAAATAATATTTACCCAACTTTTTATAGATGACCCAGGGTCTAACAAAATCAATAAGCAAACGTTTAAGGGCGGTATCTATACATCATTCTGAATACAATGACAAAAATGGGCTCCAGTTTTATACTGATTCTTATTAAGTTATGTTTTCTAACAAACTAAATCAATTAAAACAATGCACATCATAAAACATGCTGTATCTTTACTACGCACGCTAGCGTCAATAAAAAAATAGCTCAGTGTGCTCCGAGTTTAGTGTGCATGTTCGGCTATCTCTGTGCGCGGTACAGCTGTACGGGTTTGGAAAGGGTGTATTTTTTGGTAAATTATGATAATGTTTTGTTGATTATCTCGGTAACTCGGACCAAACTTGGTAAGCATGCTCAGTGTGAGATATAGATGCTCCCCTTAACCGTTTGCTTATTGATATTGTTAGACCTTATATACCTATTACCAATTTTTTTTTATTGCAAACATTTTTTTTTTATATGTACGTGTGTCACAGAATAAATATTTTTCATTTCATTTCATAAACCTTTGTATACCCAAAGCACGTCCAACCAACCCAAAGCAACGTTTCTAGACTGTATTATCATCGAGTCACTCAGCATCCGCGATCGCAACTCGATCTCGAACGCCGCAACCGCCAAAAAACCACTCCATAAACAACGTCAATTATTCTTATTGACAAATTCGGCTTAAAGGATAACAAAGAGAATATTCCAGACATTATTTTCTCCCCCTATCCAATTGGAGCTGATTGCCGCGATGCGTCTAAAGAGGAGGATTTTTTTTCTCCTCTTTGCGTTCCCCCGTTTCACCGTTTCCCCCATTCAATCTGGCCGAAGCCAGGGGATTTTAGCGAAATGTGTGCTATCCAAAGTTTTATCTGCTTGCATGCATTTTGTAAAACACCAGCGGAATTTTCGAGCAAAGAGATTGTTGTCGTGTGTTTTTGTGTGGAACTGTGGTGTGGAACCATCGAAAGGAGGTGTTGATGTAATAATTTGTTGTAGTGATCCTATATTTAGGTAAACAATGCGTTTCAACACCTTCTACATTTTAGTTCGGATGTGGTAAAAAAATAGTAAAATTTTCTAAATTTCTTTATCTTTTTTGTAGCAAAGAAACGTGTTGATTAAAAATATCTTAGTTGGATGATATTAAAATTTATATTAAACAAAGTGTAAGGCATACTTTTGTTTAAATTAATATACCTACCTACCTACCACTAATAAACGATGCGAGAGAGTTTTAAGAGTTTTAATAAAAATTTGGACTGCAGATTTTATTTTTAACAACGGGGTTGCATAATGATCCCAATTATAGGTCAAAGTTTTGCGGCGAGAGGGAGACCTCTGCAGGCCCTACTAGATAAGATAAGATAAGATTACTTCTACTTTTAAAGAGGGTCAGTAATGTCAGTGACTGCGGCGATATTCCTTGCAATAATTGCAAAAAATTAAGCTTCTTTATGCTTTTTGATACGCAGATGGGTGAATCTAAAGAGATTTTCGATTCTTTAACTAATTTGAAAGCTACGCTCAAGTCAAAGATAATATCTAAAGATTGCAATCGTCAATACAAAAAAGATAGGAGTCGTTGAAACAACTCTGACACCAAGCTTAATCTAATCTCTCTCTATTCTCTCATCGACTTTATTAACTTCTTCTAATAATGCCGATATGAATAATTTATAAGCTTTCAACTAGAGAAACTTAACGCGACATAAATTAAGAAATCGCATAACCGAAAACCGCCCTCAATAACGTTTATTAAGCGTAAGACATAAGGCGCATAATCGTTCAGCAATCCCCCAGAATCCCGAACCGCAACATCGTCGGGTTGTCACCGAACCAGTTGGTTCGTCACCACGTAATTAACGGATACTCGTATCATATAATGCTTGTAGGGTAAGGCCTTCGTATAGTGCCCATTACCAAAGACTAAAACCCGCATAGAGTGAACTACCAAAGAGAACGTGGATGATTATAAAACACATACTTACATATCTCCTAGAAGTTAATAACGACTAAATTTCTATTGTGTCTGTCTGAAGCTGAGCTCATATGCATCCTTTACTCCCGTTTCCCAAGAAGTAGGCTGAGATGAAAGCTTTCCATTTGCTACGAACGTGACACATAAATTAAAATCATTTATTTACGACAGTACCAGTCGGTAATTGTGTTCTGTGAAATAGGTACTCCTGGTTTTCCTGTATCCTAGACTCCTGTCTATTCCTTTAGCAGTACTCTCCCAAGGTTTGCGTGTCAGACACATAAATGAAATTATATGCACCCACATTTGAACCGCCCACATTATGCTAAGCTGGGTCCTATTCGTCCTTTTTTCTTCTCCTTATTTTCGTAAATCAGTCGTCATTTTTGCAAGCACTCCTTTCTTATTCACATGATTCTTTTTTTTGGTCCTCCAACAGATATAGTATTAAAATTAGTAAAAATACATTTAAACCAGTGGCGCCGACTAGTAATACGCACAACATTTACTTTTGTAGAACCTAATAACAAACAAATTAAATCAAGTGTCGAGTTAGAACTAAAACTCTTTGGCATCGCGTGCTCTTCGGTGGCTTTACCCTACGAGGCGTGCGAAGCAACGGAATACGCGAGAGTGAGCATAACTCGTCCGCCCACGCGACCCTTACTTCACAATGTAGGTGCCGCGCTTTAAGACTTTTCAAACCACAGAATGGAAGAACTCTTTCCTCTATTTTGTGTTTCAAACTCAATAACTATACGATTGCTTTTGATATGGAAGAAGGGAAGGGAGACCTTTCCCCTACATCTCACCTATGAGACCTAAAACACTAAAAAAGTACAGATTAAAAATATATTTTCTTTCACTAAGGTGACATTTTAGGTTGATCGCGTGATACTTTATCAGAAGAATAAGTTTTGATCGAGGATTGAAATCATGGCTCCTAAAAAAATTACTAATACGAAAATTAAATAAATAATTTCTTCATAATCACGACTATTATCCCCGAAGGGTTAGTCAGAGACTAGGCAATGAGGACCGCAAAAGCAGTCCTCTGCTATAGTCCACTTTTCACCAAATAGCTACTGCGAATGTGCTCAGCGTGATAGGTGGTGAGCCCATCGCCGCTCTATGCTGTTGGATGTATGTGTAGTCTTTAGTCCGTTAGTCGCCTTTTACGATACCCAAGGGAAGAGATAGGTAGGCAGTATTCTATTAACTATGAGCCATCATCATATCATCGTATCTAAAATAATTAAAATTAATAGACTAACTAGGTAATTAGAAAACAAAATAAAAAAATAACAAATCTAATTATTTATTCAATAAAACCCTTAACGGGCATATGACCTACAAAAAAAGCTAAATATAAAATACTGAATCTACCATTACTTCGGATTTTGCGGAGTACCGGTTAGTTGTCCAAGTACCAACTACTGGAAAGCCATCTGATGCCTTCGAGCTCGTATTGTAACGCAATAAGAAAAGGCTTTATCAAAGAGCTTATTGAGGCTTTATAAGTGGAACATCTGGTGCAATAGGATAGAATTGACACTTATAAATTGCAGTGCCCATCCGAACCGTGCTTGCAGCTGCGTTCATGGGGTCACTTGACATAAAACAAAAGTTTTTTACTTTTGTGTAGTCTATTGGACTCAATCACATAATTTGAGCGTGTGTGTGTTAAAACTGATAAACCAGTAAAGCTCTTCTATCCATCTGAGCCTGAGTTAATCATTTTATTTCAACGATTCGTTCACTTTATCATATTTTAATTGTTCTAACCAATTTATTATTATTTACTTTTATTAATATTTAATTTTACAGTGTTGTGTAATGTTTTTACTAGCTTTTATTTTACTTGCAATGTAGGTATGTTTTTTCGGGTGAAATCTTGCAATTCAATATTGAAGCAGATATCTTCAATCAATTGAGCTGTTATTTTGTAAGTATACATGTTCAGTTTAAATGACAATGCATGGTTAATTGTGTAAAGTAATTCTAAACCCTATTTAGCGGCACACCCAAGATGGTGGACTAATTATTTTTAATGCATTCCTACATATGGGTTTAAATGAAAGGGCTTGGCTCGAAGCTCTTCGCTGCTGGTCAAGCATAATAATATGTAGGGTAAAATCATTAGAAGGTGTCCTTATTGAACAGCTAGGTACACTATTCGAAATTAACCGGCAAAGAACCTTGTAACAATGATGCGTTGAATTAGATGAACAGACTGAGAAACCTGTCCAGGATAACTAAAAAGTAAAAAATAAATTAAAAATAAAAACCCTTTTTAAAAAAATAAAAAATATAGTTTTACTTTAAAACTTTTTTTTTTTTTTTTTTATAGCAGAAGGAGGCAAACGAGCAAGCGGGTCACCTGATGGAAAGTAAGCACCGCCGCCCATGGACACCCGCAAAACCAGAGGAATCGCAGGCGCGTTGCCGGCCTTTAAGGAAGGAATAGGCTCGTTTCTTGAAGATCCCTAAGTCGTAACGGTCCGGAAATACCGCCGCCGAGAGCTGGTTCCACAACACTAGTTCGAGGCAAGAAATTTCTTGAAAAACGCACAGTAGTAGACCGCCATCCATCAAGGTGATGTGGATGGAATGACAGTCGATTGCGTGTAGTGCGGTGAAGGAAATTAGCGGCAGGGATCAAGCCGAACAATTCCTCAGAACACTCCCCATGATATATACGGTACAATATACAGAGAGACGCAACGTCTCTCCGAAGAGCCAGTGGATCGAGCCGACCTGAAATAACCACGTCGCCGACAATTCGAGCAGCTCTGCGTTGAATGCGGTCAAATGGAAGGAGTTGGTATTGGGGTGCTCCAGCCCAGAGATGGGAGCAGTATTCCATATGCGGCCTGACCTGTGCTTTATACAGTTGTAAACGGTGGGCCGGCGTGAAATACTGACCCGCTCTATTAAGCACACCCAGCTTTTGTATGATATTGTTGTCGCGACATTTACTTGTGTAAATAAATAACTTTATGTAACTATTAAAAGTTTCAATCTAAGTAAATACGAGTACTACTTACTTAAATCTCGCGACAAACCTTTTATATCATATTATAAATTGTGTAAAATGACGTTATAAGTTGATAGTAATAATAATTGTGGCCTTAAGTAGGGTAAATCATTAGAAGATCTCCTTATTGAAGAGCTAGACTAAGTATTCGAAATTAACCGAAAAAGTTTTTACTTTTAAAGTGAAAAATAAATTAAAAGTAAAAAACCTTTCAATTAAACAAGCTATTAAATGCGCTAAAAAGAAAAAAAAATACTTTTACTTTAAAACTTTTACTATCAACATAACGTCATTACACAATTTATATGATATACTTAAAAGGTTATTGCAACATTTACTTGTGTAAATAAATAACTTGATGTAATTGATTGATTAGGTATTAAAATTTAAAATCTAAGTAAATACGAGTACTTAAATCTTGCGACAACCTTTTACATCATATAAATTGTGTAAAATGACGTTATAAGTTGATGGTAAAAGTTTATTTTTTCTTTTTAGTGTCCTTTCTCTATAGGTATAAAAGCTTGTTTTTCAAAAAGGCTTTTTACTTTTATTTCTTTAATAAGAGTACCGAAAAGCTAGGAGCAATGTTAATAAAATTATGTTTCATTAGTGTAGAGCGACCCAGTCCATCTAGACAAGTAGCAAACGCCCCCTGTCTATTCGAAATTCATCACTGCTGTATTTTTCACTAGCAATTGACACAGTGCACAGCAGCGTACAACGAATTACGAAAAGACAGGTAAAAGTTTTCCACTTGTCTGGGGCTGATCGTTTAGATCTATCTACAATAGTGAATGGCAGCAATGGTATCGCAGAAGCTCAGGTTCTTTTGTAGAGTAGAGAGAGTAGTCCTTCTCAAAGTTCCGTGCACATTTCCAACAGCAAAGCTTTTGAATTCCCAATACAGTGGGAGTCGTTTCACGGCAACGACGTCTTCCAACACCTTTTCAATTGTGATAGTTTGAAGGGAACTTTTGTAAATAACGCCTGGTTGGATGACAAACGCCTTTTTCGGTCTTTTAACTGAAAGTCGTGAGTTTAATCACCAGTCGGCCTAGCATGCGCAACACGAGAACTCTTCTCGAGCCGTTTTCTCGTGTTTTATTAATTTATCTCTAATGTCTATCGACACTAAAGACACATAGATGCGCTTAGAACTCTACATAATATGTCAAAAATAGACTTAACACGTTAACAGTTCCCATACAAGCGTTCCGAAATACGACATATGTCTATTATATATTTTTTGGCCATTAGTTGATGTTCACTTAGCGAATTGTGCATAAAAATAACAAAATATAGATAAATTTGATAAGTCCATGGATCTAGAAACCCTAAAGTAACACAGTGCTCGTGTACCTCATAGGGTACGTGAACTCGGCGGAACCGCTCCCCGTGTACCATATACGGTACACCGCACAGTTAACGTGTTAATAGTAGTTTTTGCATAAACTGTGGTATTTTTGTCGACAAACCTTACATGACAACTTAAAATGATTTGTCGTCTCTCGTCCGCGACATATCCCGTGTTGTGCATGCTAGGCCTAGACAGGTCGGACCAAGTATTTGGATTTAGTAGTAAGTAGTCAAAATAACAGATAGATAATTTTAAATTTCGGCCGTTAGTGTACTTACGTACTTACTGTAATGAGATTACTCGATAACACGTAAAGGTACAAAGTTTAAAATAAACAATCGTTTCTTTTGATTCCAAGTTTACATTGGAACTTTTATATCTTATTTATTTATTATTAGACATAATTAAACGGGTAAAACCTAATTACATAATTATGTAAACAAGATATTTTTATGCTTAATAATACATACTTAGTGTAATTAGAGTCGAGTTCTACTTACAATCTTTTTTTGTGCATCCATAAGTATATCTATATATGGGAATTTATCAAGAAGTGCGTTCAGTGCTTCATGCATTCGACATAATGGCGACTGCGCGCGCGCCGCTGTGCATCCAATAAAGACTGAACGAACGCTATAAAATCATTTTTTGGACATTTCATCATCAGCCTATAAACGTCCCACTGTTGGGCACAGGCCTTCCCACATAGACAACATCATATGGGGAGATTGGGCCTTGACCCACCACGCTGGCCCAATGCGGGTTGGTGGGTTTTGACAACCGCCATCTTACGACAACAACCGGGACCAACGGCTTTACGTTCCTTCCGAAGCACGAATATTTGTTGCATCCAACTGCTTTTAATACAACCTCTTGTGTGCTAATTATTTCAATATGGCCGCATGTGTCAAACTACTTCCGTATTACTTCCTGTTTATATCCGGTCTAGGTCTAATGACGATTTCCATGAAATTTTTATATAGAGACTATATAAAAAACTTATATCACTAAGATCCTTATTAAATAAGCTATCTGGCTATGTATACCTAATAAAGTAGGTATAGTAAGATTCTCAAAGGGATAATAACCGTGTCGCATAGCGTTGAAAGATACTACCACCTACTCTTCCCTTGGTTGTCGTAAAAGACTGCACATACATCCAACAGCTTAAAGCGGCGATGGGCTTACCACCTGTCACGCTGAGCACAATCATGTGTAGTCGCTATTTTTGAAAAGTGGACTAATGGTAGAGGACTGCTTTGCACTCCTCATTGCGTAGTCTCTGACTAACCCTTCCAGGATAAAAGTAGTGATTATAATATGTATATTCGTGATAATATTTGTATTATTATCATCATTACATATTATAAAGTAAAGTCGCCGTTTCCCTCTGTCTGTAACACCGCACTATTCTCCTAAACCACGCAATGGATTTTTATGCGGTTTTCACCAAAATATAGAGCGTTAACTGAGGTTGGTTTTTGTTTATAATTTGTAGATAATTTGTAAAAAATGACTGAAGTATGGCGATGTTTCTAAGTTATCGCGGACGAAGGCGCGTATACACTGGCGCGCCAGTAATAAACGACCAGCGGCCAACAGTTGACTTGAAAGTTAACCTGCTTACCAATTTTTTGGCTTATTATTATTCATGATGCGTTCGACTTCTTTGCGGCAGGAACCAGGTAATTTTGAAGAATCAAGCAAAACCTCTTGTACCTATAAGCAGCCAATTTAATGTTGTTAATTTATGCGTTTATTTTAAATAACAACATAACATTACTTTTCTGTACTACAAAATTAATTCTGTTTAATTTAATTGTCCAAATTGGAATGTGTTGTGTTGTACTGAATAAATTGGTTTTATCTTATCTTATCTTAAATAAGTGTTGCTGTGGTCTCTGGCTACGCCTCCGGGAACGGACGTGATGATTGTATTTATATGTATATACATACATACATACATACGTACACACGGCGTCAGATCAACCTACCCAAAACTGTGAAATTTCTACAATAAATTTTGAACTTTATCGCTTGGTTCTAAGGATCAATATTCATAGGAGAAATTTGACAGTTTAGGGTAGGTTGATTTGACGCCGTGTGTACATACGTAATTCACAAGTTTTATCCCCCGAAGGGTTTGCCAGAGACTAGGCATTGAAGACCGCAAAAGCAGTCCTCTACCATAGTCCACTTTTCACCAAATAGCGACTGCACATGTGCTCAGTGTGATAGGTAGTGAGCCTAGCGCCGCTTTATGTTCACATGGATACTTCACATGGAATTTACCAATCGTTTCGTTTCACTCTATCTGGCCATGAAAACGGCTAACTAAATCTAAGTAATAGTGAAATGCGCGTGCGCTTCTGGGCTCGCTGGGAGGCGAGGCAGCCGCGCAGCTGTTGTTGGTGGATGTATGCGCAGTCTATAGTCCGTTAGTCGCCTTTTACAACACCCACGGGAAGATAGGGAGTGGTGGTATTCTTTCACCGTTACGCGACACGCGTATAAAAATCAGCCTTTCTGATAATTTATACAGAACTCTTTCTTCAGGAATTTTCAATATGTATACATGTCGTATAAAAAGTACTAAATAATGTATACATGTGAAGCAAGTGCTTTACATAGAGTAGTGCTTTACTATAGTATAGAGCGTCATATTGAGACGACAATTGCCATTTTTACACGTCATAAAAATAAGTCATCGACTTTTTAACCACTCACTCGTGGCACTTTTCTAACAAAAAAATTGGCGCAACTGTCAACGTCAAATTTGACAGAATCGAGCATAGACTATGCGATATTTTGCGATAACAATGCATAAGATGTACCACAGAACCGAAATAACCAAACTTGTTCATACTAAAGTAGTCTGTAAGTCCATGAAGACACGGTACAAAGTCAAGTGTTTGTTGTTTTTGTAGGTGCGGTCCCATGCGACTGTTTGGGGCCTGAGGGGTATATTTTTCATAATTAAAGTACCTTCACTCTGTGCTTTATGCTATTAAGCCATAAACGACTTCAAGGCTCATAAATTAATGAAAAATATGGGAACTGCAAAAGGCAAGTAAGACGTTACCATTCCAAAGTTCCCGATAAGTTTTATGGTGTGCATAAATTTTATTTCCCACTTGTAAATCATATCATCACATATTAAACTGTTTAATCGGCTATTGTGTTCGGTGCTGCATAACAATTTAAAGTGCTAACCGAATGTGTGCTAAAAGAAATTGAACCTTACCGCGTTAACCTTTAAAGCGTTCTATAACAATTTCTCTTTATCAACCTCAAATGACTTCATAACTTTGCAACCTGAAACAACCTTATCAGTCACGTAATGCGAAACACCTACGTTTAATACTAAATTGAAATATTATTGGCGATTACAGCAAAAAGCACTTTAATGTTATCAACGTTATGATTGTATTTCGTTATGCGGCACTTCGCAGTCCAATTAATATCGCTGTATTGTCATTTGTTTTTCGTGCAATCACGAATCGTGCTTATTATTTATTAATATTTCTGTGAATTTGTTTTTTGCGATGTGGAGTGACAACCCTAACTCAGTGGGCAACAAACAACACACACTACATTTAAAATAAATTATAATTTCTTGGCAAATGAATATTTTAATTCTAATTTCTAAATGATAATTAAGTAAGCATAAGTCCTATTATTCAAAAGCATGGTTTAAACATCAAACCTGGAACAAAACAGAGGCTGACTAGAACTAAAGAGAAGAAGCCGCACGAAGCTCGCAAAGAGCTGTTTCACTTTAAAAACTCGTTTGAAAGTCATACTGACAAGTTGTTTAAGAAAAACTGTCATGTGACCGTAGCGACAGTAGCTGGGCTTCATTCACAAGACGAACGCAAAGTTTTAAATTGTATGGCTGTGTAAAAAGGTACTTATTGTTCGTTTCTCGATCTCATATTACTCAATCTCATAAATTTATGGTTTTGAAACATGATAAGTATTTGGACCCTCGATCTAATATCACTCAATCTAATACATTTATTGATTTACTACTTACTAAGTATTTAGCTATTTTATTATTTTAATGTAACATGTTCATTTAATTAAAGAAGCAAAAACATAATGCTACGAAGGTGCCACGCTAAAGATTAAAATCGTTACATTAGTCCTGTAGGAACTGTCAACTCTTACAGCAATATTACTTTAATCTTACTATGCATATTTCCATACGAATTTTGCATAGAAGGATTCAATAGTTCAATAGTTTATTTATTCCATAACAATACAATTAATTGTGTCGGAAATTAAAAAAGTAAGTAATAAAATTAAAAATAAACAAAATTCCAACATGCAAATAAAATTAAAGTACCTAATACTTTTTTATAGTATAACAGTACGGCCTATGTGCTTGCATAAACTGTCTACTCTTATGCTTATGCTCAGTTTCTTTATGTCCACATCTACTTGACCCTAAGAATCGCTAGCGGCGAGGTGTACAAGGGTTCAACCTAATTTGGTTTTCTTGACGTAGTTTGTAAAAAAAACAGTCTAAATTGATAGATAGTGGGGATGACCAAAGTTCCAATCCTATCCTATGAATTATTTAATGTCAACAAATACGATCGTATCATTTTCAGATGAAATAGATTATAGCTAGGAAGGAGACAAAATTGTAGCTAGGAAGTAGGTTTATTTATCAGTCTATTTTACTTAAGTATTTTAAAAAGTCAAATTCGAATAATTTACTTTAAGTATTAAACATTTTTTTTCTTTAATTTTGATTTAAGTATACCGAAAACATTAAAATAAATATAAGTAATAAGATAAAATATAAAACGTTATTAGAATTAATACAAACATTAAAATAATAATAAAAAAGCAAAAGCGCCGTTCACAGCTTGTCTCCGCAACAAAAAAAAAATGGGCTGAACAAATAAAAAGTGAGTCGCAGTCGAGTATCAATCGATTAACCCTAGTACCGCCGGAACGGGTTACTGTGGGAGCGTCGGGATAATTGACCAACAGGTGCACCTCAACCGTTGTTTATTTTTGTGCCTCCAAGGTCCGTATCGGTCGTGTGGATCCACAGGGATGGCAGCTTAATGAAATAAAGCTTAATATGTCAACTGCGTTTTCCAAATCGTATAACTTAGTGTTATTAAGTACTATTTGAAAAACTGTGGTCTAAGTCTACCCCTTTATGAAGCGGGCTTTATGTGTGTATGTATTAAAGTTTGTTTTATTAAGTACTAGCGGCCCGCCCGCGCCTTCGTCCGCGCTAACTTAGAAACATCGTGATACTTTAGTCATTATGTACAAATTATCTTAAAATTATAAACGAAAATCATCCTCAGTTAAGGCTCTATCTTTTAGTGAAAACCGCATAAAAATCCATAGCGATAGTGCGGTGCCACAGACAGAGGAAAACGGCGATTTTGTTTATTTATTTATTTAAATCTTTATTGCACAAAGAAAGAAAACAAAATGTACAAAAGGCGGACTTAATGCCAACTGGCATTCTCTACCAGTCAACCTTAGGGCTAGGCAGAAAGAGTTGTAGGCGGTGCAATACAAAATCTTGTGAACTATCAAATAAACTACACAAATCCACTCACATAGGTAAATAATTATACAATAAATAACATTACACAATTTTAATATAAACTACATGAACTTAAATTTAAATAAAGATACTGTGATAGAAAACTCTTACGAGGATGATGAAGACTCTTGGAGAAGCATATTGCAGATCCTGTTCTTAAATATAATTTTGCTCGGGGCCCGTCTAACTTCTTCAGGGAGAGCGTTCCATAAACGGATGGCCTGTACGGTGAATGAATTGCCCATGAAACCTGAATGGTGAAGGGGAGTGGCAAGAAGAATTTTACTTTATAATATGTAATAATTATGGCCCGATCTCCCCATGTGTCATTGTCTAAGGGCTGTGCACAGCAGTGGGACGTATAAACTTTAGCATAGTCAACGTGGTATTAGTTTTCATCAGCCTATAAAGGTTAATGATGATTAAGCAAAGCAATGCAAAAAACGGCTACATGTTGTATAATGCCAAATCTCACTTGGCCTTTATCTCACCTTTTTATACTAAGCCCGGCAAATGACCCTCTCCACCTGATGTTAGCGGAAGTAAAGTCCAGGCGCAAATACAACTGGTGCAGCGTAAGAGACGGTAGCATCAGTCACCCTCACTCTGCCGGCCCACAAAGTGCCTTTTCGCGCCTTGTTTGATGGACCCTATATCATAGGTAGGAGGGAATACGTGTGCTGGTAGACTATTCCATTTTTTGGAAGTGCGACAAAGAAACGAGTCATAAAATGTCTTTGCACGTGATGGAATATTAGAGACTGTAAATTGGTGACTCCGAAGAGCAGCACGCGTACACCTATGAAAGAAGGGAAAAGTAGGGATGAGGTCAAAGAGTTCTTCGAGCACTCGCCATGGTATAAACGATAAAAGACGCTGAGTGACGCAATATCTCTACGCAACTGCAAAGGCTCCTGATGTTAAGTGATGATAAGACCTACGACGGAAACGCCTTTCACCCGGAATCCTCAATTACTGAGGAACTGGTTATCGTATCTTTAAAATATAGAGAAAGAAGGAGACGGAGATTTGAACAGCATTTATTAAAATAATTATGAATTATTGTCAACCCTAAGACCATCAGTTGAGATGTGTGTTATTACAACCCGTTCTTACTATTCGGCGGTATGTTTTTTTTTAAATCTAAAGCCCTACATTATGATTCAGATACTTATCTTGTAGGTCTTAAAAATAATAATAATATATTTTTATTCTCCACTGTTATTGGAGCATTCGCCACCGTCAGTAGCCGGGCAAAGGTGTATAATATATGTACAAATTAAAAGTATTGGCTAGAAACTGTCATTCTAGTTTCCTTTGTCTGTATGAAATTTAATATAAAGGTTTAGTTTTAGTGCCGCTAGAGGCGCTCTCTCTTGTGTCTGACAGCCGCTTAATGTCGTAAGAAATAAAAGGAGTATTGCTCAATTCTACTGTCTTTAACGTTAATAAGCTAAACACATTTGGTTATGGCCGAAACTTATAATCAATCTGTCTTAATTTTCCACTACGTGCTGTTGCATTGTCCACTATTATAAAGTAATAATTATAAAATACCATTTAACTACCCTTTAAACTATTAGCCTTCCAACCGTTGCCTGGATGAAATTGTTTTTGAATTTTTGCACACACATATAGATATATTTTTATTGAATTAAACATAATATACATCCATGACTCAGGTACAAATGTGCTTGTATTCATCACACTAACACTTTGCCCCTACCGTGGTTCAAACCCAGGACCTCAGAGATGACGACACCTTGAAAACTTTTGTGCCTGCCACACTGCTACGGAGGTCGTCAGCAGATTACTTCATGCTCTTTTGTTTGGCCAGTTCTCATCAAAGTTATAATTTAAATTAGCGTATAAAACACTTTGGAGGATCCAGGTGCATCTTATAGTGTCATAGAATCCATTACTTGGAATTGACTGGTACGATGGATTCAGGTGGAGGAAAAAGGGTACGTGCTCCCATCAATGGATCCTTGCAGTGGATCCAAGTGGACGGAGCGGTATTTGTCCTTTTGATGCATAACAATATAATTATCTTTTTGTATTTACTAGAGAAAGATAACCGTGTCGCGCGGCGGTGAAAGAATACTACCATCCCATCTCTTACCTTGGGTGTCGTAATAGGCGACTAACGGACTAAAGACACATACATCCTAGAGCATAGAGCGGCGATGAGCTCACCACCTGTCCCGCTAAGCACATGTGCAGTCGCTATTTGGTGAAAAGTGGACTATGGCAGAGGACTGCTTTTGCTGTCCTCATTGCCTAGTCTCTGACTAACCCTTCGGGGATAATAGTCTTGATTATATGTATGTACCTATATAATAATAATGTAGCAGATGTATAACAATAAAACTAATTTGGCAGATATCGAATCCAACGCATTTGTATTCTAGTGATATATCGATGGTGAAATATTTACATCGTTCATTGTTCCGCTAATCTGGGTCGCGGCAATTGAATTTTCTGCGTAGGTGGATGTGACGTGATCACTCATAGAATCGATTTCGACGAGAAATGTTTGTAAAAAAATATTTACAACTCTTTAATAGACATTTATTTTAAAATAATTTTTACTGCTTCTTGATAGATAGACACTATTGAAAATAGTTTTCTCGTTAATTTCTGTCAAAAACTGTAATGCCGCGACCACGCGCTTGGCAAACCTCAACAAGCCGTCACAAATTCAAACGTGTGGATAGAGCGTTTGGCTTGGTTTGCAAGCGCTTGTAGCCGATCCATCGAACAAACCACAAATCCAAACGTTTGTAGAGGTTTGGAGTTTTCGGCAAGTGGCAAGCGTGCGGACGCGGCATAATAATCCGAGTGATACTAGTAGATATCATCATCATTATCAACCGAAGAACGTCTACTACTGCTAGACAAAGGTCGCCCTTAAGGATCTAATAGTATATTATGACATACAAACATACATATAATCACGACTATTATCCCCGAAGGGTTAGTCAGAGACTAGGCAATGAGAACAGCAAAAGCAATCCTCTGCCATAGTCCACTTTTTACCAAATAGCGACTGAACAAGTGCTCAGAGTGACGGGTGGTGAGCCCATCGCCGTTCTAAGCTGTTGGATGTATGTGCAGTCTTTAGTTCGTTAGTCGCCTTTTACGATACTCAAGGGAAGAGAGAGGGTGGTAGTATTCTTTCACCCTACGCGACACTGTTATATTATGAGCACTAAGAATAGTGAATATTTTTTTATACGTATAGCACGGCAGAAGACTCAACTTCATCTGATGTTATGTGAAAATGGAGTCTAGGTGCGTAGACAACTAGCGTAGCGTTAGCAAGACGAAGCATCAGTCGTTCTCACCTTGCCGTCTCACAAAATGCTTCTTCACGCCTCGTTTGAAGGACCCCATATAGCAAGGAGGGAAAACATGTGCTGGTAGGGTATTCCATCTATTTAATATTGATTTGGGTGTCGCAAAAGGTGACTAACGGACTATAAAGACTGCACGTACATCCATCAGCATAGAGCGGCGATGGGTTCACCGCCTGTCACGCTAAGCACATAAGCAGTCGCTATTTGTTGAAAAATGGACTAATGGTAGATGACTGCTTTTGCTGTCCTCATTGCCTAGTCTCTGACTAACCCTTCGGGGATAATAGTCATGATTATATTATGTATTGATTGGCAAACATTTTTCGTCGAATTCGGCTCAAGTATAAGTACTTGCAAACTCAATTGTTTCTATGGCATCTGAGCTTTCAACTTATCGGAATGAGGCTTCTGTTTATCGCGGTCGTGGAAATCCACACAAAGGGAAAATTGATCGGTCTCAAATTAAACGTCGACAAAGTTTTTCCGTTTGTTCGGATGTCGATGAGGTACGTATGTAATCGAAAATAATAGGAATTGTTCGATAGAATTCTGTATTTCATTTTATTATTGTAATTTTTTCGTGTGTCAGGTTAGTAGCAGGTGCAAAGCTGTGGTGACTGTCTACCCCTACGAAATATAGGGCGTAATGTATTTACTTATGTGAGGGTCTACTTTCAAAACCCTCTAAATTGGTCAAAACAAATATTGGTCAATATTTAACTGTTACTAGAAAAACAAAACACATTTAATTTCTTCCATGATCCACTAATGATTACGTAACAAATCCCACAAAAAAAGTAAAAACTTTAAAAAGTCTTTAGAAAGCATTTTAACAAATGACACTTTTCTCATTTGTATCAAAACCTACTAAAACAAAAGTCTGTCACTATCAAATTCCATTAAAATTGAGTTGGCCAGTAACTTTAGAACAGTATGTTCTATTGGGCGTTATTGTTGCCGTCGCAAAAGATGCTCTAAGCGGTTTTTTATTAAAATTTAAACGTGAATTATCTTCGTTTGTGAAAAAGTACCTTTAGGGGGTTTTGACAGTAGACCCCTCATGTATGGATGTATTTTGTAGAAAAGAATCTCCGTTGATCGCGTACGGCTTTAAACAGAGGTAAAAAATATCATTAATTCTTTTTCTAGGGCATTTAGATACTAATTACTTCTATTCAAGATTTTTGGTCTCGAGCCATGACATTGGCAGAAAGAGATGGTATTAAATCTTTTGGTGGAAATAGTCAACCTCCGACAGGAGATGGCACTTAAACAAAAAGAAGTGGGTATGCGAATAAGGGAGAGGAGAGGAGAGAGAAAAGTTAAACTCACTTAAATAGACCTGTGAAACTAGAAGTATAAAAGTGCGAGTGGAATAAATGCGAGAATGAAATGAAAAAGAAAATTAGTATTAATAAGAGCTACGGCGAGCACAGTCGGAGGTAGATATAAAAAAAAATATCAGCCTAGTGACTTCCCACTGTTGGGCATAGACCTTCTTACATGGACACCTTTGCATGGAGAGCTTCGACCATAACCCACTACTCTGGCCCAATGCGGATTGATGAGTTTTCACGAATGCAATCTTACGACAACAAGCGGGACCAACGTGCCTTCGAAACCAGGCAGTAACTCTAAATATTTTTGTCTCATCCCGTGACCCGACATTGTAAAAGTAGCTTAACTGGCACGATTGCAAGCCACTGCGCCATAAGCCCTTCCAATATTCGCGTATCCTACAGAAATAACCATAGCACAGGTTGTATCAGTCAACATCACAAGGTGATTTCTCCGCCGTTAAGAAACCAGTTGTTACTAACTCAACGCCCACACACTTGGATTATATTATTCGTCAGTTTCTTGCGAAGAATGCGATGTGAAATATTGGAACGTTATATTTATATATAAATAGTGGTTTGCATGCGACTTCGTCTGCGTGAACACCCAGTTTCCTGTGATGAATTTCCTAAACATACAAATACATACATATAATCACAACTATTATCCCCGAAGGGTTGGTCTCTGACCAATACCAACCAACCAACTAGGCAATAAGGACATCCCCTCTCCTTATTCACTAAGTTTTATTTGTACTGGCACCTCGAGACCAACCGTTAGGTTATGTAAGAAGTGCCGAACGTCCCTGCGCCAGTAGAACACTGGCGCAGGAAACCATCTGCATTAGGTCTTGACGCCAAATCAGTGCCCGCCGAAGCGCGCTCTTCATTCGGTACTCATAAGACTAGTGTCTCGGGAGAGTTTCCCCGTGAACACGTGTAGTTCACTGCCTATTGTCCATATAGGTAACCGGAGCTGTCGAGCTCGCTCACTTCTCGTTGCACGAAGGGCACAACTCGCAGTTGCCACTGCTAGGGTCGTCGACTCTAAAGTCGACTCCCAAGTGTCCACCTTGGTAGCGGAGTAGTAAGCACACTCACTTCTCGGAACCCATCCAGGCGCCTAGCCAGTTCCCACGTCCTACGCGGCTAGCTGGACCGGAGGCTACGGCATCTAGGGGGCCGCCTCTACTAGTTATCCAGACTAGTACCGGAGATGTCAACACCAATGTCCAATGAGCACCATCGGACAAACTGCCAACTATAAGGGAAACTCACGTTCTCCGCAGGACTTTTCACTTCTGGCCCCTCAGAGACCGCTACTAGGTCCCGCTCGCTGTGAGCGAGTTTGGAAGTCCTGGCACACAATACCAGGACAAACGAACATTCCCAAGCTCTACAGCTAACCACAAGCCACTACGAGTCCAACCCACGTCCGGATCCCGCCGGAGGCGCCGGTCAAGGCACAATTAGCGGGAGGCTTGAACCGGAACCCTGTAGTACCCCTGAAAACACAGCCGGACCCGTAGTTCCAGCTGCGATACCCTATCTATTGGGGTCAGTAGATAGGGGCAATGAGAACAGCAAAAGCAGTCCTCTGCCACAGTCCACTTTTCTCCAAATAGCGACTGCACACATTGCTCAGCGTGACAGGTAGTGAGCCCATCGCCGCTCTATGCTGTTGGATGGATGTGTAGTCTTTAGTCCGTTAGTCGCCTTTTACGACACCCAAGCGAAGAGATGGGATGGGATTTCTTTCACCGTTACGCGAAACGGATATTCCTAAATGTTTCTTTTAGATACCAACAAAACTTGTCCTGACAACTAAAACCCAACAAAAACATTAAGACAAATGGTGCATCCGTTCTGAAGTAATGCGCGAACATTCATTCACGGCAATTAATATATACTACTATAGACAATGTAGTTTTAATTATACCTACAGGATTTATATTTTTTATATCATTCAGTAACGTTAATAGACATCATTTTTTTTTAAATATATTTGTTAAGACTACAACCGAGACAAATGCCTTTAGTTATTGACGAGTACCTTCTGAAAAGCTCGAAATGTTTTGATTTGGTCACCGATCCAGTGACCTGAAAGTTGCTTAACTGGCAAGAGCGCAAACCGAATGCTCGACGAATCGAGCTCCTTTAAACCCTTAATACAATAGCCGATACCCTTTTCAATATTGTAATAACAATGCCCCATTTTCATCAACGGAATAATACATTATGTACAAAATGGTAGGTATGTAATTTATTTTCGTGTCTACATATCAACACAATGTGTCTGTATGTCACATCCTTTTGAAAAGTAATTTTCTCACGTAACTCCTAGGAAGGATGCTTGGAATAAATTTATAATATCTTATTGTATTTCCCGCTAACTAAACGAAGGGTAAATATTTTGAACACATTGAAATATTTACGCGCTAGATTTAGGGTTTTTTATTTTATATTTATATGTGAATCAACGGCCAATTAGACGAATTATTTAATATAAATACAGTAATATGGTGTAATACAGTGTGGTGGTATCTCTATAGAAGAACAACCGAACCCGACCCATCTGCAGTGCGATTCTCTAAGTTGAAGCCATGGTAGCAGCGGCTGCCGCAGCGCTGAGAATTGACTCTGTCTCTTTCATATTCATAGAATTGGAAAGAGACAGCAGATCACAGCCATGCCGCAGCGTCTATGTGTCGCTTAGAGAATCGCATAGTTCCCTTGGGTCGACCGACACCCAAGTGAGCGCATCGCCGTCTATGCTGTTGGATTTATGTGAAGTCTTTTAGTCTGTCCGTCGCGTTTTATTTGTAAAAGGTGACGAACGGACTTATGACTGCACCACCTATCATGCTTAGCTCATCTGCAGCAGTTATTTGTTGGTGAAAAGTGGACTATGGCAGTGGACTGCTTTAACCCTTTGGGGATAATAGTTATGAGTGCTTGTATTGTATTTGTACAGTAGGTAACATAAATTACACTAAGAACCAGATTATTCAACACAAGTATAAAAAAATAGTCAACTGAAAGATTCATTCTATGTATGCTTTGACAAGACGTACTTACCTACTGATATCTTTATTATTGAAATTTTGCATTCACAATGCTATATAGATATAGGATAAAATGTTTACTAGAAAAAATCAACCAGTCTCAGGAAGCTCGAATAGGATTCGAACCCTTCGGGATTCGGCTGGCTTGCAGCGTAAATCACAAGTATTCTGGGGTCTCGGTAGCTTAGCGGTTAGAGCAGTGGACCGGCAATCTAAAGGTTCCATTCTAAGACTGGTTATTTTTTTTATTAGTAAACATTTTATTTTTACTGATATAAAAATGAGATGAAATGTCTATGAAGATAATGAAACGTTGAAAACAATGACCCGCAGGGGAAACGTATTATTTACAATTTTTTTCTACTTTTCTCTCAATTTCGCGTTTTTTTGAGCGTTATTAACGCCAACGATCAAATGTTACTATAAATCGCTATTTTAGAGTTAAAATACATTCACTCACAGGTAAGTAACGCCTAAGAGCATTAAAAGTGAGTAAGGTAGAAGGTACAGTATTTTTTTATTAGTTTTCTCATTATTCAAAATATTATCATATGAAAAATTTTTATAGTACTTACATTTTATATAAAGAAATATATTGACAATATAAAATATTATAAAAAACTTTACCTAGTCTACCACCAGCAGCGGGGATAGACCCAAGCTATTGGTGGAGGGCTGCAGAGTGAGTAATTATTATTATAAATAAATAAATAAAGTTTCCTACATTCACACCAATTATCTAGCCCAAGAGAAGCTTCATTATGAAACTCGTTAAATGGTTACTGGACAACGGATAAACATACTTAATATACTTAAATACATACTTATTATAACAGAAAACACCCAGACCCGAGACAATTTAGAAAAACAATAGTTTCTAAATCGACCCGACCGGGGATCGAACCCGGGACCTCAGAGATGGCGACACCATGAAAACCGATGTACAAACCACTCGACCAAGGAGGTCGTCAAATATTATTTATTAAAATTATTATTTATACTTAATTATTACAATCTTCCAAACTTATCTGAAGGACAATAATTAATTTGTTTAATTTGTTTAAAAATCAAAAGAAATAATAAAAACAACAACATAAATTATTTACTTACTTACCTATTACATCAATTAATTATTATTAATATAACATCGCAAAGAATTAGACACCCAATAATTAACCTTTGGTTTCATTAATATTGGTCATCTGGTTTTGAACAACCATGTCGTGTAGCGGTGAAATAATCTACCACCCCCTCTCTTCCCTTGGGTGTCGTAAAAGGCGACTAACGGACTAAAGACTGCACATATATCCAACAGCATAGAGCGGCGATGGGCTCACCACCTATCACGCTGAGCACATGTGCAGTCGCTATTTGGTGAAAAGTGGACTATGGTAGAGGCCAGCTTTTGCAGCCCTCATTCCCTAGTCTCTGACTAACCCTTTGGGGTTGATAGTCGTGATTATATGTATGTATGGTTTTGAACATTGATTTATGCTGTTCACTGTAGTGATGGTAATTCAGAGTGATTTCAAACCCGACCATTAGCAAAATGAATAATCTAGTTTGCTGCCGCGACTTCGTCCGCATAAACTGTGATTGAGAGGGAATTTTTAATTATACCTGACGAAGTGTTAAAGACTATAGCATAAAACGTGAGTGCTTTTAGTTCCTGATAATTATTTTGTCAAAGTCAGTACAAATTTTTGCCAGTAGTTTGATATGAAGACCTGTAAATAATATTATAAATGCTATGATTTAAAATATACTGTAAATAATTAAAGAATTTTTTAGAAGTAAATTTTAAAGCAATTTATATCGCTCACATATAAAATAACTAATTCGAGATGATGAGATGATGAGTGAGTGCCTGCTAATAGATAAAATTTTATAGATCTATTTATCTTTGTAAAGCATATTTTTAATATTTTTTTTTTGAGGCAAACGAGCAAGCGGGTCACCTGATGGAGAGTAATCACCGCCGCCCATGGACACCCGCAAAACCAGAGGAATCGCAGGCGCGTTGCCGGCTTTTCTTTGCCGGAATTTGTACTAATGTACACATTATATCTTATTATATAATACATAAGTAAATTGTTTTTTTTAATTTATCAAATAGTCTCTACATGTCACCGCCTATAAAATTTCTGAACATCTTCACTGGTAGACTGGTAGAGAATGCCCTAAGGTATTCCGCCATTTTAAATAAATAAATAAAGTTTATGCTCTATTATAAAAACCTATACAATTCTAGCTACTATAAATTAAGCTTGGTTGCAAAAAACGGTGCATTTAAGAATCTGGATCAGACCATGTCGCATTGGGGCTGATTGGTTTAACTAATGCTATATTATTAATTACTATAACATAACCATGTCGTAAGATGCTTTCGTGCAACTATTTTTAATTATTATATGGTTATGAGACTATGTAGAGCATAAGCTATCTCACTACTAAATATTTAATTAGGGCAAAGCGACCGAAAGGCACGCGTTACCAAAGAGTATGCAATAACGCATTGCTACAAATTGATAATATTAAGTATACCTACAGTTGTCTGTCAGTCGCTTGCCAGTTGCTTGTTATTAAATTTGTGCAAGGAATTAACAATCAGCCCGCTTACTCTCGAAACCGATTGTTATTGGATCGGATTGGTATTGTGAATTTTCGTATTTTTAAGTTATGACACCAGCGCTAATTTGGATTCATATTGGGTGAACTAATTGGCATTGAGTTTTGTATTTTTTTAACTCAATATCCACGCAATGTGAATCCATATTAGCTCTGGTGTCGTAACTTAGGAGTACGAAAATTCACAATACCAATCCGATTCAATAGCGATCGGTTACAAGAGTAAGGGGGCTGATCTATGATTCTTATTGCGACAATATATTAGTTGAACACACACATACACATAATCACGACTATTATCCCCGAAGGGTTAGTCAGAGACTAGGCAATGAGAACCACAAAAGCAGTCCTCTGCCATAGTCCACTTTTCACCAAATAGCGACTGCACAAGTGCTCAGCGTGTCAGGTGTCAGTCTTTAGTCCGTTAGTCGCCTTTTACGACATCCAAGGGAAGAGAGGTTGTGGTAGTATTCTTTCACCGCTACGAGACACGGTTATTTGATGAAAATGTCACTTTATTATAGTAGAAGGTATTCATTCAACAAGTTACCAAACCCAAACGAATCCGAAGCACGAACACGAATACGCCATTCGGCAATTCGCATTACGCGAATGCCGAAAGATAATATCCTTACATGACTCGAACAATGTTTTGACAGAATGTCTAAACGTTGTGTTTATGTAAATGTGTAGGCGCCCAATGTTTCAAGAAGAACGTGTAATTTGACAGAGCAAGGCAACTACACTACGTTCAGGAGTATTAGACGGCGACCTCCTTGGTCGGGTGGTTTTTACACCGGTTTTCATGGTGTCGCCATCTCTGAGGTCCCGGGTTCGATCCCCGGTCGGGTCAATTAAGAAATTATTGTTTTTCTCAATTGTCTCTGGTCTGGGTGTTTTCTATTATAATAAGTACGTATTTTAAGTATGTTTATCCGTTGTCCAGTAACCATTTAACGAGTTTCATAAGGAAACTTCTCTTGGGCTACATAATTGGTGTGAATGTAGGAAAGTTTATTTATTTATTTATTTAGATTCTTTCTTATCGGCGACCTCCGTTTTCGACTAGTTAGCACGCTGGTTAATATCTGAAGTCTCAGGTTCAATTCCTGGTCGGGTTAATTTAGAGAGAAACTGTTTTTCTAAATTGATTTCGGGTTTGGGTGTTTTTTCTATGTTTATGTATATTTATCCGTCATCTTACAATGTTAACGAGTTTCAAAAGGATACTCATCTTGGTCTAGATAATTGGTGTGAGAAAGACGAAAGAAGTATTTTTTTAAATGTGCCAAGTGCGAATAAATCCTACTAAACGCGAAAGTTTGTAAGTATGGATGGATGTTTGTTACTCTTTCACGTAAAAACTACTAAATGGATTTGGATTAGACGCGGTATACACATTGTTTGTAACCTGGATTGACACATAGGATACTTTTAATCTCGATATTCTCACGGGAACGGAAACCACGCGGGTGAAACCGCGAGCGGCCGCTACTAGTATATAGTTCCACGGCGAGGCAAATTAAAAACAAAATAAAAATAAATATTTATGGAATTACAAGTTTCCGTTACATTGGTTGGGATCTCTTCCGTTAAGTATGTATGCAAATGTCGCCATCATTGATATAAAGTCACAGGTACACGCATACAAAACTCGGGATGGTGATTAAACCCGGGTTACCAGTAACGAAACACGAAACTTTTTTTACGAATCTTCTCGCGTTTAAGTAATATTATTTTATTCAGACGTAACGAACCCTTTACAGGGTCTGGTGGTCACAGGAAAAATAGAGAAATAAAACGTCAGGATAAAATATAAGTAAGTACTTAATTTTTTTATGATTCCATTCCGTACATTATATTGTACATTTGTATAATTGGAAAACCATTATTAATAATCCTAGTTTAGTAGTAGAACATAATTTTAATCTTTACTGTTGAAATCCTTTAGGAAAAACATTCGCAAGACGATTGTAAAACTGATAATCATACTGAATACGTAAAAAAGAAGCGTTGGCTTACGTTAAACACCTACCCTTTACAATAAAGTAAAAATATCAAAAAACAAACATAACTGAATAATAGATTTGATGAAAAGTTTCTAAGTATAAAAATAAAAACACTGGACTAACCTCCTTTGCGAATCGTCGATCAACACAAAAAAGTAATATCCATTCGTGCAGTGCGAAATACCACAACACTGCAGTGTAGGTAGCTATGTAGGAACACGAAAATCCCGTATGAAAATTTAACGAAAACCCCTAATGCGGATAACGGAACACACTTTCATTAGTCACTTCAGTAAAAAGTTAATTTCTCCTCTATTTTCCTAATTAGACGCACACCCACAAAAAAGTATCACTGCCACCTGACACTGTCAACCTTTTGTTTTTGTTTGTTTTTATTTTTTCGTTCAATTCGCACACGCGTTCGATATTCGATTCTGAAGCGCGTATAAAAGCGGCAAACGAGCGGGCGACGTAGCACTCTCCCGTTAGGTGCCCAGCCGGTAACTGAGCGACTGTAAGCTCTGCTTCCCCGGCCAGGGTTGGCGGCAAACTCTAAAAAACGACGCAGACACGCCACTCGATCCGAGCGTTTGTACGCAAGCGTTGCGGTATTATACTTACACGAGAAAGTAGTGGGTAGGTAGAATAGTAGATGAGTTAAATAATGTTGATTCTTTAGTAATATTTTCATCATCATCAGCCTGTCTCACTGGTGGACTGCGGCCTTCCCCCAAATAAAAGGATCAATTTGGTCCATAATTTACTATGATATCTCAATGTTAATTTGGTGGGTTGTGATTTCAACTTAGGGATAAAATTATTGGGAAAAGTAACGAATAAAAACCGGTAACTTTTACAATTGACCTTATATAAAAGATGCAGAAATTAAGGTCTTATCATATATTTTAATCTCTTTATTTTACTGTAATACTAAAATTAAATTACATATCTTACTTGAATATTAACTTTCACTTTGTGTTTAACAAAGCCTATACAGTTTTTACAATAAATCATAAATATTTTTATCAGACAATTACACTCGTAATACCTAACTCACATATAAGCTCTACACAGAAAATGTAATGACCTTTCTGTTATTTTCACGCAACATAATCTTTGACTCGACAACGACCTTAATCTGAAATCCCTTTTCAACTCCTCGTGCCTCTCATTATTGATCTCTTTCACTCCTCACTACCGGTGCAATAACATTTCCGTCTCGCTCCATTTCTATGAGGCGGCCATACATCCGTCCTTTTCCACCACCACTGCAGAGCCTCAAAAACGAGGTAGTGGCGTCGTAGTTTCAACGTGTGCGTTCGCATAAGAAATTTTTCCTTCACACATTCCACAGAGTGGCGAACACAGTATGCCGCGTATTTGAGTACTGCCACTTTCGTTAGCGGCAACTCAAATGTTTACTTTACATGTGAAATTGTTGTTAAAACTGGCAACTTCAGTGTGAACCGGACGACTTATAAATTTCTTTGCGAGCGTAAAAAAACAGACGTGGAAATAATGTGAGTCGCCGCTTTTCCGCGGTACGGTTTAGTATGCTTAAAGGGGTCCCCGATTCGGGGGCTGAATAAAACATAGAGAAAACCAGTTGGGCAAGAGACAATATTTTCAATTGGTACCGGAGCGCCATTATAGCGATACACGCCGGCGAACAATTCAATTTTGCTGCTGTGCTCGCTTGTTTTGCGTTCGTGTTTTGTTTGCCGGTGTAATTTAAAAATAGGTTTCGCTTCGATTTATATGTTTGGGTTTTTTTTCGTATTTTTTTCGATTTTGCGTTCGGACTGTATTTTGCCCTTTTTGCTGTAAACTTTTTTAAACTAAACTATGTTAAACTTTATAGTTATAATCGTTTGTTGATGACGTAGTAAAAGGATCAATTTTTCAATTCTAGGATGATAGAACGTACCTATCTATCTTTCAAAGTATTAAGCGATCTACCTGAAATTCCATCTGCAAAAAAAGGAAAGACATAATACGACAATACATTTACGAATTGGTGGTACTTATAATACTTCAAATAAGTTTTAAATGCCAATTGAAATATCGGCACTAAGTCAAGTAAATTCAAGTTAGTATTTAGTAGTAAGTACATAAATAGTGTTTGATACTGATCTGATATAGCCGAGATAGAGTAAGATAAAAGACTATCTTCAAACTGTGTAAAAAGTTTTGTAGAACAAAATTAAATGGAATTGCTATGATACTCAATGTAAAAAAATAATAATATTATCATACTGTCAAAAACTGTAGCATATACATCATCTTACTCTGTCATTATTAAAACGACTAAGTAATTTGTTTAAAACAGATCGGTCGTCTTCTATTTAATTATGAAAATGTGTTATAGCTAAAATTAATATAACGTAAAAGCTCTCGGTTATCAAAATTCATGGATGAATTCACGCATAGAAAATGCAATGATATTCAAAATACACTCTTTGGACAGCTTTAGACGACTGGTTTTTTTTATAGCTTTGCTCCCCGCTTTTTTGCAGGACTTTTGGTTATGTTTGATTTTTTTCTTTCTTATTTTGAGGGGGGGTTAATAATAAGCTTGAGCTTTAAGAGCTCGACTCTTGTTTTTTCTTTTATATCTCTTTTTGTATCTTTTTCTTTTGTACAATATTCTTTCTTTAGACGACTGGTTAGAAAACACTATCTGTCACTGTCAACGTCTTTATGATTTTAGTTTATTTGTATAGAAAACTTTATATATTTGATAAACTTAAGCATGTTTATTTATTACTATTTGTTTATCTAATTCTAATTTATTTAAATTGAACCACAACTGTCCTTTAAAATTTAACTTTTTGTCCAGTTCAACCCGGTTGCCTGAAAGAAATTGCTTTTTATCGAAATAGCTGAAGTGACGGTGTTTCTATGTCAGTGTGGACGAATGCGCGGGCGGGACGCTAGTTATCAATATTTTAATCACTTCATTTCCGGTTTGTGAAAGTGTTGCAGATTCGAATGCTGTGTGTTTATAGATTTGAACATTTTAAAGATATTTCCTTGATAAGTTAACTTAACTTAACTTCAATCTTTAGGTATGTACTTTAAATTATTTTCTTTAAATAAATTATAATTTTATACATAAGTAACAGCAGATGTAAATATTAAGGTAAGTAAACAACGAATTACTTAGATCATTCTGTTTTAAGTTGAAAGCCGATATTTTCGAGAGCGTATATTTCGAAGAATACTTCGTTAAACGCCTTGACTTGAACACTTGACTTGTTAATAAAATTATCTGAATCTACTTATATAGGTATTTATCTATTTACAAACAAGTAGGTGTACTTAACTAAAGGTAAAAGATAAACTTTATAGCGTCGTATAGCGGTGATAGAATATTACCACCACCTCTATTTCCTTAAGTGTCGTAAAAGGCGACTAACGGACTAAAGACTGCACATATTATATCCAACAGCATAGAGCGGCGATGTACTCACCAACTGTAACGCTGAATACATGTGCAGTCGTCATATTTGGTGAAAAGTGGACTATGGCAGAGGACTGCCTTTACAGTCGTCATTGCCTAGTCTCTGACTGACCCTTCGGGGATAATAGTCGTGATTATATGTATGTATGAGTTGAACACAGTTCATGCCAGTCCAACCAAGAAGCGATGCAGTCTTTGTGTCAATCCACCAATCCGTATTCTGGCCAGCGTAGTGGGTTAAGGCCCTATTTTTGACCATGTTTCAAATTCTGTGCAGTGGTGGGGAGTTCATAGGCTGATGATGATGAACAAAAAAAATATGATAAAAATGCTACATACATTATAATCACGATTATTATCCCCGAAGGGTTAGTACCTATTTTATCATAGTCCACTTTTCACCAAATAGTGACTGCGCATGTGCTCAACGTGACAGGTGGTGAGCCCATCGCCGCTCTATGCTGTTGGATGTATGTGCAGTCTTTAGTCCGTTAGTCGCCTTTTACTAATGAGCAATGTGATATAGCGGTTCATTAAAAGAATACTAACCAACCCCTCTCTTTCCTTCGGTGTCGTAAGGCGTATAACGGACTAAATACTGCAGATCAATCCAATAGAGCGGCGATGGTCTCATTACTAAACACAGTCGTAAATTGGTGGAACGTTTGAATGGGACTGCTTCTGCTGTACTCATTGCAAGTGTCTGACTAACCCTTTGAGGATAATAAGGGTTACTCGCTTAGTGACTAATTACGTACACGCATATTGACATACACGCATTTTGACTTACACGCATATTGACTTACACGCATTTTCACTTACACGCATATTGCCTTACACGCATATTGACTTACACGCATTTTCACTTACACGCATATTGACTTACACGCATACTGTAGTACTATTATTTATTTTGTGAAAATAGTCGTAAAAGTATGGATGGATAATAATCAGCGACAAGATCTAATAATACTGGTACTAATATAAGTTGCCGCCAAAAGTTAAAATATACCAAATGCATTAGAGGTCACTGTCCTCATCGACCTGATTCGGTTAGCAAGTTAACAATAATTGTGCTAACGATAGAAACACGAGGTCCGATGTCAAACCTGTCCAGTTACACGCTCATATCTAATTGGGTTAGCGGCAAAAAGAAAAAAAAATGTTACTTAAAACAGTGTGAATTGACCACAGTGTTTTGTTCTTAGCACTGAAAATGGACAGGTCGATCAAGGTATTAACGTTTTTTGTTATTATGTTCTTCTAGAAGTTACTCCACACGTAAAAAATGTTAAATCAATTTTAATGAGTTTTGGTAGAGATAGAATGGGCTCTGAAGACAGTTAAGAGCTACTTTTTTCTCGCTAATACAAGAGCAAAGCCCTGCAGGAAAAAGCTAGTTTATACATCAATGTTCTGGTTAGATTGAATTCCTACCCTTTATCTTAAACATGATTTTAAAAACACGAGTTCTGATGTCAAACGTTTCCAGTTACACGCTTTTATATGCAGCCAGACTTGTCTGTGATATGGTCTTGGTGAGTCGTCAATGATTGGTAGATATCACTGGACAGATAAGTGCTAAGTATCTACTTACTATTACTATTTAATTAAGGATTGTATAGAATCATATTAACAAAATATAATGTTAAAATTTTAAACACTGAAAAAAAGACGACAACCTCAGGCGGGAATCGAACCACGCACCTTCCGCATTCCGGGCGGCTGCCTTAACCACTTGGCTACCGAGGTCTGGCTTTCAACCGTCGAAATTTGTCAGTGCTTGATGCTTATGTTTTTAGTCAACATTGCTTCATCAAATCTTAGAAGTTTTCACCTCTGAGATCTAAGATTTTAATTTTTAATTCTAAATAAAACGCTAAAATATAAAAAACATTAATCTATAAACGCAGCTTCATCTTAACCGAATGTTAAATATTTGTAAAAATATTTCTTTCGGATCTCAGAGGTGAAAACTTCTAAGATTTGATGAAGCAATGTTGACTAATAACATAAGCATCAAGCACTGACAAATTTCGACGGTTGAAAGCCAGACCTCGGTAGCCAAGTGGTTAAGGCAGCCGCCCGGAATGCGGAAGGTGCGTGGTTCGATTCCCGCCTGAGGTTGTCGTCTTTTTTCAGTGTTTTTAATTTAAGCGTTAATAAAACGCTAAAATATAAAAAACATTAAAATGTAATGTTGTTAGCTAAGCTTAAGTTATGATGGGACTGACATAACATAGTGTAAAGTAAAAAAAAATATAAAAAAAACGCTTTTACATAATTAAGTTAGCGGCAAATTGAAAACTTTTGTAACTTTAAGCAGTGTGAATTGACAAACAGTGTTTTGTTCTAAGCACTGAAAATGAGTGTAGCGATGACTTTCCAGAAGTCGAATTTTACTGCAAGCAATTTTTACCATTCACATATTTTCCCAATCGAATTCTTTCCTGACATTTTTTCTGGAGGATGATTTTTTCAGAAGCTACTTTTCTTTAAACGAATTTTGATTTCGAATTTGTTTTATTTTTTTCAGATAAGTAAAGGTTTATTGTCTTATCAGCAGCTCGTCTTTCATTGGATCTAAACAGCATCATCTTTTAATCCCAAAATATATAATATAATATTACAAAATTCTATTTTGTGGTTATAAGACAGTTAAAATGATACCTATCTTTTTTTCAAATAACATACAAATTAAAATGGAAAAAATTGCTTATAGTATTATTATAGTATAATTACGTGAGTAGGAATATTTGAGACTGGATATTATTACTTTAAGTAAAAAAAAATCAGAAATTTGCCCTACAGGAAAAAAAACGCACAGAAAATTAAAAATTGGTAAATTATGCGAATGGAAAAATCGCTTGCAGTAAAATTCGATTTTCGGAAAGTCATCGCCACACTCCTGAAAATGGACAGATCGATAAAGGTATTGACGTTTTTTGTATTCTTCTAGAAGTTACTCTACACGTATAAATCATTAAATCAATTCTAATGAGTTTTGGTATAGAGATAGGATGGGGCTTTAAAGACAGTTAAAGGCTCCTTTTTTCCAGCGAATACAGGGCAAAAGCCGCACAGGAAAAAGCTAGTTTATACATCAATGTTCTGGTTAGATTGAATTCTTACATTTTATCATAAACACAATTTTAAAAACACGCATCTGATGTCAAACTTTATAATGATAGGTCGATCAAGGTATTGACGTTTTTTGTTATTATATTCTTGTTACTCTACACGTTTAAACCGTTAAATCAATTTAAATGATTTTTGTTATAAAGATAAGATGGCGCTCTAAAGACAGTTAAAGGCAACTTTTTCGCAGCGAATACTAGAGCAAAGCCCCGCAGGAAAAAACTAGTATGTACACAGTGTGTTCTGGTTTTATTGTATCCCCAGCCTTTGTTTTAAACATGATTTTAATAAGTCCCACTGCTGGGCAAAGGCCTACATCATTGAAATCCAGTAACTGCTACATTTGGCTACTTGACATTTTTCGAATAAATATTTTAAAAATTACAAACGCTTATTTTATACCCCGTACAATATTTTCTTTTTCAAAAAAAAAATATTTTATAGAAAAAAATATATTAACAAACATATTTTTCTTTATTAATTTCAAATTTCGTGCGAAAACGGTCGGTCACGTGACATTTTGCTCTGTGACGTCACATTTCAATAAATATAGAAATTCATCTTGAAACCTGACAGACAGTTTTTGATAATTGTGTGAAATGTGACGTCACATGAAGGTAAAAATAAAATATTAACAATTTATTTATATAAAAAAAGAACTATTGGATTATTATCGTTAAATCATAAACTACCGTTTCCGACCTTTGACTATATACATGTCTAGACGGAGCATCGCGGTACAAACGCTTCTCAAAATCCGCCCGGTTTTTGTGTTAAAGGGAATTGATCAGTTTGTTAGGGTGCTTTGGCCTGGCGTGGACATTAACTATATTATTAAATGAATTCCTATTTAAATATTTCACACCTAAAAGAAAATAAATAACATAACAAAGTTGCAGCAAATTGTACAAACATGCCATATATAGCATGCTGCGTAATATTGTGATTTTATTACTAAAACTTTAAAAAAAATATTATTTTTTTCTAAAATAAGTTAAGTAAGAAAGAGATACTTAAAAATCTAATTAGCGGATAAAATAAAACAACATTAATTCGTTTATTATGGTTTTATTTAGAATCGTATGTAATTAAAATATTGTCTAGAAACTGGGCAGGTGGTGTAATAAGTATTATATTCGTGCCTTGCCTAGCTTAAATACCACATTATTGTCATACCGTGAGCACAGCCACCGTTCTTCGGCCTGCCAGGAAAACTAATTACAGTGAAATTATTATAAAATCTGTACCAAACCACTTGAACAGTAAAAGTTCTTAACAAAAAAAACATTTTCTAATTTCAGTAGGTACTAGAAATCGATTATTCATTAATAAAACTAATGTTATCGTATTAGCGTTCGTGTGGGAACCCAAAATTGGGCTTGCATTGCAAGGCTGCAGCTGCAACGTCCGCAACTATAAAATGGCGGTGCTTTGTGCGTGCAATCGGCGAGAATACTTTTTATTACAACTTTATTTAAAGAACACTTTCCTGCGATAAGTGTTGCGCCAAAAATTATTAATGAATTTATTATATTTATTCGTAACAATACTTTTTACTGAGCAACTTGTTCAAAAAAGGCCGAAATTGGCGATTCCCTTTGAAGTGTGCGTGACAGCCGCGTATGATGACACTAGCCCGAATGGTTGCCAGCGAATGCCTAATTTCCGATAAAGTTGGGAAAAAATATTTATGCAAAATACAATTTAAAATGATTCATAACATAACATAACTTTTTAAATTAGGTATGTCTATCGTATATGTAAGTATAACGCATAAAAGAAGATGGTGTGTTTAGAAGAAATGGATGATTGAAGGCGAGGGCGAGTACAATAAAATAATGCACTAATGGAAGCCTGCGTGCGTGTGATATGTTTGTAATACGGACGAAATAGAAGCAACAGGCAGGATGATTTACATTTAATACTTAATCAAATTTTTTTAATTAGAAATTTAAATATTTTAAATTAAAATCAAAACAATGAATGGCGTTCTTTTTGTATTTGTTTCTTAGATAACTTGCGTTTGGATGTTACATCATTTTCCATGTTCTCTAATTTCTTATTATGTTGATCCCTTATAGTAAAATATTTCGACAACGACTTCTTTCTACCGGATCAGTTGGAAATCTGAAAATTAAAATGATTGCTATGTGGTCGAACAGTTGTAAAGGTTACATAATGTGATGACGGCTCATCAATATCCGTGTCCAGTAGTTTACATGAGACGAGAAATATTGAACTTTTAGGAGCACAATCATACACCCGCACTTTCTCAAACATCGTCATCATCATCATCAGCCTATAAACGTCCCACCGCTGGGCACAGGCTTCCCCCGTGGAGATAGCACGTGGGGATATTAGGCCATAGCCCACCACGCTGGCCCAATGCGTGTTGGTGGGTTTTAACGACTGTCATCTTACGACAACAAACGGGACCAACGACTTAACGTGCCTTCCGAAGCACGGAGGAGCTCGAGATGTTTTAAATTCGGTCACCCATCCAGCGACCCGGCATTGCGAAAGTTGCATAACGGGCAAGATCGCAAGACGAACGTGCTAGCCGATGCGCCATCGAGCTCTGAAGCATACATACTACTATTCCCATATACATATACTTAAACACACACTTATTACAAAATACTTAAGTAAATTCCATTCAAACATAATTATTATTTTATTCATTTCAAATATCGATACCATACCACAATAACAATTTATAATAATAGTAAAATAAAATATTACAGTAGGTATTATATTTTTTCTTGTTTCAGAACGGAACCTATACTCCAGCCAAATTCGATGACGAATGTTTGTAAACAGATTACTGTTATACCTAGTTGCACTAGGATTTTACTTTTTCTTGAGAGACATTCACAAGAAAACAGTTAACTATTGTGTCTTTCTTCCAAAAAACAGTAAAAATCCTAGTGAAACTAGACATTTGCACAAATGACAGTAATATGTTTACAAACATTAGGCATCGAATATGAACCGAGACATTTATTCACGCTCTTAAAAATCAGACATCAGTTTAAAAAAAAAGAAAAACTTTGAAAGCGTTCCAATAATAATTATATTTAATGTATTTACTTTATTTACAACAAGACCATGTATAAATACTAGTAGTGTAATATTGGGCATTCTAGATCACTTTTCACTCCATTGATCTCACTGACGTTCGATCAATGTCGTTAAAAAGTGATCTAGAATGTCCCAATATTACTTTTGAAAATCACTGCCATTCGCTCGTATATATGTTTAAGCGCTATGCTTCAAAGTCATTTTATTGAAACTCCCGAAACACTGTGGTCAATAAGAAAACAGCTGCTATGAGATTTGTTAAACAAAAACAGTCATTAAAATTAAAATGCATTTGCCCACCATCATCAAATGAGTTAAAACGTCATGGCAACTTATTGCCGAACAGTATCCGTTGTATTGTTTGCGGCCCTTCGAATTGTGGAAAGACAAACTTAGTAATTAGTTTATTACTACATACAGATGGTCCACGGTTCCGCAACCTTTATGTTTATTCAAAATCTTTGTATCAACCTAAATACATATTTTTAGAAAAAGTATTAAATATGGTTGCAGGTACATCGTATCATAAATATAATGACAACACCGAAGTTTTGAGTCCACATGATGCTTTGTCTGACTCGATTATTATATTTGATGATGTTGCTTGTGAAAACCAAAACCACATCCGAGATTATTTTGCTATGGGACGTCATAAAAATATCGATTGTTTTTATATTAATCAAACTTATACAAAAGTACCAAAACAACTTATTAGGGACAATTCTAACCTAATTATATTATTTAAGCAGGACGATGTAAATTTGAAACACGTATATGATGAACACGTAGGGTCGGACATGACTTGGTCACAATTTCGAGAAATGTGCTCAACTGTTTGGAAGAAACCATTCAATTATCTTGTAATAAATAAGGATTGTGAACGAAACAAAGGATGTTATAGGAAGACATTTGATACGTTTATAGAATTAGATTAATGTACAAAAGCAGTTGTAATTATGCCATAAAATCACTTTCATTTGTGACTTAAAGCTGAAAGGAAACCTATTTATTGAAATGGAAAGAGATTTAAAAGAACAAATTGTAAAATCAGCATCAGCTGTTAAAAGGAAGGTAGACTTAATAAAGGATGCTAAAAATTCTAACAATGTTACCCTGGAAACAATATTTAAACCTATTGTTGACCCTCTTAACATTTTAGCGAATAGAAATGATGAAAAGAACTTACAGGAAGTAAAGCTTTATGATCCCATATCAAAAAAAAACAGGAAAAATGAAAGCGAGAAGTCGTATTCTTCTTGTGAAGAATATATTGATTCTAATAGTGTAGATGAAGAGGAATATCAAGACACACCACAAAAATCAGACAAAATCCTAACTACGTCACCTTTTAAGAACCATGATGTAAGTAAAGGTTCTTTTAAGTCCCTCCAATCATCACCAAACATTATAAATCAAGATGAGTCTTCCTCATGGTCTACGTCATCTGAAGTATTTAATGCCATACCTTTTGGAATTAGAAATGAGCGAGGGAAACTTGAGCTTGGAAACACTCGCGTTCATGATGACGGTAGAATTCTTAAAGTTGGAAACATTACTTTTGAAAAGACTCTTGGCTTAAAAGAACTATTATATAAAAAGGTACCAAATCTAGATGTTATTACAGATGACGACCTTGAAAACTACAAGCTACTACTTATCAATACTAATGCACACAGACGTAACTTTGATCCTGCCAAACCAATAAACAGCAATAAAGGGTTTAAATACATGAGTATTATAAAACCATTATTTAAATTCTCTAAACAACCTACTAGTACTGAGAGTCCTCCACAGGGAAAAGGTATCAATCTTTTAAAAAAAGTTAAAACAAATACAGATTTAGTTTATTGGGATGATCCAAATGAATTAATAGAACGATTGAAATTACTGCTTGCGTCAAAAGCTGCTGGTAACACGGGTTTGGATAATGAAATCGTTGCAATAATTGAAGAACTGCGCGAAGCGGGCATCATAAATATGGAATATAAACAAATAGCACGGGGAAAATTAAGCAGTATACTCGCAGTAAGCAAAGCTTCGAGATTATAATGAATATAGATAAATTCGGTCATCACATTCATAAACGTTTGAGGTTATCTGAATACATCGATACCATAAACGATACGTTAAAAAAGTGCGAAACGGGCGAATACGACTTAAAATCATCAAAACTTAAAGGTTTATCATCTCCAGACAAGGACGATGAAGCTGTAAATAAGGCATATTTGGATAAAACTGTACAAGATCTAAGGAATGAAATAAATAAAGTTAATAGTCGTGTAAAAATTTACATCCAGAACTTAGAATCAGCTACTTCCAATCGCTTGTCTACTATGTTTTACTCAAAAACAGAAATAGACCGTATGATTCAAGCAAAGTCAAACAAAAATGAGTAAAAGAGATATAGTAGAAGAAATTCACAGAGCGGCGAGAAGAAATTTTCCTCGCCGATGTACAATTATAAAAGGAGTAGATGATTCATGGCAAGCTGACCTTATGGATTTTCAAAAGTATTCACAATTTAATAAAGGATATAAATATGTTTTAGTAGTTATTGACACTTTATCGAAATACGTTTGGACAAATCCTTTGAAGAGTAAAGATAAAATTAATGTCACCAACGCAATGGAAAATATATTATTGAATTCGTCTCGGAAACCAAAAAATTTGCAAACAGATTTAGGTAAAGAGTTTTATAATGAAAACTTTAAAGAGTTGATGAAAAAATATGACATTAACCATTATTCCACTTATTCTGTGAAAAAAGCAGCAATTGTTGAAAGAGTAATTAGAACGCTAAAAGGTCACCTTTATAAGCTATTTAGCTTATGCGGTCAATACCAGTGGATAAATAAAAATTTGAAAAACGTGGTACAAAGCTATAATAACACTGTTCATCGTATAACAAAATTTAAACCTATTGATGTTGACAAAAGAAATCAGACAACTGTAAAGTACAACATCATCAAATCACAAAATAACAACATAACGAAAAAAAATAAGTACCGTGTTGGTGATCATGTTCGGATTAGTAAATACAAAGGTGAATTCTACAAAGGTTATACTCCCAACTGGTCAACAGAAATCTTCAACGTTGTGAAAGTTAACCATACAAATCCTGTCACATACCACTTAGAAGACAAACATAAGCAAAGCATTTTAGGATCTTTTTACGGATACGAACTGCAAAGAACCCAATTTCCCGATATATATCTTATTGAAAAAGTTTTAAAGAAAAAAGGAAACAAACTCTTTGTCAAATGGTTGGGTCTCAGTGATGGTGAAAACAGTTGGGTTGACAGAAAATTATTAATGACTTAATATAAATATCGCCTGATTATGTTGTACAGTCACTTTACGAACATCAATGAAGGAAGGAAGCGGCATTGTCAACAATTTAATAGATAACATTCCGTTCGAGTTACACTTACCTGGATATCAGTTTTGTGGTCCAGGAACAAAACTTAAAAAACGCTTACTAAGAGGTGAACGAGGAATAAATAAATTGGATGAAGCTTGCTTGTATCACGATATTGCTTACAATAATAAAGATTGGAACGTTAGACAAAACGCCGATTTAGAACTTTTAAATATGGCAAAGAAAAGATTGAAATCGAAAGATGCTGGGAAAGGAGAAAAGATTGCATCATGGATAGTAAAAAATGCAATGAAAGCAAAACTTAAAGCCGGAGCAGGAGTGCGGTCATTCATGAAAGGTGTTAAAAAAATTCAAAAGCAAATGAAAAAAATAAAATGTAATGATAACCGCACGGCTATAAAATATGCGCATGCAGCTGCAAAAAAAGTGTTTTCTAATATAAAAGGAATACGCTTCCCACGCTGCATTCCTGTTCCGAAAACTGGTGGGTTGTTACCCCTCATACCAATCTTTGCTGGTTTATCAGCTCTTGGTTCACTCGCTGGGGGTGCTGCAGGTATAACAAAGGCTGTTAACGATTACAAGGTCGCTCAAAAAAATCTTCAAGAATCAGAACGACATAACAAGATGATGGAAGCTGTTGCACTTGGAAAAGGGTTGTATTTGAAGTCTCACAAAAAAGGAGCGGGCTTGTACTTGCAACCTCCAAAAAACTAATTAAACGGTTACCCAAACGAGCACTTACTAATTTAGATATATTAAAGCACTCAGTTGATATTCCATATTTTCGTGGCGTTTTTATGAGAGATACGTTACCCTCAAAACCAAGAAAAATTGAGTGTGCTATTCTTAATTTAGATAGTTCTTCAAATCCTGGAACTCATTGGGTAGCCTATGTAAAAGAAAATAATTACTGTGAATATTTTAACAGTTTTGGTAACTTAAAACCTCCATTAGAATTAATAAAATATTTGAAAGATAGGCACATAAATTATAATTACAAACAGTATCAATCTTTCGGTACTGTAAACTGTGGTCATCTTTGTTTATTATTTTTAAGAAAGTATTGGAAAAATCATTTATATAGGTTACAATTAAAATAACTTGACAGTATAAAAATGTCTTTCACTGTATCCATAACTGGGCAAGGAGCCTCATTAATAACTAACTATTCACCAACTTTAGAATTACGTGGGCAATATGAGTGCGGACTTATATACTTTTCTACTTTTAATTCTATTCCTAATATAGACGAAAGGAACAATAAGTTTTATTACGGTATCAATGAGTTCATCGAAATTCCTGAAGGATCATATGAACTTCAAGATATTTGCGAATTTTTAAAAAGCAACATTAAGAACACTGCATTAAAATTGACTTGTAATAATAATACTCTCAAAACCAAAATATTTTGTTCAGAAGATGTTCATTTCGAGAAAAATAATTCCATTGGTAGAATTTTAGGTTTTGCTAACGACACAATTAAGGCAAATATAAGTTGTGAGTCTCAGTACCCAGTCAGTATTTTAGCAACAACCATCGTACGCATCGAATGTGACGTAGTTAGCGGATCATTCGTGAATGGGAAAGCAAGCCATATTATTTATGAGTTTGTGCCTAATGTACCACCCGGTTATAGAATTATTGAAATTCCTAAAAACTTAATCTATTTTCCAGTCAATCAAAGTTCAATTAGTGCAATTAATATTAGGTTGTTAGACGCTGATAATAGACAGATTAATTTACGTGGAGAAGACGTACAACTTTATTTACATTTTAGAAAAAAATGATTAATTTTAATAAAAACCCTACCTCATCAGGTGTTCAAGTCAGTTCCAAAAGAGCAATAAGTAAAAGAACACCGTTTGACTTAAAAAAGAAGGTTACTAAAAATAATAAAGAATTTCTAAAGCTAGTAGGCTTGTTAAAATGAACATATTAAATATATCTCAGCCAACGTCATACGATAACAGTATCGAGAGTTTTGAATATCATTCGTATAAGCCGTATGTAACAAGTTTCAACAATAATGATGAAATAAGAATACCAATCAATCAGCAAGATTTGTATGTGTTGCCGTCACGCAGCACTTTGTATATTGAAGGTAAAGCTGATGTATATAACAGTACCACTAAAGAAAAGGTAACAAGTGTGCATTTTGTAAACAATCCTGCGTTATTTCTATTCCAAGATATTCGATATGAGTTAAATGGAATAGAAATAGATAAAATAAAAAATGCAGGTATCACAACGACAATGAAGTCTTATTTGTCTTTGAATGAAAATGAATCCAAAAGTGCAAAAGTTTGGGGTTGGTCTCCTGCAGGAATAACCAATGTTACAAACGGAGTTTTCTCTGTCTCCATACCATTAAATAAAATATTAGGATTTGCAGAAGATTATGAAAAAGTTTTAATTAACTGTAAACATGAGTTAGTACTGTTGAGGAGCAACACAAATGTCAATGCAATAAAATTGAGTAAAGAGCAAATAGTGGAAAATATAACAATAAATAAAATCGTTTGGCGTGTTCCACATATTAAAGTGTCAGATCGAGAGAGAATTAATTTATTAAAGCATTTAGAAAAAGATCGAGCCATTACACTAGCGTTTCGTAACTGGGACTTGTATGAATATCCGTTACTACCCAAGACACGTAAGCATACTTGGGCTATTAAAACTTCATCGCAAACAGAGAAACCTCGATTTGTTATTATTGCCTTACAAACAAACCGAAAACATAATGCTCAAATGTCAATGGCTGAGTTCGACCATTGCAATGTTCGTGACGTAAGAGTGTTTTTAAATTCATCATATTACCCCTACGAAGGACTTAACATAAATTTCTCTGACAACAAGTTTTTATTAATATACGAACAGTATGCAAGGTTTCAGCAGTATTATCACGGACGTCGATCAGAACCGTTGTCGAGTTTAAAAGAGTTTAAAGATATTGCTCCTTTATTCGTTGTTGACTGTTCTCGCCAACAAGAAATGCTGAAGGGATCAATCGACGTAAGAGTAGAAATCGAAACAGATCAAGAGATACCTGATCAGACCGCTGCATACTGCCTTATACTGAACGATTGCATATTTGAATATAAACCACTGAGTAACATTGTGAAAAAGCTATCATGAATAACGATACTATTATAGTGGATGTGCAAGGATTTAAGGATTTGAAAAATAATTTTATTGTAAAAGAGTTATCAATAGCAACTAAAAACCATACGCAGACGTTCTTAATTAAGCCACCATATGCTTTTAAAAACCTAACAGATGAAGAAAAGAAGCAAATCCGGTGGTTAGAAAGGAATCGCGGGCTCAAATGGAGTCAGGGATTCATTGATTACCGTGAATTTAGACGAATAATAGTTCCGTATTTAAGCAGTAAGAAGGTATTAGTAAAGGGATTGGAAAAAGGAATATGGGTTCGCGAGCTATGTCAAGATTGTGAAATAATGGAGTTGGAAGAAATAGGTTGTCCTAACTTTTTAAAATTATATAGTGATTACCATGTAGATGTAAATAAATTTAATTGTGAGTACCATAAAAAAATGTGTGCTTTAAAAAATGTTCTGTGTCTAAAAAAGTGGTACACTTTAAATGTTAATTGAGTTATTAATGTAATAAAGTATTTTCCTCAATAAATCAAATGTGTATAAATATCTTTTTGTTTAATTACTAAAAGTAAAAAGGGTGAATGAAACGATCTTAGTATTCAATTCAATAATATTTATTTTAGAATTTCTTAAAAACTATAACTATATCCACAAACTTTTTTTGATATATTGCTAATGATAGCCTCTGTTTGATCCATTATGGGGTCAATATGCTCTGTTACCACATACTGCGCAGATAATAATGGATCAGTATGATTTGTTTCGAAGTCCACCACTTCAATCTTAATTAATCGACGACCTTGAATCGGCGTACTTTTCATCACGTAAGAATGAGAATGCTTCAGATAACTTCTTCTTTTTCGAAGTCTCTTCTTGGTGATATTATTCACCACCTTGTTATACAGCGGGGAATCGCCTCGCCGTTCATCTGCTCTCCAATTCGGATACTCCTCTGTAAATCCCTCGAGCATATCTTGAGCGTTCTGTTCAAAAGTGGGAGATGACGGTTGTACGAACTCCTTGTTGATGCTGAGCGACACCAGGTTCTCTTGAGTATTCTAAAACATAAAATAAAATAGTTTATTACATACATAAAACCACGACTATTATCCCCGAAGGGTTAGTCAGCGACTACGCAAGGAGGACAGCAAAAGCAGTCCTTTACCATAGCCCACTTTTCACCAAATAACGACACAATTACAACACAAATAAAATTAATTTATAATCATACAAAATTATTTAAACTTACCATGTTGATATTATCTAGCTGGACTACTGACGCCTTCACTTTAATAATTGAAATTGAAACTAATTTGAAACCCATTTATATTAATGTACATGATGACACAGCAAGACAATATAGGTAGTAAAACATGTAATTAATGGACATTTCAGCAAAATAAAAAGAAAGAATTGATATTATTAAAGAATGATTAACTTGCCAATAACGTGACCTGATTTGTATTAATTAGGTTTCATATTACCTTATAATCAGAAGAGTACAACCTACTCTGAATTTGACTTGTTCAAACTTGTTTGCGTTAGAATTTTCTTACTTATTTACCGTCAATGTTTTATTATACAAAGATATATAATAAATTAAATAAAAATGCAAGTTAGTCGGTTACTTTTATATTTTATTAGGTATATTAATACAGCTGGGTAGAGTAAATTTTACATTACATTTCATAATCTAAGTTAGATTTCCTATTCAAACAATAAATGAATCTGAGCAAAAGCAACAACTTACATATTTTTTAACAATTTTTATAAATCAAAATATTCATTATATGTACCTACTTAAGTATATTGAAAAACTGGTTACAATAGTTTATAAAAAGTTAATATTATTTTAAATTCAACCAATGAATCTTAGTAATGGTAATAAATAATAATACATTTTTTTATTTCTCAAGCCTTAAGTATAATATAACTCTAATATAATATATCTAAATCATAGTCATATATCTAAATAATAGAATTTAAAAACACAGTGAAAAAAATAATTGCTAAAATATATAATCCCAGTGGCCCCAAGACATAGTAGATATTTTATTTTTTAATATTACGCGTTTGTCATCATTACCTGACAAAGCTATCTTGTTCTGTTCTTGGGTAAATATTTCATGCTTTAAGGATTTAAAAATTATGTTTTTCTTTCTTAAAAAAGTATTTTTGTTTAATACGTTATTGTAATCTTCGAAATGTACGTTTTTCAAAACCTGTTTCTGTATACCTTTAGCCCTTTTTAACTCCTCTTGTACTGTTTTTATACAGTATAATTTTGATCGTAAACCAACAAATTCAGAAATTAAATTTCCACCTAGTTCATCTTTGAAAAGACCTGGTACTTTTTTGTTAAGACCAGGTATACCGTAACAGTTATTTAATGGATAATTACTAGTATCAAAATATCTAAGGAAATTCAACTTTAAATCTGTATAAAAATCTTTGCTTTCTATTGAATAAAGAAAACTGTCAGTATCCGTATAACAAAGCTTTAATTTTTCCCGATAAAAAGGTTTCATAATAGAGTAATGAAAATCAAACATATGACTTTTGGATATTTCTAATACAGAAAAGCCAATATATATGGGTTTGTCTAAAGTAATTGTCTCGGGTTTCATTTGAACAGCTATAAAATTTTCTGTAAAAATAGTAGCACTATGGAAATTTGGTCGAGCTATTAGTTGCTCAGCACCGAAACTTTTCTTTGTTATATTCTTTTCATCATTCCACTTATTAACCAACTTCACGCTGACCCTTTTCTCGGTGTCTTCTAGTGTTTTACCAAATATACTATTATTTAAAAGTTTGAAGAAATCTTGTTCAAATATAGATTTGGCCTTTTTTCGTAACTCAGTGTTCATATCAATGTACTGTTTTAAGTATGGACTCTGATTGAATTGAATTACTCTATGTATTTTTTTTAGCAATAAACCATGTTTTAGACATGTTTTCAGATGGGAAAAATGAATGACATAAAAAAACTTATCGTATAAGTTTGGTATCAATTTCGAAGTTTTAGATCCTGGAGGAGCAAATTTTTGAGCACAGAATGGAAAATCGTTATGATAATTATGCAAATGGAAAGGGTATTCTAAGTCTACTTCGAGTATATAGCCAATGTCCCCGTCAATGGGTATATTATGAAAATCAATTTTTGAAATTTCTAGTTCACTTAATAACTTAAAATTTGAATGAGGTAAATAAGCGCACATAGCATAACCATAAAGATTATTACAATCAATATAAACAAGGAAGTTATCACTTTTTGCGGGGTCATAAGTTTGTAAGTACTTGTTATTGGCTTTCGAATATCTTGTAGAACATAAACATATACCACCGCGTATGCCTTTTTGTATCATTCTTATTATTTCCAAATCATTTATTAATTCTAATTTAACATCTGTTTTTAATAGCATAGCGTCAAAACTTAGGCTAGGTGCTGTTAAGTAAAAAGAAGGATCCAGTTTATAATTCGTCTTACACGTTTTTCGAAAACTTTCGAAGACGTCCGCTAGTAAGAGTACATCTGACTTAAGATATAAATCAGTGTATTCTCCAAGGCTCCGTAATTCAAAGGTTTGCCATACTCTTTTTGCGTGTTCATAATCTACTATTGATACGTTGCAATTGTGCAATTTACTAAAAAAGCATTTATAAGGAGGTATTTCTTCTTCATCATAAGAACTCCAAGTAGTGACGTATTCGTAAGGATAAACCCCTTTACGTCTAAGTAAATTAAAATGTTCCTGAGAAGGAAAAAAAAAAGATAGATGTTTAAAATCAATTGTATTTAAATTTGCAACTAGCTTCTCTAGGCTTGTGCCTAAAAATTTAAAAGAATCGACAAAACGAACAGGTATGATAGCTTCGTTACTAATTTGAAAAAATTTGGTAAACGATATGTAATTTTCTTTATTTTTTGCAATCACTTGTATCCTACCTGATAATTCTCCTAACTGTCGTATGAAAAGATGACTGTCGTAACCAGCTAAATTATGAAAAAATATGGGAACGAACTTAGGAAAACAATATTTTATATTACAATAAGAATGAGCTGCACCACGATATCGTCCAGTAAGATGACAGTGATCTTTTACTTTGTCGTCAAATAATATTTTGTTACAAAGATAACAGTTTTTAGCTTGAGCAAAATTGGTTCTATCTTTATCTGTTAAGAACATAGGGATCGATGAATGCAAAATATTATAAATTACAGTTATATCAGATAGAAGGTTATCAAAAAATTTATTCACACAGTCAGGTCCTCGATAAGACACATATTTATTAAGGGAGCTGTCGTAGGAGCATACAACGTAGTAAGCAAATGCAGCTGGTACATGCTTTTGCGTAATCGTTGTGCAACTTGTTTCAGAATTTGGTTCAACTGGCTCTAACAAAGATTCAAAGTCTGCGTATAAAACGAAAGGCATGTCTTGCATGCGTTCATAATGTTCAAATTGTATTCGAGTTCCTTGATTAGGTAAAATTGTTGCTACACCACTGCAAACGTGGGCTTCGAGTTTAAGATTGTTATCAAAAAATATCATACAATCCTCACATAAAAATATTCTGGAATGATGTTTAGTTAACTGCTTGCGAAGTAATTTAGCTAAATCTTTAATTAGACAGTAATGCGTACGTTTTCCATTTTCGAGAAAAAGCATGTTGACGTGATGTCTTTTACGTAATTCGCATTTGTACAGAGGTCCAACAACCTTACTGCTATTTTTAAGGCCATAAACATTAATACTTATGTTGGGATTATTCTTTTCAAAAATTCTTATATCTGTGAACCCTACTGGAAATGTCATATTTTTAACTTTAAGTACACTTTCAAAATGCGGATATGCGGTGGTTCGATTTGCGTTATTTTTTGCAGGAAAAAGTGATGCCATGACACACCATAAAAAGCAGTAATCATCCGAATTTTTAATGTTGATACATGCACGTTTGTTTTTTATAGCGTTAGGTAAATCTAAGTAACCTGAGGCTCTCAACGGGTTATATTTGTTTATATTTACTTCTAGATACAAGCTTCGTAAGTAAGCCCAACCACTATCTCTTTCCTCAAATTCTTCAACTTTTTTACAAATTTTATGGCTAATGTTTGTATACATAGCATCAAAATTATAACTTTTATGTAAGATAATGTTTTCAGTAGCAAAAGATTTCGTTGAAATCGAGTCATCCTTATGCAGAAAAAATTCAGAAAACAATTCGAAATTTACTTTAAGGTTTGTATAAGCCTCAATTCGGGCTGAGAGTAAAAGTTTCACGCGGAGGCGCAATTGCGATAAAAAATCTGCAGGAGCAAACACATGCATACGTTCTTCAACGTCCTCGCATTGAACACGGTACGACGCTATGCGACCGCGAAGAGCGCTATGCACTTGTTCGATACCCTCGCTCTCAATTACAGAACTATTATTTTTGTGTAAAATACTTTTTAAATGAGCAGAGAAAGCATTATTTTTAACGGATAAGTTGCAAGTTGAACAGAATATAGTCTTAACCATTATGATTTTGTTTTCACTGTGTTAAAAAATTACAAGAGGTTAAAGTAGTTTTTAAGTAAAATGTATAAAACCTAACACACATATAATATATAAGTAAAACTAGTTAAGTCAAAATTTACCGGAGAGAGTGTAACTAGTTAATATGTAGTACCTAGCTGACTGTGACTATTTTTTCTTTTTATCACTAAAGAATACCCCCTCTTCAGTAAATTTTGATTTGGCTAATTTTATGAATTTTTTTATAGTCAACAATTCAGGAGACTCAGCTTCGCCTTGTAGTCGAACCCAAATTATTGCCTTTTCACACCTTTCAAGACCGGTGAGGCTACGCACCTCCTCAGCGTCGTAGAGACGCAGCTCCGCCACCAGTTCACCGTCGAGCTTCGCAGTCCGACGCGTTACCCCGCCTGGTACTCGTCGCGTTAGTACACTGTCGAAGGTCTGGTCTGTCTTGCGTGGAGGCGGCGAAACTTCGTTATCTGACTCTGAATCATTTAACCAGTCTAAAGCGGAGCTAGACCCTTCTTGTTTTTTCACGATCGTTGTTGAAGTCTTAGGCACCGACGACGAGTACAGGCATTTCTTCTTAGAGCTAGAAAGATAAGAAATGTAATTAAAAACTAATTATTAATATTGACGATATACGAAATAACATAAAATATATTAACAGGTTTTAAAAGTAATCAACGCAAATTACCTTATGCTTTCGTTGTCCGAGTCAAATGAATTGGCTAACACACAGCTTTTCTTGGCAGAGCGTTTAACTTGCTTGCTTTCAGACCTAAAATAACAATAAATATTAGTGACATTAACATTTAACATATGACAGTAAATACTAGTACGATTAAATAATAACATTTGCTGGTCTAGGTCACTGCTCCTCTACAGACCTTCTTTAATAACTTCTTTACACATAGAGAGAGATCCGTGCTTCGGAAGGCATGTTAAGCCGTTGGTCCCGGATGTTGTCGTAAGATGACAGTCGTTAAAACCCACCGACCCGCATTGGACCAGCGTGGTGGGTTATGGCTTAATATCCCCGTGCTATTATTCACGTGGGAGGTCTCTGCCCAGCAGTGGGACGTTTATAGGCTGATGATGATGATGATGATGACATAGAGAGAACGGACCATAGCCCACCACGCACACCCACAGCGGTTTGGCGGTGCTAACGGTTGCAGATGCAGAAGGGATCAACCGTTGACATACCTTACAAAACATATACGAAGTCGAGCAAACACAACATTGCTAATAGAAAAATAAAAATATTTAAAACTTACGAACATTGTTTCGGTGTATATCTTCTGGATGATTCTCGTAGCGATGTCAGAGTACCGAAGCACTAAATATTAATAACTTAGGCGTAGCTTAGGCGTACTAGTGGTCGATCTGACTTAGGAAGCACTGATACGACAACTACCATTTTTCGGGTATTTATTGGAGAAAAGTGTTTAACAGCAATTTTACTAAGCAGGAGTGATCAACTTTTTTTTTTTTTTGCTTGTATACAATTAAACTATTAGTGCTAGTTTTTACTTTCAAGAATAACACCGTATGTAAAAACTGTTAATTCCAAATTTTTTTTTTTATTATTATTGCTTTTATTACAAACCAAATAGGTACATATTGGGCTTATTATAAACACATACATTATCTAAGTAAAGCAAGCTTAATCGGTAGCGTAACCTTCTGTACTACAAACCGTTACCTATACGATGTACACATAAATGCTTGCATTCATCAAACCATTAGCCTGAGCCTTTTTCGCGTTATAGTCAAGTACCTACCTAACCACTACATTAGCTGTTATATTTTAACGAGTGTACGTTTAAGCAAAAGTAATTAAATAAGTATTACAATGTTATAAATAAATATGTGTTATTAGTAGCAAGAAAGGAAGTAATTACAAAATTGAAGCAATGTTTGTAACCTCTGTTTTTTTAAATTTTAAGCAAAATATTTAGTTTATCGATTAGTGCGAAAACTTGCAGCGAAAGTATTTTACATTTCCTGTGTAATTGCTAACCTTTCGATAAAGCGCTGACGACGATTGTCCGGATGTGCAACATTAGGACTGTTTTCACTAAGCATGAAATTTACTATTACATTTCATCTCATGATCGTCTTAACGAGAGTTTCATAACCACCACAATCACAGATCGAGTTCACCACTAGGTACCTCATCGAGTTCCTCACACTCTAACCCTGTCATTAATAAACGTTGATTAAAGTTACACTTAGGATTAAATTGACGCTGTCTCTATCTGTCTTCTTTAACAAAAACGAGACAGCGTCACTTTAAACCGAGGTGTAACATTTGGCCATTTTTATTAATGAGACGGTAAAAGTTAAACATTTTGATGTACGTACTAAATTAAACAAATGTCTCGGTATGTTACAAGTTAGCCGCTCGGATATCGAGAGACGCGGGTTCGATTACCGTGAGGCAGTCTATTTTTATAACTTCGGTGTTTATGTACTCATATTATTCCCACAATAATTAAATCTAACCATATTTAGTGGGTACGTATTCAAATCGACATTTGCTTTATAAGTTAAACCATAATTTGAAAGGTACTGTTATGAAAATCCTATCTGATCACTTGTTGCTAAACGTGACTTCAGCATGACGTAATTAATTGTTACTTGTTGCTCTGTCTATCCCACTTGTGGGAATACGCCGTGATGTTTGTGTTTGTATGTATTATGAAAATGTATGTTTAATGCGTTTGTCAATTAAAACAGTATAGACTTAGCTTTATCTTTCTAATTGTGTTTATGTTAAAGGTTATTCCCATTCTCCCACAACAAAATGGCCCAAAGTCCTCCCCAGAAAAAATACAAATATATTAATTTTCATGCTCCTCCGTGATAAAAAATGGTCATCATCATCATCATCATCCAAAAGACGTTCACTGCTGGACAAAGACCTCCCCCAAGGATCCCCACCACGTCCGGTCCTGCGCCGCACGCATCCAGCTGCTACCTGCAATCTTCACCAGATCGTCGGACCACCTTGTTGGAGGCCTGCCCACACTGCGTCTTCCGGTGCGCGGTTGCCACTCCGATCTGCCCCAACGGCCGTCGGTTCTTCGAGCGATATGCCCTGCCCACTGCCACTTATGTTTAGCAATTCTTCGGGCTATATCGGCTGCCTTAGTTCGTCTACGGATCTCCTCATTTCTGATTCGATAATATCTTTTATAATATTTGGTCTTTGGAGGAGTATAGGAATTGATGTATGGATTTCTTATATTTTCCAAACAAATTTTTGATGGCGCTTGGGAATAACCTGTATTAAAATTGTTTTCGTTAGCATTGAAACGGGAAGTTTCAAAGTCGAACTCGTAGTTAATGTATGTGTGTGTATTTGTGTGTGTGTGTAGTGATTGCATACGTTGTTGTTTGCGGGATTGATATAAATAAGGTAACTAACAATTCCCTGCACAGTTGTCTGCATTGACTTAGATCAAAAAATACAAGTGTTTTTTTTTATGAGAACCTTGAAAATGTGTTGAGTAGATCAGAGTCGACAATGACAATTGGCAACTGATTCTAATCAAAATACACAAGTGTTTTCCTTGGATCGAGGTTGAGGTGTTTCGGCATAAAACCTTTTCTTCCAATTGTTGAAAACCTTGAAAATGTGTATAGTAGATCGGAGTCACCGTATACTGAAATGAAGTTTGGTTTAAAAACACAAGTGTTTTCCTATGGGTCGAGGTTCAACTTTAGCAAATGTTATTCATAGTTCAACTTATTCGGGGATCCAGTCCTGGGAGACCAGGAAGCCCCATCCAGCTTAAGTTGTGCTGTAATTCCATATTGTTAAAAACCTTCGCATTCATTAGACGAAATCCTTGAAAATGTGTTAAGTAGATCGAAGTCGTTGTATACAGAAATTAAACTATTACATACTGGATTCTGATCAAAATACACAAGTGTTTTCCTATGGGTCGAGGTACTACTTTGATAAATGTTATTCATAGCACTAACTTATTCGGGGATCCAGTCCTGGGAGACCAGGAAGCCCCATCCAGTTTAAGTTGTGCTGTTATTCCATATTGTCAAAAACCTTCGCATTCAGTAGACGAAATCCTTGAAAATGTGTTTAGTAGATCGAAGTCGTTGTATACAGAAATTTAAATATGAATTCGATTAAAATACACAAGTGTTTTCTTATGGGTCAGGAATAAAATTTGACAAATGCAACTATATGATACACCTTGGAGCGTGGTGGCAAATAAAAACCGTATATGACGGATACTTAAGTTTAATAATGTGATCTCAATGATGAATCGAAACTATATTACAAAATGGCATTATAAACAATATAGAATAAATTGACCAAGCGCCTTCGGAAAGACTGAGGAGCGTAGCTGTTAATGGTATATTGCTATTTTAATCGTGTAGGCGCTTACGTCTAAACAACACTTATTCCGTACTGAGAGTTCACTAAGTCACATTCATTTATAGTTGTGCTGTAATTCCATATTGTCAAAAGCTCCTGCATCCTATGAACGAAAGACCTTGAAAATGTGTAAAGTAGATCGCAGTCGTTGTATGGGATTCTAGATCACGAGAAGTCGATTAGACATTCTAAAACACGCGAAGTCGATTGGACATTCTAGATAACTTTTTGACGTTGACTGAGCGAGTGGCAGTGATTTTCAAAAGTAATATTAGTCTAGATCACGAGAAGTCGATTAGACATTCTAAAACACGAGAAGTCGATTGGACATTCTAAATCACTTTTTGACGTTGACTGAGCGAGTGGCAGTGATTTTCAAAAGTAATATTGGGACATTCTAGATCACTTTTAACGACATTGATCGAACGTCAGTGAGATCAATGGAGTGAAAAGTGATCTAGAATGCCCAATATTACACTACTAATACTAACTTACAAGACTGAGTATTTTTTATCATACTTATTGTATTTAAACCTCCTTTTATATTCTGCCACCAATAATGGGAATTCTACATATTGATACCAGCAACACTACGCATTCTTGCCCTTATTATTGTTAAACTTTAAATATTCATTCAAATGTATCGATACTTACAGATAAAACGTGACTTTTCTTTTCGAAAATTTTTTTCTTTTGTAGTTTCGACAGAATTTCTCTGAGCAAACGGTCATTTTGCGAACAATTTCAACGAAACGCGAGAGGTAAACACTGCTTGACGGCACAATGACACTGTCCGCCAGGATTGCGCGATAGGCTAATTTTGGCCTATCGTTTTTTTACGGCCAGGCTCTATCTAGACATGTACTACTCTGTGTAAAAAGTATCGGGAATATGTCAATAAAAAGACCCGCGTAAAAGAGTTAGTTTTAATTTTTTTACTGCATGTTGGTAGCACTGTACTGATTTACCGCGCGAAATTTGAGTGGGATCTGTCATTTACTTTGTTTAAAACTGCACTTTTTGTTGGTCATAGTTTTGAGTCCTTGGCGATTTTTACAATGGAAAATATTGTTGAACAAAGAGTGTGCCTTAAATTTTGTGTTTCGAATGATATTTCATGTGGAGAATCGCTCAAAATGTTGCAAAAACGACGGCAAATCTTGTATATCAAAAACAAGGGCATATGAATGGTACAAGGCTTTTAAAGAAGGCCGAGACGTAGTAGTAGACTTGCCTCGTTCTGGTAGACCTTCAACCGCTACGACCAAAGAAAACATCGACAGAATCAAGAAGCTAGTGCTCGAAAATCGACGTATGAGTTTGAGAGAGTTGGCTAGTGAGGTGAAAATATCTTTTAAGTCCGTCCACAACATTCTCATTGACATTTTAGGCATGAAACGCGTCGCCGCTCGATTAGTTCCAAAGGAGCTCAATTTTGTTCAAAAAGCGCAGCGAATACATGTTGCTGAAGACATGGTTTCCCGAGCTTCTTCGGATCCTACCTTTATGAAACGTATAATAACTGGCGACGAGACATGGGTTTATGAGTACGACATGCAAACAAGCCAACAGTCTTCAGAATGGCGTCTCGTAAACAAGCCGAAACCCAAAAAACCGCGGCAAAGTCGCTCCAAAATCAAGGTGATGCTGTCAGTTTTTTTTGACTACCGTGGTGTGGTTCACTCCGAATTCCTTCCAGAGGGAGAAACAGTGAATAAAGAATATTATTTAGGCGTCATGAAGCGTTTGCGTGAGAGTATCCGCCGAAAACGTCCAGATTTGTGGCAACACAACTCATGGATGCTGCACCATGATAATGCACCATCACACACAGCCATTATTGTGAAAGAGTTTTTAGCGAAAAATTCAACAAAAGTTCTCGACCAAGCACCGTATTCACCTGATATGGCTCCGTATGACTTTTTTCTATTTCCCAAGTTAAAATTACCACTTCGAGGAAAACGTTTTGAGTCGATAGAAGCCATAAAAGAAAATTCGCTGAATGAGCTGAAGGCCATACCGCAAGTAGCTTACGAAAAATGTATGGAGGACTGGGTGAAGCGGTGGAGATGTTGTATTGCAAGCAATGGTGCTTACTTTGAAGGCGATAAATTAAATTCAGATAAATAATTTGTATTTTTTGTTTTATTGAACAATTCCCGATACTTAGTACACAGAATGTATATAATCAAAGTTTCCGACATATTTCATATTTTATTGTTACAACTGTCAAATAGCCAAATTGATGGGTATTGGTCATGCTTGGTCATTAGTTATCACCATGCTTGCCAAATGCTGGCTGGTCATCACAACCCCGTGCTATGCATCGAAAAATCCGGAACAAACTTTGCCCGACATGACAATTAAACCTGGGACCTTCAGATATCGAGGCGAGCGCTAGACCACTCGACCACCGAGGCGTTAATACATTATATACATATATACAATCACGACTATTAGTCAGAGACTAGGCAATGAGGACCGCAAAAGCAGTCCTCTACCATTACTCCATTTTTTATCAAATAGCGACTGCACATGGTTAATAACAATCAAATAATAAAAATAAAAATTACTATCTGTGACAGTACTGTCGTCGACTACGCTCTATCCATACACAACGATTAGACGTTCCAACAAAGCCTTGTTACGTTCCGTTGTGCGCACAATGCCTCATCACCGTTACGGGAACCAATGAAAAGAGGTCTAGAACAATACAGCCACCTACTTGGTTACCGGCTGCCATTATTCGATAGGCTCGTTACATGCGGTTCACATGCTCACGCTTCTGTCTGTAAAGGCGGTTCCTTACTGGGAGCTTTCACCTGTAATGTAACAGAAAATCTTGAAATTAATATTAATATTAGTGACACGTGATACATCCGTTTCATTACAGCCAATGCTCGTCAGTCAGTGTGATAAGATAATTAAGATAAGATAATTTAGTACTGTATAAAAATTAGCCTAGATATAAAAGACTTTTATGTTAAGAAATTAGGATTAGTGTATAATAAAATTATATATAATACATAAGCTAATAAAACAATATTGCCTGTGTATTAAGTAACTATTGTTACGTAATGCTCAAAATCGAATCGTGGATTGTTACGTTGCAGTCGAATGTTTCCAGTGCAGGAGCGCCTTCATGAATTGTGTAGTTTTTGATTACAGCGCGTCTCCTGTAAAAGAACCACTTTGGCGTAGTCTCACGATTGCACGGAACGATTAAAGTGCAGTTTAATTTCAAAAATCTATAAATAGCAAGACGCTATATTAATCTGAGGCTAAGATTTGAAGAAGACGTCAGTTGTATTCCACATTTTACTGGCTCAATAACAATGATACACCATCCTGTATATTTTTAGAAGCTTTACAGCACGTTATGATAAACTTTGTAATTGTATACTCTAATGTACCCGCAATGCAACGTAATGCTCGAAATCGAATCTAAATAATTCTTGCATTACAGATGAATGCACCCAGTGAGGGAGCGCCATAATACAATGATTGTAAGCTAATTAACAACACACTTAGTACTGACGGCTTTGGCCCGATCTGTGTATATGATATTGTTTGCGTGGGAAGTCCTGCGATATTTATCTGGTAATTTTTAAATTAAACAGAACAGATGCATATTTTATAGTAATCTCTCAAAATACAGACCAAACCATAAGTAACGTAATTACAAAAAGAAAGATAACGTTTGTCACACCAACCCTATTTCCCGCCTGCGTATACAGGATGTTTCTTGTAAGGTGTCAAGCCGATGTGTGGTGATAGGGAACTACCATACCTATCTATATGTTCAGCGATTTTTAGTAATTTTAGAGCTACAATTTTTTTTCTTTTCTAAGTATTTTATGAAGTATGACTTAATTTAACATTTTTTTGTGTAGTCATATCTATGCACTTTTTTCTTTAACTAAGTAATCATCTTCCTAATATCAATAAAAGTCACAAAAAAATAATTAAACTGATGTCGTAATAAAATACTTAGAAAAGAAAAAAAAATTTAATCTAAAAAACTAGTCCCATATCACCACGCATTGGCTTACAAGAAACACCCTGTATAGCTAGCTACTTTTCGGGGTAAAATTATAATACATACATATATTTAATCACGAAATATTGGTATTATTTGGTAACGACATAATATTGTTTTGTAAATGTCGTTACTTCTATATAATGCTGTGGAGTTTCTTGAGCCCGTTCTTGAACACAGCTAAAAGATATCCTGAATGGGTTTTGCCTACCCATCCTCATACTTATAGAAAAACATATTGTTAGACTATTTAAAAATGCTTATTTAATAAGTTTACCTGAATGATTTGATTTGATTTATCTATTATCCCCTAAGTGTTAGTCAGAGACTAGGCAATGAGGACCGCAAAAACAGTCTTCTCTGGCATAGTCCACTTTTCACCAAATAGCGACTGCACATGTGCTCAGCGTGACCGGTGGTGAGCCCACCGCCGCTATATGCTGTTGGAAGTATGTGCAGTCTTTAGTCCGTTAGTCGCCTTTTACGACACCCAAAGGAAGATAGGGAGTGGCAGTATTCTTTCACCGCTACCCGACACGAATATAATAATAACACAAGAGGTAAAAATTATGACAATTAAAATAAATTGTGTCTTTTATTAACCTAGCCAACATAACATAACTAACCATATAATTTTGCTCATCCATCTAGTCTAGCTATTACCAAAGTCTCTCAGTCTCAGTGCTCGCGATTGTTCAATGATTTCGTAACTTCAATTGACCATTTCATGACGAAATATACATTAAATACATTATTGCATTACGCAGTGTCGTACAAAAAGAAGTTTTAAGATATATTTATACCGGCAGATACTCAATCAGGTTTGGAGCATGAATGAGAATGGAAGACAGGTACGCGTGTCGGTAGAAAGAGACGTATGCATTGGCGGTGAATAAGTGTAAGAGAGACGGTACGTGTCGCGTGACGAAAACAGGTTACGGATGGAACTGCAGTAGGATCTCATAAAAATGATAAACGTCGTTGCCAATTACCTCGGTTAGATATTGTTGAGACAAGATGAGTGAAGAACTAGTTAATATCGACATTTTAAGACTGTCTCGCTGTAACAGCCAGTTTATATCATCTTTATCATCAGCTTGACTAGTGGAAGGAATTTGACTGGAATCTTATTGGATGGCGTTTGATCCTGATTCTAGCAAGATGTTCTGGTTCGAAAGATACTAAAAGTATTTACAGGTTCATTAATAATATTCTTTAAAAAAACAAGCACACGTGCTGTTGGATGTATGTGCAGTCTTTAGTCCGTTAGGCACTTTTAACGACACACTATTAGAAAAGTTATTAGAAATAGTTACGTATGTCCCCTTTAAACTTCAAATAGTGTTATAGTACTCGTAATTACAAAATAAATTATAGTAGTTTTAACATTAGTTTAAAATTTTGTAAGTATGTAATACATATTTAGTTAAGTTAAATTCATTACTATTAGTTCACATCGCATGCCGTGGCTGTCTTTAATTAAAAGCGGTACTTAGATTAAGTTTAGGATTCACACTATACCTATTGTTAGACTGTTGGTACATGTTTTTGTTGACTGCCCAATAAATAAATAAATAAATAAATATGTTACAACTAGGGTTGCTAGTATTATTTTAATAAGCCGACACCGCACACCAACAGAAACGCACATAGTGCGACAAAATCACTCATACGTGTAATGTTCTTGTCATTCCTATGACACGTACAAGTTTAGAAACCAACTGCTTTAAACCACTATGCAGTTTGCACACGAACTAGTCGGGCTATTAGCTGTGCCGTGTTGCGCTGTAAAAAGTAATGTGTGAGCAAAAGCAAAAAGTTGATAGGTTTATGTGGCGGCTGGAGAAAAAACCGACATTGCCAGGTTGTTGGTAACTAAAATGTTTGCAAACGGTAGCAGCTAATTGTTAAGTACTTAATAGGGAAAGGACATTTTATGCTAAGTTGAAAATAATCTAAGCCAGTTAAAAAGATTCAAGAAAAAGATTAATGACTAAAATACTACGAGTGTAGTTAATCCCTTGAGCACTGTAAAACCAGACTCAATTGAAAATCAATTGTATCGCGACCGCCGGCGGTCTTACGATCATTGACCTATTAAGACATCGTTTTATTTTAAGTAACTTTAGATTTTAACCGTGTGGCGTAGCAGTGAAAGAATAATAACACCCCCTCGCTTTCTTTAGGTCTCGTAAAAGGCAACTAACGGACTAAAGACTGCACATACATTCATCACCATAGAGCGGCGATGGGCTCACCACTTATCACGCTGATAACATGCGCAGTCGCTATTTTATGAAAAGTAGACTATGATAGAGGACTACTTTTGCTGTCCTCATTTCCTAGTCTCCGACTAACCCTTCGGGGATAATAGTCGTGATTATATGTATGGATGTAGCTGTTTTGTATGTTTGCGTGCTTTTAATGCTTGGTCTATTTCAGTTTTTCTTTATATTAAGCCCGGCAAATGACCCCACTCCAATTGATGTTAAGTGGCAGTGTAGTCCGAGCACAAGGAAAACTAGTGCAGCGTAAGAGATGTAACATCAGTCACCCTCACTCTGCTGGCCCACAAAGTGCCTCTTCACGCCTCGTTTGAAGGACCCCATGTTATGGGAAGGAGGGAAAACATTTGCTAGTAGATTATTCTAGTTTTTGGAGGTGCGACATAAAAACGAGTCGCCAAATTTCTTAGTTCACGATGGTATATTGGAGACTATAAAATGGAGACTTCGGAGAGCAACACGCGTACCCATATGGAGGAAGAGAAAAGGAGGGATAAGGTCAAAAGAGTTCTTAAGAGCACTCACCATGGTATAAACGGCAGAAGTCTTAAAAACGAGTCGCCAAATTTCTTAGTGCACGATGCTATATTGGAGACTATAAAATGGAGACTCCAGAGAGCAACACGCGTACCCATATGGAGGAAGAGAAAAGGAGGGATAAGGTCAAAAGAGTTCTTTAGAGCACTCACCATGGTATAAACGGCAGAAGTCTTAAAAACGAGTCGCCAAATTTCTTAGTCCACGATGGTATATTGGAGACTATAAAATGGAGACTCCGGAGAGCAACACACGTACCCATATGGAGGAAGAGGAAAGGAGGGATAAGGTCAAAACAGTTCTTTAGAGCACTCACCATGGTATAAACGGCAGAAGTCTTAAAAACGAGTCGCCAAATTTCTTAGTGCACGATGGTATATTGGAGACTATAAAATGGAGACTCCGGAGAGCAACACGCGTACCCATATGGAGGAAGAGGAAAGGAGGGATAAGGTCAAAAGAGTTCTTTAGAGCACTCACCATGGTATAAACGGCAGAAGTCTTAATAATATTTTTTTTTGAATGCTTTAAATTACTTAACCGCTTTGCGTAGCGGTGAAAGAATATTACCACCCCCTCTCTTCCCTTGGGTGTCGTAAAAGGCGAGTAACGGACTAAGGACTGCACATACTACCAACAGCATAATGCGGCGATGGGCTCACCACCTGTCACGCTGAGCACATGTGCAGTCGATATTTGGTGAAAAGTGGACTATGGCTGAGGAATGTTTTTGCGGTCCTTATTGCCGTGTCTCTGACTAACCCTTCGAGGATAATAGTCATTATAATAATATAACTACGAGCTGTGTGATGGCGGCTCGTTAACAGACTACTAAACCAACCCATCAAAATGGTGTAACTAACTAACTTTCCAGATTTTCTGTTTTCTTTACATTGGAAAAATATAGAGCTTAATAACTTGTATGACAAACCAAAATATGAATAAACTCTCTATCTTTTGTCTGTCACAAAGGTCCCTAAAGGTTGCTAACTATTGAATTCCTATTGTGTCTGGTATTCCAACAGTCCTCACAACAAAATATAACATACAAATTAAAATTAAAAAATCTTTACTGCAATAAGGATTCTTTATTGCCCCGCCTAGAAGTCAGCACACAGGCTTGTCGTTCTATAATTGCAACTTGTAACACATTTTTTTTAAACTAGTGTTTCCATGAAAAGGCTGTTGGGTGGTTTGACAATGAGTGACGTTGGTAAGTAACACATTGATCTCCATAGAGTGAAGAAAGGGCAAACTATCGAAGGGAAAATACTGCTTAAATTTTTTGAAATTATAATAAAGATAGTAATCTCTTTGGCGCGGCGCAAAAGAGGATTAGTCTCTTTTAGAGACTTACTGTGCTAAGTGTTAAGAGAACACTTTTGATATGTGAATGATTAAGACGCAATAGATATCGAATAGGCTGGTTTGGTCATTCTCCTTTCCCACTTGATGAATGTTTCACTTTCTTTAACCTTCCAATACTCGCGCGTTGGTCTCTCAGACCGACATATCATAAATGCATATCACGGCCCCTTCCCGGCGGGGTAGGCAGAGTCCACAGATTTCCATTTGCTACGATCTTGTCACACATCATTTGCTTCACTTACTCTCATAACATTTTTCATACATCATTGTTTGTGTGAATGATAGTGTGTGCATAGTTTGCTTCCTAATTACTTTATTTTAGTTTATTCAATTCAATTCAATTCAAAAGTTTATTTCAGACAAAGTCCATAGAGGGTTAGTTACAAAGGTACTTCATTCTATAGGTTACTAAACAATAATAGAATTACACAAAATTACTTATATAAAATACAATTACTTAAATAAAAATAAAAATTACAACATATTTGCAAATAGACTGTGCGACGCTGCTAGGGCTACTTGGCTGCGTGCAGGCGCACCCAGCGCGCGAGTTTATGCATGTCGTGGTAACTTCTAATTAAGACAGCGCCTTAGAATTTAACCCAAAATCTGTGGTTTTATAAATGTACATGGTGTTTGTTATGTTGGTTGTCTAACTAAATATTAATAATAAAAAAAAGATACATTCGCGTCGATTTAGGGTACTTTTGACCCCTACCCTTTAAAAAATTAGTTCGCATTTTTCTCATTAGGTATTTATTAGCCCTGTGACTATGCGGTTTTTATCAGCTTCGCAATTTGTGATCTGCCGTTGTTTAGTGAGGTGCAGGCGCTGCTGCCGAGTGGGATATGTGTCACTTTTTTACAATTATCGATCGAGCATGGAGGTAAGGTGATATGTTCTGATTGTTACATTAATGGAACCATTGATGATTATGACTTTTTTCAGCAATTTTGTAACTCTTGTAACTTTCAAATATTGCATTTCAAATTATTTGTTACATTAACACAAGAAAAAAGTATGTTTGTTATTTAACTAAAGCTGCTAATAAATATGTTATTTGAGTGGCTAATTTAAAGACTGTTATAACTTTATGGTACTTACTAATATTTGTTTTTAGTTTTTTTTATTTAAATAAAACCTCATTTTTAAATAAAAACAAACAAACTTATTAAGTATATATAGTTACTACAGAAAAAACAACCTCAACTTTTAGTCTGTGACAACAAGTAAACTAAGTGTAATGCTTTGGCGCGCGAATATTTTAAGGTTAAGTAAGTATAAAAATATTAAAAACATATAAAAGTAAATGTGTACTCCTAATAAATAGCTGTTGTTAGTTCGATTCCAACAAGATATTAGCTTTTTGTGTAAAGAGAAACTAAAATTAAATCTTTTCTATAACGTACGTTGTCTATGTTGTTGACAGAATAATAAGTACTAGGATGCAGGTAGCGTTTAAAAAGGCGTATTAACTTTTTCAGTTCTCAAAACATAAAGGAGTTTTCAACCTTTGCATGTGAAAACTGAGGCCTGTCTACACTTTATAAAACGACCCATTTAAATTACTTAACCCTGTCTATTATACTACCAGTACTTATAAACTAACTGTAAATATTTTCAGTAGTTACTTAGAATCTCACTATGGCTTTTATCGGTACTATAAAACACTAGTTATTTTAAAATAATGAGTGCTGATGTTTTAATTTTTAATTAGAATTAGAAAAGTGTCCTTTTTATTACGCTGTAAAAGAAAGGGAGCAAAAAAAATTACCTTGCTAAGTTTCTTACCGACTCTTCTCTCTACATGGTCTCCCACTCATAAGACTGACGAACTGAGATAGCTTTATAGTGACATACTCACAAGCTCTAAATTATGGTACGGTTTCGCGTGGCGGTGAAAGAATACTACCGCCCCCTCTCTTCCCTTGGGTGTCGTAAAAAACGACTAACGGGCTAAAGACTTCACATATTTCCAACAGCATAGAGCGGCGATGGGCTCACCACCTGTCACGCTGCGCACATTTGCAGTCGCTAATTGGTGACAAGTGGACTACGGCAGAGGACTGCTTTTGCGGTCCTCATTGCTTAGTCTCTGACTAACCCTTTGGGGATTATAGTCGTGATTATATATGTATGTAAATTATGGTATTAAATCTCGTTCTCCATTTTGTCTGATAAATCTTTTATCCATAATCTAACGTGTCATAATGTTTTGGGACATAATCATCATGACATGATGAAAAAAAATCACACAGTGTCCGAGTGATAACTTGCTCAAGTATTTTTGATTGTCTAATAATAAAAAATAACTTTGAAGTTCAAGACAATCGCTACGCTTCGCTTCGTGATTGTCGTGACCTACTATAACCATCATCTGAATGAAGGTTTGTAATAATACTGTTAGGACTAACCATTATACAATATAACACTTAGGACATGTGACTTCATAGCAAGAAAAATTAGGATATCTAATTATTATGTCGACCTCCTTGGTCGAGTGGTTTGTACACCGGTTTTCATGGTGTCGCCATCTCTGAGGTCCCGGGTTCGGTCCCCTGTCGGGTCACTATAGAAATTATTGTTTTTCTAAATTGTCTCGGGTCTGGGTGTTTTCTATGTATAATAAGTATGTATTTAAGTATTTTAAGTATGTTTATCCGTTCTCTAATAACCATTTAACGAGTTTCTTCGAAGCTTCTCTTGGGCTATTAATAATTATTAATTGGTGTGAGTGTAGGAAAGTTTAATTTTTTTTATTTATTTATTTATTATAGCATTCGATATTATGACAGAAAAGCATTAGAGTTAAAGACGATTGGGTAAAATGATTTTCGGACAAACGATATTCGAAGAGGAAAGGGACTACCTACCATTAAATCTTGAAACTTGGACACCCGTTTTCGCCGCGACTATGTCCGCGTGAACACCGTACCCCGAGACAAAGGAGACCCGGCGTTTTATGCTTAAGTTGTATACTTTTATAATTTTTTAATCTGTTACTCATTAATTAACTGGCAATATCTGTCAACAAATGACAGTTGTTGACAAATGACAACCGCTAGCTATCAAATTAAACATGACGTGACGGCAATGTTGACATTTCCCTTTTTTAAAAGCAAAAGAATTATGGTTTATGCAGCCACGTTAGACATTTTAAAAGTAACATGTCTGTTTTTTGAAGATTACTGTTTCCATATTAAAAAATATTAATAATTATATAACTCTTATCGGCGATTCGGTAAAAATAAGACAAAACTTGGTTTAGGTAGCAAATAATATCAGCTTTACTTTATGACCAAACTCTATGGTATACAAATTAAGCATTTTTTTTATGGAAAGTGCCGTTTCTCCTTTCCAAATATTTTGTTACATACAACCTTGTCCCTGACAATAATAATTACAAACAGAAAAAAATAATTAGCCTAAAAGATGCAGCCGTTCTCAAGTGATGCGCGGACATTATTCGTGGCAACTGGCAACTGATTTTTATTTAGTTATGTAAAAGAGGAGTTATTGCTTAATTTGTAATCGGCATAATGATATCTAAAACCTTTTTATTGTCGAATCATATATTTTCTCTATCGTATACGACTCTCGAACGAGGCTACATTATTCCGCAGAAAATGTCAAAAGGTTAACTCAAAGGTTTTACACGTTCTATTCACTGGTTTAGTTAAGGACGTCCACACCCATATCATGATGTTATAGATTCACTTAACATTGCGATATCACGATCGTGAATGATAAGCAGCTTGCCCAATGGCATAACAAACAATTTTAGTATTTAGCCCACTGATGGGCAACTCTTCCATCATTGCAGCCAAGCCATCCCTATTCACGGCTGTTATCCCCGAAGGGTTTGTCAGAGACTAGGCTATGAGGACCGCAAAAGCAGACATCTGCCATAGTCCACGTTTCACCAAAGAACTACTGCACATGTGCTCAGTGTGACAGTGATGAGCCTATCGGCGCTCATTGCTGTTGGATGTGTTTGTGCAGTCTTTAGTACGTTAGTCGCCTTTTACGACACCCAAGGGAAGCGATCGGTCGGTAGATAGATAGAATGGTATACTTTTTTTATTCGTATTCATTATGGTTACAGAGGGCCCCGCTAGGAAGACAAAACTTTCAAGCTGAATTTCTTCTGTTCTAATAAAGATTCCTTGTATTTAATACATAAATCGGGAGGTACATTAGAGGTTCATTAGATCAGTATATTTTTTATGTATTTCGAGCTTTATACAGCTGAGGGCCCAGCTGGGAAATCAGGCACTTTATCGTAAATTCTGTCAAAGCGGTTAAGGTACATTTAATCCTGTTGATAAATTCTTAAGGTACATTGAGCAACTAAAGCATTGCCTTTAGTTTTATGCGTCTAGCTTGGGGGGCCCCGCTAGGTAGGAAGACATTTTTAATGAATAACAATTTAATATAATTCAACCATCATATCCAATTCATGAAAAATTAGTAAAATAATAATAACTTAAATCACTGTTCACAAATAATAATAACAATAATAAGTAACGCACCTGCGCCAGTTCTCTAAAATGTTCATGCGCCGCTCTATTGGGACCGCTCTATCATTACGGACAGGACTATTGTCGTTAATAAGCCTGATACCGTGGTGGTAGACCGATCTCAGCACCGGGCAACATTGGTTGATATCACCATACCTCACGATGAGAACCTCGTGAAAGCCGAGAAGGACAAGCTCAGTAAGTACCTTGACTTGGCTCAGGAGGTTGCTGCCATGTGGGATGTGGATTCAGCCACCATTGTATTGATAGTCGTTTCGGCAAACGGTCTTATAACTAAGAGCCTCGACCAACATTTAGAGGGGCTCTCGCTAAGAGGTTTGGTTAAGGGTCAGATACAAAAGGCAGTACTCCTTGACACGTCACGTATTGTCAGCAGGATCCTCACTCTGCAGCCAGAAACACCGATAGCTTATTGGGTCTATCCCTGCTGCCGGTAGTATTATTGTTATGGGCGCTACCACAAAGCAGCTCTGATGGGTATTGTCTTAATTAAAACGCTTGCCAAATGTGGATTATCACAAAACCAGGTTTTACATCGAAATATCTAAAACAGACTTTGCGCGTTTCTTTACCCAAAGTGCATTCTAGATTTGAAGCAGAACGTCAATAGCTTAGCAACTTATCGTTATGCGAAATCTCTTTGACTAAGGTCTGTACTGGTAAATATCTGGTCCGTAAATATATGAATGCACTACTGGCCTGAACACGGTTGGCCAAGAAAAGTATAAAGCATTTTTGCTCGAGATTTTTGGCTTAAGTAATAGTTGCTACGATAATCCTGGTCTTCTCACACACCAATTTTAATTGAGTTTATAATAATTAAGTATATGTTAAATCCAAGCTAATAAAAAAAACGATAGTGAGATTGTATGTTTTTTTGTTAAAAGTATTTTGATGAATTTCGGTATAGAGATAGATGGGCCCAAATTACTATTAGAGGCTACTTTTTCCATTAAATAATTAACTTGAGCGAGCAAAAGCTGGTTTATAATAGTTTAATGACACTTTTCAGATTGTTGTTTTGCCTACTTGAGTAGAAGGTACTATTAGAGTAATTTTACAGAATTATTATGGAGCTTAAGTAACAGTTTTAAGTCTAGCGGAAAAACAAACAATAGATTCAAAGATAAAGTCAAAAATCTTTTATTCAAACAAATAATTAAATACACACCTACTCTCACACCAAATGTCTAGCCAAAGGTTAACTTCTTTTGACGCTTTTTTAAATGGTTACACTAGATAACGGATAATAATACATTTTATTAGGATACACCCATACCCGAAATCAATCTAGAAAAACAGTAATATCTAAATTAACCTGACCGGAAATAGAACGGAGAACTTTACACTAGATAACGGATAATAATACATTTTATTAGGATACACCCAGACCCGAAATCAATGTAGAAAAACAGTAACATCTAAATTAACCTGACCGGAAATAGAACGGAGAACTTCAGAAATACCACGGAAGTGACTTCCGTCGTCACAAAACTTTTTTAAGATTAATTTTGAATCGTCCAAACATTTTTTGCCTACTACCACACAACCTTCTCTGTTCTATGCCCATACTACCTATTCAGGACGACTGATTATTAACTTGGGCCTTTAATCTGTCCCGCATTGTAAAAAGTTTAACAACATTTACTATCGCGTCAATTGCGTCGCGTCAAAGGCGAGGCTTAGCCCTTCACTTGGAACTGGTTTAGCTATCCTTAAGCTGTAAGCTGGTTAGAAAGGATAATCTACTTGGTTATTTAAGTAACTGGCCCTTATTGGGTGCGACTTCGGTGTTGAAGGCTATCGCAGATCGGGATGCCAAGCAAATACTAATAGGTACATAAATACATTTATTAATAACGACGACACGGATAATAGACGAGATTATATTATGTTTGTATTACTGTACTCGGTTTCATTGATGGTAGAGCCCTGGAGGTCCGATTTTATAGTAAACATTATCATCGTCATAATCTTTATTCCTTCGCAGGAAGGTCTGTCTACCCAGCAGTGGGAGGTTTATAGACTGATGAAAATGATTAAGTACGTTGCGTTGGTATTATCACGTAAGCAACTGCGCGATTAATGAAGAAGATGGCGCTGGGAGTATTCTAAACGTCGGTCATCAGGCACGTACAATAACAAAGTTTTGATGTCAATGAAAAAGGAATTATTATTTTTTATTATTATTATTCAGTCTGGCTTATCCCACTGCTAGGCAAAGGTCTCCCCTATCCTTCTTCCACTCTTCATGGTTTAGGGCTTAATATATAATACAAATGATTTGACATTGACGTTGACGTAATATGACAAAACATAAAAATTAAAGCTATCAGGTTTAACTTTAATAAACTGGTGTGCCAAAACGCACAATCTGTCGCGCGACAATTGACAGGTTATCATTAAAGTACAATGGGGTTGTAAAGACTTTTGAACAAATTCATTGGCTTTGTTTTTGACGTGTATCAAAACAACACAAATAAGTCTCTAGGGTGTCTCTATAATGGACAGGTATGCCAAAACGTGCAGTCTGACCACTGAAAGGTTATCATTAAAGTCCATTATAGTACAATGGGCTTGTAAAGACTTTTGAATAAATTAATTGACTTTGTTTTTGACGTGTGTCGAAACAACACAAATATGTCACCAGGGTGTAACTACACACATCAAAAGTGTCTAGGGATCAACATATTATATTTTTGCAATAACTTTTCTCCTGATTGATATTAATTAAAATTTTCTTTAAGGATTCATCAAATAAAGTGTTTTCGTTTGTCTACAGTAACGATAAACCAAGTCACCTTTGCATTAATAAAGAAATTTGCCATTTTCCTAATAAAGGGATTTTTGACATTTGAACCACTAACATTAAAGTTCGAAAAAAAGACTGAAATAACAGTTTTCTTTAAAATTTTATTGGGTAACTTAAACAATTAATAATCCGTGTTTCTACCGCGAACACTAACAACACAAGAACATCGGTTTGGCATACTCAAAATGAGTTCATCCAAATCACGCTGTGGAATGGCCGCCAATGTTCGTTGCAACAACAAAAAAAGGTCTTCTTGCGACTGGATACCCTCCATATTCGGCAGAGCTCTTCTCTGTAGCATATCCCATGCATGCTCAATCGGGTTCAAGTCTGGCGACTGAGCAGGCCAGGGCATGACATTGATGTTAGCTGCGGCGAGAGTCTGTCTTACAACTCTTGCGGTGTGCGGTCGTGCATTATCATGCATTAACTGAAATAAGGGACCGATTTGCACTTGTAGAGGAACGATGACGTCTGATACAATCGTTTCAGCATAAATTTGAGCGTTGAGGTTGCCTCTGATCCAAATCAACTCAGTTCTTCCGCCGATCCAAATACCCGCCCATACCATGATGGTTCCACCACTATAAGGATGGACTTCCTGGCAGGATTTTAATCGCTGTTGGCGTCCAGGGGTTCTCCAGTGTCGTATACGTCTTGTATCCGGTCTCATACCAAAACGAGACTCATCAGAAAAGCACACGAAACGCCATTGTTCTTCTACCCAATTTCTGTGTTCAAGAGCCCATTGATATCGAATCCTACGATTGTGCATTGCTATAGGTGGTACCCTTAGCGGTCTTCGGGAATGAAGGTTCACTTCATGCAAGCGGTTTCTGACTGTTTGGTCGCTAATTAAGTTCCCTGAAGAGTGATGAAGCCTCACGGCTAACATCATGGCGGTTATTGTTGGAGCTCTTCGAGTTGTGATTTGAATGTATCGGTCTTGTCTCCGTGTGGTGCAGCGATACCGTCCTCCATGGCGCTCAGCCACGGTACCAGTGCTTCGGTAACGTGTCCAAAGTCGACTGATAACACTCTGACTTGTATTCAGAGCTAAAGCCACAGTACGTTGCCGGGAACCAGCTTCTATCATTCCCACGGCTCTGAGCATTTCTTCCCTGCTTAAATGACGTCGCCGCTCCATAATAACGTTGGTTTTAATCAGTAGTAGGGAAACAGTAGCACTAATAATGTCTTCAATGCGTTGTATGTTTTTATAGGGAAAATATTGACAGCTGATTTTCATCTTTTACTAGAAATTGATTGAAAGTTCCTGTTTCAAATTATGAAATGCACCAAAAAGGATCCAAAAGCCACATCTCAATCTCAAGAAATCCGCATAAAAATGCTTGATCCCTAGACACTTTTGATGTGTGTATATAACAGACAGGTATGCCAAAACATGCAGTAAGTTACGCGATAACTGAAAGGTTATCATTAAAGTACAATGTGCCTGCGGAGGCTTTAGAATGAATGAATTGACTTTGTTTTTGACGTATGGCAAAACTTCACAAATAACCCAGTCACAATTGTCACAGGGCATGGGCATACCTTGAGTTATACATATGTTCGTGCGCCAGGGTGTAACTATAACAGATAGGTATGCTAAAACGTACAGTCTGTTCCGTGACAACTGTGAGGTTATCATGCCTAAGAAGGCATAAGAATAAATCAATTAACTTTGACTTTGACGTGTGTCAAAACACCAGGGCATGGACAAATTTTGAGTCATACCTCCATGCACCAGGGTGTACTATAATAGACAGGTATGCCAAATTGTGCAGTCTGAGAGGTTTATCATGAAAGTACAATGAGCTCTAAAACAGCCGCCGTGATTGTAAATGGTAACGCTTCCCGCCGTTGCGGATGGCCGGTGGCGGCCCGCATGGCGGATCAATCATGCCGCATTCGTCGACGTTGATAGGGTTGTCAGTCGCCAAACAGTCGCCCTTAAAGTATATACTATTAAAGTATATAGTATATATACCTCCATGGTTGAGTGGTAAGCATGCCGGCTCTGGCGTCGTGCCATCTCTAAGGTCCCGGGTTCAATTCTCGTTCGGGTCAATTCAGAGAAAATCTGTTTCGGGCCTGGGTGTTTTTTCTATGTTTATGTATATTTATCCGTTTTCTTACCATATTAACGAGTTCCAATACAATATTTATCTTGGTCTAGCACAATCTCTAATTGCCTATGACAGTACAGCATCACCCTGGCAGCATGAGATGGAAAGAGTTGTGTTTTTTATAGGTATAACCACAGAATAACTAATAGTACTAGGGTAAAACTCCCTGCACACGATTCTTCGGATAGGGTGGGCATAAAGAAATAAAGTTAGAAATATAATATATCTTTTCAAATTATTCACATGCACCATACCCGCTGTTCATGCAGTAACGCATTTTTTATACATAATACAGACGGTTTGTTCTTCAGTTTTCTTAGGTCTATCATCTTTTTTCATCCTCTTTTTTTGGTAAAATAATAAAAATCTGCTTTTCAGTACACGTACCCGTCTTTTATGTTTATCCTCCGACGACCTCCTTGGTCGAGTGGTTTGTACACCGGTTTTCATGGTGTCGCCATCTCTGAGGTCCCGGGTTCGATCCCCGGTCGGGTCAATTTAGAAATTATTGTTTTTCTAATTTGTCTCGGGTCTGGGTGTTTTCTATGTATAATAAGTATGTATTTAAGTATTTTAAGTAAGTTTATCCGTTGTCTAGTAACCATTTAACGAGTTTCTTCGAAGCTTCTCTTGGGCTAGATAATTGGTGTGATTGTAGGAAAGATTAGATTAGATTTATTTCCTCCTTTTTTTGGTCAAAAGATGAAATGTGCTTTTCAATTTTTCCTTCTGGCAACCCTAGACTAGACTAGAGGCGTGCACCGCCAATAGATATTTCGGCCTTCGCTATACCTCCATTTAGCTGGCAAGCTGCAGCCGTGAATCGCAATTATCCAATGAAGGCTTGACTTTTGGATTTTGAACATAGAAAAAGTGCTCGACTTTCGAGAGAGCATAACATAATAAATTGATAATTGAATATGTGCACGTCGTGTCGTAATTTAAAACAGAAAAAATTCTAGAACTTTATTGTCTCTTACAAAAATTCGGGAAAAACGGCTGCTAACTTGCTTTTCTAAGCATTAAACATAATATAAACAAAAAAAATTACACTTAAATTGTTCGCACAAACATTAATTAAAGTAAAAAAAGCTTAATTCTCCGTGAAACAAATGGCGCGAAAGTGTCATCGCGTGATAACGCCCCGCCATTTTACGCATTCTCACATCGTTCACAAAATGGCCGACCATGTTTGCGATACGGGTATTGCTCTCCTTAATGCCACAATAAATGTCAAATTGCAATCGTTATTTGTAAAAATTATGGGCCACGTTTTTGCGGTAGCTACGTGTCCTGGGAAGTAATTAGGACATTTTATTTCTATGCCATTATTTTTGGCGTTTGCCTTTCCGCGCAGGTTTTATTGCAATTAGTTTTATGTAAGTACAGGGTGCCGGGGACGTGGGCTTACGGTATTTTTCTTTCTGCCGTGTTGGGGAATGGATGATCACAATATGAATGCATATTGAAATAGTTTATATTTGTTTGAGAAAGATTAGGTGAACAAAAGCGATTGGAAGAAAATTAAAATATGGATATATTTGCTTGTAAGCATGTCTTAAAACATCAGCGCCATGCCAAAAATGGTTGATATGCCAGATTGCTAAAAGAACGTCTCCATTTTTGTAAAATATTTAAATTTTTAAGGAACCGTCACAGCAACAATCATAACATGATTTTTCTGAAAATTGTCACAAGCTGGTCACCACCATCATTCCGCATGAGTTTAATTTTGAAAACGTTGCGTCTTCGAAAATTCCGAAACACACTTTGCCTTCGGACTGAGCGCTTTGCCATAGTCACTTAGCTAGACGTTTGGAGAAGTCATTATTACCTAACCGCTATTATAGGCGCTAGGCGGTCCTTATTATACACAAAACAAACTAACAATACTAACATATTACTTTGACAACTAAAATACAAATCAACAATTCTCTCAAAATTTAAATCTAATATTATTAAAAAATCAAGTGTTAGGAAATTAAAGCCTTTATTATTATTAGAACTATTGTTGCGATTACTTCTAGTAATATAATATTTCACAGTGAAAAGTAATGAATCGCATCGGTTCCACTGTCTATTATATCCCAAGGGACATCGAGAGACGGGAAAAATGGTGGTACAACAAAAAGGTACAGCTGTCGTAACATTCATTGGTTTTTTGCTGTGGTTCCTTCCTTTTGTTCATGCCCAACAAATACTGTGGCTTGCCAGAGTATTGGAATACAGTGTTGCAATATTGTTTCTTTCAATTCTTAAATATTTCGTGACATCACAAACATAATCAGAGTTTTTACCCGACTGCGCCAGAAGGAGGGTTATGTTTTTCGAGAGTATGTTTGTATGTATGTATGTTTGTTTGTTTGTTTGTTTGTTTGTGTAATTGTTTGGTACGCTCTACGGCCTGAATGGCTCGATGGATTTTAGCTTGAGAGGTGTCGTTAAATTCGTATTTACTGTAAAAGTGACATTGGGTATATCAAAATAAAGAATGGGCCCCGACTGCTGCAATTATTCTTAGCAACTTTGGCGATTCTTAAGTTAAGTGCAATCGGGGATGACGACTTTCTTGTTTTAGGGTTGATTTTTACTTGTTTTAGGATTTTTATTTTTCACAGAAACGCAGTCGGGTTTTTTAGTTTTTTAATTTACCGTTTTTGCTTCTCGATTCCATCTTACATTCATCCTATTTTATGCGTGATATTTTATAATTGTGCGGTTGAAATGCCGCCTATTCTCCAATACTAACTTTGACCACTAACTAGCTGTATTATTTTATGAGAGGGGGACATTATTTTCCTCGAAATATAAACGCCTTAGTAACAGTGTCACACTGTGCCTCAGTAGCCGAATGGTCATGTTGCCTCATTCCTGAAGGTCCTGGGTATAATAATAATAATAATAATAATCCTTTATTTCAGGCATCAAAATGTAGGTACATAGATGGTAAATTACATTGACCCATACAAATATAATACAAAGTATTTGTTAGTAAATAACTTAATAACTATGTTAGTACTTGATTGTCTGAAGGTCCTGGGTTTAATTCCAAGGTCGGGTTGTTTATTTGTAAATGTTGCTTATTTGTGCACTAGGATTTATCAGAATTAAAAGTAACGCTACCTCGATTGGCCGAAGACATAAGGACAAAGGTTTTACGCGGAAAATATTATTCTAACCTTTTTAATGTTGTTTTGCCTACTAAAGTAATTTTTTTGACATTAGCTCATTACAAATTATGTCAAATTTCTCACTCTAGTAGGCAAAACAACATACAGATAGGTTATTAATTTCGGCCGTTAAAAGAAGCTACTTAAGCTCCTCTATCTACCTCGAGCTATTTATCAACAGATGTTAAATGTAAATACCTACTGTTGAACATTAAAAAACATAAAAATACAAATAAAAATTAATCACTCCAATTTATATGGCATTCTGTTCGTATCTATCTAACGTCAACGACTTTGGCAAATTAATTAAATTGTAACATTTGAATACATTAAGATATGATATTGATTTACAACAGATGTGCCCTGAGAAATTGTTATTTCAATTTAGCCCTGTTTTTAATTGGTGGAATAAAAGTACTTGTGGTTACAAAAAAAATGTTAGAGGCGAGTCATCCGGCACTGCTACATTATAAAGAGGAAGTCGTAAATATAAGAATATGGCCACAGTTGGTGCGACGTGTCGGATAGTAACTCGTTCTGAGTTTTACAACAAAATTTCTAGACACTTCTGTTTTCAAAAACATCTACTACTTCAAAAAAATCTACTACTTAATAAAAACTAGATACACAATCCTAGACATAATTATATACATTTGACGTAGGTATGTGTTAAAGCAGATTTTTTTTTATTATTAAAAAATTATGTTGTTGTTTTTGTTATTATTGTATGTAATGCTGAAGAAGTTGAATTAAAAAAAGCTACTAAACGAAATGAGTACCTAAATATCTCATTAAGTACTCTTTTTAAGCGGACGTTTCGAGAGCGTTGTTTGTGTATGTAGTTCTTGTATGTGATCGAAGGTTGTACTACAACATTTCTAGCAGCTTATGTTTTTAAAAACATGCACTACTTCACATTAAACTAGGTACATAATCGTCTACAATCAGTGAGCAAACTACACAACAACCAAGTTATAGTGAGAAAACGACACAACAGACCATTAGTAGGTAAGTCAGACGTGTCAAACAGAAACTCGTTCTTAGTTGAACTACAACATTACAGTAGTAGCTACCTATTTTTTTGTTAAGACATTTTAGAAGTATGTAATAGCCACTTGTCAAGCAATACTCTCAACTCCATTGTTTATTTTTTTTGTTAAAATTAAATATAATATTAATAAGAAAAAGAGAGTTTGTCTAATAAACAAGCTGTAAAATACACTAGAAAATACTAGTATACAAACAAAAAAATCTTTTAGCATAAACTTACACAGTTTTATTTCTTAAGTTAAATACACAATTTTGGTAATTATACTTAAAGTTTAAACCTTTATAAGAGAAAGTCACTGCTCTTTCGCCCCTCGTAATTGTCCAGAGAATAGTAGAATAAAACAAAATAGGTTTTAATTAAATTAGACAGAAGTAAAACTCAGAGTAACTTTATTTTTAGGCTGTCGATTACACTGCTAGCTTTCTATAGATTGCATCTCTACTGTGGCCACCGCTTTACAGCGGCTTCTAGCTTTATTAAAGATAAAGGTTTAATAATTGCTTTGATTGAAATAGATTGAGTGGATTTTAATAATAAACCTCGGCAAATTCAGATTACACACTTTGCTCTAACAGCGAAGAGCGAAGTAAGCTGTTAATGTTATTCTTATTGGAACACTGTTTTTCATAATAATATGTATAGTGTGATGAATGGGCATTATTTATTTATTTGTTTGATAGGTAAACAGTGGGTAATAAGCTTTATCAAACATTATTTTTATTATACTCTTACGTATTTTATTGTTTGTTTTTTTGAGAAGTGTCGCATAGCGGTTGAACTGTGTCGTGCAGTAACTCATTAAAATAGTACTACTACCCTCTCTCCTCTAAAGTACCGTAAAAGATGACTAACGGACTAAAGATTTCTTCAACAGCATAGATCCCTAAAAAAGGAGATCGGTCAGATCCGACTAATTACCGCCCTACAGCCGTAACTTCAGTATTGTGCAAGATCCTAGAACGAATATTGAACAAACAGCTTATTCGATACCTAGAAGATCACTCCCTAATTCACGATCGTCAATATGGGTTTCGGCTAAAACGGTCAACGGGTGATCTTCTAGCGTACGTCACACATCTCTGGGGTGAGGCTATTGACAAGCGTGGCGAGTCACTGGCAGTTAGCCTTGACATAGCCAAGGCTTTTGATCGGGTCTGGCACAAAGCTCTTCTCTCCAAGCTCCCGGCATTCGGTTTGCCCGCTCAGTTCTGTACCTAAATTGCTAGCTTCCTGCATGAGCGTAGAATCCGTGTCCTTTCGGATGGATGCGCTTCGCGGTTCATGCCAGTGAACGCTGGTGTTCCTCAAGGCTCCGTTCTATCCCCCACGCTGTTCCTTCTGCATATCAATGACATGCTTCCTCTTGGAAGCATTCATTGCTATGCAGATGATAGCACAGTGCATGGGGGGGATATAACGGTCACCCAACGACTAGGCGGGTAGACACCGAAATGAAGCGAGCAAATCTTGTCATTGAGCTCGATCGGGTGTTGGACCTCATTTCTAAATGGGGCTCCGATAATCTGGTGGAGTTCAATGCGAAGAAAACACAGGTGTGCGCGTTCACAGCGAAAAAGTCGCCATTCCTTCCCCTTCCCTCTCTTCAGGATACATCTCTAGGCCTGCAGAGCAGTATTAACATGCTCGGTATGGATATCCGCTGCGATCTGAATCAAAAGGACTACATCGAAACCGTGATTAAAAATGCCTCACGTAAAGTCGGTGTCCTGAACAAGGTGCGGCGATTCTTCACGCCTGATCAGTTGTGTCTATTATACAAGACACAGGTGCGGTCTTGCGTGGAGTATTGCTCTCACCTTTGGTACGGCTCCGCAAAGTACCTTCTCGATGCCTTGAACAGTTTGCAGCGCCGCGCTGTGCGCATTATCGGCAATGCGGAGGTCACTAAAACTCTCGAGCCTTTGCAATTGCGTAGAGATATTGCGTCACTCGGCGTCTTTTACCGTTTATACCATGGCGAGTGCTCTGAAGAACTCTTTGACCTCATCCCTCCTTCTCCCTTCCTCCATAAGAGTACGCGTGCTCCTCTCCGGAGCCAGAGAGTGAGGGTGAATGGTGCTTAAGTTTTTTTTATACTATGATATAATCTTTGCGTCTAACTTATATTTTTAAAAAAACAGAAAAGAATGCATTGAATATTACAAATGCTGGCTATGGATCGATAAATCCGGAAACACATTTTGCCTCATCTGGGAATTGAAACCGAGACCTGTCTTCGTTTCGAAGTAATAAAAGTTATAAGAGTATACTAACAACAACGTCGGTTGTCGTCGACAACTCTTCAGCGTCCTTGGCGACGCAAAATGCCCATCAAAAGCTAAGTGAATGAGCAGTATGGCCTGCCGCGGCCTTGGGAAAAAGCCTTGGTGAATGGATTAAGTCTAGATAATATCGGCCAGTCGCTAACACGCCTCTGAGAAAGTCACGAAATTGTGAAGTAACTATTTTTTTTAATGTAAGCAGCCGATGTAGTCCAAAATAACGAGAGCGCTCCCCATCGTGGAACACGCACGGTAACAAGCGCACTCATTCATGACGGCCTGCATAAATGCAGTTACACGCCCCGCTTATAAGACCCGGGACTATAGGAGCTGGGAAACACATGCGCCGGCAAAGAATTCCAAAGCCAAATGGTCTCACCTGAAAATATAACTAAAGCATAGAAGAAGTGCTATGACATTTAAGTGGGCACTCCGTTTGGTCACCATTCGAATTACATTTGTATGGGTCGCTTTTGAATTTTGTATCATAAATGGTGACCGGTTTTTTGTTTTCGCTAGACATTTGTCGATTTTGGCCACTTATTTTGTCTCTTTTTTTTCAATGTTTACCTATGGCCCATTAGAAAAAAATAGGACAGCTGTACGAGTCTCATTTGGACTCCTTCTATGCTTTAGTTATTATTCTATGGGTCTTACATAGGAACGAATTAAAACGTTTTGAATTTAAATTTAATTTTGAATTTAAAATTTTGGGGGTTAAGTTACTCGCGTCCGTAAGTTTACCCTTGAGACCCTACACGTGACCCCTGGGTGGTGCTAAATGAGTGACACCAACTGAGTGGTAGAGCTACGCTGCGTTGCAGCACGCATTTGGGTCGGCTCGCCCAGCGTAATACCACCCCCTCACGAATTTTCGGCGTGAAACAATGGCACTCTGTGCTGTTGTGTTTCGTTCGGCCAGTGAGGGTTCTGGAGACCCTCCCCCCCCTCACAATTGATATGGCAGCGAACTTTAATTTAGATTTACCCCAGGGGGGTACCGACACACCCAGTGTCGGAGAATCCCCCCCTGAGCGTTCTCGCTCAGGCTGCCCTACGTATTCTGGGGAGGGCAAAAGTCCGCTCGTGCCAAGGCATGCTGCAGGCAGGAGAAAGGCAAGACAATTGGCACTCCCTCCTACGCTTCGTGTTGACTTCTGCAACATCAGAAGAATCCACTCTAACTTGAGCGCCGTCCATTACCACCTCGAGACGGCGAAACCCGCCTTGCTCTTTCTCACCGAGACGCAGATATCCCCCCTCCTGACATCTCCTACTTGCGCTACCCGAGATACCTGGAACATGCATTTGTGCCACGAGCCGGTGTTTGTGTCTATGTCAGGGAGGATATGTGCGTCCGTCGCCTTAGCAATCTTGAAGATTCCATCTTCTCCATCTTATGGCTACACGTCGACTGCGGACGTCATCCTCGCATCTACGCGTGCCTGTATAGGTCCCACAGCGGTAATATCGGAACTGACCAACTTATCGAGACCGTCCAAGCGGCGACGGACTCCCTTCTCCAACGGATCCCCTTGGCCGAGATTGTGGTATTGGGAGACTTTAATGCCCATCACGTCGAATGGCTTGGTTCACGCACAACTGACCACGCGGGTAGAGCCGTTCATGACTTCGCTTTAGCCTACAGTCTGTCCCAATTGGTAACAGAGCCAACACGGGTTCCAGATGTGGAGGGCCATGCACCTTCTTTATTGGACCTTCTGCTGACCGCGCACCCAGACGGCTATCAAGTTTCTGTTGATGCACCACTAGGCTCATCAGACCACTGTCTGATTCGCAGCACTGTGCCTCTCACAGAAACTTCAAAACCACAACCAGCGGCTAGCCGTCGAGTCTGGCATTATAGGTCAGCAGACTGGGATGTGATGCAAAGTTTCTTTGCGTCCTACCCGTGGTGGCGAGTTTGCTTCTCGCTGGATGATCCTGATGTCGCCGCTGACTCTGTTGTTGATGTGATACTGCAGGGAATGGAACTTTTCATTCCAAACTCTGTGGTTCCCATTGGCGGCAAGTCCCAACCATGGTTTGGTCGTTGCTGCAAAATGGCGTCTCGCCAAAAGCGACAACCTTACCAAGCCTGGGCTAATGCGGTGTCATCAAAGGATCCAAACACCAGTGCGCTCAGAAAGAAGTACAACTTTGCCGCCAGATCCTTTAAGAAGGACATTGCCAAGGCAAAGTCATCATTCATGGGTAGAATTGGCGAGAGGCTAGTGCGCCTTCCTTCGGGGACGCGTGCGTTCTGGTCTCACGCCAAAGCTATCTTACGGAATTTTTGTCAGCCGTCCCTACCACCATTGCACAAGACCGATGACTGCCTGGCCTATACTGCAAAGGAGAAAGCCGATCTCTTGGGCTCTCTTTTCGCAAAAAACTCAACCTTGGACGATGGGGAAAACTCTCCACCAACCATACCGCATTGCGCTTGTACAATGCCAACCGTTCAGTTCCTGCACAGGTCAGTTCGTAAGGCTCTTTTTTCCCTTGATATCTACAAGGCAAGTGGGCCTGATGCAGTTCCACCCATTGTGCTTCGGACGTGTGCTCCTGAATTGGCACCAGTTCTAACGCGTCTTTTCCGGCTCTCTTACACTACTGGCGTCGTCCCGAGCTCTTGGAAGACAGCCCTTGTCCACCCGATTCCAAAAAAAGGCGATCGCTCAGATCCGTCCAACTACAGGCCAATAGCCTAACTCTCCAAAGTAATGGAGTCCATTACAAACCGCCAGCTCTTAAGGTACCTAGAAGAGAACCAGCTACTAAGTGATCGCCAGTATGGTTTTCGTCGCGGTCGTTCGGCTGGTGATCTTTTAGTGTATCTTACTCACCGATGGGCAGAGGCGGTCGAGAGTAAAGGGGAGGCACTGGCAGTTAGCTTGGACGTAGCGAAAGCCTTCGACAGGGTATGGCACAGGGCTCTTCTCTCTAAACTTCCATCATACGGGCTTCCTGAAAAATTGTATTCGTGGATTGCCAGCTTTCTCACTGGGCGTAGCATCAGAGTCGCAGTCGACGGTTCGTGCTCCGATATGAAGCCCGTGAATGCTGGAGTCCCGCAGGGGTGTGTGTTGTCCCCTACTCTATTTCTTCTGCATATCAATGACATGCTGCATAACAACAGCATTCATTGCTATGCAGACGACAGTACTGGGGATACGCTCTACACCGGGCGAGCTAATATTTCTCTGGAAAGCGTCATCGAGAGCCGGAATAAACTTGTGAGTGACACCGAGAACATGTTAAATCATGTCTCGGATTGGGGCCGACATAACCTAGTCCGCTTTAACTCCTCCAAAACACAAGTTTGCGCATTTACCGCGAAAAAACATCCCTTCGTCATACCTCTGAACTTTGAGGGAGCTCCCCTTGATACCAATCCGACTATTGGAATCCTTGGCGTCGATATTTCGAGTGACGTTCAGTTTCGTGGTCATTTGGAAGGTAAAGCTAAATTAGCTTCGAAAAAGCTGGGTGTGCTTAATAGAGCGGGTCAGTATTTCACGCCGGCCCACCGTTTACAACTGTATAAAGCACAGGTGAGGCCGCATATGGATTACTGCTCCCATCTCTGGGCTGGAGCACCCCAATACCAACTCCTTCCATTTGACCGCATTCAACGCAGAGCTGCTCAAATTGTCGACGACGTGGTTATTTCAGGACGGCTCAATCCACTGGCTCTTCGGAGAGACGTTGCGTCTCTCTGTATATTGTTTCGTATATATCATGGGGGGTGTTCTGAGGAATTGTTCGGCTTGATCCCTGCCGCTGATTTCCTTCACCGCACTACACGCAATCGACTCTCATTCCATCCACATCACCTTGATGGATGGCTGTCTATTACTGTGCGTTTTTTAAGAAATTTCTTGCCTCGAAGTACACTGTTGTGGAACCAGCTCTCGGCAGCGGTATTTCCGGACCGTTACGACTTAGGGATCTTCAAGAAACGAGCCTATTCCTTCCTTAAAGGCCGGCAACGCGCCTGCGATTCCTCTGGTTTTGCGGGTGTCCATGGGCGGCGGTGATTACTTTCCATCAGGTGACCCGCTTGCTCGTTTGCCTCCTTCTGCTATAAAAAAAAAAAAAAAAACGGGGCGTGAAACGGTATTTATGCAGGCCGTCATAAATGGGTGCGCTTGTTACCGTGCTTGTTCCACGGTGAGGAGCGCTCTCATTTTTTAGGACTACATCGGCTGCTTACCATGAGGCAGGATGTAGTCACTATGACGTGTCACATTAAAAAAAAAAGAACGACTTGCCAAATTTTTTGAGGCCGCCGCTTGGGGTTTGAGGGGTTTTTTGTGCATGCTGCCAGGAATAAATAGAGTGCACTACCAGAGAGTATCAGGAGTGCATGAACGATCTATTCATTCGAGGATCGCCTTAGTCACTTACCTTCATCCAGACCGGGCCCTACTATTAGTCCCCCACCGTCGCTAGCCTCAGGACGTCTGAAAAACGCCCAAATATCCTCGGCTGTGTTTCATCTGGCGGGTTGCTGTTGAGGTGAACTCTGGTGATTTCCTTAAAGGTGGTCACTTCATCAGCAACTGAAGGATGTACTATGGTTTTTAGTGGGTATGACCCTTGCAGAAGCTGGGAGGAGAACCCCACTTAAGCACCGCGTCTTCTCAGACGCGGTGATACTCCGTAATAAGATTTCCGTAGTTTAAAAAAAGGGCCTTACTGTCATCTCTTAGAGCATAATTCATATTGGAATATTCGTATAAAATGAAACTGCTTTGAGGCCCCAGAACGATTGGCTTTGATTCCGATGAAACCTTGCACCTTAAATGTCGAACCATTGATAATGTGACAAGTGGTGAACTAAATGCAGGAAAGCAAATTGACCTATTCAAGGTTCTGGTGATCGGAGTCGTCAATTAACTTGATGAGGCTACCACCCGGTAATTCGAGCTGGATTGTCTTAAATTTTTCATAATGAATCCATTTATTCAATAAACCCAATGTGGATGACACAGATCAGATCATTGGCCTTCACGTCTGTTTCAGACGATTTATGCAGTGTACTAGGAACACTGAGCTATGCGGTAGGTAGCGGCCCACCTCTTCTTTTAGGTGTCGTAAAAGGCGATAAACGGACTAAAGACTGTACAAAGATCCAACAGCAAAGAAAGGCGATGAGCTCACCACCTGTTTGGTGAAACACTCATTGCCTAGTCTCTGACTAACCCTTAGTTATGCGTATTTGTATGTATGGATGGATGTATGTATGTATGTATGTATGTATGTATGTATGTATGTATGTATGTATGTATGTATGTATGTATGTATGTATGTATGTATGTATGTATGTATGTATGTATGCATGTATGCATGTATGTATGTATGGGAGCACTTCTTTCCTTGACTGAGCAGGATACGCGAACGACAAAGTTTCCGCATGTTTGGCATCTGGTGGTCGGTGTTATTTGGTGCCTACTGGTATGTTTGTTATCTTGCGCTTTGCGGGCTTTTGAGACCGTGAATCGCCATTTTTGTCAGTGGTTTACGAAAATGAAGTATACATAATGACGCAGTACTGTAAGCACTTTTTACAAATAAATTTAATTGTGAAAATGAAGTCCCATGCCTTTATCATTAAAATCAAATCATCGTTACTATTGACTACTACTAATGGGCACACTGTTACGTTGTAAATTCAGGGCCCTGTCTGCCTTTACTAATCTACAAAAGGGGTTCCCAATGGTTGAATAGTACTTACCTGAAATCATTGTTTTTGAATGATCAGATGTCCAAAAAATATTAGTCCTTGTAGCTTGTTTGAATTAAATCCATTTTTCTTCACATTAAAGACATGGAGCCTTGGCTGACACATTACAAGACACACTTTTCTTGCATTTTCAATTAAAACATATTTCTAAATCAGTTTTAGCAAGACTTTGCGTTGGATTTGAAGAAAATTAAGTTCCTTTGTTTACGTTTTGTATTTGACATAACACCATAGACAAAATGACAGCCACCGTAGCGACGCCTAGCGGTAGCGGGGCGAAGTAGCTGTCAGCTTTTAATTTCACATAAAAGATTCAATTTTAAAAAATAGCCGAAACAGTTCTAATAATAAATTACATAATAAATTATTATGTATAATAATTACTTTAAGTAATTAAATTTAATTCAAGCAAATCCGGAAATAGAACTATTTTTTTCTATAAGGACTTTCATCTAGAACATTCGAACGGGAGTAATATTTTTTATATGGATATTGTCTCTGCCCGTAGGGGTTACCAGAGAGGAAACTAATATTCCTTAATATTAAGACAGGGTAATTAGTGAGTTAAATATCACAAAAAATAATTTTAAATTAAAGAAAAACGCATTTCACATTGCTAAACGTTAATTTTTTTTTAGGTCTTGTGTTGTTATTGTTAGCAAATTCTGTTAGCAGAGGGCGAGTTGTGACAGACGTCATATTTGACGTTTTGATAGTTTGAAGGAAAATTCTAAAAGAACAGGTTCTTATGGATTACCCGACTATGGGAGTAGAAATCATAAGCTGGCCTTCGATTTATAAGACTTCCGGCGAAGGAAAGCAGCCGGGTCTGATGACGTCGAAACGATTTTAATCTCTGGCGTGAAGTGGTGGGTGATGTATTGAGATCAATTCACTAAGGTTACATTTGTTACATTTTGGTTACATTTGTTACATTTGAGGTTTTGTCCCTTTTGGGGAAAAGGAAGAAAATCCCAAATGCAAGCTTCAGTGGGTTGTTATCAAATAAAACCATAAAATGTTCAACAGCTAGGCAGTATATTGTAAAAGAACACACACTAATATTTTGTCCAACAACAATAAAATAAAATTATAAATTTTATTTCACTCTTATTATTCAAAAGAGGGGGTTAGTCACAATTATTCCTTATAGTATGTTAGGTACTTATCATCTACGTTACTCCTTTTAATTTATTATGCCGAAAATAACAAAAAAAAACTATCAGTCGAAACTGACCCTAGGGTCAATCACAAATGAAAGTCCAACAAACTTTCTATTAATTTTGCCAACTATAATTTACTGTTTAAAGTACTCTAAACCTGATTACCAAGCTATATCACCCCCTAAAACCAACTAAAATCCTAAGAGTCAAAAGTGACCAAGCGGGTCGGTGATAATTTTAATTTCAAATAAATTTTATAATACTGTTCCTACTACTGCCTAACCAGCCAGCTAATATTTCAGTCGTACGAGCTATGGTCGTGATAAAAATATTAAATTAAATGTTCTAATCCGTTTAACCGTATCAAAACTCTCACACGTTTAAAGCCGATGCACTAGAGAACCGTAGGGTTACACCGATATAAAATTAATATTAAAGGGCGCCAGGGTCCTAATGTAGACCCGAATCTGGAGACGATGTTACCATACAACTTCACACAGGTCGAACTCGCAGATCCTCAAATTTTTCACAACTTTACCAACGCTTGGTGTAAATGGATATAAAAAGAAAATAAAGCTTAAGGTGTCAAAACCCTAATTCAATAAATGTTTCAGTTTAAAAAAAACAATTATCCCCTAGTAAGGGGTAGAAGAAAAACCGTCAACGCCTGCTCATCCGCTAGGCGGCGACAGCTCGACTGGCAGCAGGTGGCCGCTGGTACCCCGACGAAGCAGGTCTCGCGTCCAGGCTTTAGGGCCCAGCTCTAAATCCTGGCGGCGAGACGGGCCTCTCGAAGTATCTGAAATTATCAACACGGGGCCTATTTATAACACTACACGCCTAGTTCAGATCTGTTACATAAATTAGGGTCCCGCAGTCTGCTATCTGTGTATCTGGGGCTGCAACCTATCATAATCAGGGACTCGCAGCGCCATGGGTTATTAAAAGCTTCCCAACGCTGTTGCACAACTATAAACTCACACTCCAACACTGACATTTAACACTATGTTTTAATTTTAGTGTTGTTTCACATTTAACTAGTACCCAAGGCACTACACGGCTACGATATTCCAATAAACATAAATAAACAATGCCAGACTATTGTTGGATGATGCAATATCCACTTAATAAAGGGGTTTGACACGTCTGCCACATGGCCAAGAGCCTTGCGTCACCTGGCGACAAGGCAGGATTCAGACACCATGAAATATCGATTTGCTTTCCTAGGATGACGGCTTATTATACTTAAACAATGATATTGGGATACTTACGCGCTGGGAGATTTTATCTGTGCGCGTGGCTGCCAGCGACCGGAACTTCGTTTCGGGCACGGATCCCTGTAAATAAACCACACACTCGTTGACTATATTCTCATAAGCTAATGACGCCTCAAATCCACTACCTTATTGCGACCTCAGATTAAAACAAAAGGTGACTACGATTCATGCCTACCTTAGTGAATTGATCTCAATACATCACCCACCACTTCACGCCAGAGATTGAAATCGTTTCGACGTCATCAGACCCGGCTGCTTTCCTTCGCCGGAAGTCTTATAAATCGAAGGCCAGCTTATGATTTCTACTCCCATAGTCGGGTAATCCATAAGAACCTGTTCTTTTAGAATTTTGCTTCAAACTATCAAAACGTCAAATATGACGTCTGTCACTTCTCGCCCTCTGCTAACAGAATTTGCCAACAATAACAACACAAGACCTAAAAAAAAATTACCGTTTAGCAATGTGAAATGCGTTTTTCTTTAATTTAAAATTATTTTTTTGTGATATTTAACTCACTAATTAATATTAAGGAGTATTCGTTTCCTCTCTGGTAACCCCTACGGGCAGAGACAATATCCATATAAAAATAATACTCCCGTTCGAATGTTCTAGATAAAAGTCCTTATAGAAAAAAATAGTTCTATTTCCGGATTTGCTTGAATTAAATTTAATTACTTAAAGTAATTATTATACATATTAATGTATTATGTAATTTATTATTAGAACTGTTTCGGCTATTTTTTTAAATTGAATCTTTTATGTGAAATTAAAAGCTGACAGCTACTTCGCCCCGTTACCGCTAGGCGTCGCTACGGTGGCTGTCATTTTGTCTATGGTGTTATGTCAAATACAAAACGTAAACAAAGGAACTTAATTTTCTTCAAATCCAACGCAAAGTCTTGCTAAAACTGATTTAGAAATGTGTTTTAATTGAAAATGCAAGAAAAGTGTGTCTTGTAATGTGTCAGCCAAGGCTCCATGTCTTTAATGTGAAGAAAAATGGATTTAATTCAAACAAGCTACAAGGACTAATAATTTTTGGACATCTGATCATTCAAAAACAATGATTTCAGGTAAGTACTATTCAACCATTGCGAACCCCTTTTGTAGATTAGTAAAGGCAGATAGGGCCCTGAATTTACAACGTAACATAATTATCGCGCCGGTGGTCGGGTAAAGTGTGTTTCTGATTTTCGATGCATTGCTTGCCAAATGCGGACTGGTGATTAGCCTTTATTCGGTTAAAAGCAGATTCTGGTTAAGGCAGATTCTTTTTATGGCAGAGTCGTGTTAGGGCAGAAGTATACTATCATCAAGAAAACTGTAAAGGTTAAGGGTATGCTACCTACTTCTTACAAAAATTCATTAAAAAAAAGTGTAATTCCAAACTGGTTTTATTTTCTGTCTCCATTTGTAGAACTAGACATCTACCAATCATTGACTACATATAATTTCATAGATCTGCTTTTTTTTAATTTTTGATTTTTTTTTTGTAATAAGTAATTACGGTTTTCGTTTTCGGTCACGCCTTTGTTCTTTTTTTTAACACGAATCTGCAATAAACATAATCTGCCATGTAGTTTTCATTTTTGGTCGCGACTACCCAATAACACGAATCTGCCATAAAAAGAATCTGCCGTAACTAGAATCTGCCCCTAATCGAATAAAGGGTGATCAGAAGGAGCTTTTGGGGGTTAAAGTTACTCGCGTCCGTAGGTTTACCCTAGAGACCCTACACGTGACCCCTGGGTGGTGCTAAATGAGTGACTATGACTGAGTGGTAGAGCCACGCTGCGTTGCAGCACGCATTGGACCGGCTCGCCCGGCGTAATACGACGCTCTTACGAATATCCGGCGTGTAATAACGGCACTTGGTGCTTTTGTGTTTCGTCCAGCCAGTGAGAAATCCTGAGGTGCCATCCCCCCCCCCCTCTTATCACAATAAATCTTTCCTACAATCACACCAATTATCTAGCCCAAGAGAAGCTTCGAAGAAACTCGTTAAATGGTTACTAGACAACGGATAAACATACTTAAAATACTTAAATACGTACTTATTATACATAGAAAACACCCAGACCCGAGACAATTTAGAAAAACAATAATTTCTAATTTGACCTGACCGGGGATCGAACCCGGGACCTCAGAGATGGCGACACCATCAAAACCGGTGTACAAACCACTCGACCAAGGAGGTCGTCAATATAAAAAAGTATGGTTACTTTAACAGCAGATTTAAAAATGATGGTAGTAGCTAGCTAGCTAGCTAGCAAGGCGGATTTAGAAACATTTGACATTTTAGACCAGTGTTGTCTAACTACCTAGATTAGCATATCATACTTACCTACATACATATAATTACGACTATTCTCCCGGAAAGGTTAGTCAGGGACTAGGCAATGAAGAGCGCAAATGCAGTCCTCTGCCATAGTCTACTTTTCATCAAATAGCGACTGCACATGTGCGTAGCGTGACAGGCGGTGAGCTCATCGCCGCTCTATGCTGTTAGATGTATGTGCAGTGTTTAGTCCGTTAGTCGCCTTTTACGACACCCACAGAAGAGAGGGGGTGGTAGTATTCGTTCACCGCTACGCGGCACCGTTAGCTTGTAACTTATCATTATAACATAAGCTAGTCTATTTAGTTGGTCGTCTAGTTGCTAGTTGTCAGCGAAGTTACGAAACATCCCGTCTGTAAAGTTCAGAGGTACCACGCCCTTTGAAACTGTGCACCTACGCAAATCACTTTTAACCTTTAAATGCAATCAACGTCACTTGCTCTTTAGTGTTGGTTTACTAGAAATACATTTGGCCCCAAGTGTGTTCCTAGTAAATCATTATCGGTGGCCGAGTTGTAAAGCATAGGTTCTACCAATAGGTTCTTTATCCGAAGGACACTGCTTCAATTTCCAGGTTGGGCAAAGTTTGTTTCAGATTTTTAGTTTTTAAACTATTTATTTAATTAGGGTTCCGTAGCTAAATGGCAAAAAACGGATTCGTCATGTCTGTCGGTCCGTCCGTATGCCACAGCCACTTTTTTCCGAAACTAAAACTTCTCCTATCTTCGATAAAATTATTGAGCATGTTACGAGGCAAGCCTCTTACATACACATTCGTGAATCATCAATGACAGTGGCTCGATTGAGCAATCAGTGACAGAAGTGCTAACCTGACAATTTAAATTTACTTAGGATATTGTAATGTGGCTTCGGGGCCTTTTGACTTTCCAATCGCGGAATCGAGCGGTCACTCTGATCATTGAGATCATTAGTTTAGGAAAATTAGTCATAAGGTTCAATTTTGTAATACTTAACTAATAAATATAAGTAAAACGAAATCTGTAGTTTTTAAAAACCCTACCCGACGGCTTAAATCCGTAATTGGCGCAGTCGGTAGGATGGTCGAATCAGTGCGCGTTATCACACTTCGATCCGCCTGATAGTCGTTTCATCGGCGCGTCGACTATCCGCGAAAGAATCTACGTGAGCAGTCGTCGGAAGGTCAAGAAGAATCCTCTTCGAAAATCGGCGCTATCCAAAAATTGATAGCCCAATGAAGCTGCAGATGCTGCTCCTGTGAGTAATATTTTTTAAGTAACTCTTTCCTATTGGTTGCCAGTGGTTCCTTTCCTGTTTCCCGTAGGAAGTATTACTAGTTAGTTTTAATTGATAAGTAGTTACATTTCCAAAATTTTCCATCCGAGGAGAATTAGGGATAGGCCCGATACGTGGTCTAGACAATTTAGATTTAATCGTAATGTAGATTTATCGTCCCTTCAGGATATCGAAGAAGAAGAAATGATGGCCGAACAAAACTTAAATCAGGCCACAAATTCCTTATGACATGACTGATAGAATTTAGAAAGCTTTAAGACTAGTTCCAGAGTTTGATGGAAATTCAAATGTTTTAATTCGATTTTTAAATATTTAATGTTAATTGAATGACCAGTTAATTTTAACTTATATCAATCCAGCCTCAGGAAACAATTTAAATAATTCTGCTTTAATTAATGGAATATTAAATAAAATTACTGGCCAAGCCGCTTGCCCTTATTAACAGCTTTTCGGATCACAGAGACGAGTCCGCCTTATACACGGACATGTCCATGCTTACCCAAGGACCCGATACTCCGCAGATATTTTATGAACGCGTACAGAATTTACTTAGCATAATTATGACATATGTCGAATTACACGAACAGGTCGAAACTACAGTTCAGGCTAAACGCGAATTATATAAAAAATTGGCTCTTCAAACCTATATCAGAGGCCTAGCCGAGCCCCTTGGCTCACGCATAAGTTGCATGCGTCCCGAGAGCTTACAAAAAGCCCTAGAGTTCGCACAAGAAGAAATAAATGTAATTTATTTACAAAATAAAATCGGTAACCCGCAGTATTCCAAGAAACCGTCAAACAATAGTCAGTACTACTCTCCGGCTAACTTACCACACGTTGAATCCCAGAAACAATTTAATTTCGCAATGCCCAGTCCGCGTCCAGTTCGCCCGAATTTTATACCAATGCAACAACAAAATTATCCGAATAATTATAATTACAGGCCTAATTCTAATTTTACTTACCAGCAAGGACCGTCGAGGACCCAACAAATGATGAGAGCTTTGCCGCGTTCAAATATGTCAACCGGTTTTAAAATTTCGCCTAGGGCAAATCCGTCGCGAGCTTATCACAATTTTCCTACACCTATGAGTGGAGTGAGTCACCCCGTCGAGCGCTTTACCACTAACTCCACAGAACAATAACCAACAAATAAATTTAAACGAAGCCTGTTAACCCGATAGTTATTACTACAATGACGTTGACTATGATCAAAACTGTTATTTTGCAGAACCTGAAAACAATTTTCAGCCTGAAGAAATGACTGAAACAACTAACTGTGACAACCAGCCAAATTTTTTTTCGGACCCCAGTCAGGACCCCCCAGAATAGAACTACACTTACAAAATAAACGACAATTACCTTTTATAAAAATTTCAAACCCACCTATGAAATTTCTTATCGATACGGGCGCGAATCAATCTTTCATTAGCCCGGAAGCAGTGAAATTTTTTTTTTTCAAACTGTTTAATAAATTACGATCCCTTCGTGGTAACGAATATACACGCAACAACTAAAAATGATTATTCCGTCATTATCCCTTGTTTTACAGAAGTTAATGACAAAAAACACATAAAACTTTTTATATATAGATTCCACGAATATTTTGATGGTTTAATAGGTCTAGATCTTTTAGAACAATGGCAATCTAAAATCGACCTTAGTTTACGCGTACTAAAAACCCAATTTGCACAAAACCCCATTCTTATGTATAAATCCGGAAGTGTAAATTTATTCGAAACTATAATTCCCGCGCAATCTAATAAAATAGTTCAACAAGTATTTCTGTAGGCGATATTTGCATTGAATCTCAGACTATATGCGATTGTAACATCTCTGACTGTATATCCAGCGTGCAAAATGGTCAGGCCTACATAGAAATTTTAAATCCAACTCACAATGATATTATCTTTACATTAACTAAACCTTTACAAGTACAATTATATAATGAACAAAGTGAATTACTTAATACAATGCACTGTATGACTCATAACACCAAGCGATCCCGAGAAGTGTTATCGCGATTGCGGACAGATCATATGAACAGCGAGAAACGAGCTAATTTACTTACACTTAGCAATGAATATTCCGACATATTTTATCTGGAAAACGAACCTTTGACATTTACGAATAAAATTAAACACCGCATCAAAACAACTGACGAAATTCCCGTTCATAGTAAAACTTACCGTTATCCTTTTGTCCATGGACAGGAAGTAAAATCATAGATACAAAAAATGTTAGACCAGGGAATCATACGACCCTCCACATCAGCTTGGAGCGCTCCCATCTGGATCGTTCCCAAAAAATTGGATGTTTCAGGTAAACCTAAATGGAGACTTGGAGTTGACTTCAGAAAACTCAATGAAAAAACTGTCGACGACAAGTACCCCTTACCGAACTTAACTGACATCCTAGGCAAACTACGCAAATGTCAATATTTTACTACACTAGACCTAGCTAGCGGATTTAACCAGGTGGAAATGCACCCGGAAGATATTCACAAGACTGGATTTAGCGTAGCAGATGGCCAGGGACACTTCGAGTTCATCCGAATGCCTATGGGCCTTAAGAACAGTCCATCCACGTATCAAAGAGTTATGGACAACGTTCTTAGGGGACTCCAGAACGTTATTTGCGTAGTTTATCAAGATGATATTTTAGTCTTCTCTACGTCTTTACAGGAACACATGATTAATTTACGTAAAATTTTTGACAGACTTAGAGACTCAAATTTTAAAATATAAATGGATAAATCCGAATTTTTACAAAAAGAAACACCATATTTAGGTCACATTATTACCCCGCAAGGCGTAAAGCCCAACCCTGATAAAATATCAGCTATTTTAAAATACTTCATCCCCAAAACTCCGAAACAAATCAAAGGATTCTTATGACTTGTAGGTTATTACAGGCGATTTATACCCGATTTTGCCCGCCTAACAAAACCCCTTACAGCATGTCTTAAAAAAGGGGCTAAAATTCAACTTACGCCTGAATATGTCAAGTGCTTCGAACATTGTAAGACTTTACTGACAAATGATCCAATTTTACAATACCCTGACTTCTCTAAAGACTTCATTTTGACCACCGATGCCTCAAACGTTGCCCTTGGAGCCGTTTTATCGCAAGGTTCTATTGGTTCCGACAGACCAATAGCTTACGCATCCAGGACACTAAAAGTAAGTGAAACCAACTACTCTACCATTGAGAAAGAACTACTTGCCATTGTGTGGGCCACAAAATACTTCAGACCCTACTTATTCGGACGAAAATTCAAAATTATTACAGACCACAAACCTCTTCAATGGCTTCTCAACTTGAGGGAACCAAACTCAAGGTTGACCCGTTGGAGATTAAAATTAGCAGAGTATAATTTTACAATAATTTACAAAAAGGGTAAAATGAACACCAACGCAGACGCTTTGTCTCGCGTCGAAATTTACAACGAAGAGTTAGACTCAATGATTGTTAACATTCGCGACTCTTCTTCGGCTCCGTCAACTGTTTATATTGGCGACTCTAATTCTTCAATTTCTACAGTAACAGCTCCTGACGACAGACCGTTGATCAGCCAATCATCCACTGACACCGCACCGAGTTTAAGACCGTTAGACAGTCCTTCACCTGAAAACTTTATAAATACTGAAAACTTACCGTTTGATATCACACAAGACGAAGAAAATGCTACCACTCACACTAGCGTTGAGAACCCTATTTTAAATTTACCGATCAGCGAAATCCCTTTAAATAAATTTAAAAGACAACTCCTTATAAAAGTCAATTGTAACCTCAGCACTGCTAAACCTAAAACGATAACACCATTTGAAACTTATAAGAAAACCGTTGTCCAAATCTCAGACTCCAATCTTGAACAAGATTTAGTATCTGTAATGAAACAATTTATTGATCCCAAATTACGAACGGCAATTTTAGTACAACCTTTAAACAGAATGTATGACATAGTTCCCATTTTACAGAAAACTTTCCAAAGTTCCGCAGTGAACCTAATTCTTGTAAAAACTGAGATGCAAGACGTAAGTAACTACTTAAATCAACAAGATATAATTTGTAAGTATCATGAGGGAAAAACCAACCACAGAGGCATAAATGAAACACACTTAGCTTTATCACAACATTATTTCTGGCCCAAATGAAAAGAAAGTATAACCAAATTTATCAATAATTGCGATATCTATCGACAGCGATTCCAGGTCGTACCACCGCCATCGAAACCATTTCAAGTAGCCCATGTAGATACTTTTACTTTAGAACAGGACAAATACCTCACGATTATAGATGCCTTTTCAAAATACGCCCAGGCATAAAAATTACCAGATGGCACAGCTCCAAACATTGTCAAATATTTACTTACCTTTTCCACTCACCACGGATTTCCTTTGTGCCTTATCACAGATCAAGGAACCGAATTCACGAAAAAGGTAGTTAGTGAATTTTTTAAATTACATAAAATTCAGCATCACAAAGTTGCTGCACATACTCTAAACGAAAATGGCATGATCGAAAGATTTCATAATACTCTCTTAGAGCACATACGACTATTAAAATTGCAACACAAAAATGAACCTGTTCAAAATTTGGTATCATATGCACTCATTGCCTACAACAGCTCTATTCACAGTCTAACTAAATGCAGACCATTTGACCTTTTAACAGGGCACTTTGACCCTAGAAATCCAACAGATTTAAACCTATCTGAAAGGATTTTACAACAGTACTTACAAGATCACCGCAATAAAATAGACACCGTTTACAATATCATACACGATGCGTCCTTCGCTGAACGCACGGCGTTAATGGATCGTCGTAATATTAAACGCGAACCCGAAATTCAGTATAATACAGAACAAACAGTTTATGTAAAAAACCCAGCTGCGTCTAGACAAAAAACGGCACCCCGGTATACTCAGCACAAAGTACTTACCAATTTGCCAATACACATCTATACCTCTAAAAAGAGAGGAGCTGTTGCTAAAACCCGATTAAAAAGACAAAAGAAAACTGAAAACACTACGTTGTTACAGGACCCTAACAATCATGGCGACCCTGGACCGAGCAAGAGCCGGCACACTGACCAAAAACACGATCCGACTTGACGAACTTTCTGAAGGACCTGGAATACTCCCTTTTGAACTTTGTTTTACTAAAATTATATCTCATGACCATATCTTCTTACAAGAAATTGACCTGGACAAGACTCAAAAACAAGTTGACTTACTAAAAAGCGAACTAACTAACGTAGCCAATAGATTACCAAATGAAAACTTTTCACTATTCAAACATCAGTTAATTCATTTATTTGATAAGTTGAATAAAACTTACTTACAATTACAAACCTTTAAGCCAAAAAGGGTTAAGAGAGGTTTGTTTGACCCTTTAGGAACTTTTATCAAAAGTATCTCGGGAAACCTTGATAATGAAGATGCTCTGAAATTCGAAAATGCTATTAATATTTTAAATAAAAATAATAAAGAGTTAGCTGTCAATCTTAATGGACACATAAGTTTGTACAAGCAAATGACTCTCCAGCAAACTCAAGTTTTGAATAGACCTTAGACCTTAAATCAAAATAAGCTAAGTAATGCTATCATTTTGATTAGTAATACATCTCTTACAAATAGAGAGCAAATTTACCAATTTGCCCAGCTTTCCCAATTATTCAGTATAGTTATTGAAAATATTCAGGATTTATGTTCAGAAATTAGCAGGTTAGAAAACATAGTAGCTTTTAGTCGCACAAACGTAATGCACCCTTCTTTATTATCAATTAGTGATTTACAGAATATGTTAGGTCAACTCAAAGACCTTTACGGCTCTAAAGCCCTTTTAAATATTGATATTAGGTATTACTATGATTTAATTACCTTAGAATCGTATTATATTAATAAGAAAGTAGTTATAGTTTTAAAATTTCCCATATAAACTTATGACCTATATAGGCTCTGCCTGGCTCTACATGGCATCCAATTCCCAGGAATTTGCGTACATGGAGGCTGAATGCCCGAAGATCGACACCTGGTATATATGCAAGCAGCAGCTCGGTCATCAAACGAGAACTCATCATGACTGCGTCTTCAACCTCATACATCATCAGGACGCAGGGAAATGTCACCACACCTCCGTGTCTCTCTCAAAAGAAGCACTTCTGGAACTCGACAGTCAACACTATATTCTATTATTACCTCACAAAATCAGAGTACAAATATCTTGCTCTCAGGAACATTTTCAGTTACTGGAAGGCAGCTTGGCAACAATTCCAAGAAATTGCTGCATAAGAACACCTGAATTCACAATTATGAACACCGATGACAGAATTTGCGGACAACCTGTTGAAATATTGTTGTTCCTACAATTACCCTCGACGTCAGCAGATTTGAATAAACAATTACCACATTATAATCTTACAACAATTGAGCTGAATAAATTGCACAACATTCAACACCAATTACTTATGGAACCACCTGAAAAGACTGACAGAATTGATTTATCAAGTATATACTATACTACCATACCTACCTACGTCATCGTGTTGTTAAGTGCAGCCGCACTAAGTATCTTCGCATACTATGTTAAACATCGTGTCGTTCACAAGCAAATCATTCCTCCGTGAGCCAACGACTTCGAATTGGTGACAGCGGGACCTGCATCAACTGAAGAAAGAAAAGCCGCAACTTTTGCTCTCAATCTTCACAAATAGTTGCTTGTCTAAGAGGGGAGGTGTTACGAGGCAATCCTTTTACATACACATTCGTGAATCATCAATGACAGTGGCTCGATTGAGCAATCAGTGACAGAAGTGCTAACCTGACAATTTAAGTTTACTTAGGATATTGTAATGTGGCTTCGGGGCCTTTTGACTTTCCAATCGCGGAATCGAGCGGTCACTCTGATCATTGAGATCATTAGTTTAGGAAAATTAGTCACAAGGTTCAATTTTGTAATATTTAATTAATAAATATAAGTAAAACGAAATCTGTAGTTTTTAAAAACCCTACCCGACGGCTCAAATCCGTAATTAGCATATACCAGAATAATCGTTACTTCATCATGAATAAAGATTTTATAATGAATTTATTTTCCTGTTGCGATAAAAACGATAAATACAACAGCAAAATTACATCAAAATGCGATGCGCCGGCTGTCCGAACTCGGCTTATTCTCGCAGAGTGGACATTTTTAATATTAAGCACGATTTTATTATCCTATTTCGATAAAAACGACAAATACAACTGCAAAATTACAACAAAATGCGAAAATGAGCACTTTACGCAAAAATCACAGTCGAGATGTAATGTAGGCCTCTTTACTTTTAATTAAACCCAAATTTACAGATAAAGATTTTCATAAAAATGCGCGAAGGCACTTTTTTGAGCTCCTACATTATAAACTGTTATAAACAAATAAAATTTAAAAAATAGAATTTTATCTCTTCTAAAGTTGTATAGTTCGTTGCGGAATCGAATTTTTTAGATTTTATCATTGATTTTATATAGACAAAATTTTTTATTCTAAACCCAATAACTTCGGAAATCGCTTTAAGTTAACTGTGAATTTCTCCTATCTACGACAATATTATTGAGCAAAATTTATACCAGAATAATAGTTTCTTCATGAGGAATAAAGATTTTATAATGAATTTATTATCCTATTTCGATAAAAACGAATACAACTACAAAATGCGATGCGCCGGCCGTCTGAACTCAGCTTATTCTCGCAGAGATTTGTAATATTAAGCATGAATTTACTGTCCTATTTCGATTAAAACGATAAATACTATATACTAAATACTATATACGATATATACTAGCTACAAAATTAATACAAAATGCGAAAATTTTACGCAAAAATCGAAATGTTTATAGGCCTCGTCGAAGTCGCATGCGAAACTCTCATACAAAACACAGAAAAACTACGTTTCGTAGTCCCCTGTTTCCTCCTTCAGAACTGGACCAATTTTTTATTACGCTTTCAGCGTCGGTTAAAGAAAGAGATTGTATATGTCTGTATGTTTGATTTTTTTATAAACCAGCCACTTAATGTTTCTGAAGACCTCCTTAAAACGGAGTGATTTCGCTAAATTTTATTAAATAAAGGACTTAATGCAACAAAATTAAACATACCTGCATACATAGAATATTTCTTTCTTTATGCCGATGCTGAAAAAGTAATAAAAATTGGTCTAGATCTAAAAGGAGGAAACAGGGGAATACGAAACGACGTTTTTCTGTGTTTTGTATGAGAGTTTCGCATGCGACTTCGACGTAGTGTTTCCTCATAAACCAATACCCGTCAATTGCAGCGATGACTTAATATCAATGATGGACGTCTTTGCCCAGCAGTGGGACAATATACAGGCTGTAATTTAATTTTACATTTACTAATTTACCAAACACTCTGTCTTACTCAGTTTAAACCTGATCGATCAATTTAGGTTATAAATCAATACTAGCGGCCGCTCACGGTTTCACCCGCGTCATTTCCGTTCCCGTGGAAATATCGGGATACAAAGTATCCTATGTGTTAATCAAGGTTATAAACTATCTGTATGCCGAATTTCATTCAAATCCATTCAGTAGTTTTTACGTGAAAGAGTAACAAACATCCATCCATACTTACAAACTTTCGCGTTTATAATATTAGTAGGATGCTTTACTCCAACGTTACTTGCAATAGGAGCCATTAATAGACCAGTGAGATCGGATGCAACTGCATTAAGCTATTACCCCGGTAGATTATACCTAGTTTCTCTTGTTTGACTTAGTTCGATAGGAAATTGCATTATGTAAGCAGCTCCGCTATGTACCTACTAAATACATAACGTATAATTGAATCAAGCGCGGATATATAATTTTTTTCTTTAGAACTCATAATAAATGGGTAACTTTTATATTTTAAATTATCGAATTTAATAACCATGTCGCGTAGCGGTGAAAGAATACTATCCCTTGGGTGTCGTAAAAGGTGACTAACGGACTAAAGGCACATACATCTAAAAGCATAGAGCGGCGATGGGCTCACCATTTGTCATGCTGAGCACATGTGCAGCCGCTATTTGGTGAAAAGTGGAGTATGGCAAAGGACTCCTTTTGCGGTCCTCATTGCCTAGTCCTATATGTATGTAGGTATTATATTCCCTATTTTTTGACGTGACAACGTCTTATAAATTGGTTTGCCGGGTGACACTTCAAGAAACTGCGTTACGCTCCGCTCACGTTATGCGCTCACAATGAGAGCGAGTGAGAGGCACGCGTCCCGCCTAAGAGCGAGAGAGACAGACATAAAAAGTGAAAGGCACGCGTCCCTTCCACTCGAGCACAGTTAGCCCGCCTAAGAGCGAGAGAGACAGAGCGAGAGAGATTTCATCCTTCTTCCTACTATACGAATGAATATTCACATTAAAATTATTTTACCACTCAAAGTCGTTGTCACGTAAAACTTTCGCCCGTATACCGACTTTACAGGCAACCAATTTTTTTTTACCTTTTTTTAACCAACATAACAAAAAAATAAACATTACAGCCTTCTTTGAATATAACCTAACCCGTAAAACAAAATTGCATTGGAATTGTAACAACGCTCCCACGGACATTTTCCGATGATTTAGTACCACAGACAATTGTTAGAAAAAAAATCGCAGGCTCGCGACAACGACAAAGGGCACGTCTAGAGAGGAAGGGGATAATTTACCAAATTGAACCGTCGAACGCTAGTATCGCCATGATCATCCGGGAATATTAATATTCTTTATCGCTTGTTCTCAGAAAAAGTTGAGTAAGTAATAGGGTTAGTAAGAATTTTCTGAAAAGCTATATGTGAAGCAGTATTTAATAAAGTAGTACCTTCAAAAAGTTGGTAATTTTTTAATTTTATTTTACAGATAACATTTTAAATTGAAGAATTTATGTAAGTGCAAGTTGTTTATTAAAATGAATAGTTAAAGCAGATGGCGGCAGTAGTCTCTCCCTACCTCTATAATAAACCCTTTTGGTAAATATAACAATATTAAGCCTAAAATAATTTTAATAATTATGTTATTTCTTCCTACATAAAAATATATTCCTTCATAAAAATATATATATAGAAAAAAATAATTGGATCAATTTAAAAAAACAGTTCTTATTCAAAGTTGACCCGACGCACACAGTCGTCGGGTCAACATCGTCGTTTTGTGTGCTACCTACTAGACCACGGCGGTTATCGATAATAAATATAATATCCCAGAATTTCTTTAAAAAACCTGGCGACCGTACTAACCGCTCGCCATCTGTTAACGGCAGGATTTTCTTTGCCTCTTTATTTGTGTTGTACCACGATGGCAACGTCGGCCGGTGCGAAAGATATTAATTGTGTTGGTACTTACGCAACACAATATTGCAGCTTTCATTTCTATGTGAATTTCGCTTCATCGAACCATTGTTAGGGTGTATCCTTTCTTCGCTACAAGGAAGTGTTTCTATCTATAGACACAGACTTTGATAACGGGACTAAATAATACATTTGGATGAGTTTCATTGTTCGGATAACAAACAAGTTTTGTAAGGCAGAAAGTTTTACAATACCTAGTCACCGGATTAGTGACAAAAATAATATGCTTCGGATGGCATTTCTCGGTTAGTATCGTAAGTGACAGTCCTTAAATTCTACCGTTTTATAATTATACTAGCTTTTACCCGCGGTTACGCTTACGTTAACGGGTTAGTTGCCGGAATCCCAACGCGGAGTGCTCAAAGAATAAAATTTCTATTGTATCTGTTGCGCCGCGCTCAACCCGTTAATGTAAAACAATTACGTAACTTATTTCAGTCAGGTAGTTGGTCAATACATACATACATATAATCACGACTATTATCCCCGAAGGGTTAGTCAGAGACTAGGCAATGAGGACCGCAAAAGCAGTATTCTACCATAATCCACTTTTCACCAAATAGCGACTGCACATGTTCAGCGTGATAGGTGGTGAGCCCATCGCCGCTCTATGCTCTTAGATGTATGCAGTCTTTAGTCCGTTAGTCGCTTTTAACGACATAAATTGTTAACTTGATAAATTTAAAAACAAAATCAAAGAAAAGCTTTATAAAAAAGCTTATTATAAAGTGCCAGATTATACAGAAGACAAAACAGCTTGGGTCTGAAATGCTCCAAGTACTCCAACAGCTATTTCTAATTATCTATAATTAATTTATATAGTATACATATTTAATAAAATTATTTACATTCAAATTCATATCTTGCATTTTGTGACCTGGTAACGACATATAATATATATATTTTTTGTAAATTTCGTTGCTTCTGTGCGCTGTGGTTTCTTGCGCCCGTTCTTTGCCACAGTTAAAAAATGATGTCCTGAATGGGTCTGAAATGCTCCAAGTACTCCAACAGCTATTTCTAATTATCTATAATTAATTTATATAGTATACATATTTAATAAAATTATTTACATTCAAATTCATATCTTGCATTTTGTGACCTGGTAACGACATATAATATATATATTTTTTGTAAATTTCGTTGCTTCTGTGCGCTGTGGTTTCTTGCGCCCGTTCTTTGCCACAGTTAAAAAATGATGTCCTGAATGGGTGGTAGGTTAAAAAATATTTGGACGTTTCAAAGTACTTATTAATTGAGTTTATTGAATAAATATATTTTGACTTTTGACACCCAAGGGAAGAGAGGGGGTGGTAGTATTCGTTCACCCCTACGCGACTCTGTTATTCAATACAGGTATACCTAAACGTAATATTGTTATCATCTAAATACTTAAAGGTTTATAGGTACTACAGGAAAAACATTTTGAATTAGTTTGTTCAAAGTTTTTAGTAGAAAAGATCGTATTTCCAAAGTTGTAAACATCGGAGCACATAGGTGAATTTTATAGTAAAGTATAGACTATTTATAATGTCAATGCACATACATCTAACAGCTTAGAGCGATGACGGGTTCATCACCTGTCACGCTGAGCACATGTGCAGTCGCTATTTGGTGAAAAGTGGACTAGGGCAGAGGAATCCTTTTGCGGTCCTCATTGCCTAGTCTCTGACTAACCCTTCGGGGATAATAGTCGTGATTATATGTTTGTATGTATGTAAAGAAAGATCTTTTTTGCAATTTTCGAGTATATCCCTTACAAATAATTGATCTTTGCGCTTAATGAGAAGTCCTACTTGCAGGATTATACACTCAAACCCTATAACTAAACACCATAGCAGCCCAACAGAAACAGTTTATTACAATATCCTACTAATATTATAAACGCGAAAGTTTGTAAGTATGGATGGATGTTTGTTTCTCTTTCACGTGAAAACTACTGAATGGCTTTGGATGAAATTCAGGATACAGATAGTTTATAATCTGGATTAACACATAGGATATTTTCATCCCGATATTCCCACATATATGTATATTATATTTATTATGTCCCACTGCTGGCCAAAAGCCTGCATCATTAACCTTTAAACGGGCACAGCATGTTTAAATTTTTTATTGGTTTTCGACCTTATCTTAATTGTATAAAGTATAAAATATGGTGGTAATATACATACCATTGCCCTAATAAGGGTAATCAAATCTTCGCTACTATTTATGGGTTTTGGCTTAATCAGTACACTTGCCAAATGCGGGTTAGTGATCCTCGGCATGGACATGGGCTTTGCATCGAAAAATCTTAGACATAAGCTCGACACTCTCGGTCAGTTAAACTGATCAGCTTTTTTTTAATTTTTTTTTGTTTAACAACGGGTAAGCGGTTTGCCTTCATCTCACCTGATGGTAAGTGACGATAATGCCGAAGGTGGAAGCGCGTTTCACCCGGAATCCTCAACCACTGAGGAACTGGCTGTCTCATCTCAAACTGTCGTAACACAACAATGCTATAAACATCATTATTATGGCGACAGACTTAGATAAGATAGTGGTAGCTAGCCAGGTGGACTTAACAGCCCTATTACCAACCAAACCGAGCACACAAAGATGTACTTCCCGCTGGGAATCGAACCCGGGACCTCTGGGTCTGAAACCGGTGGCGTATATACATCTACTAGACCACAGAGGCGGTTAAAACAACTGATCAGTTAAAACGATCCCTACTCACTGGCTTCATACCGGCCTTCATTTCACGATTGAAGGGCAGTGTGACCATCTCAAAAATTGCGAATCTGCCCGACACTGGCAAAAATCTGCCAAAATCTGCCGCGTTTTTATCGCAATTTCAAAAAGACGAATTCTCGAGTGTACTTTTTTCTCATTTTTCATGAAAGGTGCTAGAAAAAGTAGCTAAAAAATTTGCTACAATTTTCATAAAATTGTAGCTGCTTGGCTCCCAAAAATAGCTAGATCTAGCTAAGTAGCTAAGTTGACAACACTGGCTCCGACTGATGGCAAACGGATGTAAGCACGCGCACTCACGGTCAGTTTGAACTGAAGCTAGCGGATTACGGTCCATCCGGAAATATCCGTGGGTTGTCGTCGGTTAAAAATTTCAAGATTTCACACTCACGGTCAGTTTTTGGATGTACGTCAGTTAAACTGACCGTGAATGTCAAGCAGTACCTACTCTGTCTGGACCTCCGTCCGATAATCGGGCATAGAGAGCGTTTAGGCACCGGGCCAGTAATACAGGTGAGCCGAAGAAATGTTATGAACACTTATATAAACTAAAACGTATGGATTAACATATAAACACTAATAACCAATACATGTGCTTAAATTAGTATTATATCGTATTGGTTTGAAAAGTGGCGAAAGTTTAATACAGGCTGGGCCAAACGGTGTCACTAAAATTTTTTTTTCCTGACTGTCAGGTGTACCAGGAAATACTTACCCCATATAATATGTTCCGCAATTTTTTGTAGTTTTCGAGCTGTTTTTTTTTGAGAATTTTTTTCGTTTTCGAATATGTTTTTTTTTCGGAAATTATGCATATTTTCAAAAAAAAAGCATATAATTTTTTTTTATTGTGTCACCGTTTGGGCTTTGGGCCATTCTGTTCTGGATATTATCCCTTACATTTCAGTAAAAATCTTACCACCGCGATTCAAAATCTGTTTAAGCGGAATGTTTTTTACTTTTGTAATTTCACCCGTTTTCAGGAGTATTTTGTAAAAAATAAATATGCAGGCTTTGACTATTTGTTTTAAACTATATTTCTGCAAAATTAAAAGCAAATCGGATGACCACGAATAAATAGATTCATACAAAGTTCACCAAATCATTTCCTCCAAGTTTTATTTTCGTAGTAAAATGTAGCCTATTTTAAGTTAGACCTCTCGCAATACATCGGTGAAAACTGAATTTAATTCCATGCAGTAGTTTTTGCGTCAACCGCGTACAAACATACAGACAGACAGACAGACAAAATTCAATAAATTGTTGTTTTGGCATCTGTTACTCTAATAATGATCCCCCATATTAGTTTTTCTCCTAGCATAAGTATAGATACAGCACCTTTTAATAAAATTATACCAAGAAATCTTGTATAGAAATAAAACTTACGCTGCTGAACACGCCAATACTCTCTCAACTAGGTCTCTGAAATTAATAATTTTAGGAGCTCAAAGGCATTAAAGTTATTAGGCATCTGTGGCTATCAAAATTATTATCAATTCAGCTTTAATAATTTTATGAATAATGTATGAAATTATAAGATCCTCTTAGGTGATAATTAATTAATGATTTACGCTCCAATCATGTTGTACCTAACATCGTGTAACATAACAGTTACAAAACATAAAGCGTCATCAATCTCTTTAATCGTACTTAACAACAAGACAATAGCTTAGGAGGGTTCATAAAAAATCACTTAGCTCCCAATATCACGCTCCAGTGATAACTTCAAAGCAACACAATCAATGCCTTATATCATTAATCTAATCAATAATGATCATACGCCACAAAAAAACCACCCGATAACTTAGCGGGGCGTTCTTGAAAACAATATTATTAACAACAAGTTTAATACAGCTGCTAAAACAAGAATTAATGTGGATATCGTAGTTATGTCACGAGCAGAAGGTTCAGAATTGTATGCAGTAGATGTTACTTCAGCTTTAAAAGTAAATTGGCTGAGCATTGATACGTACCAAACAAAAGATAGCATCTATAACGACTTCCACTTAATAAATCACTTAAATTCTTCGCGTACATATTTGGAAGTGGAGCTTTTTTGTTTCAATAATGTTATTCGAAATGTTTGGAGAATATTTGGGTACTGCCCGTTTTTTTAAAATATTGTATGCTAGTTTTATAGTCTGTGGCTAGTAGTACTCGTTAAAGGTAGCGACTCAAAGTATTTAATTATACTCAATTGTAGTGCGTTATTGTTTCATAAAAGTAGCTCGACTCCTTGGAGGCAAGCGGTGAATAAAGTTTTAATAAGTATTACGCTGTCGAATCTCTCATAGGAATGGAATTGATAGAAATATTTCACAGTATTGTACTCATTTTGGATACTTCCAACTGTAATTTTTCAATTCATTGAATATTTTTGTTGCGTTTTATCTTTGACTGATGACAAGAACTGAGGACAAGAGTAAGTCAGAGAATTCCCGAGAAAGTTTATACATTCTCCAGATGCCTTACAAGTGGTACCTACAGCAAAAATAGTCTCTTTGACCGTGTTGCGTGGCGGTGAAAGAATACTACCACCTCCTCTCTTCCCTTGGGTGTCGTAAAAGGCGACTAAGGAACTTAAGACTGCACATACATCGAACAGCATAGAGCGACACGTGCAGTCGCTATTTGGTGAACAGTGGACTATGGTAGAGGACTGCTTTTGCTGTCCTCATTGCTTTAGTCTCTGACCCAACCTTCGGGGATAATAGTCGTGATTATGTATACTATCCCACTGCTGGGCGAAGACTTCCATAACTGAAATCAAGTCATCGCTACAATGTTTATTCGAATTTATATCAAACTAGCGGCCGCTCGTGGTTTCACCCGCGTGATTTCCGTTCCCGTGAGAATATCTGGATAAAAAGTATTCTATGTGTTAATCCAGGTTATAAACTATCTGTATGCCGAATTTCATGCAAATCCATTCAGTAATTTTTACGTGAAAGAGAAAGACAAACATCCAGCTTATAATATTAGTAGGATGTGTAGATCTTATAACAATAATATGAGCAACTTAGATATATTTTCTCAGAATCTGTACACATACATTAAAATTGTAAGTGAACATCACCCTACAATTGATAATATAAATTAATGATTTATTCAAAGTATATTTACTGGTTTATCATGTTGTAAGAATTTATTCTTTATTTCTTTTCATTTTTTTTTTTATAGTTATTTGACGCTTTTTTTAGACTTTGTTTGTATTTGTTATTCTCATTTGTTAAACTACTTATTCTACGTAAACGCTGTGCGCAACATTTACGTAGAATAAGTACAGCGACAATCACCGGAATTCAGTTCTAATGTAAGAATTAGTTTGTATTACCTGTTGTGAATGTATTGAATTGTATTTTGTAGTTGTGCCTATTAATTAAACAAATAAATAAATTGATGACTATTATAGGTATGTTATTAATTTAACCACTCACTTGCCAAATGCAGATTGGTGATCGCAAACTAAAGCTCGGATTCTAAAACAAAATTCATATCTCTGCTTGAGTGCCAGTTAAAAAAGGATGGTGCTATTCATCGCATATATCTCTATCCCTTTCTAACTGTAATCAAGCAAGGATTTGATTTTAGAATACGAGCCTAATATTGAAAACACACTATAACCGACCTGGGAATCGATCCAGGACCTTCGGATATTGGATCGAGCGTTCAACTACTCAGCCGTCGAGGCGTATAACCGGCAAACATTATCTCAAACGCCACCTTCATTACAATAATAACTAACATCAAAACAGACAAATGACTTAATAACCAAATGAACCAGTTTCAGAGGTTGCTGTTACACATTTATTTTCTAAGCGCATTTCTTCTAGTTGCCATCAAGTTTTTTCCCATATTAAAGTGTAATATACCTATGTAGAAACCTGTCCCAGATGCGTACAGAAATGACTGTCATTAGTACCGTAGCTTTTTACTTGCAACGCGACTGTAATCGATGCTAAAACCTCATTGCATACCGCGTGAGGTTATTAAACCAGATTCTCTGTTGGTTTGTTAGAAAAAATTGTTGTCCCACCGAGTACGTTGTGATATTTATCTCGGCTCAAGTTATTTTATATTGTGTTTGTTTTTTATCTTGAAGTGTGCCAGGATCTTAGCTGTGGTATCAGACTACCGTTTAGTTTGTTTTCGTGATTTTACAAGCGCAAAAGTAAAAATAAAGTAAATCATTTATTTTTAAATTATAACTTGTGGCCATCCCTTCATTTTGGAACGCAGATGACTGTGTCTAACTTTGCAAAAAAGTAATGTCATTATAAGGAAATAATAACTTAAGGATAATCCCTTAGTAAAAAATAATTTAAAGACAACCTCCAAATGTTTTAAGGTGACACGACACATTCGCTACACAGTAGTCAGTCTTTGACCACAACTGGTGCAACTCGGTCGTTACGTGTCACACGAAAAAAAATCCTACATAATTATATGTTTCTAAAAGAAGTCCTTTAATAAAATTTTAAATCTCTGCGTTGCACAAAAATAGCAAATTCCGTAAAATATTGTCACTACTTTCCATGCCATATAAATAACGTAACTAATGAATTAATAAAAACAGCTATATTTTGCGAATCACAATACTCGTAGATACGAACATGGATTATCTATGGTTACGAAACAGGTTTTGTAACGGAAACTAATTCTAACTGGACATGGACATAGCTCAAGCGTATAATTACTAATTACATAGAAATAAAAGAATTAAAATTGCAAATTTTGTTGGAAATAACATTATGGACTAGACATCTGAATGTGTGAATTGTACAATGATCTTGACTTGTCTTTTGATATTTTCCATCAAAACATAAATCAATTCAAATATGTTCTTTCCCGAAATACTTAGGTATAACTCAAACAGTATTACATTCTTATTACTTGTTCTTTTTATTTTTTGTTTTTCTTTTTAATATAATAATTTTTAAGATAGATAGATAACACTTTTATTGTAACAGTTTGCATTTTACAACACGAAACATAAAAATACAATTACAATTTTAATTGTAAGTTGTGTACAATATAATTAAGGCTTTCAGATTTACACTTTCTGTTCAACTGTAATAATATGTATTTTTAAGTTTGTAAGATGTTTTCGTATCTTAAGTAAATAAATAAATAAATATTGTTTAGTGACTGATTGGTGAAGGCAAATTATAATTATTATTATTTCAGCCATGGTCGTCCCACTGCAGGGCAAAGGCCTCATTTCCCTTATTCCAATTTTTGCGATTAAGGGCACTTGATGGCCAGTCTTTGCAGTAGGAGTCTAGCTCTTAATATAAATTATATTTAAAAAATACTACTAATCCAACTCTTCTCTTGGGTGTCGTAAAAGGCAATTAACCCCTCAAACCCCAAACGGTCGCATGAGACCGCACCTACAAAAACACACTTGACTTTGTACCGTGTTTTCATAGACTTACAGACTACTTTAGTATGAACAAGGTCGATTATTTCGGTTCTGTGATACATATTATGCATTGTGATCGCAAAATATCGCATAGTCTATGCTCGAATCTGTCAAGTTCGACGTTGACAGTTGCGCCAATTTCTGTGTCTGAAAATTTCCAAGACTGAGTGACGGACTGAACACGCCTCATACATTCAACAGCATAAAGCGTTGATGGGCTCACCACCTACATCATGATGAGCAAAATTTATGTGCAGTAGATAATTGGTGAAACGTGGAGAGTGGTAGTATACTGCTTTTGTCATCAATGCCTAGTATCTGACTAACAATTTGGGGATAAATAGACGTAAGTGTACCTATGTATGAACCAGTAGCAGTGAAGGAATACTAACAACCCCTCTATTCCCTTGAGTGTCGTAAAAGGCCGGACTAAATATTGCACATACCTACATCCAACAGGGTAGAGCGGCGATAGGCTCGCCATCTGTCACGCTGTACTTATGTGCAGTCGCAATTTCGTGAAAAGTCGATTATAGCAGAGAACTGCTTTTGCGGTCCTCATTGCCTAGTCTCTGACTAACCCTTCGAAGATAATAGTCGTGATTATAAGTATGTGAAGTTTACGCTACCACTCATAAGTACAATCGACTCTCCACATTTATATTAAACACTTCTCACGAATCTATTAGCGGTTTATCTTTACATTTATTATTTTATTCTGGTGTTTCCAACCCTTTACAGTGTCTGGGGTATCAAAGAGACTCACATGTTGAATATTTCATAATTAAAATAGCAACTTGCATGCCGTCAATTATTTACAACGCAAAATTTGGTAACAGTATGTTTTTTTGGTCTTACAGTGTGGTGTTGTTATTGGGAATTAACAAACTGTGGTATGGGATTTCAGGCAGGTGGTGAACTACAACCATCAAATTAAATGTATGACAAGATCGAATGTATCACTTAGTAACTTGATTTAGAAAATGATTCATAAAGTGTCAATTGCCAAAAGTGAGAAACTAGGACAATCAAAGCCCTAATGGGAATGTTATCCTGTTTTTTTTATTTACTAGTGAAAAGCTGTGTTGTTGACATTCTTCTGTTTCAACAAAGCTCGTCATATATGTCTGATCTAGCTTAAAATCGAAGCCTTGGACTCTGTTTCAACATCAATAGTGAATTGCCCATTTTTTTTAAACAATAAAAATATCTTTATTCACGTAACTAATATTGGCATTTGTTTATACAAGAGTTGGAACCACCCTATTAAGTATTTAAAAAAGTACCTGTTTCAGGAGATCCCGCTGTTCCTTAACTAGTTCAGTATTTTAATTACAATACATGAATAGATTTACATTTGACTTATTATTATGGGAGACTTTAATAGAAAACTTAAAATAAAAAAATAAAACAGCAATAACATTAAAACACCGCTGCACGAAGCACGCGCGCGCCTTATGTGGAAACGAAGTCCAAACGCGATGACAGCTAATTACGTTCTAACACCGAGTTCTGATTAAAGTTATCAACGCACGCCGCTTTTGACAGACCATTTTTGTAAACCGTGTCGCGTAGAGGATGAGGAGATACCACTAACCCCTCTCTTCCCTTGGGTGTCGTAAAAGACGACTAACGGACTAAATACTGCACAAACATCTAACAGAATAGATTACACTTTGTCCACCGCAGATAATTGCACCTACCATGTCATCTCTGCACCACCCTATGGTTGACTAGTAGAGAATACCTTAGGCATTAAGTCCGCCATGTAATGTATTGTTGTAAAAGTATAAATAAATAAAATAAATAGATCGGCTATGGGCGCACCACCTGTCACGCTGAGCAAATGTGCAGTCGCTATTTGGTGAAAAGTGGAATATGGTAGAGAACTGCTTATGCTTTTCTCATTGCCTAGTCTCTGACTAACTCTTCGAGGATAAAAGTCGTGTTTATAAGTAGGTATTTAAGTATTTTTGTTTAATTCTTTTACGAGTAAGCGCTATTGGTCTTCATCTTACCGGCTGTTATGTTGACACGCAATTCACTACTTCCTCAACTACATAGGAACTTATCTCGAACTGTCAGAAACAACCAAAGCTAATGACGTTGACATTGATCCATCAATGTTTCTAAAATTGTTGTGTTCCGATTAAGAGAAGTGTACTTCCGCCATCGGCCTTATAATTACCTATCATCAGTTGAGATGATGGCTAAAAATATGTAAAATTAAACGCAAGTCGACTTGTAAGAAGTGTTTCATACTAACAGTATGAGGCAATCATTAAAAAAAAAACACACCTTACAATTAATTATAACGCGCCATGTAAAAGCCAAATCACTAGCCGTTACATTAATAACATTGTCAGCCAGCTACCATTTGCGGTTCGGTAGATGAATATGTCGACGTAAATTATCGTGTTCGAATCGAAAGGACTTAGGATTGTGTCATAGTGAAGTTGAGGCAGGAGCTTAAATCTTCTGTGGAGCTGCGCAAGACACAGAAACCCACACTGTTGAGTAGTGCTGGTCGTACCGCGTGCAGTTTGGGGGAGGTCGAGGTGACCTCTCGCCGCCCAGCGTGGTAAAATCCATGCTGGACAGAGGCAGGTCATGGAGGGGAAAGGAAGGCTATAGTCTTGTTCAGTTAAACGGTTGTTATGCCGTAGGTAACTCCTTCAGTTGAAATGGAGTCCGCGATGACAACTGATGCAGCGTCAGAAAGAGTCTGCTCAGTTACTCTCACCCTGTCGGCTTACGAGGTGCCTCTTCAAGCCTCATTTAAAGGACCTCATGTGATAGGAAGTTGGGAAAACGTGTGCTGGTAAACTTTTTTATATTATGGAGGTGCGACAAAGAAACGAGTCACCATATTTCTTTGTGCGCGATGGACTTTCGAAGACTGTAAATCGGTGACTTTCGCAGCACACGTACTCCAATGGAAGAAAGAAGGAAAGAAAATGGATGGATGAGTTCAAAGAGTTCTTCAGTTAAATGTTTAACAGGATTTAACGCAATGCGACGAGACATTCTAAACTTGACGTTTCAGCTTAGTTGTATATGCTAAAAGATGTTGGAACGGGATTACGTTAAGAATTTTATTGGAAAATTCGAAAACACTTATTACTAAGTTAATAAGTTTACTTGAATAGAGAATTTATGACTATGACGAAGTTAAACATTTCCATAAAGACCTGTCAGGCGTTTTTTTAATTCTACAACGAGGAAGCGTGTAACCTTCACCTCACCTGATGGTAAGTGACGATAAGGCCGAAGGTGAAAGCTTGCTTCACCCAGAATCCTGGAGATATGATAACCACTGAGGGATTGGTTATCATATCTCCAAGCTGTCGGAACACAACAACGCTATAAGCATCGTTGTTATGGTAACGGACTTAGATGAGATGGTGGTAGCTAGCTAGGCGAACTTAATAAGCCTTATCACCAACCAAACCACGACACAAATATGTACACCCCGCCGGGAAACATGTTAGTGTCAAACCCGGGACCTCTGGTTCTGAGACCGATGGCTTAGACACTAGACCACAGAATAAATAATACTAGACCAAGAGCGTCGTCAGCCGATGGGCCGAGGGGAAGGGGTCAAGCCGCTATAAATGAAGGAGGCGATTGTATATAATAAGAACGGTACAAACTCCATATGTGTAAACTCCACGACCTCTACACTGTACATAGAGGCGTTCTTATGGTTTCACAGTAGGGAAACATTTTTTATTGGTCGTTTAGTTCGTTCAGTTAATATTTTTTTATTCTTTAGGGGGGGGGGTGTAGCTGCCCCCCCCCCCCCCCCTACTGCCCCACCTTGGCGACCCCCTAGCACTAGATCACAGAGGTGATTAAGCTTAAACGAAGTTTGTCCACTGTTCTTCTTTCATTTCACATAAGACTTAATACATCCATACAGTTATAATTCTAAGCCATACACGGCAAACATATTAATACATAATTAGCTTGTTATAGTGATATAACATAACATCAGTGTTTCGGACCATCAATTTGAGTTTAACAGCTAATTAACTAATTATGTTGGCCTTTGATAGACTTGGTTGAACAATAGTTCTCTCGTGTCTGACGCTTTAGGGAGACTATCGTCGTGGTGTGTCAGCATACCATGACAACCTATGTCACATACGAAAATCACGGCTGCTTTCCGGAGGGGGTTGTCCTTTTTACACCATGTCATTATGGTGTGTAAATGCTATTCCAGTGTCATTTTTATCTGTAACACTTACATATTTACGACAGCAAAAGCAGTGCAATTCCACAGTCCACGTTACAACAAATTACCACTGCACATGTGCTCAGCGTGGTAGGTGGTGAGCCCAGCGCCGCTCTATGCTGTTAGATGTATGTGCAGTCTTTAGTCCGTTAGTCGCCTTTTACGACACCCAATGGAAAAGAGAGGTTGGTATAGTCCGCGTCATGTAAAAAGAACGCTGGCGGTCAAGCTGCGCATTAGGCGATTTATCGGTCTATTTGGTGGTATGAGGTGCGGCGCGGGGGAGGGGGGTCACGCACCGCATGCTTGCTAGCGCGCTATTGGCACATATTATTTATACTGTGCTATTGGTTCGTCAGTCGACTTTTGCTTTCCGCGCTGTGGCTACGTCACTTTTATTCTCAAAATAACATCGCGCACAAAAGTTTCTAATCACAAAAATAATGGTTTTACGTAGAAAAGTGAGATAAATTATTTATGACGTATATTGTTTTATGAAGAGAGAGGCTGATAATAATGCAGTTGATAATTTAAAACAATGTATGAAACGGACCGCCTAGGCAACAAAATGTTCCGAGTCTACAGTGAGACGAATTGTAAAAGGTTCAAAAGATTCGGAATTTCTTACTGTCTTTCGAACTCCCGGCAAAAATAAAAGAATAAAGGAAAAACCATTAACAGACATTGACAGCTTTGACCAGGGTGTTATAAAAAGAATCATCCACAATTTCCACGTCACTGAAAAAGAATTGCCTACTATAGGCAAGTTGCAGAGGAAGTTACAGGATGACCTACAATTCTAAGGATCTGCAACAAGTCTAAGGCGAATAATAAAAAAATTGGGTTTTCAGTGGAAAAAAACTGAAACCAATAGACAACTTTTAATTGAGCAGTCACAAATTCGATTTGGAAGAATTGACTATCTGAGAAAGTTAAAAAAGTATAGAGAGGAAGGAAGACCTTTCATTTACACTGATGAATCATACATCGATAATTCGCATGCGTCTCACCATTCTTGGACAGACGGTCCCACCAAAGGCATTAAAAACCTCTATCTAAAGGTAGCCGCTTGGTAATAGTGCCATAACAAACAACTCGATGCTGCACCAACATCCAATACAAAGAAAGCAGACATGCAAAGCTGGCTCTGTCAAAAAGGCATTGAATTTGAAGAATCAATGCTAAAGCCGGAGTTGAACACCCTAGTAAAAAAATACAAAGATCAGTTCAAAAAATTTAATATTGATGCCATATTAAACGAAGCAGGCCATTCTGTATTACGTTTGCCGCCATATCATCCGGACAAGAATCCTATCGAAATGGCCTGGTCTCAAATAAAGGGATATGTCGCCAACAAAAATGTAAGTTGGAACCTCACACAGATAACTGAACTAATAAATGAAAAAGTAAATTTAATGGGAGCCACAGTATGAGGAAAATTATGTACCAAGGTAAAGGAAATAGAGGCTGATTATTCTAAAAGCGATGGTGGTGGTGGTTGACATGATGACTGAAACGTTTATTATTCGCGTAGAGGATGATGATGATGATTCTGACTCAAATGATGATGAAATCTCTAGTGACGACAACGACAACGATGAAATGGCGACCTCTAGCACCAACACCGCATCCTCATCTGGTTTCCACGTCATCTACGACGACTTAATGGAAGGAGTTTCAACATTAATTTAATTTTTTATATTATACACTGAAAAAAACGTCTGTTTATTGTTATTATTTTTTTACTTTTTAAAGATCATTTATTTATTTATTTAATAATACGAAGCCGCGAGCGAAAGGCTGGTCCAAAAATAAAACAATGGGCCTAGTACTTTCGTGCGCGAGTGTACACATGCGCAGACACACCCCCTCCACTTTCCTTCAGTGTTCTTTTTACATGACGCGACTTGTAGATAGGTGTATTCCTTTAGCGACCTTCCTTTAAGATAACGAAACCTCTGCAATCCAATTTATAGTGTCTTTAAAACATAAAGTCCAAAGCGTTGAAACATTTCGGTCTAACCAATACCTCGGTGGCGGAGTGGTCAACGCAGCCAATCGGATTGCAGAGGAAGCGGGTTCGATTCCCGCCTGATATAGACATTTTTTTTTCAATTCAACGTTTCGTTGTCTTTGAGTTTATTTGAGCGTTTTTAACGCAAATAATCAATAATTACGGACCTTCCTTTAAATTCACACACGAAACAATTTTTAGGGTTCCATAGCCAAATGGCAAAAAACGGAACCCTTATGGATTCGTCATGTCTGTCAGTCCGTCCGTATGTCACAGCCACTTTTTTCCGAAACTATAAGAACTATACTGTTGAAACTTGGTAAGTAGATGTAATATGTAAACCGCATTAAGATTTTCACACAAAAATAGAAAAAAAAACAAAAAATGTTGGGGGTTCCCCATATACTTAGTACTAAAACTGAAAATATTTTTTTTCATCATACCCATACGTGTGGGGGAATCTATGTATAGGTCTTTTAAAATGATATTGAGAATAGTTTGCGCGAGAGACACTTCCAAAGTGGTAAAATGTGTATCCCCCCCCCCCCTGTAACTTCTAAAATAAGAGAATGATAAAAGTAAATAAAATATATGATGTATGTACATTACCATGCAAACTTCCAACTAAAATTTGTTTGAACGAGATCTAGTAAGTAGTTTTTTTTTAACACGTAATAAATAAATAAATTTAAAAAAAATACTATTATTAAAACATCGATCAAAGTTACAACGAACTACAAGAACTTTTATATGATGTTACTTGCTACTACGGAACCCTTCATGGGCAAGTCCGACTCGCACTTAGCCAGTTTTTTATGTAGGTATAGAACATTCAACGTACACTTCAGATTCTTCAATGCATACCCCGGATTTGTCAAAAGTGGTGCTTAAGACAATGGCCATTAGTTCTAGCGATGACTGGATTTCATTGATGGAAGCCTTAGCCGTGTTGCGTAGCGGTGAAAGAACTACCACCCCCTCTCGTCCCTTGGGTGTCGTAAAAGGTGACTAACGGACTAAAGACTGCAATCCAACAGCATAGAACGGCGATGGCCTCACCACCTGTCACGCTGAGCACTTCTGCAGTCGCTATTTGGTAAAAAGCGGACTGTGGTAGAAGACTGCTTTTGCTGTCCTCATTGCCTAGTCTCTGACTAACCCTTCGGGGATAATAGTCGTGATTATTATGTATGTATGTATTGACCAACTACCTGAATGAAATAAGTTACGTAATCGTTTTACGTAAATGCTTCCTGTATCGATCGAGCAACAGAATTGATTGACAAAATCTGTAAAAGAAATATTTACCGTAATCTAATATACCTTTTAATCGTATTCCATTACGCAGCTTGGGGAAAGACATTCAACTTTTCAATTTAACGGTTCCAATTCACGCTAAAGATATTAATAATCGATCATCTAAGAAGAAGAATGATTCATCAGTCAATATTGGTTGATTGCGGAATAGCGTTACTGAACCGACATAAAGTAAAAGTACAGTAATTACCCAATATAATCTTTTACTGTTTGGCGAAGACCCACATATAATCACGACTATTATCCCCGAAGGGTTAGTCAGAGACTAGGCAACGAGGACCGCAAAAGCAATCCTGTGCCATAGTCCACTTTTCACTAAATAGCGACTGCACATGTGCTCAGCATGACAGGTGATGAGCCAATTGCCGCTCTATGCTGTTAAATGTATGTGCAGTTATTTAATCCGTTAGTCGCCTTTTACGACACCCAAGGGAATAGAGGGGGTGGTAGTATTCTTTCACCGCTACGCAACACTCAGTATTATTCAGTCATCATAGTTCGGGCAATGCTTAGTTTCTGGCTTAATTATTCAAAGTCAAATTATTTTATTCAATATCAACCTTTACAGGCACTTATTGACGTCAATACTAATAAAAAAAACAGTTAACAAACTTGTAGTTAAGACTTAACAACTAATCTATCTAACTAATCTACCACCAGTTTGGATTTTGAGAGAGCCTGCGACTGAGAAGAAGCTGGCAAGAAATTCAGGACGCCTTACTTTTTTCTCCCTTTACGAGTATGTAACAAAAGTTAAAGATTGGTGTGACAGGTGTGAAGTTTATGTGAAAGGACCATGGGAAGAAACGTTCCCACCATCCAACAGATTTGAAATTAGTGTCATTTGAAGGGTCTAGTAGGATAAATATTTTTTTTATTATGGCGACGTTCTTCAAATACGAGGAATTTAGGTTTTAAAAAATATATTGTTTTTATATATTTTATTTATTTTCCCAACAAAATAAGATTGCAAGAGCAGATCAGCCTCCACAGGCGGCACCCGTTCACGATCGTATGACATGTGAATCAGCCATCGCTTCGCTCAACCATGTTTTAGGTAACGTAATGACCCGACGCACATGCCACCACCGCAGAGACACTTTGAGAGAGCATGACACACTCGAGCAACTCCAACTAAAGCAAGAAAACAATTTAGACAACATTTATACACAACGATTTATTAAATATAAATACATTTTTGCCAAAAACTTTTTTTTTATTATAAATAAAACCAATACTTTTTGCAACTAACACAGGTACTTTAGGTTTCTTTGGGTCCCAATGAACCAATTGACACGTATCCCACGACTGTTGTAGGGTGGGGACAGGGTTCATACAAAGTCTCCCATTGTCAAAGCCAAGTTGGTTGTAACCTATTTGTGAAACGTGAAATTGGAAATAATGTGATCCAAATCTGAAGCCAGGAAATTTCTTAGCGGCGATGATGGCGATGGCGGGAAGAATAAAAAATCGGCAAAAAATCTGTGCTCGACGGCGCAGCAACCTACGCAATGCCGGGTAATGGAATGGGTCTTCTTCTTCAGCCCTTTTCTACCAAATGTTTGTGAAAGCCTCTTCCATGTTTTTCCGAACGGTGCGATCCAGGGCTTTTTGCAACCAGTCTTTGCCCGCTATTTGGGTTAAGTCATCGGTCCATCTCCTGGGCTGTCTTCCTACGTTTCTGCGCCCGTTTCGTGGCCTCCATTCCAACACCTTCAACTAGACACTTTACTAGATAATTAAGAAATGTAATTATTAGAAATTAGGATAAAAGAAAATAATGTTTTAAGTAGGGAAAACTGTATTAGTATATAAGGAAAATTGTAAAATAATATAAGTTAAAAATGTAAAATAGTATTAAGAAATCTATGTAAGTATATAAAAATTAAAAGAGACTAAAAAGTGAGAAATAAAAAAAGAAAATCTAAAAGAAAGTAAAGAAAAACAGAGTAGAGCTCTGTAGAGAAATTATAAACACTGAAAACCAAAAACCTGTCAAAAAGCGGGAGCAGCTAGCTATAAAAAATAAATAAAAAAATTGGTTGCCTGTAAAGTCGGTATACGGGCGAAAGTTTTACGTGACAACGACTTTGAGTGGTAAAATAATTTTAATGTGAATATTCATTCGTATAGTAGGAAGAAGGATGAAATAATATGGAAGGGACGCGTGCCTTTCACTTTTTATGTCTGTCTCTCTCGCTCTTAGGCGGGCTAACCATGCCCGAGTGGAAGGGACGCGTGCCTCTCACTCGCTCTCATTGTGAGCGCATAACGTGAGCGGAGCGTAACGCAGTTTCTTGAAGTGTCACCCGGCAAACCAATTTATAAGACGTTGTCACGTCAATAAAAACTCCTTCAACCCCCATCTGTAGTGTTTGACTCACCGCACCTTTGCATTACATGTCATAGCTAATTGATGAACCAGTATTAAATCATACTTAAGGCACTACAGTCGTTTCACTCGACGCTTCTCCGGTCCCCAGTCAGTTTTGTTTCATATTTTTAGTTATTTTATATGTTTGTTATGTATGTTCTGTGAAAAATTTTTTGGACATTAGTCACATTGTAATTTAAGTACTTAATTACTTATAATATATAATTTTAATGTTGATTAAAATTTTTTTTAAATTAATTAGTATCAAAATGTAATGTAATTATATCGATAAAAACAGGTTTGGTAGGAATTGTATTCGATTCGTTTTATAATTTTGTAAGTACTTGGGTTTATTTTAAATGTAAATTGTTGACATCCGGAGATATAAGTATATTTTATGGTAAATCATACCTATAACAACTTTACCTAAAGATTTATATTATATTCTTTATGGTTTTAATATATATTTTTGGTTATCATATTAAGCGTATATTTTGGTTTGTTAAACTATGTAGTTTTCTATTGTTTCTTTTAATGTAAATTATTATTATGTTGATATGGAAATATTAGTCAATGAAAGTAAATAGTATTGTATTGTAATAAACATGAAAATTACTTTTAATTTTAAACTGTGAGGTATTTATATAAAAAAAAGATATATTTACTTACATTTTTTTTTTCTAAAAAACGGTGGAGGTGTAGTGTTTGACTCACCGCACCTTTGCATTACATGTCATAGCTAATTGATGAACCAGTATTAAATCATACTTAAGGCACTACAGTCGTTTCACTCAACGCTTCTCCGGTCCCCACATTGCACATCGCCGGTCAGACCTGCGGCATGTGTGGCCAGCCCACTTCCACTTCCTTTGGGCTATAATCTCTTCTTAATAAATGGGTGATCAGTTTTAAAACATCTTGTTCTCCTCCGTGTTTCGGAAGGCACGTATCCGTTGGTCCTGGTTGTTGTCGTAAAATGGCAGTCGTTAAAACCCACCAAACCGTATTTGATATGCGTGATGGGTCACGGCCCATTGCCCTATGTACTGTGGTGGGAAGGCATGTGCCCAACCAACAGTGGGACGTTTCTAGGCTAACGATGAGTGTTCGTGCATCATCGAAACCGCTCGGGTGCCGCCGCCGCCGCCGAGGGTGTTCCCGTGCAAACTTCACACCACCGCGTGAGGCGCCGGGCGCCTGACTTCACAGCAGCCAGACCACATAACCACGGATCACAGACGACACCAGACTGTTCTGTGTGTTCTGAATGTTCGTCTTTATTACATTATTATACAGTCCACTTCTCTCATCATTTATAGTCTTTATGTTAGGACCCTAACAATGAGGTAATAATCCTCTAATATTATTATTATCGAAGTTAAATTACGCGGACACTGTCATAGAGAGTGTCGTTTCAGTTACACCAAAAAACTGATACAGCGCGGCCAAAAAGGTCTAAAATTCCTGTGCTCTTATAGTTTCAACCTTTTTATAAAGTTTTCATTTGTCACTGTTAGCCAGTTCGAAAAGAGAAACGTCTTTATAAACAAAACAACGTCGCCGATACATTTAATATCGAAGATTTATTGAGCGATTTCACACCCGCTTACCCTATCGCCGGGTCTGGCGCTAACGTTCTCAAACAAAACAAACTAAACCTTATGAAGACCAATTAAAGTTTTCTTTTGAATTCAAGTAAGTTTTGGGCAAAGGCGACGGTGCCTGTTTACGTAGCCCAGTTACTTGGAACGTAACATTTTGTGATCACCTCAAATAAGTTTGGAGGCTCTAAGTTGTCAAGAGTTTAATTTAGTTGACACCAAAGGTTGTTAAAATGTGTACGTTTACCTTATCTAACGAGGGCAAGTAAATTGGCTTCAACTTTCGGTTGAAAACGGTTTTAAAATTATGGTTCCAAATGAAATAGGGTAAAAAAAATAAGATTAATGATTTAAATTCAAGTAGGTATAGTCTAAGATCCGAGTATATGAACGACCTTCACCGGGCCGGTTAATGGATGAAAAGTATTTTATATCAAATTTAATATGTTAAATAATATATCGCGAGTGGGTTGGCTGAAAAATTTCAGTACTGGACATTGCACTGGTTTTGTGTGTGTGTTTGTAATGAGATTATCTTTATATAAACAAAAATTTTATTTATTTAACCAGACGGTTGCAAATTACTTAAATTGACTTACCTGTTTACACCTGCCCACCCAATGTTATGACAGGAAAAAAATAGTCAACCTAACGTTGCATATTCTATAGGCTTCATACTTTCGATTGGTACCTATGTAATTTATATATTATCCAAACAAGTGCAATGTTTAAAAAAATATATTTTAAATATTTAATTAATCATATACTGGACTGAAATTTTTCAGCCAACCCACTCGCAATATATTTTTTTACACATAAAATTTGATATAAAATACTTTTCATCCATTAACCGGCTCGGTGAAGGTCGTTGTATACTCGGATCCTCTACCTACCAGTATTTATCGAATAAAATAAAGCGACAACTTATTTGTGTGTAATACTTAGTCACCAACAGCCGATAAACGTCTCACCTTCCTTTCCACATGGAAGATAACACATGGGGAGATTCAATTAGGCCATAACCCACCACGCTGGCCCAATGCGGGTTGGTGTATTAAATAATTAATTATTTAATGTTTAAAAAATTTAATAAAAATTTAAATTTTTTCATACTATCCTTGTACTGGCAATTACAAACACAACAAAAAAAGAACAAGTCTAATACGAGTAGGTGCAGCCGTTCTGAAGTAATGCTAATAATATTTTTTTCACTCCACTTGCTCATAAAGACCGTCATTGTAGCTTCCAGAGCGAGGATAAAATAGCTTTTCTTGCCATAAGGGAAAAAGTATTTATTAAATTTTTGTCTGCCACATGACAATGAGCCTACAAATACAAAAAAGTCTTTAGTCATATGTAAAATAATCGTGAATAAAGACATTTTTTGAGATAGTTATTAAAAATTATGGTAAAATTAGTAATCATTTGAATCTATGGACAACACAGACCACGCCCACACAGTCCACGCTTCAGCAAGTAACAACTGTACAGTCTGCACATGTGCTTACGTGGTGAGCCTTTAGCCCGATAGTCGCTTTTACGACACCCAAGGGAATAGAGGGGTTGGTAGTATTATTTTGATGAGCCCATTGCCGCTCTATGCTGTTGGATGTATGTGCAGTCTTTAGTCCGTTAGTCGCCTTTTGCAACACCCAAGGGAAGAAAAGGGTTAGTAGTATTATTTTGATGAGCCCATCGCCGCTCTATGCTGTTGGATGTATGTGCAGTATTTAGTCCATTAGTCGCCTTTTACGACACCCAATGGAAGAAAGGGGTGAGTAGTATAATTTTGATGAGTCCATCGCCGCTCTATGCTGTTGGATGTATGTGAAGTCTTCAGTCCGTTAGTCGCCTTTTACGACATCCAAGGGAAGAAAGGGGTTGGTAGTATTATTTTGAAGAGCCCATCGCCGCTCTATGCTGTAGGATGTATGTGCAGTCTTTAGTCCGCTAGTCCCCTTTTACGGCACCTAAGGGAAGAGATGGAAAGACTGCACATACTATCCAACAGCATAGAGCGGCGAACTCATCAATATAACACTACCAACCCCTCTCTTCCATTGGGTGTCTTAAAAGCAACTAACGGGTTAGTTTTCACTAAAATAAACCAATTCATATTGTATTGGATTGTTTTATTTTCTCACATTCGTAGTGAAAAGCAGAGTGTAACACACGGCGTTAGAACCCATTATAACTCGTTTTCTAATTTTACTACTTCGTATTAATGGGTCATTTTAGCCCCTTATATAACAATCTACTATTTATATAGATTTAAGGTTAATAAAGTGATATGAATAGGTACATACTCGTAATAAAACGAGTAATAACTCTCATTACCAAAGTGATAAAATTATAATCGCCATTAGCATATTCAATTGAGCAATACCGCGATGAGCCTACAATATTATTACAACAAACAGATTAATCGATTTAGCTCTAATAGAATCGACGAAATGGGCACTAAATAACGAATGCGATTATTTAAGTATCGATCGTAGTGTCATTACCTGACAACGTAATGTGATTTATCGATTGCGCTGTAATCGGATGCTGGTATATTCGTATGTGTCTTAATTATCACATGGTCATTAATCTACACACTAATATTATAATTATTCCGCGCTCTTCCGACTCGTACCTTCAAAGTCAAAGCACAAAATCATTTTTTCAAATAAACACTATTTTTAAAGTTCTTTTGAATCGTCCATACATTTTTTTGCCTACTACCCATTTAAGATGCCTTTTAGCTGGAAAGAAGAATGGGCGCAAACAAACTCCACAGCCTTTTAAAGAAGTAACGACATGCGATGAAGAATACTAAGGCGACTAACGGATTAAAGACTGCACATACATCCAACAGCGTGGAGCGGCGATGGGCTCACCACCTGTCACACTGAGCACATGTGCAGTCGATATTTGGTGAAAAGTGGATTATGGTAGAGTGGTTAAGTAGGTAGTTTCGGGGATAATAGTAGTGATTACATGACTAATGTATATATAAGATGACTACTAGAAATCGCAAAAAACTTTAAGGGCTGGTCAGGTCAAGTGTTTTAAACATGACAAAAAAGACAAAAAAGGAATTCCTGTTTTTTTCATTATTTAATTAAATAATTCATTTTGTGAATTTTATTTGGATATCCCCTCCTCCTTACTTCACTAAGTTTTATTTTGTACTGGCACCTCGAGACCAACCGTTAGGTTATGCAAGAAGTGCCAGACGTCCCTGCGCCAGTAGAACACTCGCGCAGGAGACCACCAACGTTAGGTCTTGACGCCAAATTAGTGCCCGCCGCAGCGCGCTCTTAATTCGGTACTCATAAGACTAGTGTCTCAGGAGAGTATCCCCGTGAACACGTGTAGTTCACTGCCTATTGTCCAGATAGGTAACCGGAGCTGTCAAGCTCGCTCACTTCTCGTTGCACGAAGGGCACAACTTGCAGTTGCCACTGCTAGGGTCGTCGACTCTAAAGTCGACTCCCAAGTGTCCACCTTGGTAGCGGAGTAGTAAGCACACTCACTTCTCGGAACCCATCCGGGCGCCTAGCCAGTTCCCACGTCCTACGCGGCTGGCTGGACCGGAGACTTACGGCATCTAGGAGGCCGCCTCTACTAGTTATAAAGACTAGTACCGGAGATGTCAACACCAATGTCCAATGAAAACCACCGGACATAGCTGCCAAATATAAGGGAAACTCACGTTCCCCGCAGGACTTTTATTTGGATAGTCTTTGAGTATCTAATTTATTTTAAAGCAATACCATAAGAAAAATATAATGAAAACAATTAAAAATAACGATTAATTATAACGCGCGGGCACGTCTGTTGACCCGTCAACGTAGGTACTTATCGCCCAGCTGACGCAGACGGGTCAACAGACGGCCGTATGCTTTAAAATATAAATTAGATACCCAAAAACTATCCAATTAAAATTCACTAAATGCATTATTTCATTGAATATGAAAAAAACACGAATTCCTTTTTGACATGTTTAAAATACTTGACCTGACCAGCCATTAAAGTTTCTTGCGGTTTCTAGCAGTCACCTTATATATTTATTTTACGATTTAAAGTCCGATTATGAGCACAGTGCCTAAAATGCAAGATGCCACTGCTGTTACAATACCTAAAACGCTAATTGACTAAGAAGCAGATTGCCTAAAATGCAAGACGCCACTGGTGCTATAATACCTAAAACGCGAATTGACTAAGAAGCAGATTGCCGAAAATGTAAGATGCCACTGGTGCTATAATACCTAAAACTTTAATTGACTAAGACGCAGATTGCCTAATCGTGAATCCTACTAGACATTGTAATTGCCTAAATGTTATTTCGTCTACAAATCAGAATGAAATCACAAATCGCATGTATCAAATCATGAAATAATACTTGTTAGGTAACTTAATTTTAATTGACTTTTATTTCAATAAAATCCGAAATTGCTACCTTAGTGCATTTAAATTACCATAAAAAATAAAATAAAAAAGGAATGTAAAACAGTAATACCATTTTTAAAGTAACATTAATTAAGCAATGTATTAAAGTAATTGGCACGGTGTGTCTCGTACATTTTTATAGCAGCAGTGGCATCTTGCATTTTAGGCAATCTGCTTTTTAGTCAATTAGCGTTTTAGGTATTATAGTTAGCAGCAGTGGCATCTTGCGTTTTAGGCAATCTGCTTCTTAGTCAATTAGCGTTTTAGGTATTATAGCAGCAGTGGCATCTTGCATTTTAGGCACTGTGCTCATAATCGTTAAAGTCCACTACAGCAATCCATTATAAAAATCGCAATAACTCAGCTACATAACCATATTTGAATTTTTGGGAGGGACGCCCAGAAATTGGGGCAATATGGGCTAATATAAAAATAAATAAAATAATTATGCTACACCGTTCTTATTAATCCGATCAAATCCACATGAGCAACAACTAGGTTAAACTTATTTCAAACGAATACAACAGGTCCAATATAAAATTATCTCCAAACAGGTTAGCTTTAACAGTAAGCTGATACAATTATTTTGTAATTAATATATTCACGTTGTATCGCGTTTAACAATCACATAGTATTATGCCGTTTTCAATAGTTTCAAAGTACTGGAAAATTATTACGGCACTCTTTTGTTATCATGTTCGTTTTGACAAAAGTTGACAATTAATAAGTGAACGTTTGCTCTTTTGTTTTACCTCGCTTCGATTCATAAAACTAAAGGACATCATTCTATTTGGGCGTTTTCTGAAAGTGCCGGCCAACAATAAAAATGGTACGTATTGTTTGGAGCCATTTGGAGAAATAGTTAATATGGCACAAAAGTTGTAGGATTGCTCCGAGCCAAGTTATATCTACAAGTTCGAAGATTCATAATTTTCTTTTTTTTTGTATAAACAGAACAGATGATGACCTCACAGCACAGACAATTATTGCTCCAGATCATTAGTTCTAGCTATATCTATCATTATTTTATGTTTACCAGTCCCAGCACTTTCAGAAATCAATAAATGTATGAATATGATGAATCATCGAACTTGGTATAACTTGGCGCAGAGCAATTCCACAGCTGTTGTGCCATATTAACTAATACTCCAAATGGCTAATTCTGACCATTCGTACTATTATTTATTGTTGGCCGGCACTTTCATAAAAGTCCCAAAAATGTATGGAGCCCGAATGATCTCCTTTCTATAGCATAAATTTTAAATTCACACAATAATGTTCTGCTAATAGCAATGTTAATTTATATGAAACTAAAAAAAATTACAATAATTAAAACACAACAGATAAATTTAGTTAAACTGTCCGCCGTAGCTATATAGTTGTGTGTTGTGCGTGATGGGCGTTCCCCTGATTGTTGGGTATGGACGCTGGATATTGTGTAGGCTTCCGTTTTGTGCAGTGCTCAGTTAGTGTGCAGTAGTGTTTTATTATTTAGTTAAGAGAATAACCATGTCGCGTAGCGGTGAAAGAATACTATCACCCATCTCTTCCATTGGGAGTCGTAAAAGACGACTAACGGACTAAAGACTGCAAATACTTTATTATTATTATTATATTTTAATTAATGGCTATCGCGTGTAGCATTAAGTTAATTTCAAGTTTTTTTTTTTTTTAATTATTCAGTCGTAGGTATTGTCCCTTATTCGTCTTAGGACAGATTCTTATTACGGCAGATTCTTGTTATGGCAGATTCTTGTTATGGCAGATTCTTGTTATGGCAGAAGTAACATTGCCATCAAAAGTATAAACCACACAATTTATGTATTGCTATATTTAAAAAATTAGAAATAAAATGGAGTCTCACAACACGTGTTGTTTCTAAAAGAACACGGGAGAAACTCCCTACAAATACTTCCGACAGCATAGAGCGGCGATGGGCTCACCACCTGTCACGCTGAGCACATGGGCAGTCGCTATGTGGTGAAAAGTGAACTATGGTAGAGGACTGCTTTTGCGGTCCTCATTGTCTCTGTCTCTTATTACCCTTCGGGGATAATAGTCGAGATTATATGTATGTATGTAGTTAAGAGAGATTTCTTTAAAATCATCATCAGCCTATAAACGTCCCACTGCTGGGCACAGGCTTTCCCACGTGGACAACATCACATGGAGAGGTTGGGCAATAACCCATCACGCTGGCCCAATATGGGTTTGTGGGTTTTACTGTCATCTTTCGACGACAATCGGGACCAACCGATTGACGAGCCTTCTGAAGCATGAAGGGTAATATCATAATCAGCCAGTGTTAGTCCACTGCTGGACATAGGCCTCTCCTAGTGCATGTCATTGAGCCCGATCTTCGGCTTTTCTGTTCCAATTGCTACCAGCTACCCTGCGTTTGTCGTCGCTCCACCTAAACGGAGTAGCACCCTTTTTCTTTGTTTTAGTCGGAGAAAATGCTTCTCTGCACTGGCATGAGGCCTCGAGAGGAACCTGAGACACCCCATGCACTGTCCGGGGCTGGAACCCATATGTCCCCACCCGCCCCCCGTGGGGGAAACGGGTGAGTAAGGACATAGGGGCCCGACCCGGTAAAAGAACCAACACCTTCCTTCAGACGCGCGACGCGGTGTCGCGGTACCGTGCTGATACGCCCCGCGAAACGCCGCAACGCTACGGACTCAGCTTTACCTGGGTCCCCTGCCCCAGAGGAGCAGCCTGGTAGGTTCCTGCACTACATTTGCCGAGCCTAGGTAGAAAGAGAGATTTACGGTATTGCTACTAGTATTAAAATGTAATTACTGAAAGTCATTTAAACGTGTGTACTAGTCAATTACTCTGGAGCTCGATAACGCAGTGCCTAAGGCGTTTAGTGTCCGATCTTGTTAGTTAAGTTACGTAAATACGAGATGCGTGAAAGAATTAAAAAATATCTTGAGCTTCCATGTGATTTTAGAAGGCACGTGAAGCCGTGGGCTCCGGTTGTCATAAGATGGTAGTCTTAAAACCCATATCATTCCATGAATGAATTAGTGGTGATATAGGTAAAAAGCAAAACGGTCTACAAGGTTACGCGGGCGAAGTTGCGGGCGGTTCGCTAGTCTATATAAGACGACTACCTACTAGAAACCGCAAGAGACTTCAAGGGCTTTAGACATGACAAAAAAGAAATACGTGCTTTTTTTATTGATTCATTTTTTGAATTTTAATTTGATAGTCTTTGAGTATTTAATTTATTTTAAAGCATATGAAAAATAAAATGAAAGAATAAACTATTAATTAACGATTATTTACAACGTGCTGTTGACCCGTCCGCGTCAGCTGGGCGATAAGTACCTACGTTAGTCTGCAATCTTTTTTGTCATGTTTAAAACACTTGACCTGGCAAGCCCTTGAAGTTTCTTGCAGTTTCTAGCAGTCACCTTTTATAAATAAAAATCAATCGCCAAGCGCAACTCGAAAACGTTCCGACGGATTTGACTGATTCTTTTTTGTTGTGTAATAGTCAGAACAAGCTAGGTATATATTCGAAAAAAAATGGATATACATCACGTGATATGGGGTGTTACGAACAAAGGCGCGGCCAGGTCGCTAGTTCTTTTTTGTGTGCTGTCACCGCCCCCCATGGATGTCAACAACATCAGAGGTGTTGCTTTTGCGTTGCCGACCTGAAGAAAAATTAATCTAGTTATAAATGAAGCCCACTCCATACTGCCCGAACAGCAAACAGTTACCATCTCGAATGTCAGTAAAAAACAAAATAACTAGCGGCACGAAATGAAAGGCTTCTCAAGATCGGGTTCACCCATATTATATTTATTACAAATTTTTTGTTCGCCTTCAATTTTGGAGTCCAATTTCTGTATTGTATGGTTATGACCTTGGCAACATTTGTGACACACTATAGGTTTTCCTTTTACGAGTATATCGCGAAATGTATGGCACCTATATGTAAACTTATGACACAATCCTGTACTAAATCGTAGAGGAATAGTGGCAGCAGGTTTGACATAATAATAGTATACATTTGACGTACCTGTATGTGTTTTGCCCATAGAAGTAATTTTGCCGGAATAGCAAATTTCGGAGGAGCACCTTCTTCACGTTGACATTAAGCTAACACACTACCTACTAAACAAAATGAATACCTAAACAGACGTTCTGAGAGAATTGATTGTGCGTCTAGTTATTAAATTAATAATATGTGTTGTAATTTAATGTTTTAGTATAATATCCATGCTAAGGAAGACACGTTAAGCCGTTGGTCCCGGGTTTTTTTTTATAATGACTCGTCATAGTGACTGCATCCTGCCTGATGGTAAGCAGCCGATGCAGTCCAAAGTAATGAGAGCGCTCCCCACCGTGGAAAAAGCACGATAACGAGCGCACCCATTCATAACGGCCTGCATAAATGCCGTTTCACGCCCCGCTTAAAAGACCCGGGACTGCAGGAGCTGGGAAACATGCGCCGGCAAAGAATTCCAAAGCCCAATGGTCTTACAAAGGAACGACTTGACAATTTTTTTGGTACGAGTTGTACGGTTGTCGTCGTAAGATGGCAGTCGTTAGAGCTTACCAACCCGCATTGGGCCAGCTTAGTGGGTTAAGGCCCAATCGCCCTACTTTGATTCCTATGTATGAAGGCTTGTGCCCAGCAGTGGGACGTTTTCTAATCTGATGACGAATACCTAATCGACTTTAAAATATTTAACACTATTTTTTATTCACAATTTTTGAGATAACTTAGCACATTATTTGTTCTTTACACTTAATGTCTCAACTGTGTCGCTTAGCGGTGAAAAATTACTACCACCCCCTCCCTTTCCTTGGGTGTCGTAAAAGGCGACTAACGGACTAAAGACTGCACATAAAGCATAGAGCGTAGAGCGGCGATGAGTTTACTCGCTATTTAGTGATAAGTGGACTATAGTAGAGGACTGCTTTTGAGGTTCTACTTGCCTGGTTTCTGACTAACCCTTCGGGGATGATATTCGTGATTATATTATGTACCTACAAATTATTATTATGCGCTTAATGAATGACCCAATTGCGGGATGATAATATACCTTACCTATCACGTGACATCTTGTCAACATAATATTTAAAAAGAAAATGCAGGAATTTGTAGAGAAGACTTTTAGTCAGCTATATTTGTAGCGTGACAAGACGGGATGTAGGTAACTTAAGGTAACGCCACAAGTAATCTCCACTTTCGGCGCGGCCGGCACGCTCACCCTGGTCGCGACTACTCGCGACTAATGTCAACGGAGCATAAACATTGAGAGCCATTAATACGTGCTTAGATGGTTTCTTATACTTAAAGACAGAGAAACGTTTTAAGGAATTACCAAACGTAACGTAAGTGTTAACGTGCAATATATCAAATATTTCACGTATTTAGGGGTTAACGTTACTCGTGTCCGTAGGTTTACCCTTGAGACCCCACATGTGACCCTGGTGTGTGTGAAGTGGTGCTAATAGAGTGACACTGACTGAGTGGTGGAGCAACGCTGCGTTGCAGCACGCACTGGGCCGGATCGCATGGGGTAATACCACCCTCTCACGAATATCCGGCGTGAAATAATGGCACTTGGTGCTGTTGCTTTTCGTCCGGCCAGTAAGGGGTTCCGGATGCTCATCCCTCCCCCTCCCCTCTTACAATTCCTATTCCTTCCTTAAAGGAAGGCTACGCGCCTGCGACTTGTCTAGTTTTGCGGGTGTCCATGGGCGGAGGTGATTACTCTCCATCAGGTGACCCGCCTGCTCGTTTGCCTCCTTCTATTATAAAAAAATACCACATACGACTTAAAGAAACTGTCAAGAATATTTAAAAATTTTCTTCTATAGAAACCTTGCCCTGACAGTGACATACACAACAAAAAAGAATTAGCAAAATAGGTGCAGCTGTTATGAAGTTCATGCATACTTAAAATCAGGACTATTTTCCCCGAAGGCTTAGTCAGAGACTACGCAATGAGGACCGCAAAAGCAGTCCTCTGCCATAGTCCACTTTTCACCAGATAGCGACTGCACAATCATGTGCTCAGCGTGACAGGTGGTGAGCTCATCGCCGCTCTATGCTGTTTGATGCGTGTGCAGTCTTTAGTCCGTTAGTCGCCTTTTACGATACCCAAGGGAAAAGATGGTTTAGTATTCTTTTAATGGTAACTTTAACTTTTTAGAGTTACGATTTTTATTCTATGTCAGTAAAACAGTCATCCGTCACACATACGTTTTGTAATACATGTTGAAAATACTACTGCGAAATATCCAAAAAATTTGAATAACAGCTAATAGAAAACAGACAATTTTTCCGTTTTCACCGCCTAAGGGGTCGTCCATTAATCACGTGAGTCTCGAAAGGGGGGGAGGGGGGTTCGGCAAAAATCACGAAATATCACAAGGCGGGATGGGTGGTGTAGTAAGATATCACGTGTATTTATTTTTTCATCAAACGCGCGACGCGATTTCTAAGCCGAAAGCGGCGCGATTTCTAAACCGAAAAACAATCTGCAAAATTTCTGTCTAGACATTTTTATTGTGCGGTCCTTAATTTTGTAGAATAAAATTAGATTATACTTTATCAGGTATAAAGTATAATCTTACAAAAAAATACACGTGATTTTGGGTGGGGGGCTGGGGGTAGTCTAAAACCTTACCACGTATCACCAAGGGGGACGGAGGGTTAAAAATGCTAAAAAAACATCACGCGATTAATGGACGGCCCCTAAGCCCTTTTAATATAAGTAACCGTGGCTTGTCATTGTACTAATAAAAATAAAACAATTCTACTTTTTTGACATTTCAAATTACCCTTATTTCCGTTGGAGAGACGTTATGGAAATGAAAGTTACGACCTGCGAGACTAGAGTCAGTTCATATTCATGTGTTACCCACAGTCCCTTGTGTGCTTAGAAATAAGGTTGTCAAGTCAAAATTAGGATAAGTACTACTGACTTGAAATGTACTCACTAGAGATTTTCTTTCTCTTCCATTAGGCGTTTGAAACGCTTGCGAATATATCAAAGGTATTTCTTGAATTTATTTTTGCTTTTATGATAAAAAGGTACTACTATGTCATGCTGAAAATACGATTATTAAACCGGAAATAGCACTCAAAAAACGAGCCTCAAGTGAGCCTCAAACCCACGCGTGACCTTCTGCAATCCAGTCTAGAACTGACAACTCTTCTAGAAAGTAGGCACCGAAAAATTTGTTGGATGATGTGAAGTGACAAAGTTTAAACTCGTCTATTGTTCCACACGCTATTTTCAGTTTCATACTTAATAATAATGAAGGAAATATAACTAAAACTTTTCGTATTCAACAATTTATTAAGTTATCGTATTGTACTGAGAAAAAATAATAACTCAGCTAAGTATATGCTGTAAACTGTAAGGTCATAGAAAATTTAAAAAAGTGGGTTTACTTACTTATTTTAAGATGAATTTCAAAGCTATGTGTTTCTATTAAGTTTCTAAGATTCGTAGTAAAAGGGCAAAAATTGTCGCAAATTAATCATTCAAATTGATTCGTGTGGTCGGCTCACTAAAATAATAAGTACCTACTAAAGACACCTCTCTTCCCTTGATCGTCATAAAAGGCGACTAACGGACTAAAGACTGCACATACATCCAACAGCATAGAGCGGCGATGGGCTCACCATCTAAGCTAAGCACATGTGCAGTTGTAGTTTGGTGAAACGTAGACTATGGCAGTGGACTGCTTCTGCGGTCCTCATTGCCTAGTCCCTGACTAACTAAGCCTTAACTAACCCTTTGAGGATAATAGTCGTAAACTCGTAAACTCGTAAATCTATGTACAGTCACGAGCAAAAATATGGAAAAAATTGTAACTCTTAATACAATGGAATAAGAGTCAAAGTGTATACATATTGCTGCTCGTGACTGTACGTATGTACTATCGTGGACTCCAGTCTAAACGACCTCCTTGGTCGAGTGGTTGGTACACCAGTTTTCATGGTGTCTCCATCTCTGAGGTCCCGGGTTTGATCCCCGGTCGGGTCAATTTAGAAATTATTTATTTTCTAAATTGTCTCTGGTCTGGGTGTTTTCTATGTATTATAAGTGTATTTAAGTATTTCAAGGATGTTTATCCGCTGTCTAGTAACCATTAAACGAGTCTCTTCGAAGCTTCTCTTTGGCTAGATAATTGGTGTGAGTGTAGGAAAGTTGTATTTTATGATTTAAAGGTCAAAATCCCTTGCACACCGCATCGTATATTTGGTACGGGCACGCACCCGTGCGGGCAGTGCGCTTCATACGAAAACTTCTGCAAAGTTGTAAAGCGACGGTGACCCTGACCGTACCTGGTCTTGCCATAAATTCTGACTCTCATATTAACATGTCTAGTGTAAAGAAAAAAAAGGAAGTGAAATTTTCAAAACATGTATTTTATACTTTTATCTGTGTAGATTGCAAATATTTAAACTATTCAAAATGACCACCTTTAACACATTTCTCCAAACGTCCTGGCCATTCATCTAAGGTTGCACGTACCACATCCAATGGTATCTAGGCGGCTGTCTTCACTGAGTCTGCTTTTAATGACTCAACACTTGTATGTATGTATGTTCGATGTAATGTAGAGCATGCTTTCTCCCCTAAAATATTCTATAAGCAATAATCCAAAGGATTAAGATCAGGACTTGCAGGCGGCCAATCTTCAGAGGCGATGAAATCCGTTAAATTCACGTCTAACCAGCGCTGGGTTGATTTCTTTTTGTGCGCTGGTGCTGAGTCTTGTTGAAATATCCATTGTTTATCAGCGAACACAGTGTTACTTAGTGGCTTAACCACTTTCTCTAAAATATCGCTTTGGTAGTTAGTTGCTCGTGTTTTCACCCGTTGTTCACAAAAATGGAGCGTTGTCATGCCTTCGTAGGACACGCCCCACCAAACCATCACTGATGCTCAGTGGTGGCCTATTGCGACCTTCGGAATATTCTCAGTAGCTTCTTGGGAGCTGTTGGCATGCATACACACTATCATTTTGACGGTTATACTTCTCTTCAACACAAAAAAAAATTGCTTGTTGAAAATGTCGACTGTTGATTTCTTACATTTGTGTAATGCAATCACTGCGATTCGATTCTCTGTGGTACCACATTTCCATGTTTACACAGCTATGTGTTAGATACAAATAAATAGTATAAAACCTACTTGATAAAATGATCTAATAAAGTACTACCGTCATATTATTTAAAATACCCTAATTAGAATTGGGAGAAAACTTATGGGAAGACTAGGTACATATCTATGTTACAATAACGCAATTTTTATAAAAGTAAAAAGATTATTTCCACTCCCATTCTGCGAAAGCGTAAGCCTAAAAACACACATTTCTATTTATCTTAGTAGGCCGAAACATCTAAAAAATGGCAGAATAAGGAAATATCATTGTTATTCGAGTGAAATTCACACGTGGGCACGAAACCTTTGGAGATATACGTGGAGGGACTACTAAATAATAATTATTTACTTCAAACCGTGTAGGGTTGGCAGTAGGCTGTTCTTGAGAAATTATAATATTTTAAAATATTTTGAGGTCGGAAGAATGAAGGATTTTAACCATGTCCCGTAACAGTGAAAGAATACTATCACCCCCTCCCTTCCCTTGGGTATCGTAAAAGGCGACTAATGGACTAAAGACTGCATATACATCCAACATCTTAGAGCGGCGATGGGCTCACTACCTGTCACGCTGAGCACATGTGCAGTCGCTATTTGGTGAAAAGTGGATTATGGTAGAGGACTGCTTTTGCTGTCCTCATTGCCTAGTCTCTGACTAACCCTTCGGGGATAATAGTCGTGATTATATGTTATATATGTAACCATCTCTTCTCTTATTACTAACGGACTATAGACTGCTCGTATATCCAACAGCATAATGTGGCGATGGACTCAACACCTACCACGCTGAGCATATGTGCAGTTGTTATTTAGAGAAATGTGGACCATGGCAGTGCACTTCTTTTGTAGTTCTCATTGCCTGTTACTTTATATAATAAGATCTTATATAAATTTGAATTGTTTGTGAAGGAAGGAAGGAAGGCGGCCGCTCGCCGTTTCACTTGTGTGGTTCCCGTTCCCGTAGGAATATCGGGATAAAAAGTATTCTATGTATTAATCCAGGTTATAAACTATCTGTATACCGAATTTTATCTAAATCCATTTAGTAGTTTTTACGTGAAAGAGTAACAAATATACACACTCACAAACTTTCGCCTTTATACTATTAGTGTGATGTGATTGCCTGGTCTCTACTAGCCTTTTGGGTATAATAGTCTCTACTAGCCTTTTGGGTATTATAGTCGTGAGTGAATGTAAGTAGCAGCTCGATGGCGCAGCGGCTAGCGCGTTCGGCTTGCGATCTTGCTCGCTAAGCAACTTTTGCAATGCCGGGTCGCAGGATAGGTGACCAAATTTTAAAAACATCTTGAGCACCTCCGTGCTTCGGAAGGCACGTTAAGCCGTTGGTCCCGGTTGTATTCGTAAGATGACAGTCGTTAAAACTCACCGACCCGCATTGGGCCAGCGTGGTGGGTTATAGACTAATATCCTCACGTGCTTTTGTCCACGTGAAAGGCCTGTGCCCAGCAGTAGGACGCTTATAAGCTGATGATGATGATGAATGCTAGTAAAAGTGTACAACTCTTTTGGACAGCCCTATCGCAAAGTAACCTTTGCCCGAACTGCTTTCCGTAATCTGTTTTAGAACTTCAAACGGATTTTTAAGTGCTAGTGAATAAACCATTACCAGAATACCAACTTCAAATGAGCATTTCACATAGAATGACAAATTATAATAACACAAAGTGTTATGATGGCCAGTTCCTCAGCGATTCTGGATTCCGGGTGAACCTTTGGCCTTATCCTCACTTATAACAGATGAAAGCTAAAATAGATGTGAGTTACAAACATTGTTTTTTTGAAATTCTCTACAGTTAAGCACTTCACCTTCATCTCATCCGTTGGTAAGTTTTTATTAGGGGGTTAAATTTACTTGCGTCCGTATGTTTACCCTTGAGACCCTACAGATGACCCCTGGGTGGTGCTAAATGAGTGATACTGACTGAGTGGTAGAGCCACGCTGCGTTGCAGCACGCATTGGGCCGGCTCGCATGGGGTAATACCACCCTCTCACGAATATTCGGCGTGAAATAATAGCACTTGGTGCTGTTGTGTTTCGTCCAGCCAGTGAGAGTTTCGGAGACCCCTTGCACTCCCTGCACTCTCCTCCCTCACAATATCTATTCCTTCCTTAACCATATTCCTTTCTTAAATTTCAACAACGCATCTGCGACTCTTTGGTTTTGCGGGTCCATGGGCGGTGGTGATTGCTCTCCATCAGGTAACATGCCTGCTCGTTTGCCTCCTTCTAATATAAAAAAATAAAAATAAGTGATGAAAACGTAGAAAGTTTCAACGAGAAGAAATGAGTTTGTGGTACATACATACATACTCGTACAAATAATCACGACTACCATCTCCGAAGTGTTACCCAGAGACAATGAGGACATCCCCTCTCTTTATTCACTAAGTTTCATTTGTACTGGCACCTCGAGACTAACCGTTAGGTTATGCAAGAAGTGCCAGACGTCCCTGCGCCAGTAAACTACTCGCGCAGGAGACCATCTGCGGTACTCATAAGACTAGGACAGTAAAAGCAGTCCTCTGCCATAGTCCACTTTTCACCAAATAGCGACTGCACATGTGCAAGGGTTGGTGGTATTTTTATAATGAGCCGACACCACACAGCTTCAGTTGTATGTACCTAAATAAAAAAAACGGTCGGTACAATTCTTCTGTGGCGTAATTGAATTCCAGTGTTTTAGTTTCAAATATCCCACAGCAACCGCAAAAGGAAGGCATTTAGAAAAAAATCAAGCGAAGTCACAGTCGACCACTAATTTTAACGGTTCCGTCCAAGTTTGTACATTATTTTTCATACGAACACTATTATGGACAATTAAGCCATAAAACAAGTCGTACCACCAACCAAACTGATTACAAACATGTATCCCCACGCTGGAAATCGAACCCAGGACCACTGGGTATGAAACCGGTGCGTGGTCTTACTACTAGACCACATTTAAATATATACATATAACCCCGACTATCATCCCCGAAGGGTTAGTCAAAGAATAGGCAATGAGGACCGCAAACGCAGTCCTCTGCCATAGTCCACTTTTCACTAAATAGCGACTGCACATGTGCTCAGCGTGACAGGTGGTGAGGCCATCGCCGCTCTATGCTGTTGGTTGTATGTGCAGTCTTTAGTCCGTTAGACGCCTTTTAAGACACCCAACGGAATATAATAAAATTAAATAACACGGTTATATTATTTTATTCATAAAGATAACGTAAGTTGTAATAGTCTTCTACATGATAATGTAGAAGACTATTACCAACAGGAGCTGTGATTAATGTTACTCTTGATTCAAAAGTAACCCCATTCTCAGCTTCACAAATAGTTCTATCTATCTGATGGTGATAGATCACACAATAGGTTCCTTGTTTCATCCTTATTGAAGTAAATGCGGAACCCTAAGAGAATGTCTATAATTTGTCAAACTCGCCGGACTAGTTAAGATACTTGGTGGCGTCAACTGGTTCGAGGAGTAGTGAATGAACTCGGATGCGGTATCAAAGAAAGATGTTGCATATACATGAAATTTGTATTATACAAACGTTCCAATGCTGGGCAAATACCTTTCTTTATGAACAACAGCAAAGTCACGGAGAAGCTCGAGATGTTACTAATAGGGTCACCCATCCAGTGACTCGGCATTGTGGAAATTGCCTAACTGGCAAGATCGCAAAGCGATTGCCTTTGCCGCCGCGCTATCGAACTCAAGGTCAGGGGGGAAACACTCCGCAGTTTTTTTTTCATAATAAATGGGCTTGCTCTTGGCCACATTGTTATCCGTAGGATTAAGAAGTGGCCGACGATGGAGCGAGCTTGCCCAGAAGCAGCCTATTCACTCGGGCTTTAAAGATGTTGGAGCTGCACTTGGGAACACAGACGCCAGCAGGGAATTCCATACCTTGGCTGTACACATTATGAATGAAGATGAATAGCGCTTGGTGCGTATGGGTGGAATATCAAATAAGTAAGCGTGGTAACCCGCCGTACGTCTGGACTCCCGATGGTGGAAAGGGGACGGTGGAATAAGCTCTTGTAGCTCATCAGCACACTCTCTGAAGTACAACCTGTAAAATACCGACAAGCAAGCCACTGAGCGACGGTGAGCGAGACTGTGAAGCTTGGTTTTCACAAGCTTATCGTCACCTATAAGTTTAGGTACTTTCAGCCGGCGCTCCAGAAAATGCGTATGGCAGTAGGTTGCCGCTCAGCTCGCACGCTCCACGTCGCCCGTCGTCGCACGTAAAACGAACGATCATTTCTGTGATTTTTGTGCACCGAACAATGACTACTAAACGGTCTTATAATCAGTATAAAAGATACTGTTGTGTTTACGGGTGTCTAAATAAAAGAAAGAACAATAAATCTGATTTATCTTAATATATAAGACTTAAATATAATAAAATAAGTGGAAACCCTGCGCTCCTGACGTCAAATCGATATCGACTCATCGTTGCTTAACGGAAAGTAAACGCTCGGCTCACATGATAAGTTTAAATTTCGCGTGAAAGCCGTAAGAGTAGGCAATATTTATACCTAAACTTAACTTTACTTAGAGAGTGAACCTTCTGCACGGTAGTACTGTTAGTTGTTCTGTGGCAGGGTTAGTCAGAGACTAGGCAATGCGGACCGCAAAATCAGTCGTCTGCCATAGTCCACGTTTCACCAAATTATAACTGCACATGTGCTCAGTGTTTTAGGACACCCAGGAGAAAATGTGAATTAGTAATATTCTTTTAATACGCCACCACCACTCATGCCCAATAAATACATGTAGGTATATTTTAATAGTAGATTATTAACCAAGGTTATAAAGTAGTGTCTTCTGTCGCGGGTGACGATTTAAATCGCGAGCGTAACGAAGGACTCGAGCTTTACTCCCGAGCGTAGCGAGTGTGTTAAAAACTTAAAAAACGAGCGAAGCGAGGGATTTAAGACGAGGCCTGAGTGTAGCGAGGGATTTAAGTTCACCCAAGACTAAGACAGCTTTATCACCGAGGAAAATACTCTACTTTTCGTACCCTTTGCGAAAAAATTAACACAATAATAATATGAGATAAGCATTTATTAAAAATAATGACAATTAAAAGTAAAAGTTAACATTCGAAACATTGGTCCAATTATTGATAGAGAGAGTTACATTTTTGTTTGGTACATTTATTGTTGATGTGTTGATTTGTAACTTTTTTTTTTAATGTGATTTATTTCTTTTTTCAAAAAGATGTATAATGCTTTATATACAAACTCAATGGTGTAAACACAGATGTAGTTCAGTATAAATTTCGGTAAGTATTCCAAATTTAAATCACATTCTCCCCCTAGAGGATGAATGAAATTCAGTACAATTTTCTTTCCCTGTTTTTAACAGATTAAAAATGACTATTGTTATGTTAGCTTTTTGTGGCATAGAATGTCACTGCTAATATGAAACACGGCCTACTGCCTCCTCCACAGCTTCCTACTCCCCACGTATCATCGCACACAGCCTGTTACCGGACATTAGTCTCGGCATCGATCCGTCCGTAACAGGTTACACGTCGATCAGATGTTAAGGCCAAGTTGGTGGACGAGTTGCGCTCAACTGCGGATTGTTAGAGTAGGAACGGAGACGAGTGAACTCCACTGCGGATTGTTAGAGTAGGAAGGGACACGAGGGAACTCCACTACGGATTATAAAGTTAGTAAGTTGAGATTGGGAATGCATTTTGATCGAATGCTTGTCTTTGTTTTTGTTTGATTGAATTTAGTTCTATTTTATGCATTAGACTTCTGTGTATTTTTGTGATTAGGTTAACAGAATTCATTACCATAGAGTAAAGTAAAGTAAATCCTTTATACTGTCCTACTGCACAAAAAGCCCTCAATCATTGAATCAAGTAATCGCTACAATTGAAGGATATTGGCTACTACCATTAAACCTTATTTTTGGTTTAACAACGACGCAAAGATCCTTAAGTAACGCATAAGAAAGCTTTCAAATAGCTTTGTATGAAATATCAACAACATAAACAGGAGATAGTTTATCTTAAGTTCGTATCTTGGCAATTTTATTAACGTAGGCAAAGTTCGGTCTATGTAAATGCATACAAAGTACATTTAAAACTTCCACATTTATAATTTCAAAGCTCAACTCCTGTATTCAGTTAATTTTAACTAGTTTCCAATATCGGTGGCTTGTAACACAACAGATTTTCGAGAGGACACAATGCACAAGCAACTCTGAACTCTAAGTTGTAAGCTGGTGTTGAATTAGTAGTTGAATGGATCGTTTTGTGGGTAGTTTAAGCTGTAGGTACTAAGGTAACTTTCTGAAGCGATTTGTGATTGGCAAGTCGGAAAGTTTGACCATTGAATACAATATTTGTGAAAAACAGAACACTATTATGAATCTCTTCACAAAGAAAAGATTATTACAAACTTTAACAAAAATACACGAAATATCCTTCGCTCTTAAGAACGTCTTTTGCTTAAGGCAAAAGTTAGATAAATTTGACATCAAAGCTTTTGCAAGCGGAAGTAAAAAGTTCAAACGTTAAGTTCATATTAAAAATTATGTCTATTCATTAACTATCAAGAAAGGTTGTTGAAATAATTGTTTGAAGAAAAAAGTTCAGACAAACACCAAGTCGTGGGTAGAAAGGTCAAGCATCAAATTGATGGAGGCTGAAATCTCGAGGAAAATTTGTAACTTTTGAATATTCGACCAACACCTGTTTATTTTTCGATGCATAACCAGGGGAGTGTCACTCCGCAGTTTATGTACATAACATACCAGGCAGGCGTGGCAGGCGTATGGCACTAAAGGTTGCCACTCGGCTCGCACGCTCAACGTTGCGCGTCGTCGCTGAAATCGTAATCGTAAACGTTACTTAAATATACCAACCCTACGCTCCTGACGTCAAATCGATATCGAGTCAACGTTGCCTAACCTCTCAGTCTTGGCAACGAAATGTCTAAAAATTTTGACAGCAGGTGCGATTTGGCGGTAATTTAAATTTGAGGAAAATAAAAAAATCGAACGCAGTTCATGTTAAATTTTGCGTTCACGATGCATTAAATGTAACACAAAACTGAAATAATCGACCTTGTTCATACTAAAGTAGTATCTGAGTGTATCCAAATACGGCACAAAGTCAAGCGGTCATATATGGCCGCTTGACTTCTTCTTCTTCGGTCTGACGGAATAGCGAGTTTTTAGGTGCGGCCAAGTATAGCCGCTTGGGGCTTGACGGGGTAAACGAAATATGAACGCTCGGGTCACACGATAAATTTCAATTTCGCGTGTAAGTTGTTAGAGAGTGAACCTTCTGTGCGGTAGAACTATTAGTTATTCTGTGGCATATCTTGGGATTGTGATCACTAACACGCATTAGGCAAGCGTAGTGATTAATCCAATACCTATCAACTGTAGCGATGACGAATTACATGATGAAAGCCTTTGCTCTGCAGTGGGACAGTATACATACATACATATAAACACGACTATTATCCCCGAAGGGTTAGTCAGAGACGAGCCAATGAGGACCGCAAAAACAATCCTCTACCATAGTTCACTTTTTACCAAATAACAACTGCATATATGCTCAGCGTGACATGTGGTGAGCCCATCGCCACTCTATGCTTTTGGATGTGTGCAATCTTTAGTCCGTTAGTCGCCTTTTACGACACCCAAGGGAAGAGAGAGGGTGGTAGTATTCTTTCAAAGTTCAAAGTTCTTTAATACATTCATAATGTACATACATAGGTTTAAAAAATAAAAAAGAAACAAACATAACCCTGCAATGGCACAGCAAGTACATAACATCTTATATTACATTAAGTACTTACTATTAAATTTAATAAAATGTATTTCACAATATTATAACAAATTCTTAAAATCTACATTAAAATCTAAAATCTTAAAAATCTAATAATATAAAATCTAAATCAAAAATAATCCTATTATTAACAATGATATAAATCAATTACTTTATAAATTATTCATCTAAAAACTCTTGCAGCAAATAAAAACACTTGTTTTTTTAGATATTTTTTTAGTATTACTTAAAATTTAGTTGAATATTTTATGTCTTTGATTTCACTTGGTAACCTATTATAAATTTTCACACACTACCGCCACGCAACACGGCTAACGGTTACAGTTACAGTATGCCCTGATTTGTATCGTCAATGTCTTCCCCTTAACCGAAAATTTGAGTTACCCTAATCCGCTTAAGAAAGCATAAAGGCAGCAATGATTTAACTGGAGATCTGAATCGCTGATAATTTCCTAAAGCCGGCACATATAAGGCAACTGGCTGTCTCAAACGATACGTTGAGTAGTACTCAAGTTTAAAAACATCGTTCTAGATATTAATTACCTTGTTTCAATTAACGCTCATTTAGGCCTTGGTGGCCGAGTGATGTACGGGGTTCAATTCTCGTGTGGGATTTCTGAACTAAAACTTGTGGTTTAGTCATCATCATCAAAAGATGATTCAAATAGCGTCTAATTTTAAGGTTAACTAGGTAAATTTAGGTAACAGATATACATACATTTCTGACACATATATCATACTTGAGGCCGCTCGCGGTTTCGCCCGCGTGGTTCCCGTTCCCGTAGGAATATCGCGATAAAAATTATTTTTTGTGTTAATCCAGGTTATAAACTATCTATCTGTATGCCGTATTTCATCCAAATCCATACATTAGTTTTTACGTGAAAGAGTAACAAAGATCCATCCATACTTACAAACGTTCACGTTTATAATATTAGTAGGATTAGAGCCTGTCCCGAGACAATTTAGAAAACAGTTATTTCCAAATCGGTCTGAAACGGGTTATTGAACCCGGGACCACAGAGATGGAGACACCAAAACCCTCATGATGACCACTCGACCACAAAGGTTGGTCTACATTAGGATAGCCATAGTCAAATGCAAATGAAATAATATTCTACGTGTGCCCTTCGGCTCGCCTAAAATTTTTGGTTCTAATTTCATATGGCCGAACTATGTTGGCTTCAACTTTTAACGCACAATAATTGTCTAGCCTCACAGTTGTTTTCTCACTATTATTATTTGCCTAAAATTGAGAACCCTAATTCTAGAATCCTTAATATTAAATGCACTAAAATTTTGAAAGCCCTAATTTATTATCATAATTATGTAAGTTCAAACTTTAATTAATGTTTTTAATATTTTTTTTATTAGACAACAGAAATACTAGCTGCCTTACTCCTGTAGGTCACGTGATAGGTTATTAGAAATTTAAGACAATCGCAAAGCATGTAATCGTGTAAACTTTGTGCTAATTACAATTTAGTAGTTTTTAATAGTAGGGTTTATAATTGGTTCCGCCTAATGTTGCATTTTGGAACTTTAAATTTGGCGATAAAGAGTTAGGCGAAGTAAAAATAGGCTTAACACCTTTAGGAAAAGTAAAATTGTGCGAAAAAAATTAAGGCATATAGTTTGTGTGCCATTGACAACTAGGAGAACAAAAAATTCGGAAATCCAATATAGACCCTATTCTATTCTATTCTATCCTATTCTCATAATTAATTAGATTCAAAGAAAGATTATGTAGAGGCGGCTCGTTTCAAAAATAATACTACCAACTCATCTTTTTTCTTGGGTGTCATAAGAGGCGACTAACGGACTAAAGACTGCACATAAATCCAACAGCATTAACCAGCGATGTGCGTACCACCTATCGCTCTGACCACATGTGCAGTTGTTAAAAATCTAGTGAAACGTTAAGGCCCCAGTACACATTGGCGTATGTTGGCCCACTGCCGGCCATTGCCATTGTGTAGATCGACAAATTAATAAAATAAAATAAATGAACTTCCCTACACTCACACCAATTATCTAGCCCAAGAGAAGCTTCGAAGAAACTCGTTAAATGGTTACTAGACAACGGACAAACATACTTAAAATACATACTTATTTTACATAGAAAACACCCAGACCCGAAACAATTTAGAAAAACAATAACTTCTGAATTGACCCGACCGGGGATCGAACCCGGGACCTCAGAGATGGCGACACCATGAAAACCGGTGTACAAACCACTCGACCAAGGAGGTCGTCATTGCCCGCCTACAAATGGCGATGGCCGGCAGTGGGCCAGCATACGCCAATGTGTACTGGGGCCTTTAGACTGAGGCCGTGCACTGCTTTTGCAGTCTTCATTGAATAGTCTCTGACTAACCTTTTGGAGTTAATTAATATTAGTCTAGTTTATATTAGTCGTCAAAGTATGTATGCATTTGGAAATGCCATGATTACCTAGAGACATGCATATAATCGACTATTATCCCCGAAGGGTTAGTCAGAGACTAGGCAATGAGGACCGCAAAAGCAGTCTTCTGCCATAGTCCACTTTTCACCAAATACTTTTTTTTTTTATATTAAGCTCGGCAAATGACTCAACTCCACCTGATGTTAAGTGGAAGTGAAGTCCAGGCACGAGGACAACTGGCGCAGCGTAAGAGACGTAGCATCAGTCACCCTCACTCTACCGGTCCACAAAGTGCCTCGTTTGTCTGTACATGTGCTCAGCGTGACAGATGGTGAGCCTATTGCCGCTCTAAGATGTTGGATGTATGTGCGGTCCGTTAGTCGCCTTTTACGACATCCAAAGGAAGAGAGGGTCTGGTAGTATTCTTTCACCTCTACGCGACATGGTTGTGTTTTACCTAGAGACATTAAGAAAATAAAAGCCCTATACCTACTTACATACCAAAATGTGTTTTTTGTATTCTTACCGAACCGTTTACTTTGAGAGAGCTTATTTTTTCAGTGAGACTGATTTGAATTAACTTGTTTGTGCTTCCCTTTGTGACGTTTCGTTTTACCTGAAAAGAGATACATTATTTATTTGACGAAAATAACAAAGCAAAATAGTTTCCTTGCGAATCGGCAGTTCGGTATTATTACCTGAGATGGATTGCCGATGGCCTTTGTTTGATACTTTGGTGAAAAGTTTTCTTGGTCCTCTTTACGTGTTTATCTGTAATTATTTTTTTTAGTAACAAACAGCGATTTATACATTACACTAGATAGGCCGTTCCGAACACGCACTATGTTCCACTCATCTGCGAAGTCGACTCGGCACCATGCTTTAGCGTGGCTTCGACATTCACACGGCTTAGGCGCGTACGGAGCGGCGAAAATAAGTAAAATTAATTAAAATTATTCAAGTCATTATTATGTAGTTATGTCGTATTATTGGAATAGAAAAGTTTCTTTTATAATTATTGTTATTGACAATCTTTTTAGGACGCCATCTTGATACACTCTTGTCTTTGACCGATCTGGCACTGCGGCGCTGGGATGTCTATCTGTTGATTAGACGACATAAATGTTTAAGCGCCGCAGCGGCTGCAGCGAACTTTAGGCCTCTCATTCCAGAATTTGAACAAATGGTTTGCATGAACGTTTAATGGTGACAAACGGGTGGACGGATCGGTGACGTTCTCATTTGAAGGTCAGGTCAAGAGTACCGTAAACAGACGAGCATGTATGAAGAATGTTATGATTATTATATGAAGCAAAGGATGTGTGGAAAGCTAAGGTCTCGCCTCCCCTCCAGGAAGTGGGCGTGATGAGTAGTGTTGGCTAGGACTCTAGTTCTTTAAGTCCTAATTTTGGGACTGCACTCATTTTGGCAGAGCTCGCAAGTCCGGAGTTCTGAGTCCTTTCGTCTAGTCCTAATGCAAAAAGACTCGACTCATAGAACTGAGCCCCTATTATGAAAATCAAGTTCTTATAAAAAGACTAACCTTTTTTAATTGTTTAAAACTATGGGCAAGTACTTTTCCATAAAAAAAATATAGTAACTTCGATCATATGATCGAATAGTAACTCATTGAACTTCTTTTTTCCTCTTTGGCGCACTCATCGCGTTGGCTCGCTTGTGGAGGTGGTTGACGAACGCCTACATCAACAGAATAGATTTGGAACTCACTGTATCTAAAAAGACTTCGGCACTAGCAATGAACTCGTTCTAAGAGTCTCTATATTATTGTAAAAAGACTCAAGTTCTCGAGTCATATCTATTTTTTAATTTTTTTTTATTTATTTAGGAAACAACTGCATATATACAAACTTAATAGTAAAATTTATGTTAGAACATTAGCCTAACCGTTTCCACTATTAGTTAACTCAGATACACTTTCTGTTGAGTAACAAAGATGCGATATAATAAACGTACGTAAAAACAAATTTAAAATTATTTGTACTTACCTACATTATGATCTAATACCTAAATATAATATTTAGGCATAGCAAAACCAAAGAAAACGTAAATTAACAGATCTGGTACTATAACAGTTATTATTTATCACCGTTTAAAAGGTTACGAAAACGCCTTACTTTTTCATGAATTATGTCGATGTGATTGAAAGGACTATGAAACTCATTAGCATCTCTAATTATAAAACTGTTTCGTCTATAGTTGGTCCTACAGCAGCGGAGAATAAATGTTTGCTTATTTCGAGAATTAGGTCTTGAGCATTTTAGACTTATTTTACTTATTTTAGCAAGTAGGTAAGGGGAATCAACAAGGTTATTTATAATTTGTACAGTAGCACTTGGTCCCTCTGAATACGTCGAGTTGTTAAAGACTTAATTATGTCGGTATCAAAATCCTTAATCCTATATTTTAAGCGCCTTCGAAATTTATTTTGGATAGTATCTAACATGTTAATATACTTAGAATAACAAGGATTCCAAACAGTGGAAGCATACTCCAACTGAGACCTAACATAAGAATTATTAAGTGTGTTAATATTCTTGAAATCAGAACTATGACGAAAAATAAACCCCAAGAGTATATGGTACCTTATTACTAAATACTATTCGCTGTATTGTTTGCGAACTGTCGAATTGCGGAAAGACTAACTTAGTGATTAGTTTATTAATTCATAAAGATGGTTTACGTTTTTGTAACATGCCTTTCCCGTCATTTTACTTATATGTGTATGTCAAGATATAAACCACTGTCCAGAATAACTCCCAGGTCCCTCAACTCACTCACCCTAACTAAAGTTTTATTATTAATTTTATAATCCATAAGTATGTTATCCTTTTTCCTTGTTAATGTAATGACGTGACATTTATCAACGAATTAAATCATTCTTCTAATTTACACAATCAGTACGGGACTTGACAACCGAATATATTTTAGTGTCATCAGCATATTGTAAGGACTCGTGGGTCTTATCACTGCCAAAAAGGCTTGAGCTTTTACGAGTCCAATTTTGAAAAATCGAGTGTAGTCCCTAAAATAGGACTTAAAGAACTCGAATCCTGGCCAACACTAGTGATGCACCCCATCTCTTTCCACAAGAGTCGTAAAAGGCGACTGAGGGATCACGGCCAGCAGCATTTCTTTGAGATTATTTTCATCATACTTCGATGGCTAACCCGCCTGCTAAGCTTGGCGGTTATGGCGAATAATTCTCCGCATGATCTGGTTCTTGGAGGAGGCATTTGTCCAGGAGTGGACGTCTTTCGGCTGATGATGAAGGCGGAAGTCTTATCTCAATATATCGCCGTAAGGGCCATAACAACAATGATAGCATTGTTGTGTTCTGATAGTTAGGAATAAGATGTTCCTCAGTAGTTAAAGAAATCCAATTAATGTGCGTTTCCACCATTCAGCCTTATTATCACCTAACATCCAGTAAGATGAAGGCCAAGTGCTAACCGTAGAAGAATAAAAATAAAAAGGAAGGCAACTTTTAATTACAAAATAAAGGGACTATTAACAACAATTAACTCCACAAGATTACGTAACTTTCGAACTAATTGTTAAATATTATGAGAGTGTAAAGCACGCTCAATATTAACAAATGATAAATTCTGTTCACACGCCCGTTTGGTATATATAAGGGTGGGGGTTTGTTAACACGCTTAGCGTTTGTTGGCAGGGACGCAGTGACGGCAAAGTAAAACTTCGTAGTTGTCGGAACGAATGTGAATGTCGGTCCGTTGACACAACGGTTTTATAATGAAAAGTCGTTTGAGTGATTAATACAAAAATAGTGATGTTACACAAAGTATTCGTATGGTATAATCAATAGATAATATTGAATAGAGTATTTTCGTATATTCCAACAGCGTTTTACAAGTTACCTACAAGATTTACATGATGAGATAACAAGTAACATGCCTAAAGATATCATAATAGATTCTGTTTGAATCCAACTGGATGAATGGGTAACGTATTTCAACCGCCAAAATTTTGCAAAACTGTGTTTCTGTCTTGTCTTTCTTTCCAATCCATATCTTCTCTTGGGTGTCGTAAAAGGCGACTAAAGAGTTGAAGACTGCACTGCACATACATCTATCAACATATTTTATCGGCGACGGTCTCACCACCTGTAATGGTGACCACATGCGCAGTTGTTGTTTGGTAAAATGTGGACTATGAACTGCCATAGCAGTGCACTTCCGTTTAGCGGTTCCCATTGCCTAGTCTCTGACTAACCCTGTTGTTATAATCGTCCCAAATGTTAGTATGTATGTATGTAAACATACAAAAACAAAACTCAAAGGCTTTTTCTTTTTTTTCTTTTTTTGCTATGTTCGTCCCACATAAAAAATACTGGTTCGTCCCAAACAATATGCTTCCTACGTCCTAAAATATTATTTTAATCATTTTATTCTCGCTTTGTCCCATATGTACAATCAGCAATTTTTTTTTACTATAAGTAATTTTAACTATCTACTTGTAATTTGGGACGAAGTACAACTTCAATAGTGATATATATGGGACAAACTAACAACATTTTGAAATGTGGGGCAAAACTTCGAAACGAACTAAGCCTGAATCTTTTTTTCAAATCTGCTACTCTTGATTTAGGTTGCTCAGAATGTTACATTTATTTATTTTATTTATTTATTTGCATGTCTCACGGTATTTCTTACAAGGTGGTATAAAAATATGAATGGTTAACATGTAACAACCTGTAAAGGCACTGCAAAGTGTAGAGCACGTAGCTCTTATATATAAGTAGCTTCACTATCGTCGCCCCATAAGCGGTAGCAGGAGCGGCTACAATCCGCTTATCAAGATCGCACCCTAACGCGATCACTTACCATCGGCCAACACACCGCCTAATGTGAACCGCTTAACTGTTACAGTTAATTCCTCTTAATTATCTTTAAAAAGTAATCACATTTTTTGTTCGTTTAGAACGGTACGATTTGTTTTCTCACGGATGTTTTGACGCGTGATTCTAATGCAGAGTTTTATCCTTCTATACAATGATATACATACATACATATATTCACGAATATTCCTCAAACTGTTAGTCAGCGTAGGCAATGAGGACCGCAGAAGCAATCAACAAATTACTACTGCACATGTGCTCAGCATGGCAGTTGGTGAACCCTATAGTTGCTTTATCCTGTTGGAGATAATAATACTCAGTTTTGAGTCCGCTAGTCGCCTCTTAACCCCTCAGTCTTGGAATTTAGATGTCAAAAATAATGACAGCAGGTGCGCCACAATTTTTTTGAATTTGCAGATGACGTCACAATTCCCGCCTTTTACAAAAAAAAATATTACTCTAAAATCAAACCATATTTTGTCGTTCTGTAAACAACAATATACTAACTGATATATTTCCTATCCATCAAATATCAAAATAAAGTGATAATTGCAACAGTTTATTTGTCTTATAGTATTTCTCTAAAAATCACTCGGAAATCGGTAACATACCTTTACATGCTTTATCTAGTAGTAATACCGACGTATTTCTTCAAATTATTATCTAAATACGATCATTATAATATGCTCAATAATCATTTTCTAAAAAGAAACAGTACTTACATTAGATAAATCTAATAAAAATAGCACACAAAACTCACCGACTAATTCACTCCGACACAGAAATTGGCGCAACTGTCAACGTCGAGTTTGACAGAATCGAGCATAGACTAGGCGATATTTTGCGATCAATGCATAAAATGTACCACAGAACCGAAATAATCGACATTGTTCATACAAAAGTAGTCTGTAAGAGTATGAAAACACGGTACAAAGTCAAAGAGAGCGGTCTCATGCGAACGCTTGGGGTTTGACGGAATGGCGCGCTTTGTAGGTGCGGTCTCATGCGACCGCTTGGAGGCTGAGAGGTGACTCCCAACGGAAGATATGTGTTGGTACTATACTAAGTCTTTTAGTGAGTCGTCACCCCACAGAGTTTTACCCTTCTATGATACTCCTCAACCAGGAGCACAGCGTCTAAGGTGTTCGGCTCACGATCTTGCCAGTTAAGCAGCTTATACATACATTTAAACACGACTATCATACTCGAAGGGTTATTCAGAGACTAGGCAATGAGGACAGCAAAAGCAGTCCTCTAGCGTAGTCCCCTTTTCACCAAATAGCGAATGCACATGTGCTCAGCGTGACAGGTGGTGAGCCCATCGCCGCTCTATTCTGTTGGATGTATGTGCAGTTTTTAGTCCGTTAGTCCCCTTTAACGACACCCAAGGGAAGAGTTGTTAGTATTTTTTCACCACTTAGCAACATGGTTAAATAATAATATTGTTTTATTTTCTAAAAAAATATTTAGTTTGACTTTCTCACCTAAGTAATTTACATAAATTCAGAAGGAAAGAACGGATGGATAGAATCACGGACTGATTCGGTGGATAGAATATATACGACAAACAGAAGCACTTTCTATTCGTTAAAATTGCAACAATAGCTTAAACCATCATTTCAACATTTGTCACACGAAATTCGTGTCTAATCTTTGATTTCTTCAATTTCCACTACAATCGCACAGCTGTCAATGAGAAAAAACCTAACATAGACTTAATAACACTAACGCAAATAGAGCCGTTCCATCTGCAAGTGGGATGAAAAATACTTTTTTTAAACATGAAGTTTTACTAGCTTTTAATGTAGCTTAAAGTAATATTATTCAAAGCCTTTGAAGTAATCTCATCGTGAGGAAAATTTTCAAATAACATCAGAGGATAAGTTAAAAACTAAAATTTCTGCGGAAGAGAATCTACTAGCATGTGAAGATAAAAGAAAGCTCCTTCTGGGTTGATACAAAACGTGGATTATAGTTGAAAAGTGGTTAAAACAAGTGCTATGCTGTGCCTATAAAGGGTAATGACATGAGTCTCACAAAGATCAAATTTCATCAGCTTTTTTACATACACATACATATAATCAAGAATATTATCCCCGAAGGGTTAGTCAGAGACTAGGTAATGAGGACCGCAAAAGCAGTCCTCTGCCATAGTCCACTTTTCACCGAATAGCAACTGCACATGTGCTCAGCGTGATAGATGGTGAGCCCATCACACTCTATGCTGTTGGATGTATGTGCAGTCTTTAGTGCGTTAGTCGCCTTTTACGATACCCAAGGAAAGAGAGGGGTAGTAGTATTCTTTCACCGCTACGCTAAACGGCTAATCAGCTTTTGTAAAAACATTATACTTTGTGTATTTATTTTTGCCGCGTAAATGAAGAAAGATGAGGTCCACCTTTTAATGCCGAACTTTTTATGTCATAATATTAAAATTCTTAACAATGAATGGCAGAAACTTCATTTCGTCGAAAATCTTTTAGCGTGCACTCATTTATCATACACTCAAAACGTTTAATATTGTAAGACAAAATCATTTTTAGGGATAAATTTAAGATAAAATGTTTACTAGAAAAAAATCCACCAGTCTCAGGAAGCTCGAATGGGCATCGAACTGCTGAGCTACCGAGACCCAGAAGACTCGCTGAATTTTTCCTAGTAGTTTGATTTAAGCTGCAAGCCAGCGGTATTACGTCACTGTGAAGTCTACCCTCCCATTCGAGCTTCCTGAGACTGGTTGATTTTATTCTAGTAAACATTTTATCTTATATCTATATAGCATTGTGAATGCAAAATTTCAATAATAAACATGAATTTAATATCCATAATAATAAAAAGGCAGAACTGTGACGGTATCCTGCCTTGTCGCCGAAAATTGTTTGGCAGATTATCACTTGCCAACTAACATTTCGCCGATGTTTCACTTTGACAACTAACGATTAGCTTTGTATACAACGTTTTATTTAGTAGAACTATTGTTATGCTGATTATTATAATGACACAAAACGTTTGGGACATTTATCATTTGTCAAACATTTTACTACGCCACAGAACTATTAGACGAATAAAGTTTGAGGGTACTAGCTGCCATACTCCTGTAGGTCACGTGATAGGTTAGAAATTTAAGACAATCGCGAAGCGCAGAGTAGCGATTGTCTTGAATTTCGAGGTAATTTTTTTATTAGACAAGATAAATACTAGCTGCTCTACTATAGTCACATAGGCCACGTGATAGGTTAGAAATTCAAGACAGTACCTACCTACATTGTCATAAAAATACGTTGCGCTTACCCATATAACATTACATAATTATGAAACGAAACTCTATTATTTACAATATTTGGTAAACAATAAACAACTAATTGAATATTACACAAAAAACCACATTCTGCTACTTGAAAGTTGTCATTTCGAAAAGACATTCTACAAATAATTGGCCAAATAAATAAGTTTTATGCGTTAAACATATTCGAAAAAAATATGCCAAGTGCCAAGCAAATTCTGCCGGATAGAGGGAACCCAGAAAAATTAAAGTAGAGTTGACTTGACTTCCCATTACAGCAAGTCAGTCCTTTGGTGTGTTTTATAGAATTTGTAATTAAGGCACTATAACAACAGTTTTTTAGCCTGTAGTTTTGGACCAAATTTGGCGAGCATGCTCAGTGTGATGTATAGATGCTCCCCTTAAACGTTCGCTTATTGATATTGTTAGACTCTATATTATTACAGTTATCATCACTTCGCCTTTACAACATAATCTAAGTATTTATTTTAAAGAAATGTCATTGTCTGTCGATAGCTAAGGCTATGGGAAAAAACTTACAACCATAGATCCTTATCGCGCCGTCACGATTTTCACATTAGCCACATGATATCTGTACGGGATGTTTCATATAAAACACTATTGACACAATCGGAGCGGCATCTCGACTGATGGTTTAACGTGACTTTGTTTGGGTTAAGGTACCTTCACATACGATACGATTGGTTAATTTGAAACATTACCAGCCTATAGGCTGTACGTCCTACTGCTGACATAGACCTTCTTATGTTAAAAAATATTTGATAAACAAGAAAATTTTTAATCCTCCAAAACATGTTTTAACCTACCTCCCATTCAGGACGTCATATTTTAGCTGTGGAGAAGAATAGACGCAAGAAAATGCACAACTTTATACAGAAGTAAGTACCGATATTTACAAAAACAAATAAATAGTATTATGTTGTTACCAAACGGTCATAAAATATTCAAATGGACAAAGGCACGTGTGGATATTAAACCTTAATCCAATATTTATAAAGCTCAATGCGGGTTGGTGGGTTTATAAAGATAGCACCTTACGACAACCATCGGGACCAATGGTTTTACGTGCCTTCCGAAGCACGGAGGAGCTCGACATACTTTAAATTTTGGCCACCCATCCAGTGACCGGCTATGCGAAAGTATACATTCTGCGCCATCTAGCTTTTGCAACGTTATAAAAACATGGTTTTCTTTTAAAAAATATTATAATATGTGTGTGTAACCAGTGTCGCGCAGCGGTGAAAGAATACTACCACCCCCTCTCTTCCCTTGGGTGTCGTAAAAGGCGACTAACGGACTAAAGACTGCACAGACAGCCAACAGTTTGGTGGTTAAAGTTACTCGCGTCCGTAGATTTACCCTTGAGACCCTACACGTGACCCCTGGGTGGTGCTAAATGAGTGACACTGACTGAGTGGTAGAGCCACGCTGCGTTGCAGCACGCATTGGGCCGGCTCGCCCGGCGTAATACCACCCTCTCACGAATATCCGGCGTGAAATAATACCACTTAGTGCTGTTATGTGTCATCCGGCCAGTGAGAGTTCCGGAGGCCCCCTTCCCCCCCCCCCTCACAATTCCTATTCCTTCCATAACCCTATTTCTTTTTTAAAGGTCGGCAACGCATCTGCGACGCCTCTGGTTTTGCGGGTGTTAATAGGCGGCGGTTATTGCTCTCCATCAGGTGATCCGCCTGCTCGTTCGCCTCCTTTCTTATATATATAAAAAAAACAGAATAGAGCGGCGATGAGCTCACCACCTGTCACGCTGAGCACATGTGCAGTCGCTATTTAGTGAAAAGTGGACTATGGCAGAGGACTGCAGTCTTGCTCACCTCATTGCCTAGTCTTTGACTAACCCTTCGGGGATAATAGTCGTGATTATATGTATGTATGTATTGTTTTATGTGTAGTTAATAGAGTTGTGCGACTTTATAACAGAATACAAACCATCTCTCTATGGCTGTTGTACAGGGCGACTAACGAAGTAAAGATAGGACATAGCATAGAGCTGCAATTGGCTCACCATCTATCACTACTACCTCCTCTCTTCCCTTGTGTGTCGTAAAAGGCGACTAGCGGACTAAAGACTGCACATACATCCAACAGCTTAGAGCGGCGATGGGCTCACCACCTGTCACGTTTAGCACATGTGCAGTTATAATTTGATGGAACGGGGACTATAATAGTGGACTACATCTGCGGTCCACAGTCTCTGACTAACCCTTTGGGGATAAAAGGCGCAAATCTATGTACGAAAAAAAAATAATTCATCTTATAAATTAATGTGAAATCCTCTTAATAATTAATATATCAACCTACCGGCAATCGAACACGTACCCAAGTAGTAAATAAATTGGGCATTCTGGCTCACAAAGTTGTGTCCTCACCGCTCGCCGTGCTCGCTTCGTCGTCGCTCCGCGACGACGTTCGCACACAACTATTGTGCGCCAGAACGCCCAATTTTTACTACTGTCGTAGATAACAAACAAAAGTATTACTTACCATGTTTAAAGTTTTTTCTAGAAGTATATGTTTAGGTTGGTATAAAAAGATTCTGAATGAACGTACCTACAAGTTACAAAAACGTAAACCATCTTTATGAAGTAATAAACTAATCACTAAGTTGATCTTTTCGCAATTCGATGGGCCGCAAACAATACAGCGAATAGTATTTGATATAAGGTACCATGGCGTTTTGGAGCGTTTGATGACGTAGGACAGATGCATTCCAATTTCAATGATTTTTTGTTTAACAAATTTCATAATTAAATTGACTGCAGTGTTTCACAGATTTCAATAAACTACTTAAAATATTAATTGTAACTTGTAAAAATCAAAACATTCGGGATTTTATAGATCAAGGTTCCAAAACAGTTTCTAAGGAAACTCAAACCTAATTATATTACGACGAGATAAAACATAATTTACCATCACAAACTTCGAACCGCAGTAAATCGATACAAAAAAGATTTAAGAAATATGTAGTTAAAAATAGCGCGACATTTTATTACTCCTTATAAATTTTTATAGTTTTAATATTAATTTCTAAATACTTCTTTTACAATTCATATTTTAGTGCCAATAACGGATCAAATATACCTAAAACGTTTTATTTATGCAAGGTAAATCATTCAAGCTCAGAGCAAATTTACTTTAAGACTAAATATTCGATAATAAAATAAATTAAAAAGAAAAAAACAGGTATCGGTAACTGTATCTTTTCCTCCAAAGTTAAAGTGCATCCCTTCGTCGGGAATTGTGAAGACGTCCTACATAATGTACTTATGTATCCCAGACAATGCTGAGCACTTGACTCTTACACGACAAATCAGACTTGAAGTACGTAACACTATAGTATTTTTAAATAGTTTTAAGTATTATTTCCTTCAAGTTACAATGCATCCCTTTGTCGAGAAACGTGAAATGAGCCCTACAAAACAGACTTTAAGATTTTCTTAAAACTGAGATGTATCCTGGACTTGCGAGGCACATGGCTTTTCACAACATAGCAACTACAAAGTACTCAATACTGTTATTTCTTTCAAAGTTAAAGTGCATCCCTTCGTCGGGAATTGTGAAAGCGTCCTACATAATGTTCTTATGTATCCCAGACAATGCCGGGCACTTGACTCTTACACGACAAATCAGACTTGAAGTAGGTTACGTAACACTATAGTGTTTTTTAAATAGTTTTAAGTATTATTTCGTTCAAGTTACAATGCATCCCTTTGTCGGGAAACGTGAAATGAGCCCTACAAAACAGACTTTAAGATTTTCTTAAAACTGAGATGTATCCTGGACTTGCGAGGCACATGGCTTTTCACAACAAAGCAACTACGAAGTACTCAACACTGTTATTTCTTTCAAAGTTAAAGTGCATCCCTTTGTCGGGAATTGTGAAGGCGCCCTACATAATGTACTTATGTATCCCAGACAATGTTGGGCACTTGACTCTTACACGACAAATCAGCCTTAAAGTACGTAATACAGTATACCAATAGTCTTATTTTTTCTTTCAAGTTACAATGCATCCCATCGTTGGAAAACAAAAATGCTCAGTTTTAAGAAGGAGGTTCTTAAAATTCTGATCTACGAACTGTTTTTTTTGTTATACCTAACTGTTAAATCAAATTTAATGGTAACCAAATTTATATTACATAGTTATTTAATTGTTGGTTGACAGAGCTTACAAAGGTCGCGATATTTTTGAATGTGTTATTAAAATTAAGGAAAAACACTCACCTGATTACACTTTTCAGAAGATTTATCACTTGTTATCACAATCGCCAAGTAACAACGTATCAATGTATCCTTTATTGTGAAGCAAAAAGTTCTACAAAACTGTCTATAATTTTTTAAAACAGATGTATCCCGGTTTCCGAACCATGTATGCAAATGTCAACCATCGTCGTTGACGACCACTGAAGACTAAAATTTTATTTTATTTCTTACTATTACAAAGTATGAATTACACTGCGAGCTTAGCTTACTTCGCTCAGTATAGCACGCAAAATAACATAGCCATTCATAGTTCACAGCCGTTTCATAGCTTGCGGTGGACGTTGCGATTAATGCGCCTTATAAAATGACGACGGTGTAATTTCATGAGAACTATAATGATTAACTTGCTATTTTTACATAGGTGCAAACAAAGCATCAGCTCTGTGGGAATAACTTGTAACCAACTTGATAAAAAAGGAGGTTCTCAATTCAATGCAAGGTTTTATTTATTAATTATTATTTTTTAAATATTGTTAAATAATATATTCAATTAATAACAGCCGCTGTGGTCTCAGACCCAGAGGTCCCGGTTTCGATTCCCAGGGCACAATGTTGTGTTCGGTTTGGTTGGTGGTATAGTTTGTTTTAAGTCCGCCTGGCTAACTTAGTATATAGATGGTAGTCCATCTTACCTAGGTCTTGCGCATAGCAACAATGTTATCTGCATTGTTGTGTTCCATCATTTAGAAGTAAAATAGCCAGTGCAAAGATGTAATTTTTTTTTTTATAAATATACATAAACATAGAAAAACACCAAGACCCGAAATCAATTTTGAAAAACAGTTTTTTCCAAACTGACCCGACCGGGAATTGAACCCAGAGATGGCGCGATGCCAAACCCGGCGCGCTAACCACTCGACCACGGAGGTCGTCAAGTCAATATATTCAATTCTATGCTAAAACATAACACACAGTACAAGTACATACACAAAACATACAATAATATTACATGTACCTACTTACTAATATTATTATTATTTGGACTTTATGAGTAAGTAGGTACACCTACCTAAGTTTTTTTTGGGAATCGAACTTAGCACTGCTACTTACCTAAGCTTATTACTACACGTAACTGGTTTTATAATTTATATTTTGATGACACTTTATTTTAATTACTTCATAATTTGTAATTCGATGAAGTGATTGTTGGTCACACGTTATTGCTGATTTAGATATCTACGAATGTGTGCATAATTGCACACATTTTTCGTGTATCTGTATTTGCCAAGTTTTTGTATAAATAAAGTTTCCATAAAATACATTAAATCAATTACGATCGACTTGTCATCAAGCACGTCTACCTATTGCTGCCTGCAGTGTTATTTCCATCACCATTGTTCTTCACATCAAGTGCGTCGACATAATGTTCGTGAGTCAATAATATTTTACTGTTTTTTTTTTTCATTTCATTATAATATATTTATTTATTGGTATTATTTACAATGATTGTACGATGGTTGACATACAGACCTATAATTTATTTTCCGTTCGTGTCTCTACAGGTCTGAACACGAGTACAAGAAACGGCTCGCCGCCGCAGCTGTCCTAGACTCAGACCGTGAACAGTCATCTGACTTTGAAGAAGACTCTAGGTAATTATTTGCTATGCATATCTCAAGACTTTGGTACTATGTCGCCATAATTGCCATATTTTTAAATACTTTATTTTTATTTTCTTATTTTGACGACCTCCTTGTTTGAGTGGTATGTACACCAGTTTTCATGGTGTCGCCATCTCTGAGGTCCCAAGTTCGATCCCCGGTCGGGTCAATTTTAGAAATTATTGTTTTTCTATATTTTCTCGGGTCTAGGTGTTTTCTATGTACCTATAATAAGTATGTATTTAAGTATTTTAAGTATGTTTATCCGTTGTCAAGTAACCATTTAACGAGTTTCATAACGAAGCTTCTCTTGGGCTAGATAATTGGTGTGAGTGTAGGAAAGTTTATTATGTTTATAATTTATGTTCTTTCTTTTCTTTTTACAGTCCTCCGAAGAAGGCGAAAAAATCGGCGAAACCGAAAAAAGAGCCTGCGAAAAAGAAGTCAAGTGGGTATGTATAACGTTTTTAAGTTTTAGCATAGACGAATAAGATAATTTTTTAGACAAAACTTTGGTTTTAGACAATCACACTAATATTATAAAGGCGAAAGTTTGTGAGTGTGTATGTTTTTTACTTGTGCACGTAAAAACTACTGAATGGATTTGGATGAAATTCGGCACACAGATAGTTTATAACCTGGATTAACACATAGGATACTTTTTATCCCGTTATTCCCACGGGAACGGGAACCACGCGGGTGAAACCGCGAGCGACCGCTAGTTATTTAATAATTCTACGATAAAGAGTTAGTTACTGTGCTAAAAATAGATTTCATGAATTGGCGGTAACAATTTATAAATACAATTGTTTCAGGAAGCCTACTGCGAAAACAAACGGCTCGGCTTCTGTGCTGTCCGACCTATTTGGCTCCGACGACGAGTCTGAGCAGCCTAAGCGCTCCTCCAGCAGCCCCTTGTGGTCGTCGTTGTCTCGGCGAGTCGCGGGCGGGGTGTTACGTCAGGTGGAATTGGTGCCTGATGGTAACATATTTTTTGATGTCAAAATATATAATACCGAAGACATCATTAATCTCGGCTCTCGTGAACGCTCGGACAAGTGGATTGCTAATCTTCGCTTGCGGGTCTCACCAGACGATCCGCTGTGGAAAGAGTTGAAGAAATTGTGCGCCGAAGCGAAGAAGAGATTCTCAAAAGAGGCGATGTACTACGGTGACAAGGTTGGCAGCCAATAATAGGTTCATCCATCGATTCACCTTTTTTTTTTTTTTTTTTTTCACTACATTGTAAAAACTTTATTGTACTTATACTTAACTAATGTAATGGTTAATCTAGGTAATATAAATTCTAAAACTATATTTTCTTTTTTTAACTTAGCTTAATCAACCGCAGAACTAATAACCACTCAACTATGGGTAAATCTATCTATTGTTCGATTTGTCAAGAGTCATTACCAAGTAAATCGTTTTCGGGGCATTTACGCAGTATTAAACATAAAAGTAATAGTGCAGTAAGTCTCGATAGTGGCATTGAAAAAATAAGTTCCGCGTTTCGTTGTCGCATAGCGTCTTATCGCATACGGGCAGAGCGCGAGCGTCTGGCTGACGGCAGCGAAATAGCTGCTACTTCGCCCACGCACTTCTTGCGTTGCATTGCCTCAAAGTTACAAACAATACTTCATTCAGCTTTATCTAATCATATAAATATAAAAGTAAACTTTGAACTTTTTGTTAAAGTAATTTTACCTAAAGATGATTCTACGGAAACTAAATCATTTACAACTGCAAACATTTCTTTACATTTAAACTACAGTTTTAATGATCTACTAAATAACATTTCTGAAATTATTTGTAAAAAGATAGACGAATTTCAGGAAAAGGGGAGTGGATGGTCTATGTTGGATATTTTATACCTCGAAACTAATATTAACAAATATACGCCATTGAGAGGATCATCATATCTAAAATTACCAAAAAAAATTTACTCAAAACAAGCTTGTGTAAATATAAAAAATGATGATGAATATTGTTTTGCTTGGGTTGTGATGGCGGCTTTGTACCCAGTTAAAAAGAATGCTTGTCGAGTATCATCTTATCCTCACTTTAGTACAGTATTAAACTTAATTAATATGTCGTTTCCAGTTGCAAATAATGACATAAAAACATTTGAAAAAAATAATAAAAACATAAGTGTAAATATCTATGGTTTGGATAGTAAAAGTAATATTACTGGGCCGTTGTATAAAACCATTTTACGAAAAAAAAATCATATTAATATGCTTTTAGTTCAGAATGGTTCTAAGTCTCATTACTGTCTCATAAAAAACTTTCCTAAACTATTAAGAAGTCAAGTGACTAAACATCACAGTAAGCTTTATTTTTGTGATGATTGCTTGTTGTTTTTTAAGTCTAATCTAAAATATAAAAATCACTCTTGCGGTGGAGTCGCAACTATTTTGCCCGAAAAAGGTACTTTGGTTCAATTTAAAAATTTTCATTGTAAGCAATTCATACCTTATGTAATATATGCAGACTTTGAAACATTATTACAACCGTGCGTTGAAAGTCAAAGTAAACACACAGCTAACATTCAACGGCACATTCCCGCTGCGTTTGCGTATTATATTGTTTGTAATTATGATAGCTCTCTAAACCGCCTAGTAAAGTATCGCGGTCCTGATTGTGCATTCAAATTTGTTACTTATTTACAGAAAGACGTGAAAAGAATTTATGATATTATTCAGTCGGCTTCAGAGAATCCAGTGCCTATAATTTTTAGTAATATTGACTCGCGTGCTTTTGATCGCGCAGACTATTGTTATTTATGTTCAAATTTATTAGTCGTAGATAAAGTGAGAGATCACTGTCACTTCACAGGTGTTTACAGAGGCGCAGCTCATTCATACTGTAATCTTAAATTTCAGATTCCTAAATTTATCCCCATTTTCTTTCATAATTTGTCGGGTTACGATTGCCATTTGTTTATTCGGGAATTAAACACAATATCAGGCTCAATCAAAGTTATTCCGAAAAGCAAAGAAAATTATATTTCTTTTACTAAGTTTATTCCACTTTCAGATAAAACTTTCGTTGCAGTACGTTTTGTCGATTCTTTTAAATTTTTAGGGACAAGCTTAGACCAGTTAGCTAAAAGTCTTAACCCTAATGACTTTATACATTTACGTAAAAATTGCGATAGTGAACGAAAATGTTCATTGTTGCGTCGCAAGGGTATATATCCATATGAATATATGTCTGCTTGGGAGGTATATGAAGAAACTAGTTTGCCGCCGATAGAAAAATTTTACAGTAGTCTTACGAGTGAATCAATTAGCTTAACTGATTACCAACATGCCTTAACCGTATGGAAAACTTTTGACATACAAAATTTAGGAGAGTATACAGATTTATATGTAAAAAATGATGTTTTATTATTAGCCGATATATTCGAAAAGTTCCGCTTAACTTGCAAAAAAAATTATGATTTAGATCCGGCTTTTTATATTACAGCACCAAGCCTAAGCTTCGATGCAATGCTTTTAAAAACTAAAATAAAGTTGGAACTTTTATCTGACTTGGAAATAATTCGTATGATACAAAAGGGTATTCGAGGAGGCATTTGTTTATGTTCAAAAAGGTATGCTCAATCAAATAACAAATATCAGCCTGATTTTGATTCATCTCAATCTAATAGTTATTTAATGTACTTGGACTGTAATAACTTATATGGTTACGCTATGTGTAGCTATTTGCCCTATGCGGACTTTAGATTACTTGATGAGGAGGAATGTAGTCAGCTTAACATACTGAGCATTCCTAATGAAAATGAATATGGATACATTTTAGAAGTAGATTTAGAATACCCAGAGAGTTTACATGACTTACACAATGACCTTCCATTTTGCGCCCAAAATTTTGTTCCACCGGGTTCGAAACATAAAAAACTGATACCTAATTTATTCGATAAATATGAATATGTCATACATTACGTTCATTTGAAAATGTGTTTGAATCATGGATTACGCCTTAAACGAATTCGCAGAGCAATAACATTTAAGCAGAGTCAGTTCTTAAAACAATATATTGATTTAAATACGGAGTTAAGACAAAAATCTAACTCTGCTTTTGAGCAAGACTTTTTTAAATTGTTAAATAACAGTATTTTTGGAAAAACATTAGAAGATACAGAGCGCAGAGTCGATGTAAAACTTGTTAATGCATGGCATGACGATCGCAATAAAACAAACAAGTACTATTCCGCCGAACAACTGATAGCTCGCCCTAACTTCCATAGCGTAGCAGTGTTTGATGAAAACTTTGTAGCTATTCAATTAAAACGAGAAAAAGTAATATTGAACAAACCAATATACATAGGGTTTTCAGTTTTAGAGATATCAAAAAGCCATATGTACGATTTTCATTATTCTGTTATGAAAAAATATTACAACGAAAAACTGTCTTTATGTTACACAGATACTGATAGTTTGTTATACTCCATTCAAACGGATGACTTCTATCGCGATTTGAAAGACCACTTTTTGAGTTATTTTGACACTAGTAATTATTCTAGTAATAACTGCTTTAGTATTATTCCAAGGAACAAAAAAGTCCCTGGTTTGTTCAAAGACGAACTAGGTGGTAAACTTCTCTTGGAATTTGTAGGATTGCGATCCAAACTGTACAGTATTAAAACAATTGATAATGAGGTTAAAAAAGCAAAAGGAGTCAAAAAACCTGTAACTAAAAAGTTAAAATTTTCTGATTACGTAAATGTTCTTTCAACAGGAACAGATCTTAAAGGTAAAAACGTTCTATTCAAAACCATAAAGCATCAAATTTTTACAAGAGAACAGTATAAAGTGGCATTGTCGAGAAAAGATGATAAACGTTTTATTTTAGGTGATAACGTGTCAACGATATCGTGGGGACATTATTCTATTACAATATAATATACTATCCTGCAATAGATAGTTTTTACCATAGGTGATAATAATGTATGATGGTTTATATCAAGATTAAATCACTAAAACTTTAACGTTTTATACTATCAATTTAATGTTTTACTGTCATCGATAAATTTAAAATATAAACATAGATTTTTAAGATTAATTTTAATCTGATAGGTAGTTTTAAAAAAAGTTAAATAATCTAAGACATTTAATCAGCTATATAATATGTTAAGTTAATTAATTGGTGTTAAGTTTGTTTTAAATTTAAAAATAAATATTTGTTTACAATCAATTTGATGTATAATTTTCATTTTTGTGTGGATTACACTTTATATTGTTGAAACTAAAACTGTAAATAACAATAAAGTGCATTTTTGTATGTTTTATTTAAGTTTATGTCTAATAATTGTTTTTCTTAAGTTACTAAATAAATGTTGTTGTAATATAATATACAAAAAAAAGTTTTGTATTGTCTACAACCAATTTGATGTGTTACTTTCATTTTAGTATGTACCTATCCATACACTCTTTATAAAAACTGTTGTTACTTAATTCGTGAATAAACAATAAAGTGAATTTTTATGTTTTATTTATACTTAGCCCGAGTATTTTTTTCCTTAACTATTACAAAGCACAATTATTATACAAACTAAAAGTACTTACCTACTTGTTTAGTTTATTACTAATTACTTTTATTACTTTGAATTAATGGTTTTATTTGATGATGTGCCTAAAATTACTATTTTATACAATTACATTACATTACATTATTACATTATTTCATAATTAGGTGTAATAAATATGAAAGCTGAGTAAAATTTCAATTAAAGAATTATCATATAATGTAAACTCTACGAGGACTAGGTATACAAAAGCATAAGACTTTTTTAAACCAATTTTAACCGCACCATATTTTATATTTGTTAAGTTGTTATCAAATTCTAAAAAAGATTGTACCGAACTGTATGATTTAAACAAGTCATTACATGTCGACAATATAATGCTGATTATGATGGGAAGTCATTTGATGCTATTCGCACACGTTTCACAATAATTACGTGTCATGTTGTTGAAAATAACACCTAGTCAGCGGTTAGTTTTTTGCATGTTTAAACATGCAACGAAGCAACTTACACCGACGCACACATATTATCGGTCGTAGTAAACTAGATAAATAAAGCGTGGTTTGTCATGTAATTCATTTACATTAATAGACAGAACGTTGTCAGCAGCAGTTGCATTGTCTCAATTGTTTTTATTTTTTTGTTCTAAATAAAAAGTTATTATCATGGTAAGTGGAATTATGTATTTAAAAATGATGGACATAATTTATATTTGTAAGTGTTTTATATTATTTTATTTTATTTCAGGAAACTCCACCCACTTCACCGGTCTACATTCTGCCTGACGAGGAACACCAAGATCGAGTACTGAATCAATACACACAAGGCCAACATGAGGGAATTGACGAAGCGGGTCCCTTTCACTATGGATTCAGACCTCAGAACCCGGAGCCGGAGATAAAGAATTTGAAACATAGACATCAAAAGAAAAGATGTTTTCTAAGACACTTTCACAACAAACAAAATTCCTTTGTATTGAAAAGCGCGCCGAAAAAGGGTCGCTATTTAATCAAAATTCAAGTTATTGACTTACAATCAAGAGTGCCTGTTCCAGAGAAGCTGTTGTGCGCACAATATGTTGTGGAGGATGATGTTGATCCAATTATGGATCAGACAGAAGGAGTTATTAGTAACATTTCAAAAAAATTGTGCGGCTATAGCTATAACTTCTATTGAGGCTATATGGCGCAGATTTATTTGTAAATTAAAGTTCTCAAAAGGTTTCAAGCGTAATTTCCATATTTACGTGTAAACCTCCAGAGACACATTTAAATATATAAAATATTTTGATTGTATAAAATCTTATTTTGAGGGGTACAATACTTAGTTACACAATTTTCTTTTTAGTATATAAATAAATTTAACGTATATATTTTTAAATGTTATTGAAACTTGTTAAATTTTTTGTAAATTTAGTAATAAGCTTTATAATAAACTTAAATAAAATTAAATAATAGTAATAACGTTTTTTTCATTTTATTGCTCTCGGTTATATTGATTATACTCGTAGTTTAATAAAGAAAACACAGCATTCAATTTAAATTTATGTTTATTAAAAAATAACTAATAGGTATTAAAGCACATACTTACATTATAAAAACAAAAAAAAAAAACTTTTAACAGTCACATAAAAATAAAAAGTTCTATTCTAATGCCTAGTTCTATTAAATTCAATGATTAAAACCTAAATAAAACTATAATTATTACAAAATTATAAGATCACTTTATTTTGTAAACACCATTTTTTAATACACAGTACATTTTTTAATGCACATGTTTTCCTATGAGTAAAACAGTTATATACGAAAACATCTTTACAATACAATTCAGAAAGAGTTTGTAAATTAGGAAGCCCTAAATTACTTATGTCTAACACGTTGTTATGATCACATAATTCTTGTATCCATGTAATCTTTTCTTTACCTTTAACTAAAATTGTACGATCTTTTAAATACGGTTTGATAATTCTTCGAAATTCCCTATAATCTATGTACCCTTCGCTCCATCGAAATCCTCTGTTTCGTTCAATCCACCAAACACTTTGCTTTTCTTTATCAGTAAGAGCGGTAAACGGGTAAGGTGGTTTTATTAAAAAAATATGGGTATATTCTTCAGTGGCTATAGCTAATTCCTTTACCAGAAACTTATTGTTTAGGTTTTTAAATCCTTGTACATCCACGATAATTGTATTACTTTTCATGATAACTTTTTCACAATGTTGCTTAAAGGCTTGTACTCGAATATACAGTCGTTTAATATAAGACAATATGCAGCTGTCTGATCAGGTATCTCTTTTTCAGTTTCAATTTCAACTCTTACATCTATTGACCCCTTTAATGCCTCGTGTTGTCGAGAACAATCAATTACGAATAATGGAGCGATATCTTTAAATTCTTTTAAAGTCACCAACGGTTCTGCTCGGCGTCCGTGATAAGTCTGTTGAAATCTAGCATATTGCTCATATAATAAGTAATACTTGTTTTCCGTAAAGCTGACGTTCAAATTTTCGTAAGGGTAATATGAAGAATTCAAAAAAACTTTTACGTCACTAACATTGCAGTGGTCAAATTCAGCCATTGACATGTCCGCCTGATTTTTACGATTGGTTTGAAATACAATAATTACATAACGTGGTTTTTCTATTTGCGTTGAAGTTTTAATTGACCATGTATGTTTGCGTGTTTTTGGTAATAACGGGTATTCATATAAATCCCAATTTCGGAACGCTAAGGTAACAGAACGATCTTTTTCTAAATGTTTTAACAAAGTAATCCTTTCACGATCTGATACTTTTACATGCGGAACTCTCCAAACTATTTTACTTATTTCAAGGTTATCGATAATTTCATTTTTATTTAACTTTAATGCATTAATATTAGTGCTGCTTCTTAATAAAACTAATTCGTGTTTACAGTTAATAATTATTTTTTCATAGTCTTCTGCAAACCCCAGTATTTTGTTTAAAGGTATTGAAGCGGAAAAAACTCCATTATTGGTCGTACCAATAGTAGACCAACCCCAAACATTTGCAGATTTTGATTCGTTTTCGTTTAGCGAAAGATATGATTTTAAGGTGGTCGTAAGGCCAACATTTTTTATTTTGTCTATTTCAACACCATTTAGTTCGTATCGTATATCTTGAAATAGAAATAATGCTGCGTTATTTATAAAATGCACACTGGATACTTTTGCTTTAGTAGTGCTATCATGAACATGTACTTTGCCCTCAATATACAAAGTGCTGAGGGAAGGCAACACATACAAATCTTGTTGGTTAATAGGTATACGTATTTCATCATTCTTGTTGAAACTTGTCACGTATGGTTTATATGAATGATATTCGAAACTTTCAATGCTATTATCGTGTGACGATGGTTGAGATATATTTAAAATATTCATTTTATTAAGCCTATTAACTTTAGAAACTCTTTATTTTCTTTGGTTAACTTCTTTTTGAATTTAAGAGGTGCTACTTTTAAAAGTGCTCTTTTTGAACTGACTTGAGTCCCGGATGGTAAATGGGTTTTATTAAAATTTAGCATCTTTTTCTAAAGTGCAAATATAGTTGTACTTCTTCGCCACGTAAATTGATTTGCTTATTTTCAGCGTCTAACAATCTTATGTTTAATGAACTGATTGAGTTTTGGTTAACTGGAAAATATATTATATTCTTAGGTATTTCAATAATTCGATAACCAGGTGGTACGTTAGGCACAAATTCGTAGATTATGTGACTTGCTTTTCCGTTTACAAATGATCCGCTTACTGCGTCGCATTCGATGCGGACGATGGTTGTTGATAAAATACTAACAGGATACTGTGACTTGCTACTTATATTAGCCTTCACCGTTTCCATACCAAAACCCAAAGTTTTTCCAAGCGAATTATCATTTTCAAAGTGCACATCCTTTGTACAGAAAATATTGGTCTTAAGTGTGTTATTATTACAAGTTAAATTAAAAACACAATTTTTTATATTTGCTTTTAAATAATCACAGATGTCTTGAAGTTCATATGAACCTTCAGGAATTTCAACAACTTCGTTGGTACCATAATAAAACTTATTATTTCTCTCGTCTACATTTGGGATTGAATTAAACGTAGAAAAGTAAAGTAGTCCACATTCATATTCTCCACATAAGTCTAAGGTTGGGGAATAGCTAGTTGCCATAAAGGCTCCTCGACCAGTTATCGACACAGTGAAAGACATTTTTATACTGAGAAATATATTTACTATTCTGTATTTAAATGGTGTTTCCAATATTCCTTTAAAAATTTTAAGCAAAGATGTCCACAATTTAATGTGCCAAAAGTTTGATGTTGTGTATAATTATAATTTATAGGAATATTTTTTAAATATTTTTGTAATTCTAGCGGAGGTTTTAAATTACCAAAACTATCAAAATATTCAGAGTTATTGTTTTTCTTAACGTAGGCTACCCAATGAGTTCCAGGATTCACAGAAGTGTCCAAATTAATTATAGCACACTCATTTTTTCTTGGTTTTGAAGGTAAAGTATCTCTCATAAAAACACCACGGAAATACGGAATGTCACATGCGTGTTCTAAAATATCCAAATTTGTTAATGCTCGCCTGGGTAGCCGTTCCACTAGTTTTTTGAATTATTTAAATATAAACCTGCCCCTTTTTTATGAGGTCTAATATACAATCCTTTCCCAAGAGCAACCGCTTCCATCATCTTGTTATGGCGTTCAGACTCTTGAAGACTTCTCTGAGCAGCTTTGGCATCATTCACGGCCTTTGCTATACCTGCCGCACCTCCTGCTAATGAACCCAAAGCTGACAATCCAGCGAAGATTGGTATCAAAGGTAAAAACCCACCACTTTTAGGAATGGGAATACAGCGTGGCAGGCGTATACCTCTTTTGTTCATAAATAGTTTTTTGGCGGCAGCATATGCATACTTAATAGCTGAATTATTGCTTTTGGATTTCAATTTCTTTACTTGAGATTGTAGTTTTTTCACGATAGACATGAAAGAACGTGCTCCACCACCAGCTTTAAGCTTTGCCTTCATTGCATTTTTAACTATCCACGAGGCAACCTTTTCTCCTTTCCCAGCGTCTTTTGATTTCAATCTTTTCTTAGCCATATTCAAAAGATCTAAATCAGCTTTATGACGTACATCCAAATCACTATTGATGTATGCAATGTCGTGGTGCATACAAGCTTCATCCAATTTGTTTACACCTCGATTGCCTTTTTGTAACCGTTTTTGAAGTTTAGTTCCAGGACCGCAAAATTGATAACCAGGTAAATGTAATTCAAAAGGTAAATTATTAATTAAACTGTTAATGATACCACTTCCTTCCTTCATTGATACTCACAAAATGATTGAGCGGGTATTGCGTTCTTTATTTATATTACATCACTAATGCATTTTTTTCTACCCAACTGTTTTCTTCATTACTTAGGCCTAACCATTTCACAAAAAGCCTGTTCCCTTTTCTTTTTAAAACTTTTTCTATGAGATATAAGTCTGGAAACATAGTTCTTTGTAATTCATATTCATAAAATGAACCTAAAATACTGTGGTTTTTTCTGTCTTCTATGTGATAAGTTGGTGGGTTTGTATGATTGATTTTTGTGATAGTAAATATTTCAGTAGACCAGTTAGGGGTATAACCTTTGTAAAAATCGCCTTTATATTTACTAATACGAACATGATCACCAACACGAAACTTAGGTCTTTTCAAAGTATTGTGCTTTTGGGATTTAATTATGTTGGTTCTTACCAACATCTGGTTTCTGTTGTTAACATCGACTGGTTTAAATTTGGTTATGCGATGAATGGTATTATTATAGCATTGTACTACTGAGTTTAAATTTTTCCCTAACCATTCATATCGACCACATAAACTAAAAAGTTTAAAAAGACGACTTTTTAGAGTTCTTATCACACGTTCAACAATAGCTGCTTTCTTTACAGAGTAGGTTGAATAATGATTAATTTTATATTTCTTCATCAGTTGTTTAAAGCTATCATTGTAAAACTCCTTACCTAAATCAGTTTGCAAATTTTTTGGTGTTTGAGTAGACTCTGCTAGTATATGTTGCATCGCAAAAGTAACACAGACTTTCTCTTTTGATTTTAAGGGCTTTACCCAAACATACTTAGATAAAGTGTCAATAACAACTAATATGTACTTATAACCTTTATTAAAGGATGCATATTTTTGTACATCTATAAGATCTGCTTGCCATAAATCATATATTCCTTTTATTATCGTGCATCGTCGTGGAAAATTTCTTCTAGCAGATCTATGAAGCTCATCTACTATGTTTTGTTTACTCATTTTTGGTTGTCTTAGTATTAATCAGAAAATCGATTTCCGTTTTTGTATAATACAAAGTACTCATATTATTAGAAGTAACTTTTTCTAAGTTTTTAAGATAAACTCTAACGTCGTTAAGAACTTTTTTCAATTCTTTTTTCAAGTCTTCAATTTCTTTATCTAAATGAGCTTTATTTACAGCTTCATCATCATTTTGTGGAGGTAACAAACCTTTTAATCTTGAGGATTGCAAATCGTAATCTCCAGTCTCTGATTTTGCTAACGTGTAGTCAAGAGTATTCATAAATTCAGAATATCTTAAACGCTTATGAACGTGATGTCCAAATTTATCTATATTCATTGCAGTCTTTATGGGTTGTTCACTGCTATTAAACTGCTTAATTTTCTCAATACATGCCTTTTATATTTCACGTTTATAATACCAGCTTCAAACAGTTCTTCGATGATTGCTATAATCTCATTGTTTAGGCCAGTGTTGCCTGCTTCGCGTGATGCAAGCAGTAATTTTAGTCGTTCCACTAATTCATTTGGATCATCCCAATAAACCAAATCGGTATTCTTTTTAACTTTTTTAAAAATATTTATACCTTCCCCTTTTGGGATGCTTTCAGTACTTGTAGTTACTTTTCTAGTAAATTTGAATAAGGGTTTAATAATACTCATGTATTTGAAGCCTTTGTTACTGTTTATAGGTTTATTTGGATCAAAATTACGTCTGTGTGCGTTGGTATCAATTAGAATTACTTTATAATTTTGCATATCCTCGTCTGTGATTATATCTATATTTGGTGTTTTTTTAAATAATAATTCCATAATACCAGGCGTCTTCTTCAGAGTGCGATTTCCAATCTTTAAGATACGACCCTGATCATAAACGCGGGCTTTCCCCAACATTAACTTATCCCGTTCAGTTCTTATTCCAAAAGGCACATCTTTAAATACTTCAGATGATAGTGACCATGATAAAGATCGATTTTTCATGCTTGGCGATGATTCGGGTGATTTAAACGAGTCATCACTGATATTATGTTCATCAGGTGGTGAAACAGTAAGAGTTTGATCAGTTTTGTCATAAAAATCATCAGCTGAGTTTTCTTCTTCACTAAAACTTTCTTGAATGGTATCGTTAGACGAATACGATACTTCAGCATCACTGTACTTTATTTTCTTTTTCATTGGGGTTTGAACTGATTCTTCGTTGTGAAAAATTGTATCACTTTTGTTTGCCAATTGATTTAGAGGATCCACAATGGGTTTAAATATTGTACCCAGAGCCATATTATTCGAATTTTTTAGATCTTTTATCATTTTAACCTTTCTTTTCACAGCTGCTGCAGATTTTACAATTTGTTCTTTTAAATTTCTTTCCATTTTAGTATGTAAGTATTCCGTTCCAAATCAAAAGTGAAAATGATTCAGATATATTAGAACATTCACTTATGTATATTAGTTAATAACTATAAAAGTGTCAAACCTCATTCTATAGCAACCTTTATTTCGCTCACAGTCCTTATTAATTACAACATAACTGAAGGGTTTACTCCAAACTATTGAGCACATTTCGCGGAATTGAGGCCATGTCATATCAGACCCAACATGTTCGTCATAAACATGCTTTAAGTTGATGTCATCTTGCTTAAATAATATAATAAGGTTTGAGTTATCTCTCACGAGCTGTTTTGGGATCTTGGTATATGTTTGATTTATGTAGAAACAGTCTATGTTTTTATGACGCCCCATAGCAAAATAATCACGAATGTTGTTTTGATTTTCACAAGCAACATCATCGAAAACAATGATTGAGTTTGGTAAAGCTTCATGCGGACTTAGAATTTCACTATTATAATTATATTTGTTGTACGACGTACCTGCTACCAAATTCAAAGTTTTTTCTAGGTATATATACTTAGGTTGGTATAATGATTTTGAATAAACGTACAAGTTACGGAAACGTGGACCATCTTTATGAAGCAATAAACTAATCACTAAGTTGGTCTTTCCGCAATTCGACGGTCCGCAAACAATACAGCGAATAGTATTTGGTAATAAGGTACCATGTCGTTTTGGAGCGTTTGATGACGTAGGACAGATGCATTCCAATTTCAATGATTTTTTTTGTTTAACAAATCTCATAATAAAATTGACTGCATTGTTTCAAAGGTTACAACAAAATGACTAAAAAATTATAACGGTTCTATATTTAATACTTTTGTTTGTTATCTACGACAGTAGTAAAAATTGGGCGTTCTGGCGCACAATAGTTGTGTGCGAACGTCGTCGCGGAGCGATGACGAAGCGAGCACGGCGAGCGGTGAGGACACAACTTTGTGAGCCAGAATGCCCAATTTATTTACTACTCCCAGGTCACGCAACACTGTTTGCCTTTTAAGTTTTATACCACCAATAGCATAGTCAAAAACAATGGGGCTCCTTTTGCGAGTAAATTATATAATAGAGCATTTTTCAATGCTGAGAGACATATCGTTAACCCTACACCAACTCAAGATAACATCAATGTCCCTTTGCAAATTTATACAGTCTCTAACCGTATTTATCTGACAAAAAACTTTTAGGTCATCTGCGTATAATAAAGATAAGTTCTTTAGCTTA